>CM067843.1:805678582-807040052 GCA_034509565.1 Triticum monococcum
ACGCGCTATCTCAGAGTAATTGGTACCTAAAACAACATACATATTATCTACTACCCCTAAAAACACCTAGGAAAACATACATTTCTTTGTTTTCTCAAAAGATGTACATTTTTTTTGACAAAAAATAAAATGTGTATTCAACTTGAGACTGGCTGGTTTAAAGATTGGCGGCATGAGTTTCAGTGGGGAGGCACAAAGAGAAGGGAGTGGGTAAACTGCGGGATAACACTTTCATCGAGCAATCAAGGAACAAGACGATTGGGCTTGAGGGATGTGGCAAGTGAGAATTTTGTTCAATACATTGGGTTTTTGTTTTAGACATTCCCCACCGCCTTCACTCTATTGTATGGAAGGATGTCGCCTAAACCTTCAAACATTTTGAGCTGCCACCCGACCCGAGGAGACTATTTCCCCACTTTCGAAAAAACAAAGGAGATAATTTTACCTGATTTTTTGTGCTATGAAGTTCTTATTGCCCATGGCGCTTGCCGCGAGTTGGTGCAAGGATGGTTATTAGTGAACCCCGAGTCCATGGCGTTTGCCGTGATTGGTGTATGGATGGTTAGTGAACCCACAAGTCATAAGACCGAGTTCCTAGAAAAGAAGTCATAAGAACGAAGACTGGGGTCATGCTTCCAGTTTGTGCACAAAGCTTTGTAGCAAGATATTTATCTGTGAAAGATCAACAATAAAATGTAATATTTCCGCTTCCGGAAAAAAGAAGGTTACCGTGGTCCGTGGGGTCGGGGGTATGTATGTCTTTCTGGCTCGTTTTATGATTTGAAAGTGACACTAGGTTTTTCACACTCTTCTCTGCACTTCACTAGGTTTTTCAAACTCCAATGACACGCTTGTTTGCTCCTTCACTTCCTTAACCTTTCCCTTCAACCCTCCTTTCATCCATGGATACCTATAAGCTAGAGATCATTGCATCATTCTTTGGCTTCGGTTACCCTTAATCTCGCAGTAGCAACGTTTGAGTTTCACGACTTTATTGATGATTGATGTAAGCTATAATGAGAAGACCAACACAATGTTTTTTTCTTCTTCTTTTGACCTATCTTCTCAGTGCATCATGATAAAATTCAAACAAGGCTATTTTCATTTCTCATACATAGGGCATGTGTGAACTTGATTGGTTCCCGTGGTTAGAGATAATAGGCATTAGTAGTTGACATAACATTATTCCATAATGATCAATAGCATTACAGTAGTTGTCGAGTACACGATAGATCTAATTTTACTTATGTTTTTTGTCTATGGAATGAATCCCAAAACTACCTACCACCTAGATAGGAGTACATAGAGTAGAATGAAACCAAATGAGGTAATATTAATGGCAGTCATATAACTTGCATATGATGTTCAGTTTGGTGCTAAAAGTTGTAAAATACGTCATTGCGGTCACATAACTTGCCTATGCGTGCAGATACGATTCTTTCGTATCCAGACGTATCTTGTGCTCACATACCGTGTCAGCATGAATACGGCCCACATGTCGGGGGCGGTGAGTGGTGAGATGTTGGGTGAGCCATGCATTATCTTTCTTTTGCAAAACGCATCCTCGATTTTTATTTAATTACGCACATGTAGACACACAGTATTTTTCAAGAAAGACGAATAAAATAGCGCCAGGGGACTAAAACGGGACGTCCTGCAAACTAAGAGATAACTGCACTAGCCACTCGACCAAGAATAAATTGACATCAAACTCACAAACAAAATTTTCTTTAATACAATGTTTGCTCAGCCCAACAAAGGAATAAACGAAAACTAAAAACATGTTCGTGTAATTCCCCGCAGGAATAAAATGATGTAAGAAAACAACTTATATTTTGTTGTTTGTGATGTTTCAAAAATGTTCTACGTTGTAAAAAAAAGTATGTGATATTTTAAAAAATTAAAGATTTATAAAATATTTATGTAATTAAAGAAAAGTATGTTGCATTTTAAAAATGTTCACGCATTTCAAAAAAATATTCATGCGTGGAAATGTTCCTGTATATGTTGTTACTAATCTTGTTCTATTTAAGAAAACTACGCGGGTAATAGAAATATATGCACATTATCACGGAGAGAGTGGAATCATTCTGTTTGAGCGATCAATTTTTTTCAAATATAAAATTGTTGAAATTTTAAAATTCTTCTGGAAAATTCAGCTGAACTATATTTCATTTATCTAGATTTTCAACTTTAAAATTATTCGTATTCGAAACCCCCCCCCCCCCCCCCCCCCCCCGCTAATTTGCCTGAAAGAAATTCGTGTACATTTATTCTGCAATATATCTTCTTTTATCTAGATTTTTAAATTTTTAATTATTCAAATTCAGAAGAAATAGTTCATTTGTCCGAAAAATTTACGTACAAGCATTCTGACCTATATTTTCCTTTATCTATATTTAAAAAATTAGATTTATTTGAATTCGAACACAATTTCCATCTATTTGTCCAAAAAAATGTGTGCATTCATTCTGCACTAGATTGTTTAAGTTAAAATTATTCGAATTTAAACAAAAATGTAGTTTATTTGTCTAAAAAAAATTATGTACATTCATTCTGCACTTTTCTTCTATCTAGATTTTTCAAATTTAATATTATGCGAATTCAAACAAAAGTTTAATGATTTTTTTTTTGCGGGGAAAAGTTTAATGATTTGTCCGAAAAGTTTATCTAGAATATAAGTTAGTTTCTTACATAGAAAAAAGAAAGAATACAAACGATAAATTGTGTATATCTCTTTAATTGCACATGCGGCGAGCTAGCCAGGAGGTCATAGGTTTGAACCGGGGCTATCCCTTTTTTGCACAGCTTTTCCTGTTTTAATTTCTATTTGCTTCATACTATCCATATAATATGGAGCTAACTGTGCGTACTAATCGCCAAACATCAGGTTTGTCGAGTAGTTCGAAGCCCAGCATGTACCCGCGTTTTCAATTTCATTTGAGAATTGTCCGTGTAGATAAAATGCAAGGGATCAGAAAAGTTTGGTTTTAATTTTATTTGAGAATTTTCTGCATAAATAAATAAAATGCAAGGGTTAAAAAAAACAGTGAAAATGGCCCCCCCACAACGTTGGCACGCCACGTGTGCCTGGGATACGATAGAAAGCACCGTATATGAATGAGAGGACAAGTTAGATGACCAGAAACATGTATTTTACGAGTTTATGCACCAAACTGAACGTCCCGTGCAAGTTCTATGACTCCCGGTGTATTTACCTCAAACCAAATCCTAGTGACTAAATCACGGGGTGGGGTCCTTGTCGACGCCCATGAGAGCATGGGTGAGCAACATGGCTCCCCAGCGGCCCGTTTCCACCAGCCGCCCCACCAACGGGAAGCTCACCGTCTCTCTGTTCTTCAAAGGCTTCTTGTTCCACCTGCATATACATTATGAAAATTAAGGGTACTAAAGTGCAACTGAATCTAAGCACAACTGAGTCACAAACAAGCATGCGCATTGCTGTGATCTTTCAATAATTCATGAATCCGCCGCAAGCAGTTCAAGAACTTCAAATAGATGGGAGCAGAAAGCAAAACGAACCTACGGAGTGGCTCAGTTGCTGCAGAAGCGTCAGGGAAGGGGGGAGGGCGACGCCGCTCGCCCGCTGCGGCCTTGGGCGCTGCCACCGAGGCGGAGCGCAGAGGCCAGAGGGGCGAGCAAGAAGGCAGTACGCCGGATGCCTCTGTCGCCGCGCCGCCGGCAGCCGCGGCCGTGTCGTGTCTAGGGTTCGAGTTTAGCGGAGGAAATGCCGAAATGGTCTGCGACTCGTCGTCTTTGCGCTGTGGCGATGAGGGGATTTCCGAATTGGGCTCGAGGAGAGAGTGGGCCGCTGGGCCATATCGGCGTAGGGAGGGAGCGATACACATAAAATTGGTACCTAGACTTGTCTGCTCCTAACGAGCGCTTCAGGCGCTGGCTGGCTCTACCGGCGCTCGCTAGCGACGTCCTGCGGGCTGGCCCACCAACCGAGTCAACAAAGCAAGCGCGGAAAAGAAAACAATACCTAGACTTGTCTGCGCCTAACGAGCGCTTCAAGCGCCGGCTGGCTCTACCGGCACTCGCTAGCGACGCCCTGCGGGCTGGCCCACCAACCAAGTCAACAGAGCAAGCGCGAAAAAGAAAACAATTCCTAATGAAAAAAAATGGATCCCCTGGGAATCGAACCCACCACAACGCCTTTCGTGGCTTGATGCATTAACCACTGAACAAAGCTAGTTCTTCTGTACACTCATAGAAACAACTATCGTAGTTAACATTTTCTTTAGTAAACCCAATATAAATTATTATAAGAAAAAGAAAAGGTAAATTTGAAAACAAGACAATCAATTTTTAGAAAAGTTCATCGATTTTCTAAAAAGTTCATTGATTTAGAAACAACTATTTTGAAAAAAGTTCATAAATTTTGAAAAAATGAAAAAGAGTTCATCAATTTTGAAAAAGAGTTCATCAAATTGAAAAAAAGATCATCGATTTTGAAAAAAAGTTCATTGGTTTTGAAAAAGAGTTCATCCGTTTGAAAAGAGTTCACCGATTTGGAAAAAAAAGTTCATCATTTGAAAATGAGTTCATGGATTTTGAAAAGAGTTCATTGATTTTGAAAAAAAAAGTTCATTTGTTTTCAAAAAGGGTTCATCCGTTTTGAAAAGAGTTCACCGATTTGGGAAAAAAAGTTCATTAATTTTGAAAAAGAGTTCATGGATTTTGAAAAGAGTTCACCGATTTGGAAAAAAAAAGTTCATCATTTGAAAAAGAGTTCATGGATTTTGAAAAGAGTTCATTGATTTTGAAAAAAAAAGTTCATTGGTTTTCAAAAAGGGTTCATCCGTTTTGAAAAGAGTTCATCAATTTTGAAAAGAGTTCACCGATTTGGGGAAAAAATTCATCGGTTTTGAAAAAGAGTTCATGGATTTTAAAAAAGAGTTCACCGATTTGGAAAAAAAGTTCATCATTTGAAAAAGAGTTCATGGATTTTGAAAAGAGTTCATTGATTTTGAAAAAAAAAAGTTCATTGGTTTTGAAAAAGGGTTCATCCGTTTTGAAAAGAGTTCATCGACTTTGAAAAGAGTTCACCGATTTGGGAAAAAAAGTTCATCGGTTTTGAAAAAGAGATCATGGATTTTGAAAAGAGTTCATCGATTTTGAAAAAGATTTCATCGGTTTTTAAAAGAGTTCACCGATTTGAGAAAAAAGTTCATCAATTTTGAAAAAAAATGTCGATTTGAAAAAAAGTTCATTGGTTTTGAAAAAGAGATCATCAATTTTAAAAACAGTTCATGAATTTGAAAAGGTTCCATTGTATTTTGGTAAAAAAAAGTTCACACATTTAACCAAGAAAAAGAAAAAGGAAAAAAAGTACAAAATCGTTCCAGCATAGGAGAAAAAGGAACAGGAAAAAGGAAAAGAAGGAAACAGTAAAAAGAAAGAAGAAAAGAAGAAAGAAGATGTATTAGGACACATCTGGAGTGGTTGTCCGGTTGGTCACCGCAACTTACTTAGACTGGAGACGTCCTGGGTTCGATTACCATCCATGCACATCAATTTTTTGCGGGATAAACTGAGAAAAAAGAACATGGATGGGCCGAGCCCAAGTCACCGCGGGGGGTATGCGCCCGTTAGCGAAAACCACTAAAACGGGCGCCGTTTAGGATTTGCCCTCCATCTCCAAGTTCTCATCAAGAGGCGCATACAAGATTTCAAAGTTCTCAGCAAGCCAAAGAAGCAACGCAACGTGGTGACGACGGGGACTTCAGTGCGCCGGAGACCCAAGGCACCCCCGACGAATTTCTCAAAAATTCATGTGGATGCTGGAGTCCGGGGACAGTGAGGAGGCTCGGCCATGGCGATATGCCGTGATAGCCAAGGCGTTTTCCTGGGCATCTCAGCCCTTGTGGTCGCTGGAGTTTGGGAAGCTCCTACATTCGAAGCTATAGCGTGTTGCGAGGCAATGGCATTGGCAGAAGATCTCAACCAGCATCACTATATAGTGGCCTCCGATTGCAAACAGGTGATTGAAAATATAGCATCACGAAGCCAGGGAGAATATGGCATTATAATCAGAGAAATCCGACTAAGATCACCACCAACCTGTAAATTTACTTTTGAAAATCGTGAGGCGAATGTTGAAGCCCACAAACTAGCTAAATATGCTTTGTCTTTCCTTACAGGGCATCATGTGTGGCTTGGCCAGCCACATGACCAGACTTGTATCCCACACTCTGTGGACTTTGAGTAATAAAAGGCTTCTCCCCTTAAAAAAACCTAGACTTGTCTCGAAAGGAAAAATGGTACTCCCTCCGTTTCTTTTTACTCCGCATATAAAATTTGGTCAAAATCAAACTGCACAAAGTTTGACCAAACTATATAGTATGAACATATGTTTCATGGTGCATCTAATAATATTGATTTCATATTATGAATGTTTATATTTTTTAATATAAAGTTAGTCAAACTCTACAAAGTTTGACTTTAACCAAACCTTATATGCGGACTAAAAAGAAACGGAGGGAGTACCTAGACCAAGAAGACTGGAAAGAACAATCCGGGGTTTCGTTTAGGGCAGCAGCTGCCGCTGTGGTCGCAAGGGAATTTTTTGTCCCCTCTCCTCCGGCTGCCATCTTGCGCTGAGAGGCTGAGAACCTCACATCTTTAAGAGTTCTATGTTCTTTTTCGTCGTCTAATAATTATCATTTTTGTTAGCATAAATTTACTCTCGCTTTTTTAACGGTGCCATGAGGTTAGAGAGTTTTCTGTCCTCGCAGATTCGATTATTTAGATATGATGAGTTTATATTTGACTAGTATAAATGCTTTGTCTTTACTTTCAGGGCGTCATGTGTGGCTTGGCCAGCCACATGACCAGACTTGTATCCCACACTCTCTGGACTTTGAGTAATAAAGGGCTTTTCCCCTCAAAAAAAATCTAGACTTGTCTCGAAAGGAAAAATGGTACTCCCTCCGTTTCTTTTTACTCCGCATATAAAATTTGGTCAAAATCAAACTGCACAAAGTTTGACCAAACTATATAGTATGAACATATGTTTCATGGTGCATCTAATAATATTGATTTCATATTATGAATGTTTATATTTTTTAATATAAAGTTAGTCAAACTCTACAAAGTTTGACTTTAACCAAACCTTATATGCGGACTAAAAAGAAACGGAGGGAGTACCTAGACCAAGAAGACTGGAAAGAACAATCCGGGGTTTCGTTTAGGGCAGCAGCTGCCGCTGTGGTCGCAAGGGAATTTTTTGTCCCCTCTCCTCCGGCTGCCATCTTGCGCTGAGAGGCTGAGAACCTCACATCTTTAAGAGTTCTATGTTCTTTTTCGTCGTCTAATAATTATCATTTTTGTTAGCATAAATTTACTCTCGCTTTTTTAACGGTGCCATGAGGTTAGAGAGTTTTCTGTCCTCGCAGATTCGATTATTTAGATATGATGAGTTTATATTTGACTAGTATAAATGCTTTGTCTTTACTTTCAGGGCGTCATGTGTGGCTTGGCCAGCCACATGACCAGACTTGTATCCCACACTCTCTGGACTTTGAGTAATAAAGGGCTTTTCCCCTCAAAAAAAATCTAGACTTGTCTCGAAAGGAAAAATGGTACTCCCTCCGTTTCTTTTTACTCCGCATATAAAATTTGGTCAAAATCAAACTGCACAAAGTTTGACCAAACTATATAGTATGAACATATGTTTCATGGTGCATCTAATAATATTGATTTCATATTATGAATGTTTATATTTTTTAATATAAAGTTAGTCAAACTCTACAAAGTTTGACTTTAACCAAACCTTATATGCGGACTAAAAAGAAACGGAGGGAGTACCTAGACCAAGAAGACTGGAAAGAACAATCCGGGGTTTCGTTTAGGGCAGCAGCTGCCGCTGTGGTCGCAAGGGAATTTTTTGTCCCCTCTCCTCCGGCTGCCATCTTGCGTTGAGAGGCTGAGAGCCTCACATCTTTAAGAGTTCTATGTTCTTCTTCGTCGTCTAATAATTATCATTTTTGTTAGCATAAATTTACTCTCGCTTTTTTAACGGTGCCATGAGGTTAGAGAGTTTTCTGTCCTTGCAGATTCGATTATTCAGATATGATGAGTTTATATTTGACTAGTATAAATGCTTTGTCTTTACTTTCAGGGCGTCATGTGTGGCTTGGCCAGCCACATGACCAGACTTGTATCCCACACTCTCTGGACTTTGAGTAATAAAGGGCTTTTCTCCTCAAAAAAAACCTAGACTTGTCTCGAAAGGAAAAATGGTACTCCCTCCGTTTCTTTTTACTCCGCATATAAAATTTGGTCAAAATCAAAATGCACAAAGTTTGACCAAACTATATAGTATGAACATACGTTTCATGGTGCATCTAATAGTATTGATTTCATATTATAAATATTTATATTTTTTAATATAAAGTTAGTCAAACTCTACAAAGTTTGACTTTAACCAAACCTTATATGCGGACTAAAAAGAAACGGAGGGAGTACCTAAACCAAGAAGACTGAAAAGAACAATCCAGGGTTTCGTTTAGGGCAGCAGCTGCCGCCGCGGTCGCAAGGGAATTTTTTGTCCCCTCTCCTCCGACTGCCATCTTGCGCTGAGAGGCGGAGAACCTCACATCTTTAAGAGTTCTATGTTCTTCGTCGTCGTCTAATAATTATCATTTTTGTTAGCATAAATTTACTCTTGCTTTTTTAACGGTGTCATGAGGTTAGAGAGTTTTCTGTCCTCGCAGATTCGATTACTCGGATATGCTGAGTTTATATTTGGCTAGTATAAATGCCCGTGCGTTGCAACAGGCAAAAAAATCGCAAATTTTGTTATTAATTTCAAATTTCATGTGTGGCTTGGCCAGCCACATGACCAGACTTGTATCCCACACTCTGTGGACTTTGAGTAATAAAAGGCTTCTCCCCTCAAAAAAACCTAGACTTGTCTCGAAAGGAAAAATGGTACTCCCTCCATTTCTTTTTACTCCGCATATAAAATTTGGTCAAAATCAAACTGCACAAAGTTTGACCAAACTATATAGTATGAACATATGTTTCATGGTGCATCTAATAATATTGATTTCATATTATGAATGTTTATATTTTTTTAATATAAAGTTAGTCAAACTCTACAAAGTTTGACTTTAACCAAACCTTATATGCGGACTGAAAAGAAACGGAGGGAGTACCTAGACCAAGAAGACTGGAAAGAACAATCCGGGGTTTCGTTTAGGGCAGCAGCTGCCGCTGTGGTCGCAAGGGAATTTTTTGTCCCCTCTCCTCCGGCTGCCATCTTGCGCTGAGAGGCTAAGAACCACACATCTTTAAGAGTTCTATGTTCTTCTTCGTCGTCTAATAATTATCATTTTTGTTAGCATAAATTTACTCTCGCTTTTTTAACGGTGCCATGAGGTTAGAGAGTTTTCTGTCCTCGCAGATTCGATTATTCAGATATGATGAGTTTATATTTGACTAGTATAAATGCTTTGTCTTTACTTTCAGGGCGTCATGTGTGGCTTGGCCAGCCACATGACCAGACTTGTATCCCACACTCTCTGGACTTTGAGTAATAAAGGGCTTTTCCCCTCAAAAAAAACCTAGACTTGTCTCGAAAGGAAAAATGGTACTCCCTCCGTTTCTTTTTACTCCGCATATCAAATTTGGTCAAAATCAAAATGCACAAAGTTTGGCCAAACTATATAGTATGAACATACGTTTCATGGTGCATCTAATAATATTGATTTCATATTATAAATATTTATATTTTTTAATATGAAATTAGTCAAACTCTACAATGTTTGACTTTAACCAAACCTTATATGCGGACTAAAAAGAAACAGAGGGAGTACCTAGACCAAGAAGACTGAAAAGAACAATCCGGGGTTTCGTTTAGGGCAGCAGCTGCCGCCGCGGTCGCAAGGGAATTTTTTGTCCCCTCTCCTCCGGCTGCCATCTTGTGCTGAGAGGCGGAGAACCTCACATCTTTAAGAGTTCTATGTTCTTCGTCGTCGTCTAATAATTATCGTTTTTGTTAGCATAAATTTACTCTCGCTTTTTTAACGGTGTCATGAGGTTAGAGAGTTTTCTGTCCTCACAGATTCGATTACTCGGATATGCTGAGTTTATATTTGGCTAGTATAAATGCCCGTGCGTTGCAACAGGCAAAAAAATCGCAAATTTTGTTATTAATTTCAAATTTCATGTGTGGCTTGGCCAGCCACATGACCAGACTTGTATCCCACACTATGTGGACTTTGAGTAATAAAAGGCTTCTCCCCTCGAAAAAACCTAGACTTGTCTCGAAAGGAAAAATGGTACTCCCTCCTTTTCTTTTTACTCCGCATATAAAATTTGGTCAAAATCAAACTGCACAAAGTTTGACCAAACTATATAGTATGAACATATGTTTCATGGTGCATCTAATAATATTGATTTCATATTATGAATGTTTATATTTTCTAATATAAAGTTAGTCAAACTCTACAAAGTTTGACTTTAACCAAACCTTATATGCGGACTAAAAAGAAACGGAGGGAGTACCTAGACCAAGAAGACTGGAAAGAACAATCCGGGGTTTCGTTTAGGGCAGCAGCTGCCACTGTGGTCGCAAGGGAATTTTTTGTCCCCTCTCCTCCGGCTGCCATCTTGCGTTGAGAGGCTGAGAACCTCACATCTTTAAGAGTTCTATGTTCTTCTTCGTCGTCTAATAATTATCATTTTTGTTAGCATAAATTTACTCTCGCTTTTTTAACGGTGCCATGAGGTTAGAGAGTTTTCTGTCCTCACAAATTCGATTATTCAGATATGATGAGTTTATATTTGACTAGTATAAATGCTTTTTCTTTACTTTCAGGGCGTCATGTGTGGCTTGGCCAGCCACATGACCAGAGTTGTATCCCACACTCTCTGGACTTTGAGTAATAAAGGGCTTTTCCCCTCAAAAAAAACCTAGACTTGTCTCGAAAGGAAAAATGGTACTCCCTCCGTTTCTTTTTACTCCGCATATAAAATTTGGTCAAAATCAAAATGCACAAAGTTTGACCAAACTATATAGTATGAACATACGTTTCATGGTGCATCTAATAATATTGATTTCATATTATAAATATTTATATTTTTTAATATAAAGTTAGTCAAACTCTACAAAGTTTGACTTTAACCCAACCTTATATGCGGACTAAAAAGAAACTTGTTGGAGACTTCATATCTCTCAACTCGGGTATTTGCTTGAAATATTAACTTCAACTCTTGGAACATCTCATATGGTCCATGACGTTCAAAACGTCTCTGAAGTCCCCATTCTAAGCCGTTGAGCATGGTGCACTAAACTATCAAGTAGTCATCATATTGAGCTAGCCAAACGTTCATAACGTCTGCATCTGCTCCTGTAATAGGTCTGTCACCTAGCGGTGCATCAAGGACATAATTCTTCTGTGCAGCAATGAGGATAAACCTCAGATCACGGATCCAATCCGCATCATTGCTACTAACATCTTTCAACACAATTTTCTCTAGGAACATATCAAAATAAACACAGGGAAGCAACAACGCGAGCTATTGATCTACAACATAATTTGCAAAATACTACCAGGACTAAGTTCATGATAAATTTAAGTTCAATTTAATCATATTACTTAAGAACTCCCACTTAGATAGACATCCCTCTAATCCTCTAAGTGATCACGTGATCCAAATCAACTAAACCATAACCGATCATCACGTGAGATGGAGTAGTTTTCAATGGTGAACATCGTTATGTTGATCATATCTACTATATGATTCACGCTCGACCTTTCGGTCTCTGTGTTCCGAGGCCATATCTATATATGCTTGGCTCGTCAAGTATAACCTGAGTATTCCGCGTGTGCAACTGTTTTGCACCCGTTGTATTTGAACGTAGAGCTTATCACACCCGATCATCACGTGGTGTCTGGGCACGACGAACTTTGGCAACGGTGCATACTCAGGGAGAACACTTCTTGATAATTTAGTGAGAGATCATCTTATAATGCTACCGTCAATCAAAGCAAAAATAAGATGTATAAAAGATAAACATCATATGCAATCAAAATATGTGACATGATATGGCCATCATCATCATGCTTCTTTGATCTCCATCTCCAAAGTACTATCATGATCTATATCGTCACCGGCATGACACCATGATCTCCATCATCTTGATCTATATCAATGTGTCGTCGTGTGGTCGTCCCATCAACAATTGCTCTTGCAACTATTGCTATTATTTGGCTCTTGCATCTTATGCAATAGACAAACAACCATAAGGCTTTTGCCAGTTGCCGATAACTTCAACAAAACATGATCATCTCATACAACAACTTATATCTCATCACGTCTTGACCATATCACATCACAACATGCCCTGCAAAAACAAGTTAGACGTCCTCTACTTTGTTGTTGCAAGTTTTACGTGGCTGTTACGGGCTTAAGCAAGAACCAATCTTACCTACGCATCAAAACCACAACGATAGTTTGTCAAATAGACTCCATTTTAACCTTCGCAAGGACCGGGCGTAGCCACACTCGGTTCAACTAAAGTTGGAGAAACAGTCACCCGCAAGTCACCTATGTGCAAAGCACGTCGGGGAAACCGGTCTCGCGTAAGCGTACGCGTAATGCCAGTCCGGGCCGCTTCATCCAACAATACCGCCGAACCAAAGTATGACATGCTGGTAGGCAGTATGACTTGTATCGCCTACAACTCACTTGTTTCTACTCGTGCAAATAACATCAAACCATAAAACCTAGGCTCGGATGCCACTGTTGGGGAACGTAGTAATTTCAAAAAAAATCCTACGCACATGCAAGATCATGGTGATGCATAGCAACGAGAGGGGAGAGTGTTGTCTACGTACCAACGTAGACCGACTGCGGAAGCGATCACACAACGTGAAGGAAGTAGTCGTACGTCTTCTTCCCGATCCGACCGATCCAAGCACCGTTACTCCGGCACCTCCGAGTTCTTAGCACACGTTCAGCTCGATGACGATCCTCGGGCTCTGATCCAGCAAAGCGTCGAGGAAGAGTTCCGTCAGCACAACGGCGTGGTGACGATCTTGATGTACTACCGACGCAGGGCTTCGACTAAGCACTACAACGATATGATCGAGGTGGAATTTGGTGGCAGGGGGCACCGCACACGGCTAAGGAACGATCTCAATGATCCATTGTGTGTCTATGGGGTGCCCCTTGCCTCAGTATATAAAGGATGGAGGAGGAGGAGGCCGGCCAAGGCCATTGGTGCGGCCAGGATGAGAGTCCTACTAGGACTCCAAGTCCTAGTAGGAGTCCATCAAGAGGGGAGGAAGGGAGAAGGAAGTGAAGGAGTAGGAAAGGTGGACGGCCCCCTTTTCCCTAGTCCAATTCGGACTAGAGGGGAGGGGGGGCGCAGTAGGCCTTTTCTCCTCTTCCCACTAAAGCCCATCAAGGCCCAATACTTCTCCCAGCGTATTCCCGTAACTCTCCGGTACTCCGAAAAATATCCGAATCACTCGGAACCTTTCCGAAGTCCGAATATAGTCGTCCAATATATCGATCTTTACGTCTCGACCATTTCGAGATTCCTCGTCATGTCCCCGATCTCATCCGGGACTCCGAACTCCTTCGGTACATCAAAACTCATAAACTCATAATATAACTGTCATCGAAACCTTAAGCGTGCGGACCCTACGGTTCGAGAAAAATGTAGACATGACCGAGACACGTCTCCGGTCAATAACCAATAGCGGGACCTGGATGCCAATATTGGCTCCTACATATTCTACGAAGATCTTTATCGGTCAGACCGCATAACAACATACGTTGTTCCCTTTGTCATCGGTATGTTACTTGCCTATCCAATACCTAGTTCAATCTCGTTACCGGCAAGTCTCTTTACTCGTTCCGTAATACATCATCTCACAACTAACATATTAGTTGCAGTGCTTGCAAGGCTTATGTGATGTGCATTACCGAGAGGGCCCAGAGATACCTCTCCGACAATCGGAGTGACAAATCCTAATCTCGAAATACGCCAACCCAACATCTACCTTTGGAGACACCTGTAGTACTCCTTTATAATCACCCAGTTACGTTGTGACGTTTGGTAGCACCCAAAGTGTTCCTCCGGCAAACGGGAGTTGCATAATCTCATAGTCATAGGAACATGTATAAGTCATGAAGAAAGCAATAGCAACATACTAAACGATCGGGTGCTAAGCTAATGGAATGGGTCATGTCAATCAGATCATTCAACTAATGATGTGATCCCGTTAATCAAATAACAACTCTTTGTTCATGGTTAGGAAACATAACCATCTTTGATTAACGAGCTAGTCAAGTAGGGGCATACTAGTGACACTCTGTTTGTCTATGTATTCACACATGTATTATGTTTCCGGTTAATACAATTCTAGCATGAATAATAAACATTTATCATGATATAAGGAAATAAATAATAACTTTATTATTGCCTCTAGGGCATATTTCCTTCAGTCTCCCACTTGCACTAGAGTCAATAATCTAGATCACATCACCATGTGATTAACATCGATAGTTCACATCATCATGTGATTAACACCCATAGTTCACATCGCCATGTGACCAACACCCAAAAGGTTTACTAGATTTAGTAGTCTAGTTCACATCGCTATGTGATTAACACCCAAAGAGTACTAAGGTGTGATCATGTTTTGCTTGTGAGAGAATCTTAGTCAACGGGTCTGCCACATTTAGATCCACATGTATTTTGCAAATTTCTATGTCAACAATGCTCTGTATGGAGCTACTCTAGCTAATTGCTCCCACTTTCAATATGTATCTAGACCGAGACTTAGAGTCATCTAGATTAGTGTCAAAACTTGCATCGGCGTAACCCTTTACGACGAACCTTTTTTATCACGTCCATAATCGAGAAACATATCCTTATTTCACTAAGGATAATTCTGACCGTTGTCCAGTGATCTACTCCTAGATCACTATTGTACTCCCTTGCCAAATCATTGCAGGGTATACAATAGATCTGGTATACAGCATGACATACTTTATAGAACCTATGGCCAAGGCATAGGGAATGACTTTCATTCTCTTTCTATCTTCTGCCGTGGTCGGGCTTTGAGTCTTACTCAACTTCACACCTTATAATACAGGCAAGAACTCTTTCTTTGACTGCTCCATTTTGAACTACTTTAAAATCTTGTCAAGGTATGTACTCATTGAAAAAACTTATCAAGCGTCTTGATCTATCTCTATAGATCTTGGAGCTCAATATGTAAGTAGCTTTACCGAAGTCTTTCTCTGAAAAACTCCTTTCAAACACTCCTTTATGCTTTACAGAATAATTCTACATTATTTCCGATCAACAATATGTCATTCACATATACTTTATCAGAAATGCTGTAGTGCTCCCACTCACTTTCTTGTAAATACAGGCTTCACCGCAAGTCTGTATAAAACTATATGCTTTGATCAACTCATCAAAGCGTATATTCCAACTCCGAGATGCTTGCACCAGTCCACAGATGGATCGCTGGAGCTTGCACATTTTGTTAGCGCCTTTCGGATTGACAAAACCTTCCGGTTGCATCATATACAACTCTTCTTTAATAAATCCATTAGGAATGCAATTTTGTTTATCCATTTGCCAGATTTCATAAAATGCGGCAATTACTAACATGATTCGGACAGACTTAAGCATAGATACGAGTGAGAAGCTCTCATCGTAGTCAACACCTTGAACTTGTCGAAAACCTTTTGCGACAATTCTAGCTTTGTAGATAGTAACACTACTATCAGCGTCCGTCTTCCTCTTGAAGATCCATTTATTCTCAATTGCTTGCCGATCATCGGACAAGTCAACCAAAGTCCAAACTTTGTTCTCATACATGGATCATATCTCAGATTTCATGGCCTCAAACCATTTCGCGGAATCTGGGCTCATCATCGCTTTCTCATAGTTTGTAGGTTCGTCATGGTCAAGTAACATGACCTCCAGAACAGGATTACCGTACCACTCTGGTGCGGATCTCACTCTGGTTTGCCTACGAGATTCGGTAGTAACTTGATCTGAAGTTACATGATCATCATCATTAGCTTCCTCACTAATTGGTATAGTAGTCACAAGAACAGATTTTTGTGATGAACTACTTTCCAATAAGGTAGAAGGTACAATTACCTTATCAAGTTTTATACTTTCCTCCCACTCACTTCTTTCGAGAGAAACTCCTTCTCTAGAAAGGATCCATTATAAGCAACGAATGTCTTGCCTTAGGATCTGTGATAGAAGGTGTACCCAACAGTCTCCTTTGGGTATCCTATGAAGACATATTTCTCCGATTTGGGTTTGAGCTTATTAGGATGAAAACTTTTTCATATAAGCATCACAACCCCAAACTTTAAGAAACGACAACTTTGGTTTCTTGCCAAACCACAGTTCATAAGGCGTCGTCTCAACGGATTTTGATGGTGCCCTATTTAACGTGAATGCAGCTGTCTCTAATGCATAACCCCAAAACGATAGTGGTAGATCGGTAAGATACATCATAGATTGCTCTATATCCAATAAAGTACGGTTATGACGTTCGGACACACCATTATGCTGTGGTGTTTCAGGTGGCGTGAGTAGTGAAATTATTTCACATTGTTTTAACTGAAGACCAAACTTGTAACTCAAATATTTTACCTCTGCGATCATATCATAGAAACTTTTATTTTCTTGTCACGATGATTTTCCACTTCACTCTGAAATTCTTTGAACTGTTCAAATGTTTCAGACTTATGTTTCATCAAGTAAATATCCCCATATCTGCTCAAATCATCTTGTGAAGGTCAGAAAATAATGATACCTGCTGTAAGCCTTAATATTCATCGGACCACATACATCAGTATGTATGATTTCCAACAAATCTGTTGCTTACTTCATTGTTCCGGAGAACGGCGTAGTCATCTTGCCCATAAGGCATGGTTCGCAAGCATCAAGTGATTCATAATCAAGTGATTCCAAAAACCCATCAGCATGGAGTTTCTTCATGCGCTTTACACCAATATGACCTAAACAGCAGTGCCACAAATAAGTTGCACTATCATAATTAACTTCACATCTTTTGGTTTCAATATTATGAATATGTGTATTATTAAGATCGAGATCCAATGAACTATTTTCATTGGGTGTGTAACCATATAAGGTTTTATTCATGTAAACAGAACAACAATTTATTCTTTTACTTAAATGAATAACCGTATTACAATAAACATGATCAAATCATATTCATGCTCAACGCAAACACCAAATAACACTTATTTAGGTTCAACACTAATCCCGAAAGTATAGGGAGTGTGCGATGATGATCATATCAATCTTGGAACCACTTCCAACACACATCGTCACTTCACCCTTAACTAGTCTCTGTTCATTCTGCAACTCCCGTTTCGAGTTACTACTCTTAGCAACTGAACTAGTATCAAATACTGAGGGGTTGCTATAAACACTAGTAAAGTACACATCAATAACATGTATATCAAATATACTTATGTTCACTTTGCCATCCTTCTTATCCGCCAATCACTTGGGGTAGTTCCGCTTCCAGTGACCAGTCCCTTTGCAGTAGAAGCACTTAGTCTCAGGCTTAGGACCAGACTTGGGCTTCTTCACTTGAGCAGCAACTCGCTTGCCATTCTTCTTGAAGTTCCCCTTCTTTCCTTTGCCCTTTACTTGAAACTAGTGGTCTTGTCAACCATCAACACTTGATGTTTTTCTTGATTTCTACCTTCGTTGATTTCATCATCACGAAGAGCTTGGGATTCATTTTCGTCATCCCTTGCATACTATAGTTCATCACGAAGTTCTACTAACTTGGTGATGGTGACTAAAGAATTCTGTCAATCACTATCTTATCTGGAAGATTAACTCCCACTTGATTCAAGTGATTGTAGTACCCAGACAATCTGAGCACATGCTCACTAGTTGAGCGATTCTCCTCCCTCTTTTAGCTATAGAACTTGTTGGAGACTTCATATCTCTCAACTCGGGTATTTGCTTGAAATATTAACTTCAACTCCTGGAACATCTCATATGGTCCATGACGTTCAAAACGTCTCTGAAGTCCCGATTCTAAGCCGTTGAGCATGGTGCACTAAACTATCAAGTAGTCATCATATTGAGCTAGCCAAACGTTCATAACATCTGCACCTGCTCCTGTAATAGGTCTGTCACCTAGCGGTAGATCAAGGACATAATTCTTCTGTACAGCAATGAGGATAAACCTCAGATCACGGATCCAATCCGCATCATTGCTACTAACATCTTTCAACACAATTTTCTCTAGGAACATATCAAAATAAACACAGGGAAGCAACAACGCGAGCTATTGATCTACAACATAATTTGCAAAATAATACCAGGACTAAGTTCATGATAAATTTAAGTTCAATTTAATCATATTACTTAAGAACTCCCACTTAGATAGACATCCCTCTAATCCTCTAAGTGATCACGTGATCCAAATCAACTAAACCATAACCGATCATCACGTGAGATGGAGTAGTTTTCAATGGTGAACATCGTTATGTTGATCATATCTACTATATGATTCACGCTCGACCTTTCGGTCTCTGTGTTCCGAGGCCATATCTGTATATGCTTGGCTCGTCAAGTATAACCTGAGTATTCCGCGTGTGCAACTGTTTTGCACCCGTTGTATTTGAACGTAGAGCTTATCACACCCGATCATCACGTGGTGTCTGGGCACGACGAACTTTGGCAACGGTGCATACTTAGGGAGAACACTTCTTGATAATTTAGTGAGAGATCATCTTATAATGCTACCGTCAATCAAAGCAAAAATAAGATGTATAAAAGATAAACATCATATGCAATCAAAATATGTGACATGATATGGCCATCATCATCTTGCTTCTTTGATCTCCATCTCCAAAGTACTATCATGATCTATATCGTCACCGGCATGACACCATGATCTCCATCATCTTGATCTATATCAATGTGTCGTCGTGTGGTCGTCTCGTCAACAATTGCTCTTGCAACTATTGCTATTATTTGGCTCTTGCATCTTATGCAATAGACAAACAACCATAAGGCTTTTGCCAGTTGCCGATAACTTCAACAAAACATGATCATCTCATACAACAACTTATATCTCATCACGTCTTGACCATATCACATCACAACATGCCCTGCAAAAACAAGTTAGACGTCCTCTACTTTGTTGTTGCAAGTTGTACGTGGCTGTTACGGGCTGAAGCAAGAACCAATCTTACCTACGCATCAAAACCACAACGATAGTTTGTCAAATAGACTCCGTTTTAACCTTCGCAAGGACCGGGCGTAGCCACACTCGGTTCAACTAAAGTTGGAGAAACAGTCACCCGCAAGTCACCTATGTGCAAAGCACGTCGGGGAAACCGGTCTCGCGTAAGCGTACGCGTAATGTCGGTCCGGGCCGCTTCATCCAACAATACCGCCGAACCAAAGTATGACATGCTAGTAGGCAGTATGACTTGTATCGCCCACAACTCACTTGTGTTCTACTCGTGCAAATAACATCAAACCATAAAACCTAGGCTCGGATGCCACTGTTGGGGAATGTAGTAATTTCAAAAAAATTCCTACACACACGCAAGATCATGGTGATGCATAGCAACGAGAGGGGAGAGTGTTGTCTACGTACCAACGTAGACCGACTACGGAAGCGATCACACAACGTGAAGGAAGTAGTCGTACGTCTTCTTCCCGATCCGACCGATCCAAGCACCGTTACTCCGGCACCTCCGAGTTCTTAGCACACGTTCAGCTCGATGACGATCCTCGGGCTCCGATCCAGCAAAGCGTCGAGGAAGAGTTCCGTCAGCACGACGGCGTGGTGACGATCTTGATGTACTACCTACGCAGGGCTTCGCCTAAGCACTACAACGATATGATCGAGGTGGAATTTGGTGGCAGGGGGCACCGCACACGGCTAAGGAACGATCTCAATGATCCATTGTGTGTCTATGGGGTGCCCCTTGCCTCAGTATATAAAGGATGGAGGAGGAGGAGGCCGGCCAAGGCCATTGGTGCGGCCAGGATGAGAGTCCTACTAGGATTACAAGTCCTAGTAGGAGTCCATCAAGAGGGGAGGAAGGGAGAAGGAAGTGGAGGAGTAGGAAAGGTGGCCGGCCCCCTTTTCCCTAGTCCAATTCGGACTAGAGGGGAGGGGGCGCAGTAGGCCTTTTCTCCTCTTCCCACTAAAGCCCATCAAGGCCCAATACTTCTCCCAACGAATTCCCGTAACTCTCCGGTACTCCGAAAAATACCCGAATCACTCGGAACCTTTCCGAAGTCCGAATATAGTCGTCCAATATATCGATCTTTACGTCTCGACCATTTCGAGACTCCTCGTCATGTCCCCGATCTCATCCGAGACTCCGAATTCCTTCGGTACATCAAAACTCATAAACTCATAATATAACTGTCATCGAAACCTTAAGCGTGCGGACCCTACGGTTCGAGAACAATGTAGACATGACCGAGACACGTCTCCGGTCAATAACCAATAGCGGGACCTGGATGCCCATATTGGCTCCTACATATTCTACGAAGATCTTTATCGGTCAGACAGCATAACAACATACGTTGTTCCCTTTGTTATCGGTATGTTACTTGCCCGAGATTCGATCGTCGGTATCCAATACCTAGTTCAATCTCGTTACCGGCAAGTCTCTTTACTCGTTCCGTAATACATCATCTCACAACTAACATATTAGTTGCAGTGCTTGCAAGGCTTATGTGATATGCATTACCGAGAGGGCCCAGAGATACCTCTCCGACAATCGGAGTGACAAATCCTAATCTCGAAATACGCCAACCCAACATCTACCTTTGGAGACACCTGTAGTACTCCTTTATAATCACCCAGTTACGTTGTGACGTTTGGTAGCACCCAAAGTGTTCCTCCGGCAAACGGGAGTTGCATAATCTCATAGTCATAAGAACATGTATAAGTCATGAAGAAAGCAATAGCAACATACTAAACGATCGGGTGCTAAGCTAACGGAATGGGTCATGTCAATCAGATCATTCAACTAATGATGTGATCCCGTTAATCAAATAACAACTCTTTGTTCATGGATAGGAAACATAACCATCTTTGATTAACGAGCTAGTCAAGTAGAGGCATACTAGTGACACTCTGTTTGTCTATGTATTCACACATGTATTATGTTTCCGGTTAATACAATTCTAGCATGAATAATAAACATTTATCATGATATAAGGAAATAAATAATAACTTTATTATAGCCTATAGGGCATATTTCCTTCATTGTTAGCATAAATTTACTCTCGCTTTTTTAACGGTGTCATGAGGTTAGAGAGTTTTTTGTCCTCGCAGATTCGATTACTCGCATATGCTGAGTTTATATTTGGCTAGTATAAATGCCCGTGCGTTGCAACAGGAAAAAAATCTCAAATTTTGTTATTAATTTCAAATTTCATGTGTGGCTTGGCCAGCCACATGACCAGACTTGTATCCCAAACTCTGTGGACTTTGAGTAATAAAAGGCTTCACCCCTCAAAAAAACCTAGACTTGTCTTTAAAGGAAAAATGGTACTCCCTCCGTTTCTTTTTACTCCGCATATAAAATTTGGTCAAAATCAGACTGCACAAAGTTTCACCAAACTATATAGTATGAACATATGTTTCATGGTGCATCTAATAATATTGATTTCATATTATGAATGTTTATATTTTTTAATATAAAGTTAGTCAAACTCTACAAAGTTTGACTTTAACCAAACCTTATATGCGGACTAAAAAGAAACGGAGGGAGTACCTAGACCAAGAAGACTGGAAAGAACAATCCGGGGTTTCGTTTAGGGCAGCAGCTGCCGCTGTGGTCGCAAGGGAATTTTTTGTCCCCTCTCCTCCGGCTGCCATCTTGCGCTGAGAGGCTGAGAACCTCACATCTTTAAGAGTTCTATGTTCTTCTTCGTCGTCTAATAATTATCATTTTTGTTAGCATAAATTTACTCTCACTTTTTTAACGGTGCCATGAGGTTAGAGAGTTTTCTATCCTCGCAGATTCGATTATTCAGATATGATGAGTTTATATTTGACTAGTATAAATGCTTTGTCTTTACTTTCAGGGCGTCATGTGTGGCTTGGCCAGCCACATGACCAGACTTGTATCCCACACTCTCTGGACTTTGAGTAATAAAGGGCTTTTCCCCTCAAAAAAAACCTAGACTTGTCTCGAAAGGAAAAATGGTACTCCCTCCATTTCTTTTTACTCCGCATATAATATTTGGTCAAAATCAAAATGCACAAAGTTTAACCAAACTATATAGTATGAACATACGTTTCATGGTGCATCTAATAATATTGATTTCATATTATAAATATTTATATTTTTTAATATAAAGTTAGTCAAACTCTACAAAGTTTGACTTTAACCAAACCTTATATGCGGACTAAAAAGAAACGGAGGGAGTACCTAGACCAAGAAGATTGAAAAGAACAATCCGGGGTTTCGTTTAGGGCAGCAGCTGCCGCTGTGGTCGCAAGGGAATTTTTTGTCCCCTCTCCTCCGGATGCCATCTTGCGCTGAGAGGCTGAGAACCTCACATCTTTAAGAGTTCTATGTTCTTCTTCGTCGTCTAATAATTATCATTTTTGTTAGCATAAATTTACTCTCGCTTTTTTAATGGTGCCATGAGGTTAGAGAGTTTTCTGTCCTCGCAGATTCGATTATTCAGATATGATGAGTTTATATTTGACTAGTATAAATGCTTTGTCTTTACTTTCAGGGCGTCATGTGTGGCTTGGCCAGCCACATGACCAGACTTGTATCCCACACTCTCTGGACTTTGAGTAATAAAGGGCTTTTCCCCTCAAAAAAAACCTAGACTTGTCTCGAAAGGAAAAATGGTACTCCCTCTGTTTCTTTTTACTCCGCATATAAAATTCTGTCAAAATCAAAATGCACAAAGTTTGACCAAACTATATAGTATGAACATATGTTTCATGGTGCATCTAATAATATTGATTTCATATTATAAATATTTATATTTTTTAATATAAAGTTAGTCAAACTCTACAAAGTTTGACTTTAACCAAACCTTATATGCGGACTAAAAAGAAACGGAGGGAGTACCTAGACCAAGAAGACTGAAAAGAACAATCCGGGGTTTCGTTTAGGGCAGCAGCTGCCGCCGCGGTCGCAAGGGAATTTTTTGTCCCCTCTCCTCCGGCTGCCATCTTGTGCTGAGAGGCGGAGAACCTCACATCTTTAAGAGTTCTATGTTCTTCGTCGTCGTCTAATAATTATCGTTTTTATTAGCATAAATTTACTCTCGCCTTTTTAACGGTGTCATGAGGTTAGAGAGTTTTCTGTCCTCGCAAATTCGATTACTCGGATATGCTGAGTTTATATTTGGCTAGTATAAATGCCCGTGCGTTGCAACAGGAAAAAAAATCGCAAATTTTGTTATTAATTTCAAATTTCATGTGTGGCTTGGCCAGCTACATGACCAGACTTGTATCCCACACTCTGGGGACTTTGAGTAATAAAAGGCTTCTCCCCTCAAAAAAACCTAGACTTGTCTCGAAAGGAAAAATGGTACTCCCTCCGTTTCTTTTTACTCCGCATATAAAATTTGGTCAAAATCAAACTGCACAAAGTTTGACCAAACTATATAGTATGAACATATGTTTCATGGTGCATCTAATAATATTGATTTCATATTATGAATGTTTATATTTTTTAATATAAAGTTAGTCAAACTCTACAAAGTTTGACTTTAACCAAACCTTATATGCGGACTAAAAAGAAACGGAGGGAGTACCCAGACCAAGAAGACTGGAAAGAACAATCCGGGGTTTCGTTTAGGGCAGCAGCTGCCACTGTGGTCGCAAGGGAATTTTTTGTCCCCTCTCCTCCGGCTGCCATCTTGCGTTGAGAGGCTGAGAACCTCACATCTTTAAGAGTTCTATGTTCTTCTTCGTTGTCTAATAATTATCATTTTTGTTAGCATAAATTTACTCTCGCTTTTTTAACGGTGCCATGAAGTTAGAGAGTTTTCTGTCCTCGCAGATTCGATTATTCAGATATGATGAGTTTATATTTGACTAGTATAAATGCTTTGTCTTTACTTTCAGGGCGTCATGTGTGGCTTGGCCAGCCACATGACCAGACTTGTATCCCACACTCTCTGGACTTTGAGTAATAAAGGGCTTTTCCCCTCAAAAAAAAACTTTGTCTCGAAAGGAAAAATGGTACTCCCTCCGTTTCTTTTTACTCCGCATATAAAAATTGGTCAAAATCAAAATGCACAAAGTTTGACCAAACTATATAGTATGAACATACGTTTCATGGTGCATCTAATAATATTGATTTCATATTATAAATATTTATATTTTTTAATATAAAGTTAGTCAAACTCTACAAAGTTTGAATTTAACCAAACCTTATATGCGGACTAAAAAGAAACGGAGGGAGTACCGAGACCAAGAAGACTGAAAAGAACAATCCGGGGTTTCGTTTAGGGCAGCAGCTGCCGCCGCGGTCGCAAGGGAATTTTTTGTCCCCTCTCCTCCGGCTGCCATCTTGCGCTGAGAGGCGGAGAACCTCACCTCTTTAAGAGTTCTATGTTCTTCGTCGTCGTCTAATAATTATCGTTTTTATTAGCATAAATTTACTCTCGCTTTTTTAACGGTGTCATGAGGTTAGAGAGTTTTCTGTCCTCGCAGATTCGATTACTCGGATATGCTGAGTTTATATTTGGCTAGTATAAATGCCCGTGCGTTGCAACAGGCAAAAAAATCGCAAATTTTGTTATTAATTTCAAATTTCATGTGTGGCTTGGCCAGCCACATGACCAGACTTGTATCCCACACTCTGTGGACTTTGAGTAATAAAAGGCTTCTCCCCTCAAAAAAACCTAGACTTGTCTCGAAAGGAAAAATGGTACTCCCTCCGTTTCTTTTTACTCCGCATATAAAATTTGGTCAAAATCAAACTGCACAAAGTTTGACCAAACTATATAGTATGAACATATGTTTCATGGTGCATCTAATAATATTGATTTCATATTATGAATGTTTATATTTTTTAATATAAAGTTAGTCAAACTCTACAAAGTTTGACTTTAACCAAACCTTATATGCGGACTAAAAAGAAACGGAGGGAGTACCCAGACCAAGAAGACTGGAAAGAACAATCCGGGGTTTCGTTTAGGGCAGCAGCTGCCACTGTGGTCGCAAGGGAATTTTTTGTCCCCTCTCCTCCGGCTGCCATCTTGCGTTGAGAGGCTGAGAACCTCACATCTTTAAGAGTTCTATGTTCTTCTTCGTTGTCTAATAATTATCATTTTTGTTAGCATAAATTTACTCTCGCTTTTTTAACGGTGCCATGAAGTTAGAGAGTTTTCTGTCCTCGCAGATTCGATTATTCAGATATGATGAGTTTATATTTGACTAGTATAAATGCTTTGTCTTTACTTTCAGGGCGTCATGTGTGGCTTGGCCAGCCACATGACCAGACTTGTATCCCACACTCTCTGGACTTTGAGTAATAAAGGGCTTTTCCCCTCAAAAAAAAACTTTGTCTCGAAAGGAAAAATGGTACTCCCTCCGTTTCTTTTTACTCCGCATATAAAAATTGGTCAAAATCAAAATGCACAAAGTTTGACCAAACTATATAGTATGAACATACGTTTCATGGTGCATCTAATAATATTGATTTCATATTATAAATATTTATATTTTTTAATATAAAGTTAGTCAAACTCTACAAAGTTTGAATTTAACCAAACCTTATATGCGGACTAAAAAGAAACGGAGGGAGTACCGAGACCAAGAAGACTGAAAAGAACAATCCGGGGTTTCGTTTAGGGCAGCAGCTGCCGCCGCGGTCGCAAGGGAATTTTTTGTCCCCTCTCCTCCGGCTGCCATCTTGCGCTGAGAGGCGGAGAACCTCACCTCTTTAAGAGTTCTATGTTCTTCGTCGTCGTCTAATAATTATCGTTTTTATTAGCATAAATTTACTCTCGCTTTTTTAACGGTGTCATGAGGTTAGAGAGTTTTCTGTCCTCGCAGATTCGATTACTCGGATATGCTGAGTTTATATTTGGCTAGTATAAATGCCCGTGCGTTGCAACAGGCAAAAAAATCGCAAATTTTGTTATTAATTTCAAATTTCATGTGTGGCTTGGCCAGCCACATGACCAGACTTGTATCCCACACTCTGTGGACTTTGAGTAATAAAAGGCTTCTCCCCTCAAAAAAACCTAGACTTGTCTCGAAAGGAAAAATGGTACTCCCTCCGTTTCTTTTTACTCCGCATATAAAATTTGGTCAAAATCAAACTGCACAAAGTTTGACCAAACTATATAGTATGAACATATGTTTCATGGTGCATCTAATAATATTGATTTCATATTATGAATGTTTATATGTTTTAATATAAAGTTAGTCAAACTCTACAAAGTTTGACTTTAACCAAACCTTATATGCGGACTAAAAAGAAACGGAGGGAGTACCTAGACCAAGAAGACTGGAAAGAACAATCCGGGGTTTCGTTTAGGGCAGCAGCTGCCGCCGCGGTCGCAAGGGAATTTTTTGTCCCCTCTCCTCCGGCTGCCATCTTGCGCTGAGAGGCTGAGAACCTCACATCTTTAAGAGTTCTATGTTCTTCTTCGTCGTCTAATAATTATCATTTTTGTTAGCATAAATTTACTCTCTCTTTTTTAACGGTGCCATGAGGTTAGAGAGTTTTCTGTCCTCGCAGATTCGATTATTCAGATATGATGAGTTTATATTTGAATAGTATAAATGCTTTGTCTTTACTTTCAGGGCGTCATGTGTGGCTTGGCCAGCCACATGACCAGACTTGTATCCCACACTCTCTGGACTTTGAGTAATAAAGGGCTTTTCCCCTCAAAAAAAAACCTAGACTTGTCTCGAAAGGAAAAATGGTACTCCCTCCGTTTCTTTTTACTCCGCATATAAAATTTGGTCAAAATCAAAATGCACAAAGTTTGACCAAACTATATAGTATGAACATACGTTTCACGGTGCATCTAATAATATTGATTTCATATTATAAATATTTATATTTTTAATATAAAGTTAGTCAAACTCTACAAAGTTTGACTTTAACCAAACCTTATATGCGGACTAAAAAGAAACGGAGGGAGTACCTAGACCAAGAAGACTGAAAAGAACAATCCGGGGTTTCGTTTAGGGCAGCAGCTGCCGCCGCGGTCGCAAGGGAATTTTTTGTCCCCTCTCCTCCGGCTGTCATCTTGCGCTGAGAGGCGGAGAACCTCACATCTTTAAGAGTTCTATGTTCTTCGTCGTCGTCTAATAATTATCGTTTTTATTAGCATAAATTTACTGTCGCTTTTTTAACGGTGTCATGTGGTTAGAGAGTTTTCTGTCCTCGCAGATTCGATTACTCGGATATGCTGAGTTTATATTTGGCTAGTATAAATGCCCGTGCGTTGCAACAGGCAAAAAAATCGCAAATTTTGTTATTAATTTCAAATTTCATGTGTGGCTTGGCCAGCCACATGACCAGACTTGTATCCCACACTCTGTGGACTTTGAGTAATAAAAGGCTTCTCCCCTCAAAAAAACCTAGACTTGTCTCGAAAGGAAAAATGATACTCCCTCCGTTTCTTTTTACTCCGCATATAAAATTTGGTCAAAATCAAACTGCACAAAGTTTGACCAAACTATATAGTATGAACATATGTTTCATGGTGCATCTAATAATATTGATTTCATATTATGAATGTTTATATTTTTAATATAAAGTTAGTCAAACTCTACAAAGTTTGACTTTAACCAAACCATATATGCGGACTAAAAAGAAACGGAGGGAGTACCTAGACCAAGAAGACTGGAAAGAACAATCCGGGGTTTCGTTTAGGGCAGCAGCTGCCGCTTTGGTCGCAAGGGAATTTTTTGTCCCCTCTCCTCCGGCTTCCATCTTGCGCTGAGAGGCTGAGAACCTCACATCTTTAAGAGTTCTATGTTCTTCTTCGTCGTCTAATAATTATCATTTTTGTTAGCATAAATTTACTCTCTCTTTTTTAACGGTGCCATGAGGTTAGAGAGTTTTCTGTCCTCGCAGATTCGATTATTCAGATATGATGAGTTTATATTTGAATAGTATAAATGCTTTGTCTTTACTTTCAGGGCGTCATGTGTGGCTTGGCCAGCCACATGACCAGACTTGTATCCCACACTCTCTGGACTTTGAGTAATAAAGGGCTTTTCCCCTCAAAAAAAACCTAGACTTGTCTCGAAAGGAAAAATGGTACTCCCTCCGTTTCTTTTTACTCCGCATATAAAATTTGGTCAAAATCAAAATGCACAAAGTTTGACCAAACTATATAGTATGAACATACGTTTCATGGTGCATCTAATAATATTGATTTCATATTATAAATATTTATATTTTTTAATATAAAGTTAGTCAAACTCTACAAAGTTTGACTTTAACCAAACCTTATATGCGGACTAAAAAGAAACGGAGGGAGTACCTAGACCAAGAAGACTGAAAAGAACAATCCGGGGTTTCGTTTAGGGCAGCAGCTGCTGCCGCGGTCGCAAGGGAATTTTTTGTCCCCTCTCCTCCGGCTGCCATCTTGCGCTGAGAGGCGGAGAACCTCACATCTTTAAGAGTTCTATGTTCTTCGTCGTCGTCTAATAATTATTGTTTTTATTAGCATAAATTTACTCTCGCTTTTTTAACGGTGTCATGAGGTTAGAGAGTTTTCTGTCCTCGCAGATTCGATTACTCGGATATGCTGAGTTTATATTTGGCTAGTATAAATGCCCGTGCGTTGCAACAGGCAAAAAAATCGCAAATTTTGTTATTAATTTCAAATTTCATGTGTGGCTTGGCCAGCCACATGACCAGACTTGTTTCACACACTCTGTGGACTTTGAGTAATAAAAGGCTTCTCCCCTCAAAAAAACCTAGACTTGTCTTGAAAGGAAAAATGGTACTCCCTCCGTTTCTTTTTACTCCGCATATAAAATTTGGTCAAAATCAAACTGCACAAAGTTTGACCAAACTATATAGTATGAACATATGTTTCATGGTGCATCTAATAATATTGATTTCATATTATGAATGTTTATATTTTTTAATATAAAGTTAGTCAAACTCTACAAAGTTTGACTTTAACCAAACCTTATATGCGGACTAAAAAGAAACGGAGGGAGTACCTAGACCAAGAAGACTGGAAAGAACAATCCGGGGTTTCGTTTAGGGCAGCAGCTGCCGCTGTGGTCGCAAGGGAATTTTTTGTCCCCTCTCCTCCGGCTGCCATCTTGCCCTGATAGGCTGAGAACCTCACATCTTTAAGAGTTCTATGTTCTTCTTCGTCGTCTAATAATTATCATTTTTATTAGCATAAATTTACTCTCGCTTTTTTAACGGTGCCATGAGGTTAGAGAGTTTTCTGTCCTCGCAGATTCGATTATTCAGATATGATGAGTTTATATTTGACTAGTATAAATGCTTTGTCTTTACTTTCAGGGCGTAATGTGTGGCTTGGCCAGCCACACGACCAGACTTGTATCCCACACTCTCTGGACTTTGAGTAATAAAGGGCTTTTCCCCTCAAAAAAACCTAGACTTGTCTCGAAAGGAAAAATGGTACTCCCTCCGTTTCTTTTTACTCCGCATATAAAATTTGGTCAAAATCAAAATGCACAAAGTTTGACCAAACTATATAGTATGAACATACGTTTCATGGTGCATCTAATAATATTGATTTCATATTATAAATATTTATATTTTTTAATATAAAGTTAGTCAAACTCTACAAAGTTTGACTTTAACCAAACCTTATATGCGGACTAAAAAGAAACGGAGGGAGTACCTAGACCAAGAAGACTGAAAAGAACAATCTGGGGTTTCGTTTAGGGCAGCAGCTGCCGCCGCGGTCGCAAGGGAATTTTTTGTCCCCTCTCCTCCGACTGCCATCTTGCGCTGAGAGGCGAAGAACCTCACATCTTTAAGAGTTCTATGTTCTTCTTCGTCGTCTAATAATTATCGTTTTTGTTAGCATAAATTTACTCTCGCTTTTTTAACGGTGCCGTGAGGTTAGAGAGTTTTCTGTCCTCGCAGATTCGATTATTCAGATATGATGAGTTTATATTTGACTAGTATAAATGCTTTGTCTTTACTTTCAGGGCGTCATGTGTGGCTTGGCCAGCCACATGACCAGACTTGTATCCCACACTCTCTGGACTTTGAGTAATAAAGGGCTTTTCCCCTCAAAAAAAAACCTAGACTTGTCTCGAAAGGAAAAATGGTACTCCCTCCGTTTCTTTTTACTCCGCATATAAAATTTGGTCAAAATCAAAATGCACAAAGTTTGACCAAACTATATAGTATGAACATACGTTTCATGGTGCATCTAATAATATTGATTTCATATTATAAATATTTATATTTTTTAATATAAAGTTAGTCAAACTCTACAAAGTTTGACTTTAACCAAACCTTATATGCGGACTAAAAAGAAACGGAGGGAGTACCTAGACCAAGAAGACTGAAAAGAACAATCTGGGGTTTCGTGTAGGGCAGCAGCTGCCGCCGCGGTCGCAAGGGAATTTTTTGTCCCCTCTCCTCCGGCTGCCATGTTGCGCTGAGAGGCGAAGAACCTCACATCTTTAAGAGTTCTATGTTCTCCGTCGTCGTCTAATAATTATCGTTTTTGTTAGCACAAATTTACTCTCGCTTTTTTAACGGTGTCATGAGGTTAGAGAGTTTTCTGTCCTCGCAGATTCGATTACTCGGATATGCTGAGTTTATATTTGGCTAGTATAAATGCTTTGTCTTTACTTTCAGGGCGTCATGTGTGGCTTGGCCAGCCACATGACCAGACTTGTATCCCACACTCTCTGGACTTTGAGTAATAAAGGGCTTTTCCCCTCAAAAAAAACCTAGACTTGTCTCGAAAGGAAAAATGGTACTCCCTCCGTTTCTTTTTACTCCGCATATAAAATTTGGTCAAAATCAAAATGCATAAAGTTTGACCAAACTATATAGTATGAACATACGTTTCATGGTGCATCTAATAATATTGATTTCATATTATAAATATTTATATTTTTTAATATAAAGTTAATCAAACTCTACAAAGTTTGACTTTAACCAAACCTTATATGCGGACTAAAAAGAAACGGAGGGAGTACCTAGACCAAGAAGACTGAAAAGAACAATCTGGGGTTTCGTTTAGGGCAGCAGCTGCCGCCGCGGTCGCAAGGGAATTTTTTGTCCCCTCTCCTCCGGCTACCATCTTGCGCTGAGAGGCGAAGAACCTCACATCTTTAAGAGTTCTATGTTCTTCGTCATCGTCTAATAATTATCGTTTTTGTTAGCATAAATTTACTCTCGCTTTTTTAACGGTGTCATGAGGTTAGAGAGTTTTCTGTCCTCGTAGATTCGATTACTCGGATATGCTGAGTTTATATTTGGCTAGTATAAATGCTTTGTCTTTACTTTCAGGGCGTCATGTGTGGCTTGGCCAGCCACATGACCAGACTTGTATCCCACACTCTCTGGACTTTGAGTAATAAAGGGCTTTTCCCCTCAAAAAAAAACCTAGACTTGTCTCGAAAGGAAAAATGGTACTCCCTCCGTTTCTTTTTACTCCGCATATAAAATTTGGTCAAAATCAAAATGCACAAAGTTTGACCAAACTATATAGTATGAACATACGTTTCATGGTGCATCTAATAATATTGATTTCATATTATAAATATTTTTATATTTTTTAATATAAAGTTAGTCAAACTCTACAAAGTTTGACTTTAACCAAACCTTATATGCGGACTAAAAAGAAACGGAGGGAGTACCTAGACCAAGAAGACTGAAAAGAACAATCTGGGGTTTCGTTTAGGGCAGCAGCTGCCGCCGCGGTCGCAAGGGAATTTTTTGTCCCCTCTCCTCCGGCTACCATCTTGCGCTGAGAGGCAAAGAACCTCACATCTTTAAGAGTTCTATGTTCTTCGTCGTCGTCTAATAATTATCGTTTTTGTTAGCATAAATTTACTCTCGCTTTTTTAACGGTGTCATGAGGTTAGAGAGTTTTCTGTCCTCGCAGATTCGATTACTCGGATATGCTGAGTTTATATTTGGCTAGTATAAATGCTTTGTCTTTACTTTCAGGGCGTCATGTGTGGCTTGGCCAGCCACATGACCAGACTTGTATCCCACACTCTCTGGACTTTGAGTAATAAAGGGCTTTTCCCCTCAAAAAAAAACCTAGACTTGTCTCGAAAGGAAAAATGGTACTCCCTCCGTTTCTTTTTACTCCGCATATAAAATTTGGTCAAAATCAAAATGCACAAAGTTTGACCAAACTATATAGTATGAACATACGTTTCATGGTGCATCTAATAATATTGATTTCATATTATAAATATTTATATTTTTTAATATAAAGTTAGTCAAACTCTACAAAGTTTGACTTTAACCAAACCTTATATGCGGACTAAAAAGAAACGGAGGGAGTACCTAGACCAAGAAGACTGAAAAGAACAATCTGGGGTTTCGTTTAGGGCAGCAGCTGCCGCCGCGGTCGCAAGGGAATTTTTTGTCCCCTCTCCTCCGGCTACCATCTTGCGCTGAGAGGCGAAGAACCTCACATCTTTAAGAGTTCTATGTTCTTCGTCGTCGTCTAATAATTATCGTTTTTGTTAGCATAAATTTACTCTCGCTTTTTTAACGGTGTCATGATGTTAGAGAGTTTTCTGTCCTCGCAGATTCGATTACTCGGATATGCTGAGTTTATATTTGGCTAGTATAAATGCTTTGTCTTTACTTTCAGGGCGTCATGTGTGGCTTGGCCAGCCACATGACCAGACTTGTATCCCACACTCTCTGGACTTTGAGTAATAAAGGGCTTTTCCCCTCAAAAAAAAACCTAGACTTGTCTCGAAAGGAAAAATGGTACTCCCTCCGTTTCTTTTTACTCCGCATATAAAATTTGGTCAAAATCAAAATGCACAAAGTTTGACCAAACTATATAGTATGAACATACGTTTCATGGTGCATCTAATAATATTGATTTCATATTATAAATATTTATATTTTTTAATATAAAGTTAGTCAAACTCTACAAAGTTTGACTTTAACCAAACCTTATATGCGGACTAAAAAGAAACGGAGGGAGTACCTAGACCAAGAAGACTAAAAAGAACAATCTGGGGTTTCGTTTAGGGCAGCAGCTGCCGCCGCGGTCGCAAGGGAATTTTTTGTCCCCTCTCCTCCGGCTACCATCTTGCGCTGAGAGGCGAAGAACCTCACATCTTTAAGAGTTCTATGTTCTTCGTCGTCGTCTAATAATTATCGTTTTTGTTAGCATAAATTTACTCTCGCTTTTTTAACGGTGTCATGAGGTTAGAGAGTTTTCTGTCCTCGCAGATTCGATTACTCGGATATGCTGAGTTTATATTTGGCTAGTATAAATGCTTTGTCTTTACTTTCAGGGCGTCATGTGTGGCTTGGCCAGCCACATGACCAGACTTGTATCCCACACTCTCTGGACTTTGAGTAATAAAGGGCTTTTCCCCTCAAAAAAAACCTAGACTTGTCTCGAAAGGAAAAATGGTACTCCCTCCGTTTCTTTTTACTCCGCATATAAAATTTGGTCAAAATCAAAATGCACAAAGTTTGACCAAACTATATAGTATGAACATACGTTTCATGGTGCATCTAATAATATTGATTTCATATTATAAATATTTATATTTTTTATATAAAGTTAGTCAAACTCTACAAAGTTTGACTTTAACCAAACCTTATATGCGGACTAAAAAGAAACGGAGGGAGTACCTAGATCAAGAAGACTGAAAAGAACAATCTGGGGTTTCGTTTAGGGTAGCAGCTGCCGCCGCGGTCGCAAGGGAATTTTTTGTCCCCTCTCCTCCGGCTACCATCTTGCGCTGAGAGGCGAAGAACCTCACATCTTTAAGAGTTCTATGTTCTTCGTCGTCGTCTAATAATTATCGTTTTTGTTAGCATAAATTTACTCTCGCTTTTTTAACGGTGTCATGAGGTTAGAGAGTTTTCTGTCCTCGCAGATTCGGTTACTCGGATATGCTGAGTTTATATTTGGCTAGTATAAATGCTCGTGCGTTGCAACAGGCAAAAAAATCGCAAATTTTGTTATTAATTTCAAATGTATTTTTTAAAATGGAACATTTTTGGAAATTAAAAAGCAAGTATTTGACGTAGATGATAGGTTCTTTTTTCCAAAATAACACATCACAGGGTCTTGGGTGACTTAAAAAATCGTTTGAGTGGAGCGGCCCGGCACGTACCTATCACCTGTACATCCGCAACCACCATGACCACGAGTGCACATCTCGCTCCGGCCGGGTTAATTTCTTCGTTCTGTTCTTGTCCTCTGCTTGCTGACTTCTGATGTCGCAAGGCCACCGGTGTATATAAATCGATTGGTTTGGATGCAAAGCAGCGAGGTGGGACTATTATTTTAGCAACCTTTGTTTTTGCAGGGACTGGGTGGGGAGCGAAAGGAAAACAACGCAGTGGCAGCGGCGCTGAAGAGAGGCCAGCATGTGGCGGCCGTGCCGTACACCATGCGTCCATGTGTTTAGCCACTGGGCAAGGGGCGCCGACGCGGGTGCTGGGGCTCCTGTCCGGCGAGGCTGAGAAGTACAGGAGGATGGAGACAGCTCGGTGCACGCGCATCGGCGAGGTGCTCGGCTGCGGGGTTGTGTGATCCTGTGGACGCGTCGGCGCAGTGCAGGTCTTGGCGCCAAGGACGGTCACGAATCCGGTCGAGTTGGTGTGGAGAGCTCGAAGAATAGCGGCGCCAGGTTCCTGCCGGGAAGAGGCCTGAACATGAGAGAGGCAAGGAGAGAAGAAAAGCGGGAGGAGAAAGGAGATGGAGGAAGTTGGTCGCCGGCGGGGTCGCGTGGCCAAGGCAGGCGCTGGGGATCGATCTCCTCTCGATCCTGGATCGAGCGGGACACGGCTCGCTGCTACGGGAGGCTCAGGGCTGGGTGCTCGTGGACGAGCCCGGGCTCGAGGCCAAAGCGGCCGGCGCCCGTTCGGCTGGAGCCGGGTAGGCGGCGGCCCATGGCCCATAGCAATTTTTCTGGCCCACGTGATACGAAGCTGTGAAAACGAAATTGGACGGACGAAATTTAATACCACCTCACATATCTCTACCTACTAATAAACCAAGTATTGCTTCTGGTCGTCCGTCTAAACATTACCCTCGAAGTTGCTATATATTACCCGCTATGTCATCCATAAGTGAAGAGAACGATTCGATTTTTGTTAAGACACCATCTTTATAAGTGTTTTATAGGTACGATACCCATCAATTGTACGGAAGACCAGGGTTTGAACCCTGCATCCGTTGTTTTTTCATACTCCTTTTTCTCCCCCCCTGAATGTCTTCATGGGCCCGCCCACGGGGCGCGGCATCTCTATTTTTCTTCATTTTGTTTTTTTGTCTTTTCTTTTCTTATTTCTGTTTTTACTCTTTCTTTGAATTAATTCGAGATTGACAAATTTTAAAAAGTTGCGGATTTTGGAAAAAATGGTCGAGAAATCATAAAATGTTTACGAATCTTAAAAATGTTCGAAAAATCATAATTTTTTTGTGGTTTCAAAAAATGTTGGTAATTTTACAAAGATTTTGGAAAATTATAAACAAATTACAATTTGGAAGACAATTGTCGGGAAATAAAACCATGTTCTTGATTTTGAAAAAATGATCATGTATACAAAACAAATTCGCGAATCTAAAAAAATATCCATGAAATTTTAGAAAATTCTCAAAAAAATCAACTTTTCTGTGAATTTCAATTTTTCACTAATTTTAAAAAACCATTGATTCAAAAAATGTTCAGGAATTTAAAAAATATTCATGTGTTCAATAAATGTTCGTCTAAACAAAACAAATGTTTATGAATTTTAAAAAATGCCCAATCATTTAGAAAAAGTGGTTGTCAATTCCAAAAACTTTTTGACGTGTCAAAAGTCTTTTATGTCTAGGTTTTGATCAGTTTTTGGAAAGTCTTTATATGTCTAGGCGTTGGGAGTAGTTCGTGGTAGATGAGATTTATTTTAAAAGTTTTAAACATTTTATTGCGCTACACAATGACAAGTGTGTCATGCGGTGGCAAGCTTATTGTTTTGGGATTTACCATGTCGAATGCATTGTGATCATGTGGACATCACGTCCATCATCAGTGAGAGTCGGAAGAAAAATAAGTGGCAAAATGATGAGCCACCGTGTTAAAATAGAGGATGCTGGTTGAGTCATACTTATTTGACTAGAGTGTAATTTTTGTATCTACCGTTATAACGCATGGGCATGTTTGATAGTCTTTACCTAATAATAAAGCAAATTGGGTTTTCTTTCGTCCGTCATGGCATTTTTCAGAAAAGTTCTTCTATTTTAGAGAATTCAACCCGCAGATCTGTCTTAAGCTAAAACGAATCATTATTTTCGTATTTTACACAAAAGTCCATGTCTTTTCTTGAAATCAACCCGCCATCCGGATTTAAGTCACATCCGAACCGTTATTTTACTTTTTTTTAAAACCTGATCTTTTAGGTAATTCATCCGCGAATCATATTCAAGTCAAACAAATACTTTTTATAATCATTCATATCTTTTAAACCGTAACTCCGATTTGAACATGTTATATATGAAATTTGATTAGAAAAATATGTAGAATACGAATATTAGATTATTATTACCGGTTAAGTATTTTTAAATATTATTTTGGAATATATTTGAGTCAAACCAAATGATTTTCTAAATTATTTGTATCTTTTAAATCGTAACTTTAATTTTAACATATTATATATGAAATTTTATTAGAAAAATGTGTGGAATCTAAATATGATGTTAATATTACCTGTTAAATATTTTTTAAATATTGTTATGGAAGCAAACTAATAATTTATAGCGCAAGATTCGTTATTTTCATACCGGCGGCGATCCGGATTGCAAATAAACACCCCATTATAACCATATACGGAAAGGAAAATATCGATAACTACACATGCATACCTCTGAAAAATGTCGGGGGGGGGGGGGGGGGGGGGAAACAACAGATTTCTTATCGCGAGAGTGAGAGAAAGCGAACGAGAGAGAGAGGGAGAGGGAGAGGGAGGAGACAAAGGGAGAGAGACGCCTTAGGATTAACCATATTCAACACACGTTTTTTTTGTTGTTTTGTGTGAACATCGAGGCCATCGCTGGCAAGAGTGAGAAGGAGAATAAGCGGCAACACAAATATGATGCCTCGCAAAAATGAAGGAGATGGACCTATTGTGGTCATGAGTGATGGTTGTTGAGTTAAGAGCGTGTGTTATGTTTTCTCTCCCGTTGCAATACACGGGCTCTTTTGCTAGTATGTTTTAAATTCGAACTGAAAGCGTAAATTCATGGAAAAAAGCGTATTGTGACGATGAACCCATGAAGTCAATCCATGCTTTATTATTAGGGAAAGATGTGACCGCTAATGCAAGAGACAATCTTCAGAATGTTTTACAAGTTGGTTATTTTAGCTTTGAAGTTTCATCAACTAAACCCAAAAAGGATGAAGTTAAGCCTAACTTCAGAACTCCATGTTCCATCAACTATTGTAACTCCATGTGCCAAGGTTGTTCAATTGATATGAGAGGGTCAAGTCGTTTGTTCTAGTATACTACGTACTAGTTATCTTCGGAGTCCAAGTTAGTTACTAGGTGATCAGCTTCCCAGATAATTAATCATTTAATTCTTATTTTGTTGGGATAGGAAAGAGAGAGAGACCAGATTAGGAAGGTCTTGTACGCAAGTCTTTTTTTAGCATCAGTATAGACACAAACGCTCATATACACACGCATACACTCACCTCTATGAACGCACACACACATATCCTACCCCTTACGTAAGTTGGTTTGCTACGTGCGCGTTGTCTATATAAAAGGCTGGCTACGGCCATGTACAGGGTCAAGTTTTTTTTAGATTACTAGCAAAAATGTCGAAATCACTAATTAAGGAGTACTCGTTGCAAAGAACACTCCACCTTCCCAGGTCGCGACAAGTGACGCGCTGCAAGAACACTCCACCTTCCCAGGTCGCGACAAATGACGGACTTGCAGCGCGTCACTTGTCGCAATCTGGAAGTTTTCCCTTTTTCCGTAGATACGTTTATTCAAAACGTTTTATTTTATAAACCGTGCGTCCAAATCTCAAACCCTTTTTACCGTTGGATTCCTCGCGTCGAGATCTGCAAAACTAGATCCCATATTGATAGGTTTTGACAAAAAAAAAATCACAAAAAAACCAGACGAAAAAACCGAACCGGGAGCACGAGTTTTTTCCCTTTCCGAAAGAGACACGCTCGTGCCTCTCGCGAAATCACAATCGTGCTTCTCGTGGAAGCAAAACCGTGACTCTCGTGGAGGGAAAAAATGTGTTTTTTTTTCATTTCCGAGAGGCATGGCCATGACTCTCGCGAAAGCACAACCATGCCTCTCGCGGAAGCAAAACCGTGACTCTCACGAAAGAAAAAAAACAGAAAATGCGTATTTTTTTCCTTTTCGAGAGGCACAGCCGTTGACTTTCGCGAAAACACAACCATGTCTCTCGCGAAAACAAAACCGTGACTCTCGCGAAAGAAAAAAAAAGAAAACGCGTTTTGTTTTTCCTTTCTAAGAGGCACGACCGTGACTCTCGCGAAAGCACAACCGTGCCTCTCGCGAAAGAAAAAAAACGGAAAATGTGTTTTTTCCGTTTCCGAAAGGCACGGCCGTGACTCTTGCTAAAGCTCAACCGTACCTCTCGCGGAAGAAAAACTGTGACTCTCGCGAAAGAAAAAAAAGAAAACGTGTTTTTTTGCAAAAAAAAATGATCAAAAAGCTAAGGAAGACCGGAGGAAAACCAAAACGTCAAAAAACCCGAAAAAAATGTTTAAAAATTCAAAAACGCGTGCGGAAAAATAAAAAAACAAAATCTGGAGGGAGCGTCTAGAGCGCGACACGTGGCGAATAGCTGAGAGCGTGCCAAGTGGCGCTGATCGTTGCGAGGCTCCCGAAGGAGCGCTCGTTAACTAGTTGCTCTCCAAAAATTTCCATGTATTATAACGGGACAAAAAAATATTATGTCCTAACCAAATAAGTATGGCCCAATACTCCAACATATGAGCATCATCTACTTTAACAAGGTGGCCCACCATGTTGCCCCTTATATTATTTCACAACCTTATTGTTGATGGGCACGGTGCCCACGTAGAACTAATCTCGTTGACCGCAAACTACTTTCAATGCCTAGACATATAAATATTTACCAAAAACTAATTAAATCCTAAACATTAAAGACTTAGCCACCCAAATTCTAGAGCTATTTAGAACAATCTTATGGAGAACTACTGAAATAGATCATGATTTTCTCTAAAAAAAATCTTCATAAGCATAATTTCAAACAATATGAAAATTAACATTAAGCCACTGGTTTACATAAACCTCGTATCAATAGTCTAGGAACCTTTTTTGCCTGGTTTTTATTTTTATTATTTTACGTTCTTACCTTTTACTTTTTTGTTTCCCTTTTCTTTTAATTTTTTTCTTTAATGTTTTTTTCAAGTTTGGTTTTCTTTTATTTTTGTTTTCATTCTCTTTCCTTTTTAAATTTTAGTTTTTCATTTTGTGAACATCTTTCAAATTCTAGAATAATTTATGAAATGCTAAACATTTTTGGAATTCAATATTGTTTCTGAAATCGTGAACATTTTTTGAAATCGCAAACTTTTTCCAAATTCACAAACATTTTCTACAAAGTCCTGAACATTTTCCGAATTCATGAACATTTTTTGGAAACTTTTGAATTGGCAAACCGACAAGCATATTGTTCAAATTTGGGAGCAATATTTTGATATTCACGAACATTTAGTTTTTTAGACGAACATTTTGTGAATTGATTGAACAATTTTTGAATTCATGAACAGTTTTTGTATCAACGAACATTTTTTCAATTGATGAACTATTTTTTAAATTGGGGAACTAATTTCGAAATTGATGATTACTTTTGCATTTTTGTGAACATGTTATAAAATTTCATGAATGTTTTTTAAAATAACGAATATGTTTTGGATACACGATCATATTTTCAAAAGTCATGTATTCTTTTATATTACATGAACAATTTTGTCAAATCACCAACATTTTTTGAATCCATGACTTTTTATGATTTTTCTAGAATTTTTTGAATTGAAAAACATTTTTTTCAAAACTCGCAACTTTTTGAAATTTGGGAATCCTGAATTAATTTACAGAAGGAATAATAAAAGCAGATACAATAAAAAAAGGGCAAAAGGGTGGAAAAAAAGGATGTTGCGCCCCACACAGCCCAAGAACGCGGGAGGTGATGGCAGACGGATATCTCCAGGAATCAAATCTGGGTCTCTTGCGTGAAGGAAGGAGGCTTCAACCACTGCAGTACATGTCTAGTTGTGTCGTTGAAGGGTATTACCCACAATGGATGGCATTTTGGGTAATTGAAACGTGAAGAAAGGACGCGTCTTAGATAGAAAAAATTGAAACAATCCGTTCACGTGATTAGGGCAACTTTTAAGGCAACTTTTTAGGGTAAATATTACCCGTCATCGTGATTAGGACGTATTACCCGTTCATCTATGGATGGCATTGTGGGTAATTTAGGGCAACTTTTTAGGGTAATTACGATGACGGTGAATGGGAGAAACAATCCGTGCCTTATTAGTAGGTATAGAAGTTTGATCGAGAGTTGAATAAAACAAGAAAAGGCCCCAGGTTGGGGGCAGCCAGCTGCTGTGCTTCTGCGATCTCAAGATCGGTTTCTGTTGTATTGAGATTGATCCTTGTCAGTCTTGTTGCTGGTTAATTTTTGTTCTTGTTAAATTGCAAGGGCAGAAATCTGTTTCTTCCTGATTTAATATCTACATCGACTAGAATATTTCCTTGTGGCTGCTGAAAGATCTACTACGTCGAGAGAACTACAATAGTACCGTGAAAGGTTGGGCCGTCACTTGCACAATTTGGTGCCTCGCTAGTTTGTGCCTCATCAGGTGGTATTTGATTGTGCATACTCAATTGCTTGCTCAACTTTTCCTTTTTTGCGGAAAAGTGTAAATATATTACTCAAGGGGAGACCCTAGAAAATTGCTTGCTCAACTTAACTGAACAATTAGAAATTAGCAATTTGGCAGTACAATTGAACTTTTGGATTTGTGCTGCAAACATGGTCACGGTTGAGAAGATTCTACCGTGGAAGTTCGAACGCATGGTATGGTATGGCATTGGCATGCATGATAAAATTGGTGACATTGGAGCGTATAAATAAGTTAAGCTGGGGTGAATGGACAAGCAGAGCAGAGGTTAATGCATGGAGGTCCAACGAAGTATACAATATTTTCATTGTCTGATGTAACTCAATAGTAGTTCTACGTGTACAACATTTTAATTATCAATATAATGGTTAATGTGTCGTATGATATGCTTTGTCACTATGCATCGACAGTCCGATCTACTTCAAATAATATACTAATTTTTTGGATTAGTAATTAAACTCTCGAAGAATATGCTTCAAGTCATGAAAATCCAGAAATAAGAGAAGAAGGTCTCTACAAGCCTCCTCAGAGATCAGCGATTCTGGGCCGTTGGATCGGTTCCCTTGATGCGTTTTCATTCGTTGGATCGACATCTGGAGAAATCTGGGCTGTTGGATCTGGGCTCGGCACTGCTGGAATGAATAGTAATGACAACAAAATGTAAATATCATGCCCCCACCAGGGCGTTTTGGTCATTTCGTGTGGTGGGGGTATAAAAGGGCCGGCTCCCCTGGTGAACCCTAGCCTCCTCCTCTCCCCACACTTGTCCGCCCCTCCCTCGCCCGCCCCGCCCTGCCCCGCTGTCCCGCCTCGCCCGTCCCGCTCGCAGTGGCCGATGCCCCGCGGCCTCGCCCGGCCCCGTCGTCCCGCCCCGCCGTCTCGCCCGCCCCGCTCGTCCCGCTCGCCGTGGCCGTGGTCGATGACCGCGGCCCCGTTGTCCCGCCCCGCTCGCCGTGGCCGATGACCGCGGCCCCGTTGTCCCGCCCCGCTCGCCGTGGCCGATGACCGCGCCACCAGGGCCCGCGGCCACTCGATGAGGAGGCCTGGACCATGGCGCAGACCCGTGCCCCCGCGCGACGGCGGCAGATCCCTCATCGCAGAGCCATCCCTCCCGCCGGTGCCACGCCGCGCCGCGATGCCGCTGGCTTGGAGGCCCATGTTCAGGCAGCCGCCGCGGCGTCGCCGGATGCGGTGGCAGGCTCTCAGGGGACCGCTTGGCAAGGGGGCATCACGGCTTCCGGTGGCGCCAAGCCGTAGATCTGAGCCGCCGTTTACACTTCGGTTTCGATTTGGTGCCTCCACTCCTCACCACCTCTCCCTCTCTGATCTTGTTTGTTTGTAGGCCTGGGCTTGTAGGTTATTTGTCTTCTCTGTATGTAGATGTTGTTGGATTCAAACCATAGTCGAAAGATGGGGGCCTTTTGTGCTCTCAGGTTTGGCTATATTCCAAGTATTGGGACTTCTCTCAGGTCTGGCTAGGTTCCAAAGATGGCCACAGAGCCTTTTGTGCTCTCAGGTTTGGCTAGATTCCAAGTATTTGGATTTTTTGGGTCAATGGTCTGCCTAGGTTGGCTAGGTTCCAAAGCTGGCCACTTCTCTGTGGCCTTTTGTGCTACCTTGCTTGGACTCGATGGGAGAGAGATAAGGGTTGGGCTAGGTTCCAAAGATGGCCCCTTTTCTGTGGCCTTTTGTGCTGCCTTGCTTGGACTTGATGGGAGAGAGAGAAGGGTTTGGCTAGGTTCCAAATATTGGGATCTTTTGGAAGTTAAGGTACTCATGTGCTCTTTGTTATATTGTAAAGTATGTATATGGGGTATTCCTCTGGTTCAAAATGAATACTAGGTTAAGATCCTTACACTTGAAATTTATCATTATTTGGATACTCTGCAGTGTTGTTTTGTTTACTAAATTCTCCGGTTATTTTCAGTTTCAATTAGGCTCCGTGTAGTGATTACCTCGGCTTTTGCAATAGCAACTATACCATCGTGATGTGTAATTACAGATTATTTTAGTGTTATAATTTGTTCCGACTTCCATGATTTATAGTATTGACATATTGAGCTTGTATGCCCTTTCCACGAATTGAGTTCTATGTAAGTCTTGGCAATGCATTGACATGGTTCTGGTAGCCATTATGATGCATGATGCACCACAACGTCAGTTCCTTTCTATCACTGATTTTTTGATAAATCTTGCTGCAGTGAAACCCAAAGAACGATATGGATGTGAATGAAAAGGGTACTATTTATTAGTCTTATAGTGGCCTGACATGCTATCGAATTTTTTTAATATCTAAAAAGGCAGACCAATTTTGCAATGAATGTTTATATTTTCCATTACATTTGGTCATAAGATTTTACTTTGTTTTGCCAGGAGAGTTTCACTTCATGTAGCTACTACACCAGGAGAATTGTATGCTTGCGCCAAGGAAAATGTTATGCCGACTGTGGACAAGTGCCCTGAACTCACCTATGCCTAGTATGGATGGCTTTTCAATTTCATGCCTTCACTTCTAGATTGTAATCCTACTTGGTTTTTGCATCAGTGATAAGTGAAGTTCTCTACATTCCTCGATTTTTAGTGTTAGGAGACAGAATATGTATCCTTAGTTATCTCTTCCTACATTTTTGGTTTGCCATTTTTGACCCAAATAAACCACACCTTTACCATATTTTACACTAATGTCATATTTAATTGTTGGCATAGCTTTGGAAGTTCAGTTCAGATCAAAAGATCATCCCATATGACCAGAAACCGTTTATGTTCAGATTATAAATCATATGCAATTTAATGTTTTTAAATGGATAGGGTGATTGGCAATAGATAAATGATATTAGCTTTGCATTGCGGATTATTTCCTTTTTTGGCTATAGGTTTTAGCCATTAAATTTAACTATAGGTTTGTTTATGTAACTTGTTCGCCTTTAGAACAGGATTTTGCGTGGCTTACAAAAGAAAAGAGTGAATGGTTGGTGCGTGGGAGTGCACCATGGGTCTGGTCTGGATTGTTTTAGCTCAGATTTTGTCGTCTTTTTTACCTCTTATTTCGCTTTGGGTGCGGTGTTGGGCGTTCCTTCCTTGGATTGTAGCTATCTCCTTTTCTTTCTCTTCTTCTTCTTTCATTTTTTCTTTGTCTTTGCCTTAGCACTGAAATGCATATCTACTGTTTTGCAGGTAATCTGGTGTGAGCTCAAGGTAAAAGGAAAAACCTAAAGGTAGGCAATCATCATTAGCTAGGTAGTCGATTATACAGTATGTAGCAAACATTGTTGTCTTCGACTGTATGTTTGACTTATTCTCATTCAATCTCACCTTTTCATTTGCATGACGTCAGAACTGGAAACATCAAAATTGGTGCCCCGGTCATCTCTGCCCCTGGTGGTGCTCCTAGATGTACATCACTTCCTCGCCTCCTTGGCCTCTTCGGTGCCCGTGGCGTTCGTCCTCGTCGGTGGGACGGTGCAAGGCACAACTCCGATGCGGCGGCGTGAATGTGCGGTTTAGGAAGTGGTTCCTCGCAGGCTAGACGGCGTTCAAGCGCAACCCCAACGCCCACTGAGTACTGCCTCGGCTACAACCTCCCTCGGTGAGCTCCATCTTCCTCCTGCTCCTCTGCTTTGGCTACTGTATGGGACATGGCCAGGGCTATGATGATCAGTTATGGCTGATATAGGCATGCTCTCGAGCAGTCGAGGCACATGTGGGTATTAAGTTGGACCCCCCCCCTCGAAAAATCTCATGCCTCGCATGTAATTCACGTGCCCCATCGGTCGGAAGCCATTCTTGCTAGGGCGATGATGATTGCCGTGGCTGAAATAAGTGTACCTTTGAGCAATCGAGGCACATGTGGGTATCAAGTTGGATCGTCCCTCTTGTCTCTAGAATCCTTTTTCATCCTATGATACTTATTGTTCTACCCTTGGATGGTCATTCTTGTTGAGTGATAACCAGGGCAGCTCAACTGTATAAACAGATTGATCTGGTGATAAGAGATGACGGGGGTAGGTTATATGATCGAGGAAAGGAGAATCTGAGCCCACTATGCATTGAACCCTGAACTCTTTTTATTTGTATTTAAAGGTGTTGCTTATTTATGCTCCAGTGTTTATAGCTGTCTTATGTAAAGATTTCTTCTCTCTCATACCTTTATTGCATATAAGTTGTTCTTGATCTTTTATTGTTTGTTGTTGGTTTTCAATGAAGGAAATATGCCCTAGAGGCAATAATAAAGTTATTATTTATTTCCTTATATCATGATAAATGTTTATTATTCATGCTAGAATTGTATTAACCGGAAACATAATACATGTGTGAATACATAGACAAACAGAGTGTCACTAGTATGCCTCTACTTGACTAGCTCATTAATCAAAGATGGTTATGTTTCCTAACCATGAACAAAGAGTTGTTATTTGATTAACGAGGTCACATCATTAGTTGAATGATCTGATTGACATGACCCATTCCATTAGCTTAGCACCCGATCGTTTAGTATGTTGCTATTGCTTTCTTCATGACTTATACATGTTCCTATAACTATGAGATTATGCAACTCCCGTTTACCGGAGGAACACTTTGGGTACTACCAAACGTCACAACGTAACTAGGTGATTATAAAGGAGTACTACAGGTGTCTCCAATGGTAGATGTTGGGTTGGCGTATTTCGAGATTAGGGTTTGTCACTCCGAGTGTCGGAGAGGTATCTCTGGGCCCTCTCGGTAATACACATCACATAAGCCTTGCAAGCATTATAACTAAGATGTTAGTTGTGAGATGATGTATTACGGAACGAGTAAAGAGACTTGCCAGTAACGAGATTGAACTAGGTATTGGATACCGACGATCGAATCTCGGGCAAGTAACATACCGATGACAAAGGGAACAACGTATGTTGTTATGCGGTCTGACCGATAAAGATCTTCGTAGAATATGTAGGAGCCAATATGGGCATCCAGGTCCCGCTATTGGTTATTGACCAGAGACGTGTCTCGGTCATGTCTACATTGTTCTCGAACCGTAGGGTCCGCACGCTTAACGTTACGATGACAGTTATTATGAGTTTATGCATTTTGATGTACCGAAGGTTGTTGGGAGTCCCGGATGTGATCACGGACATGACGAGGAGTCTCAAAATGGTCGAGACATAAATATTGATATATTGGAAGCCTATGTTTGGACATCAAAAGTGTTCCGGGTGAAATCGGGATTTTACCGGATTACCGGGAGGGTTACCGGAACCCCCCGGGAGCCAAATGGGCCAACATGGGCCTTAGTGGAAAGGTGAAAGGGCTGCCCACATAGGGCTGCGTGCCTCCCCCCTCTCTCTAGTCCTATTAGGACTAGGAGAAGGTGGCCGGCCCCCCTCTCTCCCTTTCCCACTTGGGAATCCTAGTTGGACTAGGATTGGAGGGGGGAGTCCTACTCCCGGTAGGAGTAGGACTCCTCCTGCGCCTCCCTCCTCTTGGCCGGCCAGCCCTCCCCCTCTCATCCTTTATATACGGGGGCAGGGGACACCCCATGACACACAAGTTGATCCTTGAGATCGTTCCTTAGCCGTGTGTGGTGCCCCCTGCCACCAAATTCCACCTCGATCACACCGTTGTAGTGCTTAGGCGAAGCCCTACGTCGGTAGTACATCAAGATCGTCACCACGCCGTCGTGCTGACAGAACTCCTCCTCGAAGCTTTGCTGGATCGGAGCCCGGGGATCGTCATCGAGTTGTACGTGTGCTAAGAACTCGGAGGTGCCGGAGTAACGGTGCTTGGATCGGTCGGATCGGGAAGAAGATGTACGACTACTTCCTCTACGTTGTGTGATCGCTTCCGTAGTCGGTCTGCGTTGGTACGTAGACAACACTCTCTCCCTCGTTGCTGTGCATCACCATGATCTTGCGTGTGCGTAGGAAATTTTTTGAAATTACTACGTTCCCCAACAGTGGCATCCGAGCCTAGGTTTTATGGTTTGATGTTATTTGCACGAGTAGAACACAAGTGAGTTGTGGGCGATACAAGTCATACTGCCTACCAGCATGTCATACTTTGGTTCGGCGGTATTGTTGGGCGAGACGATCCGGACCAACCTTACGCGTACTCTTACGCGAGACCGGTTCCCTCGACGTGCTTTGCACATAGATGGCTTGCGGAGGACTGTCTCTCCAACTTTAGTTGAACCAAGTGTGGCTACGCCCGGTCCTTGAGAAGGTTAAAACGGAGTCTATTTGACGAACTATCGTTGTGGTTTTGATGCGTAGGTGAGATGAGTTCTTACTTAAGCCCGTAGCAGCCACGTAAAACTTGAAACAACAAAGTAGAGGACGTCTAACTTGTTTTTGCAGGGCATGTTGTGATGTGATATGGTCAAGGCATGATGCTGATTTTATTGTATGAGATGATCATGTTTTGTAACCAAGTTATCGGCAACTGGCTGGAGCCATATGGTTGTCGCTTTATTGTATGCAATGCAATCGCGATGTAATGCTTTACTTTATTACTAAGCGGTAGTGATAGTCGTGGAAGCATAAGATTGGCGAGACGACAACGATGCTACGATGGAGATCAAGGTGTCGCGCCGGTGACGATGGTGATCATGACGGTGCTTCGGAGATGGAGATCACAAGCACAAGATGATGATGGCCATATCATATCACTTATATTGATTGCATGTGATGTTTATCCTTTTATGCATCTTATCTTGCTTTGATTGACGGTAGCATTATAAGATGATCTCTCACTAAATTATCAAGAAGTGTTCTCCCTGAGTATGCACCGTTGCCAAAGTTCGTCGTGCCCAGACACCACGTGATGATCGGGTGTGATAAGCTCTACGTCCATCTACAACGGGTGCAAGCCAGTTTTGCACACGCAGAATACTCAGGTTAAACTTGACGAGCCTAGCATATGCAGATATGGCCTCGGAACACAGAGACCGAAAGGTCGAGCGTGAATCATATAGTAGATATGATCAACATGACGATGTTCACCATTGAAAACTACTCCATCTCACGTGATGATCGGTTATGGTTTAGTTGATTTGGATCACGTGATCACTTAGAGGATTAGAGGGATGTCTATCTAAGTGGGAGTTCCTAAGTAATTTGATTAACTGAACTTAAACTTATCATGAACTTAGTACCTGATAGTATCTTGCTTGTTTATGTTGATTGTAGATAGATGGCTCGTGTTGTTGTTCAGTTGAATTTTAATGCGTTCCTTGAGAAAACAAAGTTGAAAGATGATGGTAGCAATTACACGGATTGGGTCCGTAACCTGGGGATTATCCTCATTGCTGCACAGAAGAATTACGTCCTGGAAGCACCGCTGGGTGCCAGGCCTGCTGCTGGAGCAACGCCAGATGTTATGAACGTCTGGCAGAGCAAAGCTGATGACTACTCGATGGTTCAGTGTGCCATGCTTTACGGCTTAGAATCGGGACTTCAACGACGTTTTGAACGTCATGGAGCATATGAGATGTTCCAGGAGTTGAAGTTAATATTTCAAGCAAATGCCCGAATTGAGAGATATGAAGTCTCCAATAAGTTCTATAGCTGCAAGATGGAGGAGAACAGTTCTGTCAGTGAGCATATACTCAAAATGTCTGGGTATAATAATCACTTGATTCAGATGGGAGTTAATCTTCCAGATGATTGCGTCATTGACAGAATTCTCCAATCACTGCCACCAAGCTACAAGAGCTTCGTGATGAACTATAATATGCAAGGGATGAACAAGGCTATTCCCGAGCTCTTCGCAATGCTGAAAGCTGCGGAGGTAGAAATCAAGAAGGAGCATCAAGTGTTGATGGTCAACAAGACCACTAGTTTCAAGAAAAAGGGCAAAGGGAAGAAAAAGGGGAACTTCAAGAATAACAACAAGCAAGTTGCTGCTCAGGAGAAGAAACCCAAGTCTGGACCTAAGCCTGAAACTGAGTGCTTCTACTGCAAGCAGACTGGTCACTGGAAGCGGAACTGCCCCAAGTATTTGGCGGATAAGAAGGATGGCAAGGTGAACAAAGGTATATGTGATATACATGTTATTGATGTGTACCTTACTAGAGCTCGCAGTAGCACCTGGGTATTTGATACTGGTTCTGTTGCTAATATTTGCAACTCGAAACAGGGACTACGGAATAAGCGGACACTAGCAAAGGACGAGGTGACGATGCGCGTGGGAAACGGTTCCAAAGTCGATGTGATCGCGGTCGGCACGCTACCTCTACATCTACCTTCGGGATTAATATTAGACCTAAATAATTGTTATTTGGTGCCAGCGTTGAGCATGAACATTATATCTGGATCTTGTTTAATGCGAGACGGTTATTCATTTAAATCAGAGAATAATGGTTGTTCTATTTATATGAGTAATATCTTTTATGGCCATGCACCTTTGAAGAGTGGTCTATTCTTGTTGAATCTCGATAGTAGTGATACACATATTCATAATGTAGAAGCCAAAAGATGCAGAGTTGATAATGATAGTGCAACTTATTTGTGGCACTGCCGTTTAGGTCATATCGGTGTAAAGCGCATGAAGAAACTCCATACTGATGGGCTTTTGGAACCACTTGATTATGAATCACTTGGTACTTGCGAACCGTGCCTCATAGGCAAGATGACTAAAACACCGTTCTCCGGTACTATGGAGAGAGCAACAGATTTATTGGAAATCATACATACCGATGTATGTGGTCCGATGAATATTGAGGCTCGTGGCGGATATCGTTATTTTCTCACCTTCACAGATGATTTAAGCAAATATGGGTATATCTACTTAATGAAACATAAGTCTGAAACATTTGAAAAGTTCAAGGAATTTCAGAGTGAAGTTGAAAATCATCATAACAAGAAAATAAAGTTTCTACGATCTGATCGTGGAGGAGAATATTTGAGTTACGAGTTTGGTGTACATTTGAAAAATTGTGGAATAGTTTCGCAACTCACGCCACCCGGAACACCACAGCGTAATGGTGTGTCCGAACGTCGTAATCGTACTTTACTAGATATGGTGCGATCTATGATGTCTCTTACTGATTTACCGCTATCATTTTGGGGTTATGCTTTAGAGACGGCCGCATTCACGTTAAATAGGGCACCATCAAAATCCGTTGAGACGACGCCTTATGAACTATGGTTTGGCAAGAAACCAAAGTTGTCGTTTCTTAAAGTTTGGGGCTGCGATGCTTATGTGAAAAAGCTTCAACCTGATAAGCTCGAACCCAAAGCGGAAAAATGTGTCTTCATAGGATACCCAAAGGAAACTGTTGGGTATACCTTCTATCACAGATCCGAAGGAAAGACATTCGTTGCTAAGAATGGATCATTTCTAGAGAAGGAGTTTCTCTCGAAAGAAGTGAGTGGGAGAAAAGTAGAACTTGACGAGGTAACTGTACCTGCTCCCTTATTGGAAAATAGTACATCACAGAAAACTGTTTCTGCGACACCTATACCAATTGGCGAGGAAGCTAAAGATGATGATCATGAAACTTCAGGACAAGATACTACTGAACCACGTAGATCAACCAGAGTGAGATCCGCACCAGAGTGGTACGGTAATCCAATTCTGGAAGTCATGCTACTAGATCATGATGAACCTACGAACTATGAAGAAGCGATGGTGAGCCCAGATTCCGCAAAGTGGCTTGAGGCCATGAAATCTGAGATGGGATCCATGTATGAGAACAAAGTATGGACTTTGGTTGACTTGCCCGATGATCGGCAAGCAATTGAGAATAAATGGATCTTCAAGAAAAAGACTGACGCTGACGGTAATGTTACTGTCTATAGAGCTCTACTTGTCGCAAAAGGTTTTCGACAAGTTCAAGGGGTTGACTACGATGAGACCTTCTCACCCGTAGCGATGCTCAAATCCGTCAGAATCATGTTAGCAATTGCCGCATTTTATGATTATGAAATATGGCAGATGGATGTCAAAACTACATTCCTGAATGGATTTCTGGAAGAAGAGTTGTATATGATGCAACCAGAAGGTTTTGTCGATCCAAAGGGAGCTAACAAAGTGTGCAAACTCCAGCGATCCATTTATGGACTGGTGCAAGCATCTCGGAGTTGGAATAAACGCTTTGATAGTGTGATCAAAGCATTTGGCTTTATACAGACTTTTGGAGAAGCCTGTATTTACAAGAAAGTGAGTGGGAGCTCTGTAGCATTTCTGATATTATATGTGGATGACATATTGCTGATTGGAAATGATATAGAATTTCTGGATAGCATAAAGGGATACTTGAATAAAAGTTTTTCGATGAAAGACCTCGGGGAAGCTGCTTACATATTAGGCATAAAGATCTATAGAGATAGATCAAGACGCTTAATTGGACTTTCACAAAGCACATACCTTGACAAAATTTTGAAGAAGTTCAAAATGGATCAAGCGAAGAAAGGGTTCTTGCCTGTGTTACAAGGTGTGAAGTTGAGTCAGACTCAATGCCCGACCACTGCAGAAGATAGAGAGAAAATGAAAGATGTTCCCTATGCTTCAGCCATAGGCTCTATCATGTATGCAATGCTGTGTACCAGACCTGATGTGTGCCTTGCTATAAGTTTAGCAGGGAGGTACCAAAGTAATCCAGGAGTGCATCACTGGACAGCGGTCAAGAACATCCTGAAATACCTGAAAAGGACTAAGGATATGTTTCTCGTATATGGAGCTGACAAAGAGCTCACCGTAAGAGGTTACGTTGATGCAAGCTTTGACACTGATCCGGACGATTCTAAATCGCAAACCGGATACGTGTTTTCTTTAAACGGTGGAGCTGTCAGTTGGTGCAGTTCTAAACAAAGCGTCGTAGCGGGATCTACATGTGAAGCGGAGTACATAGCTGCTTCGGAAGCAGCGAACGAAGGAGTCTGGATGAAGGAGTTCATGTCCGATCTAGGTGTCATACCTAGTGCATCGGGTCCAATGAAAATCTTTTGTGACAATACTGGTGCAATTGCTCTGGCAAAGGAATCCAGATTTCACAAAAGGACCAAACACATCAAGAGACGCTTCAACTCCATCCGGGATTTAGTCCAGGTGGGAGACATAGAGATTTGCAAGATACATACGGATCTGAATGTTGCAGACCTGTTGACTAAGCCTCTTCCACGAGCAAAACATGATCAGCACCAAGGCTCCATGGGTGTTAGAATCATTACTGTGTAATCTAGATTATTGACTCTAGTGCAAGTGGGAGACTGAAGGAAATATGCCCTAGAGGCAATAATAAAGTTATTATTTATTTCCTTATATCATGATAAATGTTTATTATTCATGCTAGAATTGTATTAACCGGAAACATAATACATGTGTGAATACATAGACAAACAGAGTGTCACTAGTATGCCTCTACTTGACTAGCTCATTAATCAAAGATGGTTATGTTTCCTAACCATGAACAAAGAGTTGTTATTTGATTAACGAGGTCACATCATTATTTGAATGATCTGATTGACATGACCCATTCCATTAGCTTAGCACCCGATCGTTTAGTATGTTGCTATTACTTTCTTCATGACTTATACATGTTCCTATAACTATGAGATTATGCAACTCCCGTTTACCGGAGGAACACTTTGGGTACTACCAAACGTCACAACGTAACTGGGTGATTATAAAGGAGTACTACAGGTGTCTCCAATGGTAGATGTTGGGTTGGCGTATTTCGAGATTAGGGTTTGTCACTCCGAGTGTCGGAGAGGTATCTCTGGGCCCTCTCGGTAATACACATCACATAAGCCTTGCAAGCATTATAACTAAGATGTTAGTTGTGAGATGATGTATTACGGAACGAGTAAAGAGACTTGCCAGTAACGAGATTGAACTAGGTATTGGATACCGACGATCGAATCTCAGGCAAGTAACATACCGATGACAAAGGGAACAACGTATGTTGTTATGCGGTCTGACCGATAAAGATCTTCGTAGAATATGTAGGAGCCAATATGGGCATCCAGGTCCCGCTATTGGTTATTGACCGGAGACGTGTCTCGGTCATGTCTACATTGTTCTCGAACTGTAGGGTCCGCACGCTTAACGTTACGATGACAGTTATTATGAGTTTATGCATTTTGATGTACCGAAGGTTGTTCAGAGTCCCGGATGTGATCACGGACATGACGAGGAGTCTCGAAATGGTCGAGACATAAAGATTGATATATTGGAAGCCTATGTTTGGACATCGGAAGTGTTCCGGGTGAAATCGGGATTTTACCGGAACCCCCCGGGAGCCAAATGGGCCAACATGGGCCTTAGTGGAAAGGAAAGGGCTGCCCACATAGGGCTGCGCGCCTCCCCCCTCTCTCTAGTCCTATTAGGACTAGGAGAAGGTGGCCGGCCCCCCTCTCTCCCTTTCCCACTTGGGAATCCTAGTTGGACTAGGATTGGAGGGGGGAGTCCTACTCCCGGTAGGAGTAGGACTCCTCCTGCGCCTCCCTCCTCTTGGCCGGCCAGCCCTCCCCCTCTCATCCTTTATATACGGGGGCAGGGGACACCCCATGACACACAAGTTGATCCTTGAGATCGTTCCTTAGCCGTGTGCGGTGCCCCCTGCCACCAAATTCCACCTCGATCGTACCGTTGTAGTGCTTAGGCGAAGCCCTACGTCGGTAGTACATCAAGATCGTCACCACGCCGTCGTGCTGACGGAACTCCTCCTCGAAGCTTTGCTGGATCGGAGCCCGGGGATCGTCATCGAGCTGTACGTGTGCTAAGAACTCGGAGGTGCCGGAGTAACGGTGCTTGGATCGGTCGGATCGGGAAGAAGACGTACGACTAGTTCCTCTACGTTGTGTGATCGCTTCCGCAGTCGGTCTACGTTGGTACGTAGACAACACTCTCTCCCTCGTTGTTGTGCATCACCATGATCTTGCGTGTGCGTAGGAAATTTTTTGAAATTACTATGTTCCCCAACATTCAAGCTGTGGAATGTATTCCTAATCCTGATCTATAGAATTGCCTTTCTGAACTTGATGTCTAAGTTCTACTGGACAATGCTTATTTGACCAGATGCTCATAGGTTAAGTTATTTGATGCGTTGCTTTCACTATCAAATTGTTCGCTGCTTTGAGGATATGGCTGCATACTGTATTGTTTTATATTTGGTGCACTAGACCAAGAGAGCGCAGAGGGAGATCTTCTCTGTCGCGCCGGCGGCAGCAACAGGGAAAATCCAGTCCACGGTGCCACCAATGAGAAAGGTAAAGACGAGATGTCGGTCGCTTATTAATTCCGTGCCCCTAGCTATAGTGTCGATCAACAAATGGCTCGACCTATCCTTAAGGTAATATTAGAGTCGTTTCTCCTGAGTGTGATCCGCTGATCCTTAGAGCCATTTTCTCCCGAGTGTGATCATGAGATTAAATAATGGTCTCTTGCACACCAATTTGCTTTCCTACACTTTGTTACTTAGTTAGTCTTCATTATATCTTAACTCACAACTTTTCTAACTCTTCATTATATGTTCCGCTCTTTACTGAATCTTGATGTTGCATATTGAACCTTATGTATATTCTCCTTGCATCTAAATTGTTGCTTTCTACTCAATATTGTGTGTATATGTCCATCTGTGCATAATATGTGGCCCAAATGATGTGACATGTTCTTTTAGCCATGATCCGATTTATATAGCGAGGCCGACGATTTGACCGTAACATTTTTTCTCCTCTGGTTGAATACTGCATCTTTTTTGAAATTGTCCTAAATGTTTTATAGCTCCTAAATAATGTATTATCGAAGCCGGTGGGAAAATATGTTGTGTCTTAAGATAATTATAAAATAACCGAATATATCAAAATGATAATGACATTGGATTAAATTTAGAGGAATATGACAGAAAGTTTAACCTTCAATATTGTAGGTTTTCCTGATTGTCTGGCACCTTATTAGGAGACGACGACCGCTACCATGAATAGGTTTAAATGTCACACTGCTTCCATTGGACAAATCATGATAGAAAACTAATGTGCCTAAACTTATAGCATAAACTACTGCTGCTTTGTTGTTTTTATCGATGATGTTTTCTTTAAGCATATGCTAATCACAGACTATCTCCCATTTCACTTAGATTATTCATACACTACAAGAAATATGTCAACTTGTGACCACCACTATTGGTCACTGAATGGTCACAGTTTTCCATTTGTGACCTTTTTGTGACCAAAAACATAAGGTCAAAAGCTGGCCGTCGTAAACTAACATTAGCGACCTTTCTTCTGGAATGGTCGTAGACGTTTATGACCGAAAAAATGTCGTAGATTTAACAACCAATTATTTTGGTCACTAGCAATCCGACCACACCACGTCAGATCCACCGTGGCAAGCTGACGTGGCAGAATTATGACCAAATGAAAAGGTCGTAAAATAGAATCAGCTCGGTCCATTTCAGCCGTCTACATGGGCCAAGCCCAATAATTCAGCCCATTTAATTTTTTCTCTCTTTATTTTGCTTATCTGCATGGGCCTGGCCCAATAATTTGGCCTTTAATTTTCTGGGGATGGAGCCTTTTTCTGATGAATTTTATTTTATAGTCCACTATTGTTTTGGGCCACAACCTTTTTAGTGTAGTTCGAATTTGGGCCTTGGCCTTTTTATTTTCTGTTATGCAGCCTTTCATTTTTTTATTACAGTCATTTCTTTTTTTAGGCCCAAGCCTTTTTAGTCTAATTCTTGTTTGGGCCTCGGCCTTTTTAGAGCCCAGGTTCTTATTTTGCATAACTATAAACAGAAATGCACAGGTGCACAAGTGATCCACAAGCCCGGGTTCAAACAGCAAGGCCCAAGTGCACAAGTGATCCACATAACTTCACAAGAAATAAACACAGGTTCACGAGATCATAACTTCACAGGTTCACATAACTTCACAGGTTCACATAACTTCACAGGTTCACATAACTTCACAGGCACTAGTAGAAAAAGGGTCAAATGTGAAGCACATTAGTGCCGGTTTGAATTTGAGCCGGCGCTAATGTGACCATTAGTGCCGGTTCCAACGGCTAGGCGGGCGGGCATCATTAGTACCGGTTCGTGGGTAACCTTTAGTACCGGTTCATGCCACGAACCGGTACTAATGAGGCTGTGTCAGGCTATGGTCAGTCTGGGGCCCCCACGAAGACCTTTAGTACCGGTTCATGCCATGAACCGGTACTAGAGTTTCTTTGTAAGCTGATTTTTAGTCCCACCTGGCCAAGAGAGAGGCAGTATGAGCGGTTTATAAGCCGTGAGTGCACAGACAATGACGAAGAGTTGCAATGCTCACCTACATGTTGATTAGCTTCAAGCCTTGCGGAATAGCATAGATTGCACTGAGCTATGTGCAGTGCAGTCTACACTATTCTGAATGGCTTGAAGCAAATTAACCAGCATTGCACCTTTTTTTATTTTTAATAACTTATTTGAACTCCGGACTTCTTTTGTGTTCAGTATGCAGCATTCAAAGCGACGTCATCATTTTCCAACATGTTCTGACATCATTTGTTGTTTTTCGGTCATTTACCTAATTGTTTTAGAGAGCTAAATGACCATGAAATTGTAAATCACTACAAAATGAATCCTGAAAATGTTGAAACTTGGCATGGTATCATCATATCACCCGCATATCATGCGCGAAAGAGTAGAGAGGGTCACGGCAAAAACTGGACGCACTTCATGTACAAACTAGACATACTCTTTCGGAGTATCAGGGTTTCGGACGAGAACTCATCTGTTACACGGCCACTTCAATGTTTTTTAAACTTATTTGAACTCCGGACTTCTTTTGTGTTTAGTATGCAGCATTCAAAGCAACGTCATCAATTTCCAACATGTTCTGACATCATTTGTTGTTTTTCGGCCATTTACCTAATTGTTTAGAGAGCTAAATGACCGTGAAATTTAAAATCACTACAAAATGAATCCTGAAAATGTTGAAACTTGGCATGGTATCATCATATCACCCGCATAGCATGCGGAAAAGAGTAGAGAGGGTCACGGCAAAAACTGGACGCACTTCGTGTACAAACTAGACAAACTCTTTCAGAGTATCAGGGTTTCGGACGAGAACTCATCTGTTACACGGCCACTTCAATGTTTTTTAAACTTATTTGAACTCCGGACTTCTTTTGTGTTCAGTATGCAGCATTCAAAGCGACGTCATCAATTTCCAACATGTTCTGACATCATTTGTTGTTTTTCGGTCATTTACCTAATTGTTTTAGAGAGCTAAATGACCGTGAAATTGAAAATCACTACAAAACGAATCCTGAAAATGTTGAAACTTGGCATGGTATCATCATATCACCCGCATAGCATGCGCGAAAGAGTAGAGAGGGTCACGGCAAAAACTAGACGCACTTCGTGTACAAACTGGACAAACTCTTTCGGAGTATCAGGGTTTCGAACGAGAACTCATCTATTACACGGCCAACTTCAATGTTTTTTAAACTTATTTGAACTCCGGACTTCTTTTGTGTTCAGTATGCAGCATTCAAAGTGACGTCATCAATTTCCAACATGTTCTGACATCATTTGTTGTTTTTCGGTCATTTACCTAATTGTTCAGTATGCAGCATTCAATTTCCAGAAGAAAATAAATAGAAAAAAAGAAATAATGCAGAAAATTAAAAAACTATACAAAAAAATTACTCAAAAATAAATAGAAGAAAATAAATAATGCAAAAAAGAAAAAACTATATAAAAAACTACTCAAAAATAAATAGAAGAAAATAAATAATGCAGAAAAGAAAAAACTATATAAAAAAATTTGGCGCGCTGCCCAGTGGGCCTGCCAGACCTAGGGTGTGCAAATGCAGGGCTAGCAGGCTCACAGGGCAGCACGCCCTAATTAATTAGGCCTAGAAGCCTGCTATATAGAGGAGTTCGAAGAGGTAGCCACGGCTGGGTTTATAAACCAGTGCGGCTGCCCTTCGCCCGGCGAGGTGGGACTAAACTTTGGGATGGCAGCGCGAGGCCTTTAGTACCGGTTGGTGGCTCCAACCGGTACTAAAGACCACCCTTTAGTACCGGTTGGAACCACCAACCGGTACTAAAGGCCTGCTCTTCCCGCCTCTTGGCCTGGCCAAAGTTGGCCTTTAGTACCGGTTGGTGGCTCCAACCGGTACTAAAGGCCTCTCCTATATATACAACACTTACGAAAATTCAGTTAGATCTCCCCACTTCTTTCGTCTCCAACCTCTCGCGCGCCGCTCGAACCCGTCCTCGCCGCCCGTCGCCCGTCGTCCGTCTCATCGTCGTTGTCCCCGCCGCCGCCCGTCGTCATCGCCGTCTCGCGCCGCCGCCCCGAACGCCACGCGCCGCCGTCCGTCGTCATCCCACCGCGGTCCCGTACGTCTCTCGCTCTCGCGTATACCCGCCGCGCCGCCGTCCGTCGTCGTCGCACCCGGCCCGTATGGCGGTGCCCCCGCCCTTACGTACGCCGCCGCCCCCGCCCCGTACGCCGGCGCCCCCGCTCGTACGTACGGGGCCACACACATGCATATATACATACACACACACATTTTTTTACTTATTTTCTGTTTTTTAGAGAAGTTAATTAGATGATCGAATGTTTGATTAATGTTGAATGTTAGATGAATTAGCTAGATAGAAAATTGTCGAACTAGAGATTTGAACTAGTTGAATAATTAATATAACTAGTTTATTTTTAGTAAGAAAATTATCGAACTAGTTTATTTAGGTATATGAGATTTGAACTAGTTCAATAATTAATATAACTAGTTTATTTTTAGTAAGAAAATTGTCGAACTAGTTTATTTAGGTATATGAGATTTGAACTAGTTCAATAATTAATATAACTAGTTTAATTTTAGTAAGAAAATTTAGGTATATGAGATTTGATGATCTAATTAAAATATTATTTGTTAGTGAGTTTTTCTGTTTATTTAATTTTTTATATATTTTGAGTTTACATAAATGTTAGATTAATGTCGAATGTTAGATGAATTAGATAAAAAAGTTAAATATATAATAATGTCAATTGTTAGAGATGAATATAGTTAGATATATTAATGTCAAATGTTAGATGAATATATATTTGGCTAGATTATTAATTAATGTTAGATAGTAATAGGTGTTTAATGTTTCACCTATATGAACATAGGAAATGTCATCTGACGACGAAAAAGATTTCATTATGTGCGAACACTGTGAAGACCAAGGCCGGGCCCATAGTTATGCTAAGTGTGCGGCCCGCACAGGGCCCACAAATTTAAGGGGCCCCAAACTTTTATAAGCCTTGTATGTATTTTTCAAAAGAAAAAAATTGTTGTTCTACTGGGCCGCTTCCCGGTGGAGTCCGCAACGCGAGCCAGCCACGAGGCCGCTGCTTTCGATGACTCCATCCCACGCGCACGTGCTCAATGTTTTCTAGTCGGTTGTCCAGGGGATCGTCTGAAAGAAAAAGGGGATACTCTGGACGGGAGTTAGATGGATCGCAACGCAAAACAGCGATTGCGCCGCCGCCGCCGCTTGACTTCGCCACTTCGGCTACTGGCTGATGAGTACAGGAAGATCGATCGGCGATTTGGCCACAATTCTTTAGGCCGCTCCTCGATTGGAAACGGGATCGTTCGATCAGTCGGCGACCACCATAGTTCCAGCCTCAGGTGCTGTCACCATCTCACGGTTTCGATCCTTTGAGTGTTTCATGTAACCGGAGCTGAATAGGTATGTTTATTATGTACAATATTGTATTGTATACACTATAATTTTTTCCGTTATATATATAGACACACATACATATTATAACTGTTTATCAGTTCATTTTTTCTAGTGGGATAAGGGCCCAATTTTTTGGTTTCGCACAGGGCTCTATATTTTGCCGGCCCGGCCCTGGTGAAGACCAGCGCGGCCTGTGCGACAGAAATTTCCTTGTTGATGGTAGGCGCTTCAGCATCAAGCTGGATGAGACATTCGAAGTTGATACAGTAAGTCACTCTGGCAATTATTATTTGAATGCAAAACTTATGCTTCATTTGCTTCAACTTATAAATTTAAATTTTCACTATTCTACTAGCGCATCCCCTGCCATGCAAGAATTTTTGTCTTGGATAAGATAGGTTTTAGTGCTATAGATGATATGGAGGTAAAGAGAGTTTACTTGAAGACGGAGCATGGGTATACTTTCAACGTCAAATTATATAATGGAGACACATACACCCATTTTGAATGCAAAACTTGGCAAGCACTATGCAAGGCTTATGCATTTGAGCCTGGTATGGTTGTCACCTTTGATATTCGTCCGGAAGATGATATTGAAGGTAATATAGACATCTGGGTCGATGTGCAAACACCTCCAGCTCTACCATTATGTGAGTTTTTCTCAACCATGCATGCATATGTTTATGTCTTTGATATAGTTTATTCAAAAATAGTTGACAACTAATTTGTATTGTCAGCTTATTTCGGTTCAAGCAAACATGTCCGGCGCTTGGTAGACAGGACCTACTACTGCCCCGGGGCTCAACTAAACTGCGAGGAGATAAGTCATTATGTTTCATGGCTTGAGGATCTTAATACTGTCAAGACAAAAAAAATTCCTGAACTTAGAAATGTTAGTACTCAAAACGTGCGACCAATGGTGATCGTATTGAACTACGGTCACATCTATAATCGAAAGATGGTAAGATTTTAACTATTTGTCCTTAATTAGTGCATCTTTTGCATACATTGTTTTTGAAGCTAAACTTTCATTGCTTAGTATATTAATTACTATACGATGTTCTTCAACAGGGACTTCCGATGACAGTTGTGCCTCAGTGGATCGAGACTAAAGGTGACATGTCAATGGTTAGCTTACGGCCAAGATATCCTACATTGCACATGAGTGCATTCAGGATTTCTGAAAGCGAAGAATGCTTAATAGTGAAAGATTGGAGCAAAATTGTTAACGATCACAGAGAAGTACTAGGGGGCAACAAGGAGAAGCGCAACCCAAGATTAGGAGACAGATTCATCTGCATGCTCCAGTATGATGAATCAGGAGAGCTATACATGTTCTATGCTATTCTACCTGAGAGGGAGCAGCACTAGTTCATGCTCTTAATTAGTGTCTCATGTCCGTGTCCTAAACTTCGATGTTGGTGGTGATTATGTTAAACTCGATGATATCTTTGCTTCTGTTAGAAAGTGAATGTTTCCTCTTTAAGCTAGCCAGTGTTGGTGATGATTAGATAGCTAGCGGTAATGACTATGATGATTAAATAGTGGTAATTAGACGACTACGATGATTTTTAGCTAGCTAGAGTTTATTTATTTATTTATTAATATGCGATGATGATGATGATGACGACAACTACAACTCATTATAACGTAAAACAATCCTAAATTAAATTGATAACACAAATTTAATTGAAAAATACAAAATAAAACAAAAAAACCACAAACATTTAGTACCGGTTGGTGTTACCAACCGGTACTAAAGGGCTCCCGGCCCCCGGAGCTGGCTCGTGCCACGTGGTTTCCCTTTAGCACCGGTTCGTGCTGAACCGGTACTAAAGGGGGGGGCTTTAGTGACCACACTTTAGTGCCGGTTATGGAACCGGCACTAAAGGGCCTTACGAACCGGTGCTATTGCCCGGTTCTGCACTAGTGAGGTTCATAAGATCACATAACTTCACAGGTTCACAGGCAGCAATGCAACAAAATGCTCAAAGACAAACTGCACAAGAGGTTCACAGCCATCAAACTAGGCAGCAATGCAACTACCTGCTCAAACTGCACAGCCATCAAACTGCCTTAGCTCCAAAGAGAGCCATCAAGTGGGCTAACTTCTCTTCCTAGTCTTGAGACTTCTTGCGCAGCAGCTCAAGTTCCTTGTCGCGTGCAGCTTCATATTCTTCCGCCTTCATCTTGATTGCCGCCGATTCTTCTTGCATCACTTCAGCTTGAAGCTCAGACCTCTTCAGCTTCTGCTCAAGGTCACGAACATGAGCAGCCACTTCAGCAGTTGCTTTGCCGGAGTTCCTAGCTTTGCCGGAGTTCCTAGATGACTAGAGCCCAACATTCCTAAGGAATGTGCTTTGCTTGACTTCGGTCTTGAGCACTTCTTCGACAATTTCAACATCAGACTTTGGCTCTTCACCTTCTGGTACCGGTGCGTCCTTCATTTTTTCCATCTCAAGCTAGCATATGGAGGAAAATGATAGGCATTAGTGGGAGATCTATTTCACAGTTTGCAAACCAAACCAAGCAAGAGAAACCAAACTAGCACACAAATGGATTATTTGAAGTAACCAAACCAGCACACAAAATCTATACAAGAAGATGATGACTAGTGACCTGGAGACATGCAATTGGAACAATATGATCGCTTCATTAAGCCTAGAATGGTGGTTCTATATAAGATGGCTTCCCGAGTGAGCCAATCATCAAACTAATATTCAGATCAAATTTCATCATATCATAAAAATGCAACAAATAGCTACAGCAAGTTCTGATATCTTTGTTGAACTATCAAACAACATCAAAGCATGGAACATAGTGTGTGTTCTTGACTGGCTCCGAATCAAACAGCATCAAAGCATCAAAGCATCAAAGCTGGCTGTGAATCAAACAGGGCAAAGCATGGAGTGACTTACTATAGCAGTCTTGACTGGCTCCGAAAACCCGTGCTTCTTGCTGTTGTGGGTGGCCTTAAACAAATCAATCGCAGACAGCTCCTCACCCTTACGCTCTTCTTTCTGAAATGTTTTTCAACAAAAAACAGAAATGTTATTCAATGAGGATCAAACGGTAAGGTTTTTGGGGAACGTTGCAGAAAACAAAAATTTTCCTACTTGTTTCACCAAGATCCATCTAGGAGTTCATCTAGCAACGAGTCATGAGATGCATCTACATACCTTTGTAGATCGCGTGCGGAAGCGTTCAACGAACGGGGATGATGTAGTCGAACACGACGTGATCCAAATCACCGATGACCGAGTGCCGAACGGACGGCACCTCCGCGTTCAACACACGTACGGGACGGGAGACGTCTCCTCCTTCTTGATCCAGCAAGGGGGGAGGAGAGGTTGGTGATGATCCAGCAGCACGACGGCGTGGTGGTGGATGCAGGGCGTCATAGTAGCAGGGCTTCGCCTATACTACGCAAGAGGGAGATGTAACAGGGAGAGAGGGAAGCACCAAAAGCCGTAGGCCAAAGTCCCTCCTCTCCCCCACTATATATATAGGTGCCAAGGGGGGGCGCCGGCCCTAGGAGATGGATCTCCTAGGGGGCGGCGGCCAAGGGTGGGGGGCTTGCCCCCCAAGGCAAGGGGGCGCCCCCCTTTAGGGTTTCCCCTAACCCTAGGCGCATGGGCCCCTTAGGGGTTGGCGCCCCAGCCCACTAAGGGCTGGGTTCCTTCCCACTTCAGCCCATGGGGCCCTCGGGGATAGGTGGCCCCACCCGGTGGACCCCCGGGACCCTTCCGGTGGTCCCGGTACAATACCGGTAACCCCGAAAATTGTCCCGATGGCCGAAACAGCACTTCCTATATATAATTCTTTACCTCCAGACCATTCCGGAACTCCTCGTGACGTCCGGGATCTCATCTAGGACTCCGAACAACATTCGGGTTACTGCATATATATATCATCACAACCCTAGCGTCACCGAACCTTAAGTGTGTAGACCCTACGGGTTCGGGAGACATGCAGACATGACCGAGATGACTCTCCGGTCAATAACCAACAGCGGGATCTGGATACCCATGTTGGCTCCCACATGCTCCATGATGATCTCATCGGATGAACCACGATGTCGAGGATTCAATCAACCCCGTATGCAATTCCCTTTGTCAATCGATATATTACTTGCCCGAGATTCGATCGTCGGTATCCCAATACCTCGTTCAATCTCGTTACCGGCAAGTCACTTTACTCGTACCGTAATGCATGATCCCGTGACCAGACACTTGGTCACTTTGAGCTCATTATGATGATGCATTACCGAGTGGGCCCAGTGATACCTCTCCGTCATACGGAGTGACAAATCCCAGTCTTGATCCGTGTCAACCCAACAGACACTTTCGGAGATACCCGTAGTCTACCTTTATAGTCACCCAGTTACGTTGTGACGTTTGGTACACCCAAAGCACTCCTACGGTATCCGGGAGTTACACGATCTCATGGTCTAAGGAAAAGATACTTGACATTGCAAAACTCTAGCAAACGAACTATACGATCTTTATGCTATGTTTAGGATTGGGTCTTGTCCATCACATCATTCTCCTAATGATGTGATCTCGTTATCAATGACATCTTATGTCCATAGTCAGGAAACCATGACTATCTGTTGATTAACGAGCTAGTCAACTAGAGGCTTACTAGGGACATGTTGGTGTCTGTTATTCACACATGTATTACGATTTCCGGATAACACAATTATAGCATGAATAAAGACAATTATCATGAACAAGGAAATATAATAATAATGCTTTTATTAGTGCCTCTAGGGCATATTTCCAACAAAGGTCTATAGAGAAAAGTTCTCACAGTGGCAAAAATGTGTGTTGTGTAGTGCCTGGAACCAGTTCTCTGATTGTACATGACTTTTTCTCGATTCATCTTGTTCGACACATAGGTTTCCTACAAAAAAGCATACTGTCAGCATGATCTAGCACTAGCATATCATGTGCAGAACATAAAGCATCAAACAAAGCAGAGACAAACCTCGTGTCTTGGGGTAGACCACATCTCCACCAGAGCTTGCCATTCACCATCCGTCAGATCAGGCACGGGAGACTTGATGCTGACTTTATTTGCGGCTACCGTATCAAAATACTTCTTCTTGATCTGATGCCGTCTGTTCTTTGAATTTTTCTGCAGAATATCTTTGCACGCGGTCTTGATGGTCTCCTAGTCTGTGTTCATCTCAAAATTTGCCTACCAAGACAGCAAACAAGGTAGGAACAATATTAGTGATCATGCATAGGTGTAATAGAAAATAGATAGCACATTAACTATGAAACAAGTAGCTTACAACAACTTTCCCAATGTAGTTCTCCAATAGACTAGCATTTTTCTTGTATAGCTTGAAGTGAGGAAGAACCGGAAGATGGCTTCTTGCAACGAGTCCACACTCAGAAGCAAGCTTTGCTGCCTGCAGAGGCTTCTCTGGACGCTTCATCCCTTCGGCAATTTGGATAGGCACCTTACTACCAAGCGACTTGGTGATCCTCTCTAGCCCTTTGCCCTTTCTAAGTCTAGTCTTAGTAGTCATTGCATCTGAAAATGAAATTGAACTCATAAATTAGAATAGAAATCGACAAATGCAGGAATCGACAAAAGCATACATGATCATTCCATTTGGAAAATGCACTAGTAAAAGATAGCATTGCAAAGGTAAACTTGCCTGATTGAAGCACAAGCTGCTGTTCTTCTTCATTGATGACAGCATTCCTGTCAATAAAAGGTGCAACAGGGCTGAGGTCTGTGTGCACAGTGCCTGCTTCATCAATGCAGATGGTTGCTACTTCATCTAGGCAGACAGTGCCACTTCCATCCATGCTGAGAGTGGTTCCTTCATCCATGGGCGGCAACTCATCACCCATTTGCACCGATGTCTCAGAGTCCATGCGCAGCAGACTTTCCTAATGGTCTGTCGCAGTCGCCATCTTTGCTTTCTGCCTTGTGACTCTATCAAGGGCAGTTTCATCAGGTTCCAGGATTCTCTTTTTTGTCCTAGAGCTAGGGCCATCGCCCTTCCTGGAGGCATTGCAGCAGATGTTTCTAAGCTCTTCTTCTTCTTGCTGACTGTCTTCTTAACACCAGGCCTCTTCGTCCTAGATTCCTTCAGTGCCTCGTATAAACAGCACGGAAAAAAAGCATTAGATCACAAGAGAAATATGTGAGCACAAGGAATAACATAGCATAAAAGAACCCCAACCCTCCAAGCAAGACAGAGTTTGCACCTTAACAGTCTTGTTCACTACAACATCATCCACTTCCTCTCCATCAATAACTTCATCCTCCTTAGGATTGTACTCTGGGTCATGATTGATAACTCCACTACCTTCTTGAACCTCATCACTTCTACCTTCTTGTACACCATTTATTTTCCTAATCATCGACGCTATTGCACCGATGCCAAGGGACTGGAACATCCGATTGTTCCTCATGATATTTCTAGCCCTAACCTTCTCGTACTCGGTGAGAGGCTCTTCTTTGCATGATAAAGGAAACATAACTATTAGGTGAATGTTTGGAATGCATGGACGGGCAGCCAAACATATCTTATGAAATTTTATTATCATTTAATCCTAGTTATTCAGGTAAGGAAGACTAACAGCACACAGGCACAATTAAGCCAGCTTATTCAGATTGCAGCAATGCATTTCACTTAGCATATTAAGACACAGATTTTATGAAACTGAGAGTATAACCACAAGGAGCAAGTTGCATACCAACGGTTGGCCTCATGCTTGACCTTGTCATCCTTGCCATGGATGATCTTGAGGTGGTTGGAACGTTTCTATAATGGCTTGCAAAATAAAATAAACAAGAATGAGATACAACAGGGACAAAGTAGAATGATGCACTTGTATCAATAAAGGAAATCACTTGAACCAGCATCCACACACAAGTGTAGCAATGCATCAGTAATAATACATGTGAAGCAAACTTGCTGGATCAACAATACAGTGATGTAGTTAAATTAATTAAGCAACCATGTAATTGCACTAAACAAGCATGCATGTACACAGGAAGGATATGAAGCATGCCTTAAAATCTTGACTACATAAAGCAGGGGGTAGCAATGTACATACCTCAACTAAGTTAATTGGTGTCATTACATAAAAGTAGCACAAATTAACAAACTAACACAGCCAAACAATCAATAGAATAAAGCTCAGAACAATGGCAGATGGACTGAATCATTTAGTAATGAACACCATGAATTAACTAGACCAACCCAGAGAGCATATATCACACCTACATTAACTACTCTAGTAGTGCAGTGAGCAGGAAGCTTTCTATATGAACAACAGAGTCCCATAGGAAGCAATGAGAGATCAGCACTGCCACTGACCAATTTAGCAAACCCAGTAACATAGCTATGGAACTAGATCATCCATATGTAAACCAAAGCATGCAGGAGCTCACAGGATAGAAAACAAACATGAATGGGAACCTACAAGCCCTAGATAGCATGGGAACAACAACTATAGAGCTTTAGATTTAGTGGTGACCATAATCAAGAACAAATAATAGGATTGGCAGCAGAGGGAGAGGGAGAGGGAGATGGACAATAACTTGCTTTTGTGGTGGTGCGTCGTGGTAGCCGTGCTTGAGCTCCTCCTCCTGATGCTGCTCAATGACCTGCAGGACAAACAAGGCCATGGATGAACTGCCATAGGGCATCCACATGACAATGCAAAACATCAAGCAACAATCTAGAATAATATCAAGCCACAGGCCATGTCAGAGTCATTGACAGGGATGCACAATCAAATAGAGCATACAAAATCTAGAATAAAGAACCACCTCCCCACAAAACCCTAACCCCATGAATCCAACCCCATACAAAATCAGATTACTCATCATAATCAATGTGTAGTAGCACATTCTCATCAGAATGGAACAGGAAAAAGAATTATGGACATTCTCATAGGCATGCATGATTTGCTATATCAACCCATATAGACCAACAACAATTGCAAGTAAGTGGCGTTGTGTAGGCTAACCCCTGAGAATATGCACATACTCTTAGCAACAATTGAAATCATGCATAGGGAGGCAATTTAGAACATGCACTCAGACCCCCATGAAACCAATGAACCCTAACCCCATGAACCCCATGAACCAGAGGGAGATCATCCCCATGAATCCCCATCGATCCTACCCCATGAACCAGAGAGCAACGTATACCCTAACCCTAACCCCATGAATCCTAACCCTAACCCGCGTCGATCCATCCCCATGAACCCTAGAAGAACCCATGAGGGGGATCTACCAAACCCTAGAAGATCTAAACATCGAGGGGAGATGGATCAAGGAGAGCAATGTACCTGCTGTCGTCGATTGTCGATGATGTAGATGATGTAGTCGCCGTCGTCGATGTAGTCGTCGTCGACGACGTAGTCGTAGCCGGGGCGGTCGATGTAGCCGTAGATGTCGTCGATGTAGCCGCCGTCGTGGAGGGGAGAGGGGAGGGGGATTCATCATCGGGGAGGCGCGGAGTAGGGGAGGGGCGGCGTGGAGCAGGGGAGGGGCGGCGCGGAGCAGGGAAGGGAAGGGGTGTCTAGGGTTGTGGGGGTGTGGGGATTCGTCGGGGAGAGGCGGAGCAGAGGACGGGCGGCGTGGAGCAGGGGAGGGAGTGGTCGTCGACGGGGCAGCGCGGAGCAGGGGAGGGAGTGGTCGTCGGCGGGACGTCGGCGCGGAGCAGGGGAGGGAGAAGCTAGGGTTCGTCGGGGAGAGGGGAGGGGAATGGGGAAATTTTGGTAGGGAAGGGGAGGGGATCCCGCGTGTTAGTGGGAGAGGGAGTGGTGGGACCCGCCTGGTAGTGGGAGAGAAGTGGTGGGAAATTTTGGTGGGGTGGGAGGGAAAATTTGGTGCTAGGAGGGAAATTTTGGTGGGGTGGGAGGGAAATTTTCACCATTTTTTAGAGGTCTGGAGGCAGAAAAAATCAGGGGCTTTTTTGTAAACTTTGTAGAAATCATGGTTAAAATCATACCGAATAGCTCAAGAAAACACCGGTATTGCAAGTTTAGTATTTTTGCTAGTTGGTAGGCCACATTTCATGATGCTACACGGAGGTCTCCCATTTTTTTGGAAATTTTTACGATGTTTTCAAAAACCGGCCAATTTCGTCGCGGCGGCCGTCCGTGGCTAGGGTTTGAGTCGTGCAAATCTGTTGTCGATTCTGTGATGAAATGCCTACCTGTGAAGCTAAAAAGCATTTTTAGTGAAAATAACGGGCAAGCTATGGAGGACCCGCAGTTCAAATTCCAACCGAATCGGCCGAAGGTGGTCTGAATTGCCGGGAGTAGCTACGAGGGTTGGAAATGCATGCTTTTTGGCGACCATCCGTAAAATAGGGTCTACTTTGAGATAGAAATGGAATGGCGCCGTTTGGGGTGACCCTCCCTGTAGCCTCTTCACGAAAAACGCATGTCTTTAGCATTCAAAAAATGAAAAACAGTTTTTTTTTGTTAAACAAGTTGGAACCTCGCTTTGGCAACATTGTTTGCCATCACAAGACGGAGGCATGCGCCAAATTAGGGCATATTATCAGAAACTATTCAACGGATGCGGCCATATCATTGCTAGTTTGGCTTGAAAGCCATGAATCTTTGTTCATGGTAGGTCGTTTTTTAGAACACTTTTTCAAGAAAACGCCGGTATTGCAAGTTTAGTATTTTTGCTAGTTGGTAGGCCATATTTGATGATGTGACGTGGAGGTCTCCCATTTTTTTGATTTGTTTTGAATTTTTTACGGTGTTTTCAAAAACCGGCCGATTTCGTCACGGCGGCCGTCCGTGGCTAGGGTTTGAGTCGTGCAAATCTGTTGTCGATTCTGTGATGAAATGCCTACCTGTGAAGCTAAAAAGCATTTTTAGTGAAAATAACGGGCAAGCTATGGAGGACCCGCAGTTCAAATTCCAGCTGAATCAGCCGAAGGTGGTCTGAATTGCCGGGAGTAGCTACGAGGGTCGGAAATGCATGCTTTTTGGCGACCGTCCGTAAAATAGGGTCTACTTTGAGATAGACATGGAATGGCGCCATTTGGGGTGACCCTCCTTGTAGCCGCTTCACGAAAAACGCATGTCTTTAGCATTCAAAAAAATGAAAAATGGTTTTTTTTGTTAAACAAGTTGGAACCTCGCTTTGGCAACATTGTTTGCCATCACAAGACAGAGGCATGTGCCAAATTAGGGCATATTATCAGAAACTATTCGACGGATGCGGCCATATCATTGCTAGTTTGGCTTGAAAGCCATGAATCTTCATTCATGGTAGGTCGTTTTTGAGAACACTTTTTCAAGAAAACGCCGGTATTGCAAGTTTAGTATTTTTGCTAGTTGGTAGGCCACATTTGATGATGTGACGCGGAGGTCTCCCATTTTTTTGATTTTTTTTGAATTTTTTATGGTGTTTTCAAAAACCGTCCGATTTCGTCGCGGCGGCCGTCCGTGGCTAGGGTTTGAGTCGTGCAAATTTGTTGTCGGTTCTGTGATGAAATGCCTACCTGTGAAGCTAAAAAGCATTTTTTTTAATGAAAATAACAAGCGCCGTTTGGGGTACGGTGCCCCTCCTTGTAGCCGCTTCACGAAAAACGCATGTCTTTAGCATTCAAAAAATGAAAAACGGTTTTTGAATTTTTTATGGTGTTTTCAAAAACCAGTGGATTTCGTCACAGCGGTCGTCCGTGGCTAGGGTTTGAGTCATGTTTTTAGCATTCAATAAATGAAACTTATATTGTTTCATACATGAGCATGCACAAAAACCCATAATTTTATCTTTCATCCATGAGCATGCAGAAAAAATTTCAATTCCCATCAATTACCAAACTAAATATTCATTGTTAAGAAATTGACATGTTTAGATGACACTGTCATACAGCATCCATGAGCATGCACAAAATTAAATCTGGCATACTTAACATTGACATGTTCAGATTACACTAACAAGATTAAACCTAACATGCTTAACATTGCCACTTCATTTTATTAACATCTTCACTCATCCTTCTTCTCCTTCATCAACCTGATGCACTCAGAGTGGCGAATCCCAACGCGGATGTACTCCTCTACCACAATTGGCATGGTCCTGTCGCCAAGCTGTGGGATTGCAGGCGCCACCACCATCGCGAGGTCGTCGTCCGCCACCACCATAGCAAGGTCCTCGTCCGCCACCACCATAGCAAGGTCGTCATCCGCCACCGCCATAGCAGGGTCGTCGTCAGCCACCATCATAGCATGGTCGTCGTCAGCTAGAATAGGCTGCTCATCGTCATCCCCGCTCTACTCCTCGTCATCCCCGCTGCTGCTCCCATTGCTTGGCCAGATGCAACAAAGTGTGAACATGGTGTTGTCGTCGTGCAGGTAGAGGAAGCCAAAAGGACAGGAAGAAGAGAGGCAGAGAGCTTACTGGCATCGTCGTCGTGCTGGTAGTACATGCGGCACATGGTGTTGTCGAACATCTTCACGGTGAACATGGTGTCGCCGTCGTAGCGGAAGACAAGGAAGTACCCGAGCTGTAGCTCATGGGCGTGGGCGAAATGCTCCCAGCCGGGCCCTAGGTACATGTGGCCTTCACCATCAAACACCACCAACACGTCCCACAGCCTGTGAAGCCCGCTGCCTGCCTCCCGCAGCTTCACTTTGTGGGGCTCACGGCCGGTGAGCATCTTCGCAAACTTGTCAGTCAGCCTCTGCAGCTAGGGTCAAGCAGTGGTTAATTGTGGCAATCAAGCACTAGACAGCAGAGTGATGATAAAGAAATGAGTGATGATAAATATACCTGCCTACTACAAGATTTCTCAATTACGATCTTGAAGAACTCGAAACCTTCCAAGCCAGCCATCTCACTTCTCTGAAAAGCAGCATTGTAATTAAACAACAAGTTACCATAAACAGGACTGGACATAAATAGGAACAGAACCAAGTTTATGATGGCAAAAGTGATAAAAATGAGAAAAGCAATGCACTTGTGGATATTTATGATAGCAAAAGTGAGAAAAAAAGCAATGCACTTGTAAACATTTGGAATACTACTACTCTATCTACAATGGACCATATCTGCCCATGTGCCCATGTCTACTATAAATGGCAAACACAGCATCAGGATCATATCTACTATAAATGGACCATATCTACAATGAACCATATCTACTATAAATGAACCATATCTTCCCATGTGCTACATTTTGTTAGAACCCAGCACTTAAGAACTGAACCCTAGATTCTCAATTTAAACACACCTACCCAATACAGTCATGTACAAAACTGAACAGCTTTATAGTCGTCGATATGCGCATGAAGGCTATTGGCTTGATACCGATATAGTCATGTACAAAACTGAATTTAACACTAGAATTTCATAGATCCAAAGCTATTGGCTTAATTTGCTTTGCTAGGGTTTATATAGCCAAAGGCCACTGGAGGCTAGATCCCCTACAAGTTTAACTGCTCCAGTGTGCCGCTGCATCTTTTTAGACAAATATAAACATGCTTATTTTAAAAACAAACAAACAAAATTGTAAAATACTAATACACTTGCAACATTATAAGTGTTGGCATCATTTTTTTCCCCTTTTGGTCTGCCTTTTCTATTTCTGATGAATTCTACGTCACTGTGAAGAGAACCACAGGGAAACTAGCATACCTAGCAAGGTAGCACCACATCAACTAAACATGGCCAAAAGGGACCTAAACCTAAATGCCTAATTCAGTCTGCAAAATCCCTCTGAATATGGTCCAATCACTCGATAGTTGGGCTGGAATCAACAGAACGCACGCGCAGGCATAATACGACCATTAGCCATGTAGTATACCACAATTCCAGTAGGGACGCACGCACAGGCACAATACGAGTAACTCTAAATCAGCATGCTTGTTGGCCTTGTCGACAAAGAACATGGGGGAAACAAAGCAAATCAAAGAACACAGGGGGAACAGAACGGACCTGGGGGGACGGCGACTGCTTGAGCTTGTTGGCCTTGTCGGTGTCGTGGACGGTGCCTCCTCTTGATCTACTACTCTATCTACAATGGAACCCTAATGAGCATGCGCTGGGGAACCCTAATCTAATCAATAGGAAGAGGAACAGGAAGGACTCGGTGGATTCATACCTTAGGAGGCCGTCGCCGTCGATGGAGGAGTGGGTCGCCAGGGAGGTCGTCACCGTCGATGGAGGAGAAGGGGATGCCGGCGGCGGAGAGGAGGAGTGGGTCGAGTGGATAATGGAGAGGAGGAGCGGGTCAAGTGGATAGGAGGAGTGGGGAAAAGAGTGGGTCCACTTGTCAGCGAGTTCTGCTTTGATATATTGAAAAGGGTTGGCATAGAGTACAAAACCAACAGCCTCTAACTAGCCCAGTGGTAGAAAAATAGTGGAATAAGCGGCAGGTCGTGGGTTCGAGCCCCCACTCGCCCAATATTTTTTGGTAGCTCAGGGGGAAAAGGGTCGAGTGGGTAGAGTAGCAAAATGGCCCACTTGTCAGTGAGTTGGTCGAGTGGCTGCTACGTCTTGAGCTTGCGTTGGTTTTCCCCGAAGAGGAAGGGATGATGCAGCAGAGTAGCGTAAGTATTTCCCTCAGTTTTTGAGAACCAAGGTATCAATCTAGTAGGAGCCCACGCTCAAGTCCCTCGTGCCTGCACAAAGCGATAGCTACTCGCAACCAATGCGATTAGGGGTTGTCAAGCCCTTCACGGTCACTTACGAGAGTGAGATCTGATAGATAGAATATTTTTGGTATTTTTCATATAAAGATGCAAAGTAAAAAGTAAAAGCAAAGTAAATAGCAAAACAATATAAAAGTGATGGAGATTGATATGATGAGAATAGACCCGGGGGCCATAGGTTTCACTAGTGGCTTCTCTCAAGAGCATAAGTATTCTACGGTGGGTGAACAAATTACGGTTGAGCAATTGATAGAATTGAGCATAATTATGAGAATATCTAGGCATGATCATGTATATAGGCATCACGTCCGTGACAAGTAGATCGAAATGATTCTGCATCTACTACTATTACTCCATTCATCGACCGCTATCCAGCATGCATCTAGAGTATTAAGTTAAAAACAGAGTAACGCCTTAAGCAAGATGACATGATGTAGAGAGATAAATTCATGCAATATGAAATAAACCCCATCTTGTTATCCTCGATGGCAACGATACAATACGTGCCTTGTTGCCCCTTCTGTCACTGGGTAAGGACACCGCAAGATCGAACCCAAAGCTAAGACTTCTCCCATGGCAAGAACTACCAATCTAGTTGGCCAAACCAAACGGATAATTCGAAGAGACTTGCAAAGATAACCAATCATGCATAAAAGAATTCAGAGAAGATTCAAATATTATTCATAGATAGACTTGATCATAAACCCACAATTCATCGGTCTCAACAAACACACCGCAAAAAGAAGATTACATCGAATAGATCTCCACAAGAGAGGGGGAGAACTTTGTATTGAGATTCAAAGAGAGAGAAGAAGCCATCTAGCTACTAACTATGGACCCGAAGGTCTGAGGTAAACTACTCACACTTCATCGGAGGGGCTAGGATGATGTAGAAGCCCTCCGTGATGACGGCCCTCTTCCGGCGGAGCTCCGGAATAGGCCCCAAGATGGGATCTCGTGGATACAGTAAGTTGCTTGTGGTGGAATTAGGTTTTTGGCTCATGTTCTGATCGTTTGGGGGTACGTGTGTATATATAGGAGGAAGGAGTACGTCGGTGGAGCACCGAGGGGCCCACGAGGCAGGGGGCGCGCCCTAGGGGGGCGCCCCCCACCCTCGTGACCACCTCTTTGATCCATCGCAGTAGGGTCCAAGTCTCCTGGATCACGTTCGGTGAGAAAATCACGTTTCCGAAGATTTTATTCCGTTTGGACTCCGTTTGATATTCTGTTTATCCGAAACACTAAAATAGGCAAAAAAAACAGCAATTCTAGGTTGGGCCTCCGGTTAATAGGTTAGTCCCAAAAATAATATAAAAGTGGAAAATAAATCACAATATAGTCCAAAACAGTAGATAATATAGCATGGAGCAATCAAAAATTATAAATACGTTGGAGATGTATCAGGCATCCCCAAGCTTAATTCCTGCTCGTCCTCGAGTAGGTAAATGATAAAAAGAGAATTTTTGATGCGGAGTGCTACTTGGCATAATTTCAATGCAAATCTTCTTAATTGTGGTATGAATATTCAGATTAGAAAGATTCAAGACAAAAGTTTATATTGACATAGAAAATAATAATACTTCAAGCATACTAACAAAGCAATTATGTCTTCTCAAAATAACATGGCCAAAGAAAGTTATCCCTACAAAATCATATAGTCTGGTTATGCTCCATCTTCCCCACACAAAGTATTTAAATCATGCACAACCCCGATGACAAGCCAAGCAATTGTTTCATACTCTAACTTTTTCAAAACTTTTTCAATCTTCACGCAATACATGAGCGTGAGCCATGGATATAGCACTATAGGTGGAATAGAATGGTGGTTGTGGAGAAGACAAAAAGGAGAAGATAGTCTCACATCGACTAGGCGTATCAACGGGCTATGGAGATGCCGATCAATAGATATCAATGTGAGTGAGTAGGGATTGCCATGCAACGGATGCACTAGAGCTATAAATGTATGAAAGCTCAACAAAAGAAACTAGTGGGTGTGCATCCAACTTGCTTGCTCATGAAGACCTAGGGAAATTTGAGGTAGCCCATCATTGGAATATACAAGCCAAGTTCTATAACGTAAAATTCCGACTAGTATATGAAAGTGACAACATATGAGACTCTCTATATGAAGAACATGGTGCTACTTTGAAGCACAATATATGAGACTTGCTATATCATGGTGCTACTTTGAAGCACAAGTGTGGAAAAAGGATAGTAGCATTGCCCCTTTTTTATTTATTTATTTTTTGGGCCGTATTTTTTTCTTTGGCCTTTTTTTGGGACAATGCTCTATTGAATGATGATCATCACACTTCTATTTATTTACAACTCAATGATTACAACTCGATACTAAAACAAAGTATGACTCTATATGAATGCCTCCGGCAGTGTACCGGGATATGCAATGAATCACGAGTGACAAGTATGAAAGAATTATGAACGGTGGCTTTGCCACAAATACTATGTCAACTACATGATCATGCTAAGCAATATGACAATGATGGATGTGTCATGATGAACTAGATGGTGGAAAGTTGCATGGCAATATATCTCGGAATGGCTATGGAAATGCCATAATAGGTAGGTATGGTGGCTGTTTTGAGGAAGGTATATGGTAGGTGTATGATGCCGACGAAAGTTGTGCGGTATTAGAGAGGCTAGCAAGGGTGGAAGGGTGGGAGTGCGTATAATCCATGGACTCAACATTAGTCATAAAGAACTCATATACTTATTGCAAAAATTTAGAAGTTATCAAAGCAAAGTATTACGCGCATGCTCCTAGGGGGATAGATTGGTACGAAAAGACAATCGCTCGTCCCCGACCGCCACTCATAAGGAAGACAATCAATAAAGAAATCATGCTCCGACTTCATCATATAAAGGTTCACCATACGTGCATGCTACGGGGATCACAAACTTCAACACAAGTATTCTTTAAATTTGCAACTACTCAACTAGCATGACTTTAATATTATCACCTCCATATCTCAAAACAATTATCATGCTTCAATCTTTTCTTAGTATTCAACACACTCAAAAGAAAGTTTCACAAATCTTGAATACCAAGCATATTATTAGGCAAATTACCATGCTATTAAGGGACTCTCAAATTAATTTAAGTGAAGCATGAGAGATCAATAATTTCTTTAAAATGAATCCACCACCGTGCTCTAAAAGATCTAAGTGAAGCACATAGAGCAAAATTATCTAGCTCAAAAGATATAAGTGAAGCACATAGAGTATTCTATCAAATTTTAATTCATGTATGGCTCTCTCAAAAGGTGTGTACAGCAAGGATGATTGTAGAATACTAACAAACAAAGACACAAATAATACAAGACGCTCCAAGCAAAACACATATCATGTTGGTGAATAAAAATATAGCTCCAAGTAAATTACCGATGGAAGTGGACGAAAGAGGGGATGCCTTCCGGGGCATCCCCAAGCTTTGACTTTTTGGTGTCCTTGGATTATCTTGGGGGTGCCATGGGCATCCCCAAGCTTAGTCTCTTGCCACTCCTTGTTCCATGATCCATCAAAAGAATTCACCCAAAACTTGAAAACTTCACAACACAAAACTCAAAATAGAAAACTCGTGAGCTCCGTTAGCGAAAGAAAACAAAAGACCACTTCAAGGTACTGTAATGAACTCATTCTTTATTTATATTGGTGTTAAACCTACTGTATTCCAACTTCTCTATGGATTATAAACTATTTTACTAGCCATAGATTCATCAAAATAAGCAAACAACACACGAAAAACAGAATCTGTCAAAAACAGAACAGTCTGTAGTAATCTGTAGCTAGCGCAAGATCTGGAACCCCAAAAATTCTAAAATAAATTGCTGGACGTGAGGAATTTATCTATTAATGATCTTCAAAAATAATTAACTAAATATCACTCTTCAAATAAAAATGACAGCAGTTCTCGTGAGCGCTAAAGTTTCTGTTTTTTACAGCAAGTTCAACAAGACTTTCCCAAGTCTTCCCAACGGTTCTACTTGGCACAAACACTAATTAAACACAAAAAAACACAACCAAAACAGAGGCTAAATATTTTATTTATTAAATAACAGAAAGGAAAAATATTGGGATGTCTCCCAACAAGCGCTTTTCTTTAAAGCCTTATAGCTAGGCATTGATAATTTTAATGATGCTCACATGAAAGACAAGAATTGATGCACAAAAGGAGCATCATAAAGCATGTGACAAACACATCTAAGTCTAACATACTTCCTATGCATAGGCATCTTATAGGCAAACAAATTATCAAGGCAAGCATAAACTAGCATATGCAAGGAAGAGGAAAGAAACAATAGCAATCTCAACATAACGAGAGGTAATTTAGTAACATGAAAATTTCTACAACCATATTTTCCTCTCTCATAGTAATTACATGTAGGATCATAAGAAAATTCAACAATATAGCTATCACATAAAATATTCTCAACACGATCCACATGCATGCAAAGTTGGCACTTTTCCGAAATAGTGGGATTAACATTAACTAAAGTCATGACCTTCCCAAACGCACTTTTATCAAAAACTTCATAAGATTGAACATTCTCTAAATATGTGGGATATAAAGTTGACATTCTTCCAAACCCACTTTCAATATTATTGCAAACATTATAATCAATCTCATATTCATCATGGGGTTTAAATAAATTTTCAAGATCAAAAGAAGAATCACCCCAATCATGATCATTGCAACAAGTAGAGGACATAACAAAACTAGCATCCCCAAGCTTAGGGTTTTGCATATTATTAGCACAATTGTCATTAATAGAATTTATAATAACATCATTGCAATCATGCTTTTTATTCAAAGATCTATCGTGAATCACTTCATAACATACTTCATCGCAATTTTCAGATTCACGAATTTCAAGCAAAACTTCATAAAGATAATCTAGTGCACAAAAATCACTAGCAATTGGTTCAACATAACTGGATCTCTTAAAAAGATTAGCAAGCGGATGAGGATCCATAAATCTTAGGTTCTCTGTTTAGTAATAAATAAATGACTATTCCAACCATACGAGCAAACAAAAGCAAACGGGCAAAAAGAGGCAAACAGAGAGGGAGGATAGAGAGAGAGGGCGAATAAAACGGCAAGGGTGAATTGGGGGGAGAGGAAAACGAGAGGTAAATGGCAAATAATGTAATGCAAGAGATAGGGATTGTGATGGGTACTTGGTATGTTGACTTTTTGCGTAGACTCCCCGGCAACGGCGCCAGAAATCCTTCTTGCTACGTCTTGAGCTTGCGTTGGTTTTCTCCGAAGAGGAAGGGATGGTGCAGCAGAGTAGCGTAAGTATTTCCCTCAGTTTTTGAGAACCAAGGTATCAATCCAGTAGGAGCCCACGGTCAAGTCCCTCGTACCTGCACAAAGCGATAGCTACTCGCAACCAACGCGATTAGGGGTTGTCAAGCCCTTCACGGTCACTTACGAGAGTGAGATCTGATAGATAGAATATTTTTGGTATTTTTCATATAAAGATGCAAAGTAAAAAGTAAAAGCAAAGTAAATAGCAAAACAATATAAAAGTGATGGAGATTGATATGATGAGAATAGACCCGGGGGCCATAGGTTTCACTAGTGGCTTCTCTTAAGAGCATAAGTATTCTACGGTGGGTGAACAAATTACGGTTGAGCAATTGATAGAATTGAGCATAATTATGAGAATATCTAGGCATGATCATGTATATAGGCATCACGTCCGTGACAAGTAGATCGAAACGATTCTGCATCTACTACTATTACTCCATTCATCGACCGCTATCCAGCATGCATCTAGAGTATTAAGTTAAAAACAGAGTAACACCTTAAGCAAGATGACATGATGTAGAGAGATAAATTCATGCAATATGAAATAAACCCCATCTTGTTATCCTCGATGGCAACGATACAATATGTGCCTTGCTGCCCCTTCTGTCATTGGGTAAGGACACCGCAAGATCGAACCCAAAGCTAAGCACTTCTCCCATGGCAAGAACTACCAATCTAGTTGGCCAAACCAAACGTATAATTCAAAGAGACTTGCAAAGATAACCAATCATGCATAAAAGAATTCAGAGAAGATTCAAATATTATTCATAGATAGACTTGATCATAAACCCACAATTCATCAGTCTCAACAAACACACCGCAAAAAGAAGATTACATCGAATAGATCTCCACAAGAGAGGGGGGGAACTTTGTATTGAGATTCAAAGAGAGAGAAGAAGCCATCTAGCTACTAACTATGGACCCGAAGGTCTGAGGTAAACTACTCACACTTCATCGAAGGGGCTAGGATGATGTAGAAGCCCTCCGTGATGACGGCCCTCTTTCGGCGGAGCTCCTGAACAGGCCCCAAGATGGGATCTCGTGGATACAGAAAGTTGCGGCGGTGGAATTAGGTTTTTGGCTCTTGTTCTAATCGTTTGGGGGTACGTGTGTATATATAGGAGGAAGGAGTACGTCGGTGGAGCACCGAGGGGCCCACGAGGCAGGGGGCGCGCCCTAGGGGGGCGCCCCCCACCCTCGTGACCACCTCTTTGATCCCTTGGAGTAGGGTCCAAGTCTCCTGGATCACGTTCGGTGAGAAAATCACGTTTCCGAAGATTTTATTCTGTTTGGACTCCGTTTGATATTCTGTTTATCCGAAACACTGAAATAGGCAAAAAACAGCAATTCTGGGCTGGGCCTCCGGTTAATAGGTTAGTCCCAAAAATAATATAAAAGTGGAAAATAAAGCCCAATATAGTCCAAAACAATAGATAATATAGCATGGAGCAATCAAAAATTATAGATACGTTGGACACTATCAGTGGCCCACTTGTCAGCGAGGTCTGTGTTTGATACTTGACTGGTTTGATGATTTGAAAAGAGATGGCATAGAGTGGAAGACCAGTAGCCTCTTCCTAGCCCAGTGGTAGAAACACAGTGAAATGAGCGCACGGTCGTGGGTTTGAGTCCCTGCTCGCGCATATTTTTTTGGTCACAATGAAATGGAGCCGCACGTGGGATGAGACGGTTGTCTGATGGATCGCGCCCAAAAATTCAGTTAAAACAGCTCTGAAAACATCTTCAGTTCACCAAAAACAACATCTTCAGTTCACCAAAAACAACATCTTTAGTTCACCAAAAACAACATCTTCAGTTCAAAAAACATCTTTAGTCCAAAAACATCAACATTTTGCAATCTTTTACATCACAACCAAAACTACATGATCACCAAAACTAAGAAAAACAGCTCTAGAAACAACATCTTCAGTTCATCATTTTGCATCTTCATTCAAAACAACATCTTCATTTTGCATTGTATCTTCCATCACCAAAACTACATCATTTTGCATTGTATCTTCAACCATCATCTGCCTCTCCATCACTACACAGTCTCATGCATTTTGGTACCTGGAGAGATTTGTAGTACAAAAACTACATCAGGATCACATCAACAACAAGTACCAAGGAGACAAAATAGCATTAGATCACCAGGGAGACCAAATTTACCTTCGCTACTCATCGTCGTCGATACGAAAACAAGGAACTCTATGCCCACTCTTGTTTTCCTCATCATCACTACAATATTGCAGTATAGTATGATCAGTCCTGTTTTCCTCATCCTCGCTCTCATGCCCATCCGCTACCACCTTTCTTCTTTTCTTGATGCCTTCAACTGTTGCAGCACCAACGATCACACATTCCCGGTCCCTTCGCACTCTGCTTTGCACCGGAACTTCCATAGAGTCATCATCAGCTTGCAACGGAACTTCCGTAGAGTCATCATCTTGGTATGTTAGTCCACCATCACCGGGGCCCTTTTCCACTTCAGTTTCAGTCACACTCCACAAGTGTCTGTGCTGAAAGTTTTGCACAACTCGCCATTTTCCGTGCAAAAGAGTGTCTGGCAGATAAAACACCATTGTTGCTTGTGTTGTTAGAATAAAGGGATCACTCTTATACCAGCACCTTGCAGTGTTGATGCTTTTGAAGTGGCCATCATATTTGACAAAAGAGTCTCTCCTCTTCTTGCTACCAAGCTCAAACCAGTCACAGCGAAATAAGACAACCGAGCGATGGATGCCTCCACTAGAGTTGTACTGCAACTCTACGATGCTTCTCAACTGACCATAGAAGTCAATGATCTCACCATCATGTGACCCCTCAGTGACGATTCCACTATTATGTGTCTTCCTTTTTTCCTCGCGGTCAACGGTGTGGTACCGTACACCGTCAGCAATGCATGCTGAATACACTCTCACTCGCTTATCCAGTAAGCATGCCAAAGCAAATAGATCATCACTGACCTTCTTCTCCTCATGCAACTTTCCAATCTGCACAAATAAACCATTTAGCAAACAATGGTATTTAACAATTGGTGAATAACACAGAAAACATAAAACATGTGGCTAAAGATCTCACATGATTCTTAAACCACTTAGCAAACCCCTTGGCAACCCTTTTATCAACATGGATATTGCTTTCTTCCTGATTTAACTCTTCCTTGCATTTCCTGCAATGCCAACAAAACATGTGAATTAAAACATTAGGCTGGTGCCAACCCAAGCAAAAAATATATATAATGAGTGCACAGGATATAACGTACTCGATATATGGTAGAACCTCGGCGCAATTGCTGAGCACAAACCAAACCATCTTGTCATACTCATCATCAGCCTCCAAGTATTGTGAGGCTCCAAGAAAGTTCACGCCATGGTTGAAAACAGAGACATCACCACTTTGCGAATCAGACCGCTCTCTATTTCTGCCCGGCCGGTTCCATCTTGTTTCCACATCACCAAAGTATCTAGAGCAAAAAGTCAAGCACTCGTCAACGACATATGCTTCAGAAATAGAACCTTCAGGTCTTGCCGTGTTTCGCACATAACGCTTACAAGTAAGCGGCCTTCTTTCGATTGGGTACATCCAACCATATTGCACAGGGCCTCTAAGCATTGCCTCTTTTGGTAAGTGCACCGCCAAATGGACCATCATGGTGAAGAAAGCTGGAGGGAAAATCTTCTCGAGCTTGCAAAGAATAATTGGGATTTCTTTTTCAAGTCTTTCCAGGACAGTTAACTTGAGTGTTTTGCAGCACAGTTCTCTAAAGAAATTTCCCAGCTCAGCAGCCACTTCATATATATCCTTGTCCATGATTCCTCGGAGGCCCGCCGGTAAAATCCTTTGGAGGAGGATGTGACAGTCATGGGTTTTCAGTACTAAAGCTTGAATCCATCAGAAGTAACACACTTTACTAGGTTAGCAGCATAACCATCTGGAAATTTCACCGCTCTTAGGAATTCACAGAATGCAAGCTTTTGTTCTTTACTCATTGTATACCATGCTCGTGGCATTTCAAATGAATCTTCATCTTCATTGTGCTATAGATGCAAATCTTCTCTTATGCCCATGTCCTCCAAATCAAGCCTAGAACTAACCGTGTCCTTTGTCTTCCCTTCAATGTTCAGAAACGTCCCTAGCAGATTCTCACATATGTTTTTCTCAATGTGCATTACATCGAGATTATGCCTTAATTTCAGATCAGCCCAGTATGGCAGGTCCCAACATTGACCTTCCTCACGCTTTCTTTTCTTCGCCAGCTTTCCTGGTCTCACATCTTTCACCTTTTCAAGTTGCTGCTCCAGCTCTTCTTTAGTGAATTTAGCTGGCTTGTCACGGGTTTCATTCTCACCATTAAAATCTTTGCTTCTTCGCCAGCGATGGTTTCGGGGAAGAAAGCGGCGGTGCCCAATATAGCAGATCTTGCTCCTTATTCTCTTTGAGCAAGGGTCTTTGTCACAATGGACACAAGCCTGATAACCCGCTGTGATCCTCCCAGACAGAGTGTGCAGAGCTGGGAAATCATGGATGGACCATATGATTGCAGCACGTAGATTGAACTTTTCTTCCGAACTCAAGGCATCGTATGTAGGTACACCAGTCCAGAGCTGGAGCAGTTCTTCTACGAGGGGCTCCATAAAGACATCAAAATCCTTTCCTGGAGACTCTGGACCCGGGATAAGCAATGACATCATGAAGTTGGACTAATCCATGCATGCCCATGGTGGCAGGTAGTACGGCACCACAAAAACTGGCCACATGCTATAAGACGTGCTCATGTTCCCAAACGGATTAAACCCGTCTGTGGCAATGCCAGGTTTTATGTTCCTTGGATCTGCAGCAAAATCTAAATGTATACGGTCAAACTCTTTCCATGCCTCTCCATCCACTGGATGGCTCAGCTCATTGTCCACGGGTTGCCTCTTCAGCTTGTGCCACTGTACCTCATGCGATGATTTCTTCGAGATGAACATCCGCTGCAGCCTTGGTATCAAGGGAAAGTGCCTCAGTACCTTCTCCGGTATTGACTTCTTCCCATCAGCATCTTTCCACCTAGATGCATTGCATTTTGGACAGTTGTCATGCTTTGCTAAATCCTTCCGAAACAAGACACAGTTATTTGGGCACACATGTATTGACACATAACCTAACCCCAGCCTGCGGATTATGCTCAATGCTTCACCATAAGATCTGGGAACACAACTATCAGGGAATTGCAAGCTCAAAAGACGGAGTATTGCGTTGAATGCGGCATTGCTAATCCGGTAGAAAGACTTGATGTGGAGTAACTTCACGGTGAAGGTAAATCTTGAAAATTTACCCCCTTCATGAGCTGCACGCTTCGCCTCCTCTAACACCTCAGCAAACAACGACTTCTGTCCATCAACACGATCTTCAGCATCGTACAAATCCTTCAATAGGTCAGGAATCCTATCATCTTCATGCCCATCCTCTTCCTCCAAAACAGCATTATCTCGCAAAACCTTTCCCATGAAATCAATGCCAGCATCACCACCACCCATCATATGAGGGGCCTCTGTATCAGCTTCAAAATGTTGAGGTTGTCTGTCTAAAGGTTATCCATGATATATCCATCTATCATATGTGTTGGACATCCCATTAAGAAGCAGATGACCTTCCACTCTTCCTTGAGCCATTCTTGGACGGTTGAGGCATTCACAACATGGGCAAAGAATGTGAGCATCGTTGGCAAAATTTTCCCGAACAAATGCCATGAAATCATCAACTCCTTTCATATGTTCTTTCAAAAACTTTCTAACTCCTTTTCTAATCCAGCTTCTGTCCATCTACCAAAGACAAAAAATTGTTGCAACTTAGCAAATCAATCTAAGTGCATCAACATTAATTAATGAAAATGGATGGAAGTAATGGCACCCAACTTTATATGCTAACTCCCTAACCACAACATTCAGCTATTTCCAATTTCTCACTACTTTAGTCCAACTTGGTGGACAAAATAAATCAGCATTCAATATTTACTCATGGCATGAATCAGTCAAATGGATCAGGATCCTATTTACTCAGCATTCATTATTTACTCATGGACAAAATAAATCAAGAATTTAGAACAGAGAGCAACAGCAATTTCAGGATCAGGTTTCAGGGAAAGAACAACATCAATTTCATCAACGCAATTTACTCTTGGACAAAATAGAACAGAGAGCTCTGTTCTATTGATAGCTGACAACATAATTTACCACTATGAATTGACTAAATTAAAAAGAATTCTTAACAATTTCATCAACAGCAATTCTCCTAAAAATTTCATCAACATAAATTCTCTTCACAATTTCTAGCAAATTCATCAAATCAGTGTGTGTGTGTGTGTGTGCGTGGAGATTTTTCCAAGATTACAACAAACCTACATCAAATCAGTGTGTGTGTGTGTGTGTGTGTGGAGATACTCGTAACAGATCTACATCAAATCAATGACATCAACAGAGAGGAGAGAGGGAGAGGAGAGGGGGGAGGAGAGGAGTGCATACAAGGGTGAGGTCTGCTTGCGGCGGCGGCGGCGAGTCCCCCATGCTCGGCGGCGGCGAGTCCCCCATGCTCGACGAGCCTCTCCTTATGTGGGCGTCGTTCCTACGCCTGCCCCCACCACCGCAGGTCGCCCACGCCCCTGCTAGTCACTTCGGCAGCCAGCCCCGCCTCCACCCCCGCCCCTGCTAGTTACCTCCACTGTCGGCCCCGCCCCCGCCTCCGCCCCTGCTGGTTGCTTCCGGTGCGAGGCCGTGGGCGAGGTCACCTGCAGCGAGGCCGTGGGCAAGGCGAGCGGCCCCTACTGGTTGCTTCGGCCGCCGCCCGCCGCCCACCGTCCCCGCCCTCGTCCGAGCGACCCCTGCTGGTTGCTTCGGCCGCCTCCCGCCGCCACCTGGTCGGAAGACCTAGAAAAACGCTAAGTGTTGCTCTGTTCGATGCCACCCGCCGCCACCTGGTCGGAAGGCCCCACTTGTCATTGACACGAGAGAGCCGTGGTTTTGTATAGTATATAGAAAACTACCCACACATTAGCAACAATCCCTCTCTAGCCCAGCGGTACTGAACGAGCGAACGAGCGCCAGGTCGTGGGTTCGAGTCCCCGCTAGCGCACTTTTTTAGCGAATTAAACGCTCGCTCACCCACCTGTCAGTGGCTCACCCACCTGTCAAATGGGTCCCACCTGTCAGTGTTGCTAATTGTTGCTCTGTTCGATGCCACCTGGTCGGAATGTCCCACTTGTCAATGATACGAGAGAACCATAGTTTTATATAATGTATAGATTAATTCCCATACCTGAGCAACTGTCCCTCTCTAGCCCAGCGGTAGCAAGCGAGCGAAGCAAGCGCAAGGTCATGGGTTCGAGTCCCGCCTTGCGCCTGTTTTTTGGGCGAATTAAGCGCTTGGCCCTACCTGTCAAATGGGTCCTGCATGTCAGTGTGTGCCCCATCTGTTGTTGAATATTAACATTTAAGTAAAAATGACACCTAGATAGTGACACATAAGCGAGGTTGTTGAGGTGGCTGCCTAATCATCCTAATTCATTCAAACTCAACTGTAGTGACCATGTTATATTGGTAGTTATCAGCTAGGTGTGAGGCAGTGGACAGTGCTTCCCGCTTTACGACCATTTCCTCTAATGACATTATGACCTTTCTGACCAGAATGGTCGTTATAGGTTAGGGCTTGGAGCCCCTCCAACAGCTTTTGACCTATTGGTCTAATGGTCATAAATTTATGACCAATTCTTCCAGGGTCACTGACAGAAGGTCACTAGTTAACATATTTCTTGTAGTGATAGGGCTCCAGGATTAACCACATTATTTTCACTTACATGTTCTTGATTCCTTCTTCGTCTTGCAGATGGATCGGTGGGTGGCGACACGTTCGCTGTTTGGTCGAGTCGTCCACGGCGCTGTTGCTGCCGTCCAGGATGAGCTGCTCAGCCTGCTACTCCACGAGACTCCCTAGCAACAGCTGAAGAGAGGTTCCATGGGAACAAGCACCCATGGTTGTTGTCGTCGTTAGCATGGTCCCTTAATTGCGACCCTTTAGACCCTTTGCTGATCCAGCTCCCAGAAGGTCAGTGCCAGGTATAATTCCCCTTTTCTTCACCTTCTCCAACCACTATAGTTTCAAGTCCCGTTCTGATCCTATTTGTAATGATATTACTTGGCATAGGGAAAGGGAAGTGGTTTCTCTCTGTCGAGGACGGCAAACAAAGATAGAGGAGGCAGATGTGATATGCTTGGCATTATGTTGTGGGGATAGAGGGCCATGGATCTGGATGTGGAGGTCAGTGGCAGTATCGATGCCTTTTTCCTCTTCTACTCGATTCCTTGACCTGTTTCGTTTCACTGTTAGATTGTGAAATTCCATGTGATGTTCGTGTCAAGATGAGCGGTCATTCCTGCCGACATTGTGTCAACTAGATGGTTGTATTCTTAAAACTTATCAATCAATTGGAGTCGGTTTCTATAATTGTTTTCCCTTCAGAAGTTTTTAACCTGCTTAATGCTTATTGTTCAGAATTTTAGGTGCTCTTTTGTCAGACATTGTGACATTTGTTAGGATGATCTCCACCGTGTGGGCCCAATGGCCCACCGGGCCCTTAGATCCGCGCCCTGATCGGGGGCGCTCAACCCACTATGGGGACGGGCCCCTGTCACCTGCACTATATAAAGAGGTGGGGGTCGGCGGCTCGGAGAACGAGGTTCGTCGCAACGCCGTACACCCCACCGAATCCCCTACCGATCTAGGGTAAGTGTAGTGCTGACGGGAAGCGCCGCCACCACTTCGCCCACTACTCTCTGCCATCACCGGCCATCGTCACCATGGTCGGCACCGGTGGCTCCTCGAGCCATAAGCAGAAGGTAAGAACTACCGGAATATCTAGCCTAACCGATCCCGACGATTCTAACAATGGTATCAGATGATGTCCAAGGCTTGATTTTGGGTAGAAACAGAGAGCAGGGACCCTCCCCTTACCAAATCAGATCGAATCCAAACCTTAAACAGACAAAAAAAGTTCTTGAATCACTTCACAGAAAAGTGCGCCGCCGCTGAGCCGCGCCGTTCCTGTCGATCTCGATGCGCATCGGCGAGCCGAGGCATCTGGGAAGAAGAACACCACCCCTTCGGGGGCAAAGGGCACCACCACAGAGCCGCTTGATGGAGGCACGTTCACCCTAGGGTGCTCGCGCACGCCGGCAAAAGGGTCGGCAGGGGCGCCGTCTTCAGACGCACGCCGGCACAGGGTAGCAGCGGGAGCCTTCGCGGCTCTCTCTCTCATTGGCCAGTAGGCGGTGGTGGATGGAGAAAGAAAGAAGGGAAGGAAGAGAAAGTGCGGCGCGGTGGCCGTCGCCGCCGTCGCCGGCGGCCAGGCACGGCGCGGCACAGTGGCCCGGCGACGGGGATCAGAGGAAGGTTTGACCGGACCTCTCTCTCTCTCTGTTGCTATATGCAGTGGTGGACGGAGAGGAGAATAGGAAAGGGGAGAAGAAAGAGAACACGGTCAGGCTCGCGCGGTGGTGGACGCCGTCGCCGGCGGCTCGACCGGACCGGCGCGACGCGACGGCCGAGGGCGGCGCGGTCGCCAGCGACCGGGACAGCGTCGGGCGAGAGACAAAAGAGGATGAGGGTTTGACCAGACCTGGTGTTGGTGGGATGGTTTTGATCCAGCGAAAATGATCCTGGGTCGTCCGATCGCGTTCAACGGCCTGGATCAAAACCTAGCTGCCAACGGGCTTTTCGGGCCGAAAGTGCATGCGGGCAGCAGCCTCCGCGCGCGCTGGCGCTGGGCCGACGCCACAGCCGCGGGCGGCCCAGGCTGGGTCGAGGCATCTCGCGCAGCGGTGCACGCAGGGAAGGCCGTGGACCGTTTTTTCTTCGCTGCGGGCCGCGCGCGCTAGACTGTGTTGCTGCATTTTTTTATTTTTCGGAAAACAGAAAAGTCTCTGAAAAGTAGATAGAAAAGTAAACAGAAAAAGTTTTTGAAATCGAAAATAGAAAATTTTCATAAAAAGAAATGTTCATGAATTTTATAAAGAAAAAAAGTTCATGAATGTTTATTTAGTGAAAGAAAAGTTTCTGTAAAAAGAAAAAGTTCATGAATTTTCTATTCATGTTTTTGCTGCAAATAAAAATAAAAGTGCTCTTTTAAAAGTGAATAGAACTAAAGTAAAAGATTAAATTATTACTTCTCTAATGCTTTTTTGAACCAATCTGATAGAATTGATTAGAGAGTAAAAGAGTACAAAATTGTTTATGAATAGGATATTATAAAATTTCCGCTGCAAAGTGAAAGTTTTATCCTCCAATTAAATTGGAACCAACGGGAGAATTTAATTGGAAGAAATATTCTTAGCAATGTTTTTCCCCTATGGGTGAAATCAGATTCAGATAGCTTCCACTATGACAAAAGAAATATATTTGTTTTTAAAGTTAAAATATGGTATTGTTATTTTCTGACCAACGTTGATGATAACTATACTATAATTCTATGAGTCTTGTGTTCAAAGCTTAAATCTCTGATAAATTTTGTATCAAAGTGATCAATTTTCAGAGAATATTTAAAGATAAAGACATGCTCTTGAACTATAGAAATGTATATTTCTTGTTTCTGCTGCAATAAAGTTGATGATGATGATTATTTCTGAGCAAAGTTGTTTAATAGAAATACTATCATCACATTGTTTATGAGTTATATGCATTCCATTTCCGCCCAACAGTGATATGGAATTAATGTAGAAGAATGAGTTTTATTCTAATTCTACCACAATGATGATTTAGAGTATAAAAAGGAAGTTTTGCAAAAGTTTAATGTGCATATTTTTTAACCAGACCAACGTAGGGTTATTTTTATGCTCATTATTGTTGATTATTGACTAAGTTTTCTCAGACTAAAAGTTCTCCATGCTTTCATTCATGAAAGCGAATGGTTGGGTACTTGTGAACCGAAAGATGACCAAGAAAGGTCATAACGTGAGATAGTATGTTCTCTCTAAAGAATGGTTTCAAAAGAAAAGAGATAGATCATTGAGAGTCTTGGTTGACGAATGTCTTTCATGTACTCTCTATGATTTGAGATAAAACAAGCAACATGCGTGTTTAATTCGACCAACGTCGGATCAAGCATGTGTGTCAAAGAGCATTCGGATTTATTTATAAATTTGATGATTGAATATGGAGTCAAATGAGCCAATTCTGGCATTTATGTTCCTTACAGGGAATTACCCGCATGGCGGGAAAAGATGATTATGATAAAACCCGCATGGCAGGAAAAGTCTGGGAAAATCCCTGCGTAACCCGTATGGCGGCAGCAATTTTCTCGGACTTATCATGTATGACAGGAGAAAGACATGATGACTCATGTGCTTTTAATGTGTCCCACTCTGGGAGAAAAGTATGGAGTAGCTATTATGCTTTCCTAGTATCAACCATACATCTTATGTGTAACGGTCATTAAGCACTCAATAAATCCGAAGAGAATAAAAGTTACAGACGAAACTAAAGATAAGAATGATATGCAAGTGTGACTTGCAAAAGTACTAATGATAAAGAACTCTGTTGAGTTTCTGAAATGGAATGAGGAAAAAGTACTCCCATACCAGTTAACAGATAACTTCATTATGTATGAAGTAATCGGATAAATGAAGTAGATAATCAAAGTTTCCTCAATTCACAAGAGTTATGAATGGTTTTTTTTAAATTGTGACAGAAAAGTTCTTGCCATATTTCGAGGGGGAGAAAGAAATAGTTGTATTTCTGGATCTTTTACAGTTCCAAAAGCAGAGTAAGGAATACTAAGATGGTGCTTAAAGTGCCATAAAGAAGAAAGTTTTAACAGAATAAACCCAAACTAAAAGTTTAAAGATACGCCATTTTTAGTGAAGATGGAGTAATCTGGGGGAGCATGTTGTATGACCTATACAACACATGTTGTTAGCTCTATACAGGATGAATGAGTAAACATGGATCTTGTGATACAGGTCCCTGTAAAACCTATTGCCTCTTGGAAATGAAAGACTATAGAATTAGTTTGCCTCTTGCATTGACAGAGCAACAACATCCCCATATGAAAGAAGTGCCAATACCTAAAACACTGATGGTCTCAAGGAATGAGAAAATCAGATACTTCTGATTACTATAAAGTTTATGTTAGTGAAATTCAAATGGAGGTTGATCCCACCTCATTTAAAGGCTCATTCGTGCTTTGAGAAGTGTCTTCTTATCTAAATGATAAGAGACTATGCGAGATGAAATGAAATTGGTGAATCTCGACGATGTTTGGGACTGATGAGTAATTTCCAATGGAGCCAAAACAGTAGGCTCTAAAGAGTCTACAAGGACAATGTGACTCCAAAGGAAATATGTAAAGGTGTAAAACACGACTTAAATCGGAAGGTTTTTGCGCGTTTTGCACTGAATAGATTACAATGAGTGTTGGTAGCACATCATGATCTGAGTTACATCAGATGAAAGATATTATGATCTGAGTTACATCAGATGAAAGTAAAACACAGGGGATACTGCCTGAAGAAGTCTTTTATGGACTAAAGCAATCAAATGTTGTTTTGGGTTAAAGAAAATGAGAGGACAATTGTATTCGTGCAAAGTTATAGAATGGGAAATTCATTTCCTAATCCTGTGCATGTGGATGACATCCTACTTGCTAGTGGTGATATCAAACTACTGCAGGAGGAGAAAAGAAGTTCTTGTCCTCAAAGTTCAAAAGAGTGTTCTCGGTAGAGTGTCTCTCGTTATAAGTATCGAGATTCATGAAGAAAAGAATAAAAGGGGGTATTAGGGATGTCGAATGGACATGCTAAGAAATGTCTCTAAAGTGTGCATGCGAGAAAACCTACGCATGTTCTTATAGTCAAGGGTAATGGAAGTGGAAACTATGGTGTTCCAAAAGTTGATTTTAAAAGATTGAAAACGGATATGGCGCCATATGCTTCAGCTGTTGGAAGCTCGATATATTACCCTGACACGGTCCACGTATCCGGGTTTTTTTGGCAATGTCCAGTCCATATATAGATCACTGGAATGGAGTCAAAGATATCGGCCTCATGCTGAAAAAAATAAGTGCTCTCAAAAGATTGTGAGTACAAAGACGGGACTTGTGAAATGTATAGAGAAATCCACAATTGTCGCTAACTTTCGCACTTGGAGTTTTGGTGTGGAAAAGCTCCAATGAATGAAACAATTATCATCAATGTGATGCAAAGATATGTTATAGCTTGATATGAGGCTGAGGGACAGGCAAAATGGTTAAGGAGACCTATACCCGAAGTTGATAATGGTTGACAACAACGATAACCATTTTAAGTTTTTCGCTCCTATGACAATGAGTCAAGTGTTGATGTCAAACACATTGACACAGAGTTATGCGTTGTAAAGGAGAAAGTCCGGAATTATGTAGAAATGCTTGAAGCATAAAAGCAATAGACAAGTGTTTGCAGATCTGCTTATTAAAGGCTTACCGCCCAGTGTGTTCGGAGAACACACAGTCGACATGGGTTTTATGGTATAGTCTAAGATTTTCGGACAATAAAAGGGCCCAAGGTTAAAGAATTTGTTTCAATACAGAGAGGTACGTTGTGGATGTCTGATTCTATCGACAATTGAGCTGTGATGATGAAACATGTTCTATGTATTGATATGTTATAAAACGAGTAAAGTAAAAGTATAAGGTCAAAAGTAAAAGTTGAGATCAAGGGGGAGAATGTTAGGATGATCTCCACCGTGTGGGCCCAATGGCCCACCGGGCCCTTAGATCCGCGCCCTGATCGGGGGTGCTCAACCCACTATGGGTGACGGGCCCCTGTCACCTACACTATATAAAGAGGTGGGGGTCGGCGGCTCGGAGAACGAGGTTCGTCGCAACGCCGTACACCCCACCAAATCCCCTACCGATCTAGGGTAAGTGCAGTGCTGACGGGAAGCGCCGCCACCACTTCGCCCACTACTCTCTGCCATCACCGGCCATCGTCACCATGGTCGGCACCGGTGGCTCCTCGAGCCATAAGCAGAAGGTAAGAACTACCGGAATATCTAGCCTAACCGATCCCGACGGTTCTAACAACATTTACTTACAATTTCTGAAGGCTTATGATCGTTACACATTTGATTTCGTTTTGCTACGTCCTGTTACTTTTTTAATTAGCAATATATATAGGTAGTTCCATTTTTTTGCGCGTTGTATGGTGTATTCGTGAATGATAATGTACTCGCCTCTGACATAGTGCTGAGCTTTGGTTCACCATGGAGTGCGCTGGCGAGCAGGCAGCTCCCCTCTGCAACGTTTCGTCATCAGGGAGGACATTGTCTAGCATCGTCATCTTTGAGGTACGTCCTGGCGATGTCGACTCGGCTCTCTCTTGCACCTTCTCCTTCCCTGTTTCTCTTACCGCTGCTGTGCTCTTGACACTATTGTTCCCAACTTAAGCTTCTGCCACTTGGTTCTCAGCAGGAGAGGCACAACCTCCGCCACACCAAAGAGAAGGACGATGGCTTCCATGAAGAGATTTGTCGAAGTGACTACTGATGACCTACAGGCTACAGGTCTCAATCTTGATTTCCTTGTAGACTAAAAGCTGACATGCCATGTCTTTGTGAGATGCCAATGCGATGATAATTTGATGCCTGTAGCAGTTTTTTTATTTTCATTGAAATGAGTTTATAGATTCTGTAGTACCAATTTTCCTTGATTCTGTAGTACCAATTTTCCTAGATAGAGTATTTACTGTATTGTTTCGGAAACCCGTCCAGGCCAAAGCATCTGATCATTTTTTTATCAATTCTTTGATTTTTAGCATTTCATTATATATATATATATATATATATATATATATATATATATATCAGCTTATAGGTTCCCCCTTCTCCCTCTTTTTGCATGAGTCTGTTGTATCCATTATAATGTCCTGTTCTAATTTATTCACAATATATTGAAAATGCTAATCTGAAGGCACAACCTTAGTTAAGCTTGAACTTGTTTGCTGAGTATATTGTAAATCTTTGTCACACGTTCTGGAAATGAATGGTTCCATGCAGCTTCTGGGCGCTCTCAGGTTTAGGGACATCTATGGTGAAATTAGATGGGTATGAAGCTACTGGCAAATGACAAGTCATGCGTGCTGCTGCAGTTCATCGCAGCCTGGCACTAACTCATAAAGGTCGTCGAGTCGGAAGACAGGATGATGCCCATCGACAACAAGTCCATTAAGCTCCATATCTGGAAATGGTATTTACTCTGGTCTGATCTACTATAACAATTACTACCAGCTGCATATGGAATGATGTGGCGCTTGAGTCCTTTATTGTACACAAAAATAAATAGCGTAATTTATTTGAGTCCTTTATCTAACCCATGGTTTCTGAAACGTGTGATCCAACACCATGGATCGTATATGGATATACACATTCGTCTTAATGTCGAAGTTTGTGAAATGCCAGTTGTATTAGTTGCGTGGAACTATTCTCTTATGAGATAAATACCTTTTGACTCAATTTGCAGATCAACTACAAAAATAGTTCAGGAAATCCACTATCTTGGTTTAATGCCTTTTAATGAATTAAGGTTATCATGACTGTACATGACATGTAGACTTACCAAGAAGCTACTTATTTTAGTCTATTTTATAATCTGGTCGAGAACAAGGTGAGGTGTTGGCGATGCTTTGTTTTTAGAAACAATACCAATTATCACAGTGCCCCTCCTCATCAGCAGCGGCCGAGGACAGTGACCGCCAGATCACAGGGGTGGTGGGCCCTGACCGGCCCAGGGGCGTGCCTAGGAAGAGGGATGCCAGGGGCGCCGAGCCAGGTCCATGGTGACCGTGTCAAGACCGTTCCGCCGAGGGGGAGGCTCCCTAGGGCGGCCAAGGAGAAAGAGAGCAAGTTGGCCAAGGAGCTCAGGGTGAGATAGCCATACATAGTGCTTTCATCACTGTGTTGCCTTTTTGATCCGACAATGCTTGTGATTCCACTTGATTTTGCAGAGGGAGCTGGAGCGTTCCTTGAACCAGATGAATGACTAGGTGCGCATCTTACTGGCCACTTATTGTTATTGGTCCATATACTCCCTGCCCCTGCGCTCTGGCTTCTACTCGCAAGTAAGCTTGTCTTCCTCCTCTACCCCCTCCCCCTCCTCTTCTGTGAGGATCTTTGGTTGGATTTGGATAACCAGACCGCAGGAGATGAATCCTATTTGGAGATGAAGTGTGTATGCTAGCTTGATTTAGTTTATATATGAACCGCATATGCTGGCTTGATGGTGATAAATAGTAATTTAACTGTTGATTTTAGATTGAGAGTAACCAGTAGAGGATTATTCCATTGCGCTTAATGTTAATTGCCAGCTCTATATATCAGAACTTGAATTGTTGTTAATAATCATAGATCATGAGTTCTCTACATTCATCTTTTGATGGATTGTAAATGAAATAAAACACATGTGTGTTTTAGTTTCTTTTCTTCTCCCCTGGGTTTCCTATGAAACTGGAGGGCTTCATGAATGTTGTATACATGGTCTACCAATTTTTTTTCTAAATAACATATTGAGCTCGATTGCTATTTTTTGTGACCTTTGATAGACGGATCCAATCATTTTTTTATGTGTATATCTTTAGGCTGAAAAATGAATTATATTTCACTGAGTCCTGAGACACGGATCTTCCCTTTGCCAAGAATTGCTCATGATGGTGGTCATCTCTGTTTTTTATAATTCATAGTTGTGTAGTGCTACTGTATACACACTCCCCAAACTTGTTTAAAGGAAATATGCATGAATTTCTTGATGTCAGTTCACTAAACTCACCTTCCTGATAGTTCCTTTTTTGGTCATTGCAGATATCTATTGTTTTAAAAAATGCATGTTAGATTTAGATGTCATATGAATCATTTAATGAATCTTTAATGAGTTGAGATATCTTCTCGAAGAATTATCATTTTTTTTCTTCTCTTCCTGGGCCAGCGTTACACAACTTCTCTTGGAGCAATGGGGGAACTTCAACCATTCTTGGTGAAGGAAAATTGAAGACTCTGGTAGATGTATTAGTTAGTGTGGACTTTTATAATCCTTAAAACTTGTGTGGACTGCTATCTAAGTGTCGCTAGCCTTCTGTATAAACTAGATGATGCCCCGCACGTTGTTGCGGGAATATTTGCAATATTTCAATGAGATTTTGATTATACGGAACATGAATTCTTGAAACAATAGTTTTTTAAAGTATATAAGAATTAAATGTAAATAGCATAATAAAATGGAAATTTACATGCATGCATGTTGTAGTGGATTTTTAATATGCATAGTTGCATGTTGAGGTGGGCCTTTTCTTATGCATATTGAATGATGAGGTGGCATACTTGCATGTTGAGAGAAATATCTTAATGGGGGCTAGCTATTTAGATATAGAAGATACTCCACTTTCAGTATTTTGTACTATCTCGCTGCTCTATGCGCTACTGGTCTCTTTCGATATAAATGACATGCTTTAATTGTTATTAACGGCTTTTGATCTGCGGAATGCATAACTTTCTATGTAAATGACTTGTTGTAATCCTGATCTATTAAATGTTGCTTTTGGTCTATTCTTTTATGTTGTGCTTGATGCGCGTCTTTTGTGGTCTTACAAACATTCTGAACTTTATGTTGCATTATAATCTCATGCCTTCTATCACAAATGAATATTTCTTCTTCACTTTATTTTTTTTATCATGTTTGAATTCATACGCTAAATATACGCTCCTACTAACTTGGCACGACATGCTTAACCAAAACGTTGGGACCGGCACCCTCGCGCCATGGCGTGATCCCAATCTAGTAGGCGCCTGATTGAAGTCCTCAGTGCGCCTCTTCCTCTTCAACCACAATTCTTCCACATTTGTTTCTCACACTCAAAAACTCTTCCATGCACAAGTCATCTTCAACCCTAGGGGTGGCCGGGAATGCAAGGAGGCGCCGTCGGTGGGAACCAGTATGGTTCTTCTCATCTATGCCTCATGGTCCAAACAGAGACAATCCTAAAGGAGATAATCACACCAAAATGAAGATTCGACTTTGACTAAATTCTCCATGGCCCAATTTTTTTAATTAAATCAACCCGTAGTGTGTTAACATAGCAACGCATTCTTAATTTCTTGCCAATAATGGACATATTTATCCAGTCTCCCTAAAAGCAAAGCTGGATATAAATATGGGTATTGGTCAAAACATATATGGTTATTTGAGAAACGAAAACTATGAGATAATAACTGAATAGTTGTAGCTGATTCCAGTCCTCCTAATTATGTGAATTGTTTTGAGGTAAAAACTGGATCCGACTCACCTCAGTGAATAAATTTGACGTAAACAATAGCTGAATATTAAAAGCGACGGCGATATAGAAATAATTCACTTATCAACAAAAAATAAAAAAGGAGATGTAAACAAACCTGGTAAAAGTTTTGATTTCCCAGGCATGGCTGCTTTGGTCTCACTACTTCAGGCTTCATATGTACATGCAAAAACTATGATATGACCATACAATTTGATGCCTTTGGTTCACATATTTGCTAAAATCATGAATTTACCATACACAGAACACATGCACAAAACATGAAGACCTGAACTGACGCCGTTGAGGAAGGGCTGCGGCGTGTGAGTCCCCGGTGCATGGAGGAACAGCAGTGGCAGCTTGTGTGCCCGGGCTTCAGAATGGAATGAGGCGTTTCATATGGACAACAATTGCTGACACCATATCAAGTATTCCCACCGAATTTCCTCAACAAAATGCACTACATGCTAGTCCTAGATGGTACATTCACATAAACAAAGCCAAGATAGTTCTACCCAGCAGCAAATTACATCGGCAAACGGTTGCGGGAGCATGCTTATCAAAACGTGACAATGACCTTGGCCCTGGTAGACGCCCTCGGCAGAGCTAATAGCTTGGCCAGAACCATGCTACAGTCCTTTTCACCCTTCCAGTCTATCTTCAGTTCTTCTAAAGCTGGTGCCCAGCTTAGTAGCTTTGCCACGAAATCAACTTCGAAGTCCAGACCCCCGAAATAGTTCACAGTGGCCGTTACGAGATGGTCCATTTGCAATTGCAGGTCAAGTCCTTGAATGCCCACCTGATCCTCATCCTGACCAAGGATGCTCCAAGGAAAACTCTGCATTTTTTTTTCACAGCTCGTTAGCCATAAACACAACGAAAGAACATGGATCAGGTGATCGAGCAAGCGGGGAGAGTTTACTGGAGGCATACTTACACACATCTCAAGCTTCTTTAAGTTAGGGGCATTCTGAAACAGTGAACATGCAGTCAAGACTTGCCGCTGGTCCCACAAGCATATCATAAGAAAAATACTCTCCAGGTGAGTAAACACGGCAGGGAGCTTCGTATGTATGCATCCTTTTGATAGATACTGCAACAATAAAATAATAATAAAAATAGATGGCAACACAGATTAGTTAGAGGCAGAAGAATGCCATAGTAATGCTGGAGATAATAATAGCTCACCTTCAGGAAAAAACCACTAATTGTAAGTGTTTCGATGACACTTAGGCTTCCCAATGACTGCTTGACATAGCTTTCCTTGTCATGCGCAATTGGAACAGATTGATACGCTTTATCAAGAGAGAGAAAGGCCACCTCCAGATTAGGTGCGTCCAACTTAATGTCCTCAAAATCCCCTTCAACATTAAGATAATCCAGTTTAGGAGCCTTAATGTTTAGACGGTTGATGCCCTCAAAAGAATTTAATATCAAATCAGTCAGTGCGGGGCAGAACGAGATCAAATTTTGGATATCCTTGTCTGTGGAGGAGAAGATTTTCAGGGTGAGGTCAGTTAGGCTCTTGAAACCTTGGAATGCCCGGGGCAAGCTGATGATGCAGTTTTCTAGGTGCAGATACTCCAGATCACCGATAGAAAAGAGGCAAGAGGGAATCTTATACCTTGGCCCCGAGTTCAACTTGATTATAACTGATTTTGGTGATTTCCTTGACAGCATGATCATCCACCTACCGAACTCATCATGGTAATTTTTGTTACCTGAAATATCAAACTCCTCTATTGTTCCCTTATGGAGTAATAGCACCATATCGACTAACGTAACGAACTTGGTTCTTGCAAGATTTCCATCGCACAGAGATATCACTGGCATGTCAGTCCATACATCCCTCCAAGTACTTGATAAGGTACTAGTCCTAACTGCTTCTTCGACATTCAAACGTGAGAGGATGTCGCCCTTTATCTCTGGAGGTAGACTGCTAAGTCTGTCTGTGCCCATAACTGATGTAGCTTCCGCCCTGGCCTTTTTACAGGTACTCATTGCTTCAGAATCCATATTAAACTGTCCTAGCATTTCCGGAAGACAGGGAGCCTAAATTAGCATGCAGTCTACCACATGTCACTAAAAGTACAATAGACGCAAAAAATCAAATTGTGCACTGAGTAGTAGCTTGTTCCTAGCAAAGCAACAAATAACCAACAACCAAGAGATGGGAATTTAGGGAGAAGTGCGGACAGTATGTTTTTATGCGTTGGTATGATTATCATTTGACATGTGCTACAAGACCTAATTTGTGATCTTGAAGAGTATATAAACATGTGCCAGGCTGCAAGATGGAAATGGGCTTCTTTTGTTGAATACATGTGCCATCATTTGAGGAAGAGGTGATTAAAATATGAAGAAGAAAAAAACTTGTCTTGCAAAATGTCGATTGGACAAACAATTTAGGGTATATAATCGAGATGCCGTCAGCGTGGCCAAATGGTCAAATGCAATTCTAGTTGAGGATAGATTCAATTTACCCCATAACCGGCCCTCTTTTCTTAGCCTAGATGTGGACTTGCACTCAAATTATTCAGGAGCAACACGTGTTCAGTTCCAACATTCACTCTAAGAATCTAGCGGGCAGGGAGCAAAGCGGACCTACGGAGCGCCGGAGAACGGAGAAAGGCGGCGCCGCCCGCCCGCTGCGGCCTTGGACGCTGCCGCCGGGACGGAGCGCAGAGGCCAGAGGGGCAAGGAACGAACGCAGGACGCCGGATGCCTACGCCGCCGCGCCGCCGGCCGCCGCGGCCATGCCGTGTCTAGGGTTCGAATTTAGCGGAGGAAACGCCGAAGTGGTCTGCGACTCCCTCCGCCTCCCGAGCGCACTTTGGGCGGCCCATGTACAGAGCGGGCGCCCCTTTTTTCTTTTCATTTTTCCGTTTTCCTTCTCTCTTTTTGTTTTCGTACATCATTAAAAATCGTTTGGGATTTACAAAACAATCGATCCCAAATGTTTGGATGTTTGAACTCAAAAAAACTGTTTTATGAATTTGAAAACATATTTTGAATTGCAAAAATGTTCACAAACTCGAATTTTTATATATTTTAAAAAAATTCACAAATTTTAAAAATTTCAGAACTTTTAAAAATTGTACATACATTTTAAAAATGTACCCGGGTTTAACAAAAATGTACAGGAATTTGAAGAAAATCGGGTTTTTACAAATGTTCAAGAATTTGAAAAATGATCACGCATTTCCATGAACCTAAAAAATGTTCTAAGGGTTTCAAAAATTATTCACAAATTTGAAAATTTTATTCCTCCATTTTTCTAAATGTTCACAAATTTCAAAATGTTCCTAGATTTCAATAAATGTTTGTGAATTGGAAAAATGTTCCTGGATTTCAAACAATATTCGTGAATTTTAAAATTGTTCCCGTATTTAAAACAATGTTTCAAATTTCAATAAATATTCACAAATTTTGAAATTGTTCCCATATGGAAACAAGGAAAACCACAAATGAAACAAGAAAAAACAAAATATAAAAACACAGAGTAAAAAATTACCCGATCTATGAAGGTTATAGAACCTTGTCAAAACCGGAAGGGAAGTGTCCTTAAACAGTTCTACCGATGACTAAAATGGGTCGACCCTAAGAGAGGATGCGACGTGGGGGTGCGTGGTACGTGTCTATCCACCGAGCTACACACTAAAATGGTCACGATTGTCTCACTTCACCAGGTTTTCAAGCTCCAATGACATGCTTGTTTGCTCCTCCGCTTCCCTTTACCTTCCTCTTCACCCTCCCCTTTCGTCTGTGATGCCTATAAGCTAGTCTTTGGTTACCCTTAATTCACAATAGCAACGTTCGAGTTCCACAGCTTCATGATTGATGTAAGCTATAACGAGAAGACCAACACAATGTTTTTTTCTCTTCTTTTGACTTTTTTTCTCAATGCATCATGATAAAATTCAAACAAGGCTATTTTTCATTTCTCACACATCGGGCATGTGTGGACTCGATTGGTCCCCATGGTTAGAGGTAATGGGCGTTAGTAATTGACATAAAAATATTACATCATGATAAATGGCATCTATAATCTATAATACCTAAATAGTTCATCCCCACTATCTTATTTCTCTAAGCATGCAAGCTATCCAACTCAGCAGCCATGCCACATCAGGCTAGTCATAGTGGGAGTAACTTAGCTAGTAACATAGCGCGTCTCAAGATATTTTTGCTTATGTGGTAAGTAATTAATAAGAGGTGGTAACATAATATGTTACTGTAACATAGCGCTTTTCAAGACAAGATGAGTCTACAAGCTAATAAATGAAGCCATCTAAGATACTACTATTATTTTACTTTACATTATGAAGGTAGTAACTTAGGCTAGTATCATATGCATGACACTAGTCTAAGTTACTCCCCACTATGACCAGCATCAGCAATTACTCTTATTTATCTTCACTTGCCAGCTCGCCACATCAACATATGTTTTCAATAAGTCGTGTTGGTTTTTGTTTTTAGGGTTAAATCATGCTGGCAACCGAAGCGAACCCCTTTGGGCTTCCCTAATCGATGAGGCGCTGTAATAACTGATAAAGAGAAGCCCATCTGTCGATCTCTTCTTATCTCTTACTCTTCCTGGTAGCAGAACGGGCGATGCCGTCAATCACCACCGACGGCACCATCGATGCCCAGCAGTCGAGCACTCCGGCGTTTCTCCAGTCCATGCATCTCCACGCGGGCGAGCAGAGGCACGCCGAGGCGCCACCTCTTCCTCTCCTCCTGGCGCGCGAGGACCTCGATAGAGCAACCTCCGTCGTGTCATCCATCTGGCTGTCGCCTCACCTGCGGCTCAATCTGATCTGTGGGAGATGGTGAGGGGTGGGGTTTGGCGGAGTTAGGGAAGAGGGAGATACGGTGCAGGACCACTACGCTGCAGACTTTAGGCGCCCGGAGTCGACGACTCTGCCTCCTGAAGGACGACCTCCACCACCTCCTTGCTGCCCAGAAAGCGACAACAACGCCGCCTCTCAGCGACTTCACGTGCTCCTGCAAAAATTCCCCTTCAGACAGTGGAGCGGCATCGCTCCCATAGTCTTCAACATCATGTTGGTGTCTGCACCACTGCTCCAAAATTGTGTCATGCTTGCCAGGTCATGCAAAGTTTAATCCAACGTTCCCTCTTGCATTATATTGATTTCAAGAGCACATGTGTTTTATAATATAGGATTACTGATGCATACCAGTATGATTATTTTAGTGTTGTCACAGATCCGTTCTCTTTTTCATGAAGTTGGCTGGGGGCTTTGGCCACATGACAACTTTAATTTGAGATATCAATGATATAAATCAGTGAAGTTGATGTAACACCACTCCTGTTTTGGCACTGTACAGGATGCAGATGAAGATATGGATTGCATACTAAAAGTGCATTAATGTTCTGTCATTAAACACCATGCGTGGGTATATCATTCTCAACCAATGGTTGCTTTATGCTTGAAAATACTTCATGTCTGCACTATGATGGTAATATAAGTTTTGTTTTCCTCTAAGGAAACTTCATAGTTCCAACACTGTTTTACTTTTGCAGCGTTGTAGAGTTCTTTTGAAGGTATGGGATTCCACATCATATTCTGATTTTCCATTTACAATGCTTTGTTCATTCCCATTATCATGACCTTCATGGTAACCATTGCCACCTAAATTTAGCAAATTATCGCCGGTTATGTATGGTTCAATATTTGTGCATCACCAGTTATAAAGGGTTGAGTATATCAATTTGTTGAACTTTGCTGATATATTCATATGTACATTTGTATCAAAATGTACACAATTTCATTTTTGTTGGTGGTGTAGACTCATTGGATTATTGTGTTTTTTCTTCTCAATTTGATTATGGGAATGACCCAAAATTTGCCAAAGGAGTAGTGAAGTGGGTGCTCAAATCTTCATCTTTCGTTTGCTCTAAAATGATTTGGCATCTCCAAGTAATGTTCCCTTCTTATTGTAAGTAGCGTGCAAATCTTCATGAAATACTTTAGAGAACCACGACATTGAGGGCGTTCTCCTTTGCGACTAGGCCATTACCAATCTAGGTGCCATCAGCTTTGTGACCATGTTTATTACTCTCACTTGCAATATTGTTGCCTTTCATTTGCGGTCCGGTGGCAAGGAATCTTTTATGTACCGTCTCATGGCAGCATTTTTTGTTCTAATTGTATAATTCTTCTATGCTGAGAATAAATGCAAAAAATAAAAAGTGGGTTGTGTTCTTGCCCTGTTCTGCTACTTGATGCATTTGTCTTTCTTCCTCCCATGCATGATGTCATGTGATCTATCTTTTTGTTGGGAATAGTAATACATCTATTGCTATATTTTGTATTGGGATTGCATATTGGGAGTATTTTGTGTAACTACGAGCATCCTTATTGACATCTACTGGTACTAATCAGCAGGTCTCCTGATTCCATGGCATGCCTTAGTCTTTTGGCGGGCATATTAAAAGTTGAGGGCTCTCTTGGTCAAACAAGTGGAGTGAATACCTGCACTTTTTCCCGCACTAAAAGATTGCAAACAGCTGATGAGCACCTCTCAAGTTTCTAATCCATTTCAATTTGCCTTGGAAATCTTCTGCCGGCTCAAGTGCTCATGTCAAGGAATATGGCCGTATTTTTCTTGGATTTTTCGTTTGCCTTGCAATGCTAATGGAGAAAAGGCAACCAAATTATTGGAGGGATAAGATGGTTAAAGAATAGATAAATAAACTATTTGCCATGGAAATTGCTGTCTTGAGACTTGGTGCATTGATACATTTGGAAAGTATGTAACGACCATGTCTTTGATAATGTACTTCCAAACTTTGGTTGGTGCAGAATTCCTGTTGTTAGCACCTACACATAGAAATGTACCGGACAATAAAAAGTAAACTGCGCTTTCCCTTGAACTCATAACATTATCCAATGTGACCGAAAGAGTAATCTGACCATGAAAATTATCATTTTACATAATCATCACTATTTATTTTTTGACCATACATTCCCGCAGCAACGCGCGGGGAATCATCTAGTTACAATAATTTTGGAGTACACAATATCTCTAATTTTACTTTTGGTTTTTTGTCTATGGAAATGTATCCCAAAACCTCCAACCACCTAGATAGGAGTATTCGGAGTAGAATGAAACCAAATCATAGCGACTAAATCACGGAGTGGGGTCCTTGCCGAAGCCCATGAGAACATGAGTGAGCAGCATGGCTCCCCGGCGGCTCGTCTGCGCCAGCCGTCCCAACAGCGGGAAGCTCACCGTCTCCCTGTTCTTGAGAGGCTTCTTGTCCCACCTGCATATGCATTATAACAATTAACACACTAACTAGCTAGATGGTAGCATCTCGATGATTAGGTTTGGTGACAGATAACATCGAACTTGTTGTGTCTTACCAGTCCTGGTGCCTGACGACCTTGCCATCCTCGATGTCGAGCGTGATGAGGGACTCCAGGTCGACATCCTTGCCAAAGACCTTGTAGTGTTGCTTGTTGTCGATCAGTATCTGCATTCATGCACCACTCATCGCATTGATATTCCGATCACGTTTGTAAAGTATGTTCATCGTTACTACACAAAGTATATGCGCGGCTACGATGAAGATGATGATGTCCAAATGAGCTTTTAATTACCTGGGATTTCCCCGGTCCGGCCGCGTTTTCCTTTATCGAGTACTCTACGATCTTGGACTCACCGAATACCTGACGACGCACGGGTCTTTGGATTAGTTTATGCAATAACAACGAATGTATATATAAAAAAAAGAATAAATATCCATGAATAAATAAAGCATATGAAGGTGCATATGTACCTTAGGCATGGTGTAGAAGGCTGATTTGATCTGCTTGACGCTGCGATCAGATCCAACGGAATTCGATTCAGAAAGAAACATGGATGATGGATCATATGAAGGAGAAGTTCATGCAACAACAAACCCAATTACATGCATACCCGTGGGCGCGCATGAGCGGGTCCTCGAATGTGGCATTGGGCGCGTACATCTCGAAGTCCCGTGCCGTGGCGCACGATCCGTATCTGCAGCGATTTGTCATGAGTGATGCGGTGAAAGACTATTGAATTTTTTTTACATGACTAGAGAAGGGTTCGAAAAATGGTCGAGCTGGACCTGGACAATTGTGTAGGCATATATATACTGCCAAGTTCATTGGAGAGATACAGCAATTAGCAATTGCTTGCTTGCTCAACTTAACTGAACAATGAGCAAGTATCAACTTAACTGAACATTGAATCGAAGCGTATGAATAAAGTTAAGCTGGGATGCATGGACAACACGAGCAGAGCAGTAAAGCAGAGCAGAGGTTGATTTGAGTACTAGTAGAGCAGTTACATGTTGAGGAGATGCGGCATGATGCGCTCCGACACGCCCCCGCCCGCCGCCATGCCCGTCGTCGAGAACAATAATCTCTGCCTCGCGGGCGCGAGGGCGGCAGAAGCAGCGGCTGCGCGGAGGAAGAGCGCAGACGGGGTGATTGCCGCCGTGGACGGCTGGTGCAGGAGAAGTCGCAGTGGCGCGGCGGAGGTGGCGCAGAGAGCGGGGGGTGGCATGCGATGCGAGCAGGCGCGCGCGCGGTGGTGAGGAGAGAAGGCGAGACAGGGGAGGGTAGCTTGGCTAGCTAGTTGTACTCCGGAGTAGACGATAGGGTCTCCGGAGTTGAAATGTAGTAGCACGGCGCCTGAAGCAGAGCCGGGCGCGTTCCTCCGTTGACGGCGTGCGCGGCGGAGGACGGCGCCACGTCGGCCGGCCGATCCGGTGGCGGGGGCTGCCTCCACGACGCCGAGCGGCCCCTGAACAGCCTCGTGTGTCGGTCGTCGTTCGGGCCTTTCAGCTCGCGGGCCGGGCTACCTGGTGTTTAATTAGCTCTTCCAAAGGCCTACTAATATCACGAGCATCCATTCAATTAAGGTGCGCCTTACGCGAGAGCTCGATAGGCCTGACTTAATTTCATGTTTTTTGTTTTTTCCGTTTATACTTCCAAATATACTAAATAACTATATTACAAAAAACACTTTCCACAAAAGTATTTAAAAAAAATACACTCACCAAGCATTTGAACGAAATTGAATGTGTGTACAGAAAAACAAATGTTTCCCATGTATACACAAAATTTAGAATGTGTGTGAAAAAAGATTGATTACATAATTAAAAAATGTCTATCAAGCATTTGAAAAAATGTTAAAAATTATATGAAAAGTTTTAGTCAAGCATTTGGGAAATGTTTAATGTTTATAAAAAAATGTTAACCATGTGTTCAAAATATATTCAACATGTATTTCGAAAATGATAAATAAACATTTGAAAAACGTAAAATGTGTATAGAGAAAATAATGACCATGTAATAAAAAAAATCTTGTATTGAATTAAAAAATGTTAAACTTGAATTTGAAGCATTGTAATCAAGCCACAAATGTTAAATATATATAGGAAAAATGTTGAGCATGTATTTAAATATAGTTGATCTTTCATTTGAAAAAATGTTCATCATGCATTTGACAAATAATGCCTATAAAATAATGTTGACCATATATTAAAAACTATTAATCTTGTACTTAATTTTTTAATAAAGCATTTTGAAATTTTAAAAATATGTATAAAAATATTGACCATGTATTTTAAAAATGGTAAAGTTGTATTGAAAAAAATGTTAATATTTTATTTAAAACGTGTATAGAAAATGTTGACCATATATTCATAGACCGAGGAACAAGCAAAGAAAAATATATAAAATGATGAAAACCAAGAAAGAAACTAAATAAAAACGAAGAAAGAAAACCAGAAATGAAAGAAAAGCAAAAACCCATCAAAACTGAGAAAGAAACAAAGAAAGACAAAGAACAAAGAAATAAAAGAAAAGGGGGCAGTGAAATCCGTGAAAAAACTAAGAAAACTGGTGGGAAAAACATAGGATTGAAGAAAACAATTGAAGAAATAGAGAAAACTGAAAAAAGGAAAACGAAAAGGGAAAGGGAAAAACATGGAAAAAAACCACCATGAGCGATCATGTTGATCGGAAACAACGAACGAAAAAAGAGACAAAAAAGGGACGGTCTAGTTCTGTAGCGCGTGTGAAAATGTGTCACGCGAGACAGAAGAAACACTCGCAATAAACAAGATACTCCCTCCTTCCATTTATATAGGGCCTAATGCATTTTTGAGGCCAATTTTGATCAAATATTAGAGCAATAATATATGACATGCAACTTACATAAAGCACATCGTTAAATTCGTGTGTGAAAGGAGCTTTCAATGATATAATTTTCACATTGTGCATGTCATGTCCTATTAATCTTGTCAATAGTCAAAGGCGGTCTTAAAAAACGCATTAGGCCCTATATAGATGGAAGGAGAGAGTACAACCTTTGCGGCGCCTATACCTCGCTTCAGGTTGGAGCGCTCGCCTCAAGCGCATGCGCTAATCGTCCGGTCAAGCGCGCGGGGCATTAAGCTCTTACGTTTTTCGCATTTTTGGTTTTTGTGTTCTGTTTTCACTTTTTTTACTTGTATTTATATTTACAAATATATAAAAAAATTAATGTTAATCATGCAATTAAAAATGTTAAAATGCTTATAATGCATAAAAAATGTAGAATGTGTATGAGAAAAGTTGACATCAATATATATGTTTGAAAGTAATCATGTAATGGAAAATTCTGAACACGTATATAAAAAAATTAATGTATAAAAAACGTACAAGGCGTGGGGAAACAAGTACACATCAAAAATAAATATTTTTAAAAATGTTAATTATGCATTAGAAAAATGTTAAACATGTATATAAAAATGATGCTGATGTATAAGAAAAATGTAAAATGTGATTAAAAATATTTATTTGAGAAAAAATGGTAATCATGTATTGAATAATGTTAAAATGTATGTCAATTTATTTTATATGTGTACAAAAATGTATAATGTCTGTTAAAAAAATCAGCAACAAAAGATATATTTCAAAAAATCTTGATAATATATTTGAAAAATGTTAAAGGTGTATACAAAAAAATTATACTTGTGTATTTGAAATAATGATGACCATGTATTCAAAAAAGTGTTCAAAAACATGTATCAAAAGAAAAAAAACTACTATCTGAAAAAATGTTCGACGTGTATCAAAAAAATATTACATTGTGTATGAAGATAAAAAATGTATATTGTGTACCAAAGAAAATTACACATGTGCCTGAAAAGAACAACGATAAAAATAGACAAAGAAACATAAAGAAAAGCAAAGAAAACGTAAAGAAAAAGGAAGAGAGATCATAAGACTACACATGTCGTAGATTTCCTAAACAATATATGTTACTTGTGTAGGTCTTGAGATCATGTTGCATGGGCCCTTAAATTGGACAACACGTATGGAGTTCACCATAGTATAACAACTTCCTAGATAGATTATAAGACTACAAACACAAATAACGACATATAGACTAGGCACAAATGAATCTTACCACTCACCTACATCTTCCACACCGCGGGGAACTACTCACGCATCATAAGAAAATAACCAATCATCTCAAGGGATAAACCAATGGAAATCATATAAATAACGCGCGGAAAATCCACAATGAAATGAATGATCCAAATAGTCTTGATCTCCAGATGAGTGTGAAAAGAGTTTACAATATGTTCTTACAAATTGGAATTCCTTTTACAGTAGTGAAGGATGAAATGGTGATGGACATGAAAGGACCAAAACAAAGAAGATTTCCGGTGGTTCTCCAGACTTCTTCTCTCTCTGTTTTGGTTGCGGTGGCGGCAGCTAGGGTTCTCCAATATGTGTTTCTGTTGGGGAACGTAGTAATTTCAAAAAAATTCCTACGCACACGCAAGATCATGGTGATGCATAGCAACGAGAGGGGAGAGTGTTGTCTACGTACCCTTGTAGACCGGAAGCGGAAGCGTTAGCACAGCGCGGTTGATGTAGTCGTACGTCTTCATGGCCTGACCGATCAAGCACCGAAACTACGGCACCTCCGAGTTCTAGCACACGTTCAACTCGATGACGATCTCCGGACTCCGATCCAGCAAAGTGTCGGGGAAGAGTTCCGTCAGCACGACGGCGTGGTGACGATCTTGATGTTCTACCGTCGCAGGGCTTCGCCTAAGCACCGCTACAATATTATCGAGGATTATGGTGGAGGGGGGCACCGCACACGACTAAGAGAACGATCACGAAGATCAACTTGTTTGTCTATGGGGTGCCTCCTGCCCCCGTATATAAAGGAGTGGAGGAAGGGAGGGCCGGCCCTCTCTATGGTGCGCCCTAGGGGAGTCCTACTCCCACCGGGAGTAGGATTCCCCTTTTCCTAGTCCAACTAGGAGTCCTTCCATGTATTAGGAGTAGGAGACAAGGAAGGGGAAGAGGGAAGAGAAGGAAGGAGGGGGCGCAGCCCCTCCCCCTAGTCCAATTCGGACTAGGCCTTAGGGGCGTGCGGCATGCCTCTCCCTCTCCTCTAAAGCCCAATAAGGCCCATATACTTCTTCCCCCGTATTCCCGTAACTCCCGGGTACTCCAAAAAAATACCCGAACCACTCGGAACCTTTCCGATGTCCGAATATAGTCGTCCAATATATAGATCTTTACGTCTCGACCATTTCGAGACTCCTCGTCATGTCCCCGATCTCATCTGGGACTCCGAACTCCTTCGGTACTTCAAAACTCATAAACTCATAATATAACTGTCATCGAAACCTTAAGCGTGCGGACCCTACGGGTTCGAGAACAATGTAGACATGACCGTGACATGTCTCCGGTCAATAACCAATAGCGGAACATGGATGCTCATATTGGCTCCTACATATTCTACGAAGATCTTTATCGGTCAGACCGCATAACAACATACGTTGTTACTTTTGTCATCGGTATGTTACTTGCCCGAGATTCGATCGTCGGTATCTTAATACCTAGTTCAATCTCGTTACCGGCAAGTCTCTTTACTCGTTCCGTAATACATCATCTCGCAACTAACTCATTAGTTGCAATGCTTGCAAGGCTTAAGTGATGTGCATTACCGAGAGGGCCCAGAGATACCTCTCCGACAATCGGAGTGACAAATCCTAATCTCGAAATACGCCAACCCAACATGTACCTTTGGAGACACCTGTAGAGCTCCTTTATAATCACCCAGTTACGTTGTGACGTTTGGTAGCACACAAAGTGTTCCTTCGGCAAACGGGAGTTGCATAATCTCATAGTCATAGGAACATGTATAAGTCATGAAGAAAGCAATAGCAACATACTAAACGATCGGGTGCTAAGCTAATGGAAATGGGTCATGTCAATCACATCATTCTCCTAATGATGTGATTCCGTTAATCAAATGACAACTCATGTCTATGGCTAGGAAACATAATCATCTTTGATCAACAGGCTAGTCAAGTAGAGGCATACTAGTGACACTCTGTTTGTCTATGTATTCACACATGTATTATGTTTCCGGTTAATACAATTCTAGCATGAATAATAAACATTTATCATGATATAAGAAAATAAATAATAACTTTATTATTGCCTCTAGGACATATTTCCTTCAGTTTCCCTATCACGAGAGTGTCTTGTATAGATGTTGTGGAGCTACTGGTGCCTTAGACGAACATCCATGCGAGCGGGTGTGCTCACATATGGAAGGTTGTCTTTTGCTCTGCTGCACCTGGTGGCTTAGCCTCCAACATGAAAATTGCTCAATTGATTTGTAATAATTCTCCTTGGTTTCCTTCCGTATATTATATTTTTTGCCAAACAACGGAAAAACGGAGTTTCTTCTCATTTCAAGGGGTAACGTTAGAAATAACCGAGAAGCAGTGGCGGAGGTAGGGGGGAGGAGCAGCCCCCTCCCCCCAAACCGATTGAGCGATACTTGGAACCCGTATACACCGAAATCACTAGTTGAGGAGTACTCGTTGCAAAGATCACTCCAACTCCCCTAGCTGCGACAAGTGGCGCACATGCAGCACGCCACTTGTCGCAACATGGGAGTTTTCCATTTTTTTCGTAGATCCGTTTATTCAAAACATTATTTTCAATTTTGAAAATTTCACTAAAACAGGAATATTTTTCAAATTTGGAGCATTTTTTGAAATGCCATTTTCTTTTTGAAATCCCGAACAATTTTTTTAAAAAGGGCAACTTTTTGCAAGTTCCGATTTTTTTCAAAATAGAAACAATTTTTTTTTGAATTCTGAACTTTTGCCTAAATTTGTTTTTTTAATTCTAAAAGTTTTTTGAGAATTTTTAATTTAAAAGTAAATTCTAAAAGAAAAATAAACTTAGAAGAAAAAAATAGATAGGGAAGAAGGATAAAATTAGAAGTAAAACACAGAAAAAAAGAAAAATAGGCCGGCCCATTATTGGTTATCCTGTGCGAAACTCTGATTTTCCCAGCTGCGTGGGCAGAAAAATAAGTACGAAAATTCTTTTTCTAGCAGAAAAACGCATACAAATTTAGTACCACCTCCGGTAGAAAAAAATATTTTTAGCGGTGAACGGATGAAAAAAAATTGAGAAAACGCACCTTACTTTATTAGTAAATATAGATTATGCAGGAAGCAGTCCAACGGGCAATGTTTCAATGAAACGTATTGCCAAGCGAAGCGCGTTGCACTCGATGGGACCAGGAGAATTGGGAGGAGCAGTAGGATAATGCACACGTCCTAGCTGAGGACCTAGGGAGGAGTCGCAGCTTGACGAACAACCAACAACGTGCGTGCATGAAGTTTCAGTTTGTTACGTGACAGGATATGCTCAAGCATCAGACTTGGAATTATCTGAACTGATGCATGTGTCCATGTAATATTTCCAACACATTTCTGTTCCCTAAGGTTACGAAACACGCTGTGAAGAATGCACTGCATAGATTTTGGGACATGTGTGAGCGAAACAAGTAAGACAGAGTCAATGACAATGTCGATCAAGCCAAGGTGATTTCCAAGCTCGGAGAAGAGAAGAAACAGCCCGAGGAGAAGCACGGTGACGTGGTTAATGATCCGAACGATTGTTTCAACATTCTAGGTAAAACTAGCTGAATGTCCGTACGTTGCCACGGAGCAAAAAATATATTTTAATTTAAAAACCTAATGAACTTGTAAAAACATCATTTCCATTCATATAGTGACAAATATCCACACTCGCCCGCTCTTTCATAATTGGATCAGATATATCCATATCTAGTACTTGAGGAAATGTCTGTAAAAGCCTACATAATGACTCATGTGTGTTTTCCATAGTTAAAATATGAAGGAATAACATCCACAAACGTGTCTTACCATACTCCCCACAACATCGTCACGGCCTCACTGGGCCCATAGATCAACTCAGACACAAATTGCACTCCAGCAGCTAATGTCCCAAGTGACACACCATATGTAGCTGCATAACCGGCATACGAATGATTGTCATTGCAATGGGAGAGAATGGTAGAGACAAGAATTGGGAGGGGACCCACCGAATAGAAAGGCATCGCCGAGCAGGTCGATATAGACATCACCGGCGACGGAGGCACGGTGCAAGAACCTCAAGCCCACGCGCCACCACCGCTTCTCTATTGTGTCCATCCTCTGTGTAGCGTCTCTAACAACAGATCAGCTTGTCGCTTAGTAGATCAACACATCTCTTTCCTCATAAAACTCCATAGAGTCGCTCCTCGGCCATCTTCCCCTTTCTCTCCAACCGTTGTTCCGCAATGTTCGTGTGTAAGTACTGACGAATAGGAGTTCCATATTTTTATAATTTGAAGTCGAATATAAAAGATAAGTGAACTGCCAATCAAAAACTCTAAAAGAAAAAATATACAAGATATTGGTTGTTGCTCAGAAAAGACAGTTGATGTACAGTAGTCTTGCTGACATTTGTGTTGAACAAAGGATAGACATTTGTAATTGCACGCAAATTTCCATCTTTATTCTGTTTCTCTTATGACATGGCTTATATCAACTACTCCTTGGATGTACAGATGTAGAACAAGGAAACAATTTTGGTCTGACAAAATGTTGTGTACACATAAACATCAGTGTGAAAGGAAGTAGCATTGCACTCGTCGTGTTTTATCGATCCAACATTAACAACGAGTGATGGCATCAACTACTTATTTGTGGAAATGATGCCTTTAAAAGATCAAGAAATATCCCTCCAGATTATTTTAGGAGACATTTGTTGCTACACCTCAGCTTGTAGGGAAGATAAGGAAAACAAATGTAAGAAACTTTATATCCTTTAATCGAATTTGCTATTTCTAAAATATATAGAGATAAACTTGTTTGGGACAAAAGGCTTAGTAAGTAAGTATAGAGATATGTATACCACTCAAGTAAATGGCACCATCACCATGACCCAGAGCACCATATTTTGTTTGGCTATCTGTTCTAGGAGACCGGACGCCAAGTTTATGCTAGAAATCAAACAATTAATTAGTTTTTACTCTAGTGGATATCTTTACAAAGAAGGAAGTAGTTCAGATCAAACCTCCGCTATAGATCCAGTTAAGTCATGCATATGTATGCCCATTAATAGGATCCAGAGAAAAAGCAGTTGACTGGTTTGTCGATGGTACAACACTAACCTGGAACAAAATCAGAAATAGGTGAACACTACTTAAAATAAAGTGAGAGAGACGACTGTACTTCAACATCACCGCATCTGGAACAACGCTAGGCCAGCCAGAGGCCTCGACCACCACCACTGCCGATCACATCTGGTAACCGAAGATGGCTGCGACGGCGAGGCCAACTACATGCCAAATATGCGCACACTCGAGGAGTACCTGCCCACATTGCCTTCTTTCGCAGGAGAGCTCCCAAAATCCATGCCTTGCACCGCAGTTCCTCCCGCAACCTCATCGCAGTGCATCCCGCCGCCGTCCCTCTTGCACCTACAGAGGCGAACCCACCCCAAAACCAAAACTTAATCACAGTCCAAAAAGAGCATGTCACGTGTGAAGAGGCAGACCGCGTGAAAAATCCAACAATAGCATATTCTCTATCCAGATAATGAGGGCTTATGGGATCCGTCATGATCGCTAATGGAATGGCCCAAGGAGAAACTGGTGGGATTAAGGTTAGATTAAACCTTAGGCTATAGATGTTGCGGCCGGAGACCTCCTCTCACATCTTTGCTGCTGGCCAAAGACGGCCAGCCGTGCCGGCGCGTACTTGATACTCCTAGAAGGGAAGAATAGGCCAATCGCACAGCCGGTCACGTGTGGAGATGGGATCCACACTGCTGCTTCCTTTTAATCCATGAAGATAGAGAGGCGACATCTCATGCACGATGAGGCAGAGGTGACCCTCCTCCGCTTCGGTCGTGCTCGATCTGCTCTTCCTCCACGCCTAAGCTGACGAGCCGGTTGGTGTACGTGATGTCCCCGCCCCGTCCCTGCAGGCCGCCGTCTTGGAGGAGAGGGTGACGCGAACGGATCGCCTACATTGGCCAGTTCGGTCGCCATGAATGGTGGTGGGTGGGGGAGACCGCGGGGTAGGGATTTGGTCACAGTAGCGCTGTGGAGGTTGGCCGGAAGGAGGTCCTCTCCCGGTGGCTCCTGTCCTGTCCTGTCCTGCACGGACACCTGTTGGATCTGTGGCCTCTGGTCGAGAGATAGGGTGAGGGGAAGGTGTGGTGTGTGGAACAAGGCCGTGAGGTCGCCGGTGGGGGCGAGAAGGGGGTCGGGGGCTCAGGTTGGCGAGAAAGAGATCCGAAGATGAAGTCGGCCAGTTCGGAGGAGAAGTGGAGAACGTGGGATCTTCTTTCTTTTTTTTTTCTCTAGCGTAGAACGTGGGGTTTTTCCAGCGATTTTATCTCACGAAACGGACGGGTTAGCGATCGCAGAGGAGTAGGGAGGTCGAACCATCACGCCGTTCGATTCTCCTTTAATAATAGAGATGATGCAACAGGTGGATTTTAAAGATGCTATAAGAGGGGACGCCAAGAGAAGAAGATGGTTGTTGAAGCATAATTAAGCAAAGAGGGCTAAGATCTAGCAGGAGAACGATGCGTCGTACGTTGAAGAAAGAGGGCGCTTTGGCCGAAGCGCGTTTTTGACCGTGCCTTCGCCTCAAGCGCGAACCAAAATCAATCACGAGAAAGTGCAGCAAAGATATGACTTTTTATTGTGATGGAATGGAAAACGCATGCCGTCTCCCTGTCTTAATTTCGAGTTCCCTTTTAGGTGGAAGAAAATAGTATTTTTTTTAAATAATGTATACTTCCTCTGTGAAGAAACATAATACTTTAATGATTTAAGCACTCTTATATTTCTGTACGGAGGGAGTATACTTCTTAAGCATGAGTTATCCCACTTTTGCACTTGGATTTGCCACAAACAAAGTTGAAGACTGAGACCGCATCCGTGTACAGGGCATAGCACATTCCGAGACGATACCGCATCTGTGCCAATGTGCGATTACTTTTGTCGGCCCCATTTGCCTCGTCTCCTTTCTCATTAAAAAAGATATAGAGACGGAGTGGATTTCAGCCCTTGCTGGTGGGAGGGTTCCGTTTTTAGATCTTTTTTCAAGCTTTGTTACGGTTTGTATCCTGTTTAGAAAGGCGAGACGGCGGCGGCTCCCTGAAAATGGAATAAAGGTCTTCCCGCCTAGCCCCCGTTCCGGTGATGCGTCTGGCATCATCGATGGGCGTGTGGAGGTGTGTCTTCGGCGGATCTGTCTTTGGTGGATTTGCTCGGATCTGTTCGTCGTTCGTGTTCGTTCGTGTCTCTTCAGGTTGGATCACTTTGATCTACCCTCATCATCTGCGATGGTTGCTGTTCTGGTGCGTTGGTTCTATGGGGCCTTAGCACGACGACTTCCCGACTGTCTACTACAACAACGTTTGCCCGGCTCCAGCAAGGGAGGGGTGATGACAGCGGCGCGCCTTCGGCTCGCTTTAGTGCTTGTAGTCGTCGCTAGATGGTCTACGAATTTGGATGTGATTTTTATTATTTCTAGTGTTCGTTGTACTACCATGATTGAAGATGAATAAATTGAAAGGTTTTCAAAAAAAAGCCATTTTCCTTACGGATGGAGAGAAACTTGAGAGCCTTGCGTGCCCACACCGCCCTTGACCACACCCCAGCACCAACCGGCGTTGGCGATCCCCACACACTTGCCCAACCAACCACACTTGTCCCACGCCTCTCCTCTCGCCTTGTACCAGTCTCGTCCGTCTCACCTCGCCGCGCCCAATCCAACCACCGACCATCCACCACTTCCCCCCAACAAAGTCTCCTCCTTTCATCCTCCCTTCTCACCCAAGCAAACGCCAATCGCGCCGATGAAGAGGGAGGGGTTCCAGCACGGCGCCGTCCGGGTCAACCGCAACAAGCTGCTGCGGGTCGCCGGCGGGGCCGCCGGCGACGCGGCGGCCGCGGCGCTCGAGCTCGCCGGCGTCGCCTACGCCCGGGCGCCGTCCAAGCCGACCAACGCGTCCAGGGACACGGGCCGGTGCCGCCGGCCCCGCTGCGCCGGCTGCCACGTGCACCCCGCCGCCAAGGCCCGCGACAAGGCCAAGGGCGCCCACAAGCTGCGCGCCTCCGACGTCGCCCTCAACCACCGCCTCGTCTCCTGGCGCGTCGTCGACGGGGACGCCTCCGCCGCCGCCGCCCGCACCGGCGGCGTCCCCGACTACAAGGGCGCCTCCGCGTCCGCCGTGCTCGCCTACCTCGCCGGCGGCAACAGCTGGCACCAGGAGGAGGACGAGGAGGACCAGGACGGCGCCGATCTTCAGGCCCCCCCAAGGGGGATCTCCGACCTGTACGACCTCATCGTCGGCCTCCAGGCCGGCGCGGCGGCCCCTGCGCCGGACGGCCAAGAAGATGATGATGCCGATGGCACAGCAGCAGCAACACCCAGCGATGAAATCGAGGAATTGCAGGGTGCTGAAATCACTGACGATGTGGACGAGGAGGAGGAGGAGGACGACGGGTTCTGCGTGGTGCAGGGCATCACCATCGCGCTCGAGTTCTCCGACGGGGAGGAGGACTGGATCGTGGTCTGATCTGATTCAATTTGCAAATAATAAGACGTGCAACAGAGGTCAGCCGTCCGCATCCCTCCGCCTCTGCTGCTGCTGCTGCGCAATTCCCTTCCATCTGCATCTCCTCTGTTCCTGTTAATTGATGATCGTGTCCCTGTGTGTATACTGCTCTGTTCCTCATCTGTTAATTGGTCGTGTCCCTGTGTATATATCTGGTCACTGTCTGTCTAATTTGTCAAGAATTCATGGATTATCATGACCTGAATTTATCAATCATGTGTGAATAATAAAATTAATGAAGAAGTGATTCATTCTTCTTCAAACCCTGTTTCTTTCTTTCTGATTGACTGATTGAATGAATGGATATTGGTGTGGATGTGTCTTTCTGAATGAATGTGCACTTATAATTCATTTGCTTCTGAATAGAGACTATACGATGATCTGAATGGCTGATCAGCCTTTGGTTTGTGATGAAATTTGGTGAATTCAGTTCTTGATGTGGCAATGTTTTGTTGAGAATGATAGATGCAGGCCGCGTGGTTAGAGCATATCTAGCCATTACCTCAAATCTTTATATAACAAGAAGCAAATTGTGTCTGGAAATTATCTGTGAGCGACCCATTTGCCTTCATCGGCCGATGTTTAGTTTCAATGGTGGGTCGTGATACCAAAGCAACAGTTTCGATGCGACTGTTGCTTTGGGTGTTGGGGACATGTTCTTGTTGGCCAGTATTCTCTGTCACTGGCTGTTTTACCGTGACACTTGTGGCGAACTGGTTGCTGGCTTCCAAGACTCATGTGCCTGTAAGCATCGGCTCAAACAAACTCTTGTTTTTCAGCATGTTTTCTTCACGGCACCAGAAGGTTGTGCTGTGGACGCTTCGCCATACACCTGACACTGTTGAGTGGGGTGGTTGCTTCTTAACAGCCTGGTTTTTGTATCCTTGTGAATTGCATTGTGTCTGAGTTGGATCAAGCATGAGCCTGCTAATCTCTTCCTTGTGTGTTGATCAGGGGTGAATGCTACGTGGTTGCATGGAAGCTATGCTTGTTTAACCTTTTGTGGCTACTGCTTATGTAGATGCCAAAATTAACAAGACGTTTTGCTCTGCTTTTGGAATATTTGCCAGCCGATCTGCCTCATGGCCTCTGCTTCATTCTGTTTATTAAGTTGTCTTGTTGATGTTTAGCAATCATTATACCTCATATCACCACTTGTAGAGCTGGAGAATTGATTCGACCGCTTGATCAGTGATTTTTCTCTATGCTGGCTTGCAAGCTGCACCTGACTTGTAGAATAAGTACCTTGGAGCACTGCTTATTGAATGTAATTCTTGCACGATGCATCATATCCAAATTCTCAATGACGTGCTCTGTTATAAATCAGTTTTCTTCGTGCATGCATCTACCACCGTGAATGCTGGCTGTCTGTGTTGCTGGTTGTAGCCAGGATGGCACTGTACCGCGACCGTTCAAATCTGTGAATATCTTGTTGCACGGTTTGCAATTGCTACCATCTCTTGCTGTTTCAGTTCAGCTGTTAACCTTGTTGGATAGGTGCTCGATGCGATGTTTGTACCGAAGTCGATGTTAATAACTTGGGCTGTGCAGTGCATAGAGCAATTCCGGACACAGATTTGCTTCTTGTTGTTTCTGGATGCGCGCATTGTAGATTTCATAATTCAGATGTCAACCTCCGTTTCCTTTTCTTGCACGATTTTTCCGTTTGAAATTCCTTTGCTTGCACGGTTTTCCTTTTTGAAATTCCTTTTGAAAAAATCGTGGTTTGCGCAGCAGGCACCTTGGCCCTGCTTCCACGAGCGTTTTCCAGCTGCGGTCCGGACATGGCGTGTGTAGGCACAAGTTTTACCTGAAAAAAAAATGCTTGGTATACGTACGTACAGCAGACGGCGACTGGACCGGTACGCGTTTTCGTTACCGGGGGTGGCGCACTGGCGCTTGCACGCATAAAAAAAAACCTGATTGTGAGAAAACAAAGAGGCACGTACGCCATCCATTCTTTTTCTTTGTCATTCGCACGCTTTGGCGATGTCTCAGCCTAACCAGAACACAACCCCCAGAAAACACACACACACACACACAAAAAAAAAACACAACAGTTCGTGCAGCTACCGGATGGACACAGGTACGGCACTCGATGTCGTCTCCTCATCGGTTTCTCCTCTCATGTTGTCACCAGCCAAAGGCTCTGCCGGGCCTCCAACAACTGAGATTGACAAGTGACCGTGGATCACTAGAGATTCCAATATCCATATTCGAGAAAATGCATATCCTTATATCCGAATCATTCGGATTCTTACCTTTAGTAGCATTTTTCTAGGAATACAGGCCTGGGAAAGCTTCAGAGTCCCCCCCCCCCCCCCCCCCCCTCCAAAGTGGACCCTGCCTGTAAGGGTCTAGTTGGGTCATGGGTACCGCATGACAATGTTTGAACAAACATTCCACTCATACACTTTTCAACAAAATTTTAAAACATTCGTGATTTTTAGGTTCTTTTGTGAATCGCCGGAAATTTTCACAAAATTTGAAATATATTATTGAATTTAAACATTTTTTGCAAGTTTAAAAAATTCTTCACGAATACGAAAAAAGTGTCACCAATTTTGAAAAATGTCTGCGGATTTAGAACAATGTTTGCAACTTTTTTAAATAGTTCAAGGATATGATGAATTCTTCACTGATTTTTTAAAAAACATTCACAATTCTAAAGAAAATGTTCAAAAAATTAAATGGTGTTAATGAAATTAAAAAAACCATGAATTAAAAATATAATATAAAAATGAACAACAAATTAAAACATGAAAAAGTCAAGTGGAGGAAAAAAAACAGACCTTTCCAAAACTAGAAGGACCGGCCTAGGGGCAAACCACTAGTGCCCGCTGAGGTCCGCATTTGCTCTACCGCCTCCGCGACACGCATTGAAGCCATAATGAGACTGGGAAGAAAAAGTATAATTAATTCCAAAACCGAAGAAGGGCACGGTAAAGCATGCGCTATCCTCTAGTCTTAACTAAAATGGAAGGTATTCATATTTATTTTACAAATACGAATATGGTATTGGGATTTTGACCATATGGGTATGGAGTGGATATATATGTATCCAAATAAAAGTACATGAGCCCCCGCAAAAAAAAGTACATGGGTATGGAGTGGATATATATGCCAATTATCCAACGTAATACCCTAAGAAGTGGTGAGATTTTTTCTTTGTGACTAGACTTAAAAATTATTAAGTATCATAGTATTTGTTCATAAACCTATCTACCATTGTCTTGTTGTATGTCGCAAATTGATCATTTTGTGGGACACATCCATTGACTCGTTTTCCTTGACTAACACGTCATTCGTATCCATTTCGACTCAAGTAAATATCCAATATGTATCCATATTTGAGTAACATCGGTTCTGCATTTGTATCCCGTGGCATCTATTTTTTTTATTTTGAAAATATGAAAATGAAAGTGAGAAGAGCACTATCCAATGCACGTCTGATCCGATCTCGCCCCTGGGGAGGCTATGGGACTCCACGTTGTACACGTTCTTCGAAGAAGGAAAATGTGTAGTTGCTAATCCTTTGGTAACTCTCCATGCCCTTGCTTCATCCCTCTCTAATCATTATGATGGTGTCCCGGCTAGTCGGGCGGATGACCCACGTGTCAGTTCCACCGTCCTGGACCTCTCCAAGCAACCCATGACGGCTACACGGAAGATCCTGAAAACTAGCCAAAAGCTTTGTGCTTGTAGCAAAATTCTTTTCCCTCATACCAAGGTGCGACTCCATATGGCCTTGGAGATCATCCTCTGTTTGGATGTTGCCCAAGAAAATGTAACCCTCGGCCAGGAAGAGAGCAACCTTAGAAAGAGGCTTAAAAAGGCAAACTTCAAGGATTACCAATCCCAATGTGTCGTGATTGTCTCTTATGTGTATCACAAAGCTTTCATTGATCACTCTATGCATGCTTGCTATGATATTGAGGTAGATGTTTTTGCACTTGACGCTATTACACATCCTTGAATGCTTGCACTTTCTCGTCATGTTGTCAAGTACTTTAGCATTAACATCTTTCATCTGCACGCTTGCCCTCATATGATGATATTGCTTGCTGGCCATGATTATTATGCCTTCCGTTTTGCTCAGTTCATATGCTTACATGACATGCCACAATCATTTGTCACACATTATGGTATGCAAGATGACGACATTTGTTGGGTGAATCACCACTTGGATGTTTGGTTTTGCACTACGCTAACCACATTTGTTTTTATAAGTGTTCCTTTTATTTGCTCCTTTTGAAGGAATCACAAGACGGTGCGACATTGGAGAGAGGTCATTTCACCCGTCAAGATGATGAGTACATGGTGAACGTCCACTTCTACACGATGACGCCATCTCTTTTCCGTGGTGATAAAGATGAGCGGATATTTTTCCAAGCGGGGGGGGGGGGGGGGGGGGGAGGGGGGGAGTGATGCGGAGCATCCTATGAACATCACTATGTCAAGAGAATTCACTTCAAACATAGAAAGGTGGATCTTCTTTCTTTACACGTGTCTACATGCACCCCTTTGAGGATGATATACTATTTGACACTTCTCTCGTGTATCTGCATAGGTTTGAGCGGATTTTCACCCGAGTTGAGGAGGAGTGCAAGCGCAAGCGCAAACGTACAACTACACCACCCCAAAGGAAGCATGGAAGAGAAGGAAGAAGAAGCAAGGTGACGCTTCCGGCCTACCCGCACTTCTGGCCTCCATCGCGCACGGTTGTGCAAACTCTCTGGAAAGCCCAGAACTCGCCCCGGAGCTTGCCCGAAACTTCCGTTTCCCAGAACTTGAAGCCTTCCTGCGCAGTGTCTTGGGCGGCAGATCTGGACCCAGCCATCCTAAGGGAGAAGAATCCCCTTCATAGGATTACCAAGACCCATGTCTCCTAGAGATTTAGACGAACTACATTTGTATCTTTATTTCCCTTGTTATGCTTGGATCTTGATGCATCCCATATGCATTGTTTGTGATTTGAGGAGTACTTGGTGTGTACCTTGTCCAATAGATTGTTTCCCTTTGTGTTTTCTCGTGTTTTCCCCTCGTGTTTCTTCTCGAATCCACCTCCAATTCGTGAAGATTGGGCCACGTAGGGTATCTACCCCTACATCATTTACCGTCTCTGCAAGCAGGTTCAAGAGACGGCGGCTCACCTCCTCTTCCAGTGCCGGTTCACAGTGAGAGTGCGGATGGAGATTAAGACCTGCCTTGGCCTTCATGACATTGAACCGATGGATTGGAGACTTGCGTCTTTGGTGAAAGTTTGGCAGGTCGAGGTTTCTCATGAAAGAGGCCCCTCTCACAAGGCTCTCGTGACACCTTGACGATGCTTGCTACGTGGGAAATTTGAAATGAGCGCAGTGTGAGGATCTTCCGCAGCACCGCAGCCTCTACTACTGTCGTCATTTGCCAAGATTAAGGATGAAGCATGTGTTTCCTTGTGAAGGTGTGAAGTATATTTAGGTACTGTAATGCCGCGAGAGTGATATGCACTCCCATGTTTGGCGGGAACTGACTAGTATTCTTCTTAATGAGTGAAAATGGTAAATCTTTTGCGTCGTTTCATTTGGTAAGCGATTGTAATTTTTTTTTCTTGACCAGCTAGTGCTGCTCGAGCCGGAGGCGAGGAAGGAACACGACTGTTTTTTTTTTTTGGAAAAAGGGAGCTTCACTGGTGGTCGAAGAAGAAGACTTGTGTGTTGGTTGTACGGGCGAAGAGGTGCTGCTGCCGCGCGATCGTGGTGGTGCTGCGCTGCACCGCACCGCACGCGAAAAGCCTGGGAAACAAACAGAAACCGGACATGTCCCCGCAGCGCACGCACGCACGCACGCACGCGTCTACGCTGTTCCGTATTTAAACTCATCCGTAACCAGAAACCAACCCGAAAGAACAAGAGCTGGTTCGTTGGTGCCAACGTCGTCCGTCTCATCGGTTGTTTCTCCCAACAGTCACAAAAAAGGAAAATCGTGATGCCGACGCGCCCGAGGCCGCCGGGGCTCCACGCGGGCCGTCGATCGCCCCCGCCCCACCGGTGGCCGGATCCCGGCCGTTGACCACACGTGGCGCACGCACGCCCCCTGATTAACAGGAACATTTATTTAATTTAAAAAAAAGGAGTAGTCCCTCACGCAACTTCCTTGGCTCGTGACGAGGGCAGGGCAGAGACCAGAGCGAGGACGGGAGAGGGGGAGAGGCGACGGACGCAGACCGCGACCGCCCGGTTTGTTGTCCACACCGCACACCCATCCCCTCCCCTCCACCCCGATTCCTCCTCCCCTCGCCGTCGCCGTCCTTTATTTATCCCTCGGCCTCGGCTCGATTCCATCTCCACTAGCCGCTCCTCCTCGCCGCCCGCCGCACTCCCTCCCCGTCCCCGCGCGCGCGGCGATCCCGCGATCGGGTGAGGCGGCTCCCGCCAGTCCCGGTGACCAGCGAGGCGCCCAGGTCAGTCGCCCTCTCTCCTACCCCGCCTGTCTCCGCCCCGGCGCCGCTGCGAGTCGCCGGTTTCGATCAGTTGTCTGGTTACCACGGGCGGGTCGCGTGTGGTCTCGCTCGCCCGCCCGCCCGCGCTTGCGTACGCTACTTTGCTCGCTCGCCTCCTCGATTGCTTCTCCTCCGCGCGCGCCTCGCCTCGCACCCTGGTGCTAACAGCGGGGCGGGAGGGTTCGGGCGCCATTGCTCTGCTCCCAGTAACCCCCACACGCGATGTATGGACTGTACCACTGCTAATTCCCATCGAGAACTCTGGTGCGCGCTTCAGTTTGTCACTCCACTGACCACTTCAGTTTTACCTGCTGCTTACCGCGTGGTCGCGCCGGTAATACTTGGCCGCGGGTGAGATATGCCGACTGCGGCCGACTTCACTTAATGGCGACTCACTCTGCTCAGATCCAAGGGGCAGCGGATTTCGTGACCGTATGTAGGTGGATCCCGCGACCCTGCTGGTCCATTGTCCTGTTCTAGTGGCATGAAGGCAGTTTGGTGGGATATACACACATACGGTAGGTAGTTGGGAGAGAGCCTCCGTGCCATTGCTCCTCTGCTGCCCTGCTTCCTCTGCCCCGACAGCTACGGATTTGTCAACTCTTCTCAATGGGGCAGATTCGGGGGTTGGGCGAGCTGGACCCTGGAAGTGGACCTATGTACTGTCATTGACCACCGGTTTAAGCGTGGACCTAGTAACTGCACAGCATTGTAGCATTGGTTGTTAACAAGTACTTAAGGAGCAGGGGAACTTGCAGGGTGCTCAGTGTTCTGCAATGGGGCTGTGCACAATGGGTTATGGAATTAAGGTTGGGTGGTCGCCTGGGGGCAGGGGAATGAGAATGTAGGCTTGCAGCTCCTCGGCTAAATTCTTCATGATTGAGGGCAGGGCATATATCTCACAGTACCCTGCTGCTTGGTGATGTAGGCAGAATGCACTTGTTTCACTCCCAAAATTCGATTCCGTGTGTGTTGTCTTTGATGCATTGTGGTGTGGTGTGGTTGTTTAGTCTTACAGGCTTTTTTTCTTTTTTTTTAATCTTCTTTGTTCTCAGTTTTCTTCACATTTTCTTAACAGCCATGTTTGCAATGCATAATACTTATCTGCTGAATATTTGCAGGTTCAAATTGGACATATTGCTGCTGTATTGTGACAGGCGGCGCCCTTGCTTGGTGACATTTGTGTTTTGTTGATCGTCAAGGCTTCCTTATTGCTCAGCCCTCTGTTTTTGCTTGCTGTCTATATCTCCTTGGAGAGGGCAATTTAGCAGCAATGTCATCGCTTCAGTTATTGCAACTTACGGAGCATGGGCGAAACCTTTTTTCTTCAAGAAGGTGTGCTGATAACAACACATTTTATATATATAATTTGGTTAATCAGTTGTTAGTTCTTGTCTTATGCTTCTTCCTTTCAAACCAAATCCAGGAGGACGCTTGCAGTTGTTTCTGGCGCACTACTTGCTGGTGGTACTTTAGCATATGCGCAGTCAGGTCGACGGAGGAAACATCAGGAAGAAAACCCTTGTAATGATGGAAATGTACATACCAGGAGTAAAGAGAGCATTAGTCAAAATGGTGTAGACGGTAAAGTGGTTAAACCAAGGAAAAAGAAAAATTTATTGAAATCCTTACATTTCCTGGCTGCTATTTTGCTCAAGAAGATTGGCCCAAGCGGAACAAATTACCTTCTTGGCTTGATGTTAACAGCAGTAAGTGCTACAAATCCCCCCATTCTGCATGTTTCATTTGTTTGACATACTGATGGTGCTTTTCTGAGTACCAGAATTTGTATGGTCCATAGGTGCTAGTTTCATTTTATTGTGGTATCTTACATTCTTACTGGGTTGCTGACTTAGTTGCTGGCTATTTATGATAAGTTGTACCGGAGTTCAGTAATGTAGAACCTTTTTAACCAATGTACTTCCTGCAGGTGTTACGTACAGCTATTGGTCACAGATTAGCAAAAGTTCAAGGGTATTTGTTCAAATCCGCGTTTCTTCGGCGTGTTCCGACCTTCACACGCCTAATCATTGAAAATCTTATATTATGCTTTCTTCAGTCCACGGTATATCAGACCTCAAAGTACTTGACAGGATCCTTAAGCTTGCGCTTCAAGAAAATTTTGACGGATCTCATCCATGCTGATTACTTTGAGGTAGGTATATTGAGTTACGAAGTTGAAATATCCTTTCTATTTCACACCTTCACATGTTTTTTCACTTCTTCAGTTCCCAGTTATGTACTAAAAGTCTGTGTTATCCTCTGAGATGAACCGATATAGTTGGTAGACTTTGTGGAGCATTATTTGTGAATTATTAGTTCAAAGAATTGCAACCAACAACTTGTGCTACACACAACAGCTGAAAGAACACAAATATATTTATGAGCCATGATACCTGGTCATGCAAAAATAATGTAGTGTTGAAGTATTCTGAGGCTATCTATCTCAACTCACTTAATCCATAGAGTAAGTGAAGCCAGTTCTTTTTGCTGAAATGCACATTAAGTTTTCTGTGTACTTATCACAGCTGTTCATTTCCTCTTATTCTAGAGATTATCATGTGAAATTCAGATAACTTAATTAGTTGATAGTTTGGTCAATTGCCGAACTTTTCATGCTTTGAACCACATATTTGCTGTAACTCCTCATTGATGTTTTCCTACTTTTGTCCAGAATATGGTTTACTACAAGATCTCACATGTAGATCATCGGATTTCAAACCCAGAGCAAAGGATTGCTAGTGATATTCCTAAGTTCTGCGCAGGACTAAGTGACCTTGTACAAGATGATCTGATTGCGGTTGCAGATGGGTTAATATACATCTGGCGCATCTGCTCTTATGCAAGTCCGAAATATGTTCTCTGGATTCTGGTAAAAATATTTCTACATATACTGTTACCCTTATTGATTTGTAGTATGATATGGAAATTCTTATGGTCAGTCAAAGACAGACGCTCCTCTATTCGGAGGACACTATGCTGCCTTAATGTTTATGTATACTGTAATAATATTATGATAATTAGTTTGCTGCTTAATTAATTAGATACAATGTTAATAAGTAATTGCTTTCAGGCATATGTACTTGGTGCTGGTGGCACAATTAGAAAATTTTCTCCTTCTTTTGGGAAGTTGAAAGCCATGGAACAACAACTAGAAGGGGAATATCGCCAGGTTCATTCACGACTGAGAACTCATGCTGAGAGCGTGGCATTTTACGGTGGTGAGAACAGAGAAGAATCACACATTATGCAGCGGTTCCAGGCTCTTGTGCGGCACGTGAATGTTGTTCTTCATGAGAACTGGTGGTTTGGCATGATTCAGGATTTTCTTCTGAAGTATCTTGGTGCCACAGTGGGAGTTATCTTGATTGTCGAACCTTTCTTTGCGGGAGATCTTAAACCTGATACATCTACTTTAGGACGGGCAGAGATGTTGAGTAATCTTCGATATCACACAAGTGTGATAATATCATTATTCCAGTCCCTTGGCACCCTTTCTACCAGTTCAAGACGTTTAAATCTTCTCAGGTAAATGCACCATCCCTTACACTCTTGTGAGAAATGCTTGAGAAACCTATATGTCAAGTAGACATTTGTATATTCAATTTTTTTTATCAAGTTGATTGCTGTAAATTGCCGTAGTTCCATAGTTGCTAAACATATATAATGTTTGCATGTACATATTGTTCATGGTTTCCATTGAAGATTTGGTCACAGTACTTTATAATCTGTCTGACATCATTTGACTCGTATTTCCTGGAACTTTTTTACCCTTAAGCTCATGTTTGTTTATCTAATGGAGATATCTAGAGATTTTATCCACCATGCTTCATCAAGTAAGAATCTCTTTGGTACTCTGCTATCCAGAATGGGTGTTTAGGCCCCTCTTCAAGTGGTTTGCAGAAGTGAATCTAAACGTATTAAATTCTAGCTTCTAAGAATTACATTGATATTGTGTTTATGTTTCTCAACACTGTTATGCCCGAAATACTTTAAGGACCTCTGGTACATTTTATTACTTTTAAACTACGTAACTTGAGATCTGTGTTCTGTTGAGTTATACTTAAGTTCCACCCAGCTATTATTGCTTCATGCATTTCTAGTATACATAAGTTCTGATTTTTGTGTCTCTTATGCTGATAAACTCTGCGCTCCGATTGACAGTGGCTATGCAGACCGTATTCATGAGTTACTGGATGTTTCACGTGAGCTATCTGGGGTTCGCGACAGATCGATGAGCCGAAATTCTTCTGCCAAAAATTATATTAGTGAGGCAAACTATATAGAATTTTCAGGTGTTAAGGTAATTATGATGGTGGGAGTATTATGCTCATTAGTTTATCTGTTCGATACCAAGATATAAATAACAGTTCGTTACAGGTGGTGACACCCTCTGGGAATGTCTTGGTTGATGATTTAACTCTCCGGGTGGAGTCGGGTTCTAATCTTTTGATCACTGGTAAGCTGTAACCTCTCTATCAAATATTTGCTCCCCTAGATCTGGTTCTGAGTCATGGCTGCAATGAAATTGAATCGATTGAATGTTTACACCTTCATTACTAGAAGAAATGACGGCAATTTGATTGTTCCTTCTTCCATACACGGTGTACATAAACCTCCTTCGTGCATTTGATAGTTGTGGGTTTGAAGTAGGATTTGTCAACTTCTGTTGATATTTCCTCATTACCATTAGTCAATCTATTCCCCCCATACAGGTTGTTGTTAGTTAGAAGCTGGTTATAGATCTTTGCCTAAAATCACCTCTCTTTCACTTGGAGAAAACTCTTAAAACCAGTGCTTTGACCCGTAGATGCTTGATCTTGATTTGTGGAGGGGTCACAGTTTAAATTGATCATCTTTGTGGTCTGGTTAATTTTCCGGTTGTCAACCTTAGACAGATCATTTTAAATGTTTTGTTGGCTTAGACGTCATTTATTGGCCAGCCTTATCTTGAGAACTGCCTCAAAGTTTGTGTGCTTGAACTTGGTAGGGTGATGTCTCAAGCTCTCTATTAGAGACCCTTGATATTTATGTGTATGCCTGATGCTATATTTATGTCTTCCCTGTTTTTTCTGCCACTTTTACATGAAAACTGCAGGCATGGGAAATTAATCTTTCTATGTGTCTTTGCTGTTATTTCAGGTCCCAACGGTAGTGGGAAAAGCTCTCTTTTCCGTGTTCTTGGGGGCCTGTGGCCACTTGTATCTGGCCACATTGTCAAACCTGGTGTTGGCTCTAATCTTAACAAGGAAATCTTTTATGTCCCCCAGCGACCATATACAGCTGTCGGAACACTTCGCGACCAATTAATCTATCCACTTACAGCAGATCAGGAAACCGAACCACTTAGCTATGGTGGTATGGTGGATCTTCTAAAGAATGTAATTATACTCAAACCAATACGCTGGCCTTGTTCAGCTATACCCTGTTCATTTTGTTTGTGTGCTTCTTTCTACTGAACAAGTATTTAATAAACCTTTCTGGGGATCCTTAGTGTTGTCCTTTTCTCTTTTGCAGGTTGATTTAGAATACTTGCTAGAACGCTACCCTCTCGACAAGGAAGTTAACTGGGGTGATGAGTTGTCTCTTGGTGAGCAACAGAGATTGGGAATGGCCAGATTGTTCTACCATAAGCCCAAGTTTGCCATCCTGGATGAGTGTACTAGTGCTGTGACGACTGATATGGAAGAACGTTTCTGCAATAGGGTCCGAGCAATGGGCACGTCATGCATAACAATATCTCACCGGCCAGCATTAGTTGCTTTTCATGATGTCGTTTTGTCCTTGGATGGTGAAGGAGGGTGGAAAGTTCAAGATAACAGGTTACATTCATGATTCTTTTCTTCTTTTGACATGTTGTCTCTAGAAGCTGAACTTTGTGTGATCCTCTTGTTTTTGTAGAAATGGCTCCTTCCTTCCTACTGAATCGGAGTTTGATGCATTGAAGTCATCAGAAACCGACCGCAAATCTGATGCACTTGCTGTTCAAAGGGCTTTTAGTGCTAATACAAAGGTAGTTATGATTTCATAGTCTGTTCTGCTACTGTTGGTCTTCGTTGTGTCACTCTTTTAACACATTTCATTTCCAGGAAAATACTTTATCGGGCCCCAAGGAACATTCTTATTCAACACAGGTCATAGCTACTTCCCCCAATATGGAAATAGAATCCACAGAACAATCACATCGGATCCCACAATTGCAATGCTCGCCGAGACCTTTGCCTGTTAGAGTTGCTGCAATGTCTAAAATACTGGTACACAATTACATTTCCTAATTGATTAATGGTTTTCATTAGATAGTTAATTCTAATGATTTTCTTGAATGTTTGGCAGGTTCCTAAAATCATTGATAAGCAAGGGGCACAATTGCTTGCAGTTGCACTACTTGTACTATCTCGGACTTGGATATCTGATCGTATAGCTTCACTGAATGGTTGGCTCCTAGTGTGTTTTCCTTTACTACAAGAACTGGAGTTGGCTGGTGTACCATTTTGTAACATGTTGCATGTCTTGACAGGGACTAGTGTTAAGTATGTCCTGGAGCAGGACAAGGCTGCCTTCATTCGATTGATCGGGACCAGTGTAATGCAAAGTGCAGCAAATTCAATTGTGGCACCATCACTGAGGTAGGTTTGGACTTTTGGTTCCGCTATTTTGAAGTTTGTTCTGAGGGAGATTTGATGCAGTGCTTGACTGCTTGTCACGACGTTTTCTCTTAGCAAAGCACCTGCACATTTTTTAAAAATATTTACCATCTATTCAAATGATTTATCTGAAGCATTACTTTATGTTACTTCATGTGGTCTTCGCCACAAGAATGAAAGTACTACTCATGGTTGCGAGTATTTAACTATTTTTAGAGTGGCAGTTCATTTTTTATAATTGATTACATGACCTGATTGAGTATTTCTTTACAGACACCTTACTTCAAAGATTGCTCTTGGATGGCGAATTCGCATGACCAACCATCTACTTGCATATTATTTGAAAAGAAATGCTTTTTACAAGGTAAATTGCCTTAACAAAATGTGTAATTTGCAAGTCATTGGTTCCATTCTGCAGCAGTGTTTTCCCCTTTTAACCGTTGCTAGCATTGTTCTGTCATAACAATATTTCTGTTTGCATAAAAGCTGAGCAGTTTGAGCTTTCTTTTCCAGGTATTTAACATGACAGGCATGGAGATTGATGCAGACCAAAGAATAACACGTGATGTGGAGAAGTTGACCAATGATCTTGCTGGTTTAGTAACTGGAATGGTGAAACCATCAGTTGACATTCTTTGGTGAGTTCTTTGTGGCCTCATGTGTTGCTCAGGTGTTCTTTGGTTAATCAGGCTTTCATACTTAAGCTACCGCTATTCTCCAGGTTTACATGGAGAATGAAGCTTTTATCTGGGAGAAGAGGAGTTGCTATTTTGTATGCATACATGTTGCTAGGGCTTGGTTTTCTAAGAGCCGTTTCCCCTGACTTCGGTGATCTTTCAAACCAAGAACAAGAACTTGAAAGTTCTTTCAGGTTAGTGACACAATTTATTGGGATTTGCGAATTTGGATTTCTTATAACATGATGAGCCTCCAGTATTGACCTTCTACCCTTTGTTAAAGGTTCATGCACTCAAGACTGCGGACACATGCTGAGTCAATTGCTTTCTTTGGTGGTGGATCAAGGGAAAGAGCTGTGAGTTATTCCTACCACTTGAAGGGGCTCCTCAAGATGCATTTTATGTATTCTGATTCTTGTGAATATCATGTTAAAATTTCTATTTATTGTGCTACACTGTAATCCTTATTCTGAATTTCAATCGAAATGCTAAATAATTCATGTATCATGAACATAACTTCTGTTGAAAAAAAAAGGATAAAAACAAAGGTCATGTAGCTTCATCTGCTCATCTGGCATATGACCTGTTTGAGTATATGGCCTTACATTGTCATTATTTTCTTATAAATCAGATGGTTGAAGCTAAGTTCGCAACTTTGCTTAACCACTCGAAGATTCTTTTGAGGAAAAGATGGCTTTATGGTATTTTCGACGATTTCGTGACAAAGCAGCTGCCTCACAATGTGACATGGGGATTGAGTCTGTTATATGCTTTGGAACACAAGGGGGACCGAGCTTTGACTTCAACCCAAGGTTGATAAGTCTTGAAACCAACCCATTTTATCGATATTTTGCATACAGTTTTACAATATGTTCTCATTTTGAAATTGCAGGAGAGTTAGCACATGCCCTGCGGTTCCTGGCATCTGTAGTGTCGCAAAGTTTCATAGCTTTTGGTGACATTCTCGAGTTGCATAAGAAATTCCTTGAACTTTCTGGTGGTGTCAATAGGATCTTTGAACTCGAGGAGCTTCTAAAGGCATCTCAAAGCAGTAAGTTTGAATCCGCAGCAAACTCAGTGCCTCATATGCTTGAGTCAGAAATCTATGCCATTTGAATATAAAATGGTATTGCATATCAGCAGCATAACTCCTATTTTTGTCAACCATTGTGCAACTCGCCACAAGCTCTTGAACTGAAATTATGAACACTAACCGCCCATATGATAAAATTTCATGTGAGCATGTTCAGTCTAGTATCATAAGAGTCAACCTTTTTATTTTTGCAACTTTGTCCAACTATGTAATGTCATCACTGTAATTTTTGACACAACAAATTCTTGAGTGGAGGAAAAATTAAAAATCACTGTGTGTACTGGAATTTCTCTAGACACTGCAAAAAACTGTCAGTTTTAGTTGGCAAATCTGGGCATCTGCCTACTCAATATTCTTTAGTGCAACATCTGCTATTCTGTAAAACAGTTAACTGTCCATAACTGGTTAAGAGGTACCACCATTACTGATTGTAGAAACCTCGGTAGTAATCATATTGTTGACCACCTTGACCACAACTGGAAATTAGTTCATCAAACTTATAAGCTGCTGAATTGTTATGTTCATACTCAGTTGATGACGTTATCAAAGTTAAAAGGTTTTAGCCTTTTGGCATCTTGATGCTATGAATTGTACCTGATTATGACGCCGTTGTTTTCATAGATGCTGTCATGCCCTCAAATGTTATCACTGTGCCATCTGAAGAAACTATTTCCTTCCGTAATGTGGATATTGTGACCCCATCGCAAAAGCTACTGGCTAGCCAATTGTCTTGTGATGTGTCTCAAGGAAAAAGCCTTCTTGTCACTGGTATGTGATCTGACCGCTTCTGCTTGGCTTTATTTAGCACCATGTCAACATTGTTTCTCTAATACATGTGATTATTTCTTCTGAAGGTCCAAACGGTAGTGGCAAGAGTTCCATTTTTAGGGTGCTCCAAAGTTTGTGGCCTGTAGCTTCTGGAAGGCTCACCGTGCCATCTGAAGGGATATTTCACGTTCCTCAGCGCCCATATACTTGCCTTGGAACCTTGAGGGATCAGATCATATATCCTCTCTCACGTGAGGAGGCAGAGTTGAAGATGGCCAAAACAGGTAAGTTCTACCTAACTCTGCAAAGTCAAGCATCTAGCTGTCGAATTCAGCTTCTGTATTCTAACCTGCGAAACACACATTTATAAAGCCTCCTCTACTAAAATTCGAAGGGGCTTGTGCTAGTTAGTGGTGTTTGTAACAAACTTATATTATGTGTTGAACTTCCCCTGTATTGTCATGAGCAAGTTCATCTTAATTTGTAGTGACATGACACCATAAACCTTGGCCATGTAGGTGACAGGTCTACGTCGCTGGACGACCACCTAAGGACAATTCTAGAGAATGTTCGCTTGGTCTATCTTCTGGAAAGAGAAGGTTGGGATGCTACTCCCAATTGGGAAGACATTTTGTCCTTGGGAGAACAGCAGAGGCTAGGCATGGTCAGTGGTTGAATACTCGCAGTTTGTTTCAACCTAATCTCTATACCTTTCCGCAAACCAAACTGTATATTAACTTGGAATGACTGCTTTCTTTCCAGGCCCGTCTGTTCTTTCACTCTCCTAAGTTTGGTATCCTTGATGAGTGCACCAAGTACGTGTTGTATGACAATATATTTTGTACTCCCATTTCGTTTATCAATCTCTGTATGTACTTAAAAGCATGTATACTGACTGCAGTGCCACGAGTGTCGACGTCGAGGAGCATTTGTACAGGCTAGCAACTGACATGGGTATAACTGTGGTCACTTCCTCCCAAGTAAGTACTTTATTCATCAATTTATCCTCTTGAGCCTATGCAAGTTAACACAAGCACCGCCGGGAATCGGATCTGATTTCCATGTCCCATGGGATTTTGTTTCGAGTTCCCTTGTTTTGGCCCCTCGTGGTCGCGTCTTTCTGAATGCAAACCTGTGTGATGCTGAAGCCTTCTTTTATCTATTTGTTTTACAGAGGCCTGCTCTGATACCCTTCCATTCGTTGGAACTGAAACTCATCGACGGTGAAGGAAAGTGGGAGCTGTGTTCAATTAACCACTAGTCACTGCCGTCGCCCTAATTTTTGATCGGCTTTAGTTACTCTGAGCTGTATACTGACTTACAGTACAATAGTCACCTTGCTGCCTGAAATAGAAGCAGCAGCCTATTGGAGATAGAGCAGAACAATATACAGGGGTTGTAGAAGGGAAATCCTATTCTTTCCAAACAGGATAGCATGGTATATATATAAATCTTGCTCTCATACAGAATACACAGTGAGATCAGATTTGCCGCTGGAATCGAATGGCGGCGACATGTAGCAAATTATTTGTGTAAACACTGGTGCGAAGCGTGCCCTTTGTAAATATCAACTAGTTCAAAATTCATTTTCCTGATGGTGCCTTTGTCTTGCGCTGTGCTTTTAGTTCTGTGTCGACTGAGTCGCCTGCTGATTTCAGATCTCTTCTGTTCGTGGAGTCAGAAGCGTCGATTTTGTGCCGAGTTCATACCTAACACTGCGTTTGGATGTCTCCATTGGAAGGCTGGAATCTGAATTCGTATTGGTAAACTTTCAATTCACATGTTTGGTTGGACACCGAATTGGCACTCCCTAATGAAACCAAATTCAGGGCGAAATCGCTTCCACCCAAACTACCCGCCCACAACACGGAGGCCTCTCGCTGTGAATTGCTCTGAAATGGCTCCTCCCGCAAAAACGTACCGCTTCAGCCTGGCGGTGGCGCTCAGGTCCGTTCCCTCTCCGGCCCCCTCCTACCGTGGCAAGCTCCGGTGCCGCCGCATCCCCCCTGGTCCATCCTCGTCCGTCGCATCTCCTATGTCGCGCCACCATCCTCCGTCCTCCTCCTAGGTCGCGGCTCCGTTCCCATCTCCGGTTAGGTCCTCCCCTAGGTCGCGGCCTCGTCCCCGTCTCCGGTCGACTTGCTCGTGGGTCGCGGCTCTCTCCCCCATCTCCGGTCGGTTCATAGCTCGCGTCTCCCTCTGCAGTCCCGGGTCGCGCCACTCCTCCCATGCCCGTGGCTCCCTAGTCCCCGTCTGCTGCGTCCCGGGCAGCTGCCTGTACATCCACGAGAGCAGCCCCCCCCCCCCCCCCCCCCGGTAGCTGCCCTCTGTTATAAATCTCTCTGAACCCCTATTTGTTCTCTGTAGTCTGAACCCTCAACTGTCTTTTTAATCTTTTTTCCCTAATCAGCTGCACCAAGACTAATTTTTTTTTGTTCAACACTGTAGATTTGTGAAGTGTTCATCAATCTGCATGCCTGTTGAAGGTATATGGCTGAATCCCCTCTGTTTTGTCTATGCATTTGTGTATGTGATGTCTCTTTGATTGCCTTACGACTAGACAATTCAATTGTAATTTGTACAGCACAATGTCGGATCAATTGGAGTTGATTGAGTGGATAAATGAAGAAAATAAAAGACGAAAGAGGAAAAGAATTGTTTTGACTAAATTGTTTGTTGAAACATGTGCTCTTGCATTAGCATTTGTTACTACACAAAGGGATAGGGGACCAAGGGACCTGGGAAGTTTTAATGATGATGAGGACAAGCATAGGCTTAGGAAATATTTGCTTAAAACCATGTATGATGGATCTGAAGTGACATGCTACGATCAATTGCGTCTAACAAAACGAAACTTTCATGACCTTTGCACCATGTTACGGGAGAGATGTGGCCTCCGTGATAGTGTATATGTGACTGTGGAAGAGAAAGTTGCAATGTTCTTACTTGTAGTTGGCCATAGTATCAAGATGAGGATGTTGCGTGGCTGGGAGGGTTCTGTTTCAGACTCGAGAGTTTTGCGTGATGCAATGAGGACAAACCGCCAAGATGCTTTTGTTATACCTAAGGGTATGACTCTTACTCTTGGCATGTAGTTTCTTTCATTTGATTGTTAGCTAACTAACTTATATTGATATAGGGAAATATTATTTAGTTGATGCTGGTTATACCAATGGAGAAGGATTTCTAGCTCCATTTAGGTCCACTCGGTATCATCTAAAAGAATGGGCTGCAAGTGCACAACAGCCTCAAACAGCTAAAGAGTTATATAACTTGCGCCATTCTCGTGCTAGGAATGTAGTGGAGCGAACATTTGGCTTGTTCAAAAAAAAAATGGGCTATCTTGCGTTCCCAATCCTTCTTTGACATAAAGGATCAGGTACAAAAAGTAAATATGTTGTTAAATAAAATTAGTATGTGAGATGTCAATTTCTTACTATGAACTAAAATATCATTGCAGATTCGAATTATTAGTGCTTGCTGTGTGTTGCACAACTTTGCAAGGGATAGGCAGCATGTCATGGATGATTTGTTATTGCCTGAAGTGGATAGTGAATTAGCAAATGCGCCAACTGATGATCCAGATGATGACAACTTCATTAGAAGTGTGCAAGTCACTACTGAATGGTCCAACTTTAGGCAACAACTAGCTGATGATATGTTTGCTGAGTACCTTGTGGCGCAAGGAGAACTAGAGATGGAATAGGATGAGAGTATGATATGTAGCTGTGGCAGTGGTCTTCTTTTGTATAGATAGCTGCGGCGGTGGTCTTCTTTTGTATAGCTAGCTACGGTGGTGGTCTTCTTTTGTATAGCTAGCAGCGGTGTTCTTTTGTATAGCTAGCTACTGGCTAATGTGATGATGCCTGTGGTATTTTGTATATGCATCATCTTTATGCAACTAATGAATGTCATTATGTTTCATGTTGTTTCTCAAACTTAATATTGTATTTGTTTTTTCTATATGTACAATTTTTATCTCTTTGTAGAACCATGGCCGAAGAAGTTGGTACAAGGAGGAGGAATTACTGCACATGGGATGATGAGATGGATACTGCATTGCTTGAAGTCTTAGTTGAGCATCACAACAAGGGTGACCATGCCCAAAATGGATGGAAACCACATGTGTACACGCATGCCATAAGGAATGTGAAGGACAAGTGCAATAAGGATATCACAAAGGATAACATAAGTGGAAGGATGAGGACTTTGGATCATCACTATGAGGTCGTTAGCAAAATCCTTTCTCAAAGTGGTTTCGGCTGGGATTGGACCAATAATAGGCTATCAATGGATAGTGATGATGTTTGGGATAAATATGTGGAGGTAACCATGCATCATGAATACACATGCTGTATGTAGTTTGCATATGTAGAATAACAAGGCAGTAGCTTTACAAGTTTGTGTTTATTGTGCAGGCTAACAAGGCAAGCAAGGAGATAAAGTCTTACAAGACCAAAGTAATCAAGAACTGGGAGTCCATATGTATCGTATATTCAAAAGATCATGCTAATGGCGAGGGTGCGAAGACAGGTGTTGAGATTGCTGCAGAGCCATTAGAAGAACCAATTGAAGTCTCTCCAGAATTAGCGCCAAAGAGGCAGCGAACAGGTGATGCTATTCTTTGCATGCTTGGAGATATGAAGAAGGACTTAGTTGATGCTTTCAAGACAACTGAGCCTATTCCACTACCAAAGGTTACCACACCCGCTGAAATACTTGATGCACTTAGATTGATACCCGATTTAGCTGAGCAAGATATGTTTCGATGTTACGGGAAGTTGGTACTCAATGATCGCCTATTTCAAGCTCTGAAGGAGCTGCCCATTACCATGAGGAAGACATGGCTGCTAATGTTGCCTTGAAGATCAATGCTTTTATGTGCTGTTGAACTTTGAACCATCTATTTTATGTCATGTTGAACTTGGAACTATGTATGTACTGCCTTGTTGAACTTGGAACTACGTATGTACTGCCATGCACTGTTTATGTCAAGCATTTGGACCTATCTTCTAAATTGTTGTGATTTATGTCATGTATGAGACCATATTTGAGACTACATGCTATTTCTTATTGTTTCAAATTTGTGTTTCCTGATGCTTTTCTAGAATATTTAATTATTTTATCACCATTTGTGTTTCCTGATGCTTTTCTAGAATATTTAATTATTTTATTGCTATATATTCATTCATAGTCAGATTTCATTTTTGAGTGATGTAGAACATGGTATAACCTGGTAATGTAGCTATGCAATTCCAAAGTTTGTCATCCAAACAAGATTCTGTATTGAAATCTCAGAGGCATTTCAAGGGCCAATTCGTTGGACAACCAAACATGTGAATTCGTATTCGTCCCATTTCAGTTTCCACACTGATTTGGAATTCAGGCCAATTCAATACGGAGCTCTCCAATGGAGACATCCAAACGAAGCGTAAAGCAAAATTGGAAAGGTTCCGCAGTTTGTCGTTTAAGTAAGGATACTTGCTGCAACCTGTGCATCTTTCTCCATAGCAGCAAAATGCTTCATTAGTTGAGTGTGAATATGCAAGTTTTTGTTCCAGGCTATGTTTCGTTTGCATCGGGAGAAATTTTTCTGGATCGTTGTGGGAGTTGAAAAAACTGTTTTTGATAAATTTCGGTAAAATTTCGAATGTCGAAAATTCGTCCACACCCATAATAAGCTCATATATTACACCTGACAAGAGAGTATAAAAGATGATGACTAAGCTAAAGAGTCTACGGGGATGTTGAGACTTGCTGGGAGAGGAGGACGAGGAGGCCCTGGGGCCCGACGAGGATCTCGCTGAGGAAGCTGACGAGGCCGAACCAGACGACCGGCGTGACGTCGACGCCGCCCAGCGGCGGGATGACCCGGCGCGTGGCGGCGAGGATGGGCTCCGTGGGCGCGTAGGCCACCACGTAGGGGAACTTGGTGACCGGCAGCCTCGGGTACCAGGACATGACGATCCGCGCCACGAACAGGAACCCCACCGCCGACAGCGCCGGCCCCGCCACCCCGATCACCACCTTCGCCGTCGCCGGGTCCAGCTCCCCCAGAACCATCGCCGCCCTGTACAGAGATGTCTCGTACGCCGCCGGAGCCGCATAGCACGGCAGGGCAGCCGTGCTGCTCATGGCCGCTGCCGCCACCGCCAGGGATAGGACATGGCCGTGTGCTCCCCTGCCCGGCTCGCTCCCGGCGGTGCTCCCTTCCGGCCGCCGTGTCTCGAGCTTCTGCTCGGTCGGAAAATAAATGGAAGAGAAGCAGCGTGAGAGAGAGAGAGAGATGGATGGACCGATGGAGCGCTCTCCGTGGACAGTAAGCAATCAAGAACCAACCGCCCGACCTTGCTGCCGCGGCCGCCGGCGCCGGAGACGACGCAGCCCCGCCCCCGCGCCGTTGAGGGCCCTTCCCTCGCCGGAGATAGCAACACCGACGGCTTGAGCATGGAGGCCTCCATGAGAGCCAGAGAAAAACAGAGGAGCGTTGGGAAGCAGAGGGCAGCAACGAAGGCTCGTGGCCTCCAGTGCTCATTCGCCCGCTTGGGATAAGGCAGGGAAAAAAAAAGAGAGACGAAGAATGGCCGGCAACTTCTCCCGGGCTCATTCCACCGAGCCTCCAGTGGACGACGGCCCGGTCCAGCGCAGTAAGTCTGTCAAAAACCCTACCTACGGCCCAGCAGACCGAGCCGAACTATTCCTTCCCCCTTCCCCTCCTCCACGGCAGCTCCTCCTCCTCCTCGCCGGCGGCTCCCTCCACCAGCACCGGCCCCGCCGCCGCGATGCTCCGGCTCCGCTCCTCCGCCCGCCTGCTCCGCAAGGTGAGCCCGCCACTCGCCCGCTTGCATTTAGTCTCCCCGCTGCTCGCCTCACGTTTTCTGGGATGGATTGCGTTGATTGCAGCTCTGCGAGGCGTCCCGGCCGCTGGGGCGCGGCGAGGTCCAAAGAGTGCCGCCGACGATGACGCGGCGGCTCTCCGGCGCAGCCTCCGCCGCGCGCTCGACCTCGCTCCTGCACCCGCTGCCGGGGCTCGACCTCCCGCCCTGCCTCCCCGACCAGCTCCCCCGCCTCCCCACCCGCATCACCACGCTCCCCAACGGCGTCCGCGTCGCCTCCGAGGACGTCCCGGTACCACCCCCCTCCCCTCCTTCTGACGAGTTCATAGCGTCCTCTGCTGCTGCGTCGTCGCTCTCCGCTGACGCCTCCGTGCGGTGGTTTGTCAGGGTCCCACGGCGTGCGTGGGGGTGTTCGTGGCGTCGGGCTCGATCCACGAGTCGCCCGAGTCCGCCGGCGCCACGCACCTGCTGGAGAAGCTGGCGTTCAAGGACACGGCGCACCGGAGCCACATGCAGATCGTGCAGGAGGTGGAGGCCACGGGGGGCAGCGTCGGCGCCTCCGCCTCCAGGGATCTGATGGTCTACAGCTACGACACGCTCAAGGCATACATTCCGCAGGCCGTCGAGGTGCTCCTCGACAGCGTCCGCAACCCGCTCTTCGTCCAGGACGAAGTCGACAGGCAGGTGCGGAACGTCATGGATGATGCATCAAACAGCTTATGATTGGGTATATCTTGTTTGTTGTGCGCTGATTATGGTGGTTGATTTGTTGCTTGTCAGCTGGCCTTTACCCGAGAAGAAGTCCAGGAGGTGCAGAGGAACCCGGAGAAGTTTCTTCAGGAAGTACTTAACCTTGTTGGATACGAGGGGGCGATCGCGAACCCACTGATAGCTCCCGAGGAGGCTCTTGAGATCATCAATGCTGATATTATTCGGAAGTTCTATCATGTACTGCTTCTGACATTTGACTTTTGCATTCCTCCTGAACATGGCTTGCTTCTTGGTGGCTCGCATTACATAATTTTTGGTACGATGAGCATTTACATAGAGTGAACACATCTCAAAAGCATTACATGATATCAGCACGCTGGTCACCGTGGAGCATCCTTGCACACTTTGGTCGTTTTGCTCCCTATACTTTCAGTTTTCCGTGGATGTAGTTGCGACAGATTCTAGATATTAACAATTTATTCTGTTGGCAGCGCTAAAATATAGAAGTAGTTCTATTTAACCGCACAATATACTAGAATTGTTTTGTATGCGGCTGATCCAGTGCCAGCAACTATGAGAGATTTTAAATAGTAATCAGGATTGTTCAAGTCTTACAACTTTATTTTCAATCCATGGATCATGATTGTTTGTAGGACCAACAGTTTCAGCTATGCTGTGTTCACCATATGGTTGTTTTAATATTCTCTACAATGCAATGAATATGTTTTATTCAAAAAACATGAGGCGTTGCTATTTCTATAACAGGAAAACTTCACTGCTGATCGTGTGGTTCTAGCAGCGTCAGGTATTGATCATCAACAATTGTTAGATGTTGCAGAACCTTTGTTGTCTGATTGGCACAAGGGGTCCCCTATGGAAACACCAAAGTCTACGTATACAGGTGGTGATTTCAGACACAAAGCAGAATCAGATGTAATATTCTTTCTAATCAAGTATTCCATTTTGAGTTTTGAGACTCCCTTATGTTCTAGCTTGAAATTTTACTCATCTCCTTGCCTGCAGATGACACATGTTGCGCTGGCTTTTGAAGTGCCAGGCGGCTGGCTTAATGAGAGAGATGCTACAATTATGACCGTCATACAGGTATAGCTAAGGGTTGGTATTTGATAGTAATGATCTAGTCTAGATTGACATCCGTGTCTTCACATTCTAATTGTTAATTTCTCAATGTTCATGCGCAACAACAATAATATTTTGAAGACCTTAATGGGTGGTGGTGGCTCATTCTCCTCTGGTGGTCCTGGAAAAGGGATGCATTCACGGCTTTGTAAGTCACGAACACACTGCAATTATTCATCTCTAGTATGGTTGCCATGGTGTAAACTAACTTTATGTGGTTGTTTCAGTTACTGTTTTTTACATTTCAGAATAGTTCTGCTGGCTGAACTGTCTAGTTTATTTTTTGAAGTTTTAATCATTTCTTGTTTCAAAGGGGGTGAATGCTTTGCGGAAAAGGCTAAGTTCACTGTTGTTTCTTTGCAGACCTGAGAGTCCTAACTCGATATCATGACGTCCAATCATTTTCAGCATTCAGTAATGTATATGATAGCACTGGCCTCTTTGGTATCTATTTGACAACGGTGAGTTTATCCTTCAACGTCATTTCATGGGCTTAAGTATTGCTTTTGAATATTTTGCATCAGGACCTTTCCTACATCTACTGACTTTCTGCTGGTGATGTTGGCAAAACAAGCATTAGAATGAAGAAAAAACACAAATGTGAATTGATATATAAACATTTGAACATATGATATTTCTGATAAAGTCTACTTGTTTTTTATTTCTCATAGCAAAACTATGCTACCTATACGTGTGCCATTTTATAACGTTCAACTCTAGCATGAAACATAGTTATTTGAATTTTAATATTGTAATGTCACCGGCCTCTTGGATTTTCGTTCTCTATTGGAGTTTTAATATGATTTCTTGTCCATTTTTAATACTCCAGCCACCAGATTTTGTTGCAAAGGCTGTTGATATCGCTGTGCAGGAATTGATTGCTATTGCAACGCCTGGACAAGGTATGAGCCATTCCCTATTTGGTAAATCTGTCTGAGGTTTCACTGAAGCTGCATGTTCTAAAATATGATTTGATTTGCATGTATTTAGTGACGGAGGTTGAGCTGACACGTGCGAAAAACTCGACGATTTCATCCGTGTTAATGAATCTTGAATCGAGGGTATGTTTGGAGCCACACAGAATTCTTGTTTCTTGTAAGTTATCATGTATATTTAAGAAGATTTGATATCCCTCTGTGAACTTGCACTGCAGGTGATTGTTGCAGAAGATATAGGGAGGCAGCTTTTGACTTATGGTAGCAGGTAAGTCCATATCTTCATCGGTTCGAACCATATTTCACAAGCCTGTCTCATAGAAGAAACTCATGGATCCTGTTTTCTTGTTTGTTTGCATCACAACAGGAAGCCAATCGATCATTTTCTTCAGTGCATGGAGGAACTGACCCTAGATGACATTACAGCGTTTGCTAAGATGTTGTTATCTTCCCAACCCACAATGGCTAGCTATGGAGATGGTATGCTCCTTGATTTCCCTCTAGGTTTCAAATGCAGCTAATAATTCAAAATTTATACACAGCTTATATGAATTAATGTGAATTCCTTTGCCTTGCTTCTTCCGCAGTCGATAAAGTTCCGCCGTATGAATTTGTTAGCAAGCGGTTCCAACGGTTCCGATAGCGCCCTAACACCATGATTCCTGGTGAAGACGAAGACACACAGCTCTGTTCCAGTTCTCCCTAATACTATTTGGCGTTGTGCTCGGAAATTTTCTTTGTTTTACTCCTGTGTGAACGAGGTTAGTTTTGTAGCGGCTTAGTTCAAACAGCGCATGCTGATGAAATGTCTCGGGTAGACAGGATAACAATTTTCTTGAAGCTTGTATGGAAATTTTGCCCTGCCACTTTATGTGGTCTCGTTGCCATGTTCAATGTTCAGTACGTGTGCTGTGAGTTTCATGACGATGATATGTATATCAATGGTGACTCTTACCGCCTCAAATAAGAATTGTGAGATTCTGTCGCACGACAACCTCTGCATTTCCTAATTTTGTTGCTGAGCAACGCTGTCACTGTAGTTTGCAGCCTTGCTAACTACTACAGTTTATATATGTTAATGCTGAGCAACGCTTCGCTAATCTCTGTAGAAAGGTTCAAACAACTAAAAAAGTTAAGAACTATGTCAACAAAATTCTATAACTAGCGATCTCGTTTTCATCATATCAAGTTTCATAAAATTATGAGCGGTCAACCATGGAATCCAGTTATCATCGTCTCAAGTTTCACAAAATTCAAACGAACATTTTAAAGTCAGGTTACATATTTCAGGTGCAAAAGAACTGTCGAAAGAAATTCAGATGCTGCCTACAAAGGCTCTCATCGCAACAGAGATCCTAGAACAGGAGTTTACTAACACTACTCACTGGGCATAAACATTGTCTGTCAAGCCCACTAGGCACCGCTAATCCCATCCCGACAGTCCACCCGCACCCACCTCGGGCGCAGAGCACAGCTGCTTAAGATCCGACGCGTCGATAGGGGTGCCCTTCGCCTTCTTCCTCTTCTTGGTGTGATCAATCACCAGGCCTCCGACAAATTTCCCATCCACAGCAGTTGCCTGGGCCTTGTCCTTCGGCGTGGGCTCTGGAACGGCGCCGTCTCCAGAAAACATCAACTCTGCAAACGACACTTCGGTGTCATCGATTCCTCCCGCATCTCTATCTTCTTTGTTGGCAGATTTCTTCTTGGATTCCTTCTTGGCCTTTCCTTCGGTATCATCGAAAGAAGCTTTGTCATCCTTGCTTTTCGGTTTGCTGCTCTTGTCCTGCTCCGTGACTACCTTCTCCTTTTTCTTTTTCTTACTGTCCAACATTGCGGATTTAACTGGGGCGGCAATGGTGGCAGCTGGAGGAGTGTCTTTGGCAGCGGGTTCTTCAGGGCTCTGCACTTGTTGCTTTGACCGTTTCCTTTTCTCCTTCTTTTTCGTATTAGAATTGATGGGATCACGATCAGGCATCTCTTCATCCTTCTTCAGCTTACTCCCTTTCCCAGAGTTCTCATTCTGGGAAATGGCTTCTATGGGCTTTGCATTGAAAATGCGCAAGTTCGGCACAATTTTCATGACCTGAGAGAACATTTATAAGTTACTCAAGAACTACAATTACAATACACTCTGGAACGAAGAGAAGTCAGAGAGAGAGAGAGAGGTCACCTTTTTAGCTAGGGTGCCTTTCTCAGCAATAGGATTTCCCTGCAAATTTAGGTTCCTCAAGTAGCGCAGTTCAGAAAGGACCTAGCAACCAAACCAATGGTTAAAACAATCTAAGCAGACCATGGTGTTAAACATGTGGGGACAAAGTCAGATGCAAACCTTCAAATCTGACTCCCTCTCAATTAAGTTATTTCCCAAGTCAAGGTTCAAGATTTTGGTATTTTTGGCCAAGTCTGATGGAATCGTCTGCAAGTCACAGATGGATAAGGCCATGTTAACATGTAACAATAGCAATGAACGTGCAGGAGACGAATAAATAAAATTGCCCTCCATGTACATACAGTGATCTTATTGTGAGCAAGCCTAAGTTCCTTCAATTCTACACATGCAGCAAGAGAAGATCCAATGCTTTCTATTTCACAGTGAGACATGGATATCTGGCAGGAGTTGTAACAATATGACGATGGTCAAATACTGTTAGAAATGCTACAAAACAGAGCCACCAAAACATATATATATATATTTGCAGATTAAATAAAGAATAAGTACCTTCTTCATAGACTTGGCATTGACCAAAGCATCACCAAAAGTAATAACTGGATTCTTAGAGAGAACTGTGGCAGAGCAAATATTCACAATTAACCAAGTTCAGGGAGACAGGAAAGCGTGAGTTACAATTAACAAGTTCATGGAGACAGAAAAGCATGAAAGAATTGTACATAAATTCGTATTTAATTGATTTGAACTTTACTAAAGCATTATTGTTTTCTCATTATACATAAATTAGGTAGTATTTGCCATGCAACATTTCTTTGAGTTCCAACATGAATGCCACATGGAGTTATATATTGCATTTGACAAGGTTGGTATTTTGGATTTGTAGTTTATAGAAGTTACTATTCTTTACAACAGCCAGAACCGTTTGATTTCTTGATATTATCAGCGAGAACTGAGAAGTAAGATTGCATCGTACAGGAACAAAAACATTGAAGGTATGCAGTGTGCTTCATGAGAGTAAAGGAACAGTGTCATGCAGTCCATTGTAATAAATAAGTGTTATTTAAAATGCATACCAAGAGTATTCAACTGATGATGGGGATCAAGCTTGCAGATGGAAGTAATGTTGTTGTCTGCACGAAGAATTACCAAGATCCGACATGAGTAAATTGAAGTAGTCTAACAACAGGGAAAGAAGAGCAGCAGAGAGTGCATAGCATTCATGCACCACATTACCGTTGAGAATCAACGCTCCGAGGCTTGTCATAGATTTGACCTCATCGATTCTTGTCAATTTATTTTTGCCAGCATTCAGAACCTGCACAAGCCAGGATAAGGAAAGCTCTCGAGCATTATGGTTCATGAATTGAGCTAAAATTCTCCCCTATAGTAGTGAGCTAGAATTTAATCCTGGATGGAAATGCAGGGTCAGGAAAGCTTCTCACCTGCAGCTTTGAGAGGACTTCGGCACCTTTCAAGCTCACGAGCTTGTTTTCGATGACTGAGAGCCATTTGAGATTGGTGCACGCGGACAAACCCTTTAACATGTAATAAGAAGACACTCAGAGGCTCAAATGACAACAACAGCTAGTAGTGTTTAACAGTCCCATGGAAACAGGCTGAGCAGCTATCACCTATCATCATCATCATATTCCATAAGCCACAACTACTTAGCTAAGTCCCAAATTTGAGCACACCTTTCAAATTAGCTCACTTATGCACTGTAGTGCCGTTTTACACCTACAGGGCCTTCCCTGTTATTATGTACCCGTGTTGCTCGCAAAAATAAATTCAGACGATAATGGTGGCAGCACACATGCATTTCTTCCGACAACAACAACTGGAAGAGGTGAATCTATTTGTTTCTTGCGTATATCCAATCCAAAGAGGTGAATCTATTTGTTTCTGTCCAGCAATCGACATCAAGGGTAGTACCTCGAGCGTGACGAGGCAGTTGTGGCCGAGGTCGAGGCGCTCCAGGTTCTTGAAGCTCCCCAGGCACGACACCTATCCACCACAAGCAAGGACAGATATGAGCAAAGCCGGCGAGCCACCGTTAAACAGAAGCAGCCGAGGCGGCCGGCGGGAGGGACTTACGTCGGTGAAGGAGCGGTGGGAGAGGTCGAGGAACGTGGCGAGGCAGCCGGCCGGCGCCGCCTCCCTCGCCGTCTGCTCCAGCGTCAGCCGCGCCATGGTTGGCCTCCCTCTCTCCTCCTCCTCCGCCGCCGCCGCTCTTCCAATCCTAATCCTAAAGCCCAAAGAAGCAAACCCCGAGGTCTTTTGCCCTAGCGCCACAACCCACAAAGCCCAAAGCCCACAAAGACTTTCTACAAGTCCTGCTTACAGGTGGGCCCGGGCCCACCTGCCAGCCTGAGATGATATCGGCAGGCGCGTCTCGGTTGGTTGTTTCCTTGGGCTCGGTCGGTCGGTCGGTCGGTCAGAGGAGTTATTCAAGTCGGAGAGGAGAGGAAAGCAGGAGGAAGCGACAGACAGGTGCTCGCCCGCCCCACCGCCGGGAAGACTCGCTCCGCCGCCCGCTCGCCGGAGATGGCGATGACCGTGGAAGGTGAGGGATCCCTCTTTCCCCCCAGACCCAACCCCAGTTGTATGGCTGATCGGGCTGACCTCGCATTCGGGATTTGCTGCGGCGCGGGGATCGGGCCGCTAGGGTTCCGGCGGGCGACAGGTCGCCGGCTTGGGGCGACGAATCGGCGGCTCGGGCTGCGGGGAAATCCGATTGGGTTGGTCGGAGCTCCGGTGCGCGCCGGCCGGGGGCAGGCTCGCACGCGAAGGTGGATTTTAGGGGAAGGAAGGGGCCAGCAATTAGTCCAGGGGAGCGTCATTTTCTTGGGACAACTTAGATTCGGGCTGTTACTCGTCTGAATCCAGGTGTGGGGTAAGGGCGATGGCTGGAAATTTTCCTGCGGCATATGGATCGCCCTTTAGCCTTTAGCCTTCAGTATGGGGCTCCTACATTTTAGCGTGTTAGCATGATGTATGTAAAGCCTTAGAGTGTGGGTTATAGCAATCGGGCTTGGAATTCTAGGACATGGAATTTTGTCACGTGTGATCAGTTTAGGCTCGAGCTTTCTGTGCAAATATCTAGTGCTCGGCTTATGACAGACTTGCATACTTTTAACAAGTTTGAGAGATTGACGTGCTTTCTTGGAAATCATTGTCGAGGCCATATACCGAGGATACATAGTTTTGCGTAGCGGAAAATTACCGAGCCAACTGATATATCTGTTTTGTGTCTGCCTCATGTGTAGTGAGCAACTATGGTTTCCTGAAACTGGTTTGATCTGGAATAGGAATGAAGGGTTTCCATTAAATATGAAATTAAGTCTGGCTTATCCATTTTCATGAATTAATGCTCTGTAATTAGCAGTTAACCGTCTGGTAATACAGTCCAGTTTCAGCATTTGTATTAGATTCTTGCGCTCTGAGTAGTTCTTGATACTTTCTTATCCTGCAAATTTCTTCAAGTGCTTGGCTAACTTGTGTGTTCTTTGTCTGCTTTGCTTTCGTCCTTGGTGCTGGATGATGCTGTCAACTTACTCTTGGCATGCTGTCTTTACAGTGTAAGTTCATTATTTGAATGTCTCTAACTATTGTTTTGCACTGGGTTAAGAAGTACTGAAGTCCCACCTTGATAAAATTTTCTGTTGCAGGCTCGCTGGACTCGCGTGTATGTTCTCCACGAGCGTTCTTTTGCAAATCCTGGTAAGCTATGTTTCTTCATTCATGTCTAAAGCTCATATTGGCCTCTTTTGTGCATTGAATTAGGTTTCTGAAAGCTTGTACAGTGGCAGCAATTGCTTTACTCACTGTCAGTTTCACTAAAGGAGAACCTGACAGTTTGATTTCAAGTTTTGTTTCTACAATTCACTGTTGCCCAGTGTTCCGTTGTGTGATTGTACGAAAGAGGCAAGGAATGTATGAAAGAGTAATATTGTGACATGGTTGCTGGTCACTTCAGGGTTACTCTTGTTATTCAGTTAGTAGTCCCACATGCTAGAAAAATCATCTTAGAGTCGATGCACACAAAGATTGGTCTGATTGTATCGACATGCACACCTACTGTAGTAATTATTTTATATGGAGGTTATTGAACAGCATCAGATAATCAGATTGCCATCCCTTTGTTATTTGACCAAGTTGTTACCTCTGAATTCTCTGACTCTTTATTTTCTTGGTGCAGGCATGTGCTTTGTACAACAACTGGTGGCCTATGTTAGCAGGTGACTGCTAGTTGTTATCCTCCTCAATCACCGTGAGCAAGTCCCTGTGGCTTTTCCACTGATGTTTTTGTGCTTCTTCTGTTCTGCAGCACTCATGTATATCATTGTGCCAATGCCATGCCTGTTCTTTGGCGACGGATCCACACGGTTCTTGAGTAGCGGAGAGGGTGGAGCGTAAGTTCTAACTTGATGATTCCCTTTCCTTTGGAGAAGTAGTAACGTGAAACATGTATATCGGCATAGAGCACATGATAGGCATTAGGCAGTCACAACGTAGGATGCTTATCCACACATTCTCTACCATAAAGATTGTAATCAGACAGGGCATCTCCGTTTTTCAGGTGGATGAAAGCAGCAAAGTTCCTGACCGGCATGTCTGCCATGGGAAGCCTCGCAATCCCGGCGATCCTGAGGCACGCTGGCCTGATCGAGACGGGGGCCATGTTCATCGAGTTCACCTCCTTCTTCATCCTCGTGTGCACGGTGCTGTGCTTCCACAGGGCTACCCTGGACGAGGAGTGGTAAAGGCTCGTGCAAGACCACAAGGAAGAGCGCCCGAGAGAAGAATGTCTGTTAGGATGTGGAAAAGAAATCCCTTGGTGGGAGGGAGCTAACGTGGAACTGTGTACAAAGAAGCGTGCTTCAAGCGCTTGACTACTGTATTTATGTATATGCGTACCTGAGATCCGGTAATCTAGTTGGTAATCCGCGCTGAACCGGTCGTGTAAAGCATATGTGATTCGGCGCAGTTGATGGACGCGAAGCAGTCTTTCTATGGTTGGTTGGTTTGCCACTTGTGCATCCAGAATCTGCACTTGCAGCATGGTACAAACTATTGGATATGGAAATGAAGTGACAAGATTTTGTTTAGATGTTGCACCTGAAGCCAAAGTTGCTCAGTTATGTGTGCCCTAATTCTTTGGTTGTTTGTGTGTGATCGTGTGATCTTCAGAGAACATTTTTTGGTGCGATCTTGGGAGAACTTTTTGTTGTTGTTTGTGTGATCTCTAGATAACATATTTTGGTTGTTTGTGGATGGTCTATAGAGAACTTGATAGAAGCAACGGTCTCTTGGATCCGTTGCCAACTCCACAAAACCTAGAATGTACTTTCTACTGCTAACATAAGAAGCGCAAGACCAATTATTCGGAGGCCTCTCGTTGTCCATCAATCCATCTGTTCGCTGTTACTCTCATCATTTGGAAAGCTCCCTCACACCAGGAAATTGTGTACTACTCCCTCCGTCCGAAATCAAGTGTTGGGACACTTATTTTGGGACGGAGGGAGTACTGCACATTTTTTTTCTTTCGAAATGGCAGATTATCTGCATTCATTAAGAAGAAAAAGAAAAGAGAGAGTACTACACATACATGATCACTACTTTGGGAAGTTGACTGTTAGCATATGAATCATGGATAGGCCGAAATATATCTATATGCTGGAACTCTGGAAGCAAGACTGGTTTGGCCGAGTTTTATACTACGAGTCCTGGTTGCCCACAATATATTGGCTACTACAGGAACTGAAGCACCAAGACAGTTTGGCCGAGTGGTCTAAGGCGCCAGATTTAGGCTCTGGTCCGAAAGGGCGTGGGTTCAAACCCCACAGCTGTCATACTTTTTGTCTTGTTTTGTTTTATTTTCAACGTTCTTTTCTTTTTCTCCTCTTGTAAATCCATGAATCTTGTAAAAATGCACTAATCATTTCTAGATTAGATCATGGAAATTCTTTCAAGCCGTAACCTTCCTTTGCTGCCCACTTCTTTCGCTTTCAACCATTTTCATATGAATTTCGTTTTTAGAAGGAAATATATATTCCTAGAAATATTTCAGATCCCCAAATGGTAAACTATTATCACATTTAGTACTGTCCTCTCTTCCTCCTTCTATTATGCCCTAGGGCCTTTGGTAGTCATTATAAAGGTATAGTCTTTCATGGGTGCAGGGTTCTTGCAATGTTTCGAGTCATTAAGAGATGCTTACGGAAGAATTCACTGGAGCACAGTATGGGACTGTGAAGATCGCTAGTCTAGGAGTAAGAGCATCTTCAAATAGGACCCCTACAATTCCCCCTATTTGTTTCGATAGACAGTTCAGACATGGCCCAGGTAGAAAATGGCCACCCAACCAGACCCCTATTTCCATCCCATATGTCGATGTCGGGGCTGTTTGGTACTCCCATTTCCAGCCCATATGTGGGACAGATTTGGGAAAGTTTGGACACGACCCATATAGAAATTGCCACCCAACCGAGGCTGTTTGGCACCTCCATTTCCAGCCCATATGTGGGACAGATTTGAGACTACTCGGATGCATCTATCACGTCAGACTGGCCCACCTGACCCCACAAAACCTCACCCATATCACCATCTTGGACCAAATCTTAGCTACTCTCATTGTCCGCTCCGCTTTTTGTCTGCTCCACCCTCGGTCATCTCTTTCCCTTTTCAGCCATCTCCACCATGTCGAGCACCGGATCAGAGTCCGCCCGGTCCAGATCCAACCACAATGTTGATCGGGAGTTTGCCGCCTTAGCCCGCCTGATCGAACGAGGAGAAGATAGCGCACTTCACCGTTCTCGGGTCGAGACCACGATGAGTACTCGAGAAGAATAATTATTAGGATGTCGAAAGAAATCCCCTTGGTGGGAGCTAACATGGAACTGCATACAAAAGAGGCATGCTTCAAGCGTATGACTACTCTGTTTATGTATTACACACAGACTGGAGATTCAAAAGTGTAGTGGCAATGTCATGTTCTTACATTAACCTCGCATAATCTTGGCCTGAACTGCCCGTTTGATTGGTTGCCACCTGTGCATTCAGAATCTGCACTTGTAGGATGGTACTAAGAAGTGAATGGAATGTGTTGTGAAGGTTTTGTTTAGATCCTTCACTTTAGGTCAAATTTGCTCAGTTATGACTTATGTGTGCCTCCGTTTTGTTGTTATTGTTGTTGTTGTGTGAGATCCCTAGTGAACATCTTTTGGTTGTCTGTGTGTCATCTCTAGCGACAGTTTTCTGGTTGTTTGTGTGTGCTCTCTACAAAACGTGATACAAGCAGAATTATCCTGCATACCTTGCCAACTCCTCAATAGAATATACACTCCACATCTGCTACCTGTACTACAAACATAAAAAAGCACAAATTGCTGCAGGGTCATAATTAACCGTTGAAACCGCCAAAATCAGATGAGTCACATTGCTCTAATGATGTTGCAAATCACATCTATAGTTTCTAATCGGTTATCAATAATTTGGAAACCTCTCGTTGTCCATCAACCACATCAGTTTGTAGTTACCCTCATCATTAGGAGAGCTCCCCCACACACAGAAATTGTGATACTACACAAACATTATCACTAGTTTGAGAAGTTGCAAATTAGCATCACATTTAATTGTTTTTTGCTCGGATAGACACAAATATCTAGATACGGAAGCAAGCCACTTTTTTCGAGAGAAAAAAAGAAGGTACAGTGGGAATATTATTTCAGTTTCTTTAACGCTACAAGTTCCTCACAAAACAAAACACGCTACAAGTTGTGGTTAGTGTAGAATATTTAACTTAATACGTGCCATTAATCACAAAGACAGTTTGGCCGAGTGGTCTAAGGCGCCAGATTTAGGCTCTGGTCCGAAAGGGCGTGGGTTCAAACCCCACAGCTGTCATACCTTTTGTCTTGTTTTGTTTTATTTTCAATGTTCTTTTCTTTTTCTCCTCTTGTAAAAATGCACTAATCATTTCTAGATTAGATCATGGAAATTCTTTCAAGCCGTAACCTTCCTTTGCTGCCCACTTCTTTCGCTTTCAACCATTTTCATATGAATTTCCTTTTTAGAAGGAAATATATATTCCCAGAAATATTTCAGAGATCCCCAAATGTTAAACTTTTATCACATTGTAAAAATGCACTAATCATTTCTAGATTAGATCATGGAAATTCTTTCAAGCCGTAACCTTCCTTTGCTGCCCACTTCTTTCGCTTTCAACCATTTTCATATGAATTTCCTTTTTAGAAGGAAATATATATTCCCAGAAATATTTCAGAGATCCCCAAATGTTAAACTTTTATCACATTTAGTACATCCTCTCTTCCTCCTCCATGTTGGCGAACGTTGCAGAAAACAAAAAATTTCCTACGGTTTCACCAAGATCCATCTATGAGTTCATCTAGCAACGAGTGATCGGATGCATCTACATACCTTTGCAGATCGCGAGCGGAAGCGTTCAGAGAACGGGGATGAGGTAGTCGTACACGACGTGATCCAAATCACCGGAGATCCTAGCACCGAACGGACGGCACCTCCGCGTTCAACACACGTACGGTCAGCGTAACGTCTCCTCCTTCTTGATCCAGCAAGGGGGAAGGAGAGGTTGATGAAGATCCAGCAGCACGACGGCGTGGTGGTGGATGCAGGGCGTCACAACAGCAGGGCTTCGCCGTACACTGCGAGAGGGAGAGGTGTAGCAGGGAGAGAGGAAGGCGCCAGGGGCAAGGGTGCGGCTGCCCCTCCCTCCCCCCTTTATATAGGCCCCCTGGGGGGGGGCGCCGGCCCCTGGAGATCCCATCTCCAGAGGGGGCGGCGGCCAAAGGGGGTGGAGTGCCCCCCAAGGCAAGTGGGCGCCCCCCCCCCCACCCTAGGGTTCCAACCCTAGGCGCAGGGGGTGGGCCTTGGGGGGCGCACCAGCCCACTAAGGGCTGGTCCCCCTTCCCACTTCAGCCCATGGGGCCCTCCGGGATGGGTGGCCCCACCCGGTGGACCCCCGGGACCCATCTGGTGGTCCCGGTACAATACCGGTGACCCCCAGATCACTCCCGATGGCCGAAACTGCACTTCCTATATATAATTCTTCACCTCCGGACTAATCCGGAACTCCTCGTGACGTCCGGGATCTCATGCGGGACTCCAAACAACATTCGGGTTACTGCATATACATATCCTCACAACCCTAGCGTCACCGAACCTTAAGTGTGTAGACCCTACGGGTTCGGGAGACATGCAGACATGACCGAGACGGCTCTCGGGCAATAACCAACAGCGGGATCTGGATACCCATGTTGGCTCCCACATGCTCCACGATGATCTCATCGGATGAACCACGATGTCGAGGATTCAATTAATCCCGTATACGATTCCCTTTGTCAATCGGTATTTTACTTGCCCGAGATTCGATCGTCGGTATCCCATTACCTCGTTCAATCTCGTTACCGGCAAGTCACTTTACTCGTACCGTAATGCATGATCCCGTGATCAAACACTTTGATCACATTGAGCTCATTATGATGATGCATTACCGAGTGGGCCCGGTGATACCTCTCCGTCATGCGGAGTGACAAATCCCAGTCTCGATCCGTGTCAACCCAACAGACACTTTCGGAGATACCCGTAGTATACCTTTATAGTCACCCAGTTACGTTGTGACGTTTGGTATACCCAAAGCACTCCTACGGTATCCGGGAGTTACACGATCTCATGGTCTAAGGAAAGGATACTTGCCATTGAAAAACTCTAGCAAACGAACTATACGATCTTGTGCTATGTTTAGGATTGGGTCTTGTCCATCACATCATTCTCCTAATGATGTGATCTCGTTATCAATGACATCCAATGTCCATAGTCAGGAAACCATGACTATCTGTTGATCAACGAGCTAGTCAACTAGAGGCTTACTAGGGACATGTTGGTGTCTATTATTCACACATGTATTACGATTTCCGGATAACACAATTATAGCATGAATAAAGACAATTATCATGAACAAGGAAATATAATAATAATGCTTTTATTATTGCCTCTAGGGCATATTTCCAACAGTCTCCCACTTGCACTAGAGTCAATAATCTAGTTACATTGTGATGAATCGAACACCCATGGAATTCTGGTGTTGATCATGTTTTGCTCTAGGGAGAGGTTTAGTCAACGGATCTGCTACATTCAGGTCCGTATGCACTTTACAAATATCTATGTCTCCATCTTGAACATTTTCACGAATGGAGTTGAAGCGACGCTTGATGTGCCTGGTCTTCTTATGAAACCTGGGCTCCTTGGCAAGTGCAATAGCTCCAGTGTTGTCACAGAAGAGTTTGATTGGCCCCGACGCATTGGGTATGACTCCGAGGTCGGTGATGAACTCCTTCACCCAAATTGCTTCATGTGCTGCCTCCGAGGCTGCCATGTACTCCGCTTCACATGTAGATCCCGCCACGACGCTCTGCTTGCAACTGCACCAGCTTACTGCCCCACCATTCAAAATATACACGTATCCGGTTTGTGACTTAGAGTCATCCAGATCTGTGTCGAAGCTAGCGTCGACGTAACCCTTTACGACGAGCTCTTCGTCACCTCCATAAACGAGAAACATTTCCTTAGTCCTTTTCAGGTACTTCAGGATATTCTTGACCGCTGTCCAGTGTTCCTTGCCGGGATTACTTTGGTACCTTCCTACCAAACTTACGGCAAGGTTTACATCAGGTCTGGTACACAGCATGGCATACATAATAGAACCTATGGCTGAGGCATAGGGGATGACACTCATCTCTTCTATATCTTCTGCTGTGGTCGGACATTGAGCTGAGCTCAATTTCACACCTTGTAACACAGGTAAGAACCCCTTCTTAGATTGATCCATATTGAACTTCTTCAATATCTTATCAAGGTATGTGCTTTGTGAAAGACCTATGGGGCGTCTTGATCTATCTCTATAGATCTTGATGCCAAATATATAAGCAGCTTCTCCAAGGTCCTTCATTGAAAAACTTTTATTCAAGTAGGCCTTAATGTTGTCCAAGAGTTCTATATCATTTCCCATCAAAAGTATGTCATCTACATATAGTATGAGAAATGCTACAGAGCTCCCACTCACTTTCTTGTAAACGCAGGCTTCTCCATAAGTCTGTGTAAACCCAAACGCTTTGATCATCTCATCAAAGCGAATGTTCCAACTCCGAGATGCTTGCACCAGCCCATAAATCGAGCGTTGGAGCTTGCACGCCTTGTCAGCATTCTTAGGATCGACAAAACCTTCCGGCTGCATCATATACAATTCTTCCTTAAGGAAACCATTAAGGAATGCCGTTTTGACGTCCATTTGCCATATTTCATAATCGTAGAATGCGGCAATTGCTAACATGATTCGAACGGACTTCAGCTTTGCTACCGGTGAGAAAGTCTCATCATAGTCAACCCCTTGAACTTGTCGATAACCCTTAGCGACAAGCCGAGCTTTATAGATGGTCACATTACCATCCGCGTCTGTCTTCTTCTTGAAGATCCATTTATTTTCTATGGCTCGCCGCTCAACGGGCAAGTCAGTCAAAGTCCATACTTCGTTTTCATACATGGATCCTATCTCGGATTTCATGGCTTCCAGCCATTTGTCGGAATCCGGGCCCGCCACCGCTTCTTCATAGTTCGAAGGTTCACCGTTGTCTAACAACATGATTTCCAAGACAGGGTTGCCGTACCACTCTGGTGCGGAACGTGTCCTTGTGGACCTACGAATTTCAGTAGGAGCTTGATCAGAAGCATCTTGATCATCATCATTAATTTCCTCTCTAGTCGGTGTAGGCACCTCAGAAACGTTTTCTTGAGTTGCGCCATTTTCCGGTTCAAGAGGTAACACTTCATCAAGTTCTACTTTCCTCCCACTTACTTCTTTCGAGAGAAACTCCTTCTCTAGAAAGGATCCATTCTTGGCAACAAAGATCTTGCCTTCGGATCTGAGGTAGAAGGTATACCCAATAGTTTCTTTAGGGTATCCTATGAAGACGCATTTTTCCGACTTGGGTTCGAGCTTTTCAGGTTGAAGTTTCTTGACATAAGCATCGCATCCCCAAACTTTTAGAAACGACAGCTTAGGTTTCTTCCCAAACCATAATTCATACAGTGTCGTCTCAACGGATTTCGACGGAGCCCTATTTAAAGTGAATGCGGCAGTCTCTAAAGCATAGCCCCAAAAAGATAGCGGTAAATCGGTAAGAGACATCATAGATCGCACCATATCTAATAGAGTGCGATTACGACGTTCGGACACACCATTACGCTGAGGTGTTCCAGGCGGCGTGAGTTGTGAAACTATTCCATATTTTCTTAAGTGTGTGCCAAATTCGTGACTCAAGTATTCTCCTCCACGATCTGATCGTAGAAACTTGATCTTTCTGTCACGTTGATTTTCAACCTCACTCTGAAATTCCTTGAACTTTTCAAAGGTCTCAGACTTGTGTTTCATTAAGTAGATATACCCATATCTACTCAAGTCATCACTGAGGGTGAGAACATAACGATAGCCACCGCGAGCCTCAACACTCATTGGACCGCACACATCAGTATGTATGATTTCCAATAAGTTGGTTGCTCGCTCCATTGTTCCTGAGAACGGAGTCTTGGTCATTTTACCCATGAGGCATGGTTCGCACGTGTCAAATGATTCATAATCAAGAGACTCTAAAAGTCCATCTGCATGGAGCTTCTTCATGCGTTTGATACCTATGTGACCAAGGCGGCAGTGCCACAAGTATGTGGGACTATTGTTATCAACTTTAACTCTTTTGGTATTCACACTATGAATATGTGTATCATCACGTACGAGATTCATTAGGAACAAACCATTAACCATCGGAGCATGACCATAAAACATATCACTCATATAAATAGAACAACCATTATTCTCGGATTTAAATGAGTAGCCATCTCGAATTAAACGAGATCCAGACACAATGTTCATGCTCAAACTTGGCACTAAATAACAATTATTGAGGTTTAAAACTAATCCCGTAGGTAAATGTAGAGGTAGCGTGCCGACGGCGATCACATCGACCTTGGAACCATTCCCGACGCGCATCGTCACCTCGTCCTTCGCCAGTCTCCGTTTATTCCGCAGCTCCTGCTTTGAGTTACAAATGTGAGCAACTGCACCGGTATCAAATACCCAAGAGCTACTACGAGTACTGGTAAGGTACACATCAATTACATGTATATCACATATACCTTTTGTTTTGCCGGCCTTCTTGTCCGCTAAGTATTTGGGGCAGTTCCGCTTCCAGTGACCACTTCCCTTGCAATAAAAGCACTCAGTCTCGGGCTTGGGGTCCATTCTTTGGCTTCTTCCCGGCAACTTGCTTACCGGGCGCGGCAACTTCCTTGCCGTCCTTCTTGAAGTTCTTTTTACCCTTGCCCTTCTTGAACTTAGTGGTTTTATTCACCATCAACACTTGATGTTCCTTCTTGATTTCTACCTCTGATGATTTCAGCATATCAAATACTTCAGGAATGGTCTTTTCCATCCCCTGCATATTGAAGTTCATCACAAAGCTCTTGTAGCTTGGTGGAAGCGACTGGAGGATTCTGTCAATGACCGCTTCATCCGGGAGATTAACTTCCAGTTGAGTCAAGCGGTTGTGCAACCCAGACATCTTGAGTATGTGTTCACCGACAGAGCTATTTTCCTCCATCTTACAGCTGAAGAATTTGTCGGAGACTTCATATCTCTCGACCCGGGCATGAGCTTGGAAAACCATTTTCAGCTCTTCGAACATCTCATATGCTCCATGTCTCTCAAAACGCTTTTGGAGCCCCGGCTCTAAGCTGTAAAGCATGCCGCACTGAACGAGGGAGTAGTCATCGGAACGTGACTGCCAAGCGTTCATAACGTCTTGTTCTGCAGGGAGAACAGGTGCGTCACCCAGCGGTGCTTGTAGGACATAATCTTTCTTGGCAGCTATGAGGATGATCCTCAGGTTCCGGACCCAGTCCGTATAGTTGCTGCCATCGTCTTTCAGCTTGGTTTTCTCTAGGAACGCGTTGAAGTTGAGGACTGCGTTGGCCATTTGATCTACAAGACATATTGTAAATGTTTTAGACTAAGTTCATGATAATAAAGTTCATCTAATCAAGTTATTTAATGAACTCCCACTTAGATGGACATCCCTCTTCTAGTCATCTAAGTATAACATGATCCGAGTCAACTAGGCCGTGTCTGATCATCACGTGAGACGGACTAGTCAACATCGGTGAACATCTTCATGTTGATCGTATCTTCTATACGACTCACGCTCGACCTTTCGGTCTTCTGTGTTCCGAGGCCATGTCTGTACATGCTAGGCTCGTCAAGTCAACCTAAGTGTTTGCATGTGTAAATCTGTCTTACACCCGCTATATGTGAACGTTAGAATCTATCACACCCGATCATCACGTGGTGCTTCGAAACAACGAACTGTCGCAACGGTGCACAGTTAGGGGGAACACTTCTTGAAATTATTATGAGGGATCATCTTATTTACTACCGTCGTTCTAAGTAAACAAGATGCAAAACATGATAAACATCACATGCAATCAAATAATAAACGTGACATGATATGGCCAATATCACATAGCTCCTTTGATCTCCATCTTGGGGCTCCATGATCATCTTTGTCACCGGCTTGACACCATGATCTCCATCATCATGATCTCCATCATCGTGTCTCCATGAAGTTGCTCGCCAACTATTACTTCTACTACTATGGCTAACGCGTTTAGCAATAAAGTTAAGTAATTTACATGGCGTTTCTCAATGACACGCAGGTCATACAAAAATAAAGACAACTCCTATGGCTCCTGCCGGTTGTCATACTCATCGACATGCAAGTCGTGATTCCTATTACAATAGCATGAACATCTCATACATCACATATAGATCATTCATCATTCATCACAACTTTGGCCATATCATATCACAAAGCACTTGCTGCAAAAACAAGTTAGACGTCCTCTAATTGTTGTTGCAAGTTTTACGTGGCTGAATTAGGGTTCTAGCAAGAACGTTTTCTTACCTACGTGAAAGCCACAACGTGATTTGTCAACTTCTATTTACCCTTCATAAGGACCCTTTTCATCGAATCCGCTCCAACTAAAGTGGGAGAGACAGACACCCGCCAGCCACCTTATGCAACTAGTGCATGTTAGTCGGTGGAACCGGTCTCACGTAAGCGTACGTGTAAGGTTGGTCCGGGCCGCTTCATCCCACAATACCGCTGAAGCAAGATAAGACTAGTAGCGGCAAGAAAGTTGACAAATCTATGCCCACAACAAATTGTGTTCTACTCGTGCAAGAAGAACTACGCATAGACCTAGCTCTGATACCACTGTTGGCGAACGTTGCAGAAAACAAAAATTTTCCTACGGTTTCACCAAGATCCATCTATGAGTTCATCTAGCAACGAGTGATCGGATGCATCTACATACCTTTGCAGATCATGAGCGGAAGCGTTCAGAGAACGGGGATGAGGTAGTCGTACACGACGTGATCCAAATCACCGGAGATCCTAGCACCGAACGGACGGCACCTCCGCGTTCAACACACGTACGGTCAGCGTAACGTCTCCTCCTTCTTGATCCAGCAAGGGGGAAGGAGAGGTTGATGAAGATCCAGCAACACGACGGCATGGTGGTGGATGTAGGGCGTCACAACAGCAGGGCTTCGCCGTGCACTGTGAGAGGGAGAGGTGTAGCAGGGAGAGAGGGAGGCGCCAGGGGTAAGGGTGCGGCTGCCCCTCCCTCCCCCCCTTTATATAGGCCCCCTGGGGGGGCGCCGGCCCCTGGAGATCCCATCTTCAGAGGGGGCGGCGGCCAAAGGGGGTGGAGTGCCCCCCAAGGCAAGTGGGCGCCCCCCCCACCCTAGGGTTCCAACCCTAGGCGCAGGGGGTGGGCCTTGGGGGGCGCACCAGCCCACTAAGGGCTGGTCCCCCTTCCCACTTCAGCCCATGGGGCCCTCCGGGATGGGTGGCCTCACCCGGTGGACCGCCGGGACCCATCTGGTGGTCCCGGTACAATACCGGTGACCCCCAGATCACTCCCGATGGCCGAAACTGCACTTCCTATATATAATTCTTCACCTCCGGACTAATCCGGAACTCCTCGTGACTTCCGGGATCTCATCCGGGACTCCGAACAACATTCGGGTTACTGCATATACATATCCTCACAACCCTAGCGTCACCGAACCTTAAGTGTGTAGACCCTACGGGTTCGGGAGACGTGCAGACATGACCGAGACGGCTCTCGGGCAATAACCAACAGCGGGATCTGGATACCCATGTTGGCTCCCACATGCTCCACGATGATCTCATCGGATGAACCACGATGTCGAGGATTCAATTAATCCCGTATACGATTCCCTTTGTCAATCGGTATTTTACTTGCCCGAGATTCGATCGTCGGTATCCCATTACCTCGTTCAATCTCGTTACCGGCAAGTCACTTTACTCGTACCGTAATGCATGATCCCGTGATCAAACACTTTGATCACATTGAGCTCATTATGATGATGCATTACCGAGTGGGCCCGGTGATACCTCTCCGTCATGCGGAGTGACAAATCCCAGTCTCGATCCGTGTCAACCCAACAGACACTTTCGGAGATACCCGTAGTATACCTTTATAGTCACCCAGTTACGTTGTGACGTTTGGTATACCCAAAGCACTCCTACGGTATCCGGGAGTTACACGATCTCATGGTCTAAGGAAAGGATACTTGCCATTGGAAAACTCTAGCAAACGAACTATACGATCTTGTGCTATGTTTAGGATTGGGTCTTGTCCATCACATCATTCTCCTAATGATGTGATCTCGTTATCAATGACATCCAATGTCCATAGTCAGGAAACCATGACTATCTGTTGATCAACGAGCTAGTCAACTAGAGGCTTACTAGGGACATGTTGGTGTCTATTATTCACACATGTATTACGATTTCCGGATAACACAATTATAGCATGAATAAAGACAATTATCATGAATAAGGAAATATAATAATAATGCTTTTATTATTGCCTCTAGGGCATATTTCCAACAGTCTCCCACTTGCACTAGAGTCAATAATCTAGTTACATTGTGATGAATCGAACACCCATGGAATTCTGGTGTTGATCATGTTTTGCTCTAGGGAGAGGTTTAGTCAACGGATCTGCTACATTCAGGTCCGTATGCACTTTACAAATATCTATGTCTCCATCTTGAACATTTTCACGAATGGAGTTGAAGCGACGCTTGATGTGCCTGGTCTTCTTGTGAAACCTGGGCTCCTTGGCAAGTGCAATAGCTCCAGTGTTGTCACAGAAGAGTTTGATTGGCCCCGACGCATTGAGTATGACTCCGAGGTCGGTGATGAACTCCTTCACCCAAATTGCTTCATGTGCTGCCTCCGAGGCTGCCATGTACTCCGCTTCACATGTAGATCCCGCCACGACGCTCTGCTTGCAACTGCACCAGCTTACTGCCCCACCATTCAAAATATACACGTATCCGGTTTGTGACTTAGAGTCATCCAGATCTGTGTCGAAGCTAGCGTCGATGTAACCCTTTACGACGAGCTCTTCGTCACCTCCATAAACGAGAAACATTTCCTTAGTCCTTTTCAGGTACTTCAGGATATTCTTGACCGCTGTCCAGTGTTCCTTGCCGGGATTACTTTGGTACCTTCCTACCAAACTTACGGCAAGGTTTACATCAGGTCTGGTACACAGCATGGCATACATAATAGAACCTATGGCTGAGGCATAGGGGATGACACTCATCTCTTCTATATCTTCTGCCGTGGTCGGACATTGAGCTGAGCTCAATTTCACACCTTGTAACACAGGTAAGAACCCCTTCTTAGATTGATCCATATTGAACTTCTTCAATATCTTATCAAGGTATGTGCTTTGTGAAAGACCTATGAGGCGTCTTGATCTATCTCTATAGATCTTGATGCCAAATACATAAGCAGCTTCTCCAAGGTCCTTCATTGAAAAACTTTTATTCAAGTAGGCCTTAATGTTGTCCAAGAGTTCTATATCATTTCCCATCAAAAGTATGTCATCTACATATAGTATGAGAAATGCTACAGAGCTCCCACTCACTTTCTTGTAAACGCAGGCTTCTCCATAAGTCTGTGTAAACCCAAACGCTTTGATCATCTCATCAAAGTGAATGTTCCAACTCCGAGATGCTTGCACCAGCCCATAAATCGAGCGTTGGAGCTTGCACACCTTGTCAGCATTCTTAGGATCGACAAAACCTTCCGGCTGCATCATATACAATTCTTCCTTAAGGAAACCATTAAGGAATGCCGTTTTGACGTCTATTTGCCATATTTCATAATCGTAGAATGCGGCAATTGCTAACATGATTCGAACGGACTTCAGCTTCGCTACCGGTGAGAAAGTCTCATCGTAGTCAACCCCTTGAACTTGTCGATAACCCTTAGCGACAAGCCGAGCTTTATAGATGGTCACATTACCATCCGCGTCTGTCTTCTTCTTGAAGATCCATTTATTTTCTATGGCTCGCCGCTCAACGGGCAAGTCAGTCAAAGTCCATACTTCGTTTTCATACATGGATCCTATCTCGGATTTCATGGCTTCCAGCCATTTGTCGGAATCCGGGCCCGCCATCGCTTCTTCATAGTTCGAAGGTTCACCGTTGTCTAACAACATGATTTCCAAGACAGGGTTGCCGTACCACTCTGGTGCGGAACATGTCCTTGTGGACCTACGAATTTCAGTAGGAGCTTGATCAGAAGCATCTTGATCATCATCATTAATTTCCTCTCTAGTCGGTGCAGGCACCTCAGAAACGTTTTCTTGAGTTGCGCCATTTTCCGGTTGAAGAGGTAACACTTCATCAAGTTCTACTTTCCTCCCACTTACTTCTTTCGAGAGAAACTCCTTCTCTAGAAAGGATCCATTCTTGGCAACAAAGATGTTGCCTTTGGATCTGAGATAGAAGGTATACCCAATAGTTTCTTTAGGGTATCCTATGAAGACGCATTTTTCCGACTTGGGTTCGAGCTTTTCAGGTTGAAGTTTCTTGACATAAGCATCGCATCCCCAAACTTTTAGAAACAACAGCTTAGGTTTCTTCCCAAACCATAATTCATACGGTGTCGTCTCAACGGATTTCGACGGACCCCTATTTAAAGTGAATGCGGCAGTCTCTAAAGCATAGCCCCAAAAAGATAGCGGTAAATCGGTAAGAGACATCATAGATCGCACGATATCTAATAGAGTGCGATTACGACGTTCGGACACACCATTACGCTGAGGTGTTCCAGGCGGCGTGAGTTGTGAAACTATTCCATATTTTCTTAAGTGTGTGCCAAATTCGTGACTCAAGTATTCTCCTCCACGATCTGATCGTAGAAACTTGATCTTTCTGTCACGTTGATTTTCAACCTCACTCTGAAATTCCTTAAACTTTTCAAAGGTCTCAGACTTGTGTTTCATTAAGTAGATATACCCATATCTACTCAAGTCATCACTGAGGGTGAGAACATAATGATAGCCACCGCGAGCCTCAACACTCATTGGACCGCACACATCAGTATGTATGATTTCCAATAAGTTGGTTGCTCGCTCCATTGTTCCTGAGAACGGAGTCTTGGTCATTTTACCCATGAGGCATGGTTCGCACGTGTCAAATGATTCATAATCAAGAGACTCTAAAAGTCCATCTGCATGGAGCTTCTTCATGCGTTTGACACCTATGTGACCAAGGCGGCAGTGCCACAAGTATGTGGGACTATTGTTATCAACTTTAACTCTTTTGGTATTCACACTATGAATATGTGTATCATCACGTACGAGATTCATTAGGAACAAACCATTGACCATCGGAGCATGACCATAAAACATATCACTCATATAAATAGAACAACCATTATTCTCGGATTTAAATGAGTAGCCATCTCAAATTAAACGAGATCCAGACACAATGTTCATGCTCAAACTTGGCACTAAATAACAATTATTGAGGTTTAAAACTAATCCCGTAGGTAAATGTAGAGGTAGCGTGCCGACGGCGATCACATCGACCTTGGAACCATTCCCGACGCGCATCGTCACCTCGTCCTTCGCCAGTCTCCGTTTATTTCGCAGCTCCTGCTTTGAGTTACAAATATGAGCAACTGCACCGGTATCAAATACCGAAGAGCTACTTCGAGTACTGGTAAGGTACACATCAATTACATGTATATCACATATACCTTTTGTTTTGCCGGCCTTCTTGTCCTCTAAGTATTTGGGGCAGTTCCGCTTCCAGTGACCACTTCCCTTGCAATAAAAGCACTCAGTCTCGGGCTTGGGGTCCATTCTTTGGCTTCTTCCCGGCAACTTGCTTACCGGGCGCGGCAACTTCCTTGCCGTCCTTCTTGAAGTTCTTTTTACCCTTGCCCTTCTTAAACTTAGTGGTTTTATTCACCATCAACACTTGATGTTCCTTCTTGATTTCTACCTCTGCTGATTTCAGCATAGCAAATACTTCAGGAATGGTCTTTTCCATCCCCTGCATATTGAAGTTCATCACAAAGCTCTTGTAGCTTGGTGGAAGTGACTGGAGGATTCTGTCAATGACCGCTCCATCTGGGAGATTAACTTCCAGTTGAGTCAAGCGGTTGTGCAACCCAGACATCTTGAGTATGTGTTCACTGACAGAGCTATTTTCCTCCATCTTACAGCTGAAGAATTTGTCGGAGACTTCATATCTCTCGACCTGGGCATGAGCTTGGAAAACCATTTTCAGCTCTTCGAACATCTCATATGCTCCATGTCTTTCAAAACGCTTTTGGAGCCTCGGCTCTAAGCTGTAAAGCATGCTGCACTGAACGAGGGAGTAGTCATCGGAACGTGACTGCCAAGCGTTCATAACGTCTTGTTCTGCAGGGAGAACAGGTGCGTCACCCAGCGGTGCTTGTAGGACATAATCTTTTTTGGCAGCTATGAGGATGATCCTCAGGTTCCGGACCCAGTCCGTATAGTTGCTGCCATCGTCTTTCAGCTTGGTTTTCTCTAGGAACGCGTTGAAGTTGAGGACTACGTTGGCCATTTGATCTACAAGACATATTGTAAATGTTTTAGACTAAGTTCATGATAATAAAGTTCATCTAATCAAATTATTTAATGAACTCCCACTTAGATGGACATCCCTCTTCTAGTCATCTAAGTATAACATGATCCGAGTCAACTAGGCCGTGTCTGATCATCACGTGAGACGGACTAGTCAACATCGGTGAACATCTTCATGTTGATCGTATCTTCTATACGACTCACGCTCGACCTTTCGGTCTTCTGTATTCCGAGGCCATGTCTGTACATGCTAGGCTCGTCAAGTCAACCTAAGTATTTGCATGTGTAAATCTGTCTTACACCCGCTGTATGTGAACGTTAGAATCTATCACACCCGATCATCACGTGGTGCTTCGAAACAACGAACTGTCGCAACGGTGCACAGTTAGGGGGAACACTTCTTGAAATTATTATGAGGGATCATCTTATTTACTACCGTCGTTCTAAGTAAACAAGATGCAAAACATGATAAACATCACATGCAATCAAATAATAAACGTGACATGATATGGCCAATATCACATAGCTCCTTTGATCTCCATCTTGGGGCTCCATGATCATCTTTGTCACCGGCTTGACACCATGATCTCCATCATCATGATCTCCATCATCGTGTCTCCATGAAGTTGCTCGCCAACTATTACTTCTACTACTATGGCTAACGCGTTTAGCAATAAAGTTAAGTAATTTACATGGCGTTTCTCAATGACACGCAGGTCATACAAAAATAAAGACAACTCCTATGGCTCCTGCCGGTTGTCATACTCATCGACATGCAAGTCGTGATTCCTATTACAATAGCATGAACATCTCATACATCACATATAGATCATTCATCATTCATCACAACTTTGGCCATATCATATCACAAAGCACTTGCTGCAAAAACAAGTTAGACGTCCTCTAATTGTTGTTGCAAGTTTTACGTGACTGAATTAGGGTTCTAGCAAGAACGTTTTCTTACCTACGTGAAAGCCACAACGTGATTTGTCAACTTCTATTTACCCTTCATAAGGACCCTTTTCATCGAATCCACTCCAACTAAAGTGGGAGAGACAGACACCCGCCAGCCACCTTATGCAACTAGTGCATGTTAGTCGGAAAACTCTAGCAAATGAACTATACGATCTTGTGCTATGTTTAGGATTGGGTCTTGTCCATCACATCATTCTCCTAATGATGTGATCTCGTTATCAATGACATCCAATGTCCATAGTCAGGAAACCATGACTATCTGTTGATCAACGAGCTAGTCAACTAGAGGCTTACTAGGGACATGTTGGTGTCTATTATTCACACATGTATTACGATTTCCGGATAACACAATTATAGCATGAATAAAGACAATTATCATGAACAAGGAAATATAATAATAATGCTTTTATTATTGCCTCTAGGGCATATTTCCAACACTCCACTCATTCTATTATGCCCCAGGGCCTCTTGTAGTCACTATAAAGGTATAGTCTTTCATGAACACAGGGCTCTTGCAATGTTTCGAGTCACTAAGAGATGCTTACGGAAGATTTCGCTGGGGCATGGTCTGGGACTGTGACGATCGCTAGTCTAGGAGTAAAAGCATCTTCAAACTAGACCCCTACAATTTCCCCTATTTGTTTGGACAGACAGCTTAGACACGACCCATGTAGGAAATGGACACCCAACCAGACCCCTATTTCCATCCCATATGTCGAGGATGTTTGGCACTTCCATTTCTAGCCCATATGTGGGACAACTCGGACACGACCTAGTAGAAAATTGCCACCAACCAGGGTTGTTTGGCACCTCCATTTCCAACCCATATGTGAGACAGATTTGAGACTGCCCGGGCGCATCTGCCACGTCGGATTGGCCCACCCGACCCCACAAAACCTCACCCCTATCACCGTCTTGGACCAAATCTTAGCTACTCTCATTGTCCGCTCCGCTTTCTGTCTGCTTCGCCCTCGGTCATCTCCTCCCCTTTTTCAGCCATCTCCGCCATGTCGAGCACCGGATCAGAGTCCGTCGGGCCCGGATCCAACCACAACGTCGACTGGGAGTTGGCTGCCTGATCGAACAAGGAGGAGATAGCTCTCCGTGTCCCGCTCCACCGATCTCGGGTAGAGACCACAATGAGTACCTGAGAAGAGCAACTGTTAGGATGTCGAAAGAAATTCACTTGGTGGGAGCTAACATGGAGCTGTATACAAAAGAAGCATGCTTCAAGCGCATGACTACTATGTTTATGTATTATACACAGATTCAGCAGTGTTAGTGGCAATGTCATTTTCTTACATTAACCTCTTTCCCTGTCAGTGTTTTTCCTCGCATAATCTTTGCCTGAACTACTCGTGTAAACATATCAATGTAATCTAGTGTGTGTGTGTTTTTTGCGAAAATATAATCTAGTGTGTTGATGATGGATATCATTTTTATTTGATTGGTTGTCACTTGTGCATTCAGAATCTGAACTTGTAGGATGGTACTAAGAAGTGAATGGAATATAGTGAGAAGGTTTTGTTTAGATCCTTCACTTGAGGTGAAATTTGCCTAGTTATGAATTATCAGTGCCTCCATTTTGTTGTTGTGTGTGAGATCCCTAGTGAACATCTTTTGGTTGTCTGTGTGTGATCTCTAGAGATAATGTTCTGGTTGTTTGCCTATGATCTGTAGAGAACTTGACAGAAGCAAAATTATCCTGCATACTTTGCCAACTCCTCAATAGAATATACGCTCCACATCTACTACCTGTACTACCAACATAAAAAGCACAGGTTGCGGCGGTTCTCGAGGGTCACAAATTAACCATTGAAACCGCCTAAATCAGATGAATTGCTCTAATGATGTTGCACATCACATCTATAGTTTCTAATCGGTTGTCAGTAATTTGGAAACCTCTCGCATCAGTTTGTAGTTACCCTCATCATTTGGAGAGCTCCCCCACACAAAGAAATTGTGATACTACACAGACATTATCACTAGTCTGAGAAGTTACCAGTTACCAGTTAGCATCTCATTTAATGTTTTTTTGCCGGATAGACGCAAATATCTAGATACTGGAAGCAAGACACTTTTTTTCGAGAGAAAAAAACCCGCAAATATTATTTCAGTTTGTTCAACGCTACAAGTTCCTCACAAAAAGAAATAACACGCTACAAGTTGCGATTAGAATACAATATTTAAATTAATACGTGTAATTAAGCATCAAGACAGTTTGGCCGAGTGGTATAAGGCGCCAGACAGCTGTCATTTTTTTATTTGTTTGTTTTATTTTATTTCCATCGTTCATTTCCTTTTTCTGTTTTTGCAAGTCACACAGATGAGCAGTCTCTCATAAAACTGCACTACTCACTTCTAGATTGGATCATGGAAATTCTTCATGCCACAACCTTCCTTTTCTGCCCACTTCTTTTACTTTCAATCATTTCATACGAATTACTTTTGAAAAGGAGGGAAATACATATTCCCAGATTTTTTTTAGATCAAATGGATACCAAGTGGAAATTAACATACACCACTCTGAAACTCATTTCTTCTACCCCCCCCCCCCCCCCCCCCCAAAAAAAAGAAAAACTCTGAAAGAGACTTTTGAAACCATGTTTGGACCAGACTAAGAAAGTGTCGTGACTTCCCTACCTCAACTCTTCTAAGGTCCTAATTCCTAAATAAGTTAACAAAACATTTTCATCTCGCACCTATAAGCTAGCTAATTGTCTACCTTCGTCCCGCCTTTTGTTCTATACACAGGGCCTTCGGTAGTCACTAAGAGGTGACGTCTTTGGTGAGTAACGGGTCTCTTCATTGTTTTGAGTTACTAAGATGGGAAAAATTTGCCGACTGTATGGTACTGTGAAGATCGCTAGTCTAGGAGTAAGCAAAGGATGTGTTGGGCAATAGTTGAGATTATCAGATATCATGAGCACAAGGTGTTAGAAGGGAGAGAGGGAACTGGTGGAATTGTTCGTTGTATTGCTTAAGCCTCGTGGGCATATATATAGGAGTACATGATGATCTTGAAGTACAAGGCAAGGTAGAACAATATCCTACGCTATCCTAGCTTTCCTAATAATCACGATACTCAACATAAGGAATGGCTTGAGGAGTCTCAGTGGCCACAACTATGGTTAATGGCTAAGCTACATGAAGTCCTTCCTACAAAGTTGGGATTCAAGGGAGGTCACTGCAAGCACTGATACAACTCTTCCAGTCTTCCACAGAGTGCAGAGACATTGTGGAAGTGGCACATCAAGGCGGGCAAGACTATGTGTTGCTTTGAAAAACACGAAGGAGGACGACCTACATTCGAGATGTGGCGACGGCTGGGTGGCTAAGGAGAAATTGCAAAATTGTTCTCAAAGAAGAATGAGGCATGACTCAATGTACCAAAAAATGAGCTTGTTGGTATCAACGCGACACTTCAAGTACTAGTTAGTACTTTACATAAGTAAAGAGTATATGTTGTGTATCCCAACTTCATCCCGAAGAGAAGGTCAGTGGAGGATGAGAAGGATCATAACCCATGTCCTTAGACCAGAGTACATTGGGCTTATGGCCGTGGTGAGAGGATAGCCGTCACAACCATCCTTAGCTGGAGAATTTATTGGCTAATTAGAAGGCGTTAGCCAAGGAGATGAATATAATCACCTTTATAGAGTGATATGAAGACGAGGTGTTCTATATCAACAGGAAGAAGGGTCCACTAAGAGGTCGAGAAGCAGTGAAGGAGAAGTGGTCAAGAGGTGATATATGGTGCCCAAAGGAAAACAACTACCCAGAGGGGCTCAAAGAAAAAAAAGTAAGAAGATCATTAGTAGCTAACAGATGAGAGAAAGAAGAGATGTGAGTTTCTTCAACCTTGCCAAGAAGGGTCACCTTGCTAGACACTATTGGAGTCCAAGAAGCGATCAAAAGGAAACATGGCTACTACATCGTATGCCACAATAGAGAAATGCCCATTTGTTGAAGAGTGGGATGCCAAGGTGACAATATGCATGGAAGGTGGTGAAGTTTACTTTGTCAAATACCCGAGGGAGAGTGGGCATCAACCAACATGTGGCATTAGTCCAAAAGATACCAAATAAGAAGAAGAATGGGACACAAAACATGGCTTTCTTCATGGAGGTAAGCAACCAAGACCAACTCTTCTCTACCTGGATAAGATAGAGATGCTTGATAGCCACCATCTTCTTTTGGTTGCACTTGTGGGTTCAAAATTTGCACTTGAAGCATGGTGCTAACAAGTGAATGGGAATGAGGAGGTTTTGTTTAGAGCATGCACCTGAAGCCGAACTTGCTCATGTATGCATGCGCCCATTTTTCTCGTTGTTTGTGTGAGATCTCCTAGAGAATTTGGTGGAATGAAGAGTCCCTTGTATTCGTTGCTAACGCCTCAAAGCCTAGAATATACTTGTCACATCTACTTCCACTACCAATATAAAAGGCACAACTTGCAATGGATCTAGGGAGTCTTAACATCATGCTTTGATCAACTCTGGGAAATTATTCAAGCCATAGCCTTTTTATGCCCACTTTATTATTTCATTTCAACCATTTCATATTAGTTACTTTTATTTTTGAAGGAAAATCGCATTTCCAGTAATATTTTAGGACCACAAAATTACTCAAGAAAGGAGCGATGTTTAAGCGCCGCCATCACCGTATCTAACCACTCAAGGCCAGCATCTAAATTTTCACACTAAAGAATCAGTCTAAGCATATCTAAGAAATGCCATCAACAAGGTAATGACGTAGAAACATCGCCATTGCCAGGTATAACAAACTCGAGTAAGACCCAGGCTTTCACCCCGGAGCTCAAGACCTGATGCTCGAATAGCACCACCAACAAAGTCAGTCATGTGTAGTCGCCACTACTTTTCCAGAATCCTAGCAACTACATGTGATGCGACCGCCGCCGCTGCACAACCATAACACTACATCAGCCGTCATCCATAGTTTGCATAACATCGCCGAAGTCAACCACTGAATCTGGAGAGAGGAACCCTCATGAAGACCTTTGAGAGGCCACCGCAATCTGTGGCGGGGCCATCGCCTCGGGTCGAAGTGGTGACCACAATGAAATACCGATGGCGAAGCACACCACCGCCGACCACCACCTCATCGGCGTGAGCCCTTCCTTGGCTGGTTGACCCAGGGGCCGACATTGCTGAAACTAGAGCACGAAAGGTAGATCACTACCGCCTCCGTGCAGCCACTGCTAAATCAGGAGCACTTAGCCGCCTGTTCGGCTCCATGCCTCCCGACCGGAGCACTGTGCCCGCCTCAAGTACGCCCACCGTTGCGCCTCAACCACACAACGCCATGGCCCTGCTGCCTCACATCCGCTCCACCATCGGAAGCCCGCGGTCGCGCTACGTGCCATAACGGGGCCCACGTCCACGTGAAGCCAAGACGTTCCGCGCCGCCAACCCGCCCCATGAGAGGACGAGCAGCCTCGGCGGCGCCCTCCGGCGACGGCATGGAGAAGAGGGAATGTGATGCGGCCGGACTTTGTGGCGCTAGGAGTCGCCCTTGTCGCTTGCAGTAGCGGCAAAGGGCGATTTGTTCTTCCTCTTACGTGACATGCCTCACGTAGGGCTTACTTCATTCCGACCCCAAATTTGGGCCCAAGCACTAGGCACAAGTGACGGAGCGGGGGGGGGGGGGGGGGGTAGGTGCAAGGGGAGCCATGGCACCCCAAGGTTGAAATTTTTGCAAATATAACCTTCTAATTTCCTTGAAAATTGCAGATATACCCTTACAATGTGTGCTTGGCCCCCTCTAAAGTTTGGTAATTTGAATTTGTCCCCCCCCCCCTTCCCCCTCCCGGATCCGTCCCTTTTGGGCGCGGGAATGAGATCACGACGGCAAGGTCGGAGCGTCGTGGGGGGACGGCAGTAGAGGACACCATCTCACTCAGCAGAGATCGACAGCAGGACACATCAGGCAGGATGTACCAGGCAGCTAGCATCTACTCCCTCTGTTTGGAATTACTTGTCGCAGAAATGGATGTATCTAGATACATCCATTTCCGAGACAAGTAATTCCGAACGGAGGGAGTAGGAGAATGCACCAGGCAGGAGGACCAGAATGAATTCAACGTCAGCACATCTTCAGGTGTTAACCGCAGAGAGGCCCATCAATGTACTAGATTATACTTCAAATCGTAATTATCAAAACAGCCCAAGTCAAATGACTCACGTTTCTCTCATCAACGGCGGAGCTACGTTGTGAGTTGAGGGGGCCGTGGCCCCCCCAGCCCAAACAATTTTCATACTACTATACATACTACTGTCCCCTGCAGACAGTTCGGCCGCTTAGACTTGTTAGAGTTAACCACGATTTGCTATTCCAGTCCAGCACGGTTTGGAATCAATCACCAACTAGGTTAGGTGTAGCTAGACTTGGACTAGTATAAATAAACAATGTAATCTATCCCTTGTAATTGTAACCCAGATCAAAGCAATAAAAAAATCTCAGGAACGACACGCTCCTGTTGCTATAACCCATCGAGTCTTCTGTGTAGCGTGCGCGTGTCTTGGTTGCGTCGTATACGAGCGTCCGGCGGCGGAATACATCAAGCAGCTAGCCAGGCTAGCTACCTTTGTTCGTCTGTTCACCAAGATCAATCAACTTGCTTGGACAACTAGTTTGTACGTGGACGCGTGTGTATCTCGGCCAACGGTCGACTAATCATGTTGTACAAATACGTCGGAAATTACTCGACGTACGGGGTCTGTGCCAACAAGACTTAGGCTTGTCTTCACGCACAATGCACCAACGAACGAGCCCTCTTCACTCACCAGCTCGGCTACCAGCCGATGACGCCGCAATGGCTAGCCTCGAGCCCTCGACGCCGCCCGGACTTTGTTGAGGATACGGCGAGGAGGTTAGGAAGAGCTCTGCGTTTGGAACGGTGGCGACGACATTATAAAGTGTTTTTTTGTGTGTGTGTGATAGCGCTACAATTTTCTCTCTCGGTTGGTTAGTGGTTGATTGAATTGGAGAATACACATTATGAATTGTTCTCTCAGTAGCAGTGCTTTCTTTGCAATTACTCTAAGTGCACTTGCTCACTACAGATTTTTTTTTGTCTTTTGGCCCCCCAAACATTTTTGTCTAGCTCCGCCACTGTCTCTCATGACTCAGTTATCAATTTACTTGGAGACCGATCGTTATCCATCGGTCGCATTACCCTGTGTGGTGCACTAAAATGATAAACAGAGTACTAATCGTGCTTAGAATGTAAATGAGGACGTGTAAATTTAGGCACCAAGACAGTTTGGCCGAGTGGTCTAAGGCGCCAGATTTAGGCTCTGGTCCGAAAGGGCGTGGGTTCAAATCCCACAGCTGTCACATTTTTTTTCCCGCTTTTCTCTTTTGATTTGAGGTATTTTTAATTTTCCGTCATTTTTCAAGTCCGTGGATGGAGGCATGGAGCAGTATCTTGTAAAACTGCACTAAATCATGCTTAGATGGGCTCATGGAAATTCTTCAAGACATCCTTTATTTCTAAGTTTATCAGTACTAACTAAATAAGAAAAAAAACCAAACTAGTGAATTTGAATTAAAGTAATTATATTACAACTAATTAATAGTTGTCATTTTTCCAAAAAAATCATCTTAACTAATAAAGGGAAGTATGAGTTTCAATCAAAAAATTAAAGGAAGGCACTTACTTATCTCCAAATTTTTGGTCCGTTCACTGTCTCGCGTATCTATCTGAGTTAGTACTCTCCCGTGCTTTCGCTCCCTCTTCGCTCTGATTGTTGTCGTCCTTCATCCCAGTTCTCGCCTCTGTTCGTCATATGCTGCCACGTCGGCCCGACCGAGATGCTCAAAGTTCTGCCGGAGGCGAAGGCTGAGGATCTAGAGATGGTGGCCACCCGCAAGATCAACTCAGCGACACACAGCGCGCACCGCCGCAAACAGAGGAGCAGAGAGCTAGCACACGCGGCGACCCAATCGGGTGCCACTGCCGATGCACTCTCCGACCTGGCAGGAGTAGCTGCAGATGTCGTACTACTATGCCATCAGTCAAGCAGCTCGGTCAGCAGTAGTCCCCGACCACCTCCGCCCCACTCGTGCCATGGAGCGTAGACCTCAACACGCCCATCCAGAGTTAGGGAGCCGTAGTTACTATGGCCGGGAAGTTAACAGATGTTGCTTGCCAGGAGAGACCAAAATGATGATTTGAAGACTCCATTTTGGGACTCCCCTTGGCTCCTTGGACGCAAGCCCAAAGACATTGCTCCGCTCATTTACGAGGCTTCCTCCCGGAAGCATTGGAAGGTACGGGAGGCCCTCAAGGACGCGTGGATCCTCAAAATCAGACCGCCCGCATCGGTTTCCATCGAGCACGTTGCACAATTCTTCACCCTTTGGATGCTACTGCATGAGGTACACCTGTATGAGCTAGCTGAGGATGACATCCTATGGAAGCACACGGAATCTGGGCACTACTCCGCGGCCTTCGCTTATAGGGCACAATTTTTGCGCTTGGTCCTCTCCCCCATGGACCAAATGGTTTGGAAGGCTTGGGACCCGCCGAAAGTCAAGTTCTTTGCTTGGCTCGCGATTCAGGATAGGCTCTAGCCTACAGACAGATTGGAGAAGTGAGGATAGCCTAACTGTGGCCCTCGCCCCTTGTGCCGACGGGTACAGGAATGTGGCCCTCATTGTTCAGATTGCAACAGTTTTGAAATCATCATCTGCAATTAGATATGATTTGGAATGTCGCGGGAAGGAGGAGACAGCGGCGCCGTTACGTACCAGACTGGACTGAAGGTGGAGCATTAGAGTCCCCCGATCTACCACAGTGTCCGATTGATGCTGACCGCTGCTCCATCATCTTTCATCCCGCATCTCTAAATTGGCATTATATCAGATAAACACAGATGATGATTATTGCAGCCACTAACCTGTTGAGCCATCCCATCTTCATGAACATGATAGTCCTGCCTTTGCATGTCCTCTATATATTTGTAATGGATTAAGGAAAGGGCCTCTCTTGATTCACACGTTGTTCTCATTTGGTTTCTATTTTGTTTGGGCAAGTGCAACAACTTGCGAAGCTTTACTACTAATCCACAGAGTCACTATGTAACAATTAGTGGGCGATTGATAGTTCCAGTGGTTACTCTTACAACATGATTATTCTCAAATGGTTTATCTAAAAATACTGAGGAGACCCGCATGTCTGTCAGCTTCTTAATATGGAACCATTAGATGATGGATGGCCATTTTTTGCAATATCTGATTGAGGAATAATGGCACAATTGGTAAGACAAGGGCTGGACTAACCTCTGCAACAATCTTCTTTGCTCAAGTAATTCAAGGTATGTTCATTGACTTTCTGAGATATCACACAACACCATGCTCCTAATTCGTACTAATTGATCCTCGTGGCACAGTCCTATTTTTCATGAATAATTCAGTCATATATTGATGCATATATACTATGACTCGGCACCTGCACATGTGCAACATTCCAATAGGGCAATTTATGGAAACCTAGCAATTTTAGATGTCTATGAACGTGTCCTGGACGAGCATCGAAGAAGGCTACATCCCCATAGCCAACCGCCGATACTACAACCCAAACGTGGTCGCGAGGGACGGCGGCCAAAGAGCCTACGTCCGCCGCCGCCGCCAAAACCACGACGTATATGCTGCTGCTGGGTTGGAGAGCGATTGCAGCCGCGTCCAAGCATTGAGTCGCCAATACCGCGACATATGTCCGACCGGGTGGGACGACGACGATGGTTATCGCGGCGTCCGCATATCCGATCGATCGACAATTCTATAACAAAATTCTGGCCGAGTGGGATGGCAACGGCAGGCGCGCCCTCTTATCCAAGAACCAACACCATGACAAATATGCGACTACATAGGATGGCGATGGCTGTTGTATCCGTGTATTCAAAAGTGCTATTGTCAAAGTATTGAATTTGAGAGCATGATGTTTGTACAACACTCGTATTGAATTGATCCAAGTTGTTTGTTATACTTAGATATTATATCATCCAAATTCTATAGTCCATAACACAGGATCAGAGTTTAAAGTATGTATGTTTCCTTATACCATGAACGTATCAAGTCACTCCATACGATAGGCCAAACAAGTACCAGAGGGGGGCTCCGAGGGAAGCACAACCCACCTTGTTGGCCTCCCGCACCGCGTCTTCGCTCTATAAATACCCAAATATTTCAGAAACCCTAAGGGAGTCGACGAAAAATTGTTTCAGCCGCCGCAAGTTCCAGAACCACGAGACCCAATCTAGAGCCCTTTTCCGGCACTCCGCCGGAAGGGAACACAATCACGGAGGGGTTCATCATCCTCATTGATGCCTCTCCGATAATGCGTGAGTAGTTCACCTTAGACCTACGGGTCCGTAGGCAGTAGCTAGATGGATTCTTCTCTCTTTTTGTATCTCAATACAATGGTCTCTTGGATAGGTGACCACTACCAGAATATCCGCTTACGCCGACGGCCTCATCTATGCCGACGGCCCCCGTCGGCATAGATAGGCCTATCCCGATGGCCTAAGGAAGGCCGTAGGCGTAGAAACGCCGTCGGCATACGTCTATCTATGCCGACGGGGACGTTGGTATAGATGAGCACGTCGGGACCGCGCGAGATACGCCTACGGGGGCCGTCGGCATATCCCGGGCCCACCTACCCGGTCAGCGACGACCATTTGACGGCGTCGAAACTACGCCGACTGCTGGTAATGACGGCCATTGTGGTGGGTTGCTATGACTAGGCGCCACCTCATCAGTTTTGCCTATGTGTCATGTCCATGTGGCAGTTTTTGCCCTAGTTGTGAAGCAACCTATATTTCTGTCATTTCCAAAATTCCCAAAAAAATCTCATAAATTCTTTGGGTCATATCTTCGTCAAATATGTAAAAACCTTCCTTGCCTAGTTCAAAAATAATTCAAAAATATTCATTTTCCTATTCTGTTCAGAGTAACAGTTTGTGAAGGAAGTATCACTTTGGCATGTCCAAATAGTATCCATTTTCTACAGTGCTTTCCTATGCCCAAATAACCATCCTCCACAAAATGCCAGTTTAATCCATTCATTATTTTGAGCCGAGGTTCAACATTCGTATTTATGTCCAGTGTGGTGGTTTGCACAAAGCAAGTACCACCTAGACTCCTCCTTTTGAGCTGAAAATTTCTGAAGACGGTCTTTTTAGTAACTGATCATCCTCAGCCAAAACTCACGCCCATTAGCCATGTACATTTCCCGTACCGCTAATCAAACACTTGGCTGCTAATTCATGTTTAAGCATCGATCGGTCTCCTCGTGAGAATCTTATGTTGTAATTTTCTTCCTAGCACCTACCTGGGGAGTGCCCAACCCACAAGACATGCCTAGGCCTCCCAGAACACATGGCGACGCCACAATCACGCGGTGACCACGCAGCGGGCATGCGAGTTTATGCGCTCTAGAGTTGGGCCCTCGGCCACCGCCCAAACCTCGACGTATCGCCACCAAACCATGTATTTATGATTAAATAGGTACTTATGTAACTAGAAATGATTTTTGGAAAAAGTAAATAGCAAACTATGAGGCAGCTACAGTTCAAATTTGCCCCGCTTCCAACTGAATCGGCGGAAATTTGTCTTTTTCACAAGAGGTGGATCAAAAAATTTAACACCCAACTATTTTGTCAATTGTGCATTAAATATGGCCTACTATTTTATAAAAATGATTTGGTCCAATTTTGCAACAATTATTTGGTAGTTCCTTCACAAAAAAACCTCCTTTCGGGCACTCGAAAAATGGAAAATGTATTTTCTGTGCAAATAAAATGAAAACTCCCTTAGGCAACATTGATTGGAATTCCAAGATGCACCCTTGTGCATAATATGAGATCATTTGAACAAACTATGCCAAGAATGTGGCCATAAGATTGATCATTTGGCTTGAAAGCCATGAATCTTCACGCATGATAGCTCATTTCTGAGAACATTTTTTTAAAATAATTGCCGTATTACAAGTTTGTTATTTTTTCTAGGAACTTGGCCACATATAATGACACAATGCGAAGCTTTCCCAATTTTTATTTTATTTTTTTATGCCCGTTTTAAAATGCGGTCAAAATGGCGGGAATGACCGTTCCTAGCTAGTGGTTGAATCTTGGAATTTTTTTAGTGTTTATCTGATTAAATAGATACTTATGTACCTAGAAATGATTTTTGTAAAAAATGAAGAGCAAACTACGAGGTAGCTACAGTTCAAATTTGACCCGCTTCCAACTGAATCAACGAGAATTTGTCTTTTTCACCAGAGGTGGATAAAATCTTTTGACACCCAACCATTTGGTCAATTGTGCATTAAATATGGCCTAGTATTTTATAAAAAATATTTGGTCCAATTTTGCAACAATTATTTGGTAGGTCCTTCACAGAAAAACCTCATTTGGGGCAATCGAAAAATGGAAAATGGTTTTTCCATGCAAAGAAAATGAAAACTCCCTTAGGCAACATTGTTTGGAATTCCAAGATGCACCATTGTGCACAGTATGAGATCATTTGAACAAACTATGCCATGAATGTGGCCTTAAGATTGATCATTTGGCTTGAAAGCCATTGATCTCCACACGTGATAGCTCGTTTCTGAGAACATTTTTTTAAAATAATTGCCGTATTACAAGTTTGTTATTTTTCCTATGAACTTGGCCACATATGATGACACAATGCGAAGGTTTCCCTTTTTTGATTTTTTTTTGAATTTTTATGCCTGTTTCAAAATACGATCAAAACGGCGGGAATGACCGTTCCTAGCTAGTGGTTGAATCTTGGAATTTTTTGGTGTTTCTCTGATTAAATAGATACTTATGTACCTATAAATGATTTTTGGAAAAAATAAATAGCAAACTATGAGGCACCTGCAGTTCAAATTTGACCCGCTTCCAGCTGAATCGACGGAAATTTGTCTTTTTCATGAGAGGTGGATCAAAAACTTTTTACACCCAACCATTTTGTTAATTATGCATTAAATATGGCCTGGTATTTTATAAAAATGATTTGGTCCAATTTTGCAACAATTATTTGGTAGTTCCTTCACAAAAAACCTTCTTTCGGGCACTCAAAAAATGGAAAATGGTTTTTTCGTCCAAAGAAAATGAAAACTTGATTAGGCAACATTGTTTGCCATTCCAATATGCACCCTTGTGCACAATATGAGATCATTTGAACAAACTATGCCATGAATGTGGCCATAAGATTGTTCATTTGGTTTGAAAGCCATTGATCTCCACACATGATAGCTCGTTTTTGAGAACACTTTTTAATAATAATTGTCGTATTACAAGTTTGTTATTTTTCCTAGGAACTTGGCCACATATGATGACACAATGCGAAGGTTTCCCATTTTTTTGATTTTTTTTTTAATTTTTTATGCCCGTTTCAAAATACGGTCAAAACGGCGGGAATGACCGTTCCTAGCTAGTGGTTGAATCTTGGAATTTTTTTTGGTGTTTCTCTGATTAAATAGATATTTATGTACCTATAAATGATTTTTGGAAAAAAAAGCAAACTATGAGGCACCTGCAGTTCAAATTTAACCCGCTTCCAGCTGAATTGACAGAATTTTGTCTTTTTCACGAGAGGTGGATCAAAACTTTTTACACCCAACCATTTTGTCAATTGTGCATTAAATATGGCCTAGTATCTTATAAAAATGATTTGGTCCAATTTTGCAACAATCATTTGGTAGTTCCTTCACAAAAAAAACCTCCTTTCGGGCACTCGAAAAATGAAAAATGGTTTTTTCGTCCAAAGAAAATAAAAACTTGCTTAGGCAACATTGTTTTCCATTCCAAGATGCACTCTTGTGCACAATATGAGATCATTTGAACAAACTATGCCATGAATGTGGTCATAAGATTGGTCATTTGGCTTGAAAGGCATTGATCTCCACACATGATAGCTCGTTTCTGAGAACACTTTTTTATAATAATTGCCGTATTACAAGTTTGTTATTTTTCCTAGGAACTTGGCCACATATGATGACACAATGCGAAGGTTTCCCATTTTTTTGATTTTTTTAATTTTTTATGCCCGTTTCAAAATACGGTCAAAACGGTGGGACTGACTGTTCCTAGCTAGTGGTTGAATCTTGGATTTTTTTTGGCGTTTCTCTGATTAAATAGATACTTATGTACCTATAACTGGTTTTTGGAAAAAAATTTAGCAAACTATGAGGCACCTGCAGTTCAAATTTGACCCGCTTCCAACTAAATCGACGGAAATTTGTCTTTTTCACGAGAGGTGGATCAAAACTTTTTACACCCAACCATTTTGTCAATTGTGCATTAAATATGGCCTAGTTTTTTATAAAAATGATTTGGTCCAATTTTGCAACAATTATTTGGTAGGTCCTTCACAAAAAAAGCTTCTTTCAGGCACTCAAAAAATGGAAAATGAATTTTCCGTGCAAAGAAAATAAAAACTCCCTTAGGCAACATTGTTTGCCATTCCAAGATGCACCATTGTGCACAATATGAGATCATTTATTTGAATTCTTAATATGAAAAAGTAGATGAAAAACAAAAGAATGTTGAGGTAGATTCTTTTTTGAAACATAATTTGTCTTTTTGATTAGAGGTGGATCGAAAGCATTTTACATCTAAAGATTTGGTCAACTGTACATAAAATGTTGTCTTATAGTTTGGAAAAATGGAGTGGTGCTTTAATCATTTTTGGCACTCCGAAAATAGAGAATGTTTTCCGGAAAATTCGAATCTGAGCCCGAGCTCATCTGCACCTGCGCTCACGAAAAAAATCAAAATAAATACTAGGAAAATTCAAAAAATTCCAAAAAAATTAGGGTGGTAGACAATTTGATGCTTAAGGTACGCTCCAATTTTCAAAACATTTGAACTTCTGTGCAGCTCTCAGCAAAAAAGACAAATCGGAGGTCTGTAAAAATGTATACTGTTCACGTACTATTCTTGTCTGATTTGTCTTTTTTTCTAAGAGCTGCACAGAAGTCCAAATGTTTTGAAAATTGGAGCGTACCTCACGCATCAAATTGTCTACCACCCTAATTTTTTTTGGAATTTTCTAAATTTTTCTGAATTTTTTATGATTTTTTTTGACCGGGTGCAGATGCACCCGGGCACCGAAACGCTGCTCTAATGTTTTCCCCCCTAAAAACTCATTTCTCATAACAATTTTTAGAAGATATTTGTCTTATTACATTTCCAAGTTTTTTAGTTTTCCTAAAAACTATGTCACATTTGGTGACACAATGAGATTTTTTTTTTGAATTTCTCATATCAGAAAATTGTTTATAAGATTTAACACTTTTTTTGAAACAATATGATTCAATACTTTATTTTTAGTCGATTACGACCAATTTAGAAGGTCATAAACGTGTACTGAATTCTGATTGGTCCATGGGCATGTCACGCGGATCGTGCCTCAAACACCGTCGGATGCTCCTGGATCCGACGGCAGCCCTTTCTCCCTCACCCCCCTCTTTGTCTCAAAAAAAGAAAAGAAAAAGAAAACTCCCTCACCCTCTCACCCCCACGAACCCTAGCGCTCCAGATCCCATCCCTCCGCTCTCACCCCCGTCTCCCACATCGCCGCCGCCACCCACGCCGATCCCATCCCTCCCCTTGTCTCCCTCCCAAACCTTGCCGTCGGCGGCCTCTCCCCTCCTCTCCGCTCCCCCCCACATCGCTCAAACCAACCCCACCCGCCTCCCGGTGAATCGCACCGGCTCTCCGCATATATGTATGAAGCTGCTGCCTACTCCGCCCACCTCCTCCTGCTCCCCAGATCCCTACTCCCACCACCGCCTCCCTCCTCCGCCCCAGCTTCGCCGCGCCTCCTTCCCTCCAGCCGCCTCGCGCCCGTTCGCCGGACCGCGCCACGCCGCTTGAGCGTTGTGCTCGTCGTCGCCGCCGTCGTCGTCCACCGTGGGCAGGGGCAGGGGCAGCATCGCGCGATTCCAGCGCAGCAGGATGGCCGCCTCAGGATCCCCTCCTCTCCGACAACAACGCATCCGGATCTGCTCGTACTCGACAATGATGGCACAGACGAGCACCGGGACCTTCAGATCCGGTAACTTCTTATCTCCCTCCCTCCCTCCCCGCATGGCATGGAAGCAGATAACTACTCCAGCCGTGGCCTCCGAGGCGAGGCGATGTTCAGATTTATTGTGTAAATCATGTTGAGATTGGAGCATGTTCTTCTGCCAATGATATCACCTAATCTTCAGGTAGTCGTTGTTACTGTATGAAAGAACACGTCTGCTAAGTTTGAGATGATTTTAGAAAAGAGTAGTTCAGGCAACCAATATAAGGTAAATTTGAGATGCTCAATTCGTGTGATTCTGGCCAGCAATTTATTTTTTCATTTGATTCCAACCATTTCGCAATTAGAGGCTAAAGTTTGATGGGCATGACACATAATCGAATGATATGGGCTAACATTCTACTGATTTTGATAGGTTTTGGAGGGCAGAACTTCCCTTATCAACCAACTCGAGGGTTCCTCCCAGTTTTCTGCAGAAGATCTGGGCCTAATACTTGAAACCCTCATTGTATCCTTTTCCCATTTCGGTATGATTACCTTTGATGCATGACGGTGTTATATTGGAAGAAGTCACTGATTCAGCTTGCCATTTAGTACTGGATGTTTACTGTTGTTGCGTGTGTTCCCATAATGGCACTTTATGCATCTTGGGATGATTCTAGATGTTCAGGTGTATCACACTGCCTGCTGCACAAGTCAGTTTTGCAGGTTGTTCTGAAATGCGCTGAGTTAGATATAGCCGCATGTCTGCCGCAATTTCTTACTCTTGGTGCAAAGGTACTTTTTGCCTTTTTCAAATGCAGGCCTGCTTCACTTCATCTGCCAACTATATATAGCTGCAAATCTGCTATCTTCCTGAATCAATGAATTCTGTACCAGGCCAGCTCATGGTGTGGGAAGCATCTCATATGGTTCGCCGAATCTATTGATGAATCTGAAGCACTTCAAGAGGAAGAGCACAACTGTTTATGCTTAGAGGTTGTGGGAGGTGACTGATTTTGTTTTGTACATAATAATAGCACATGCATGTGTGTAGTCCTATTTGTTTCATATCTACTGCCTACCATCATGTGCCATATCTTCCAAGTAGATTAGCACACGATCAATGGTTTTTAGCAATTTTCTCATGCCCATGTGTGGGGTGGTAAACAGAGGACGACACACTAGTAACTGCACAACTCTGAAATGCTATTGATTACTCATTGTTACACATTCATGCACCTACAGCTACCGGGATTTGTACTGGTTGCTAATGATGTGCGTTTTTCTTCAGTTTGATTGAAAAATGGTCTCCCTTTTTGTGCATGCATACATCTGCCCACTAAGCCACCAAACATGTTTTAAGGCTTAATCTGTCAATGGTGTGACTCTGTGTTTACATTGTCTCCTGGTAGAATTATCATGCTTGGCTCTCTACTCTAGTAGTGCTGTCTATAGAGGCGACCGTGATTTTATTATACACATGATGATGCAAGTATGGACTGCTATTTGTTTCATATGTACTACCATCATATAAATGCCTGCCATGTTCTTCATCTCCCCTCCCTCTGATTCCTCCTACCTGCGTTTGTTTTGTGTCTCAGATTTGTAGAAGCTGCCGCTGCTGTAGATGGAACAGGAAGAAGCCCTCATGGCTGCCGCACATCTGAAGTGGTGAGCGCCACCCCATTTTTTTGGTACTGTGAAGTGTTAGTTGGTACTGTGAAGTGTTAGTTGATGGTTGGTTAGTCTGTTAATCAAAGTATTCTTACATGCTGTGAATATATACTGCAAACACCAGAGTTGATCATTAAAACATATGTCGCTCCTATTTTTTGTGTAGAAATGTACTAGTTATCTGCAATACAAGCTAGACATAAACCAACTCTTGCTTCTAAAGGAACATACTATAAATTTCGACCTCGTGTGTGATGCTATAGGTTTTAAATTTTGCTTTGTCTTATTCCCAAGCTGGCACTATAAATTTTGCTTTGTCTTGTTGATAATGCCATGTGTCTTGTGCAATCAGATTACATTTCTGTTTGTTATGGTAATATAAAAAATATTCGTGCTGTCAAAATTTTCACAGTGCGTGCCTTTCATTTCTTTAGTTTGATTGTTTCCCTTGTATTCAATATGCTTCTAGTGGCTGATCCTTCCATTTTTGTTGTGGCATCTTTATTTTCACAGGTGTTGTGTGTTCTGGAAGATGGAAGAGGAAGAAAACCTATTTTTGTTGAACTAAATTTTCTGTATTCTGTTTTGTTGTACGTATCATTAGATAGTTTTGTATAGGAACAAGTGATACTATTTTGTAGGGCTTTATGGCCTGTGATGTAAACATATTTAGTGCTGAAATATGAAATTATTTGCAAAATTTGTCAAAAAGGTGGATCATATGTATGAATATGTGAATGGGCTGAAAAGAGTACTGGACCAACTCCACGATTGAATTAATATTTGATGTATAAAAAGGCCAAATGTAAACCAGAAATGGGTTGCATAAAATTGTACATATATTCGTGAAAGGCCAAATGTGCATAAAAATCGTTGGGCTTGGCCCATTTAGCTGACAAAAAATTCATAGGAAAAAATATATAAATGGGCTGAATTAATGGGCTCGGCCCATGTAAAACACCGAATTGGACCGGGCTGATTCTTGTGCCACATCAGATTGCCACGCTGGATGCCTACGTGGCCTGGGGAGGTTGCTAGTGACCAAAACGCCACAGTAGGAATATTTTGGTCGTAAATGTCCACGACCTTCTCACAGAGAACGACCTTCTCACAGAGAAGGTCGCTATAGTCAATTTACGACCGTCAGCTTTTGACCTTCTGTTTTTGGTCACAAAAAGGTCACAAATGGAAATTTTCCATTTGTGACCTTTTACTGACCAATAGTGGTGGTCACAAGTTGACATATTTCTTGTAGTGTAATCGTCTCATCCGTGTAGTCCTCGTCTGGCGAGCCGTCGGAAGACTTGACATAATCCTCGTATATGTACTCCATATGTGAATCCGTTGCTTCAAAGAAGAAGGGACAAAAAAATTAGGTCGGGCGATCACCGAAAAATTGACGGGCATGGTGAGTATTGTAGGAGCGGATGGTACATGGCGGGGCGGTCAGAGGAGAGGTGTGGAACGGTGGCGGAGAAGCGGGGTGGAACCCGGGTGTACCGCTGGAGGTGACGGAAACGTTGAGTTCCGACAGGGGTGTGGCGTGGCGATCGGGGTGGTGAAGCAATGGCGAAGGCAAGAGAGAAAAACACAAGGAGAGAAAAATGGGAAGGATTGAGGCGCGGCGTCCAGAAGGGGTTTCGGGTGGATTGGGGGTGTCGGAGTCCTAAATGGCAGTTGTCCGGGCTCCCGCAAAGCAAAGGTACGTCTGGACCGCTCGGCGAACCGATACAGGCCCGCATTGGATGGTAAAACATGCTGGACCACGTGGTCTCGACGGTTACAGACGGTTTAAGGGTCTGCTTTGGAGATGCCCTTAGACCAGCTTAAGCAAGTGTCATGAGTTGCCTATCTCTATTCACCTGAGAAACCTAAGTTAATCTAGTTGCCAATCTTCATTTTGTTCAATATTATTATACTTATTACATATACATGACACTTTTGCAGCAGTACCATTGCATACTGTTTTCGATGTCACAAAAAAGGTTACGTAGGTGAGGGAAAGGTAGGTCGCTGTCTCTCATTTCTTGCGCAACTCTGTTTCTTAACAGTTAAGTCGCCCACCCGCGGGAAACAAGAAAGAACACTTCAGGCACTGCATTTTGATGTTCAATACTCAATACTGCATGATAATAGCAATGTTTTATAGATACTTGCACAAAACGAACATATTTGCAGTGAAAATGGTGAAAGAATTTCCTAGAAAACGTTAAAAGTCACACTCTGTTGGAGAGCATTCATTCAAGCAAAGCATGATACTCCATTGCAAGAAAATATTAAACATAGTATTTGTTATTACTTAGAACCATAATAACATAATCCAAACATATTTTGTAATACATTAGAACATGACTTTACAAATAGCATCATCCATCCATCCAGTCTCTAGGACCAAAAAACAATACACCCTGCTCAAATAATGTCAAGGAGCTGACCCCTGTAGGTGCTGGGGCCTCCACCTAGCCGAGATCTCAGCATCAGCATTAGAACAGGCCATTCACCAACAATCTTTGTCGCCAGCGGGACAAGAGCTCCACAGCAAAGAATGAGAATGGCCAACCACAAGTGATGTGGCGCCAACAATATGAACATCCCAATAGTGAAAGCTACTAGTGTGGACGCATACGAGACCCACATAAACAGCTTTGTGACAGCCAAATAATGCACCAAGAATCTGTAGTCGCCCCAACGATAAAGAACACAGAGAAAAGCTACTAAAAAAGAAGAGAACATCGCCAGTGCATCAGATATCAAGAATATGATCTGACTCCTGGAGTAAACCGGCTGACCTGCGCTTCCCGGGTCTGAGCTATAGCCACCGGGCACCGTGAACAAGGCTGCGAACGTGATGGTGGCGATAAGAGTCGCAATGACCGCTGTGTTACTTGTGTAGGTCTTGCTCAATGACTTTGAATCCGATCTAGATGCATTGACTGCATTTATCCTCGCCTCCTTTTGCAAAAAATGGATGGAGAAGCTATCGCGAGGATCAGCCTTTGAAAGAAGCATGCAGATCTCATTCTGCAAGACACCAAAAATGTTAAGACTTAACATCCTGCAATAAAGAGTAACTGAAAGGGACCACAATACATAAAACAAGCATTCACAGTTATTCAACCACCGGCCAATAGCAGCTGACCTACGTTGTTAGGCATACATTTATTACTGAATTTTGTTCGCCCTCTCTGAACTGTGGTCTGTTCAAGTATCTTATGGCTTTGAAATTCTCTTCTGAATCTATGAGTTTCAGTGTCTTCTCTGGGTTTTAGGGAGTCTGTTCCTGCTCTGTTCAACATTCAGGCCGAACTAGTTTGCGGTGTTGTTGCAAATGCAAGGCTGGTGGCATCCTGCAAGGATACACAGAGGATACTGCCGGATACAGCTCGATACCTTTGATTTTTCAAATTTTTAGAAAGTAAACTAGTCCTGATACGTGTGGGATACTGCTATGATACATTTTGGATACGGGAAACCCTCCTTTCAACGTTAAAATCCCTCTTGAAGCTGCACGACCCCATAACCTCTCGCCTTCCCTTGTCGAGTCGTCTCCCTCCCGGCTGCACGCCTTCTCCCAATCAAGTCTGTTCTGTAACTTCTGTTCTGAACTCAGATTAGATTGATTTGTTCTGTAACCTGGCATGCAGTTAGTGATCACATCAGTTCTGCACGAGTGCACCTGTGCACATAGGTACTTTAGGTTTAGGATTTAAGATTAGATCGGTTTGTTATTTTGTTTCTGCTCTGTTCTGACCAGTTCCCTTAATCTCTTTGTACCATTCAGATCAGCCATGTCTAGTAGTTCTCCTTCCGTTGGAAAGTGAAGCAAGCAGTGGAGGAGGCACCGTGAATGCAGTACAGGTATTGGCTGCTGCTCATGTCATTCCGGCAGATGATAATGAGAAGATGCCTTTGTGGAGGTATGTCCAGAAGTTGGAAAACACTGGTAAAGGGAAAGGAGGCAACAAGAGATCCATGAAAGGGGGAAGGGGGGATCCTATTGAGGCATGCTTTGACATGGAAGCTCGCAGCCACCTTGATGCATTGATCACAAGTAAGTTTTACACAGCAGGACTAACTAGCCAATTAGGATCCATCACACTTATCCATATCATACAATATCTTAATCTAGTCAACAATACCATCAACCACACAACTATGGGTAAAATAAATCTATGTTCCAACAAAAATTTAAATGATCTGGATAAGAGAAATTACCCATTCGAGTGTTTTCGCCTCGCTGTACGCATACTTCAGTTCCCATGCGGCAGAGTGACCCTCCTCATCAAGTATAGAAATGTCAATATCCTTGTGGGATAATATACTTTCAACCAATTTAGGCCTGCATTTGAGAACAGCGTGATGAAGCGCTGTCTTCCCCTCCTTGTCACGCAGGTTGACGAGAGTGCGCAGCTGCGGGGCACATATAATGAAGTTTAAGAACTCTTCATGCTCTGAAATAATAGCTTCGTGAAGACAGGTCACTCCAGTGGTACTGTTCTCATATGGAGCGTCAGGGCAATGTAGGAGCAGCTCTTTAGCTACATCAATTGCACCATGTGAAGCCGCTGATACAAGGAGAGGTTCGCCTGCATTGCTAATTTCATACCCAAGCAAGAAATCCGTCTTCAGAAATACTCGAAGAACCTCAGTTCTACAAGTGATCACTGACAATCTCACTGGAGATGTCCCAGCACTGTTCTCAACTTTTGCCATCGATGGGCGATGCTCCATGATTGTTTTAACAATGCCTGAAACCAACGGTACACATAATACATCAACAGCAAGAAGAAGGCATTAGCAGACTTGAAATACAAAAATATCCAAAACAGTAGCATCAATTTTTCTAAGGCAGGCAACATTAATTGGATAACACATCTCAGTCAGCAAGTATGGTGTTAATGGTACTTGAGGAATTTCAATGAGAAAAAACATATGGTGTTAACATTCATGCCAAATAAATAGAACAAATATTATCACAGCACTTTCTACAATAGTCAGTAGCTAGCATGTCGGAAACTCCATAACACATCTAAGACAGCAATCAACTTGGAATGTAATGAGTACAATGAATTTAATGATTGGTACGAGCAAAAAATAAGTGACAAAAGAAACTTTATATTGCATTAACTTCATTTCCATTCCTCACAGCTGCATGCAAGGCGTTGTTGCCATGTTGACCGCAGTCAGCAGAGTTTGAAATAACGATAAGCTGCTCAAAAATTTCCTTGTAATTCTTGAGTGTAGCAATATACAGTGGTGATTCATCCATTCTGCTTATCGCTTTCGACAACTCGGGAGCTTCCCCAATCAGCTCTAGTGCTAGGTCCTGATACCCACATCTTATAGCATGATGTAACACATTGTATCCAGCATCATCGGCTACCAATAGAGCTTCTTCCAGAACTAGTTGACCTCTCAAAAGTGAAATTGTGCGTGTAACAATATCAGGAAACCCATGAATTACAGCAACCATCAATGCAGTCTGCCCATTACTGTTCACAGCAAGAACAAGTGGCTTCTGGAGCTGCCAAGCAGAGGTGAAGAACATGAGATGCCCACGCATAGCAGCTATATGGAGGCAATTATTTCCTTGTGGAGTAGTTTGAAACAAACTCCAAGGGTTTCTGCTGCAAGTGCTCCTCAACAACCGGACATCACCTGACATGGCTGCTTCTAGCATTTTCTTATCAATATCACCTACCGGCCCATTCAGACACCTGGGTAGTAAATCTATAGCCCTCAGCCTCCTACCCATGGAACGCATGAACTCTGGACTGTCTTGAGCCTGAGAATTCTCACTGGACAGTGTGACCTCTAGATGTTGCATTTCTATATCTCCAGGAGTTGAACCAGATGCCGTGACATCCTAATGGAGAAAGGATAAAAATATTTAACCACCTTATTCAAGTTGTACGATGGTGACAAACTAGTGGCTAGCAAAAAATCTAGGCCGAGCAAGAAGCAAACATCTCAAACACACATAACCAATTAATATGAATTTTAAAGGCTCAGATATTAACATGACTAAACATCAAAAGGTGATTTACTTGACCATCAAGCATTATATATATAACTAGTCTAAGAGAAGTTGGTGGGAGAATGCAACAACTTCTATCAAGTAGGAATACACTGGGGCTACCTGCGGTTGATGGATATTGACATTCTCTACCAACACCTCATCGCATCCTCCATTGCTGCTGGCACCCAGCAGGTGATCCTCGTCTTCAAGGTTAGACATGGTAGCACCCCCACACTGTACTGACGATGGAAAATTCTCCGTTACCAACTTAATATCCAGGCAGACAATTTTCCAGCTGCGGTCAGAGGTCCTGGTGTAGTCTGCAACTGACGAAAGCATAGTACCATCAGTTTCCCTACAACTGAGAACATTGATTCTGTAGATAAAAAGCAACCAGCGCAACAACAAATTGCAACACTCATTCACTCCTAACGCATGGTTAAGAGTGCATAGGAATTAAGAACTATCTACCTTTAATTTTCAGGATTAGAGCTCCAAGAAAAAATATGGCTCAGTTCTTGGAATTTGCAAAAACGAACACCTTTAGATTGCACAATTCTGAATAAATACATAAGTGTCACAATAATCGGAGAACAGTGGAATGGAACTCTATGCTAAGAAATACCAGCAGTCCAACAGAAATATGTGGAAGAATATATGTCCTTGCTTCTTTTGTGTGTGTGCAGATTATTTTAATGCACCCATTCAGTACCAAAAGTGCTTAAAAATAATAACATGCCCCATGCCAACATTAATGTCAAAGTCAGTTAACTGCAGTCTAAGTTGAGTGTCCCACATGTAACTTAATTGTAACCCAAGTTTCTCAGAAGCTATCTACTCACTTTGGAATTTAGTGTGATGCAATACGGACATGATCAAGAGAAAGGGAAGGACAAACTCACCTTGGCCCAGGACCGTCAAACTGGTGTGCCTAGATGAAGAGGATCTGCTGTGGGGAGGGAGGATGGTGGATGCCGTCCAATCCTTGGCCTCCTCGTCTTGGAAGTTTTCTTTCTTGCCCACCCTACCTGCTGGGCAATCGTCAAAAATTAACATTATCAAACAGTACTTACTAGTAAGGAAATTTGTTCAAGGGTAGAACAAATCACAGCTAATTCAACAGAAAATCGAATTACGTATATGCAGCCAAGCAATCCCACCCAAACTCAACCCCGATTCCCTGGACCGGCTCGCCTTGGAGCAGCTCGTGCGTGTGCTGGCGTGTGCAGGTGTGCTGCTCACCGCGCGTGGCCGTGTCCCCGTGTGTGTGCGCAGGAGCGGCACCAGAGACGGGCGTGGCACCGGGAGGGGGCAACCAGCGAGATACAGTCGTCCGTCGCTGCCGAGCGGTGCGCCGTGCGTGTGTGAGCTCGGGATGGGAAGAGAGGGAGGGAGGGAGGGAGGAGCTCGCTTACCTCGTCGGAGTGCTCGGCGAGGCACTAGGGCAAGCGCGACGGGGGGCGAACGGCGGTGTCCAGCTTCGGGGCGTGGCGACTGGCGAGCGGCAGACGACGGCAAGGCGGACAGCGATTGGCGCCGGGAGTGGAGGACGCGACGGCGACGGCGACGGCGGCGGCGGCGGGAGAGACGCGGGGCAGGCTCGGGTTCGGGAGAGACGCGGGGCGACTCGGTCACGCACTCCCTCTCTAACCTAGTTTTTTTTTTTTTGAGAAGACCTCTCTAACCTAGCTGGTCACCGCTGTTCGGCTGGGCCAAAACCGGAACAGACCGCTTTGGGTCGAAATAGTTTGTTTGACCTAGCTGGCCAGCCCATTATGGCCAGCTGCTGTATCATCAACCGTGGCGTATGGTTCTTACTTTTTCTGTTTATAAACAAAATCTAGTTTTCAACCGATTTTATTATAGAAAAAAAGAAATACATATTTATTTTAAAAACTGATAAATATTTTACAATAAACATTCAAATGTTTCAAAAAAAAATTGCAAACATCTTTTAGAAAAACTTGACCAATTTTTTTGAGAGCATGTAATTACTTTTTAGAAAAATTATACGTTTTCTAAAATGTTCTAAAATATATTTAAAAAGGGAACATTTTTATAAAAAATACAAAGGTTTTTTGGGATTCTGAAACTTTTCCAAAAAATGTGTGAGTTTTTTGGATTTTTGGGAACATTTTTATTTTTATTAAAGTAAAATCAAAAACAAAAAAAGGAAAAATAAAAATAAACCTGATAAATAAAACAAAAACATCAGATAGAACCTTCAAAACAGTTCCTAAAACTGACAAAACCATAAATGGAACCTTCTCAAAACCGGCAAACTAGCTAGTTCGGCCAGCCCATTCACTTTGTTGGTGTTTGATCCACACCTCGGGCGCAGCTATGTGTGACTTGTTGCGACACCCTTTTTTTTTAATCTAAACACACTTTATTTAATGATCATAGTCCAAATACATTAGGATACAGTTTAGGTCCGGAGCATCGAGGAGCCACAGATGGCGTCTTAAAGAAAGGCTTAAAGCGTGTTTAGCGAGACTATGTGCCTCGATATTAGAATCGCGTCCCTCAAAGATGAAGGAGCAAGCTGCAAACTATGTAGATGTCACCTGATCTCTCTGATGTTGCTTGCATATATGGAACAGGAGCTTGACCATGTACCACAGAAAAGTGACAGCTGAGATGAATGCATCTTTGAATGCACCCTATACAGAAGAGGAAGTTAAAAGCGCTTTGTTCCAAATGTTCCTGGCAAAGGCTCCTAGTCCGGATGGTTTTCCGGCTCATTTCTTTCAGCATCACTGGGATGTCTGTGGAAAGAAGGTAACATCAGCGGTACTGAGAATTGTGAAAGGGGTGGAGAGTGAGGAATCTATCAATGAATCGGTATTTGTCCTCATACCAAAGGTAGATAATCCTACACTTCTATCACAGTTTCGACCTATAAGTTTGTGCAACGTTGTCTACAAGATTGCTTCAAAAGTGGTGGTCAATAGACTCAAAGCTATTCTACCAGACATTATTTCTCAAGAACAATCTGCCTTTGTGCCTGGTAGGTTGATCACCGACAACATAATTTCTGCCTATGAACGTTTGCACTTCATGAAAAGGAACATGTCCAAGGCTAATAGTTTTGCAGCTCTCAAACTTGATATGATGAAAGCATATGATCGTGTGGAATGGCAGTACTTGGAGGCAATAATGTTGAAGCTTGGTTTTGACCAGCAGTGGGTCTAGGTAATAATGGAGATGGTTAGATCCGTATCTTTCTCTGTTTTGTTCAACGGAAAAAAGTTGGAACAGTTCAGACCAACAAGAGGGATTCGACAAGGAGATCCTATTTCACCCTACCTTTTTTTGTTAGCAACGAAGGGCCTTTTGTTCCTTTTGAAGTCTAATCAGTCATCACATTTAAGCGGGATCAAGGTGGCTTCAGCGGCTCCGCCAGTGAACCATCTCATGTTTGCCAATGACAGCCTGTTGTTTTTCAAAGCAAGTGTTGAGGGTGCGAATGAGGTATCAAACCTATTGAACCAATATTATGATGCATCGGGGCAGCGGGTTAATAAGGATAAATCTTCTATCTTCTTTAGCAAGGGTTGTCCTAACAGTACTCGGGAACTGGTGAAGCAGTCATTGCAAGTTCCAAATGAATCTCTTAATGAAAGGTATTTGGGAGTGCCGACGGATGTGGGTCACTCAAAGAATGGCACTTTCAAATTTGTAAAGGACATGATTTGGAATAAGGTGAAAGGATGGATTGCTAAAATCTTGTCAGCTAGTGGAAAGGAGGTCCTTATCAAATTAGTGGCTCAGGCAATCCCTCTTTTATTCTATGGCATGCTTTCAATTACCTCGTGATCTTTGTGAGCATATAAATTCTCTGATTTGAGGGTTTTGGTGGGGGAGTAAAGAAGGAAAAAGGAAGCCACATTGGGTATGATGGCAAGTAATGACAAGTCCAAAATATATGGGGGGCCTTGGTTTTCGTGATCTCAAGCTTTTTAACTTGGCACGACAAGCATGGCGTTTGCTACAGGATCCATCTTCTCTCAGCGCTTGAATTTTAAAGGTGGTGTATTTTCCCTCAACTACTATTCCTTGATGTGGAAGTCGGCTCCAATCCCTCACAAATATGGCGGTCCATACTTGATGGAAGGGAGGTTCTCAAGCAGGGTGTCACTCGCCGGATTGAGAATGGTCTTTCAACTCCTATTTGGACTTGCAACTGGATTTCGCGCGAACCTTTGCTCAGACCTCTCATACTTTTGGTCCCAACCCCACCTGAAATGGTGCATGAGCTCATAAACCATACCGAGGCAGCGTGGAATGCAGAGTTGGTACGCCATGTTTTTTTACCAATGGATGCAGAGGTGATTTTGAGCATTCCTTTGTTACCCGTAACGTTGAGGATTTTTGGGCTTGGCATTTTGAGAAGAGAGGAATTTTCAGTGTGAGATCAGCTTACCGGATGCTTGTTGAAACCAAGACGCGGTGTGATAATTGGTTGGAGGAAGTGTCGGTTCAGGGGAAGCAAATACCTGGACAAAACTATGAAAATTGTCAGTTCCTTCAAAACCGAAAAATCCTTGTTTGGCGCTTTGCTCACTGGTCCATACCTTTAGCAGATGTTCCGCATCACAGGAAATTGGCGACGTCAAGCACATGTACTCTATGCGGATGTGCTGATTCGTGGTGCCATTCGCTTTTGGACTGTACAGTGGCCAGATGTACGTGGGCATTATCGGATGCAAATGTGGCTGAACATATGATTTTATGCAGCGAACCTCGGGCGAAACAGTGGTTGTTCTTCATGCACGATTCCCTGTCGCACGATGAGTTTACGAGGATGATTGTCACACTGGGGCCATATGGAAGGCGAGGCGCAAAGCAATTCATGAAAGCATCTTTCAGAGCCCCGAGCAAATCCATCGATTTTGTGGAGTCTTGCCCATTCGAGCTAGGGACAGTTAATGCCAGAACGGAGAAGGTGCAGCCATCATCAGTTCGAGACACAAGAAGGCGCTGGATTCCTCCCTCTTCGGCACATGCAAAGATCAATGTTGATGGTGCCTTCTCGCGGAATGGCAGTGTTGGAGCAGCAGCAGCTTTTTGCAGGAACGAGCATGGAGATTACTTGGGGGCATCGGTCTTGGTGGTGCCAAATATGACTGATCCAACTATTCTGGAAGCACTGGCTTGCCAAGAAGGTTTTTCCCTAGCCGAAGATCTTAATCTCTCAAAGGTCCATTTGGCCACTGATTGCCAGGGATTGGTGGAAGAAATCAAGAATGGAACCAGTGCAAACTACGGTGCGGTCATTCAAGAAATTTAAACTAGGCTGATACCTTTCACAAGCTGCTTTTTTACCTATGAAAGTAGAACTTGTAATTTTGAGGCACATAGTCTCGCAAAGCACGCTTCTTCTCTAGGAGTTGGTAGACATCTTTGTCTCGATCTTCCCTATGATCCAGTCAATACTCTTGTAAACATTTCTCAAGAGAGTTAATAAAAAGCGTGTGTTTGCCTAAAAAAAATCTGAGGAGCGCACGTTCCCAACCTCCTCAAAGGTCATTTAGGGTGTACTCACAGCCCGTCATTTGACGCGCTCTCAGCCGCCGTCACGTGTCGTGCTTTATCGCTTCCTTCGGAATTTATTTTTTATTTTTATTTTTTCGCACACATTTCTAGCTTTTTAGATGGTTTTTTCTGGATTTTCTTGGCCTTTTGGTTTTTCGTCGGGCTTCCTTAGATTTTGGACAAATAAAATTAAAAAAAATTATGCAAAAATCCGCATTTTTTTCTTTCGTGAGAGGCACGACTTTGCCTCCGCGAGAGGCATGGCCGTGCCTCTCGAAAACGAAAAAAAACACAATTTTTATTTTTTTTTCCTTCCGTGAGAGGCACGATTTTGCTTTCGCGAGAGGCACGCTCTCAGAAATGCAAAAAAGAACATGTTTTCTTTTTTTTTTCTTGTATGAGAGGTACGATTTAGCTTTCCTCTTGGAAATAAAAAAACGTGTTTTTTTTCTTTCCGCCAGAGGTACGGCCGTGCCTCTCGGAAATGGCTTTCGAAAAGGAAAAAACTTGCTCCCGGTTCGGGTTTTTTCATGAAAAAAAGTTTGTTAAAACCTATCAATATGTGATCTAGTTTTAAAGATCTTGATGTGAGAAATCCAACATTGAAAACGGTTCAAGATTTAGACGCACGGTTTAAGAAATAAATTGTTTTGAATAAACGAATCTACGGAAAAATTAAAAACCCACAGGTTACGATAAGTGGCGCACATGTGCGCCATTTGTCGCAATCTGGAGAGGTGGAAATGGTCCTCAATTAATGATTTCCTACCGCCCATGATCAGCTTTTTCTAAAAGTGCGCGTGAGTCAATCTGGAGAGGTGAAAATGATCCTCAATTTGTCGCAATCTTCTATGGTGAACTCTCTTAAATTAAGTTCGTCTATATTTATGTTTTAAAGGTTTTTTTTTGCATTGCCACCTTTTGTTTTTTAAGTTGCAATGCCTTTTTGGGTTTTTTTAGTCTGTTGGCCATGTTTATTAGAGTCTATTGGTTGCTTACGTTAACAATCTTTGCTAGTAGCACCTCGCATAAAAGGAAAAAAAATCTCCACTCTTTTTTTTGCGTCATCGCCGCTCTTATTGCCCGTCATGCGGCTCCGGCTTCAGGGGAAACTCTGATCCTTGGATCGGGTGGTGGCGGCGCTCCGTTGTCATACCCTTCCTGAAGGCGCCGTCTTGGAGCGCATGGTTCGCCATATGTAGCTTCATCTATTCGGGGCGGTAGTGCTAGGGATGGTGTTGCCGCGCTCAGCGCCTATGTATTATGTCCTGGGTGTGTGCATGTGTTATGGTGGCGTGACGTGTGTTTGTACTGGGTGCTTGTTGATTGATGCTTTATATAAAGTGGGGCGAAAGCCTTTTCAAGTTCAAGTAGTGTGTAGACGAATTTTTCTCAATCAGTTAACTGGCAGGGTATTTTCATATGCTAAATATCTGAAGTTGATCATGTATCCAAAGCTCTAGTGGATGGGTTTGATAGCTGAACGCAAGGATAATTCATCTACGTAGCTAGTTGGTTATGGTGGCGGAGAAGCCCCTCTTTAGTAATACCCCGTAGGCTGAGGAGCAAAAGGAGAAATCCGCCCAGGAATCAATATCTCGACATAAGCCAAGAGGCAGATCTTGTGCCACTCCACCAGGTCGTATGAAACTGGCATGCATCCTGGTTCCCGGGACTCTTTCATAGAATTCCAACAATTTCTCCCGCTCCTCAAAAGCCCAAAGGAACGGAGTTGATGCTCCCACATCCATAGCATGAGTAGTTGAAGCAAGTGAATGATTTGAAATTCGAGTTATTTCACAGAATAACACTCTTATATAAGTTTTTTCTTTGCCAAATTACCCGAAGCTTATGCTATTTTCAATCCAATCGTGGATATTATGCCTGTTATACCTCTATTCTTTTTTTCTATTAGCCTTTGTTTGGCAAGCTGTTGTAAGTTTTCGATGAAATCTTTAGTACGAATCCGCATCTGCTATTTCAGTTCTGTCTAAAGATACTATTCTTTGATCACTTGAAACATAGCAGAAAACATAAGTATTGTAAGGATATCTCAAGTTGGAACACGAAAGCTTCACTATGTCGACTACGTTTAGATTCCAACTAAGAGCATTACTAGTAGTGCCCTCAAGCCCTCAAACCCTTAAAAATAACTGTTTTTTTTACAGTTTTCGCGGAAAAAACGCCGTAGACTAGAACCTCTAAACCCTTAAACCCGTAAAAAAATTTAGAGGTCCAACCCTCAAATCAGTTTGCAATCCGTAGAAGTAGGGGTTGAGAGGAAATTCGCCCCCCCCCCCCAACCCGCACTCGCTCGCTCGCTCCTCGCTCGCGCGGGAGCCAACTGCCGGCCTCCTTCTCCGGCCATGGAGGGCACCGCCGCCGCCGCTCCTGCCCCGGCCGCCTCGCCCGCCCTCGCCTCGCCCGCCCTCGCCTCGCCCGCCGCGGCCGCTGTGCCCGCCCCGGCCCCCGTCCCCGCCCCGGCCGCCTCGCCCGCCCTGGCCCCCGCCCCGCCCGCCCGACCGTCGCTGACGTGGTGGCGGCGACCCACGTCGGGGCGAAGCGGCGGCGGGCGGGCCTCGCCGCGCCTCCTCCCGCCTTCCAGGCTCCCGTCCCCGCCACGGCCGCCGCGCCCGCCCCCGCCACGCCCGCCGCGCCCGCCCCCAAGAAGAGCCGGCCGAAGGCGGCCGGCCGTGGGCCTCGAGGGGCTTCCGCCAAGGTCGTCGGCTCGTCCCCGGCCGTGAAGAAGCCGCGGAAGAAGCCCGCCGCCGCGGCCCCGCCCGCCACCGTCGCCGAACCTCCTCCCGCCGCGCGCAAGGTGTTCGAGGAAATGGCAACCCTATCCTCATCCATGGACCTCCTCCAAAACGCGGAGGTGGACCTCGGAGCTCCGCCTCTAGACCCCTTTAGGGTTGGTGACGACTTGGAGGAGAAGGAGGAAGATGAGGAGGATGTAGGGGATGACGAGGAGGAGGTGGCCGAGATAGGGGAGGAGGCATTCACCGCCGCTTCCCGCCCACACGCGCGGTCGACAAACTACACAGAGGCGGAAGATGTCCTCTTGGTTCGTGCTTGGGCAAGTGTGGGAATGGATGCAACCACCGGCACCGATCAAACCGGTAAACGGTATTGGCAAAGGATCGAGGACGCCTATTGTAAGATCAAGCCGAAGAATAGTGGGTTCATCCATCGTTCTTTCCGGTCGTTTCAAGGCCGGTGGGAGTTGATCAAGCCCGCTTGTTCTCGTTGGAGTGCGGCTATGGACCAAGTGATAGATGCACCACCTAGTGGAACCGTGGAGAGTGACTATGTGAGTACATATTTCTTCACTATTTTGATTATGTGTGTGCACTATGCTATTGATGGGCTCTTATGTGATTTATGTGTGGTTGATAGGAGACAATTGCCGGCATGAGGTACAAGGAGATGGCCGCTTCCAAGGGCAAGGCATTCCCATTTAAGCATGTTTGGTCAATTCTTCAAACCTTTGACAAGTGGAAGTTGAGGGATCAAGAGACCGCACCCAAAAAGTCGGCAATGCTAAGGATGGATGATAGTGAAGATGAGGAGGAGAGGAACGTGGGCAAGCCCGAGGGAAACAAGAAGGGCAAGCTAAGGGTGAAGATGGAAGAAGAGGCGTCAAGCCTAAGGGAGAAGATGGACCACATGATGAAGGCAAGAGAGGAATTGACAACGAAGACATTGGAGACGAAGCTTCTTATCACCGAGAAGAAGAAAGAGATAAAGCTTGCACAAATTGAAGCAAAGCGTGAAGAAGCAAAGCGCAAGGCCGAGTTGGAGGAGAGGATGATCAAGCTCAAAGAGGCAAAGGTATGGAAAGAATTCATAGTGAAAGAGAAAGAGCACATGATGATGTCCAAGAAGGACATGGATGAAGACCAATTGCAATGGTGGAAGGACTACAAGGAGGACATCATGGAGAGGAAGAAGATGTTCCATGTTGCGTCATCTACTTTTCGAGGTGACACTCTGATGAGTAGTAGTGGTGATGGCGGTGTGTACGACTCCACCGGTGCCGATGGAGATGCTTGATGGAGCCCGCTTGTGGTCTAGGAGATGGCGCCGAGGTGCAACTTTTGGGTGATGGTGCCGATGAGAGGAGGAAGATGATGATTTTGTGATGTAAACTATTAAACCATGCACCAATAATTGTCATCTGGTAGTTTGTTTGGAAGTTGATTGTGTTCTTGTTGTCATAAATTATGAGATGTCAAATGATAGATTTAAAGGTTGGGGTCGAGGCAAAGACTAGATTTAAAGTTGATTGTGATCTGGTAGTTTACGAGTTGGGTTTGAGGGTTCTAGTATTACCCCTGTTTTTTAATTCTTAAAAGTGTCAAAAAGTGACATAACTCAACCCTTAAAACTGCTTTTAAGATTTGAGGGTTCTATTAGTAATGCTCTAACAGTGATAATAACTACAGGTGCCGGTGCCGGTGCCGCTGTAAAAGGATAAAACGTAATGAGCCACGTGGTGATTCCCAGCTGGAAACCATCTCCGGAGAGACAACCACAGAAAAACTACTCCCTTCGATTCATATTACTTGTTTTAGATTTGTCTAATACATATGTATCTAAACATTAATACGTGTCTTCTACATACATCCGTATCTAGTCTCAAACCGAAGCCAAGTAATATAGATCCAAGGGAGTAGTACATTACTCCCTCCGTTCCAAAATAGATGACTCAACTTTGTACTAACTTTATAAAGTTAGTACAAAGTTGAGTCATCTATTTTGGAACAGAGGGAGTAGATGTTTATTATGGTCTTAAAATAACACACGTACCCAGATAATATATCCATTACACACAAACTGAAATTATCTGCCAGCAAGCACAACAATTAAACCCGGGTTAATTAAGTTTGGCGGCCATCTGCCCAGCTGCCTAGTAAGAATGGGCCAAAAAGCACCATAAGGCATGGTGCGATGGTCAACCAGTGGAGACGCGGGACCATTACTGCATATAAACCAGCTGAGCAAACCACATGAGCTTCTTAGTAAATGATATATGTCCTGGATCATTAGCGGCGACAGCAAACGAGGAGCACGCCGCTAAGGCGACTGAGATCAGGAATGCCTGATATGCAATCTTCCTAGACATCATGGCAAGTCCCTCGCTTCCAGCATCACCTTTGTATCTTACAGGCAGAATGAAAGCAGCGGGCAAGGTGACTTTGCTGCGCCGCTTGATTCATTAATTGCTCCTTGCTTGACATCACCATGAATATTTTGAAGACACTGCATTAACTAAAAAAAGGAACAAATAGAGTTCTTAGTATTAATAATAGTAGTAGTAGTAATAATAATAATAATAATAAGATGATGAATTTATGACAATGCCACTAGTTTCGTCTCCAACTATGACCATGCCACTAGTTTTTGGTTATTTAAGAAAATGCCACTAAAATGTTAGCTCCGCTTATGTTTTTGCCACCACCAGATATTACCGTGAGTCGTGAGATAAACATAGTGTAAGGAGATATGGCTTCAAGGTGTATAGACTAGTTGACCCATCTCCTTCTATCCCAAGGTCCGACCCCTCAGCTCGCTCTCTTCCCCGACGTCCCTTCCTAAAATGCCTAGCACGTGCACGTGCTGAGGAGATGATCAGCAGCACCAGGGCGGGGCAGGGCCAAGTTAGAGTTGGCGGCACCAGGACAGGGCAGCGCCGGGCCTGGGACAGGCTCTCTCCAGCCTCTTCTTCGCCAGATGAACAACAAAGCAGCGCTGCACTTTCTCTCTAACTCCTCTCCGACCGGGATATGAGGCTTGGTCACATTCTCTGTGTATGAACCCTCACTTTATGCTGTAATTTTGTGCAAATCCTCTTACAATTAGTGCAAATTCTATGATTCCTGTGTTGCTTCTAGAATGGCCACTGAATGGTCTTTTGCTCTAGATATTAATACTAGACATGGTTATTATTCTGCTAAACATGTGCATGTTGGACGGCCTGAAGTATGGGTTGTATTTTGCAACTCTTGCTAATTGCCGAGAAAGGATGTATAAGAATTGATTTTATTTAGCTCGTGTTAGCAAAATTTGATAGATCGTCGAGTGAATTTGCATTATGGGGGTCCCTATCTTTATATGTATTTTGGCTGGGATTATTTGTGGCAGATGAACGAATCAGATGAATTATGACCAAAATAAAGGTCGTATTCCTTTGTGTCTATGCTTGTAGCCAGTAGCTATATCAAAAAATTATTTACAAGATAGCACATAGCAATAGTTTCTTGTTTCAACCAGTGCACACAGCAGTTACAGCAGCAGAACATCAGGTTGGTGCTAAATAATGACATGCACAAGCTAATTCTTCTCCACTACAGCTTCAAGGGTACTTACAACTTCTATCCTCTTTTAGTCCAGTAATACTAGTTTGACCTCCAGGTAACACTTGGAAATGGCAAAATCATAAACAGGACTAGTGTTTCAATGTCATTTTTTTTCTTCATAAATAGCCAAAAGGTACATAGACCCATACACCCATAAGAGCTATTTCTATCCTAAATAATTTGGCAACCACAGATCTAAAGGGGCAAGGGAAGATCTAAGAAAAAACTGCTTTTGTAATGAGAATTTGTAATTGTGTCAGGTGAGACCAATGCTTACATGACCGATGCTCATAGCCCAACTAGCAAACCTAAGTCACAAACATGGTATAACAGAGCGAGGGTGTTCCTCCTTGGCGCCTATTTGAGTTTTACCATGGTGACACATATTTAACCGTAGTGTAAACTCAGATGTGCGTGTTAAAGGGAAATTATGCATTCCTGTGGTGCCTCTAATTAGTACATGTGGGCATGTGGCTGTGTGTTTAGTGGCATAAGTGCAATCTGCATGGGTTGATTGTGTGCCCACCTTCTTTCCTAAAAAAAAAAATGAATGCCATACAAATCAGTAAATTTAGAAGAGATTTTTTTTATGTAAAGTGTCCCATGTATGTAGTTCAACAGATGGTTCTGTATATTTGAGTAACTGCTACCTGCTAGACGAAAACAAAAATCAAACCATAGGATTAAATCTTTTAAAAAGGGGTGCCTAGCAACTGTTTATCTAAGCTAAATACCAGACCACATATTTTTGTGCTGCATCAGCTAAAAACAGTTTATATACTATGATGAATCATGGATGATCATGTGATCAGTTAATTGCGTTGCATAAATATTAAATAGAGAGCAGGTTACAGTAAAATAATTATTTTGCTGCTGTATTAGAAACATACATACCCAGTTTATGCTTTTGGCGCAATACGTATTGATCCACAGTTCCCAAGCTGTTGTTTCAGCACTGTTGTCAAGTACTGCTCTGTCTATATCCTCATGAGACAGTAAGGCAGCAATTATTTTAGGATAGCACCCCTGGACTGCATAATGTAACGCAGTTTTTCTGTTGCTGTCTTGCATGTTAACAAGTTTTCGAAGATATGGTGTGCTCAGGATAAATTTAACGAACTCGATATGATTGTTCAATACAGCTATATGAAGGCATGTCCGAGTCTCACCACCTATTTCACGATAAGGAGCATCAGGGCAATGTCTGAGAATTTCTTGAGCAACATTAACCTGACCTCCAGCTGCGGCACAATTAAGCAGAGGAAAGATGTTCTTGTGCATTTCATACCCTAAGGAAAAATCATGTCGCAGCAATTCTCGCACCACACGAATCTTGCCATAACGTACCGCCATTCTTATTGGAGTAACCAAATCCTTGTTACCTTCTCTGGCAAGTTCAGGGCGTGTCTCCATAATTTGTCTAGCAATAACTGAAAACAGATTAAGACGAATGATTGTTAGTAAACAACCAAGGGATCATGAAGGAGAGATCACTTATCCTTTTTATCTTTTTTTTTCAGAAGAGGAATGATACAGTCAGTCATATAAGAACAATATTCCAAAGTGTGTTTGCTGTAAAAATGCTACTCTATACTATTGTGTAATCTGAACTCCATATACATATAAAGATGTCACCTGGATTATCATTTCTGACAGCACCATGTAGAGCATTCAAGCCAAACTCTCCTCCATGAGCAGAATCAGTAATTCTGACTAGTTTCTCGACCACATCACAAAAATCTCTCATGACAGCGAGAAACAAGGGTGACTCTTTAAATTTGTTCACATCTCGTGACAGAGCAGGCTCTGCTGCTATCAACTCGAGGGCAAGTTCCTTATGGCCACTGTGAATGGCATGGTGCAGTGCATTACAACCAGTCTTGTCTTGCTGCAAGATTACCTGTCTCAATCCTAGTCGATGGCAGCATCCAACTAAAAAAGAAGCCACGAAGGCATGACCATGTGTAACGGCGGTTACAAGCGGTGTCTCCCCTTGAAGATTCAACTTTGAGAGGAAAGACTCAAAGTTAGCATTTAAAAGGAGAGACTCCTCTATTTCCAGCACATCCTCGCAGAATTCCTTGTGACCATGCATAGAGGATATGTGGAGGCAGCTGTTTCCTTGTGGAGTGGTTCCAAGTATAATGCTTGGATTCCGTGATACTAATTCCTTGACTCGCCTGGAATCACCCGATGTGGCTGCCTCCAGGAGTCGTCTGTCCATCTGTGGCTGTGCGCCTGCTGATGAATAATCTGTTGCTGAAGTGTTGGTTGCCATGTATTTGTTGGGTTTACTGCCGATAAACAAAAAACAGTGGTTACTTACATACTACTTGACAGGCTTTGCTTTTGTTATGTGATGAAGGAAAGGATAATGTTTAATCTCAATGAAAAAAAACAGCCCAGCCAAAGACGCAGCCCCCCCCCCCCCCCCCCCCCCCTGCTGCTTCATCCGGCCGGCGGCGGCGCCAGATCTGGAAATCCCAGAGCCCGGGACGAAGCGAGCATGGGGGCTTGGTTGAGCGGCGCAAAATTTCCAACTAATTGGGGAGGCTTCAATTCCCTTCAATTAAACGGATCATACACACAAGTTACGCCGAATTGATCCAGAAAAAATAATCAGCAAACAAATCAAGCAGAAAAAAACGAAAAGAACGGATCTTGCTTGTCTCACCTCTTCCCGACCCTCCTCCGGCCAAGGAAGTGTTCGCCGCAGCTTCCTGACGCGTGCCTCGTCGGAGAAATTCGCGCCGCCTAGAGTCGCAGCTGGGCGTTGGTCATCTTGATGGTGGAATCTTCAATCCATCAGTAAACCTAGGCCTGACCCAGAAACCTTTTTCCCCTAACATACGCAGGGCAGTTTAGACTTTTCCGGTACAATGCGAAAGTGCTATTGTGAGCTCGAGCTCACAGGCACCCTTTACTACAGTACAAACGAAAAAAATATTTAAATAGTTCAAAAAAATCTGAAATTATTTGTCAAAAAACACTGATATCTTTTTCACATGCGTGCAAAATTTCATGACAAAATGACATTCATGCAGGTCTCGGCAAAAAAGACAAAATCGATGCTTCAAAATGTATCCAAAAACAGTTTTTTTGGAGCATGATTTTGTTTTTTTTTGCCGAGACCTCCACAAATGTCATTTCATTACGAAAATTGGTACGCATGTAGAAAAAACATCAAAGTTTCTTGACAAATAATTTCAGATTTTTTTGAATTGTTTTACTATTTTTTCGGATTTTACTGTTCATCCGAGATCACTGGTGCCCGGGATCAATTCCTCCATGTCCGGTACAATGCCGCTTTTCTCCGTTCCGTTGGATTTGGCTCAGGCCTACTTTGGGGTGTACGAATTTTACAGGAATCCGTAGGATAGGATTTGTATAGAAAACATTCCTTTAGAGCAATTCTAACGAGGTGACCCATTTCGTCCGTGCCGTCTGTTTGGCTCCACGCCGACAAAAAGTTGGTCCAACGCGCCAACCAAAACGCGAGCGTCCACTTTTTGTTCGCCTGCCGACTCATTCCCGGCCCATTTTTTAGCCTGATTTGTGTCGGCGCAGACATGAAGCGGACACGCGCCTACTCCCCTCGCTGGTCCGTCAGTCGGCGGCAAAGCGGCCACTTTTTCCCGCGGCCGCAGCCAGCACAGACTCGTCATCATATCCTCGGATGATGTGGCTGGAGTCGCCTTGCGCGTCTTGCACGCAGCCGATTCCTGGCTTCCACGTCTACCCGCAAGGCAGCCGCTTCTCCGGGGAATGCTCGTCGGAGATGAGCATTGTGGCCCTTTCCACGCCCGACCATTGACCTCAATGCCACGCCAGTGGGAGGCAGATCATCGTCTAGAGGCACGAGGAAACGCCCGCGCGAGATGCCAGCCGACATGCTCACCGGCGCCCGCAATCTGTTCGACGGAATGCTGGCGGCCGTCGACGATGACACGGCCTACCGTTTCCTCGAGAACATGATCTTTGAAGGCGGTGTGCTGACGGGTGGTGGTTACTCCATGGCTGCCTACGACCCCGATGAGACCCAAAGCCAGGACGGCCAAGTGCCATTCACGCAAGCCACCAATGATCCACATGGCATGCACGACGCCTTCATGTAAGATCAGGTCGGCCTAGACAGCTTCTCGCTCGACCATGAGTTCCCGGAGGACTACGGCCTCGAGGAGGAGGATGATGACTTCGACATCGACGGGGAGCCTTTGTTCGAGGAGGAGCTCGCCAACCAAACTGCTGCGGGGGCGAAGCCAAAGCGCAAGAGCAAGCGGACGAAGGCATACACGCCGGCCGAGGACAAGCTCCTTTGTGAGTGCTGGAGGGACATTGGGCAAGACCCGAAGGTCGGCGCCGAACAAAAGTATTCAGCCTTATGGAGTCGTGTCCATCAAGAGTTCCATGAGCGCAAGAAGTTTCCTCCGTACCAAATGCAAAGTTAGCATGAATGGTGTCACTTTCGAAGCGGGTGATTCAACAAGAGTGCAACAAGTTTTGTGCCACCTATGAGAGCATCAAGGCACGCCCCGTGAGCGGCCTCAGCATACAAGACATGGTATGCATGCCCTCTCATTCCCTTTTGGTGCCACACATTTTCCCGTTGATTGCATGTCCATTTGCCCACATATGCTTGCTTGGTTTGAATTGTAGGTGTTCCAAGCTTTGGAGGCGATGAAGCAAGCCAAGATGCTTGAGTTGGAGGAGGCGAAGCAAGCCAATATGCTCGAGATCGAGGCTGTCGATGCCAAAACCAAGGCGAAAGAAGTGGCCCTCGCAAGCATGAAGACGAGTGTGGAGATCATGAAGGTTGATCTGAACACCATGTCGCCGAGGAAGAGGCTATGGTTCGAGAAGATGCAGGCCGAAATGCTCAAGTTCGACCAGCTGTGATCTGCGGCGGAGACAGTCCCTTTTTTGTATGCCGGCAAGTATGTTGGTGATACGTCTCTGTCGTATCTATAATTTTTGATTGTTCCATGCCAATATTCTACAACTTTTACATACTTTTGGCAACTTTTTATACTATTTTTGGGACTAACATATTGATCCAGTGCCCAGTGCCAGTTCCTCTTTGTTGCATGTTTTTTGTTTCGCAGAAAATCCATATCAAACAGAGTGCAAACGGGATAAAAACTGACGGAGATTTTTTTGGAATATTTATGATATTTGGGAAGAAGAATCAATGCGAGACGATGCCCGAGCGGCCACGAGGCAGGGGGCGCGCCCCAGGGGGTCAGACACGCCATGGGCCCTCGTGGCCATCCCTTAAGGCGGTTGGTGCCCTTCTTTCGCTGCAAGAAAGCTAATATCCGAATAGAGATCGCGTCCAAAATTCAGCCCAGTCGGAGTTACGGATCTCCGGGAATATAAGAAACGGTGAAAGGCCAGAATCTGAAATGCAGAAATAGAGAGAGACAGAGAGACAGATCCAATCTCTCAGGGGCAAGCCCCTCCCACGCCATGGAGACCAAGGACCAGAGGGAGAACCCTTCTCCCACCTAGGGAGAAGGCCAAGGAAGAAGGAGAAGGAGGGGGGCTCTCTCCCCCTTGCTTCCGGTGGCGCCGGAACGCCGCCGGGGCTATCATCGTCACCGCAATCTTCACCAACACCGTCGTCATCTTCACCAACATCTTCATCACCTTCCCCCATCTATCTACAATGGTCCACTCTCCCGCAACCTGCTGTACCCTCTACTTGAACATGGTGCTTTATGCTTCATATTATTATCCAATGATGTGTTGCCATCCTATGATGTCTGAGTAGATTTTCGTTGTCCTATCGGTAATTGGTGAATTGCTATGATTGGTTTAATTTGCTTGTGGTTATGTTGCTTTCCTTTGGTGCCCATCATATGAGCGCACGCGTGGATCAAACCATAGGGTTAGTTGTATGTTGATAGGACTATGTATTGGAGGGCTAGAGTGACAGAAGTTTCAACCTAGCATAGAAATTGATGCATACGGGATTGAAGGGGGGGCCAATATATCTTAATGCTATGGTTGGGTTTTACCTTAATGAACGTTAGTAGTTGTGGATGCTTGCTAATAGTTCCAATCATAAGTGCATAGAATTCCAAGTCAGGGATGACATGCTAGCAGTGGCCTCCCCCACATAAAACTTGCTATCGGTCTAGTAAGGTAGTCAATTGCTTAGGGACAATTTCACAACTCCTACCACCGCTTTTCCACACTCGCTATACTAACTTTATTGCTTCTTTACCTAAACAGCCCCTAGTTTTTATTTACGTGATCTTTACATTCTTGCAAACCTATCCAACAACACCTACAAAGTACTTCTAGTTTCATACTTATTTTGGGTAAAGCGAACGTCAAGCGTGCGTAGAGTTGTATCGGTGGTCGATAGAACTCGAGGGAATATTTGTTCTACCTTTAGCTCCTCGTTGGGTTCGACACTCTTACTTATCGAAACAGGCTACAATTGATCCCCTATACTTGTGGTTATCAGTTGGCATGACCACGGGACAACATGGCGTGGTCGAATTCCCGCCCCTTTCTGTGTGCTGGCATGTGTGCCGGCCGCTGGCAAGTGTGCCAGCATGAACTTCGTGGTGGTTTCTGTAGGCTGGTGATACGTCCATTTTGCATCATGCTTTTATATCGATATTTATTGCATTATGGGCTGTTATCACACATTATGTCACAATACTTATGCCTATTCTCTCTTATGTTACAAGGTTTACATAAAGAGGGAGAATGCCGGCAGCTGGAATTCTAGGCCAGAAAAGGAGCAAATATTAGATACCTATTCTGCACAACTCCAAAAGTGTTGAAACTCCACGGAAGTTATTTTTGGAAATAATGAAAAATATTGAGCGAAAGAAATACCAGAGGGGCCCCACACCCTGGCCACGAGGGTGGGGGTGCGCCCTACCCCCTGGGCGCGCCCTCTGCCTCATGGGCCCCCTGGTGGCCCTTCGATGCCCATCTTCTGCTATATGAAGTCTTTTGTCCGAAGAAAAATCATAACCAAGCTTTCGGGACGAGACTCCGCCGCCACGAGGCGAAAACTTGGCGGAACCAATCTAGGGCTCTTTCTGCCAGGGACACTTCCCCCCGGGAGAGGGAAATCATTGCCACCGTCATCACCAACGCTCCTCTCATCGGGAGGGGGCCAATCTCCATCAACATCTTCACCAGCACCATCTCCTCTCAAACCCTAGTTCATCTCTTGTATCCAATTCTTGTCTCTAAGTCCGGGATTGGTGCCTGTAGGTTGCTAGTAGTGTTGATTACTCCTTGTAGTTGATGCTAGTTGGTTTATTTGGTGGAAGATCATATGTTCAGATCCTATATGCATATTAATACTCCTCTGATTATGAACATGAATATGCTTTGTGAGTAGTTACGTTTGTTCCTGAGGACATGGGAGAAGTCTTGCTATTAGTAGTCATGTGAATTTGGTATTCGTTCGATATTTTGATGAGATGTATGTTGTCTCTCCTCTAGTGATGTTATGTGAACGTCGACTACATGACACTTCACCATTATTTGGGCCTAGAGGAAGGCATTGGGAAGTAATAAGTAGATGATGGGTTGCTAGAGTGACAGAAGCTTAAACCCAAGTTTATGCGTTGCTTCGTAAGGGGCTGATTTGGATCCATATGTTTCATGCTGTGGTTAGGTTTACCTTAATACTTCTTTTGTAGTTGCGGATGCTTACAATAGGAGTTAATCATAAGTGGGATGCTTGTCCAAGTAAGGATAGCACCCAAGCACCGGTCCACCCACATATCAAATTATCAAAGTACCGAACGCGAATCATATGAACGTGATGAGAACTAGCTTGACGATAATTCCCATGTGTCCTCGGGAGCGCTTTTCTCTATATAAGAGTTTGTCCAGGCTTGTCCTTTGCTACAAAAAGGATTGGGCCACCTTGTTGCACTTTATTTACTTTTGTTACTTGTTGCTCGTTACAAATTATCTTATCACAAAACTACCTGTTACCTATAATTTCAGTGCTTGCAGAGAATACCTTGCTGAAAACCGCTTATCATTTCCTTCTGCTCCTCGTTGGGTTCAACACTCTTACTTATCTAAAGGACTACGATGGATCCTCTATACTTGTGGGTCATCAGCTGGCAATGTATGACGGTCGCTGGCATGGTGCCGGCATGAACTCTTGGGTGTTGGCATGATCTATGGTCGGGCCTCTTTTTAATCTAAATGTGCAGACATTAAATGGGTCGCCCGTGTTGGGCGCACGACCGACCCAAAAAGATAACAGGGCGGACGCGGAGCCAGCGGCCGACCCAAACAGAACAAAAGCGGACAAAGCGCGCGTCCGTTTGGGTCGCCCCATTGGAGTTGCTCTTAGATCCCTTTGGTTTATAGGAATAGAATCTTATTTCTATGGAGCAATTCTTCCTATCATCCACATTTCATAGAAAAATAAACGTTAGCCTAGGCCCAATGAAACTATAATGTGAACCAAAGGACATCTTCTTTTCTATTCCTATTCATAGTATTTCAGATAAAAGCCATCTCATTTCCTATGACTTTCTTATTCCTATGACTTTTCCTATCCAAAGGAGGCCTCGGTGGCCGTGCCTGTAAGTGCATCTAGTGCCCCTTAGCGATTTTGGTATATTGAAGACTTACAGGTTAAGTGACTAATATGTGTGTGAGTGTACACAGGATCTATAAGTCGATGAGGAGTTTGATATTTACGACGAAAGTTGACCCCTAAAAATGTCTTTCTTCAGCTGAAGACTTTGGTTCTCCTGAAGACTTAAAAGTGAAGAAATTGGTGTGACCTTTAAGACTTAGATATTCATGCGAGGATTATGAAGCGTGAAGACTTTTGTTTTCGTAGTTTAATTTTCTCTTTCTTGAGTCATAGGAAACACCGTACTGTTAAAGGGGGTAGAGGCAATACTAAGGAAACATTTTCCAAGTGACGCTCAACTCAAATCCTACACCTACCCAATCCTTTCGAGTGAAGCCATTGGAAATCTCATATCAGTTCAGTCAATTTCTTCAGTGACAGAGACGAAGATCTTCTGGTCTCTGAGGAACTTGTCCTGACTGAGGAGTTAGGAATTCGCCAATGCGAATTGCCTAGAGCTACCTCTTGAGCACTGCGTTGGATTTCCCCGAAGAGGAGAGGATGATGCAACAAAGTAGCGTAAGTATTTCCCTCATTTTTGAGAACCAATGTATCAATCCAGTAGGAGGCCACACGCGAGTCCCTCGTACCTACACAAAACAATAGCTCAACGCAACCAACGCGATTAGGGGTTGTCAATCCCTTCACGGTCACTTACGAGAGTGAGATCTCATAGAGATGATAGATAATATTTTTGGTATTTTTGGTATAAAGATGCAAGGTAAAATAAAAGGCAAAGTAAAAAGCAAAGCAATAATGTCGGTGTCAAAACCGGCGGATCTCGGGTAGGGGGTCCCGATCTGTGCGTCAAGGTCGGATGGTAACAGGAGACAAGGGACACTTTATTTTACCCAGGTTCGGGCCCTCTCGATGGAGGTAAAACCCTACTCCTGCTAGATTAATATTGATGATATGGGTAGTACAAGAGTAGATCTACCACGAGATCAAGGAGGCTAAACCCTAGAAGCTAGCCTATGGGTATGATGATGGTTATGATGTGTTCGTCCTACGGACTACAACCCTCCGGTTTATATAGGCACCGGATAGGGTTAGGGTTACACAGAGTCGGTTACATTGGTAGGAGATCTTGAATATCCGCACGCCTAGCTTGCCTTCCACGCCAAGGAAAGAACCTTCCGGACAGTCTTCAATCTTGTATCCTCATAGTCCTGGAGTCCGGCTGAAGATATAGTTCGGCTATCCGAACACCCCCTAATCCAGGACTCCCTCAGTAGCCCCCGAACCAGGCTTCAATGACGTCGAGTCCAGCGCGCAAATTTGTCTTCGGCATTGCAAGGCGGGTTCCCCCTCCGAATCTTGTGTACCTGTATGAATAATGTCCGTAGTGCTCCTCGGTCTCGGTGCCCAATAATTGCCGTCTTCCACGTGTTGAACGAATGCAAAAAGCCCGGGGGTGTTTTTATATTCACACCCTTGGTCATATAAACGAGCCGCCTATTTAACGGGATGGGGATCTAGATCAAAACCACATCTTCTTCTCCCCGCGAGTTATCATCAGAGCGTCTCCAGCAAAGGTCCATTCCAACATGGCCAGCCGTCGTAGCTCCTCCCCTCGCCCCTCCAGCCCCAAATCCGGAGACTGGGAGAGTTGCACCATCCCACACAGCGAGCTAGTGTCACTGCAGGCCAAAGGATTCCTTCCCCAAGCATGTATGGTCCCGGTCCGAGCCGGACTCGCCACCTACAACGGCGGCAAGCAAGCGAGAGCACCCCCAATCCTTCTAAAGGAGAGCGGGTGTGCCTCGTCCCTTATTTATTAAGGGGTCTGGGATTTCCAATTCATCCATTCCTCCGCGGGCTTCTGGAGTTCTACGGCCTCCAGCTGCACAACCTTACGCCTGGCTCCGTGCCACATATTGCAGGCTTCGTTGCCCTTTGCGAGCTGTTTTTAGGTGTCGAGGCTCATTTTGCGCTATGGAAGAGGTTGTTCTGCTTGGTGCCCCGTTCTCAGAAGGGGTCTATATACCAAGTGGGCGGAGCCGAAATATGGTGCATCGCCGGGACCGGATACCTATCCGGAACCCCAGAGAAGGCGTCCGAGGACTGGCCTTCAGAATGGTTCTACATAGACGACGTCCCGCTGCCGGACCCTGTCCGGGTCGGCCTCCCTGAGTTCAGCATGGCTCCCTTAAAGAAACGCTTAAGTTGGCGTCCGCGGAGCTCTCAGAGAGAAAGCAACAGAGACGTTCTTTATCTGATGGGCCGGATAAGACTGTTAGCTCGTTCCGGACTAACCATGATTGGAGTCATGGTCGCATGTATTATGCGGGGGGTGCAGCCACTTCAATATAGGAGCCACCCCATGTGGGATTTCAACGGGGAGGATGACGCCACCCGTTATGGCCGCAAGGGGCTAGACACAGCTGCCGCTCTAGTAAAGATTCTAACATCTTTGTACAAGGGAGAAAAGGAGGACTTCCTCCGCGTCAACCCGCGGGCCGGATTCACTATGTATGAACCTCCAAGTTGGGTAAGTGAACAATTGCACTTGCCCGCTTATTTAATGCTCCCATGACTAGATACGTAATCTGGTGATTTCAATGCAGGAGCTTCGACAGGAGGTAAAGGATATCAACAGCTGCCCTCCACAGCCCGAGGACCCAGAACGGTCCCTCGATCCGGACTCCGAAGAGGATCCGGACATATCGGTGGAGCTCATCGACGGGGTGTTCCACCAGTTAAGCAAAGATAATACCTTGGTAGCAATTACGGCTGATTATCCCGGGTTAATCCCGGCCTCCCTGGTGACAGAAACCGGAGTGTTTATTCCCGCAAGAGAGATTCCGTCCTTACATATTCCGTTGTTTCTGACGACAACCGTATTTTACAGGGGAGATTTCCGAGGAGGGAGGCCGAACCTGCGGCGGCTGGCCAACAAGGAGCCGCCGGGCCCCATGGGGTAAAAAGGGATGAAGTCCGGACTGAGAGTTTGGCACAAAGGTATAACACGCGCTCTGTCTTCCTGGCGTTATTCTGTCAGGGCATATTAACATCCGTACTGTTTCCAGGACGAAGAGGCCTCGCCGGACTATATCCGGAGGGGCCACCAACCGCGCCTCTACTAGCCAGGCTCCAACGTCTGGTCCGGAGGCGGGGATGAACACCAGGCTTGCGCCGGACGCTCCTTCAACAGAGGATGCGGACCGGCTATCTGCCACAAATTCAGAAGTGGAGAGCGCCATGAACCATAGGCGTCGCCGGACAGTTCTACGCGACGCTTGTTTCTCCCGAGAGGCCTTAAACGCCTTCAATTCGGGAGATGCGTACCTTCGTGCTGCTCAAGATGGTTTATCCAGGGCCACGGAGCAGTATGTGAAAGACATACGGGTAAGAAAATTTAAATATATATATACCAGTAGCCCCCGAGACTTGAAACAGTTAAACTAACTGATTTAAGGATCATATAATATGTAGGTTCTTACTGAGAAGAACACCGCGCTGTCCCAGGAGCTGGAAAAGTGCAAGGCCCAACTAGAGGCCGCACTAGCCGCAACAGGGGAGCCAAAAGGGACTCCCTCAGGTACGATATATGTTGAGAGATTGGTATTGTGCGGCTTATGTGCGAATCTGACAATTAATGTTGCAGATGGTGCCGGACTAGATCTGGAGAGGCAGCAACTCTTACGCCAGTTAAAGGCTGGCGAGAGTACGTTGACAAGGGTGAGGCGAGAGAAGAATGATCTTCAGGATGCCAACACCAAGCTGGATGTTGAACTAAAAGACGTTCGTGGCCAGCTATCTGACTCTATGAAGGAGAATCAGCGTCTTCGACGTGGCATATTTAGTAAGTGCTTGAGCGAACTCTTGAAAAAAGGAGTTCGGCGAGGAAGACGAATAACAGAATTATGTCTGTAGGTACGCTTACAGGCCGTCCTGCAGAGGAGATGCCCGGTTCTACGGGTGACCTTCTCCCTGAACTCCTGCAACTGCACGAGCGAATTCGGCAGGCAATGCAAGGGGTTGCCCGGACCTTATGGCCTGCCCACTCCACGCCCGAGGGCCTTGGAGAGCTTGTGGAGAAGCTGATGGGAGCTCGGCGGCGCATCCGGTTGTGGAAGATATCAACCTGCCGACAAGGTGCGGGGGAGGCCTAGGCCATGGTGAAGACCCGCTTTACGAAGTCTGACCCTAATCACATGGCCGAGGTCGGACCAGTGGGGCCTGACGGGAAGGAGATCCCTGTGAACTTGGTGTATGGCCAGGTAGAGCTGGCCGCAAAGTATTCCCAACAGGACTGTAAATTAGACAGCCTGTTAGATGGTATAGAGGAGGAATACGATCAGTCAAGATGACTATGTAATTTATAATTGACATGTGTAATGCCTTCTAGCCGGATTGTAGATCGTTTGTCGTTGCCGACCTTTTCGCTTCGACCTCGGGACCTGACGGTCCGGAGTGTGTCCGAATACCATAACGGTTATAAAAAAACCGGGGTATGCATGGAGACCAGGCGTAGGGGTCATTAGTGCTTTATCAGACAAGTGCCCAACTAGTTATGTTATATTACATGGTTAGTAAGGAACATCTTCCAGAGAGAATAGTTCCGTTAAGGGTTCCTTTCGCTGGGGTGGTGTGCCCTAAAGTGCACGTCCGGACTGCAAATGCAGAAGATCATCTGGGGGCATGTATAAAATAAAAAGGTTCATCTTTAGTTCACCGACCGAATATTCCCTTAAGAACGCTAGCTTTCGGCTTCACCCAGTATGAGGTACACATCCGGCTTATCCGGCAGTAACAATCGCAGAGGTGCTCCCTTTACCGCCTAGCCGAACAATCGGGAACGTAGGGGTAAGCACAGGAGCCAGACAACCCAGCTTGGCCAAAACTTAAGTCATATTGATGCATATAATGGCGAAGAAAAGGTGCATGCGGAAGTCTGACGCATGCGTTGGGTATGAAACCCATATAGACAAGCTTCTGTTAAAGAAGCCCCCAGGTTTAAGGAGCGCGGATAGCGCGTCACATAATGAGCCTTTTAAGGGCTAGAAAAGAAAAGAGTAGTAGACAAAGTAAAAAAAAGGGGTATAAATGTAAATAATGGACAGAGGAAGGAGACAAACACAGAGTCCGGCGCTAGGCATAGAATCTTCGGAGACGTGTGGCGTTCCATGGGTTCGGCTCGAGTCGGTTGTCCGACGCATCTTGCAGGCGGTACGCTCCACCAGTTAGGACTTGGTCGATTATGAATGGACCTTCCCATTTGGGCTTGAGTTTGTTCTTTTGCTTATCCGGCAGGCGCAGAACTAGTTCACCAACGTGTTGGAAATATGCCCTAGAGGCAATAATAAAAGCATTATTATTATATTTCCTTATTCATGATAATTGTCTTTATTCGTGCTATAATTGTGTTATCCGGAAATCGTAATACATGTGTGAATAACAGACAACAATGTGTCCCTAGTGAGCCTCAAGTTGACTAGCTCGTTGATCGACAGATAGTCATGGTTTCCTGACTATGGACATTGGATGTCATCGATAACGGGATCACATCATTAGGAGAATGATGTGATGGACAAGACCCAATCCTAAACATAGCATAAGATCGCATAGTTCATTTGCTAGAGTTTTCCAATGTCAAGTATCCTTTCCTTAGACCATGAGATCGTGTAACTCCCGGATACCGTAGGAGTGCTTTAGGTGTGCCAAACGTCACAACGTAACTGGGTGACTATAAAGGTATACTACGGGTATCTCTGAAAGTGTCTGTTGGGTTGACATGGATCGAGACTGGGATTTGTCACTCCGCTTGACGGAGAGGTATCACTGGGCCCTCTCGGTAATGCATCATCATAATGAGCTCAATGTGATCAAAGTGTTTGATCACGGGATCATGCATTACGGTACGAGAAAAGTGACTTGCCGGTAACGAGATTGAACGAGGTATTGGGATACCGACGATCGAATCTCGGGCAAGTAAAATACCGATTGACAAAGGGAATCATATACGGGATTAATTGAATCCTCGACATCGTGGTTCATCCGATGAGATCATCGTGGAGCATGTGGGAGCCAACATGGGTATCCAGATCCCGCTGTTGGTTATTGCCCGAGAGCCATCTCGGTCATGTCTGCATGTCTCCCGAACCCGTAGGGTCTACACACTTAAGGTTCGGTGATGCTAGGGTTGTGAAGATATGTATATGCAGTAACCTGAATGTTGTTCGGAGTCCCGGATGAGAGCCCGGACGTCACGAGGAGTTTCGGAATGGTCCGGAGGTAAAGATTTATATATGGAAAGTCATCATACGGACATCGGGACAAGTTTCGGGGTTATCGGTATTGTACCGGGACCACCGGAGGGTCCCGGGGGGGTCCACCGGGTGGGGCCACCTATCCCGGAGGGACCCATGGGCTGTATGAGGGAGGGAACCAGCCCATAGTGGGCTGGTGCGCCTTCCCCCCCAAAGGCCCATGCGCCTAGGGTTTGGGGGGGGGGGGGGAACCCTAAAGGGGGCGCCCCCCTTGCTTGGGGGGCAAGCCCCCCTCCCTGGCCGCTGCCCCCCCTAGGAGATTCCATCTCCTAGGGCCGGCGCCCCCCAAGGGGTTATATAAAGGGGGGAGGGGAGGGGGGGGGCTGAACACCCTATGCCCTGACGCCTCCCTCTCCCTCTCCAACACCTCCTCCTCCTCCGTAAGAGCTCGGCGAAGCCCTGTCGGAGTACTGCGGTTCCACCATCACCATGCCGTCGTGCTGCTGCTGGAGTCTTCTTCCCCAACCTCTCCTTTGCCTTGCTGGATCAAGAAGAAGGAGACGTTACGCTGACCGTACGTGTGTTGAACGCGGAGGTGCCGTGCTTTCGGTGCTAGGATCTCCGGTGATTTGGATCATGGTGTGTACGACTACTTCATCCCCGTTCATTGAACGCTTCCGCTCGCGATCTACAAAGTGGTATGTAGATGCAATCTCTCTCTCCCATGACTCGTTGCTAGATGAACTCATAGATGGATCTTGGTGAAACCGTAGGAAAATTTTTAATTTTCTGCAACGTTCCCCAACAGTGGCATCATGAGCCAGGTTTATGCGTAGTTCTCTATTGCACGAGTAGAACACAATTTGTTGTGGGCGTAGATGTTGTCAACTCTTCTTGCCGTTACTAGTCTTATCTTGCTTCAGCGGTATTGTGGGATGAAGCGGCCCGGACCAACCTTACACGTACGCTTACGTGAGACCGGTTCCACCGACTAACATGCACTAGTTGCATAAGGTGGCTGGCGGGTGTCTGTCTCTCCCACTTTAGTTGGAGCGGATTCGATGAAAAGGGTCCTTATGAAGGGTAAATAGAAGTTGACAAATCACGTTGTGGTTTTCACGTAGGTAAGAAAACGTTCTTGCTAGAACCCTAATTCAGCCACGTAAAAACTTGCAACAACAATTAGAGGACGTCTAACTTGTTTTTGCAGCAAGTGCTTTGTGATATGATATGGACAAAGTTGTGATGTATGATGAATGATCTATATGTGATGTATGAGATGTTCATGCTATTGTAATAGGAATCATGACTTGCATGTCGATGAGTATGACAACCGGCAGGAGCCATAGGAGTTGTCTTTATTTTTTTTGTATGACCTGCGTGTCATTGAGAAACGCCATGTAAATTACTTTACTTTATTGCTAAACGCGTTAGCCATAGTAGTAGAAGTAATAGTTGGCGAGCAACTTCATGGAGACACGATGATGGAGATCATGATGATGGAGATCATGGTGTCAAGCCGGTGACAAGATGATCATGGAGCCCCAAGATGGAGATCAAAGGAACTATGTGATATTGGCCATATCATGTCACGTTTATTATTTGATTGCATGTGATGTTTATCATGTTTTGCATCTTGTTTACTTAGAACGACGGTAGTAAATAAGATGATCCCTCATAATAATTTCAAGAAAGTGTTCTCCCTAACTGTGCACCGTTGCGACGGTTCGTTGTTTCGAAGCACCACGTGATGATCGGGTGTGATAGATTCTAACGTTCACATACAACGGGTGTAAGACAGATTTACACACGCGAAACACTTATGTTGACTTGACGAGCCTAGCATGTACAGACATGGCCTCAGAACACAGAAGACCGAAAGGTCGAGCATGAGTCGTATAGAAGATACGATCAACATGAAGATGTTCACCGATGTTGACTAGTCCGTCTCACGTGATGATCGGACGCGGCCTAGTTGACTCGGATCATGTAATACTTAGATGACTAGAAGAGGGATGTCTATCTAAGTGGGAGTTCATTAAATAATTTGATTAAATGAACTTTATTATCATGAACTTAGTCTAAATATTTACAATATGTCTTGTAGATCAAATGGCCAACGTAGTCCTCAACTTCAACGCGTTCCTAGAGAAAACCAAGCTGAAAGACGATGGTAGCAACTATACGGACTGGGTCCGAAACCTGAGGATCATCCTCATAGCTGCCAAGAAAGATTATGTCCTACGAGCACCGCTGGGTGACGCACCTATTCTCCCTGCAGAACAAGACGTTATGAACGTTTGGCAGTCACGCTGCGATGATTACTCCCTCGTTCTGTGCGGCATGCTTTACAGCTTAGAGCCGGGACTCCAAAAGCGTTTTGAGAGACATGGAGCATATGAGATGTTTGAAGAGCTGAAAATGGTTTTCCAAGCTCATGCCCGGGTCGAGAGATATGAAGTCTCCGACAAATTCTTTAGCTGTAAGATGGAGGAAAATGGCTCTGTCAGTGAGCACATACTCAAAATGTCTGGGTTGCACAACCGCTTGACTCAACTGGAAGTTAATCTCCCGGATGAAGCGGTCATTGGCAGAATCCTCCAGTCGCTTCCACCTAGCTACAAGAGCTTTGTGATGAACTACAATATGCAGGGGATGGTAAAGACCATTCCTGAGGTATATGCTATGCTGAAATCAGCAGAGGTAGAAATCAAGAAGGAGCATCAAGTGTTGATGGTGAATAAAACCACTAAGTTCAAGAAGGGCAAGGGTAAAAAGAACTTCAAGAAGGACGGCAAGGAAGTTGCCGCGCCCGGTAAGCAAGTTGCCAGGAAGAAGCCAAAGAATGGACCCAAGCCCGAGACTGAGTGTTTTTATTGCAAGGGAAGTGGTCACTGGAAGCGGAACTGCCCCAAATACTTAGCGGACAAGAAGGCCGGCAAAACCAAAGGTATATGTGATATACATGTAATTGATGTGTACCTTACCAGTACTCGTAGTAGCTCTTGGGCATTTGATACCGGTGCAGTTGCTCACATTTGTAACTCAAAGCAGGAGCTGCGGAATAAACGGAGACTGGCGAAGGACGAGGTGACGATGCGCGTCGGGAATGGTTCCAAGGTCGATGTGATCGCCGTCGGCACGCTACCTCTACATTTACCTACGGGATTAGTTTTAAACCTCAATAATTGTTATTTGGTGCCAAGTTTGAGCATGAACATTGTATCTGGATCTCGTTTAATTCGAGATGGCTACTCATTTAAATCCGAGAATAATGGTTGTTCTATTTATATGAGAGATATGTTTTATGGTCATGCTCCGATGGTTAATGGTTTATTCTTAATGAATCTCGTACGTGATGATACACATATTCATAGTGTGAATACCAAAAGAGTTAAAGTTGATAATAATAGTCCCACATATTTGTGGCACTGCCGCCTTGGTCACATAGGTGTCAAACGCATGAAGAAGCTCCATGCAGATGGACTTTTAGAGTCTCTTGATTATGAATCATTTGACACGTGCGAACCATGCCTCATGGGTAAAATGACCAAGACTCCGTTCTCAGGAACAATGGAGCGAGCAACCAACTTATTGGAAATCATACATACCGATGTGTGCGGTCCAATGAGTGTTGAGGCTCGCGGTGGCTATCGTTATGTTCTCACCCTCACTGATGACTTGAGTAGGTATGGGTATGTCTACTTAATGAAACACAAGTCTGAGACCTTTGAAAAGTTCAAGGAATTTCAGAGTGAGGTTGAAAATCAACGTGAAAGAAAGATCAAGTTTCTACGATCAGATCGTGGAGGAGAATACTTGAGTCACGAATTTGGCACACACTTAAGAAAATGTGGAATAGTTTCACAACTCACGCCGCCTGGAACACCTCAGCGTAATGGTGTGTCCGAACGTCGTAATCACACTCTATTAGATATGGTGTGATCTATGATGTCTCTTACCGACTTACCGCTATCTTTTTGGGGCTATGCTTTAGAGACTGCCGCATTCACTTTAAATAGGGCTCCGTCGAAATCCATTGAGACGACACCGTATGAATTATGGTTTGGGAAGAAACCTAAGCTGTCGTTTCTAAAAGTTTGGGGATGCGATGCTTATGTCAAGAAACTTCAACCTGAAAAGCTCGAACCCAAGTCGGAAAAATGCGTCTTCATAGGATACCCTAAAGAAACTGTTGGGTATACCTTCTACCTCAGATCCGAAGGCAAGATCTTTGTTGCCAAGAATGGATCCTTTCTAGAGAAAGAGTTTCTCTCGAAAGAAGTAAGTGGGAGGAAAGTAGAACTTGATGAAGTGTTACCTCTTGAACCGGAAAATGGCGAAACTCAAGAAAACGTTTCTGAGGTGCCTGCACCGACTAGAGAGGAAATTAATGATGATGATCAAGATGCTTCTAATCAAGCTCCTACTGAAATTCGAAGGTCCACAAGGACACGTTCCGCACCAGAGTGGTACGGCAACCCTGTCTTGGAAATCATGTTGTTAGACAACGGTGAACCTTCGAACTATGAGGAAGCAATGGCGGGCCCGGATTCCGACAAATGGCTGGAAGCCATGAAATCCGAGATAGGATCCATGTATGAAAACGAAGTATGGACTTTGACTGACTTGCCCGTTGAACGGCGAGCGATAGAAAATAAATGGATCTTTAAGAAGAAGACGGACGCGGATGGTAATGTGACCATCTATAAAGCTCGGCTTGTCGCTAAGGGTTATCGACAAGTTCAAGGGGTTGACTACGATGAGACTTTCTCACCGGTAGCGAAGCTGAAGTCCGTCCGAATCATGTTAGCAATTGCCGCATTCTATGATTATGAAATATGACAAATGGACGTCAAAACGGCATTCCTTAATGGTTTCCTTAAGGAAGAATTGTATATGATGCAGCCCGAAGGTTTTGTCGATCCTAAGAACGCTGACAAGGTGTGCAAGCTCCAACGCTCGATTTATGGGCTGGTGCAAGCATCTCGGAGTTGGAACATTCGCTTTGATGAGATGATCAAAGCGTTTGGGTTTACACAGACTTATGGAGAAGCCTGTGTTTAGAAGAAAGTGAGTGGGAGCGCTGTAGCATTTCTCATATTATATGTAGACGACATACTTTTGATGGGAAATGATATAGAACTCTTGGACAGCATTAAGGCCTACTTGAATAAAAGTTTTTCAATGAAGGACCTTGGAGAAGCTGCTTATATATTAGGCATCAAGATCTATAGAGATAGATCGAGACACCTCATAGGTCTTTCACAAAGCACATACCTTGATAAGATATTGAAGAAATTCAATATGGATCAATCTAAGAAAGGGTTCTTACCTATGTTACAAGGTGTGAAATTGAGCTCAGCTCAATGTCCGACCATGGCAGAAGATATAGAAGAGATGAGTGTCATCCCCTATGCCTCAGCCATAGGTTCTATTATGTATGCCATGCTGTGTACCAGACCTGATGTAAACCTTGCCGTAAGTTTGGTAGGTAGGTACCAAAGTAATCCCGGCAAGGAACACTGGACAGCGGTCAAGAATATCCTGAAGTACCTGAAAAGGACTAAGGAAATGTTTCTCGTTTATGGAGGTGACGAAGAGCTCGTCGTAAAAGGTTACATCGACCCTAGCTTCGACACAGATCTGGATGACTCTAAGTCACAAACCGGGTACGTGTATATTTTGAATGGTGGGGCAGTAAGCTGGTGCAGTTGCAAGCAAAGCGTCGTGGCGGGATCTACATGTGAAGCGGAGTACATGGCAGCCTCGGAGGCAGCACATGAAGCAATTTGGGTGAAGGAGTTCATCACCGACCTCGGAGTCATACCCAATGCGTCGGGGCCAATCAAGCTCTTCTGTGACAACACTGGAGCTATTGCACTTGCAAAGGAGCCCAGGTTTCACAAGAAGACAAGGCACATCAAGCGTCGCTTCAACTCCATTCATGAAAATGTTCAAGATGGAGACATAGAGATTTGTAAAGTGCACACGGATCTGAATGTCGCAGATCCGTTGACTAAACCTCTCCCTAAGGCAAAACATGATCAGCACCAGAACTCTATGGGTGTTCGATTCATCACAATGTAACTAGATTATTGACTCTAGTGCAAGTGGGAGACTGTTGGAAATATGCCCTAGAGGCAATAATAAAAGCATTATTATTATATTTCCTTATTCATGATAATTGTCTTTATTCGTGCTATAATTGTGTTATCCGGAAATCGTAATACATGTGTGAATAACAGACAACAATGTGTCCCTAGTGAGCCTCAAGTTGACTAGCTCGTTGATCGACAGATAGTCATGGTTTCCTGACTATGGACATTGGATGTCATCGATAACGGGATCACATCATTAGGAGAATGATGTGATGGACAAGACCCAATCCTAAACATAGCATAAGATCGCATAGTTCGTTTGCTAGAGTTTTCCAATGTCAAGTATCCTTTCCTTAGACCATGAGATCGTGTAACTCCCGGATACCGTAGGAGTGCTTTGGGTGTGCCAAACGTCACAACGTAACTGGGTGACTATAAAGGTATACTACGGGTATCTCTGAAAGTGTCTGTTGGGTTGACATGGATCGAGACTGGGATTTGTCACTCCGCTTGACGGAGAGGTATCACCGGGCCCTCTCGGTAATGCATCATCATAATGAGCTCAATGTGATCAAAGTGTTTGATCACGGGATCATGCATTACGGTACGAGAAAAGTGACTTGCCGGTAACAAGATTGAACGAGGTATTGGGATACCGACGATCGAATCTCGGGCAAGTAAAATACCGATTGACAAAGGGAATCGTATACGGGATTAATTGAATCCTCGACATCGTGGTTCATCCGATGAGATCATCGTGGAGCATGTGGGAGCCAACATGGGTATCCAGATCCCGCTGTTGGTTATTGCCCGAGAGCCATCTCGGTCATGTCTGCATGTCTCCCGAACCCGTAGGGTCTACACACTTAAGGTTCGGTGACGCTAGGGTTGTGAAGATATGTATATGCAGTAACCCGAATGTTGTTCGGAGTCCTGGATGAGATCCCGGACGTCACGAGGAGTTTCGGAATGGTCCGGAGGTAAAGATTTATATATGGAAAGTCATCATACGGACATCGGGACAAGTTTCGGGGTTATCGGTATTGTACCGGGACCACCGGAGGGTCCCGGGGGGTCCACCGGGTGGGGCCACCTATCCCGGAGGGCCCCATGGGCTGTATGAGGGAGGGAACCAGCCCATAGTGGGCTGGTGCGCCTTCCCCCCCAAAGGCCCATGCGCCTAGGGTTTGGGGGGGGGGAACCCTAAAGGGGGCGCCCCCCTTGCTTGGGGGCAAGCCCCCCTCCCTGGCCGCCGCCCCCCCTAGGAGATTCCATCTCCTAGGGCCGGCGCCCCCCCAAGGGGTTATATAAAGGGGGGAGGGGAGGGGGGGCTGAACACCCTATGCCCTGACGCCTCCCTCTCCCCTCCAACACCTCCTCCTCCTCCGTAAGAGCTCGGCGAAGCCCTGTCGGAGTACTGCGGTTCCACCATCACCACGCCGTCGTGCTGCTGCTGGAGTCTTCTTCCCCAACCTCTCCTTTGCCTTGCTGGATCAGGAAGAAGGAGACATTACGCTGACCATACGTGTGTTGAACGCGGAGGTGCCGTGCTTTCGGTGCTAGGATCTCCGGTGATTTGGATCACGGTGTGTACGACTACTTCATCCCCGTTCGTTGAACGCTTCCGCTCGCGATCTACAAAGTGCTATGTAGATGCAATCTCTCTCTCCCATGACTCGTTGCTAGATGAACTCATAGATGGATCTTGGTGAAACCGTAGGAAAATTTTTAATTTTCTGCAACGTTCCCCAACACAACGTTGTAATTTTTGGCCCGTACTTCTCTGCTTTGATATCTTCGGGCTTGCTGTTGATAGAATGCGGAACGGGCCTTAGCTACGTCACGCTCTTCCTCTAAGGCATCCAGGTTGTCCTGCCGATCAAGCTCGGCTTCTCTTTCTTCGTACATGCGCACTCGAGGTGAGTCATGAATTATGTCGCAGGGCAGAATCGCCTCAGCGCCGTACACCATAAAGAATGGTGTTAATCCGGTGGTACGATTTGGCGTGGTTCGCAGCCCCCAGAGTACGGAGTCGAGCTCCTCTACCCAGTGCATATCAGATTCCTTGAGGGACCGCACTAGTCTGGGTTTGATGCCGCTCATGATGAGACCATTTGCACGTTCGACCTGACCGTTAGTTTGTGGGTGATAGACAGAAGCGTAGTCGATCTTAATGCCCATGTTTTTGCACCATAGCTTTACTTCATCAGAGGTGAAGTTTGTGCCGTTATCGGTGATAATGCTGTGGGGGACACCATAACGGTGTACGACCCCGGATACGAAGTCTATCACAGGTCCGGATTCAGCCGTCTTGACAGGCTTGGCTTCTATCCATTTGGTGAATTTGTCCACCATGACCAATAAGTATTTTTTCTTGTGGGTTCCGCCTTTAAGGGGTCCCACCATATCGAGCCCCCAGACCGCGAAAGGCCAAGTGATGGGGATAGTTCGGAGGGCGTTGGGTGGCATATGGCTTTGGTTGGCAAAGAGCTGGCAACCGACGCACCGTTTGACTAGGTCCTGAGCGTCTGCTCTAGCCGTCGGCCAATAGAAGCCAGTACGGAAAGCCTTGCTTACAAGGGACCGAGCCGCGGCGTGATGGCCATCGAGTCCGGCATGAATTTCAGCTAACAGACTCCGCCCTTCCTCTTCGGAGATACACCTTTGAAGGACTCCTGTAGTGCTTTTCTTATATAGCTCTCCCCCGTGGACTTTATAGGCTTTAGATCGCCGCACTATGCAGCGTGCCTCGTTTTGGTCCTCGGGGAGTTCCTGCCTAGTAAGGTAGGCTAGGAATGGTTCCGTCCTCGGGGCGATGACCACCATTATTGCGTGGGCTGAGGGTGTAATTTCGGTGGCGGGGCCGCCGATTATATCTAATTGTTCGGCATTGGGTTGTGCGGTTATGCCCGGGCTTTTATCCGAGGGTTCCCCCTCCCATTTTACGGATGGTTTGAATAATCTTTCTAAGAAGATGTTGGGGGGACTGCATCTCGTTTTGCTCCAATGCGTGCCAGGACGTCCGCTGCCTGATTATTTTCTCGGGCTATGTGATGGAACTCCAGTCCCTCGAACCGAGCTGACATTTTTAGTACGGCATTGCGATAAGCTGCCATTTTTGGGTCTTTGGCGTCGAAGTCGCCATTTATTTGGGATATCGCGAGGTTTGAGTCCCCGCGTACTTCCAGGCGTTGAATGCCCCTGGATACCGCCATCCGGAGGCCATGTAAAAGGGCCTCGTATTCGGCTGCATTGTTGGAGTCCGTGTACACAATTTGGAGTACATATTGGACTGTATCTCCTGTAGGGGACGTCAAAACGACGCCAGCCCCCAGTCCGGCCAGCATTTTGGAGCCGTCGAAATGCATGATCCAGTTTGAGTACGTGCCGTACTCTTTAGGGAGTTCGGCCTCTGTCCATTCGGCGACGAAGTTGGCTAGGACTTGCGATTTAATTGCTCGTCGTGGCTTGTAGGTTATATCGAACGGGAGGAGCTCTATGGCCCATTTTGCTATCCGGCCTGTTGCATCGCGGTTGTTGATAATATCCTTGAGTGGTACTTCCGAGGCTACTGTAATAGAACACTCTTGAAAGTAGTGTCGTAGCTTCCGGGATGCCATGAATACCGCGTATGCGATTTTTTGATAATGCGGGTACCGTGATTTGCATGGTGTGAGGACAGTGGACACGTAGTAAACCGGCCTTTGAAGGGGTAATTTATGTCCGTCCGTTATCCGTTCGACGACGAGTACTGCGCTAACAACTTGATGGGTTGCGGCAATGTACAATAGCATGGGTTCGCCGGTATTCGGCGCGGCCAGGACGGGGTTTGTTGCCAAGATGGCCTTTATTTCCTCGAGTCCGGCCGTGGCAGCATCCGTCCACTCGAAGTGTTCGGTGCGCCTAAGGAGGCGGTAAAGGGGTAGTGCCTTTTCTCCCAAGCGGGAGATGAAGCGGCTTAAGGCCGCCACGCATCTGGTGAGTTTCTGAATTTTCTTGAGATCTTTTGGGACATCCAATTGTGATAGAGCTCGGATTTTAGCTGGATTTGCTTCAATTCCTCTGCCGGATACAATAAAGCCCAGGAGCTTTCCGGCTGGGACGCCGAAAACACATTTTTCTGGATTGTGCTTGATGTCGTATTTTCGCAGGTTGTCGAATGTAAGTCTCAAGTCATCTACTAGAGATTCGACGTGTCTTGATTTAACGACCACATCATCTACGTACGCCTCCACTGTTTTGCCGATCTGGTTTGCCAAACATGTTTGAACCATGCGCTGATATGTCGCGCCGGCGTTTTTGAGCCCAAAGGGCATTGTGTTGAAGCAGAATGGGCCGTATGGCGTGATGAATGCTGTTGCAGCTTGGTCGGATTCTGCCATCTTTATTTGATGGTAACCGGAGTATGCGTCGAGGAAACACAGTGAATCGTGTCCTGCGGTGGCATCGATGATTTGATCAATTCGAGGGAGGGGAAAGGGATCCTTTGGGCAGGCCTTATTAAGGTCTTTGAAGTCGACACACAGGCGCCATGATTTGTCCTTCTTTGGTACCATTACCAGGTTTGCTAGCCAGTCCGGGTGTTTGATATCTCTAATGAATCCGGCCTCCAATAATTTGGCTAGTTCCTCTCCCATGGCCTGTCTCTTTGGTTCAGAGAAACGCCGAAGGGTTTGTTTGACAGGTTTGAATCCTTTCTGGATATTTAAGCTGTGCTCGGCCAGCCTGCATGGGATTCCTGGCATATCTGAGGGGTGCCAAGCGAAAATATCCCAGTTCTCTCGTAGGAACTCACGCAGTGCGGCGTTTACATCAGGCTCAATTGTGCCCCGATGGAGGCTGTTTTATTCGGGTCCGTTGGGTGGACCTGGAATTTGACTATTTCGTCCGCTGGTTTGAAGGATGTGGATTTGGATCTCTTATCGTGTATCACATCATCCCTGCTAACCGTGGATCGCAGCGCCGTCAGCTCTTCGGCCGCTAAGGCTTCAGATAGTGCCTCGAGGGCTAATGCGGCTGTCTTGTTTTCGGCGCGGAGTGCTATGTCCGGATCACTAGCGAGAGTGATAATTCCGTTTGGCCCAGGCATCTTAAGCTTCATGTACCCGTAATGGGGTATGGCTTGAAAAACTATGAATGCCTCTCGTCCTAATATAGCGTGATATCCGCTTCTGAACGGGGCCACCTGGAACGTGATTTGTTCGGACCTGTAATTATCCGGCGTGCCGAATACCACATCTAGTGTGATCTTTCCGGTGCAGCGCGCTTCCTGTCTGGGGATTATTCCTCTAAAGGTTGTGCTGCTTCGCTCAATGCGGTTCCAGTCTATTTCCATCTTTTGGAGGGTTTCCTCGTAGATGAGGTTCAATCCACTGCCTCCATCCATAAGTACCTTTGCGAGGCGACAGCCGTCCACTATGGGACTGAGAACCAATGTGGCTGGCGCTCTGGCTGGTCGGAATTTAGGCTCGTCGCTCGCATTGAAGGTGATGGCAGTATTGCTCCATGGATTTATGGTCGCTACTTGGTAGACTTCGGCGAGGCTGCGAAGTGTTCTTTTTCGCATGCTATTTGATGCGAAAGTCTCGGAGATTGTGAGAACGGTATTGAAATTCCCGGGCTGGTTTCCTTCGACCTCTGGATTTAGGAGGTCCTCGCCAATTTTGGCCACCTGCCGGAGTATCCAACATGCCCTGAGGCTGTGAGTTGGGGTGGCATCCTCTGCACTGTGAATTTTGCAGGGTCCATCGAGCCACCTTTCTAGCACGGTTCCGTGCCCCCTAGAGGGTTTTGATTTTTTATTTAATCCGGGTGCTTTGCTGTAGTGCGCCCTTTTGATTCGGACGGGATTGCTATTCAAGGTCGGATTATCCCAAAATTTAATTTCGGTTTTCCGAGCACTTTCCATCGCGCAGTATTTTTGTACTATGGACGCCAAGTCAGCAAAGCGCGTAATATTACGACGACTTATGGCGTTGAGTATCCCCTTGTCCGTGCAGTTACTGCAGAAGATTGAAATCGCGTCTCCCTCGTGGCAGTCCTTTATCCTGTTCATAAGCAGGAGGAATCTGGCCCAGTAATGATGCACTGTTTCTTCGGGCATCTGCTTGATTTGGGGGAGATCGCTTAAGATCGGATAGGCGTAATTCATTAGATCTGATACTTCACCCGGTTTGCTGTTCGGAGGCCGAACGACCTCCGGATTCCGAGATCCAGAGTCCTGTATGTTTTCCGGTTTGCCTGGTTCCAAGCCCAGGTCTTGGGTTGTATCCTCCCCTCCGTGGACATCCGGCATGGAGGGTTCCGGAATTCGGACGTAACTGGTCCTTAAGATTGATGAAGGGTCACCGCATTGTGTTTCCACCACAGCAACATGATGGGTGGCTTGGGGAGAGTTGATTTCCCTTAGATCGGGTTTAGGCCCAACCTGGTCGTAGTTTGTAGCGACCCCCAAGGCGGCGATGCGATCCAGGAGCTCGTTCATGGAGGAGAGCTCCACCGGATCTAGCTGCTCGGCCAATTCCAAGCTGACGCGGAGATTGTTTTCGATGACCCGAGAGGTCACCGTCGGCGTAATGGCCGAACGGGCGGTCATGAGAAAACCACCCAGCCGGAGGGTTTGGCCGATAGCCAAAGATCCCTCAGTGACGGCGCCGTCTTTAAAGATGGGAAAAGGCATCCTTCCTGATCGCGACGGCACAGAGGAACTCTCAATGAAAGCACCAATGTCGGTGTCAAAACCGGCGGATCTCGGGTAGGGGGTCCCGATCTGTGGATCAAGGTCGGATGGTAACAGGAGACAAGGGACACTTTATTTTACCCAGGTTCGGGCCCTCTCGATGGAGGTAAAACCCTACTCCTGCTAGATTAATATTGATGATATGGGTAGTACAAGAGTAGATCTACCACGAGATCAAGGAGGCTAAACCCTAGAAGCTAGCCTATGGGTATGATGATGGTTATGATGTGTTCGTCCTACGGACTACAACCCTCCGGTTTATATAGGCACCGGATAGGGTTAGGGTTACACAGAGTCGGTTACATTGGTAGGAGATCTTGAATATCCGCACGCCTAGCTTGCCTTCCACGCCAAGGAAAGAACCTTCCGGACAGTCTTCAATCTTGTATCCTCATAGTCCTGGAGTCCGGCTGAAGATATAGTTCGGCTATCCGAACACCCCCTAATCCAGGACTCCCTCAAATAATAAAGTGATTGGAGATTGATATGATGAGAATAGACCCGGGGGCCATAGGTTTCACTAGTGGCTTCTCTCAAGAGCATAAGTATTTCTACGGTGGGTGAACAAATTACTGTTGAGCAATTGACTGAATTGAGCATAGTTATGAGAATATCTAGGTATGATCATGTATATAGGCATCACGTCCGAGACAAGTAGACCGACTCCTGTCTGCATCTACTACTATTACTCCACTCATCGACCGCTATCCAGCATGCATCTAGAGTATTAAGTTAATGAAAACAGAGTAACGCCTTAAGCAAGATGACATGATGTAGAGGAATAAATTCATGCAATATGATAAATACCCCATCTTGTTATCCTCGATGGCAACAATACAATACGTGCCTTGCTGCCCCTTCTTTCACTGGGTAAGGACACCGCAAGATTGAAGCCAAAGCTAAGCACTTCTCCCATTGCAAGAAAAACCAATCTAGTAGGCCAAACCAAACTGATAATTCGAAGAGACTTGCAAAGATAACCAATCATACATAAAAGAATTCAGAGAATATTCAAATATTGTTCATAGATAATATTGATCATAAACCCACAATTCATCGGTCTCAACAAACACACTGCAAAAGGAAGATTACATCTAATAGATCTCCACGAGAGAGGGGGAGAACATTGTATTGAGATCCAAAAAGAGAGAAGAGGCCATCTAGCTACTAACTATGGACCCGAAGGTCTGAGGTAAACTACTCACACTTCATAGGAGAGGCTATGATGATGATGTAGAAGCCCTCCATGGTGGATTCCCCTTCCGGCGGAGCTCTGGAACAGGCCCCAAGATGGGATCTCGTGGGTACAGAAGGTTGCGGCGGTGGAATTAGGTTTTTGGCTCCGTTTCTGATCGTTTGGGGGTACGTAGGTATATATAGGAGGAAGGAGTACGTTGGTGGAGCTTCGAGGGGCCCACGAGGCAGGGGGAGCGCCCTAGGGGGCGCCCTCCACCCTCGTGACCGCCTCGTGGCTTTCTTGACGGAGGGTCCAAATCTCCTGGATCATATCTGACGAGAAAATCATGTTCCCGAAGGTTTCATTCCGTTTGGACTCCGTTTCTTCGAAACACTGAAATAGGCAAAAAAAAACAGCAATTCTGGGCTGGGCCTCCGGTTAATAAGTTAGTCCCAAAAGTAATATAAAAGTGGAAAATAAAGCCCAATATAGTCCAAAATAGTAGATAATATAGCATGGAGCAATAAAAAAATTATAGATACGTTGGAGACGTGTCACCTACACAGTGATGAACATGATAGCCCTGAGGAATTTGAACCTCAAATATCCGACCGTTGCTGTGCTACGCTCCAGCTGTCCCAAAATATCTACCCACCTAACGATCATATCATTGAAGGGCATTTATGTCTTATCATGTCGGGCTGCTCCCTAGGCTATAAATAGCCGCCCCTACAACCACTAGCTGGTTGGCTGCTCCGAAAGAAACTTATACATATCATTGAGATCATCCCATCCTCCGAGGACTTTGAGAGAAAAACATCAAGCGAGGTAAAACCCAAAAACCCAAAACCCAAACACCTACAACCAAAGTGATTGAGCATCACTGAAGTGATTGTTCCTGTGTGGAACCGACGCTTGTTACCTTTGAGGAATGTGTATTGATACGTCTCCAACGTATCTATAATTTTTGATTGCTCCATGCTATATTATCTATTGTTTTGGGCAATATTGGGCTTTACTATCCACTTCTATATTATTTTTGGGACTAACCTATTAACCAGAGGCCCAGCCCAGAATTGCTATTTTTTGCCTATTTCAGTGTTTCGAAGAAAAGGAATATCAAACGGAGTCGAAACGGAATGAAATCGACTGGAGAAGTTATTTTTGGAAGGAAAGCTACCGGAAAAACTTGGAGTGCATGCCACGGGAGTCCCGGGCTGCCCACGAGGGTGGGGGGGGGGGTGCGCCCACCCCCCTAGGGCGCGCCCCCTGCCTCGTGGACAGCCCGGAGGTCCACCGACATACTTCTTTCACCCATATATACCCACGTACCCTAAAACTTCTGAAGAACAGAATAGATCGGGAGTTCCGCCGCCGCAAGCCTCTGTAGCCACCAAAAACCAATCGGGACCCTGTTCCGGCACCCTGCCGGAGGGGGGATCCCTCACCGGTGGCCATCTTCATCATCCCGGCGCTCTCCATGACAAAGAGGGAGTAGTTCACCCTCGGGGCTGAGGGTATGTACTAGTAGCTATGTTTTTGATCTCTCTCTCTCTCTCTCTCGTGTTCTTGATTTGGCACGATCTTGATGTATCGCGAGCTTTGCTATTATAGTTGGATCTTATGTTTCTTCTCCCCCTCTACTCTCTTGTAATTGATTGAGTTTCCCCTTTGAAGTTATATTATCGGATTGAGTCTTTAAAGATTTGAGAACACTTGATGTATGTCTTGCCGTGCGTATCTGTGGTGACAATGGGATATCACGTGATTCACTTGATGTATGTTTTGGTGATCAACTTGCGGGTTCCGCCCATGAACCTATGCATAGGCTTGGCACACGTTTTCGTCTTGATTCTCCGGTAGAAACTTTGGGGCACTCTTTCAGGTTCTATGTGTTGGTTGAATAGATGAATCAGAGATTGTGTGATGCATATCGTATAATCATACCCACGGATACTTGAGTTGACATTGGAGTATGTAGGTGACATTCGGGTTTTGGTTGATTTGTGTCTTAAGGTGTTATTCTAGTACGAACTCTAGGGCTGTTTGTGACACTTATAGGAATAGCCCAACGGATTGATTGGAAAGAATAACTTTGAGGTGGTTTCATACCCTACAATAATCTCTTCGTTTATTCTCCGCTATTAGTGACTTTGGAGTGACTCTTTGTTGCATGTTGATGGATAGTTATATGATCCAATTATGTTATTATTGTTGAGAGAACTTGCACTAGTGAAAGTATGAACCCTAGGCCTTGTTTCCTAGCATTGCAATAACATTTACGCTCACTTTTACCACTTGTTACCTTGCTGTTTTTATATTTTCAGATTAAAAAAACCTATATCTACTATCCATATTGCACTTGTATCACCATCTCTTCGCCGAACTAGTGCACCTATACAATTTACCATTGTATTGGGTGTGTTGGGGACACAAGAGACTCTTTGTTATTTGGTTGCTGGGTTGTTTGAGAGAGACCATCTTCATCCTACGCCTCCCACGGATTGATAAATCTTAGGTCATCCACTTGAGGGAAATTTGCTATTGTCCTACAAACCTCTGCACTCGGAGGCCCAACAACGTCTACAAGGAGAAGGTTGCGTAGTAGACATCAAGCTCTTTTCTGGCGCCGTTGCCGGGGAAGTGAGTGCTTGAAGGTATATCTTTAGATCTTGCAATAAAATCTTTTTGTTTCTTGTTTTAGCACTAGTTTAGTTTATAAAAGAAAATTAAAAAAATGGAATTGAGTCTACCTCATACGCTTCATCTTTTTAATATCTTTCGTGAGAATGATGGGAAGGAAAATTGTGCTCAAGTACTAGAAGAAGAATTACATAGAATGCTTGGAATAAAATATTTGAATGATGAGCATGATTGCAATGTTGTTAGTATAAATTCTTTGAATATCCATGATGCTAATGATATGCAAAGCCACAAGCTTGGGGAAGCTATGTTTGATGAAGATGATACTTTTTTGTCCCCCAAGCTTCGATGAGCAAATTTACTATGATGAAAGCATGCCTCCTATCTATGATGATTATTGTGATGACACATATGCTTTACAGAATAATAATAACCATGAAACTTGTCATCTTGATCTTAATTCTCAATCATATGATAGTTATTTTGTTGAGTTTGCTCCCACTACTATTCATGAGAATAAATTTGCTTATGTGGAGAGTAGTAAAATTTTTATGCTTGTAGATCATGAAAAGAATGCTTTAGGTGCTGGTTATATTGTTGAATTCATTCATTATGCTACTGAAAACTATTATGAGGGAGGAACATATGCTTGTAGGAATTGCAATAATATCAAGTTTCCTCTCTATGTGCTTAAAGTTTTGAAGTTATGCTTGTTTTGCCTTCCTATGCTAGTTGATTATTGTTCCCATAAGTTGTTTGATCACAAAATCCCTATGCATAGGAAGTGGGTTATACTTAAATGTGCTAGTCATATTCTTCATGATGCTCTCTTTATGTTTCAATTCTTATCTTTTATGTGAGCATCATTGAAATCATCACGCCTAGCTAGGGGCTTTAAACGTTAGCGCTTGTTGGGAGGCAACCCAATTTTATTTTAGTTTCTTGTTTTTTGGTTCTGTTTAGGAATAAATAATCCATCTAGCTTCTGTTTAGATGTGGTTTTATGTTTTAATTAGTGTTTGTGCCAAGTAGAACCTTTGGGAAGACTTGGGTGAAGTCTTTATGATCATGCTGTAAAAAACAGAAACTTTAGCGCTCACGAGATTAGCTTCAACTTTTTACTGGAGAGTGCTATTTAGTTGATTCTTTTAGCAGATGATTACTAGACAAATTCTTCAGGTCCACCAATTTATTTTAGAATTTTTTGACTTCCAGAAGTTTGCATTAGTTACAGATTACTACAGACTGTTCTGTTTTTGACAGATTCTGTTTTTCGTGTGTTGTTTGCTTATTTTGATGACTCTATGGCTAGTAAAATAGTTTATAGACCATAGATAAGTTGGAATACAGTAGGTTTAACACCAATATAAATAAAGAATGATTTCATTACAGTACCTTGAAGTGGTGTTTTGTTTTTCTTTCGCTAACGGAGCTTACGAGTTTTCTGTTAAGTTTTGTGTTGTGAAGTTTTCAAGTTTTGGGTAAAGATTCGATGGACTATAGAATAAGGAGTGGAAAGAGCCTAAGCTTGGGGATGCCCAAGTCACCCCAAGGTAATATTCAAGGATAACCAAGAGCCTAAGCTTGGGGATGCCCCGGAAGGCATCCCCTCTTTCGTCTTCATCCATCGGTAACTTTACTTGGAGCTATATTTTTATTCACCACATGATATGTGTTTTGCTTGGAGCGTCATTTACTTTTGTTAGTATTTGCTTGCTGTCATTTAGAATAATGTTTTGCATCTTTAGTTTCAATAAAAATGTCAAGGATATCTTTTACCATGCTTATTTTGCAAGTATACATGTTGCTGTTTTAAAACAAAAAGTTTACCGCTGTTGCAAAAATTCTCTAGAAAAGTAAGAATGTGATAAAATGTTGAAACCTTTTGAATAAGAAGCTCTGATAAATTTACTACAGTGGGAATTTTCTTTAATAATTTTTGGAGTTAGGAAAGTATGATGAATCTTGCATTCTTTACAGACTGTACTGTTTTGGCAGATTGCTGTTATGTTTGCATTGTTTGCATATGTTTGCTTGTTTAATGATTCTATTTGAGGATAGTACTATCAAATATGCAGAGGCATTTGATACGTCTCCAACGTATCTATAATTTTTTATTGCTCCATGCTATATTATCTACTGTTTTGGACTATAATGGGCTTTATTTTCCACTTTTATATTATTTTTGGGACTAACCTATTAACCGGAGGCCCAACCCAGAATTGCTATTTTTTTTGCCTATTTCAGAGTTTCGGAGAAACAGAATATCAAACGGAGTCCAAACGGAATGAAACCTTCGGGAACATGATTTTCTCATCAGACGTGATCCAGGAGACTTGGACCCTACTCCAAGGAACAAAAGAGGCGGTCATGAGGGTGGGGGGCGCGCCCCCTGCCTCGTGGGCCCCCTGTTGCTCCACCGACGTACTTCTTCCTCCTATATATATCCACGTACCCCAAACGATCAGATACGGAGCCAAAAACCTAATTCCACCACCGCAACCTTCTGTATCCACGAGATCCCATCTTGGGGCCTGTTCTGGAGCTCCGCCGGAGAGGGCCGTCATCACGAAGGGCTTCTACATCATCCTAGACCCTCCGATGAAGTGTGAGTAGTTCACCTCAGACCTTCGGGTCCATAGTTAGTAGCTAGATGGCCTCTTCTCTCTTTTTGGATCTCAATACAATGTTCTCCCCCTCTCTCGTGGAGATCTATTAGATGTAATCTTCCTTTTGCGGTGTGTTTGTTGAGACCGATGAATTGTGGGTTTATGATCAATATTATCTATGAACAATATTTGAATATTCTCTGAATTCTTTTATGTATGATTGGTTATCTTTGCAAGTCTCTTCGAATTATCAGTTTGGTTTGGCCTACTAGATTGGTTTTTCTTGCCATGGGAGAAGTGCTCAGCTTTGGGTTCAATCTTGCGGTGTCCTTTCCCAGTGACAGAAGGGGCAGCAAGGCACGTATAGTATTGTTGCCATCGAGGATAACAAGATGGGGTTTTTTTTATCATATTGCATGAAACTATCCCTCTACATCATGTCATCTTGCTTAAGGCATCACTCTGTTTTTAACTTAATACTCTAGATGCACGCTGGATAGCAGTCGATGAGTGGAGTAATAGTAGTAGATGCAGGCAGGAGTCGGTCTACTTGTCTCGGACGTGATGCCTATATACATGATCATACCTAGATATTCTCATAACTATGCTCAATCCTGTCAATTGCTCAACAGTAATTTGTTCACCCACCGTAGAATACTTATGCTCTTGAGAGAAGCCACTAGTGAAACCTATGGCCCCCGAGTCTATTTTCCTCATATCAATCTCCATCACTTTAATCTTGCTTGCTTTTTACTTTGCCTTTTTACTTTTCACCTTGCATCTCTATACCAAAAATACCAAAAATATTATCTATCATCTCTATCTGATCACACCCCCCTAAGTAACCGTGAAGGGATTGACAACCCCTAATCGCGTTGGTTGCGTGGAGCTATTGTTTTTGTGTAGGTATGAGGGACTCGAGCGTGGCCTCCTACTGGATTGATACCTTGGTTCTCAGAAACTGAGGGAAATACTTACGCTACTTTGCTGCATCATCCTCTCCTCTTCGGGGAAATCCAACACATCGCTCAAGAGGTAGCAGCATTTAGTATGCAATGTTGAATAATAATTTTAGTGATTTGCTACAGTAGAGTATGATAAATTTTGCATTGGTTTATACTAACTTATCTCACAAGTCCTTGTTGAGTTTTGTGTGGATGAAGCTTTTGAGATTTAGAAAACCGTGATATGAGAGGAATTAAGGAGACACAAAAGCTCAAGCTTGGGGATGCCCAAGGCACCCCAAGATAATATTTCAAGAAGTCTCAAGAATCTAAGCTTGTGGATGCCCCGGTAGGCATCCCACCTTTCTTCTTCAAAAAATATCGGTTAGTATCAGTTGAACCTAAGTTTTTGCTTCTTCACAGGATGTGTGCTATCCTTGAAATGTCGTTTTATTTTGTTTTGCTTGCTGTTTGAATAGAATACCAAGATCTTAAATTATTAAATGGGAGAGTCTTCACATAGTTGCATAATTATCCGACTACTCATTGATCTTCACTTATATCTTTCGGAGTAGTTTGTTTGCTCTAGTGCTTCACTTATATCTTTTAGAGCACAATGGTGGTTTTATTTTGAAGAAATAGATGAACTCTCATGCTTCACTTATATTATTTTGAGAGTCTTAAATAGCATGGTAATTCGCTTAAATAATTCTAATATACTAGGCATACAAGATTATTAAAAGAAAAATTCTTATGAGTGTGTTGAATACTAAGAGAAGTTTGATGCTTGATGATTGTTTTGAGTTATGGAGGTAGTAATATTAGAGTCATGCTAGTTGGGTAGTTGTGAATTTGAGAAATACTTGTGTTAAAGTTTGTGATTCCCGTAGCATGCACGTATGGTGAACCGTTATGTGATGAAGTCGGAGCATGCTTTATTTATTGATTGTCTTCCTTATGAGTGGCGGTCGGGGACGAGCGATGGTCTTTTCCAACCAATCCATCCTCCTAGGAGCATGTGCGTAATACTTTGCTTTGATAACTTGTAGATTTTTGCAATAAGTATGTGAGTTCTTTATGACTAATGTTGAGTCCATGGATTATACGCACTCTCACCCTTCCACCATTGCTAGCCTCTCTAATACCGCGCACCTTTCGCCAGTATCTTACACCCACCATATACCTTCCTCAAAACAACCACCATACCTACCTATCATGGCATTTCCATAGCCATTCCGAGATATATTGCCATGCAACTTATCACCGTTCTGTTTATTATGACACGCTACATCATTGTCATATTGCTTTGCATGATCATGTAGTTGACATCGTATTTGTGGCAAAGCCACCGTTCATAATTCTTTCATACATGTTACTCTTGACTCATTGCATATTCAGGTACACCGCCCGAGGCATTCACATAGAGTCATATTTTGTTCTAAGTATCGAGTTGTAATTTTTGAGTTGTAAGAAAATAAAAGTGTGATGATCTTCATGTTTAGAGCATTGTCCCAAGTGAGGAAAAGGATGATGGAGACTATGATTCCCCCACAAGTTGGGATGAGACTCCGGACGAAAAAAAGAGGCCATAAAAAAAGGAAAAGGACTAAAAAATGAGAGAAAAGAGAGAAGGGACAATGTTACTATCATTTTACCACACTTGTGCTTCAAACTAGCACCATGATCTTCATGATAGAGAGTCTCTCATTTTGTCACTTTTATACTAGTGGGAATTTTTCATTATAGAACTTGGCTTGTATATTCTAATGATGGGCTTCCTCAAAATGCCCTAGGTCTTCGTGAGCAAGCGAGTTGGATGCACGCCTAATTAGTTTCTTTTGTTGAGCTTTCATATACTTATAGCTCTAGTGCATCCGTTGCATGGCAATCCCTACTCACTCACATTGATATCTATTGACGGGCATCTCCATAGCCCGTTGATACGCCTAGTTGATGTGAGACTATCTTCCCCTCTTTTTGTCTTCTCCACAACCATCGTTCTATTCCACTTATAGTGCTATGTCCATGGCTCACGCTCATGTATTGCGTGAAGATTGAAAAAGTTTTGAGAATGTCAAAAGTATGAAACAATTGCTTGGCTTGTCATCGGGGTTGTGCATGATTTAAATACTTTGTGTGGTGAAGATAGAGCATAGCCAGACTATATGATTTTGTAGGGATAACTTTCTTTGGCCATGTTATTTTGAGAAGACATAATTGCTTAGTTAATATGCTTGAAGTATTATTACTTTTATGCCAATATGAACTTTTGTCTTGAATCTTTCGGATCTGAATATTCATACCACAATTAAGAAGAATTACATTGAAATTATGCCAAGTAGCACTCCGCATCAAAAAAATTCTTTTTAATCATTTACCTACTCGAGGACGAGCAGGAATTAAGCTTGGGGATGCTTGATACGTCTCCAACGTATATATAATTTTGGATTGCTCCATGCTATATTATCTATTGTTTTGGGCAATATTGGGCTTTATTATCCACTTCTATATTATTTTTTGGACTAACCTATTAACCGGAGGCCTAGCCCAGAATTGCTGTTTTTTGCCTATTTCAGTGTTTCAAAGAAAAGGAATATCAAACGGAGTCGAAACGGAATGAAATCAACTGGAGAAGTTATTTTTAGAAGGAAAGCTACCGAAAAAACTTAGAGCGCACGCCAGGGGAGTCCCGGGCTGCCCACGAGGGTGGGGGGCGCGCCCCCTGCCTCGTGGACAGCCCGGAGGTCCACCGACGTACTTCTTTCACCCATATATACCCACGTACCCTAAAACTTCCAAAGAATAGAATAGATCGGGAGTTCCGCCGCCGCAAGCCTCTGTAGCCACCAAAAACCAATCGGGACCCTGTTCCGGCACCCTGCCAGAGGGGGGATCCCTCACCAGTGGCCATCTTCATCATCCCGGCGCTCTCCATCACGAGGAGGGGGTTGTTCACCCTCGGGGCTGAGGGTATGTACCAGTAGCTATGTGTTTGATCTCTCTCTCTCTCTCTCTCCCATGTTCTGGATTTGGCACGATCTTGATGTATCGCGAGCTTTGCTATTATGGTTGGATCTTATGTTTCTTGTCCCCCTCTACTCTCTTGTAATGGATTGAGTTTCCCCTTTGAAGTTATCCTATCGGATTGAGTCTTTAAAGATTTGAGAACACTTGATGTATGTCTTGCCGTGCGTATCTATGGTGACAATGGGATATCATGTGATCCACTTGATGTATGTTTTGGTGATGAACTTGCGGGTTCCGCCCATGAACCTATGCATAGGGGTTGGCACACGTTTTCTTCTTGATTCTCCGGTAGAAACTTTGGGGCACTCTTTGAGGTTCTATGTGTTGGTTGAATAGATGAATCTGAGATTGTGTGATGCATATCGTATAATCATATCCATGGATACTTGAGGTGACATTGGAGTATCTAGGTGACATTAGGGTTTTGGTTGATTTGTGTCTTAAGGTGTTATTCTAGTACGAACTCTAGGGCTGTTTGTGACACCTATAGGAATAGCCCAACCAATTGATTGGAAAGAATAACTTTGAGGTGGTTTCATACCCTACAATAATCTCTTCGTTTGTTCTCCGCTATTAGTGACTATGGAGTGACTCTTTGTTGCATGTTGAGGGATAGTTATATGATCCAATTATGTTATTATTGTTGAGAGAACTTGCACTAGTGAAAGTATGAACCCTAGGCCTTGTTTCCTAGCATTGCAATACCGTTTACGCTCACTTCTACCACTTGTTACCTTGCTGTTTTTATATTTTCAGATTACAAAAACCTATATCTACTATCCATATTGCACTTGTATCACCATCTCTTCGCCTAACTAGTGCAGCTATACAATTTACCATTGTATTGGGTGTGTTTGGAACACAAGAGACTCTTTGTTATTTGGTTGCAGGGTTGTTTGGGAGAGACCATCTTCATCCTATGCCTCCCACGGATTGATAAACCTTAGGTCATCCACTTGAGGGAAATTTGCTACTGTCCTACAAATCTCTGCACTCGGAGGCCCAACAATGTCTACAAGAAGAAGGTTGCGTAGTAGACATCATGTATCCTCCAGACGGTTAGGCGTCATGGTCTGAGCATCCAAGAGGAATTGTGGATCGCCGAGTGACCAAGTCTGTGAAGGTTTGGAAGTCACCTGAAGACTTACCACGAGTGATTGGGCGAGGTCTGTGTGACTTTAGCTCATGGAGAATACGGTGAGGACTGTGTGTCCTCTGGTTTAAATACCCAGCCGCTCCAACCAGACGTACAACTGTCACAGCAATTGGAACTGGTTTACCAAATCATTGTCTTCACCAAGCCAACTGGTTCTATTCCCTCAACCCTTTCATTTCCTCATTCATGTGTTGATGAACCTGATCATTACTGTTTGAAGACTTTCTCTATTTCCTCAATTCTATTTCTTTAGTCACATAGTCTTCAGCCTGCTTATCTTGTTCTCACGTTATCTGTACTCTGTACTTGTTTTCATTTCATCATGATGACTATGATGTTGCTCTGTTATGCTTATACCTGAGTACTTATTCCGCTGCTAGTGTGTCATTGCTTAGGAATTTCTTCACCTAGAAATTCCTCAGTGACGAATTTGTAAAAACCGCCTATTCACCCCCTCTAGTCGATATAACGCACTTTCAATTGGTATATGTACTCACTTGTTCTGTGTGATTTTGGTTTAACCACCTAGAGTTTTAGTTATGTCTACCGCATGTATGAAGAAAGTATCATGCCCTATCTTTGACGGTTAATGATTATCCCAAGTGGAAGGCCATGATGAGGAAGCGCCTCATGGCGATGGACAGCAAATTGTGGACCGTCACAGAGATTGGCCTCACTGACTTATGCAAGATGGCGGATGATGATGATATTCGCAAGTACACTCGTCTAGATTGCATGGCGAAGGATATCATCTGCTGCTGTCTCTTCAGAAATCAGCTCAGGCTCATTATGCATCTGTGCAATGCAAAGCTTATCTGGGACCGAATCTCTGATGTTTATGAAGGTCATCGAACTCGTCAGGATCCCTGGTTTGATGATTTCAAGGAATCACTCAAAACAATGACTTCCGAACCAGAATCATCATCATCCGTACCATGCCTCATGGCTAAGGGTGCAAAGGTAACTAATTACTCCTCATCTGAATCTAGTGATGATGAATCTGATGATGATGATGTCTTTGGACCTAGTTATACCAAGGTTGTTACTGTTGCCAATCTGATGCGGGGTGGTGTGGTGGCATGTCTGAAAAGGCGGCACGCGTCTCCGGGGTGTGGCCCCCGTCACGAACGGCACCGCCGCCGGCACCTGGAGGGGGGAAACAGACGCGTCGGGTCTACACGGAGGGGATCTTGCCGTGGGTTTGGCCCTGATGTTGCTCCAAAGTGTTTCTATGGGCTGACCTAAAACAGCCGGGTGGAGAGTTCCACTGGTCAAAGCCCGTCCGTGTAAAGTCAAAGGGCTAGATCTCATGGTCAAACGCTATAGGGTTAGGCGGGACAGGGGCCCTGGGGTGTAGCAATGCCAACGGAGCGTCGCACCGGGACCTCATACATGCGGGGTGGTGTGGTGGCATGTCTGAAGAGGCGGCACGCGTCTCCGGGATGTGGCCACCCTCACGGACGGCGCCGCCGCCGGCACCTGGAGGGGGGAAACGGATGCGTCGGGTCTACACGGAGGGGATCTTGTTGTGGGTTTGGCCCGGATGTTGCTCCAAAGTGTTCCTATGGGCTGACCTAACACAACCGGGTGGAGAGTTCCACTGGTCGCAGTGTTATGACGCACTGCGGAATACGTCAGCAGATTTGATTTGTGTTTGTATTATTCTCTATATGGCAATACGTGGAAACTTGTTTTGCAGAGCCGGACACTATTTTTTGGTGTTTATTATCTTCTTGAAGAATTTGGAGGAGGAACCCGCCTTGCAATGCCGAAGACAATTTGCGCGCCGGACTAGTCGTCATTGAAGCCTGGTTCAGACACCTACTGAGGGAGTCCTGGATTAGGGGGTGTTCGGATAGCCGAACTATATCTTCAGCCGGACTCCAGGACTATGAAGATACAAGATTGAAGACTTCGTCCCGTGTCCGGAAGGTTCTTTCCTTGGCGTGGAAGGCAAGCTAGGCGTGCGGATATTCAAGATCTCCTACCAATGTAACCGACTCTGTGTAACCATAACCCTATCCGGTGCCTATATAAACCGGAGGGTTGTAGTCCGTAGGACGAACACATCATAACCATCATCATACCCATAGGCTAGCTTCTAGGGTTTAGCCTCCGTGATCTCATGGTAGATCTACTCTTGTACTACCCATATCATCAATATTAATCTAGCAGGAGTAGGGTTTTACCTCCATCGAGAGGGCCCGAACCTGGGTAAAATAAAGTGTCCCTTGTCTCCTGTTACCATCCGACCTTGACGCACATATCGGGACCCCCTACCCAAGATCCGCCGGTTTTGACACCGACATTGGTGCTTTCATTGAGAGTTCCTCTGTGTCGTCGCCTTTAGGCCCGATGGCTCCTTTGATCATCAACAACGATGAGGTCCAGGGTGAGACTTTTCTCCCCGGACAGATCTTCGTCTTCGGCGGCTTCGCTCTGCGGGCCAACTCGCTTGGTCATCTGGAGCAGATCGAGAGCTACGCCCCTGGCCATCAAGTCAGGTTTGGAAGCTTAAACTACACGGAAGATGTCTGCGGAGACTTGATCTTCGACGGATTCGAGCCACAGCCAAGCGCGCCGCACTATCTCGAGGGACATGATATAGCTCTGCCTCCGAACAGCGTCCTGGAGGCCGCATACGCTCCGGCCCCGATCCTTGATTCGGAGCCCGCTGCGTTCTTTGAGGATGAACGGTTGGACGTCACCTTGGGGGCTGCGATATTAGAAGCCATTGAGCCAAACGCAAGCCCCGCACTCCGCATGGCACATGACTCCAAGGAGGCGGACTCTTTTCCGAACTCCGAACCTCCCACACCCGTGCCAATCGAATCAAATCAGGCGCCGGTAATGGAGTTCACCGCCGCGGACATCTTTCAGTATTCGCCTTTCGGTGATATTCTGAAATCTCTCAAGTCTCTCTCTTTTTCAGGAGAGCCCAGGCCGAACTGTGGCCTGCGAGGTTGGGATTCGGACGACGAAGAAATTCAAAACCCACCCACCACCCACTTAATAGCCACTGTCGACGATTTAACTGACATGCTCGACTTCGGCTCCGAAGACTTCGACGGTATGGACGACGAAGACGGAGACGAACGGGAACCAGCGCCCATAGAGCACTGGACCTCCACCCCACTTAATGAACGTTCCGGATTCTGACGCGTTGGTGGAGCCATCCTGAAGAGGGTGACATCCATTAGCATCTTGACAGAGATATATTGAAGCTGAATCAAAGGAACGAAATTGCAACATATAGTCTTCACAATTAACATTCGAACAAGAATGAACGAATGAATTCCAATGTAAAACATCACACTCCCAAAGCTGAGAAGCCACTTAGAACATGGTATGGAATAAAACCAACAAGGTACGGATGTGAACAAATACTTGGTAAGGATTACCCAATCACAAACCAAATATCTGTGGAAGAAAAACTAGAGCTACAAGAATTCCCACTTATAAACTCCCGAAACTTTCTGGTTATGCAATCAGGTGTTGGGGATACAGGGGACACAAAATATATCACCCAAACTAACAATACCTAGATCCAGCTGTATCCATCCTTCAACACATAACCAAGAAATCCTCGGAAATCATCTACCTCCAACCTTCGAAAAGCATCCGTTATACAAGTCATGGCAATACTCCCGCACTCGCCTCAGTACTAGGCTATCAGGGTTATCTCACCAACAACTGTACAAAAGAGATTTTCGATGTCGGCGTACTAAACTCAGGTATTCCAAAACCGCAACGATAAAACTATGATGACAACACCTCGGAGCTCAACTCCCCGGGACACTGCCACAACCCCTAAATGCCAGGAGGCAACCAAGACAATGTTGTCATCATAAAACCATCAGAACGATTGTAATATACCCGCGTGATCCTAAAATTTTTTTTAGTGAAATTTGAGAAGAGAAGAGTCAAAACTCTACGTCAGGAAGCCTTACCAGAAGGTCGAAGGGACTGGGGAGTAAAAAGAATTCCTAAACTCTCCGATATATAATTCCTAAATGACTCAAAACATTTTTTCTAGACACAACTCGGCCACTAAAAACGATCAATCAGTGGGGGCTCCTAAGGTCGGGGAAGGCTCTGATACCAACTTGTAACGCCCTCGATGCGGCTATATCTCCCACGTGTCGAGGCACGACTTAGAGGCATAACCGCATTGAAAGCAATGTCGCAAGTGAGGTAATCTTCACACAATCCATGTGATAAATAAAGGGGAAAGATACATAGTTGGCTTACAATCGCCACTTCACACAAGTACATAAATAACATCCATCATACAGAGTACACTCAAGGTCCGACTACGGTACCAAAATGAAAGAAGACTACCCCAAATGCTAAACAGATCCCCGAATCGCCCCAACTGGGCTCCACTACTGATCATCTGGAAAGGAAACATAGTAACGGCCACGTTCCTCGTCGAACTCCCAAGTGAGCTCGGACGCGTCATCTGCACTGGCATCGTTGGTACCTGCAACTGTTGTGGTAGAATCGGTGAGTCACGGGGACTCAGCAATCTCACACCCGCGAGATCAAGACTATTTAAGCTTAAAGGTGGGAAAGGACAGTGAGGTGGAGCTGCAGCAAGCGACTAGCATAAATGGTGGCTACAGCGCAAAAGAGAGCGAGAAGAGAAGGCAAAGCACGGTCGTGAAGCTAGAAATGACCAAGAAGTGATCCTGAAACGACCTACGTCAAACACAACTCCAACATCGTGTTCACTTCCCGGACCCCGCCGAGAAGAGACCATCACGGTTACACACGCGGTTGATGTGTTTTAGTTAAGGTCAACTTCGGGTTTTCTACAACCGGACATCAACAAATCCCCATCTGCCTCATAACCGCGGGCACGGCTTTCGAAAGATGATACCCTGCAGGGGTGTCCCAACTTAGCCCATTATAAGCTCTCACGGTCAACAAAGGATATTCCTTCTACCGGGAAGACCCGATCAATCTCGGAATCCCGGACTACAAGACATTTCGACAGCAACAAAACAAGTCCAGCAAAGCCGCCCGATTGTGCCGACAAATCCTGATAGGAGCTGCACATATCTCGGTCTCAGGGCAGATCCGGATAAGCGAAGCGTACAGGTACCAACATAACCCAAGTTGCCAAGGGACGGTCCCGCACGGTGCTCTAGGTTGGACCAGCAATCGAAGGAGAACTGGCCCGGGGGTTAAAATAAAGATGACCCTTGAGTCTGCAGAACCCAAGGAAAAAAGGCTTAGGTGGAAAATGGTAAAACCAATGTTGGGCCTTGCTGGAAAAGTCTTATTCAAGGCAAACTGTCAAGGGGGTCCCATAAATCACCCAACCGTGTAAGGAACGCAAACTCCGGGAACATAACACCAGTATGACGGAAACTAGGGTGGCAAGAGTGGAACAAAACACCAGGCATAAGGCCGAGCCTTCCACCCTTTACCAAGTATATAGATGCATTAATTAAATAAGCGGTATTGTGATATCCCAACAAGTAAACATATTCCAACAAGGAACAACAAGTCCATGTTTCAACAAGGAACAAACTTCATTTTCACCTGCAACTAGCAACGCTATAAGAGGGGCTGAGCAAAGCAGTAACATAGCCAATCAACCGTTTGCTAGGACATGGATGGTTAGGGGCTGACATGGCAATATGGGTGGCATGAAATAGCAAGTGGTAGGTATCGCAGCATAGGCATAGCAAAAGAGCGAGCATCTAGCAAGCAAAGATAGAAGTGATTTCGAGGGTATGGTCATCTTGCCTGCAAGAGTTTCAGAGTTGTCAAAAGCTTGGTCCTCGAAAGCGTTCTCAACAGGTTCCTCGTTCATGTACTCGTCTCCCGGCTCTACCCAAAGCAAGAAAACAAGCAAAGGGGACAAATATCAAACACGATGCAATGCGCAAGCAACATGATGCAAAACATGGCATGATATGCGAGATGTGATATGCAATGCATATGCATGCTCCGGAAGGACAAGGATGAACAAGGCATAATCTTGGCAAACCAAGTATGCCACTGGATAGATGAGGTGATTTCGGTTGAAATCGATATAAAGAACACCGGAATCGGATGCACGGTTTGCAAATGACAAGCAAAACAAGAATGACGATAATCTGCCATTAACAGCATGATGCTACTTAGCAAGCAACAAGAAAATAATCTACTACACCCAAACATATCAACAAAGCATATGACAGTAATCTACTCAAGATGCTTGACAAAAGATGAACACTGAGCTACGGCTAAATCACATCATAACAGGTTCAAACAAGCATGGCAAAAGTGCAAAAGATAACAGGTTCACAGACTTAGTGAAATAACAACATAGCAGAAATTAACATCAGGATGACATGTTTAGAGCAATGAAACAACATGCTACAGGTTCAGAACTAAGCAAAGTAAGGCATGGCATGAATCTACTCAAAGCACTTGACAAAAGTCCTTTACTGACCATAAGCCAAAAAGGATCAGAAAATATGATTACACCCATGTCAAATAAGCAAGTTTCATTACAGGTTTCAGACTTAGCAGAAAACTGGACATGGCAGAAACTGATAACGACTAGGCATGTTCGTGAGCTCGATGCACTCGCTACAGAGCATTGCATGATAAACTAAGCATACATACATCACGAAGACATGGCATAGTAACTAGAAATGGCAAGAACAACATCATATCATCTAAGGATCAACTACACCAAGCTTGGCAAAATCGAATAACATGTAAACAATCTGCCAGCAACATTTTGAAGCAAAAGTAGAGCTCGATTGACTCAAGCTATGGCACTCCATAGTTGCAAACAAAGGCATGGATGGATAGAGCAAACACTCAAGTTCAAAACTCCCTTACTGGTCATGCTCAAAATATGCATAGATCTCTCGGAAACAACATGAACACATGGCATGAAAATAACAGCAGTCAGGGACTTAGTGATATCACCAAGTCTCTGAAATCAGCAACATCAAGTGCCCTAGTTTGCATGCTTGTGCTAGTCACCACAAAGATCACAAAAATACATGGCATAATTCTCTGGAAAGTTAACATGGCATATTTCAAAACTCATGTAGAACTCAACTTCATAGGAGGTACACATCAATCATGGCAAAAATAACAAAAGTGCATGTTCAGATAAGATCCAGCAACTAACATCAACTAGCCCTCTTCTAACAGCATTTCGGGCATCAAGATGACCTCAAATGAAAATGATGCAATGGAACAAAATGATGTACTCTTCGAGGCGAACAATTTGACATAATATACGCGCGAAACGGAGCTACGGATGCAAAGTTATGGCATGATGAACATGGCAAGAAAATTAGGGTTTCGGGATAAAAGTCAACCCTCGGGATTTTGGATCTAGATCCAGCGCGCCTCCCGAGGTCGGATCCGGCGACGGCCGGCGACACCGGGGCGGAGGAAGAAGGCGGGCGGCACCGGAGGAGCGTCGCGGGAACTCGGCGGTGGAGGCGGCGCGCGCCGGCGCGGTGGCGAGCGGAGCCGGCGGCGGCGCGGGCGGAGCGAGGCGGCCGGCGGCGGCGACGTTCGGCGAGGCGAGGCGGCGCCGGCGGGAGCCGCGGCGGGCGCCGGCGACGCGAGGCGCGGGGCGACGTCGGGCGGGCGGCGGCCGCGCGCGGGCCGGGAGGGCCCGGTCCGGGCCCCGGCGGGCTTCGGCGGCGGGCGCGGGTCCGGCGGCGGGGAGGCCACGTGGCGAGCCCCCGGTTGGGCGCGGGCGGTGCGTCCGGCCGGCGGTGGACGCGTCCGGCGCGGCGCGAGGTTTGGGGCTAGGGTTAGGGTGCGAATTGATCCGTGATTTCGGAGGGGGAGGCCTTTTTATAGGTAGAAGGAGCTAGGAAGCTCCAAATGGAGAGCGGTTTTCGGCCACGCAATCGTGATCGAACGGCGGAGGACATGGGAGTGACTTAGATGGGTTATTGGGCTGTTTTGAAGGGGTGTTGGGCTGCAACACACACGAGGCCTTCACGGTTACCCGGTTAACCATTGGAGTACCAAACGAACTCCGATTGACCCGAAACTTGACAGGCGGTCTTCCGGTGCTATACCGAGGCCACATGTCAAACCTCGGTCCATTCCGAGAATGTTTAATACCCGCTCACGAAGAAATGTAAACGGGGACGCCGGGAGACATAGGAGCGCCGGATTGCAAAACGGACAACAGGAAAGATGCTCGGATTAAAGAGACGAACACGTATGCGAATGCGATGCACATGATGACATGATATGAAATGCATGACATGACCAAAATGCAAAACGAAGAGAACCCAACCACGGAGGAAATATCATAACACATAGCCGAAATGGCAATAGTTGGAATACAAATATGGCAAGTTACATCCGGGATGTTACAAAACCGTAGCCTCTTCGAAAGGGGCCATCCCAAAGGGGGGAATTGATAACTCCTCTCCAGAGGGGAAGAAAAGGGCCGCCTCCGACGACCCGGGAGCCGTAGCTCCAAAGCGGGGGAAAGAATCCGCGTCAGAGGACCCGACGCCGGGGAGCCCCTCGGCCGAACTAAATCCTCAAAAGGAGCAGCCCTCCAACGAGCCGTAAGTAGAAAGAGAGTCATTCTTTTAAGAGAAATCCTTAATTTATATCTGAGAAGTTTTAACCGAAACCTTACCTTGTAGTTCGGACCTCGACCCTTCTCGGCAGAGCTCGTCATCGGGGGATCTTCTTCCGGAGATGATGGAGAGCGGAACGCCTCCTCCTTCATCGCCTAGCAAGGCGGGCGACGCCGAAGTGTCGTCACAGAGGATTTCTCCGAATCTGCCAGAGGCAGAAGGTGATCATGCGCCCCCCCCCCCCGGGGTTCTCCGTGTCCGGCCTCCGAAGAAGGCCATGGGACGAGTCCGGCACCATCTGGTGTTCGGTCAGAGGAGCTGAAGGTTCTGCTGGGCCGAGCCTCTGTTTCACAGGAGCATCGTGTGTTGATGCACACGGTGATTGAAAAGATTTCATCCGCAGAAAGCGGACTGAACGAGGCCGTCAAGAGTTTACTGGCGGGCCTTGAGGTACGTTTTGAATAACGAACATTAGTGTTAATTGCGCATAATAACATGCGTCCTGTATAGATAGTAGCCCCTGAGACTCTGTGTGCCGCAAAGATGTGCGGCGCGCAGAGGATCTTAATCCCAGGTCCTTTAAGTGGCACCTTTGTATGTAGGTGGCAGGTTGTCCGGAGTCGAGCCGGACTCGAGACTTTGCCGAAATGAAACGGCAACTCGATGAGGCAGAAGCCGACATCGTGCTTGTTAACAAGCGGCTTGATGATGCTCAAGGTATTGAGTTTATTTGGCGATTTTTAGTAAGAGGAGCTTTATGTCAATATCTTACCGTGTGTATGCTTGATGCAGATGGTGCGGCGGCCGTAGAAAGACTTAGGGCCAAACTCGCCAAAGCAAAGGAACAAGCCAGAAAAGGCGATGCGGCTGCCGGAAGAGCCCATGAAGAGCTAAAAGCTGAACAGGCTTCCCATTGCCGAAGCAAGGAGGAGATGGCTGATATGGCCGTGAAGTTGAAAAGTGCTACTGACTGTTGCAAACTTCTTGAAGAGGAAGGTCGAGCCCGACAGATGGATTTAGAGAAGGCCGTCGCCGACGCCAAGGACGCCCGCTCTGGTATGAGAGCGTCAAGGGAAGAGCTGCATCAAGCCGGACTAATCACGGATGGAAAGCCCTTCCTGCTGCGGAGAAAATTCTGTGATCCGAAGTTCGCCCCGTTGGACCGAGCATGGAGCGTGGAGGACACCTATCTGGATTTGGCGGCTAGTGCCGCTGATGCGACCAGGTACTTTCAAGATAAGAAAGATCATGAAGTGGAAAAGCTCTTCTGGTCGCAGTTCACTAATCCAGAGCGTCCACTATCAGTGGATGATCGCCTGGCCCAATGGGCCGAGCTGAATAGGTTGTCCGGACTCGCCATGAAGTATGCCATGGATCGCCTGTGTCCGGGGAGATCAAAGCCGAAAAGCTATTTCAGTTTGGTGCAGCAATTTCTTGATGTGGTGCCTCGGATTGAAGCTCTGAAGAGGTCAGCTTGCACAGAGGGCGCGCGGCTGGCTCTTGCCCGTGTCAAGACATACTGGGCAGATATGGAGCCCACCGTTGTTGCGTCCCGTGATTCGGATAAAAGCCGAATTCCTTCCTAGCACTATTTTGAGGAAGTCCTCGCGGGCGCTCGTATAATAGAGAAGCAGTGTCCTCATTGTGAGTTTTTTCAGGTGTATCCACCATGAATACGTCATTAAGTGGGGTGGAGGTCCAGTGCTCTATGGGCGCTGGTTCCCGTTCGTCTCCGTCTTCGTCGTCCATACCGTCGAAGTCTTCGGAGCCGAAGTCGAGCATGTCGGTTAAATCGACGACAGTGGCTATTAAGTGGGTGGTGGGTGGGTTTTGAATTTCTTCGTCGTCCGAATCCCAACCTCGCAGGCCACAGTTCGGCCTGGGCTCTCCTGAAAAAGAGAGAGACTTGAGAGATTTCAGAATATCACCGAAAGGCGAATACTGAAAGATGTCCGCGGCGGTGAACTCCATTACCGGCGCCCGATCTGATTCGATTGGCAGGGCGTGGGAGGTTCGGAGTTCGGAAAAGAGTCCGGCTCCTTGGAGTCATGTGCCATGCGGAGTGCGGGGCTTGCGTTTGGCTCAATGGCTTCTAAGATCGCAGCCCCCGAGGTGACGTCCAACCGTTCATCCTCAAAGAACGCAGCGGGCTCCGAATCGAGGATCGGGGCCGGAGCGTATGCGGCCTCCAGGACGCTGTTCGGAGGCAGAGCTATATCATGCCCCTCGAGATAGTGCGGCGCGCTTGGCTGTGGCTCGAATCCGTCGAAGATCAAGTCTCCGCGGACATCTGCCGTGTAGTTTAAGCTTCCAAACCTGACTTGATGGCCAGGGGCGTAGCTCTCGATCTGCTCCAGATGACCAAGCGAGTTGGCCCGCAGAGCGAAGCCGCCGAAGACGAAGATCTGTCCGGGGAGAAAAGTCTCACCCTGGAGCTCATCGTTGTTGATGATCAAAGGAGCCATCGGGCCTAAAGACGATGACACAGAGGAACTCTCAATGAAAGCACCAATGTCGGTGTCAAAACCGGCGGATCTCGGGTAGGGGGTCCCGATCTGTGCGTCAAGGTCGGATGGTAACAGGAGACAAGGGACAGTTTATTTTACCCAGGTTCGGGCCCTCTCAATGGAGGTAAAACCCTACTCCTGCTAGATTAATATTGATGATATGGGTAGTACAAGAGTAGATCTACCACGAGATCAAGGAGGCTAAACCCTAGAAGCTAGCCTATGGGTATGATGATGGTTATGATGTGTTCGTCCTATGGACGGCAACCCTCCGGTTTATATAGGCACCGGATAGGGTTATGGTTACGCAGAGTCGGTTACATTGGTAGGAGATCTTGAATATCCGCACGCCTAGCTTGCCTTCCACGCCAAGGAAAGAACCTTCCGGACACGGGACGAAGTCTTCAATCTTGTATCTTCATAGTCCTGGAGTCCGGCTGAAGATATAGTTCGGCTATCCGAACACCCCCTAATCCAGGACTCCCTCAGGCTAGATCTCATGGACAAACGCTATAGGGTTAGGCGGGACAGGTGTCCGGGGGGGTGGCAATGCCACCGGAGCATCGCACGGGACCCTCATACATGCGGGGTGGTGTGGTGGTTTGCCTGAAGAGGCGACACGCGTCTCTGGTGTGTGGCCCCCCTCACGGACGTGTTGGGGAACGTTGCAGAAAATTAAAAATTTTCCTACGGTTTCACCAAGATCCATCTATGAGTTCATCTAGCAACGAGTCATGGGAGAGAGAGATTGCATCTACATACCACTTTGTAGATCGCGAGCAGAAGAGTTCAACGAACGGGGATGAAGTAGTCGTAAACACCGTGATCCAAATCACCGGAGATCCTAGCACCGAAAGCACGGCACCTCCGCGTTCAACACACATACGGTCATCGTAACGTCTCCTTCTTCTTGATCCAGCAAGGCAAAGGAGAGGTTGGGGAAGAAGACTCCAGCAGCAGCACGGCGGCGTGGTGATGGTGGAACCGCAGTACTCCGACAGGGCTTCGTCGAGCTCTTACGGAGGAGGAGGAGGTGTTGGAGAGGGAGAGGGAGGCGTCAGGGCATAGGGTGTTCAGCCCCCCTCCCCTCCCCCTTTATATAACCCCTTGGGGGGGCGCCGGCCCTAGGAGATGGAATCTCCTAGGGGGGGCGGCCAAGGAGGGGGGCTTGCCCCCCAAGCAAGGGGGGCGCCCCCTTTAGGGTCCCCCCCCCCCCCAAACCCTAGGCGCATGGGCCTTTGGGGGGGAAGGCGCACCAGCCCACTATGGGCTGGTTCCCTCCCTCATACAGCCCATGGGGCCCTCCGGGATAGGTGGCCCCACCCGGTGGACCCCCCGGGACCCTCCGGTGGTCCCGGTACAATACCGATAACCCCGAAACTTGTCCCGATGTCCGTATGATGACTTTCCATATATAAATCTTTACCTCCGGACCATTCCGAAACTCCTCGTGACGTCCGGGATCTCATCCGGGAGTTCGAACAACATTCGGGTTACTGCATATACATATCTTCACAACCCTAGCGTCACCGAACCTTAAGTGTGTAGACCCTACGGGTTCGGGAGACATGCAGACATGACCGAGATGGCTCTCGGGCAATAACCAACAGCGGGATCTGGATACCCATGTTGGCTCCCACATGCTCCACGATGATCTCATCGGATGAACCACGATGTCGAGGATTCAATTAATCCCGTATACGATTCCCTTTGTCAATCGGTATTTTACTTGCCCGAGATTCGATCGTCGGTATCCCAATACCTCATTCAATCTCGTTACCGGCAAGTCACTTTTCTCGTACCGTAATGCATGATCCCGTGATCAAACACTTTGATCACATTGAGCTCATTATGATGATGCATTACCGAGAGGGCCCGGTGATACCTCTCCGTCAAGCGGAGTGACAAATCCCAGTCTCGATCCATGTCAACCCAACAGACACTTTCAGAGATACCCGTAGTATACCTTTATAGTCACCCAGTTACGTTGTGACGTTTGGCACACCCAAAGCACTCCTACTGTATCCGGGAGTTACACGATCTCATGGTCTAAGGAAAGGATACTTGACATTGGAAAACTCTAGCAAACGAACTATGCGATCTTATGCTATGTTTAGGATTGGGTCTTGTCCATCACATCATTCTCCTAATGATGTGATCCCGTTATCGATGACATCCAATGTCCATAGTCAGGAAACCATGACTATCTGTCGATCAACGAGCTAGTCAACTAGAGGCTCACTAGGGACACATTGTTGTCTGTTATTCACACATGTATTACGATTTCCGGATAACACAATTATAGCACGAATAAAGACAATTATCATGAATAAGGAAATATAATAATAATGCTTTTATTATTGCCTCTAGGGCATATTTCCAACAGTCTCCCACTTGCACTAGAGTCAATAATCTAGTTACATTGTGATGAATCGAACACCCATAGAGTTCTGGTGCTGATCATGTTTTGCCTTAGGGAGAGGTTTAGTCAACGGATCTGCGACATTCAGATCCGTGTGCACTTTACAAATCTCTATGTCTCCATCTTGAACATTTTCACGAATGGAGTTGAAGCGACGCTTGATGTGCCTTGTCTTCTTGTGAAACCTGGGCTCCTTTGCAAGTGCAATAGCTCCAGTGTTGTCACAGAAGAGCTTGATTGGCCCCGACGCATTGGGTATGACTCCGAGGTCGGTGATGAACTCCTTCACCCAAATTGCTTCATGTGCTGCCTCCGAGGCTGGCATGTACTCCGCTTCACATGTAGATCCCGCCACGACGCTTTGCTTGCAACTGCACCAGCTTACTGCCCCACCATTCAAAATATACACGTACCCGGTTTGTGACTTAGAGTCATCCAGATCTGTGTCGAAGCTAGCGTCGACGTAACCTTTTACGACGAGCTCTTCGTCACCTCCATAAACGAGAAACATTTCCTTAGTCCTTTTCAGGTACTTCAGGATATTCTTGACCGCTGTCCAGTGTTCCTTGCCGGGATTACTTTGGTACCTACCTACCAAACTTACGGCAAGGTTTACATCAGGTCTGGTACACAGCATGGCATACATAATAGAACCTATGGCTGAGGCATAGGGGATGACACTCATCTCTTCTATATCTTCTGCCGTGGTCGGACATTGAGCTGAGCTCAATTTCACACCTTGTAACACAGGTAAGAACCCTTTCTTAGATTGATCCATATTGAATTTCTTCAATATCTTATCAAGGTATGTGCTTTGTGAAAGACCTATGAGGCGTCTCGATCTATCTCTATAGATCTTGATGCCTAATATATAAGCAGCTTCTCCAAGGTCCTTCATTGAAAAACTTTTATTCAAGTAGGCCTTAATGCTGTCCAAGAGTTCTATATCATTTCCCATCAAAAGTATGTCGTCTACATATAATATGAGAAATGCTACAGCGCTCCCACTCACTTTCTTCTAAACACAGGCTTCTCCATAAGTCTGTGTAAACCCAAACGCTTTGATCATCTCATCAAAGCGAATGTTCCAACTCCGAGATGCTTGCACCAGCCCATAAATCGAGCGTTGGAGCTTGCACGCCTTGTCAGCGTTCTTAGGATCGACAAAACCTTCCGGCTGCATCATACACAATTCTTCCTTAAGGAAACCATTAAGGAATGCCGTTTTGACGTCCATTTGCCATATTTCATAATCATAGAATGCGGCAATTGCTAACATGATTCGGACGGACTTCAGCTTTGCTACCGGTAAGAAAGTCTCATCGTAGTCAACCCCTTGAACTTGTCGATAACCCTTAGCGACAAGCCGAGCTTTATAGATGGTCACATTACCATCCGCGTCCGTCTTCTTCTTAAAGATCCATTTATTTTCTATCGCTCGCCGTTCAACGGGCAAGTCAGTCAAAGTCCATACTTCGTTTTCATACATGGATCCTATCTTGGATTTCATGGCTTCCAGCCATTTGTCGGAATCCGGGCCCGCCATTGCTTCCTCATAGTTCGAAGGTTCACCGTTGTCTAACAACATGATTTCCAAGACAGGGTTGCCGTACCACTCTGGTGCGGAACGTGTCCTTGTGGACCTTCAAATTTCAGTAGGAGCTTGATTAGAAGCATCTTGATCATCATCATTAATTTCCTCTCTAGTCGGTGCAGGCACCTCAGAAACGTTTTCTTGAGTTTCGCCATTTTCCGGTTCAAGAGGTAACACTTCATCAAGTTCTACTTTCCTCCCACTTACTTCTTTCGAGAGAAACTCTTTCTCTAGAAAGGATCCATTCTTGGCAACAAAGATCTTGCCTTCGGATCTAAGGTAGAAGGTATACCCAACAGTTTCTTTAGGGTATCCTATGAAGACGCATTTTTCCGACTTGGGTTCGAGCTTTTCAGGTTGAAGTTTCTTGACATAAGCATCGCATCCCCGAACTTTTAGAAACGACAGCTTAGGTTTCTTCCCAAACCATAATTCATACGGTGTCGTCTCAACGGATTTCGACGGAGCCCTATTTAAAGTGAATGCGGCAGTCTCTAAAGCATAGCCCCAAAAAGATAGCGGTAAGTCGGTAAGAGACATCATAGATCGCACCATATCTAATAGAGTGCAATTACGACGTTCGGACACACCATTACGCTGAGGTGTTCCAGGCGGCGTGAGTTGTGAAACTATTCCACATTTTCTTAAGTGTGTGCCAAATTCGTGACTCAAGTATTCTCCTCCACGATCTGACCGTAGAAACTTGATCTTTCTTTCACGTTGATTTTCAACCTCACTCTGAAATTCCTTGAACTTTTCAAAGGTTTCAGACTTGTGTTTCATTAAGTAGATATACCCATATCTACTGAAGTCATCAGTGAGGGTGAGAACATAACGATAGCCACCGTGAGCCTCAACACTCATTGGACCGCACACATCGGTATGTATGATTTCCAATAAGTTGGTTGCTCGCTCCATTGTTCCTGAGAACGGAGTCTTGGTCATTTTACCCATGAGACATGGTTCGCACGTGTCAAATGATTCATAATCAAGAGACTCTAAAAGTCCATCTGCATGGAGTTTCTTCATGCGTTTGACACCTATGTGACCAAGGCGGCAGTGCCACAAATATGTGGGACTATTGTTATCAACTTTAACTCTTTTGGTATTCACACTATGAATATGTGTATCATCACGTACGAGATTCATTAAGAATAAACCATTAACCATCGGAGCCTGACCATAAAACATATCTCTCATATAAATAGAACAACCATTATTCTCGGATTTAAATGAGTAGCCATCTCGAATTAAACGAGATCCAGATACAATGTTCATGCTCAAACTTGGCACTAAATAACAATTATTGAGGTTTAAAACTAATCCCGTAGGTAAATGTAGAGGTAACGTGCCGACGGCGATCACATCGACCTTGGAACTATTCCCGACGCGCATCGTCACCTCGTCCTTCGCCAGTCTCCGTTTATTCCGCAGCTCCTGCTTTGAGTTACAAATGTGAGCAACTGCACCGGTATCAAATACCCAAGAGCTACTACGAGTACTGGTAAGGTACACATCAATTACATGTATATCACATATACCTTTGGTTTTGCCGGCCTTCTTGTCCGCTAAGTATTTGGGGCAGTTCCGCTTCCAGTGACCACTTCCCTTGCAATAAAAACACTCAGTCTCGGGCTTGGGTCCATTCTTTGGCTTCTTCCCGGCAACTTGCTTACCGGGCGCGGCAACTTCCTTGCCGTCCTTCTTGAAGTTCTTTTTACCCTTGCCCTTCTTGAACTTAGTGGTTTTATTCACCATCAACACTTGATGTTCCTTCTTGATTTCTACCTCTGCTGATTTCAGCATATCAAATACTTCAGGAATGGTCTTTTCCATCCCCTGCATATTGAAGTTCATCACAAAGCTCTTGTAGCTTGGTGGAAGCGACTGGAGGATTCTGTCAATGACCGCTTCATCCGGGAGATTAACTTCCAGTTGAGTCAAGCGGTTGTGGAACCCAGACATCTTGAGTATGTGTTCACTGACAGAGCTATTTTCCTTCATCTTACAGCTGAAGAATTTGTCGGAGACTTCATATCTCTCGACCCGGGCATGAGCTTGGAAAACCATTTTCAGCTCTTCGAACATCTCATATGCTCCATGTCTCTCAAAACGCTTTTGGAGCCCCGGCTCTAAGCTGTAAAGCATGCCGCACTGAACGAGGGAGTAGTCATCGGAACGTGACTGCCAAGCGTTCATAACGTCTTGTTCTGCAGGGAGAACAGGTGCGTCACCCAGCGGTGCTTGTAGGACATAATCTTTCTTGGCAGCTATGAGGATGATCCTCAGGTTCCGGACCCAGTCCGTATAGTTGCTGCCATCGTCTTTCAGCTTGGTTTTCTCTAGGAACGCGTTGAAGTTGAGGACTACGTTGACCATTTGATCTACAAGACATATTGAAAATGTTTTAGACTAAGTTCATGATAATAAAGTTCATCTAATCAAGTTATTTAATGAACTCCCACTTAGATGGACATCCCTCTTCTAGTCATCTAAGTATAACATGATCCGAGTCAACTAGGCCGTGTCTGATCATCACGTGAGACGGACTAGTCAACATCGGTGAACATCTTCATGTTGATCGTATCTTCTATACGACTCACGCTCGACCTTTCGGTCTTCTGTGTTCCGAGGCCATGTCTGTACATGCTAGGCTCGTCAAGTCAACCTAAGTGTTTGCATGTGTAAATCTGTCTTACACCCGCTGTATGTGAACGTTAGAATCTATCACACCCGATCATCACGTGGTGCTTCGAAACAACGAACTGTCGCAACGGTGCACAGTTAGGGGGAACACTTCTTGAAATTATTATGAGGGATCATCTTATTTACTACCGTCGTTCTAAGTAAACAAGATGCAAAACATGAAAAACATCACATGCAATCAAATAATAAACGTGACATGATATGGCCAATATCACATAGCTCCTTTGATCTCCATCTTGGGGCTCCATGATCATCTTTGTCACCGGCTTGACACCATGATCTCCATCATCATGATCTCCATCATCGTGTCTCCATGAAGTTGCTCGCCAACTATTACTTCTACTACTATGGCTAACGCGTTTAGCAATAAAGTTAAGTAATTTACATGGCGTTTCTCAATGACACGCAGGTCATACAAAAATAAAGACAACTCCTATGGCTCCTGCCGGTTGTCATACTCATCGACATGCAAGTCGTGATTCCTATTACAATAGCATGAACATCTCATACATCACATATAGATCATTCATCATTCATCACAACTCCAACACCGTGTTCACTTCCCGGACCCCGCCGAGAAGAGACCATCATGGTTACACACGCGGTTGATGTGTTTTAGTTAAGGTCAACTTCGGGTTTTCTACAACCGGACATCAACAAATTCCCATCTGCCTCATAACCGCGGGCACGGCTTTCGAAAGATGATACCCTGCAGGGGTGTCCCAACTTAGCCCATTATAAGCTCTCACGGTCAACAAAGGATATTCCTTCTACCGGGAAGACCCGATCAATCTCGGAATCCCGGACTACAAGACATTTCGACAGCAACAAAACAAGTCCAGCAAAGCCGCCCGATTGTGCCGACAAATCCTGATAGGAGCTGCACATATCTCGGTCTCAGGGCACATCCGGATAAGCGAAGCGTACAGGTACCAACATAACCCAAGTTGCCAAGGGACGGTCCCGCACGGTGCTCTAGGTTGGACCAGCAATCGAAGGAGAACTGGCCCGGGGGTTAAAATAAAGATGACCCTTGAGTCTGCAGAACCCAAGGAAAAAAGGCTTAGGTGGAAAATGGTAAAACCAATGTTGGGCCTTGCTGGAAAAGTCTTATTCAAGGCGAACTGTCAAGGGGGTCCCATAAATCACCCAACCGTGTAAGGAACGCAAACTCCGGGAACATAACACCAGTATGACGGAAACTAGGGTGGCAAGAGTGGAACAAAACACAAGGCATAAGGCCGAGCCTTCCACCCTTTACCAAGTATATAGATGCATTAATTAAATAAGCGGTATTGTGATATCCCAACAAGTAAACATATTCCAACAAGGAACAACAAGTCCATGTTTCAACAAGGAACAAACTTCATTTTCACCTGCAACTAGCAACGCTATAAGAGGGGCTGAGCAAAGCAGTAACATAGCCAATCAACCGTTTGCTAGGACATGGATGGTTAGGGGCTGACATGGCAATATGGGTGGCATGAAATAGCAAGTGGTAGGTATCGCAGCATAGGCATAGCAAAAGAGCGAGCATCTAGCAAGCAAAGATAGAAGTGATTTCGAGGGTATGGTCATCTTGCCTGCAAGAGTTTCAGAGTTGTCAAAAGCTTGGTCCTCGAAAGCGTTCTCAACAGGTTCCTCGTTCACGTACTCGTCTCCCGGCTCTACCCAAAGCAAGAAAACAAGCAAAGGGGACAAATATCAAACACGATGCAATGCGCAAGCAACATGATGCAAAACATGGCATGATATGCGAGATGTGATATGCAATGCATATGCATGCTCCGGAAGGACAAGGATGAACAAGGCATAATCTTGGCAAACCAAGTATGCCACTAGATAGATGAGGTGATTTCGGTTGAAATCGATATAAAGAACACCGGAATCGGATGCACGGTTTGCAAATGACAAGCAAAACAAGAATGACGATAATCTGCCATTAACAGCATGATGCTACTTAGCAAGCAACAAGAAAATAATCTACTGCACCCAAACATATCAACAAAGCATATGACAGTAATCTACTCAAGATGCTTGACAAAAGATGAACACTGAGCTACGGCTAAATCACATCATAACAGGTTCAAACAAGCATGGCAAAAGTGCAAAAGATAACAGGTTCACAGACTTAGTGAAATAACAACATAGCAGAAATTAACATCAGGATGACATGTTTAGAGCAATGAAACAACATGCTACAGGTTCAGAACTAAGCAAAGTAAGGCATGGCATGAATCTACTCAAAGCACTTGACAAAAGTTCTTTACTGACCATAAGCCAAAAAGGATCAGAAAATATGATTACACCCATGTCAAATAAGCAAGTTTCATTACAGGTTTCAGACTTAGCAGAAAACTGGACATGGCAGAAACTGATAACGACTAGGCATGTTCGTGAGCTCGATGCACTCGCTACAGAGCATTGCATGATAAACTAAGCATACATACATCACGAAGACATGGCATAGTAACTAGAAATGGCAAGAACAACATCATATCATGTAAGGATCAACTACACCAAGCTTGGCAAAATCGAATAACATGTAAACAATCTGCCAGCAACATTTTGAAGCAAAAGTAGAGCTCGATTGACTCAAGCTATGGCACTCCATAGTTGCAAACAAAGGCATGGATGGATAGAGCAAACACTCAAGTTCAAAACTCCCTTACTGGTCATGCTCAAAATATGCATAGATCTCTCGGAAACAACATGAACACATGGCATGAAAATAACAGCAGTCAGGGACTTAGTGATATCACCAAGTCTCTGAAATCAGCAACATCAAGTGCCCTAGTTTGCATGCTTGTGCTAGTCACCACAAAGATCACAAAAATACATGGCATAATTCTCTGGAAAGTTAACATGGCATATTTCAAAACTCATGTAGAACTCAACTTCATAGGAGGTACACATCAATCATGGCAAAAATAACAAAAGTGCATGTTCAGATAAGATCCAGCAACTAACATCAACTAGCCCTCTTCTAACAGCATTTCGGGCATCAAGATGACCTCAAATGAAAATGATGCAATGGAACAAAATGATGTACTCTTCGAGGCGAACAATTTGACATAATATACGCGCGAAACGGAGCTACGGATGCAAAGTTATGGCATGATGAACATGGCAAGAAAATTAGGGTTTCGGGATAAAAGTCAACCCTCGGGATTTTGGATCTAGATCCAGCGCGCCTCCCGAGGTCGGATCCGGCGACGGCCGGCGACACCGGGGCGGAGGAAGAAGGCGGGCGGCACCGGAGGAGCGGCGCGGGAACTCGGCGGCGGAGGCGGCGCGCGCCGGCGCGGTGGCTAGCGGAGCCGGCGGCGGCGCGGGCGGAGCGAGGCGGCCGGCGGCGGCGACGTCGGGCGAGGCGAGGCGGCGCCGGCGGGAGCCGCGGCGGGCGCCGGCGACGCGAGGCGCGGGGCGACGTCGGGCGGGCGGCGGCCGCGCGCGGGCCGGGAGGGCCCGGTCCGGGCCCCGGCGGGCTTCGGCGGCGGGCGCGGGTCCGGCGGCGGGGAGGCCACGTGGCGAGCCCCCGGTTGGGCGCGGGCGGTGCGTCCGGCCGGCGGCGGACGCGTCCGGCGCGGCGCGAGGTTTGGGGCTAGGGTTAGGGTGCGAATTGATCCGTGATTTCGGAAGGGGAGGCCTTTTTATAGGTAGAAGGAGCTAGGAAGCTCCAAATGGAGAGCGGTTTTCGGCCACGCAATCGTGATCGAACGGCGGAGGACATGGGAGTGACTTAGATGGGTTATTGGGCTGTTTTGAAGGGGTGTTGGGCTGCAACACACACGAGGCCTTCACGGTTACCCGGTTAACCGTTGGAGTACCAAACGAACTCCGATTGACCCGAAACTTGACAGGCGGTCTTCCGGTGCTATACCGAGGCCACATGTCAAACCTCGGTCCATTCCGAGAATGTTTAATACCCGCTCACGAAGAAATGTAAACGGGGACGCCGGGAGACATAGGAGCGCCGGATTGCAAAACGGACAACGGGAAAGATGCTCGGATTAAAGAGACGAACACGTATGCGAATGCGATGCACATGATGACATGATATGAAATGCATGACATGACCAAAATGCAAAACGAAGAGAACCCAACCACGGAGGAAATATCATAACACATAGCCGAAATGGCAATAGTTGGAATACAAATATGGCAAGTTACATCCGGGATGTTACAAAACCGTAGCCTCTTCGAAAGGGGCCATCCCAAAGGGGGGAATTGATAACTCCTCTCCAGAGGGGAAGAAAAGGGCCGCCTCCGACGACCCGGGAGCCGTAGCTCCAAAGCGGGGGAAAGAATCCGCGTCAGAGGACCCGACGCCGGGGAGCCCCTCGGCCGAACTAAATCCTCAAAAGGAGCAGCCCTCCAACGAGCCGTAAGTAGAAAGAGAGTCATTCTTTTAAGAGAAATCCTTAATTTATATCTGAGAAGTTTTAACCGAAACCTTACCTTGTAGTTCGGACCTCGACCCTTCTCGGCAGAGCTCGTCATCGGGGGATCTTCTTCCGGAGATGATGGAGAGCGGAACGCCTCCTCCTTCATCGCCTAGCAAGGCGGGCGACGCCGAAGTGTCGTCACAGAGGATTTCTCCGAATCTGCCAGAGGCAGAAGGTGATCATGCGCCCCCCCCCGGGGGGGTTCTCCGTGTCCGGCCTCCGAAGAAGGCCATGGGACGAGTCCGGCACCATCTGGTGTTCGGTCGGAGGAGCTGAAGGTTCTGCTAGGCCGAGCCTCTGTTTCACAGGAGCATCGTGTGTTGATGCACACGGTGATTGAAAAGATTTCATCCGCGGAAAGCGGACTGAACGAGGCCGTCAAGAGTTTACTGGCGGGCCTTGAGGTACGTTTTGAATAACGAACATTAGTGTTAATTGCGCATAATAACATGCGTCCTGTATAGATAGTAGCCCCTGAGACTCTGTGTGCCGCAAAGATGTGCGGGGCGCAGAGGATCTTAATCCCAGGTCCTTTAAGTGGCACCTTTGTATGTAGGTGGCAGGTTGTCCGGAGTCGAGCCGGACTCGAGACTTTGCCGAAATGAAACGGCAACTCGATGAGGCAGAAGCCGACATCGTGCTTGTTAACAAGCGGCTTGATGATGCTCAAGGTATTGAGTTTATTTGGCGATTTTTAGTAAGAGGAGCTTTATGTCAATATCTTACCGTGTGTATGCTTGATGCAGATGGTGCGGCGGCCGTAGAAAGACTTAGGGCCAAACTCGCCAAAGCAAAGGAACAAGCCAGAAAAGGCGATGCGGCTGCCGGAAGAGCCCGTGAAGAGCTAAAAGCTGAACAGGCTTCCCATTGCCGAAGCAAGGAGGAGATGGCTGATATGGCCGTGAAGTTGAAAAGTGCTACTGATTGTTGCAAACTTCTTGAAGAGGAAGGTCGAGCCCGGCAGATGGATTTAGAGAAGGCCGTCGCCGACGCCAAGGATGCCCGCTCTGATATGAGAGCGTCAAGGGAAGAGCTGCATCAAGCCGGACTAATCACGGATGGAAAGCCCTTCCTGCTGCGGAGAAAATTCTGTGATCCGAAGTTCGCCCCATTGGACCGAGCATGGAGCGTGGAGGACACCTATCTGGATTTGGCGGCTAGTGCCGCTGATGCGACCAGGTACTTTCAAGATAAGAAAGATCATGAAGTGGAAAAGCTCTTCTGGTCGCAGTTCACTAATCCAGAGCGTCCACTATCAGTGGATGATCGCCTGGCCCAATGGGCCGAGCTGAATAGGTTGTCCGGACTCGCCATGAAGTATGCCATGGATCGCCTGTGTCCGGGGAGATCAAAGCCGAAAAGCTATTTCAGTTTGGTGCAGCAATTTCTTGATGTGGTGCCTCGGATTGAAGCTCTGAAGAGGTCAGCTTGCACAGAGGGCACGCGGCTGGCTCTTGCCCGTGTCAAGACATACTGGGCAGATATGGAGCCCACCGTTGTTGCGTCCCGTGATTCGGATAAAAGCCGAATTCCTTCCTAGCACTATTTTGAGGAAGTCCTCGCGGGCGCTCGTATAATAGAGAAGCAGTGTCCTCATTGTGAGTTTTTTCAGGTGTATCCACCATGAATACGTCATTAAGTGGGGTGGAGGTCCAGTGCTCTATGGGCGCTGGTTCCCGTTCGTCTCCGTCTTCGTCGTCCATACCGTCGAAGTCTTCGGAGCCGAAGTCGAGCATGTCGGTTAAATCGTCGACAGTGGCTATTAAGTGGGTGGTGGGTGGGTTTTGAATTTCTTCGTCGTCCGAATCCCAACCTCGCAAGCCACAGTTCGGCCTGGGCTCTCCTGAAAAAGAGAGAGACTTGAGAGATTTCAGAATATCACCGAAAGGCGAATACTGAAAGATGTCCGCGGCGGTGAACTCCATTACCGGCGCCCGATCTGATTCGATTGGCAGGGCGTGGGAGGTTCGGAGTTCGGAAAAGAGTCCGGCTCCTTGGAGTCATGTGCCATGCGGAGTGCGGGGCTTGTGTTTGGCTCAATGGCTTCTAAGATCGCAGCCCCCGAGGTGACGTCCAACCGTTCATCCTCAAAGAACGCAGCGGGCTCCGAATCGAGGATCGGGGCCGGAGCGTATGCGGCCTCCAGGACGCTGTTCGGAGGCAGAGCTATATCATGCCCCTCGAGATAGTGCGGCGCGCTTGGCTGTGGCTCGAATCCGTCGAAGATCAAGTCTCCGCGGACATCTGCCGTGTAGTTTAAGCTTCCAAACCTGACTTGATGGCCAGGGGCGTAGCTCTCGATCTGCTCCAGATGACCAAGCGAGTTGGCCCGCAGAGCGAAGCCGCCGAAGACGAAGATCTGTCCGGGGAGAAAAGTCTCACCCTGGACCTCATCGTTGTTGATGATCAAAGGAGCCATCGGGCCTAAAGACGACGACACAGAGGAACTCTCAATGAAAGCACCAATGTCGGTGTCAAAACCGGCGGATCTCGGGTAGGGGGTCCCGATCTGTGCGTCAAGGTCGGATGGTAACAGGAGACAAGGGACAGTTTATTTTACCCAGGTTCGGGCCCTCTCGATGGAGGTAAAACCCTACTCCTGCTAGATTAATATTGATGATATGGGTAGTACAAGAGTAGATCTACCACGAGATCAAGGAGGCTAAACCCTAGAAGCTAGCCTATGGGTATGATGATGGTTATGATGTGTTCGTCCTATGGACGGCAACCCTCCGGTTTATATAGGCACCGGATAGGGTTATGGTTACACAGAGTCGGTTACATTGGTAGGAGATCTTGAATATCCGCACGCCTAGCTTGCCTTCCACGCCAAGGAAAGAACCTTCCGGACACGGGACGAAGTCTTCAATATTGTATCTTCATAGTCCTGGAGTCCGGCTGAAGATATAGTTCGGCTATCCGAACACCCCCTAATCCAGGACTCCCTCAGGCTAGATCTCATGGACAAACGCTATAGGGTTAGGCGGGACAGGTGTCCGGGGGGGTGGCAATGCCACCGGAGCATCGCACGGGACCCTCATACATGCGGGGTGGTGTGGTGGTTTGCCTGAAGAGGCGACACGCGTCTCTGGTGTGTGGCCCCCCTCACGGACGTGTTGGGGAACGTTGCAGAAAATTAAAAAAATTCCTACGGTTTCACCAAGATCCATCTATGAGTTCATCTAGCAACGAGTCATGGGAGAGAGAGATTGCATCTACATACCACTTTGTAGATCGCGAGTGGAAGCGTTCAACGAACGGGGATGAAGTAGTCGTACACACCGTGATCCAAATCACCGGAGATCCTAGCACCGAAAGCACGGCACCTCCGCGTTCAACACACATACGGTCATCGTAACGTCTCCTTCTTCTTGATCCAGCAAGGCAAAGGAGAGGTTGGGGAAGAAGACTCCAGCAGCAGCACGACGGCGTGGTGATGGTGGAACCGCAGTACTCCGACAGGGCTTCGTCGAGCTCTTACGGAGGAGGAGGAGGTGTTGGAGAGGGAGAGGGAGGCGTCAGGGCATAGGGTGTTCAGCCCCCCTCCCCTCCCCCTTTATATAACCCCTTGGGGGGGCGCCGGCCCTAGGAGATGGAATCTCCTAGGGGGGGCGGCCAGGGAGGGGGGCTTGCCCCCCAAGCAAGGGGGGCGCCCCCTTTAGGGTCCCCCCCCCCCAAACCCTAGGCGCATGGGCCTTTGGGGGGGAAGGCGCACCAGCCCACTATGGGCTGGTTCCCTCCCTCATACAGCCCATGGGGCCCTCCGGGATAGGTGGCCCCACCCGGTGGACCCCCCGGGACCCTCCGGTGGTCCCGGTACAATACCGATAACCCCGAAACTTGTCCCGATGTCCGTATGATGACTTTCCATATATAAATCTTTACCACCGGACCATTCCGAAACTCCTCGTGACGTCCGGGATCTCATCCGGGAGTCCGAACAACATTCGGGTTACTGCATATACATATCTTCACAACCCTAGCGTCACCGAACCTTAAGTGTGTAGACCTTACGGGTTCGGGAGACATGCAGACATGACCGAGATGGCTCTCGGGCAATAACCAACAGCGGGATCTGGATACCCATGTTGGCTCCCACATGCTCCACGATGATCTCATCGGATGAACCACGATGTCGAGGATTCAATTAATCCCGTATACGATTCCCTTTGTCAATCGGTATTTTACTTGCCCGAGATTCGATCGTCGGTATCCCAATACCTCGTTCAATCTCGTTACCGGCAAGTCACTTTTCTCGTACTGTAATGCATGATCCCGTGATCAAACACTTTGATCACATTGAGCTCATTATGATGATGCATTACCGAGAGGGCCCGGTGATACCTCTCCGCCAAGCGGAGTGACAAATCCCAGTCTCGATCCATGTCAACCCAACAGACACTTTCAGAGATACCCGTAGTATACCTTTATAGTCACCCAGTTACGTTGTGACGTTTGGCACACCCAAAGCACTCCTACGGTATCCGGGAGTTACACGATCTCATGGTCTAAGGAAAGGATACTTGACATTGGAAAACTCTAGCAAACGAACTATGCGATCTTATGCTATGTTTAGGATTGGGTCTTGTCCATCACATCATTCTCCTAATGATGTGATCCCGTTATCGATGACATCCAATGTCCATAGTCAGGAAACCATGACTATCTGTCGATCAACGAGCTAGTCAACTAGAGGCTCACTAGGGACACATTGTTGTCTGTTATTCACACATGTATTACGATTTCCGGATAACACAATTATAGCACGAATAAAGACAATTATCATGAATAAGGAAATATAATAATAATGCTTTTATTATTGCCTCTAGGGCATATTTCCAACAGTCTCCCACTTGCACTAGAGTCAATAATCTAGTTACATTGTGATGAATCGAACACCCATAGAGTTCTGGTGCTGATCATGTTTTGCCTTAGGGAGAGGTTTAGTCAACGGATCTGCGACATTCAGATCCGTGTGCACTTTACAAATCTCTATGTCTCCATCTTGAACATTTTCACGAATGGAGTTGAAGCGACGCTTGATGTGCCTTGTCTTCTTGTGAAACCTGGGCTCCTTTGCAAGTGCAATAGCTCCAGTGTTGTCACAGAAGAGCTTGATTGGCCCCGACGCATTGGGTATGACTCCGAGGTCGGTGATGAACTCCTTCACCCAAATTGCTTCATGTGCTGCCTCCGAGGCTGGCATGTACTCCGCTTCACATGTAGATCCCGCCACGACGCTTTGCTTGCAACTGCACCAGCTTACTGCCCCACCATTCAAAATATACACGTACCCGGTTTGTGACTTAGAGTCATCCAGATCTGTGTCGAAGCTAGCGTCGACGTAACCTTTTACGACGAGCTCTTCGTCACCTCCATAAACGAGAAACATTTCCTTAGTCCTTTTCAGGTACTTCAGGATATTCTTGACCGCTGTCCAGTGTTCCTTGCCGGGATTACTTTGGTACCTACCTACCAAACTTACGGCAAGGTTTACATCAGGTCTGGTACACAGCATGGCATACATAATAGAACCTATGGCTGAGGCATAGGGGATGACACTCATCTCTTCTATATCTTCTGCCGTGGTCGGACATTGAGCTGAGCTCAATTTCACACCTTGTAACACAGGTAAGAACCCTTTCTTAGATTGATCCATATTGAATTTCTTCAATATCTTATCAAGGTATGTGCTTTGTGAAAGACCTATGAGGCGTCTCGATCTATCTCTATAGATCTTGATGCCTAATATATAAGCAGCTTCTCCAAGGTCCTTCATTGAAAAACTTTTATTCAAGTAGGCCTTAATGCTGTCCAAGAGTTCTATATCATTTCCCATCAAAAGTATGTCGTCTACATATAATATGAGAAATGCTACAGCGCTCCCACTCACTTTCTTCTAAACACAGGCTTCTCCATAAGTCTGTGTAAACCCAAACGCTTTGATCATCTCATCAAAGCGAATGTTCCAACTCCGAGATGCTTGCACCAGCCCATAAATCGAGCGTTGGAGCTTGCACGCCTTGTCAGCGTTCTTAGGATCGACAAAACCTTCCGGCTGCATCATATACAATTCTTCCTTAAGGAAACCATTAAGGAATGCCGTTTTGACGTCCATTTGCCATATTTCATAATCATAGAATGCGGCAATTGCTAACATGATTCGGACGGACTTCAGCTTCGCTACCGGTAAGAAAGTCTCATCGTAGTCAACCCCTTGAACTTGTCGATAACCCTTAGCGACAAGACGAGCTTTATAGATGGTCACATTACCATCCGCGTCCGTCTTCTTCTTAAAGATCCATTTATTTTCTATCGCTCGCCGTTCAACGGGCAAGTCAGTCAAAGTCCATACTTCGTTTTCATACATGGATCCTATCTCGGATTTCATGGCTTCCAGCCATTTGTCGGAATCCGGGCCCGCCATTGCTTCCTCATAGTTCGAAGGTTCACCGTTGTCTAACAACATGATTTCCAAGACAGGGTTGCCGTACCACTCTGGTGCGGAACGTGTCCTTGTGGACCTTCGAATTTCAGTAGGAGCTTGATTAGAAGCATCTTGATCATCATCATTAATTTCCTCTCTAGTCGGTGCAGGCACCTCAGAAACGTTTTCTTGAGTTTCGCCATTTTCCGGTTCAAGAGGTAACACTTCATCAAGTTCTACTTTCCTCCCACTTACTTCTTTCGAGAGAAACTCTTTCTCTAGAAAGGATCCATTCTTGGCAACAAAGATCTTGCCTTCGGATCTGAGGTAGAAGGTATACCCAACAGTTTCTTTAGGGTATCCTATGAAGACGCATTTTTCCGACTTGGGTTCGAGCTTTTCAGGTTGAAGTTTCTTGACATAAGCATCGCATCCCCGAACTTTTAGAAACGACAGCTTAGGTTTCTTCCCAAACCATAATTCATACGGCGTCGTCTCAACGGATTTCGACGGAGCCCTATTTAAAGTGAATGCGGCAGTCTCTAAAGCATAGCCCCAAAAAGATAGCGGTAAGTCGGTAAGAGACATCATAGATCGCACCATATCTAATAGAGTGCGATTACGACGTTCGGACACACCATTACGCTGAGGTGTTCCAGGCGGCGTGAGTTGTGAAACTATTCCACATTTTCTTAAGTGTGTGCCAAATTCGTGACTCAAGTATTCTCCTCCACGATCTGACCGTAGAAACTTGATCTTTCTTTCACGTTGATTTTCAACCTCACTCTGAAATTCCTTGAACTTTTCAAAGGTTTCAGACTTGTGTTTTATTAAGTAGATATACCCATATCTACTCAAGTCATCAGTGAGGGTGAGAACATAACGATAGCCACCGCGAGCCTCAACACTCATTGGACCGCACACATCGGTATGTATGATTTCCAATAAGTTGGTTGCTCGCTCCATTGTTCCTGAGAACGGAGTCTTGGTCATTTTACCCATGAGGCATGGTTCGCACGTGTCAAATGATTCATAATCAAGAGACTCTAAAAGTCCATCTGCATGGAGTTTCTTCATGCGCTTGACACCTATGTGACCAAGGCGGCAGTGCCACAAATATGTGGGACTATTGTTATCAACTTTAACTCTTTTGGTATTCACACTATGAATATGTGTATCATCACGTACGAGATTCATTAAGAATAAACCATTAACCATCGGAGCCTGACCATAAAACATATCTCTCATATAAATAGAACAACCATTATTCTCGGATTTAAATGAGTAGCAATCTCGAATTAAACGAGATCCAGATACAATGTTCATGCTCAAACTTGGCACTAAATAACAATTATTGAGGTTTAAAACTAATCCCGTAGGTAAATGTAGAGGTAACGTGCCGACGCGATCACATCGACCTTGGAACCATTCCCGACGCGCATTGTCACCTCGTCCTTCGCCAGTCTCCGTTTATTCCGCAGCTCCTGCTTTGAGTTACAAATGTGAGCAACTGCACCGGTATCAAATACCCAAGAGCTACTACGAGTACTGGTAAGGTACACATCAATTACATGTATATCACATATACCTTTGGTTTTGCCGGCCTTCTTGTCCGCTAAGTATTTGGGGCAGTTCCGCTTCCAGTGACCACTTCCCTTGCAATAAAAACACTCAGTCTCGGGCTTGGGTCCATTCTTTGGCTTCTTCCCGGCAACTTGCTTACCGGGCGCGGCAACTTCCTTGCCGTCCTTCTTGAAGTTCTTTTTACCCTTGTCCTTCTTGAACTTAGTGGTTTTATTCACCATCAACACTTGATGCTCCTTCTTGATTTCTACCTCTGCTGATTTCAGCATAGCATATACCTCAGGAATGGTCTTTACCATCCCCTGCATATTGTAGTTCATCACAAAGCTCTTGTAGCTAGGTGGAAGCGACTGGAGGATTCTGTCAATGACCGCTTCATCCAGGAGATTAACTTCCAGTTGAGTCAAGCGGTTGTGAAACCCAGACATTTTGAGTATGTGTTCACTGACAGAGCTATTTTCCTCCATCTTACAGCTAAAAAATTTGTCGGAGACTTCATATCTCTCGACCCGGGCATGAGCTTGGAAAACCATTTTCAGCTCTTCGAACATCTCATATGCTCCATGTCTCTCAAAACGCTTTTGGAGCCCCGGCTCTAAGCTGTAAAGCATGCCGCACTAAACGAGGGAGTAATCATCGCAGCGTGACTGCCAAGCGTTCATAACGTCTTGTTCTGCAGGGAGAATAGGTGCGTCACCCAGCGGTGCTCGTAGGACATAATCTTTCTTGGCAGCTATGAGGATGATCCTCAGGTTCCGGACCCAGTCCGTATAGTTGCTGCCATCGTCTTTCAGCTTGGTTTTCTCTAGGAACGCGTTGAAGTTGAGGACTACGTTGGCCATTTGATCTACAAGACATATTGTAAATATTTTAGACTAAGTTCATGATAATAAATTTCATTTAATCAAATTATTTAATGAACTCCCACTTAGATAGACATCCCTCTTCTAGTCATCTAAGTATTACATGATCCAAGTCAACTAGGCCGTGTCCGATCATCACGTGAGACGGACTAGTCAACATTGGTGAACATCTTCATGTTGATCGTATCTTTTATACGACTCATGCTCGACCTTTCGGTCTTCTGTGTTCCGAGGCCATGTCTGTACATGCTAGGCTCGTCAAGTCAACCTAAGTGTTTTGCGTGTGTAAATCTGTCTTACACCCGTTGTATGTGAACGTTAGAATCTATCACACCCGATCATCACGTGGTGCTTCGAAACAACAAACTGTCGCAATGGTGCACAGTTAGGGGGAACACTTCTTGAAATTATTATGAGGGATCATCTTATTTACTACCGTCGATCTAAGTAAACAAGATGCAAAACATGATAAACATCACATGCAATCAAATAATAAACGTGACATGATATGGCCAATATCACATAGCTCCTTTGATCTCCATCTTGGGGCTCCATGATCATCTTGTCACCGGCTTGACACCATGATCTCCATCATCATGATCTCCATCATCGTGTCTCCATGAAGTTGCTCGCCAACTATTACTTCTACTACTATGGCTAACGCATTTAGCAATAAAGTAAAGTAATTTACATGGCGTTTCTCAATGACACGCAGGTCATACAAAAAATAAAGACAACTCCTATGGCTCCTGCCGGTTGTCATACTCATCGACATGCAAGTCGTGATTCCTATTACAATAGCATGAACATCTCATACATCACATATAGATCATTCATCATACATCACAACTTTGGCCATATCATATCACAAAGCACTTGCTGCAAAAACAAGTTAGACGTCCTCTAATTGTTGTTGCAAGTTTTTGCGTGGCTGAATTAGGGTTCTAGCAAGAACATTTTCTTACCTACGTGAAAACCACAACGTGATTTGTCAACTTCTATTTACCCTTCATAAGGACCCTTTTCATCGAATCCGCTCCAACTAAAGTGGGAGAGACAGACACCCGCCAGCCACCTTATGCAACTAGTGCATGTTAGTCGGTGGAACCGGTCTCACGTAAGCGTACGTGTAAGGTTGGTCCGGGCCGCTTCATCCCACAATACCGCTGAAGCAAGATAATACTAGTAACGGCAAGAAGAGTTGACAACATCTACGCCCACAACAAATTGTGTTCTACTCGTGCAATAGAGAACTACGCATAAACCTGGCTCATGATGCCACTGTTGGGGAACGTTGCAGAAAATTAAAATTTTTCCTACGGTTTCACCAAGATCCATCTATGAGTTCATCTAGCAACGAGTCATGGGAGAGAGAGATTGCATCTACATACCACTTTGTAGATCGCGAGCGGAAGCGTTCAACGAACGGGGATGAAGTAGTCGTACACACCGTGATCCAAATCACCGGAGATCCTAGCACCGAAAGCACGGCACCTCCGCGTTCAACACACGTACGGTCAGCGTAACGTCTCCTTCTTCTTGATCCAGCAAGGCAAAGGAGAGGTTGGGGAAGAAGACTCCAGCAGCAGCACGACGGTGTGGTGATGGTGGAACCGCAGTACTCCGACAGGGCTTTGCCGAGCTCTTACGGAGGAGGAGGAGGTGTTGGAGAGGGAGAGGGAGGCGTCAGGGCATAGGGTGTTCAGCCCCCCCTCCCCTCCCCCCTTTATATAACCCCTTGGGGGGCGCCGGCCCTAGGAGATGGAATCTCCTAGGGGGGGCGGCGGCCAGGGAGGGGGGCTTGCCCCCCAAGCAAGGGGGGCGCCCCCTTTAGGGTTCCCCCCCAAACCCTAGGCGCATGGGCCTTTGGGGGGAAGGCGCACCAGCCCACTATGGGCTGGTTCCCTCCCTCATACAGCCCATGGGGCCCTCCGGGATAGGTGGCCCCACCCGGTGGACCCCCCGGGACCCTCCGGTGGTCCCGGTACAATACCGATAACCCCGAAACTTGTCCCGATGTCCGTATGATGACTTTCCATATATAAATCTTTACCTCCGGACCATTCCGAAACTCCTCGTGACGTCCGGGATCTCATCCGGGACTCCGAACAACATTCGGGTTACTGCATATACATATCTTCACAACCCTAGCGTCACCGAACCTTAAGTGTGTAGACCCTACGGGTTCGGGAGACATGCAGACATGACCGAGATGGCTCTCGGGCAATAACCAACAGCGGGATCTGGATACCCATGTTGGCTCCCACATGCTCCACGATGATCTCATCGGATGAACCACGATGTCGAGGATTCAATTAATCCCGTATACGATTCCCTTTGTCAATCGGTATTTTACTTGCCCAAGATTCGATCGTCGGTATCCCAATACCTCGTTCAATCTCGTTACCGGCAAGTCACTTTTCTCGTACCGTAATGCATGATCCCGTGATCAAACACTTTGATCACATTGAGCTCATTATGATGATGCATTACCGAGAGGGCCCGGTGATACCTCTCCGTCAAGCGGAGTGACAAATCCCAGTCTCGATCCATGTCAACCCAACAGACACTTTCAGAGATACCCGTAGTATACCTTTATACTCACCCAGTTACGTTGTGACGTTTGGCACACCCAAAGCACTCCTACGGTATCCGGGAGTTACACGATCCCATGGTCTAAGGAAAGGATACTTGACATTGGAAAACTCTAGCAAACGAACTATGCGATCTTATGCTATGTTTAGGATTGGGTCTTGTCCATCACATCATTCTCCTAATGATGTGATCCCGTTATCGATGACATCCAATGTCCATAGTCAGGAAACCATGACTATCTGTCGATCAACGAGCTAGTCAACTAGAGGCTCACTAGGGACACATTGTTGTCTGTTATTCACACATGTATTACGATTTCCGGATAACACAATTATAGCACGAATAAAGACAATTATCATGAATAAGGAAATATAATAATAATGCTTTTATTATTGCCTCTAGGGCATATTTCCAACAGGACGGCACCGCCGCCGGCACCTGGAGGGGGGAAATGGACGCGTTGGGTCTACATGGAGGGGATCTTGCTGTGAGTTTGGCCCGGATGTTGCTCCAAAGTGTTCCTATGGGATGACCTAACACAACCGGCTGGAGAGTTCCACTTGTCAAAGCCCGTCCGTGTTAAGTCAAAGGGCTAGATCGTGTGGCCAAATGCTTCAGGGTTAGGCGGGACGGGGGTCCTGGGGGGGGGGGGGGGTAGCAATGCCACCGGAGCATCGCACCGGGCCGTCATACATGCAGGATGGTGTGGTGGCATGTCTGAACAGGTGGCACGCGTCTCCGAGGTGTGGCTCCTCTCACGGACGACGCCGCCGCCGGCACCTGGAGGGGGGAAACGGACGCGTCGGGTCTACACGGAGGGGATCTTGCTGTGGGTTTGGCCCGGATGTTGCTCCAAAGTGTTCCTATGGGCTGACCTAACACAACCGGGTGGGGAGTTCCACTGGTCAAAGCCCGTCCGTGTAAAATCAAAGGGCTAGATCTCGTGGCCAAACGCTACAGGGTTAGGCGGGACACGGGCCCTTGGGGGGTAGCAATGCCACCGGAGCGTCGTACCAGGCCCTCATACATGCGGGGTGGTGTGGAGGCATGTCTGAAGAGGCGGCACACGTCTCCGGGGTGTGGCCTCTCACGGTCGGCGTCGCCGCCGGCACCTGGAGGGAGGAAACGGCGCGCCGGTTCTACACGAAGGGGATCTTGCTGTGGATTTGGCCTGGATGTTGCTCGAAAGTGTTCCTATGGGCTGACCTAACACAACCGGGTGGAGAGTTCCACTGGTCAAAGCCCGTCCGTGTAAAGTCAAAGGGTTAGATCTCGTGGCCAAATGCTACAGGGTTAGGCGGGACGGGGGGCCTTGGTGGGTAGCAATGCCACCGGAGCGTCGCATCGGGCCCTCATACATGTGGGGTGGTGTGGTGGCATGTCTGAACAGGTGGCACGCGTCTCCGAGGTGTGGCTCCTCTCACGGACGACGTCGCCGCCGACACCTGGAGGGGGGAAACGAACGCGTTGGGTCTACACGGAGGGGATCTTGCTGTGGGTTTGGCCCGGATGTTGCTCCAAAGTGTTCCTATGGGCTGACCTAACACAACCGGGTGGGGAGTTCCACTGGTCAAAGCCCGTCCGTGTAAAATCAAAGGGCTAGATCTCGTGGCCAAACGCTACAGGGTTAGGCGGGACACGGGCCCTTGGGGGGTAGCAATGCCACCGGAGCGTCGCACCAGGCCCTCATACATGCAGGGTGGTGTGGAGGCATGTCTGAAGAGACGACACACGTCTCCGGGGTGTGGCCCCTCACGGCTGGCGTCGCCGCCGGCACCTGGAGTGAGGAAACGGACGCGCCGGCTCTACACGGAGGGGATCTTGCTGTGGATTTGGCCCGGATATTGCTCCAAAGTGTTCCTATGGGCTGACCTAACACAACCGGGTGGAGAGTTCCACTAGTCAAAGCCCGTCCGTGTAAAGTCAAAGGGTTAGATCTCGTGGCCAAATGCTACAGGGTTAGGCGGGACGGGGGGCCTGGGTGGGTAGCAATGCCACCGGAGCATCGCATCGGGCCCTCATTCATGCGGGGTGGTGTGGTGGCATGTCTGAAGAGGCGACACACGTCTTCGGGGTGTGGCCCCCGTCATGGACAGCGCCGCCGCCAGCACCTGGAGGGGGGAAACGGACACGTCGGGTCTACACGGAGGGGATCTTGCTGTGGGTCTGGCCTGGATGTTGCTCCAAAGTGTTCCTATGGGCTGAGCTAACACAACCGGGTGGAGAGTTCCACTGGTCAACGCCCGTCCGTATAAAGTCAAAGGGCTAGATCTTGTGGTCAAACGATATAGGGTTAGGCGGGACAGGGGCCCTGGCGGGGGGGGGGGGGGGGGGTAGCAAGGCCATCGGAGCATCGCACCGGGCCCTCATACTTGCGGGGTGGTGCATAGCTACACCCCGAATCCCCCCACTAACCAGATTCCCTCCGTGTCGACCGTTTCCCGCCTCCGTGACACGACGACAGCGACGTCCGTGAGGGGGCAATCGATATACCATCGGGGTATGTTTTTTTGTTTAGATCAGGCACATTTATCTTGTGGAAAAATAAAAAATAATATAAAGTAAAAAATAAAGAAAATAAATGTGCTTCCCCAGGAGCAGCTGGCTCGGCTTTCCACTTCTGTTTCCGATTGGAATTTCCTCCTCCGGTTTCCTGGGCGACTGATTTGTGCTTGCCACTTCGGAGTCGATCCTCATCTTCACCATTAGCGTACTTGGTGGCAATCTCCATCATCTGATTCAGAGATATCTCTCCGGTTCGACCGAATTTCAGATTCAATTCTCTGTACTTGACGCCTTCCTTAAAGGCACAAACTGCTTGATGATCTGGTACATTTTCAACTGTGTGATGCAACGTGATCCATCTCTGGACGTAATCCCTCAGAGTTTTATTCGGCTTCTGCACACAAGACCGCAGTTCCGTAAGACCTGCTGGTCGCTTGCATGTTCCTTCAAATGTTGTGACAAACACTCGGGCGAGATCTTCCCAAGTGTAAATGATGTTGGGTGCTAACTGATTCAGCCACGCTCTGGCCGAGCCCTCTAACATGAGAGGCAGGTGTTTCATGGCTACCTCATCATTGCCACCGCCAATCTGGACAGCCACTCGGTAGTCTTCGAGCCAAGTATCGGGCTTGGACTCACCGGTGAACTTACTAACTCCAGTCGCCAACCTGAAGTTGGGAGGAATCACAGCGGCTCTGATGGCTCGACTAAAACACTCTGGCCCTGAAACATGTACTCTGCTACTGGTGGGCGCATCTCTGTCGTGACCTTCTCGGTGAGCTCTGTTCCTGTCGACCAAACCTTGAACGAGAATGGATCTCGCATCAAAGCCTGGTTCCCTGGGGTCGACTGGAATCCTCCGCCCAACACTATGAGGGCGTCTGTCATCCCACTGTCGAGGCACGTATGATCCACTCCTCGGGGGAGGGATGGGCACTCGACGTCGATCGTCACGATCGAATCGGTGATCATACTGCTCACGGTTCCTGTGTTGATCACGCTGGTCTCCACGTCCCTCACGCCTCGGGGGCGATCTTGGGCTGTGAGCCGACTGGACTGTGTCAGCAACAATGGATCGACTATGGATCCTGTTCCGCGACTGAGAAACAGCGAAATTCTGGTCTCCTGCCACCCGGAGTAACGCTCTGATCTGCAACAGGCCTCTGCCAGCCTCTGACTGGGAGGGCTGAATCGATTCTGCTATACGGGCTGCAGCTGCTAAATTCTGAATCAGAGTTCGATATACCTGCAGGGGCGGAAAGAGCTGGCGTCGACTGGATTCTGGAACCCGTTGACGCACTCGCTCGTCGAGTGCTCGCTGGAGGTTCTCCAGTCGAGTGCGCTCAGCCAAGTTGGCCAAGCGCGCGTCCTCTAAGGCACGGGCCTCGGGGATTTCTCCAACGATAGGAGTGTGAAGTGCGTCCATGTTCCGGCGACGAAGTTCTTCTCTCTGCAGCGACGTGAGAGGCTCGGGGAGATATTCTTCATGGGGATGCGACGGGTCGCCTCCATCTGTGCCTCCGTCGGTGCGGGGAAAACCAGGAGGACTGCGCGGTCCATCGACCATCAGAACCTCTGCCGCCGGATCACTGCTGTCGCACTCGGATGCGGTCTCCACGGAGCCAGTCGACAGGTCGAACAGGCCATAGAGAGATTCGTCGGGCTCGATGGCCGTGACTTGAGGGGTGGCCGACTGGCGGGCCACTGCATGCCTCACCCACCGCCGAAGCCTCGACCGACCGGAGCGCTTGCGCCGGTGGGAGACAGGGAGGGAGGACGCCACAAGAGCCGTCCGATACTGGGTCGACCGCTGTCGCAGGAGGACACCACAGACGCATGCGCGAAAGTGCGTCGCCCCGCGGACGGGGAGCGCGTCGACGTCAAGTGGATCCTCGTGAAGCCAAGCGGAATCGTCGGCGATGAACATGAGCGCGCCGAGACGGATCTCGCGGCCCTCCACCAAAACTCCGCCTGAAACCATGATCAAGGAATCGGAAAAATCGCAACTTCTCCAACTAGGCGCTAAGACTCCTGCCCCATGGTGGGCGCCAACTGTCGTGGTTCTAACTCTGACAGTAATGTAGGGGGGTATGTATGGAGAGGCTAGATCTTAGCTATGGAGTAGTTGTAAGCACACGAGGTTTACGAGTTCAGGCCCTTCTCGGAGGAAGTAACAGCCTTACGTCTCGGAGCCCGGAGGCGGTCGACTGGATTATGTGTGTATGAGTTACAAGGGTGCGAACCCTTTACACTGAGGAGGGGGTGGCTTATATAGAGTTCGCCAGACCCCTCCCGCCCTCAGTTATGCAGGGTTTAAAGTACATTAAGGCTGGGCGTTACTGGTAACTCCTCTAATAAAGAGCTATGATGACCATAAAAGCTACTTAATGACCGACCGTTTGCGTGCAAAGTGACTTTTAGATCTCCTGGCAGTCGAGTGATTACTTCGTGGTCGAGTGTCTTTGAATCTGTCGAGTGGAACACCTCCAAGTCGATTCAAAGGTGATCTCTTCTAGGGATGTCCTTGGGTAGGGCAGTTAGGACAGGTCCATGACCCTACCCTAGGTACATAGCTTCATCAGAAGCCATCTAGCTACTGTCTACGGACCCGTAGGTCTGAGGTGAACTACTCACGCATTATCGGAGAGGCATCAATGAGGATGATGAACCCCTCCGTGATTGTGTTCCCTTCCGGCGGAGTGCCGGAAAAGGGCTCTAGATTGGGTCTCGTGGTTCTGGAACTTGCGGCGGCTGGAACAATTTTTCGTCGACTCCCTTAGGGTTTCTGAAATATTTGGGTATTTATAAAGCGAAGACGCGGTGCGGGAGGCCAACAAGGTGGGTTGTGCTTCCCTCGGAGCCCCCCTCTGGTACTTGTTTGGCCTATCGTATGGAGTGACTTGATACGTTCATGGTATAAGGAAACATACATACTTTAAACTCTGATCCTGTGTTATGGACTATAGAATTTGGATGATATAATATCTAAGTATAACAAACAACTTGGATCAATTCAATACGAGTGTTGTACAAACATCATGCTCTTAAATTCAATACTTTGACAATAGCACTTTTGAATACACGGATACAACAGCCATCGCCATCCTATGTAGTCGCATATTTGTCATGGTGTTGGTTCTTGGATAAGAGGGCGCGCCTGCCGTTGCCATCCCACTCGGCCAGAATTTTGTTATAGAATTGTCGATCGATCGGATATGCGGACGCCGCGATAACCATCGTCGTCGTCCCACCCGGTCGGACATATGTCGCGGTATTGGCGACTCAATGCTTGGACGCGGCTGCAATCGCTCTCCAACCCAGCAGCAGCATATACGTCGTGGTTTTGGCGGCGGCGGCGGACGTAGGCTCTTTGGCCGCCGTCCCTCGCGACCACGTTTGGGTTGTAGTATCGGCGGTTGGCTATGGGGATGTAGCCTTCTTCGATGCTCGTCCAGGACACGTTCTGAATCTGATCGTAGTTGAGGCGGTCGTACCGGCCGTCGCGTGCGACGGCTCGGGAACAACAGTCCTCGCCGCACCTGGTCCTGGGCGTGTAGAGGCCGCGGCGGCTGGACTTGGACCCAGCGGGAGCACGCGGCGGCTGGCCGTCGACCACCGAGGTGGCCGTCGGTGTGCTCGGACTAGGGATGCGGCGCGCGGGAGCAGCCTGTCCTGGTGGGAGGCGCCGAAGGGCTGCCAGCTCCTCAGCCGTCGGAAGCGACGCCCGTACGCCGTCGTCTGACGGATCATGCTCGTCTCCCCTCTCCGTGGAAGCACCGGCCGCGGCGCCAACGACGCAGCATCCTCGCCGTTGGCACGCACGAGCGGCCGCTCGCCGCACTCGCCGTCCGGCTTGCAGCAGCCAGCATCCGCCGCCGGCGAGCCGCATCGCAAGTCCGCTCGTTGAACCAAGGACGTCGCCGCACCGCCGGCGACCCTTGCAGCAGCACCGCTGCGCACGTTCGTTTCTCACGCGAGAGGTCGGGAAGCGCCTTTTTTGTGTGCCCATGGGACGTGCTCCCTCACGTATATATGATGCTGCTGCGAGATACGATCCGGACGCGATGACGCGTCAATCTCATCTCATCTACTGGAAAACGGCTCGGATCGGGCGGCCGATGGCGCGCGCGATGATCGGTCGCTACCACGCGCCTACATGTGGGCCCTGCATGCAACCGCCTCCGCATCCTTATCCACACCGTGCCTTCCTCGCCCGCTCCTCGGCTGCCGTACCACCGTCACAGCAAAGTCCCTCTATCTTCTGCCCTCGTTCCATCTAGCTCTTGCTACCTGGATCATCGGAGAGATCCATGGGAGGGAGGCGGAAGCGAGAGGTTCGGATCGGGAAGAGAACTAGGTATCTAATACCATGTAGTGGAACAATCACATGCACTGTATATTCATTCACAGAGTAATACATATATATGAGTACAGAGGCACAACGTGCACACACTAATCTAACCAAGTTCCCTAGATCCTAGCTGCATGCATGCGATCAGAGTGGAGGAGGGAGGGGAGAGGGACGTGGTCACGTCGGTGCTGCATGTGCGGATGCATGCGTACAACAGCAACGAAGTCTTAGCTACGATGAGCACAAACCAGAATTGGTAGAAACGTGCCCGAATCTTACTATTTTATGTTCATTAATATCAGTTGTATTTACCAGTAGATAAGTCATGGAAAAGTTGCCATGGGTTGTCTTGTACTAGTAGTTACCTGGCAAGATCAATAATATTTTTATTAATTTCTTATGTTGCGAGAGTCTTCTTTTTCTACGAGAAAACTTTCAATATTTTCATCATCAATCATGATAGTATAACGAATACCAGAAATAATAAAAAAATACATTCAGATACATAGACCATCCAGCGACGACTACGAGCAGTAAAGCAAGCCGAAGGCGTACCGCCGTTAACTTTATTTAATTCATTTGAACAAATAATATTTTTAAATTTGTTAGTAGGTTAGTCTATTTTCATTGGATATTAGTTCATCGAGCTCGTAAATCATTGTAGATATTTTTTTTTGCCGTTATAGTAGATGTAAATTGATATAATAAAACTATATTTATTTTATACATCATGGTGCAAGTATTCCACGAAGAGCTAGTACAACCCTAGTAGTACCAAACATTGCAGAAATCACTTGGTCGCGTGGCCAATTGGGAAAAGAATGCACTTGATCTTGCGTGAAAGGAAATGCCAATCGTCGTTAGAAACTATGACCAAGAAAGCATATAAAACAAAATTAGTGAAAGCTATTAAGTAGAAACGAAGATCAGTCAAAGGTAGTTCCGCATGGAATATTAACGTAATCGCATAAACTTTGTGGAAGACATTACAGACACACTCCCGGTCCTTTTGACTCCATGTATTAAATTTGTTTCAAAGTCAAAGTCTTTGAAGTTTGACCACGTTTATACAAGAAATTATTAACATTTGTAAAACAAAATCAATATCATTAGGGACGTGCTACGGCCGGTGGATCTTTTTAAAAGATCTGCCGCCTCGCGAGCCATCGAATCTGGTTGACTAGCACCGAACGTTGTCATTCATTTCTGCCACTTTTTTTAACACAGTAATACACTCATGAGCACTCACCGAATTTGGCTAACGCAAAAGCACTCGTATAAACGCGCATACACTCATCCCTATGAGCACCTCCGAAAGACTGAGTCGGCATATCATCTTGAAATTTACGAAGTCATCATAGGCACCTCGTCGTCGACAAGAACGTCCCCTCCCATTGAATGCGCATCGCCGGAAATCCTGAAATAAATCCAGAAATAAATGCGAGCACCAGAACTTGAAGCCTGGTGGGCTGGGGATACCATAGTCCCTCTAAACATCCAACCACAGACTGTGTTGCAGAATTTTTTTACAACGGAGGTCATGTTGTAGAAGACATTTGTAACAGAGGTTGTGTCGCATAACTTTTTTGCAACAGAGATTATGTTGCAAAAGTATTTTGCAACAAACATTATGTTGCCAAATTTTTTTTGCAACAGACATTATATTGCAGAATGTTTTTGCAACAAAGATTATATTGCAGAATTTTTGTCTGCATCATCACACTGTTCCGTTGCCACTGCAACATTCCCCATGTTTTCGGAAACATAGACGATGTTGCAAAATCCTAAGACCTGCGGTGTGTGGGACCGTTCGACACGTGGCTAGCTCTCGTTGTGACAGATCATGATGCATAGATCAGCCGGATGATTTTAATCATTTCCCATATCACTGGATCCATCATAAAATGTATTTTCATATTATATTTATTTTGTATAGTGAATGTTGACAATTTTAAATATAAATTTGGTGAAACTTCACGAAGTTTGACTTGGAGGAAGTCTAATATGCAGAGTAAGAAGGACGAAGGAGTACTATGGGGTTTTGCCGACGTTAATAAAGTGGTTTCGTGTAATTGACTCTATTTTTGTTATTTTCCGACCTTTCATTTTTGCTTCTTCATTCATAAGTCCATGGAGCCGAGAATTCGCATGGAAACTCTCATGCAAAACTGCAGTAAACCATGCTTATCTCAAGGAAATTCTTGGACCACAACCTTTCTTGTTTGCCCACTTCCTTCTTTTGCTGTCAACCATTTCACACCAATCTCATTTTTTTTAGCTTACCAATCTCAGTTTTTAAGAGAACAAAAATGTTTCTCCAGCAATATTTTAGGTCCAAAAAATTAACTTTTAATCACACCCGGGGCTCCTCAGCCCACTACCGTAGCGAGCGCCCACGACCGTCGGATCTCAGATGATAGCCATCTGGATCGTCCATCCGTGACGCGAATGGCCCCCACGCCCGACTCCGCGGTCCGCGATGCTATGGGAGGTTGCCAGGCCGCGCCGCCGCTCGTCCTCTCCTTCAGACGGCGCGGGGGAGGCCATGGCGTCGAGGTTCCCGGAGCGATGCGTCGCCCATTTGGCGTGGCGTCGACAGTACCCTGTCTTGGCCGGTGGGTCGCCGTTCCCCCTTTGCCTTCCACCGACGAGAGCCTGCTGCCGGAGGTGCCGCTGCGCAGTCGGCGGGCGTGAGAGACGGCAGGAGGCAAAGGCATGGCCGTGGGACATGCCGCGGCGTGAGAAGGTGGCAGGCAGGGCTCTGCCCGCTCCCTCCGTCCGAGGCCCAGGCACAGGGTTCGTCTTTTCTTCCTCCGGTTTGTTGAATCACATACTTAATTTGTGATTTGACAAGTAAATTTCTGATTTCTGGCATGATGCATTCTGCACTTCACCATTTAGAACCCACATTGAAATATTGGAATTGTTTCTGTTCCCCTTTTTACAGTGGTTAGTTTTCTTCTAGTATTTTCTGATGAAAATGGTGTTTTTACTTTCTTTAATTCAGGCACAACAAGTGTGGCATCATCTTTCGTATCATTCACACAGGAATCATGACCATGCGTGAAGAGTTTGCTGATGGATCACGAGGGTAAAAGTGTGTGTTGCTGTGAAGCCACAGAGGCAGCACATCAGAATTTCATGATCAATTACCACCATCTTTTTCTTTGTGATTCCTCATACCGTGATATTAACCGCCTATTCTATGATACAATCATACAAGTGCCTGGATCATTCAAGCAACCTACCTAGCATAATTGACAAGAGAGGATTTGAGGTAGGTGCATTTTACAGGCCAATGCAAAGAACACAAATCATTACCTCTAAGCAGAAAAAAAAGCTGGTTCAAATGTTATTCTGTACTACTATCCTGCTCTGCAGTCCTCTGTAGCATGTCTTCTAGCCTAGGAACACATGCTTTATTTTAACCCCTTCATCACATGGAACTGACAGTGGCTCTCTGCTTCCATGATACTGCTAAAAATAAAGGATCAGACCGAAAAACGAGCACCAAGTGGCAATAGAAAACTGCACACCCATCCGAACCCCATTTCCTCCATCAGAAAAATCGTCTCGTCTCTGAAAGAGACCTCTGAAACCTCCTCTGAAATCTCTGAAAGAGACCCATTTCTTCCAGCACCAGCAGCAACAATGCTGGCCGGCATTTTAAATCCTCCCTGGACGGCTGGACCAGTCATGACTTGCGTGCCTCTGCTCGCCCAGGGGTCGTAAACAACGGGTTAACAAAGTCTTCTCGCCTCATTTCACATCCCCATCTGAAGAACTACTAGTCTCTTCTCCTTCCTCACCCTCTGTGTCCCCCATGGCCCAATCTTGGGCCTCCTTCCTCCTCCTCGTCCTCTGCTTCTGCTGTGTGTCCAACCTCCTCATCTGCGGCAGCAATGGGGAGAGAGTCTTCCTCTACCCGCAGTCCCAGAAGGTCTCCTCCATCGTCAGCCAGCGGTACCGGACCGCCTACCACTTCCAGCCCCCCAAGAACTGGATCAACGGTATGTTCTTCATATGCCTCTCTGCTTCCTCCTCTCTGCTTTGCTTGCTTTCTTCCTGGGCCTTTTGTTGACTTTCTGGCTGTGGCCAATCAGAGGGTGTGATTTGGTTTGCTTTGCTTGTTCTTGGGTGTTGCTGGAAAAGCAAGTGATCTGATTGGCTGGCGTGTTGTTCACTTGCAGAAGCTGAGTTAATTATGTTGGCACTAGTATTATCGAATAATTTACTTGCTAAAATATACATATTGCAGTAAATTTTTGAGGTAGTATCATACTGTTTTTGCTGTCAGAAAGTAGTTATTACAGGGTGAGGGGGAGGGTAGGTGGCCAACTCATTACTTGTGCCACTCTGTTTCTGAATCTTGCACACATTAGGTGCTCCCTGTACGCCCTGCAGTTGGATTTTCAGTAGCACCACTATAGTATGATGATACCCATGTTTTCTACTGTAGATTCTTGCCCAAAGAGGATGCGTTCACTGTATAAATGCTGAATTGATTCCCAATGTGTATGTATGCCACATCCCTAGTATTCTCTCAAGATGTCCATATCTGCTGTGCTCCACCGTTAGTGCTGCTTTTTCTCAGAAAGCATCCACTTAACATCATGTGTCTGGGAAATATTAGACAGATCTGTTGCTGCAAGTAATGAAGTGCTGGCCTGTTTTGGAATCCAGAATATGTTTTCTCCTGTTACTATTGTCAATTATCAGATCCTATTAACTGTGTACATATGTTACTGCAAATCATTGACATTCTCTCACCCTTTTCATGTATCCGATGGATTGGCGATCCTTGGAAATCTACGACGACACAAAGATCCAAATGGTATGAATATCTCAGGCACAGAACACTTTTAAGGAGAAGAATTTGCACCATCCTGCATCTTATACTGTCTTCATAAACATTTCAGGGCCAATGTACTACAACGGCATATACCATGAGTTCTACCAGTACAACCCCAATGGGTCCGTCTGGGGTAACATAGTTTGGGGCCACTCGGTTTCGACAGACCTCGTCAACTGGATCCCACTTGAAGCCGCGATAGAGCGGGACACCCCGAGCGACATAAACGGTTGCTGGACCGGCTCAGCCACAATTCTCCCTGGTAACCGACTGGTCATCATATACACCGGTGCTGACCCTGAGAAGCGTCAGGTCCAAAACATTGTGGTTCCGAAAAAACTGTCTGACCCGTACCTGAGGGAATGGACCAAAGCCGGCAATAACCCGGTGATCCAACCGGTCGGTCCAGGCTTGAACTCGGGCCAGTTCAGGGATCCGACAACCGGTTGGATCGGACCTGATGGACTGTGGAGGATAGCAGTTGGTGCTGAGCTCAACGGCGACAGTGCTGCACTTTTGTACAAGAGCAAAGACTTTCTGAACTGGACTAGAGTTGACCACCCACTGTATTCATCCAATTCCTCCTCTATGTGGGAGTGCCCGGATTTCTTCGCGGTATTGCCGGGCAATAGCGGTGGACTGGACCTGTCTGCAGCAATCCCGAATGGTGCCAAGCATGTCCTCAAGATGAGCCTGGACTCCTGTGACAAGTACATGATTGGGGTTTATGATCTGAAAAGTGACACCTTTGTTCCAGATACTGTCCTAGATGACCGTCGGCTATGGTCAAGGATCGATTATGGTAATTTCTATGCCTCAAAGTCGTTTTTCGACTCGAAGAAGGGCAGGAGGATCATATGGGGTTGGACTAACGAGACAGACAGTTCTTCAGACGATGTAGCAAAAGGTTGGGCAGGAATCCATGTAAGAAAATCTGCCCCTCATTGGCTATAATTGCTTCGTATTGAAATATTGATTTACCAAATCAGTGTAGCACCTTTAACATTGTTTCTATTAATTTTAGGCAATTCCCAGGACAATTTGGTTAGACAGCCATGGCAAGCAGTTGCTGCAATGGCCAGTTGAAGAGGTCGAGTCCCTTCGAGGAAATGAAATCAACCATCAAGGACTAGAGCTGAAGAAGGGAGGTCTGTTTGAGATTAAGGGGGCTGACAGTTTCCAGGTAGTTTCCTTTGCACAAACAGGCCTGCCTTGGTCATCCAGAGAAAAATCCCTCAAAAAGTCCCATGCCAATAAACTGATAGCTACAGATTTGGCAACAAAAAGACTAGCATATATTCTTCAGCTTAGGTGTTCTGTATTTTCCAGAGCAACTGTAGCTGATCCGGCACGTCATTCTCTTGAAACAGGCTGATGTGGAGATAGACTTTGAGCTGACGTCCATCGACAAAGCCGATCCTTTCGATCCCTCCTGGCTTTTGGACGTCGAGAAGCATTGCCGGGAAGCGGGTGCATCAGTCAGTGGTGGCATAGGGCCATTTGGACTTGTTGTCCTGGCCTCTGACAACATGGAGGAGCACACTGCTGTGCACTTCCGGGTGTACAAGTCAGAGCAGAAGTACATGATACTCATGTGCTCTGATCTAAGAAGGTTAATACTTATGGTTCTTGCCTTAATGTTTTTTTCTATCTCTAAAAATGTCTGAAAACTGAAAACAATTATTTTCTTTTCTTTGCACAGTTCTTCGTTGAGACCAGGACTGTACACACCAGCCTACGGAGGCTTCTTTGAATATGACCTTGAAAAAGAAAAGAAGATATCTCTGAGAACTCTGGTGAGCTTGGAAGGCCTTTCCATTTCTCATGTTGCTCACTTCACACGCTTCGTGTTAGAACTGAAAATGAATGATGTGCCGTGCAGATTGATCGGTCGGCGGTGGAGAGCTTCGGCGGTGGCGGCAGGGTCTGCATCATGGCCAGAGTGTACCCCGTGGCGGTTGTCGACGGTGTGGCCCACATGTACGCCTTCAACAACGGCAGTGCCACGGTCAGGGTGCCACAGCTCAGGGCCTGGAGCATGAGGAGAGCGCAAGTGAATGTGAAAGGGATGGAGTGATGGTTAACAAGGCAGAGCCATTCTAATTGACCTGTGATTGGAGGACCGGATCAATCTGATCACTTGTTTAGCACACTTCACTATTTTGAAAACACAAATTACTCCCATTCATGAGCACTTCTAGTAGGTAGAAATAAAAGGAAATTCAACAAGGAAGAATTAGCTGCTCATTTCTTTGACCTCTAGGATTCATGTATTATAGTTTACCGGTGCTTGGTCAGAAAGAAGGAAATTTTTTTACTGTTTTAAAGTAGTAGTATAGTTGGCAATTGGTAAAGAAACATGATCCTTTTGTCAGCATCGGTATTACCGCTGTGAAACGATTCAGAGTTATAAAAGGTAATAAATACTACTACGAACTTGTGCATGTCAGACAGCTCAAGAGAGAATCCCTGATAGGAAATGTCTTTTTGCTTGTGAGGTTGTAAGATCTGCACTACTGCTCATCGTGGATCATGAACGATGTGGCTTCAGGACAGCTCCCGCGCCAGTTTTGCACTTTTTTTTTGCGAATAAATGAGATTTTATTGCTTAACATTGGGGATTACAATCATGACGGTGTAACAAACCAATCTCATTTGGTCCAGACCTAAGTCAGTTTCGCACATTGATCTGTTGCCCTTTTGAGTCTCTTATATGATTCTATCAATGGCATGTACTCCTACTTAGGATGAGATCAGCGGCTGGCTATCGCCTTGCACATGTCACAATTTAAGGGAGCAAATGGCGAACAATTTTTTGCAGCAAATGAGATATACTTATAGTAATAGTTTGCGACAATATTTACTCAATTTTAAAATATTGGCACATTTTATGCCTAATTTTTGTTTTTGATGGTACTCTGCTACAGCCTACATGGGTATAACTGGGAATCAACCAGCAACGTCTTTTTTTTTTGACAGGACGTCTTTGTTTTACCGGAAGTGGAATAACCAGCTAAATATAAATGGGCTGCTCGTGGGGAAGTACCGTCATATGATCGTGGGCTGCCATAGTCTCGTGTAGCTTTCCAGCCCAAAACGGTGGTAAGCTCTCTGAGGGAGAGGTTTACCGAGCTAATCACAACAGGATTATTAGTACCACCTCGCCTAAGCACAGCGTGGAGCCGGTGGAGATAGCTATAAAACGTAGTGGACAGCCTCATCACAAATCATACCTTTCTCGGCCTTTTGGCTAAGATCAAGTGTAGTATCTGTTCTTATCAGTTTAATATCTGATATGTGGGCCATGTGCCCACAACGATATTAAATTTATTTTTTTATGGGGGAGGGTCCAACACGATAGCTTGCTATCGGGGCCCTTACGTGTCGCCTATGCGTTGCGCTATTGCCTAGGCCCGGCGCACCCCAACCAAATCATTATAAGAGAAACTTTTTTATTGATGAATAACTTGTGATTTTATCACAACTGCTCCTGGATGTCCAGTCCGAAAGCGAGACATAGCTTCTGCGCCCTACGGCCGCCAGGTCTCCTCGTGGTTGGCAGAGCCATGTTGGGCTCGCTTGTTTGCCCGGTGGCAACAAAATCTTGTTTCGGCTGCAAGTGGCATCGAGGGTTGGGCCATCTGCCTAACCTATGTATCCACAGAGCTAGGAGTGGTCGGGCCGTGTACCCGACCGAAACGAGGACAAAATTCAAATGTTCCCATCATCGGATGGAGATCGAGTCCGGTGAAACCATGTCTGACATCGACTTGTTCAACATCGCCATTGTGCTTATTCCGTCGGATCATGGTCCATGAGGCCATCTGCCTAGGTGGCTGAAGATCAACCTTGGTGTGCCAGTATCGGCAACCAGTCGACCGAAGGTTGACCACCCATTTCACAAGCGCCACCATTGCGGACGACTTCATTCGCGAGTATCAGAAGGACGTACGGGCTAGTTAAAAAAAGTACGTACGGGCACAAAGGTGGACGTGTTTAGTCCCAGATCGATGAGTTCAGAATACTAGGCCTTGTTTTATAAGGGAGGAACGTGACCGTCCAATAGGTGAGATGGTGGCCAATTGTGCGGTACTGCACAATTAGCAACTAACAAAACAAATGATCAAGGTTAAAATCATTGTCATCAGATTACCTCGGCGTATCACACATGCGCTTATCTTTTTTCCCCTTTCACAAAGCTCAATTTGAATTACCCATCTTTTTAATGCCTAAATTCTTAAGTACCCAATTTGTTTTTTTATATATCCCTATGATAGGAAATGAAAAAAAGATCTAGCTTAAGCCGATTCAATTGCAGAATTTTAATTCCTAAAGCTTTATAAGATTTTATTTTTGGAAAAAGGGCAGTTGCTGTTGCACCAAGGAGATATACACTAATAATACACACATAAATAAACGCGTCATTATAACATGACTACCTCTGCGTCTTTTTTCCTTTCACAAAGCTCAATTTGAATGGCCCTTTTTGAATTACCTTTGCGTATGACATATGCATTTTGCTTGGTTTTTTATTCCTAAAATTTTTAAGAATGCAATTTGATTTATTTTTATATCCCTATGATATGAAATGAAAGACAAGATCGAGCTTAAGCCGATTCCATTGCGGAAAGAAAAGAGGCTCTCCCTTTCCCACCCGATACGTCAAAAGCAATTAACCGGAACGACCTTAAGCTTTAAGACTATTTTTTTCTTCTGAAATAGGGTAGTTGTTGTCACACTAAGGAGATATATACAAACAAATAAACCCATCATTATAACAAGATTACCCCTGTCGTTGTTTTTCCTTTCACAAAGCTCAATTTAAATTGCATAATTTTTTAATCGTATGAAAACTTTTTAAAACGTGAATGCCACTTTTTACAAAATACATGTACATTTTTATGCATGATGTTTTTTTTAAATTCAATGAGGAGTTTTAAACACGCCAACACCTTTAATAATATGAACTTTTTTGAACATTTATAAATACTTTCAAAAAACATGTTAACATTTCCTTAACAGTCTGAACACTTTTCGAAACTCCGTTAACATTTTTAAATACATGAACACCTTTTCAAATTATTTGAACATTTTTGTATAATGCACGAACACTTTGATAAATTATCTGAACAACTTTTAAACACATGAATAGTTCATAAAAATAATACTTGAACACGTTTCAAAAGTATACCTTTTAAAACATGTGAAACTTTATGAAAACAAGTGTTTATGTATCTCCATAGCATATTTTCTACTTATGGGGTATATTCACCCTTTGTTAAGTGTAGCTCGGATGGTTACGTTGAATGTGGTGAAACCAGCCACTAAGGTTCATGTCCTTAACTTGGCACTGGTGTTGGCAATTTCTAGGAAGTGCTTATATGAGTAGGATGTGCGTGCATGCGTTTATAAACGTAAATGTATTTGCATGTATGTCAGCATCGATGATTGTATGTGTTAAAAGAGAAAAACAAACGTGAAGTGCATGTTGTTTTTGCTAAACGTGGGCACTCGTTGTTACATGATTAAACGGACGAGCTGAACGCATGTTGCGGACAATGAATGCTTCCTGGGCCAGCCCATGTGAATGAGTCGACGACAAGAGTTGCTACAAGAGATATATAGACACACGTCATACCCTGCTACCGGCGAACTCTATTTGGCGCTGAAGGCATTGGTCACTACTGTTTCTGCAAACCGGCGCCTGAAGCAGCAGGGATTCGAACCGGCGATCTACTGGTGGAGGGCACACCGCACTAACCACCAGACCACCTTCACCCCTTCCCAGTGCTCCATGTGGTACAGGTGCTAAGGCTGCCATGTAGACGAAAAAACTGATGTGGTAAGATAATTAAGAGGAGAGAGATGAGTGAGGTGATCCCAGGAAGAAACAATGATAAGCATGTGAACCTAGGCAAAACAATTAAATAAAAGAAACCCACCAATACATGAAGGAGTTTAGTTGTTAAATCATTAAATGAAGGGAGTTTAGCAACAATAAGTTAAGTACCTATGCATTGGGAGCTTTAATTGCTAAAGCCTTTAGTGTGCTTAGAACCTCATCTAAGCACATGTGCATTGGAAGAGGCCTTATGTTCTTACTTACATTTCTCTACTCTTTAGCTTCTTATGTCTTTTATCCTTTTTTCTATTCTCTATTTTCTACTTTATTTTTCGTTCTTCTTTTATATTCAAATTTTTTATTTTTCTTTATTACATTTTTTGAACTTTTCTCGAGTTCATGATTTTTTTTCGTTTTTTGTGAACATTTTTTGAATTCGTGAATTTTTTCCAAATTCGACGAACTGTTTTTCAAAAGTCAATGAACTTTTTTTACAAAAAATGATGAACTTTTTTTAAAATTTGATGATCTTTCTTTCAAATTCAATGAACTTTTTTCAAAAATTGAGGAACTTTTTTGGAAAAACTTCATCGAATTTGGAAAAAGTTCATTGAATTTGGAATTTTTTATTGATCTCATTAAATTTGAAAAAAGTTCATTGATTTGGAAAAAAATTCATTGATTTGGAAAAAAGTTCATCAATTTTTTAAAAATTCACAATTTTAAAATAAAGTTCATCAAATCAGAAAAAGTTCATAATTTTTTTTTAATTTGTGCATTTAAGAAAAATAACAAGAATATAAAAAATTTCCGCGAACTAAAGAGAATAAATGGAGAAAAGGAAGTATGTTGACACATTAGACTGGGGGTGGCCTAGTGGTTACATCCATATGCTCGGACTCGAGAGATCTAGAGTTTGAAACCGATGGGCGCTTCTTTTTCACCTTTTTTTTAAGTTTAGGAGAAAAAAAGTTAAATGGGCTGGCTCGTGAAAAGGGGGCGCTATAGGCGCTGGTTTCTCCAAGTGGCGCTTAAGGCGCCACTTAGGAGCTTCCCCTTGCTACCATGTTGGTCCCGTTGTGGTTCGTGTTGGTCTATGGTCGTATGTGTAGTTGCATCAATAATCTCGGTTGGGCTCACAAGTGGGGGTCGAGGGCTGGGCCGTCTGCGGACTGCCTAACCCGCATACACCCAGGGCTTGGAAGGGGTCAGGCCACATGAACGACCAAAATGAGTAGGGAATTCAAACGTACTTGTCACTGGACGGAGATCGGGATAACTGGAATCCCTGTAAAAAAGGATAACTGCAATCCTCGCTGCTGTCGACTTGTTCAATGTAGATGCACGATCATAAACTCCAAAGCACACCATTTGCCAGAAACAAGAATTTTTGGGGACTGAAACAACCAGCACCCACTTCTTAGTGCATTACGTCTCTAGCCTTGTGCCACACGAGCTCCTTCTGTGCCTCTTTCACAAAAGAAGCTAGAGGCCTCACAGGCATCTCGCCATGGTTGCCACTCATGAACATGCATTCATCCACACCCGACATGGTCTCAAGAGCCTTGGAGAGTATCTTGTGGAAGTTATTTTTGTTGAACTCAGTGGTGGAGCTCGGCTTGAGGTGAACCATTGATATGGACACATGAACTACAAGCTTCAAAATTATCCAGCCTTGAGTGGTAGCATCATTGCTCTTGCTCATTTCTACTATCTTCTTGAGTTTGTTCACCACTGCTGCATGCACATGATCAGAGATGGCACCACTAAAATCCTCTACACCGATCTTCTTTCATATCGCCACCATGAGGGATAGCATGTCAGCCAACATTTTGTTCTCTTCTTTATTTTTTTCTCAGTCTTTTCTTCCTCGCTAGATAATATTTGACTAACCACCTAGAACAATACTTTCAGCACAAATGGACTATTTGTTGGGGAACGTAGTAATTTCAAAAAAATTCCTACGCACACGCAAGATCATGGTGATGCATAGCAACGAGAGGGAAGAGTGTTGTCTACGTACCAACGCAGACCGACTGCGGAAGCGATCACACAACGTAGAGGAAGTAGTCGTACGTCTTCCTGATCCGACCGATCCAAGCACCGTTACTCCGGCACCTCCGAGTTCTTAGCACACGTTCAGCTCGATGACGATCCTCGGGCTCCGATCCAGCAAAGCGTCGAGGAAGAGTTCCGTCAGCACGACGACGTGGTGACGATCTTGATGTATTACCGACGCAGGGCTTCGCCTAAGCACTGCAACAATATGATCGAGGTGGAATTTGGTGGCAGGGGGCACCGCACACGGCTAAGGAACGATCACCAAGGATCAATTTGTGTGTCTATGGGGTGCCCCCTGCCCCCGTATATAAAGGAGCAAGGAGGAGGGGCGGCCGGCCTAGGAGTTGGCGCGCCAAGGGGAGTCCTACTCCGACCGGGAGTAGGACTCCTTCTTTCCTAGTCCAACTAGGAGAAGGGGGGAAAGGAGGGAAGTGGAGAAGGAAGGGAGAGGTGGGCCGCGCCCCAAATCCCTTGTCCAATTCGGACTGGACTTGGGAGGGGCGCGCGCCACCTCCTGGCTCCTTCCCACTAAAGCCCATTAAGGCCTAATACTCTTCCCCGTATTCCTGTAACTCCCTGGTACCTCCGAAAATACCCGAATCACTCGGAACCTTTTCGATGTCCGAATATAGTCGTCCAATATATCGATCTTTACGTCTCGACCATTTCGAGACTCCTCGTCATGTCCCCGATCTCATCCGGGACTCCGAACTCCTTCGGTACATCAAAACTCATAAACTCATAATATAACTGTCATCGAAACCTTAAGCGTGCGGACCCTACGGTTCGAGAACAATGTAGACATGACCGAGACACGTCTCTGGTCAATAACCAATAGCGGGACCTGGATGCCCATATTGGCTCCTACATATTCTACGAAGATCTTTATCGGTCAGACCGCATAACAACATACGTTGTTCCCTTTGTCATCGGTATGTTACTTGCCCGAGATTCGATCGTCGGTATCAATTACCTAGTTCAATCTCGTTACCGGCAAGTCTCTTTACTCGTTCCGTAATACATCATCTCGCAACTAACTCATTAGTTGTAATGCTTGCAAGGCTTAAGTGATGTGCATTACCGAGAGGGCCCAGAGATACCTCTCCGACAATCGGAGTGACAAATCCTAATCTCGAAATACGCCAACCCAACATCTACCTTTGGAGACACATGTAATGCTCCTTTATAATCACCCAGTTACGTTGTGACATTTGGTAGCACCCAAAGTGTTCCTCCAGCAAACGGGAGTTGCATAATCTCATAGTCATAGGAACATGTATAAGTCATGAAGAAAGCAATAGCAACATACTAAACGATCGGGTGCTAAGCTAATGGAATGGGTCATGTCAATCAGATCATTCAACTAATGATGTGATCCCGTTAATCAAATAACAACTCTTTGTACATGGTTAGGAAACATAACCATCTTTGATTAACGAGCTAGTCAAGTAGAGGCATACTAGTGACACTCTGTTTGTCTATGTATTCACACATGTATTATGTTTCCGGTTAATACAATTCTAGCATGAATAATAAACATTTATCATGATATATGGAAATAAATAATAACTTTATTATTGCCTCTAGGGCATATTTCCTTCAGTCTCCCACTTGCACTAGAGTCAATAATCTAGATCACATCACCATGTGATTAACATCGATAGTTCACATCATCATGTGATTAACACCCATAGTTCACATCGCACCATGCGACCAATACCCAAAGGGTTTACTAGATTCAGTAATCTAGTTCACATCGCTATGTGATTAACACCCAAAGAGTACTAAGGTGTGATCATGTTTTGCTTGTGAGAGAATCTTAGTCAACGGGTCTGCCACATTCAGATCCACATGTATTTTGCAAATTTTTTATGTCAACAATGCTCTGCATGGAGCTACTCTAGCTAATTGCTCCCACTTTCAATATGTATCTAGACCGAGATTTAGAGTCATCTAGATTAGTGTCAAAACTTGCATCGGCGTAACCCTTTACGACGAACCTTTTGTCACGTCCATAATCGAGAAACATATCCTTATTTCACTAAGGATAATTCTGACCGCTGTCCAGTGATCTACGCCTAGATCACTATTGTACTCCCTTGCTAAATCAGTGCAGGGTATACAATAGATCTGGTATACAGCATGACATACTTTATAGAACCTATGGCCAAGGCATTGGGAATGACTTTCATTCTCTTTCTATCTTCTGCCGTGGTCGGGCTTTGAGTCTTACTCAACTTCACACCTTGTAATACAGGCAAGAACTCTTTCTTTGACTGCTCCATTTTGAACTACTTCAAAATCTTGTCAAGGTATGTTCTCATTAAAAAAAAACTTATCAAGCGTCTTGATCTATCTCTATAGATCTTAAAGCTCAATATGTAAGCAGCTTCACCGAAGTCTTTCTTTGAAAAAACTCCTTTCAAACACTCCTTTATGCTTTACGGAATAATTCTACATTATTTCCGATCAACAATATGTCATTCACATATACTTATCAGAAATGCTGTAGTGCTCCCACTCACTTTCTTGTAAAAACAGGCTTCACCACAAGTCTGTATAAAACTATATCCTTTGATCAACTTATCAAAGCGTATATTCCGACCCCGAGATGCTTGCACCAGTCCATAGATGGATCGCTAGAGCTTGCACATTTTGTTAGCACCTTTCGGATTGACAAAACCTTCTGGTTGCATCATATACAACTCTTCTTTAATAAATCCATTAAGGAATGCAGTTTTGTTTATCCGTTTGCCAGATTTCATAAAATGCGGCAATTACTAACATGATTCGGACAGACTCAAGCATAGATACGAGTGAGAAGCTCTCATCATAGTCAACACCTTGAACTTGTCGAAAACCTTTTTGCGACAATTCTAGCTTTGTAGATAGTAACACTACTATCAGCGTCCGTCTTCCTCTTGAAGATCCATTTATTCTCAATTGCTTCCCGATCATCGGGCAAGTCAACCAAAGTCTAAACTTTGTTCTCATACATGGATCATATCTCAGATTTCATGGCATCAAACCATTTCGCGGAATCTGGGCTCATCATCGCTTCCTCATAGCTCGTAGGTTCGTCATGGTCAAGTAACATGACCTCCAGAACAGGATTACCGTGCCACTCTGGTACGGATCTCACTCTGGTTTACCTACGAGATTCGGTAGTAACTTGATCTGAAGTTACATGATCATCATCATTAGCTTCCTCACTAATTGGTGTAGTAGTCACAAGAACAGATTTTGTGATGAACTACTTTCCAATAAGGGAGAAGGTACAATTACCTTATCAAGTTTTCTACTTTCCTCCCACTCACTTCTTTCGAGAGAAACTCCTTCTCTAGAAAAACTCCGTATTTAGCAACAAAAGTCTTGCCTTCGGATTTTGTGATAGAAGGTGTACCCAACAGTATCCTTTTGGGTATCCTATGAAGACATATTTCTCTGATTTGGTTTTGAGCTTATCAGGATGAAACTTTTTCACATAAGCATTGCAACCCCAAACTTTAAGAAACGGCAACTTTGGTTTCTTGCCAAACCACAGTTCATACGGTGTCGTCTCAACAGATTTAGATGGCCCCCTTTTAACGTGAATGCAGCTGTCTCTAATGCATAACCCCAAAACGATAGTGGTAGATCGGTAAGAGACATCATAGATTGCACTATATCCAATAAAGTACAGTTATGACGTTCGGACACACCATTATGCTGTGGTGTTCCATGTGAAGGAAATATGCCCTAGAGGCAATAATAAAGTTATTATTTATTTCCTTATATCATGATAAATGTTTATTATTCATGCTAGAATTGTATTAACCGGAAACATAATACATGTGTGAATACATAGACAAACAGAGTGTCACTAGTATGCCTCTACTTGACTAGCTCGTTAATCAAAGATGGTTATGTTTCCTAACCATGGACAAAAGAGTTGTTATTTGATTAACGAGGTCACATCATTAGTTGAATGATCTGATTGACATGACCCATTCCATTAGCTTAGCACCCGATCGTTTAGTATGTTGCTATTGCTTTCTTCATGACTTATACATGTTCCTATGACTATGAGATTATGCAACTCCCGTTTACCGGAGGAACACTTTGGGTACTACCAAACGTCACAACGTAACTGGGTGATTATAAAGGAGTACTACAGGTGTCTCCAAAGGTAGATGTTGGGTTGGCGTATTTCGAGATTAGGATTTGTCACTCCGATTGTCGGAGAGGTATCTCTGGGCCCTCTCGGTAATGCACATCACTTAAGCCTTGCAAGCATTACAACTAATGAGTTAGTTGTGGGATGATGTATTATAGAACGAGTAAAGAGACTTGCCGGTAACGAGATTGAACTAGGTATTGGATACCGATGATCGAATCTCGGGCAAGTAACATACCGATGACAAAGGGAACAACGTATGTTGTTATGCGGTCTGACCGATAAAGATCTTCGTAGAATATGTAGGAGCCAATATGGGCATCTAGGTCCCGCTATTGGTTATTGACCGGAGACATGTCTCGGTCATGTCTACATTGTTCTCGAACCGTAGGGTCCGCACGCTTAACGTTACGATGACAGTTATTATGAGTTTATGCATTTTGATGTACCGAAGGTTGTTCGGAGTCCCGGATGTGATCACGGACATGACGAGGAGTCTCGAAATGGTCGAGACGTAAAGATTGATATATTGGAAGCCTATGTTTGGACATCGGAAGTGTTCCGGGTAAAATCGGGATTTTACCGGATTACCGGGAGGGTTACCGGAACCCCCCGGGAGTCAAATGGGCCTACATGGGCCTTAGTGGAAAGGTGAGAGGGCTGCCCACAAGGGCTGCGCACCTCCCCCCCTTCCCTAGTCCTATTAGGACTAGGAGAAGGGGCCGGCCCCCCTCTTTCTCTCTTCTCTTTGGAGAATCCTAGTTGGAATAGGATTGGAGGGGGGAGTCCTACACCCGGTAGGAGTAGGACTCCTCCTGGCGCACCAAGGGGCCTGCCGCACCTCTCCCCCTTTGCCCCTTTATATACGGGGGTAGGGGACACCCCAAGACACACAAGTTGATCCTTGAGATCGTTCCTTAGCCGTGTGCGGTGCCCCCTGCCACCAAATTCCACCTCGATCATACCGTTGCAGTGCTTAGGCGAAGCCCTGCGTCGGTAGTACATCAAGATCGTCACCACGCCGTCGTGCTGACGGAACTCTTCCTCAACGCTTTGCTGGATCGGAGCCCGAGGATCGTCATCGAGCTGAACGTGTGCTAAGAACTCGGAGGTGCCGGAGTAATGGTGCTTGGATCGGTCGGATCGGGAAGAAGACGTACGACTACTTCCTCTACGTTGTGTGATCGCTTCCGCAGTCGGTCTGCGTTGGTACGTAGACAACACTCTTCCCTCTCGTTGCTATGCATCACCATGATCTTGCGTGTGCGTAGGAAAATTTTGAAATTACTACGTTCCCCAACAGTGGCATCCGAGCCTAGGTTTTATGGTTTAATGTTATTTGCACGAGTAGAACACAAGTGAGTTGTGGGCGATACAAGTCATACTGCCTACCAGCATGTCATACTTTGGTTCGGCGGTATTGTTGGACGAGACGATCCGGACCAACCTTACGCGTACTCTTACGCGAGACCGGTTCCCTCGACGTGCTTTGCACATAGATGGCTTGCGGATGACTGTCTCTCCAACTTTAGTTGAACCAAGTGTGGCTACGCCTGGTCCTTGAGAAGGTTAAAACGGAGTCTATTTGACAAACTATCGTTGTGGTTTTGATGCGTAGGTGAGATGAGTTCTTACTTAAGCCCGTAGCAGCCACGTAAAACTTGCAACAACAAAGTAGAGGACGTCTAACTTGTTTTTGCAGGGCATGTTGTGATGTGATATGGTCAAGGCATGATGCTGATTTTATTGTATGAGATGATCATGTTTTGTAATCAAGTTATCGGCAACTGGCAGGAGCCATATGGTTGTCGCTTTATTGTATGCAATGCAATCGCGATGTAATGCTTTACTTTATTACTAAGCGGTAGTGATAGTCATGGAAGCCTAAGATTGGCGAGACGACAACGATGCTACGATGGAGATCAAGGTGTCGCGCCGGTGACGATGGTGATCATGACGGTGCTTCGGAGATGGAGATCACAAGCACAAGATGATGATGGCCATATCATATCACTTATATTGATTGCATGTGATGTTTATCCTTTTATGCATCTTATCTTGCTTTGATTGACGGTAGCATTATAAGATGATCTCTCACTAAATTATCAAGAAGTGTTCTCCCTGAGTATGCACCGTTGCCAAAGTTCGTCGTGCCCAGACACCACGTGATGATCGGGTGTGATAAGCTCTACGTCCATCTACAACGGGTGCAAGCCAGTTTTGCACACGCAGAATACTGAGGTTAAACTTGACGAGCCTAGCATATGCAGATATGGCCTCGGAACACAGAGACCGAAAGGTCGAGCGTGAATCATATAGTAGATATGATCAACATAACGATGTTCACCATTGAAAACTACTCCATCTCACGTGATGATCGGTTATGGTTTAGTTGATTTGGATCACGTGATCACTTAGAGGATTAGAGGGATATCTATCTAAGTGGGAGTTCTTAAGTAATATGATTAATTGAACTTAAATTTATCATGAACTTAGTCCTGGTAGTTTTTTGCAAATTATGTTATAGATCAATAGCTCGCGTTGTTGCTTCCCTGTGTTTATTTTGATATGTTCCTAGAGAAAATTATGTTGAAAGATGTTAGTAGCAATGATGCGGATTGGATCCGTGATCCGAGGTTTATCCTCATTGCTGCACAGAAGAATTATGTCCTTGATGCACCGCTAGGTGACAGACCTATTGCAGGAGCAGATGCAGACGTTATGAACGTTTGGCTGGCTCAATATGATGACTACTTGATAGTTTAGTGCACCATGCTTAATGGCTTAGAATCGGGACTTCAAATACGTTTTGAACATGATGGACCATATGAGATGTTCCAGGAGTTGAAGTTAATATTTCAAGCAAATACCCGAGTTGAGAGATATGAAGTCTCCAACAAGTTCTATAGCTAAAAGATGGAGGAGAATCGCTCAACTAGTGAGCATGTGCTCAGATTGTCTGGGTACTACAATCGCTTGAATCAAGTGGGAGTTAATCTTCCAGATAAGATAGTGATTGACAGAATTCTCTAGTCACCATCACCAAGTTAGCAGAACTTCGTGATGAACTATAATATGCAAGGGATAACGGAAACAACTCCCAAGCTCTTCGTGATGCTGAAATCAACGAAGGTAGAAATCAAGAAAAACATCAAGTGTTGATGGTTGACAAGACCACTAGTTTCAAGAAAAGGGCAGAGGGAAGAAGGGGAACTTCAAGAAGAACGGCAAGCAAGTTGCTGCTCAAGTGAAGAAGCCCAAGTCTGATCCTAAGCCTGAGAATAAGTGCTTCTACTGCAAAGGGACTGGTCACTGGAAGCGGAACTACCCCAAGTGATTGGCGGATAAGAAGGATGGCAAAGTGAACATAAGTATATTTGATATACATGTTATTGATGTGTACTTTACTAGTGTTTATAGCAACCCCTTAGTATTTGATGCTAGTTCAGTTGCTAAGAGTAGTAACTTGAAACCGGAGTTGCAGAATGAACAGAGACTAGTTAAGGGTGAAGTGACGATGTGTGTTGGAAGTGGTTCCAAGATTGATATGATCATCATCGCACACTCCCTATACTTTCAGGATTAGTGTTGAACCTAAATAAGTGTTATTTGGTGATTGCGTTGAGTATGAATATGATTTGATCATGTTTATTATAATACGGTTATTCATTTAAGTAAAAGAATAAATTGTTGTTCTGTTTACATGAATAAAACCTTATATGGTTTCACACCCAATGAAAATAGTTCATTGGATCTCGATCTTAATAATACACATATTCATAATATTGAAACCAAAAGATGCAAAGTTAATAATGATAGTGCAACTTATTTGTGGCACTGCCGTTTAGGTCATATCGGTGTAAAACGCATGAAGAAACTCCATAATGATGGGCTTTTGGAACCACTTGATTATGAATCACTTGGTACTTGCGAACCGTGCCTCATAGGCAAGATGACTAAAACACCGTTCTCCGGTACTATGGAGAGAGCAACAGATTTATTGGAAATCATACATACCGATGTATGTGGTCCGATGAATATTGAGGCTCGTGGCGGATATCGTTATTTTCTCACCTTCACAGATGATTTGAGCACATATGGGTATATCTACTTAATGAAACATAAGTCCGAAACATTTGAAAAGTTCAAGGAATTTCAGAGTGAAGTGGAAAATCATCGTAACAAGAAAATAAAGTTTCTACGATCTGATCGTGGAGGAGAATATTTGAGTTACGAGTTTGGTGTACATTTGAAAAATTGTGGAATAGTTTCGCAACTCACGCCACCCGGAACACCACAGCGTAATGGTTTGTCCGAACGTCGTAATCGTACTTTACTAGATATGGTGCGATCTATGATGTCTCTTACTGATTTACCGCTATCGTTTTGGGGTTATGCTTTAGAGACGACCTCATTCACGTTAAATAGGGCACCATCAAAATCCGTTGAGACGACGCCTTATGAACTATGGTTTGGCAAGAAACCAAAGTTGTCGTTTCTTAAAGTTTGGGGCTGCGATGCTTATGTGAAAAAGCTTCAACCTGATAAGCTCGAACCCAAAGCGGAGAAATGTGTCTTCATAGGATACCCAAAGGAAACTGTTGGGTATACCTTCTATCACAGATCCGAAGGCAAGACATTCGTTGCTAAGAATGGATCATTTCTAGAGAAGGAGTTTCTCTCAAAAGAAGTGAGTGGGAGGAAAGTGGAACTTGACGAGGTAACTGTACCTGCTCCCTTATTGGAAAATAGTACATCACAGAAAACTGTTTCTGCAACATCTATACCAATTAGTGAGGAAGCTAATGATGATGATCATGAAACTTCATGACAAGATACTACTGAACCACGTAGATCAACCAGAGTGAGATCCGCACCAGAGTGGTACGGTAATCCTGTTCTGGAAGTCATGCTACTAGATCATGATGAACCTACGAACTATGAAGAAGCGATGGTGAGCCCAGATTCCGCAAAGTGGCTTGAGGCCATGAAATCTGAGATGGGATCCATGTATGAGAACAAAGTATGGACTTTGGTTGACTTGCCCGATGATCGGCAAGCAATTGAGAATAAATGGATCTTCAAGAAAAAGACTGACGCTGACGGTAATGTTACTGTCTATAAAGCTCGACTTGTCGCAAAAGGTTTTCGACAAGTTCAAGGGGTTGACTATGATGAGACCTTCTCACCCGTAGCGATGCTTAAGTCCGTCAGAATCATGTTAGCAATTGCCGCATTTTATGATTATGAAATATGGCAGATGGATGTCAAAACTGCATTCCTGAATGGATTTCTGGAAGAATAGTTGTATATGATGCAACTAGAAGGTTTTGTCGATCCTAAAGGTGTTAACTAAATATGCAAGCTCCAGCGATCTATCTGTGGACTGGTGCAAACATCTCGGAGTTGGAATATACACTTTGATGAGTTGATCAAATCATATAGTTTTATACAGACTTGCGGTGAAGCCTGTATTTATGAGAAAGTGAGTGGGAGCACTACAGCATTTCTGATAAGTATATGTGAATGACATATGTTGATCGGAAATAATGTAGAATTATTCTGTAAAGCATAAAAGGAGTGTTTGAAAGGAGTTTTTCAAAGAAAGACTTCGGTAAAGCTGCTTACATATTGAGCTTCAAGATCTATAGAGATAGATCAAGACGCTTGATAAGTTTTTCAATAAGTACATACCTTGACAAGATTTTGAAGTAGTTCAAAATGGAACAGTCAAAGAAAAAGTTTCTTGCCTGTGTTACAAGGTGTGAAGTTGAGTAAAGACTCAAAGCCCGACCACGGCAGAAGATAGAAAGAGAATGAAAGTCATTCCCTATGCCTCATTCATAGGTTCTATAAAGTATGCCATGCTGTGTACCAGATCTATTGTATACCCTGCACTGATTTGGCAAGGGAGTACAATAGTGGTCTAGGAGTAGATCACTGGACAGCGGTCAGAATTATCCTTAGTGAAATAAGGATGTGTTTCTCGATTATGGACGTGACAAAAAGGTTCGTCGTAAAGGGTTACGTCGATGCAAGTTTTTGACATTAATCCAGATGAATCTAAAGTCACAATCTGGATACATATTGAAAGTGGGAGCAATTAGCTAGAGTAGCTCCGTGCAGAGCATTATAGACAAAGAATTTTGCAAAATACTTACGGATCTGAATGTGACAGACCCGTTGACTAAAATTATCTCACAAGCAAAAACATGATCACACATTAGTACTCTTTGGGTGTTAATCACATTGAGATGTGAACTAGATTACTAACTCTAGTAAACCCTTTGAGTGTTGGTCACATGACGATGTGAACTATGGGTGTTAATCACATGGTGATGTGAACTATTGCTGCTAAATCACATGGCGATGTGAACTAGATTATTGACTCTAGTGCAAGTGGGAGACTGAAGGAAATATGCCCTAGAGGCAATAATAAAGTTATTATTTATTTCCTTATATCATGATAAATGTTTATTATTCATGCTAGAATTGTATTAACAGGAAACATAATACATGTGTGAATACATAGACAAACAGAGTGTCACTAGTATGCCTCTACTTGACTAGCTCGTTAATCAAAGATGGTTATGTTTCCTAACCATGGACAAAAGAGTTGTTATTTGATTAACGAGGTCACATCATTAGTTGAATGATCTGATTGACATGACCCATTCCATTAGCTTAGCACCCGATCGTTTAGTATGTTGCTATTGCTTTCTTCATGACTTATACATGTTCCTATGACTATGAGATTATGCAACTCCCGTTTACCGGAGGAACACTTTGGGTACTACCAAACGTCACAACGTAACTGGGTGATTATAAAGGAGTACTACAGGTGTCTCCAAAGGTAGATGTTGGGTTGGCGTATTTCGAGATTAGGATTTGTCACTCCGATTGTCGGAGAGGTATCTCTGGGCCCTCTCGGTAATGCACATCACTTAAGCCTTGCAAGCATTACAACTAATGAGTTAGTTGTGGGATGATGTATTATAGAACGAGTAAATAGACTTGCCGGTAATGAGATTGAACTAGGTATTGGATACCGATGATCGAATCTCGGGCAAGTAACATATCGATGACAAAGGGAACAACGTATGTTGTTATGCGGTCTGACCGATAAAGATCTTCGTAGAATATGTAGGAGCCAATATGGGCATCTAGGTCCCGCTATTGGTTATTGACCGGAGACATGTCTCGGTCATGTCTACATTGTTCTCGAACCGTAGGGTCCGCACGCTTAACATTACGATGACAGTTATTATGAGTTTATGCATTTTGATGTACCGAAGGTTGTTCGGAGTCCCGGATGTGATCACGGACATGACGAGGAGTCTCGAAATGGTCGAGACGTAAAGATTGATATATTGGAAGCCTATGTTTGGACATCGGAAGTGTTCCGGGTAAAATCGGGATTTTACCGGATTACCGGGAGGGTTACCGGAACCCCCCGGGAGTCAAATGGGCCTACATGGGCCTTAGTGGAAAGGTGAGAGGGCTGCCCACAAGGGCTGCGCACCTCCCCCCCTTCCCTAGTCCTATTAGGACTAGGAGAAGGGGCCGGCCCCCCTCTTTCTCTCTTCTCTTTGGAGAATCCTAGTTGGAATAGGATTGGAGGGGGGGAGTCCTACACCCGGTAGGAGTAGGACTCCTCCTGGCGCACCAAGGGGCCTGCCGCACCTCTCCCCCTTTGCCCCTTTATATACGGGGGTAGGGGACACCCCAAGACACACAAGTTGATCCTTGAGATCGTTCCTTAGCCGTGTGCGGTGCCCCCTGCCACCAAATTCCACCTCGATCATACCGTTGCAGTGCTTAGGCGAAGCCCTGCGTCGGTAGTACATCAAGATCGTCACCACGCCGTCGTGCTGACGGAACTCTTCCTCGACGCTTTGCTGGATCGGAGCCCGAGGATCGTCATCGAGCTGAACGTGTGCTAAGAACTCGGAGGTGCCGGAGTAACGGTGCTTAGATCGGTCGGATCGGGAAGAAGACGTACGACTACTTCCTCTACGTTGTGTGATCGCTTCCGCAGTCGGTCTGCGTTGGTACGTAGACAACACTCTTCCCTCTCATTGCTATGCATCACCATGATCTTGCGTGTGCGTAGGAAAATTTTGAAATTACTACGTTCCCCAACACCATGTGGCATGAGTTTGTGAAACTATTCCACATTGTTTTAATTGAAGACCAAACTCGTAACTCAAATATTTGTCTCCGCGATCAGATCGTAGAAACTTTATTTTCTTGTCACGATGATTTTTCACTTCACTCTGAAATTCTTTGAACTTTTCAAATGTTTCAGACTTATGTTTCATCAAGTAGATATACTCATATCTGCTCAAATCATCTGTGTAGATCAGAAAATAATGATACCTGTCGCGAGCCTCAATATTCATCGGACCACATACATCAGTATGTATGATTTCCAACAAATCTTTTGCTCGCTCCATTGTTCCGAAGAACAGAGTCTTAGTCATCTTGCCCATGAGGCATGGTTCGCAAGCATCAACTGATTCATAATCAAGTGATTCCAAAAGCCCATCAGCATGGAGTTTCTTCATGCGCTTTACACCAATATGACCTAAACGGCAGTGCTACAAATAAGTTGCACTATCATTATTAACTTTGCATCTTTTGATTTCAATATTATGATTATGTGTATCACTACGATCGAGATCCAATGAACTATTTTCATTGGGTGTGTAACCATATAAGGTTTTATTCATGTAAACAGAACAACAATTTATTCTCTTACTTAAATGAATAACGTATTACAATAAACATGATCAAATCATATTCATGCTCAACGCAAACACCAAATAACACTTATTCAGGTTCAACACTAATCCCGAAAGTATAGGGAGTGTGCGATGATGATCATATCAATCTTGGAACCACTTCCAACACACATCGTCACTTCACCCTTAACTAGTCTTTGTTTATTCTGCAACTCCTGTTTCGAGTTGCAAATATTAGCAACAGAACCAGTATCAAATACCCAGGTGCTACTGCGAGCTCTAGTAAGGTACACATCAATAACATGTATATCACATATACCTTTGTTCACCTTGCCATCCTTCTTATCCGCCAAATACTTGGGGCAGTTCCGCTTTCAGTGACCAGTCTGCTTGCAGTAGAAGCACTCAGTTTCAGGTCTTAGGTCCAGACTTGGGTTTCTTCTCCTGAGCAGCAACTTGCTTGCTGTTCTTCTTGAAGTTTCCCTTCTTCTTCCCTTTGCCCTTTTTCTTGAAACTAGTGGTTTTGCTAACCATCAACACTTGATGCTCCTTCTTGATTTCTACCTCCGCAGCTTTCAGCATTGCGAAGAGCTCGGGAATAGTCTTGTTCATCCCTTGCATATTATAGTTCATCACGAAGCTCTTGTAGCTTGGTGGCAGTGATTGGAGAATTCTGTCAATGACGCAATCATCTGGAAGATTAACTCCCATCTGAATCAAGTGATTATTATACCCAGACATTTTGAGTATATGCTCACTGACAGAACTGTTCTCCTCCATCTTGCAGCTATAGAACTTATTGGAGACTTCATATCTCTCAATTCGGGCATTTGCTTGAAATATTAACTTCAACTCCTGGAACATCTCATATGCTCCATGACGTTCAAAACGTCGTTGAAGTCCCGATTCTAAGCTGTAAAGCATGGCACACTGAACTATCGAGTAGTCATCAGCTTTGCTCTGCCAGACGTTCATAACATCTGGCGTTGCTCCAGCAGCAGGCCTGGTACCCAGCGGTGCTTCCAGGACGTAATTCTTCTGTGCAGCAATGAGGATAATCCTCAAGTTACGGACCCAGTCCGTGTAATTGCTACCATCATCTTTCAAGTTTGCTTTCTCAAGGAACGCATTAAAATTCAACGGAACAACAGCACGAGCCATCTATCTACAATCAACATAAACAAGCAAGATACTATCAGGTACTAAGTTCATGATAAGTTTACGTTCAGTTAATCAAATTACTTAAGAACTCCCACTTAGATAGACATCCCTCTAATCCTCTAAGTGATCACGTGATCCAAATCAACTAAACCATAACCGATCATCACGTGAGATGGAGTAGTTTTCAATGGTGAACATCGTTATGTTGATCATATCTACTATATGATTCACGCTCGACCTTTCGGTCTCCGTGTTCCGAGGCCATATCTGTATATGCTTGGCTCGTCAAGTATAACCTGAGTATTCTGCGTGTGCAACTGTTTTGCACCCGTTGTATTTGGACATAGAGCTTATCACACCCGATCATCACGTGGTGTCTGGGCACGACGAACTTTGGCAACGGTGCATACTCAGGGAGAACACTTCTTGATAATTTAGTGAGAGATCATCTTATAATGCTACCGTCAATCAAAGCAAGATAAGATGCATAAAAGATAAACATCACATGCAATCAATATAAGTGATATGATATGGCCATCATCATCTTGTGCTTGTGATCTCCATCTCCGAAGCACCGTCATGATCACCATCGTCACCAGCACGACACCTTGATCTCCATCGTAGCATCGTTGTCGTCTCGCCAATCTTATGCTTCCACGACTATCACTACTGCTTAGCAATAAAGTAAAGCATTACATCGCGATTGCATTGCATACAATAAAGCGACAACCATATGGCTCCTGCCAGTTGCCGATAACTTGGTTACAAAACATGATCATCTCATACAATTAAATTTAGCATCATGCCTTGACCATATCACATCACAACATGCCCTGCAAAAACAAGTTAGACGTCCTCTACTTTGTTGTTGCAAGTTTTACGTGGCTGCTACGGGCTTAAGCAAGAACTCATCTCACCTACGCATCAAAACCACAATGATAGTTTGTCAAATAGACTCCGTTTTAACCTTCTCAAGGACCGGGCATAGCCATACTCGGTTCAACTAAAGTTGGAGAGACAGTCGCCCGCAAGCCATCTATGTGCAAAGCACGTCGAGGGAACCGGTCTCGCGTAAGCGTACGCGTAAGGTTGGTTCGGGTCGTCTCGTCCAACAATACCGCCGAACCAAAGTATGACATGCTGGTAGGCAGTATGACTTGTATCGCCCACAACTCACTTGTGTTCTACTCGTGCAAATAACATCAAACCATAAAACCTGGCTCTGATACCACTGTTGGGGAACGTAGTAATTTCAAAAAAAATTCCTACGCACACGCAAGATCATGGTGATGCGTAGCAATGAGAGGGGAGAGTGTTGTCTACGTACCAACGCAGACCGACTGCGGAAGCGATCACACAACATAGAGGAAGTAGTCGTACGTCTTCCCGATCCGACCGATCCAAGCACCGTTACTCCGGCACCTCCGAGTTCTTAGCACACGTTCAGCTCGATGACGATCCTCGGGCTCCGATCCAGCAAAGCGCCGAGGAAGAGTTCCGTCAGCACGACGGCGTGGTGACGATCTTGATGTATTACCGACGCAGGGCTTCGCCTAAGCACTGCAACAATATGATCGAGGTGGAATTTGGTGGCAGGGGGCACCACACACGGCTAAGGAACGATCACCAAGGATCAATTTGTGTGTCTATGGGGTGCCCCCTGCCCCCGTATATAAAGGAGCAAGGGAGGAGGGGCGGCCGGCCTAGGAGTTGGCGCGCCAAGGGGAGTCCTACTCCCACCGGGAGTAGGACTCCTTCTTTCCTAGTCCAACTAGGAGAAGGGGGGAAAGGAGGGAAGTGGAGAAGGAAGGGAGAGGTGGGCCGCGCCCCAAATCCCTTATCCAATTCGGACTGGACTTGGGAGGGGCGCGCGCCACCTCCTGGCTCCTTCCCACTAAAGCCCATTAAGGCCCAATACTCTTCCCCGTATTCCCGTAACTCCCCAGTACCTCCGAAAATACCCGAATCACTCGAAACCTTTCCGATGTACGAATATAGTCGTCCAATATATCGATCTTTACGTCTCGACCATTTCGAGACTCCTCGTCATGTCCCCGATCTCATCCGGGACTCCGAACTCCTTCGGTACATCAAACCTCATAAACTCATAATATAACTGTCATCGAAACCTTAAGCGTGCGGACCCTACGGTTCGAGAACAATGTAGACATGACCGAGACACGTCTCTGGTCAATAACCAATAGCGGGACCTGGATGCCCATATTGGCTCCTACATATTCTACGAAGATCTTTATCGGTCAGACCGCATAACAACATACGTTGTTCCCTTTGTCATCGGTATGTTACTTGCCCGAGATTCGATCGTCGGTATCCAATACCTAGTTCAATCTCGTTACCGGCAAGTCTCTTTACTCGTTCCGTAATACATCATCTCGCAACTAACTCATTAGTTGTAATGCTTGCAAGGCTTAAGTGATGTGCATTACCGAGAGGGCCCAGAGATACCTCTCCGACAATCGGAGTGACAAATCCTAATCTCGAAATACGCCAACCCAACATCTACCTTTGGAGACACCTGTAATGCTCCTTTATAATCACCCAGTTACGTTGTGACGTTTGGTAGCTGTTGGGGAACGTAGTAATTTCAAAAAATTTCCTACGCACACGCAAGATCATGGTGATGCATAGCAACGAGGGGGAGAGTCTGATCTACGTACCCTTGTAGATCGCAACGGAAGCGTTGACACAACGTAGAGGAAGTAGTCGTACGTCTTCTTCCGATCCGACCGATCCAAGCACCGTTACTCCGGCACCTCCGAATTCTTAGCACACGTACAGCTCGATGACGATCCCCGGGCTCCGATCCAGCAAAGCTTCAGGGAGGAGTTCCGTCAGCACGACGGCGTGGTGACGATCTTGATGTACTACCAACGCAGGGCTTCGCCTAAGCACTGCAACAATATGATCGAGGTGGAATTTGGTGGCAGGGGGCACCGCACACGGCTAAGGAACGATCACCAAGGATCAACTTGTGTGTCATGGGGTGCCCCCCTGCCTCCGTATATAAAGGAGCAAGGGGGAGGGGCCGGCCGGCCTAGGAGGAGGCGCGCCAAGGGGAGTCCTACTCCCACCGGGAGTAGGACTCCCTCCTTCCTTGTTGGAGTAGGAGAAGGGGAAAGAGGTGGAGAGGAATAAGGAAAAGAGGGCTGCGCCCCTTGTCCAATTAGGACCAGAGGGGGGGCGCAGGCCTCCTTCCTTTTGGCCTCTCTCCTCTATTCCCGTATGGCCCAATAAGGCCCATATACTCCCCGGCGAATTCCCGTAACTCTCCGGTACTCCGAAAAATACCCGAATCACTCGGAACCTTTCCGAAGTCCGAATATAGTCGTCCAATATATCGATCTTTACGTCTCGACCATTTTGAGATTCCTCGTCATCTCCCCGATCTCATCCGGGACTCCGAACTCCTTCGGTACATCAAAACTCATAAACTCATAATATAACTGTCATCGAAACCTTAAGCGTGCGGACCCTACGGTTCGAGAACAATGTAGACATGACCGAGACACGTCTCCGGTCAATAACCAATAGCGGGACCTGGATGCCCATATTGGCTCCTACATATTCTACGAAGATCTTTATCGGTCAGACCGCATAACAACATACGTTGTTCCCTTTGTCATCGGTATGTTACTTGTCCGAGATTCGATCGTCGGTATCCAATACCTAGTTCAATCTCGTTACCGGCAAGTCTCTTTACTCGTTCCGTAATACATCATCTCGCAACTAACTCATTAGTCAGAATGCTTGCAAGGCTTATGTGATGTGTATTACCGAGAGGGCCCAGAGATACCTCTCCGACAATCGGAGTGACAAATCCTAATCTCGAAATATGCCAACCCAACATGTACCTTTGGAGACACCTGTAGTACTCCTTTATAATCACCCAGTTACGTTGTGACGTTTGGTAGTACCCAAAGTGTTCCTCCGGTAAACGGGAGTTGCATAATCTCATAGTCATAGGAACATGTATAAGTTATGAAGAAAGCAATAGCAACATACTAAACGATCGAGTGCTAAGCTAATGGAATGGGTCATGTCAATCAGATTATTCAACTAATGATGTGACCTCGTTAATCAAATAACAACTCTTTTGTCTATGGTTAGGAAACATAACCATCTTTGATTAACGAGCTAGTCAAGTAGAGGCATACTAGTGACACTCTGTTTGTCTATGTATTCACACATGTATTATGTTTCCGGTTAATACAATTCTAGCATGAATAATAAACATTTATCATGATATATGGAAATAAATAATAACTTTATTATTGCCTCTAGGGCATATTTCCTTCAGTCTCCCACTTGCACTAGAGTCAATAATCTAGATCACATCACCATGTGATTAACATCGATAGTTCACATCATCATGTGATTAATACCCATATTTCACATCGCCATGTGACCAATACCCAAAGGGTTTACTAGATTCAGTAATCTAGTTCACATCGCTATGTGATTAACACCCAAAGAGTACTAAGGTGTGATCATGTTTTGCTTGTGAGAGAATCTTAGTCAACGGGTCTGCCACATTCAGATCCACATGTATTTTGCAAATTTCTATGTGAACAATGCTCTGCATGGAGCTACTCTAGCTAATTGCTCCCACTTTCAATATGTATCTAGACCGAGACTTAGAGTCATCTAGATTAGTGTTAAAACTTGCATCGGCGTAACCCTTTACGACGAGCCTTTTGTCACGTCCATAATCGAGAAACATATCCTTATTTCACTAAGGATAATTCTGACCGCTGTCCAGTGATCTACTCCTAGATCACTATTGTACTCCCTTGCCAAATCAGTGTAGGGTATACAATAGATCTGGTACACAGCATGGCATACTTTATAGAACCTATGGCTGAGGCATAGGGAATGACTTTCATTCTCTTTCTATCTTCTGCCGTGGTCGGGCTTTGAGTCTTACTCAACTTCACACCTTGTACTACAGGCAAGAACTCTTTCTTTGACTGCTCCATTTTTGAACTACTTCAAAATCTTGTCAAGGTATGTACTCATTGAAAAATACTTATCAAGCGTCTTGATCTATCTCTATAGATCTTGGAGCTCAATATGTAAGCAGCTTCACCGAAGTCTTTCTTTGAAAAACTCCTTTCAAACACTCCTTTATGCTTTACAGAATAATTCTACATTATTTCCGATCAACAATATGTCATTCACATATACTTTATCAGAAATGCTGTAGTGCTCCCACTCACTTTCTTGTAAATACAGGCTTCACCGCAAGTCTCTATAAAACTATATGCTTTGATCAACTTATCAAAGCGTGTATTCCAACTCTGAGATGCTTGCACCAGTCCATAGATGAATCGCTGGAGCTTGCATATTTTGTTAGTACCTTTAGGATTGACAAAACCTACTGGTTGCATCATATACAACTCTTCTTTAAGAAATCCATTAAGGAATGCAGTTTTGTTTATCCATTTGCCAGATTTCATAAAATGCGGCAATTGCTAACATGATTCGGACAAACTTAAGCATAGATACGGGTGAGAAACTCTCATCGTAGTCAACACTTTGAACTTGTCGAAAACCTTTTGCGACAATTCTAGCTTTGTAGATAGTAACACTACTATCAGCGTCCGTCTTCCTCTTGAAGATCCATTTATTCTCAATTGCTTGCTGATCATCGGGCAAGTCAACCAAAGTCCAAACTTTGTTCTCATACATGGGTCATATCTCAAATTTCATGGCCTCAAACCATTTCGCGGAATCTGGGCTCATCGTCGCTTCCTCATAGTTCGCAAGTTCGTCATGGTCTTGTAACATGACTTCCAGAACAGGATTACCGTACCACTCTGGTGCGGATCTCACTCTGGTTTACCTACGAGATTCGGTAGTAACTTGATCTGAAGTTACATGATCATCATCATTAGCTTCCTCACTAATTGGTGTAGGTGTCACAGAAACTGGTTTCTGTGATGTACTACTTTCCAATAAGGGAGAAGGTACAATTACCTTATCAAGTTTTCTACTTTCCTCCCACTCACTTCTTTCGAGAGAAACTCCTTCTCTGGAAAGGATCCATTCTCGGCAACAAATATCTTGCCTTCGGATCTGTGATAGAAGGTGTACCCAATAGTCTCCTTTTGGGTATCCTATGAAGACATATTTCTCCGATTTGGTTTTGAGCTTATCAGGATGAAACTTTTTCACATAAGCATCACAACCCCAAACTTTAAGAAACGACTACTTTGGTTTCTTGCTAAACCACAGTTCAGATTGTGTCGTCTCAACGGAATTAGATGGTGCCCCTTTTTTAACGTGAATGCAGCTGTCTCTAATGCATAACCCCAAAACGATAGTGGTAGATCGGTAAGAGACATCATAGATCGCACTGTATCTAATAAAGTACGGTTATGACGTTCGGACACACCATTACACTATGGTGTTCCATGTGGCGTGAGTAGTGAAACTATTTCACATTGTTTTTAACTGAAGGCCAAACTCGTAACTCAAATACTCTTCTCTACGATCAGATCATAGAAACTTTATTTTCTTGTTACGATGATTTTTTCACTTCACTCTGAAATTCTTTGAACTTTTCAAATGTTTCAGACTTTATGTTTCATCAAGTAGATATACTCATATCTGCTCAAATCATCTGTGAAGATCAGAAAATAATGATACCTGTCGCGAGCCTCAATATTCATCGGACCACATACATCAGTATGTATGATTTCCAACAAATCTGTTGCTCGCTCCATTGTTCCGAAAAATAGAGTCTTAGTCATCTTGCCCATGAGGCATGGTTCGCAAGCATCAACTGATTCATAATCAAGTGATTCCAAAAGCCCATCAGCATGGAGTTTCTTCATGCGCTTTACACCAATATGACCTAAACGGCAGTGCTACAAATAAGTTGCACTATCATTATTAACTTTGCATCTTTTGGTTTCAATATTATGATTATGTGTATCACTACGATCGAGATCCAACGAACTATTTTCATTGGGTGTGTAACCATATAAGGTTTTATTCATATAAACAGAGCAACAATTTATTCTCTTAAAAGAATAACTATATTACAATAAACATGATCAAATCATATTCATGCTCAACGCAAACACCAAATAACACTTATTTAGGTTCAACACTAATCCCGAAAGTATAAGGAGTGTGCGATGATGATCATATCAATCTTGGAACCACTTCCAACACACATCGTCACTTCACCCTTAACTAGTCTCTGTTCATTCTGCAACTCCCGTTTCGAGTTACTAATATTAGCAACTGAACTAGTATCAAATACTGATGGGTTGCTATAAATACTAGTAAAGTACACATTAATAACATGTATATCAAATATACTTATGTTCACTTTGCCATCCTTCTTATCTGCCAATCACTTGGGGTAGTTCCGCTTCCAGTGACCAGTCCCTTTGCAATAGAAGCACTTAGTCTCAGGCTTAGGATCAGACTTGGGCTTCTTCACTTGAGCAGCAACTTGCTTGCTGTTCTTTTTGAAGTTCCCCTTCTTCCCTTTGCCCTTTTCTTGAAACTAGTGATCTTGTCAACCATCAACACTTGATGCTCTTTCTTGATTTCTACCTTCATTGATTTCATCATCATGAAAAGCTCGGGAGTCTTTTTCGTCATCCCTTGCATACTATAGTTCATCACGAAGTTCTACTAACTTGGTGATGGTGACTAGAGAATTCTGTCAATCACTATCTTATCTGGAAGATTAACTCCCACTTGATTCAAGCGATTGTAGTACCCAGACAATCTGAGCACATGCTCACTAGTTGAGCGATTCTCCTCCATCTATTAGCTATAGAACTTTGTTGGAGACTTCATATCTCTCAACTTGGGTATTTGCTTGAAATATTAACTTCAACTCCTGGAACATCTCATATGGTCCATGACGTTCAAAACGTCTTTGAAGTCCCGATTCTAAGCCGTTAAGCATGGTGCACTAAACTATCAAGTAGTCATCATATTGAGCTAGCCAAACGTTCATAACGTCTGCATCTGCTCCTGCAATAGGTCCGTCACCTAGCGGTGCATCAAGGACATAATTCTTCTGTGCAGCAATGAGGATAAACCTCAGATCATGGATCCAATCCGCATCATTGCTACTAACATCTTTCAATATAATTTTTCTCTAGGAACATATCAAAGTAAACAGAGGGAAGCAACAACGCGAGCTATTGATCTACAACATGATTTACAAAATACTACCAGGACTAAGTTCATGATAAATTTAAGTTCAATTAATCATATTACTTAAGAACTCCCACTTAGATAGACATCCCTCTAATCCTCTAAGTGATCACGTGATCCAAATCAACTAAACCATGTCCGATCATCACGTGAGATGGAGTAGTTTCAATGGTGAACATCACTATGTTGATCATATCTACTATATGATTCACGCTCAACCTTTCGGTCTCCGTGTTCCGAGGCCATATCTGTATATGCTTGGCTCGTCAAGTATAACCTGAGTATTCCGCATGTGCAACTGTTTTGCACCCGTTGTATTTGAACGTAGAGCCTATCACACCCGATCATCACGTGGTGTCTCAGCACGAAGAACTTTCGCAACGGTGCATACTCAGGGAGAACAATTCTTGATAATTAGTGAGAGATCATCTTAAAATGCTACCGTCAAACTAAGCAAAATAAGATGTATAAAAGATAAACATCATATGCAATCAAAATATGTGACATGATATGGCCATCATCATCTTGCTTCTTTGATCTCCATCTCCAAAGTACTGTCATGATCTATATCGTTACTGGCATGACACCATGATCTCCATCATCTTGATCTATATCAATGTGTCGTCACGTGGTCGTCTCGCCAACACTTGCTCTTGCAACTATTGCTATCGCATAGCGATAAAGTAAAGCAATTATTGGGTGCTTGCATCTTATGCAATAGACAGACAACCATAAGGCTTTTGCCAGTTGCCGATAAGTTCAACAAAACATGATCATCTTATATAACAACTTATAACTCATCACGTTTTGACCATATCACATCACAACATGCCCTGCAAAAACAAGTTAGACGTCCTCTACTTTGTTGTTGCAAATTTTACGTGGCTGCTACGGGCTTAAGCAAGAACCAATCTCACCTACGCATCAAAACCACAACGATAGTTTGTCAAATAGACTCCGTTTTAACCTTCGCAAGGACCGGGCGTAGCCATACTCGGTTCAACTAAAGTTGGAGAAACAGTCACCCGCAAGTCACCGATGTGCAAAGCACGTCGGGGAAACCGGTCTCGCGTAAGCGTACGCGTAATGTCGGTCCGGGCCGCTTCATCCAACAATACCGCCGAACCAAAGTATGACATGCTGGTAGGCAGTATGACTTATATCGCCCACAACTCACTTGTGTTCTACTCGTGCATATAACATCAAACCATAAAACCTAGGCTCGGATGCCACTGTTGGGGAACGTAGTAATTTCAAAAAATTTCCTACGCACACGCAAGATCATGGTGATGCATAGCAACGAGGGGGAGAGTCTGATCTACGTACTCTTGTAGATCGCAACGGAAGCGTTGACACAACGTAGAGGAAGTAGTCGTACGTCTTCTTCCGATCCGACCGATCCAAGCACCGTTACTCCGGCACCTCCGAGTTCTTAGCACACGTACAGCTCGATGACGATCCCCGGGCTCCGATCCAGCAAAGCTTCAGGGAGGAGTTCCGTCAGCACGACGGCGTGGTGACGATCTTGATGTACTACCGACGCAGGGCTTCGCCTAAGCACTGCAACAATATGATCAAGGTGGAATTTGGTGGCAGGGGGCACCGCACACGGCTAAGGAACGATCACCAAGGATCAACTTGTGTGTCATGGGGTGCCCCGCTGCCTCCGTATATAAAGGAGCAAGGGGGAGGGGCCGGCCGGCCTAGGAGGAGGCGCGCCAAGGGGAGTCCTACTCCCACCGGGAGTAGGACTCCCTCCTTCCTTGTTGGAGTAGGAGAAGGGGAAAGAGGTGGAGAGGAATAAGGAAAAGGGGGCTGCGCCCCTTGTCCAATTCGGACCAGAGGGGGGGGGGGCGCAGGCCTCCTTCCTTTTGGCCTCTCTCCTCTATTCCCGTATGGCCCAATAAGGCCCATATACTCCACGGCGAATTCCCGTAACTCTCCGGTACTCCGAAAAATACCCGAATCACTCGGAACCTTTCCGAAGTCCGAATATAGTCGTCCAATATATCGATATTTACGTCTCGACCATTTCGAGATTCCTCGTCATGTCCCCGATCTCATCCGGGACTCCGAGCTCCTTCGGTACATCAAAACTCATAAACTCATAATATAACTGTCATCGAAACCTTAAGCGTGCGGACCCTACGGTTCGAGAACAATGTAGACATGACCGAGACACGTCTCCGGTCAATAACCAATAGCGGGACCTGGATGCCCATATTGGCTCCTACATATTCTACGAAGATCTTTATCGGTCAGACCGCATAACAACATACGTTGTTCCCTTTGTCATCGGTATGTTACTTGCCCGAGATTCGATCGTCGGTATCCAATACGTAGTTCAATCTCGTTACCGGCAAGTCTCTTTACTCGTTCCGTAATACATCATCTCGCAACTAACTCATTAGTCAGAATGCTTGCAAGGCTTATGTGATGTGTATTACCGAGAGGGCCCAGAGATACCTCTCCGACAATCGGAGTGACAAATCCTAATCTCGAAATACGCCAACCCAACATCTACCTTTGGAGACACCTGTAGTACTCCTTTATAATCACCCAGTTACGTTGTGACGTTTGGTAGTACCCAAAGTGTTCCTCCGGTAAACGGGAGTTGCATAATCTCATAGTCATAGGAACATGTATAAGTTATGTAGAAAGCAATAGCAACATACTAAACGATCGAGTGCTAAGCTAATGGAATGGGTCATGTCAATCAGATCATTCAACTAATGATGTGACCTTGTTAATCAAATAACAACTCTTTTGTCTATGGTTAGGAAACATAACCATCTTTGATTAACGAGCTAGTCAAGTAGAGGCATACTGGTGACACTCTGTTTGTCTATGTATTCACACATGTATTATGTTTCCGGTTAATACAATTCTAGCATTAATAATAAACATTTATCATGATATAAGGAAATAAATAATAACTTTATTATTGCCTCTAGGGCATATTTCCTTCAGTAGCACCCAAAGTGTTCCTCCAGCAAACGGGAGTTGCATAATCTCATAGTCATAGGAACATGTATAAGTCATGAAGAAAGCAATAGCAACATACTAAACGATCGGGTGCTAAGCTAATGGAATGGGTCATGTCAATCAGATCATTCAACTAATGATGTGATCCCGTTAATCAAATAACAACTCTTTGTACATGGTTAGGAAACATAACCATCTTTGATTAACGAGCTAGTCAAGTAGAGGCATACTAGTGACACTCTGTTTGTCTATGTATTCACACATGTATTATGTTTCCGGTTAATACAATTCTAGCATGAATAATAAACATTTATCATGATATAAGGAAATAAATAATAACTTTATTATTGCCTCTAGGGCATATTTCCTTCACTATTAGCAATTTTATAATCATAGTATCATTTTTTGCGAGACTTAATCATATCACATATGATTCTGATACATATACATGGCGGAGCTAGATGAGTATGTGGGTGTACATCTACACCCATTATTTCTATTTTAAACAGAGTATATAGGTCCATCTGTTAAACCATATGGTCTAGCAAATATATGATTGAACTTGTACATGGATGCTCCAAAAACGAATATATTTGAAAAAAAAATCCTTAGTTACAATAAAATTTGTACTCTAGAATTTTCTACATATATGCTTTCCTAATCATATAGTACAACCACTATTACAATATTTGTCAAACCATATGTTTTAGAGATATATCTAACATAAATAGCTGTAAACTATATAACTTACATAAGTATCAAACACTATTGAGAAAAACCATTTTTGTTACAAAGTACAAATTGAATTCAGCGTAACACATTAGTATTTTTCAATAATATATATTACAAATATATAATAAATAAATAATACAACCAATAGTTAACTTTGTTATGTTGTTAAGTATGCCAAATAAGTAATAAAACTATAATACTTGACACGGTAGGATAATAAGTACAAAATTTTAGTATAAAATAATGAGTGTACATCTGCAGACCCATGGACTTATTTTAGATGAATCGACACTATAGGAAAGTCGGATGTTTCATATGCTAATGCAGGTTCTGTTGCAATTCATATCTGACATTAGCATCTCATTTTTTTTAATCTTTTTCTTTCATGTTGGTATATCCCCTCTTTTTTGACATTTGGAGTACACTCTTATTTCTGTTTCAAGGTGCACTTACAATTTATCCACAAGTATCGTCAACAAACCAACTATGTAATATACTAATCTATATTTTTAAGCCACTATTAACTTCATGTGGAAGCCCCATGTTATAAAGCATAATTTTAGATTAGCTAGCTGGATTCGAAATACATAACAACTTCCATAGTTTGTTGATTGTGATTTATAATTGTTGTTTTTTATATTAAATAAGACAATTAACTATCTCAGTCAGCAAATTCTGTAGGCAAGATACAATTATATGAGATAGTTAATTGCTATCGTTTGAAGCATATGATTGTATGAAGTTTATTGCTATCATTTTCTATATGTCAAGTATCTATTCCTATGACCATGAGATCATGCAACTCACTGTCACCGGAGGAGCACCTTGTGTGTATCAAACTTTGCAACATAACTGGGTGACTATAAAGATGCTCTATAGGTATCTCCGAGGGTGTCTGTTGAGTTGGCATGGATCGAGAATGGGATTTGTCACTTCGTATGACGGAGAGGTATTTTAGGGCCCACTCGGGAATACAACATCACAATGAGCTTGCAAGCAATGTGACTAGAGAGTTAGTCACGGGATGTCGTACTATGGAACGAGTAAAGAGACTTGCCGGTAATGAGATTGAACTAGGTATGGAGATACCGACGATCGAATCTCGGGCAAGTAACATACCGATGGAAAAAGGGAACTACATACGAGATTAGCTGAATCCTTGACATCGTGGTTCAACCGATGAAAGATCTTCGTGGAATATGTAGAAACCAATATGGGCATCCAGGTTCCGCTGTTGGTTATTGACCGGAGAGGTGTCTTGGTCATGTCTACATTATTCTCGAACCGTACGTAGGGTCCGCATGCTTAATGTTCGGTGACGCTAGAGTAGTATTGGGATATTCATGTTGGTGACCGAATGTTGTTCGGAGTCCTAGATGAGATCGCATATGTCACGAGGAGCTGTGGAATGGTCCGAAGGTAAAGATTTATATATGGGAAGTCATATGTTGGCTATCAGAAAAGTTTTGGGTTTTATCGGTATTGTACCGGGAAGCTTTCGGAAGGTTCCGGAAGGTTCTAGAAGGTTCCTGAGGAGTTTGGAAGGGTCCCTCCAGCACCTAGGGCGTGCATGGGCTATAGGGGGGCGTCCTAGCCTTATTGGGTAGGCGTACCAACCCCTAAGGCCCATCCGCCTAGGGGAAGGAAAATCCTAAGGGGGAGGGCCCTCCACTTGGTTTGGAGGGCACTCCTCCCCCTTTGGCCGCCTCCACTCCTTGGAGGAGGGGCTAGGGCTGCGCCCCCAGCCCCCCAACACCCCTATATATAATGAGGAGGAGGCGCAAGGCCTGGACACAACATTCCCATGCCCTACGGCCTCCTCTCTCTCTCTCTCCCATTCTTCCTCGTTTGTAGTTCTGGAGGCGCTTGGCGAAGCCCTGCTGGCATTGCTCCACCACCATCTCCACCGTGCCGTCATGCTGGTTGAGATTCCGTCTACTTATCCTCCCTCGCTTGCTGGATCCAAAAAGGAGGAGACGTCATCGAGCCGTACATGTGCTGAACACGGAGGTGTCGTCCATTCGACGCTAGATCGGATTGATCGTGATCGGATCGCGAAGAGTACGACTACATCAACCGCGTTTCTTAACGCTTTCGCTTAGCGATCTACAAATATATATGGATCCAATCTCTCCCCTCGTAGATGTTCATCTCCTAGATTGGTCTTGGTGAGCGTAGATTTTTTTGTTTCCCATGCAACGTTCCCCAACACAATGCCCTTTCTGAACTCGGTCTAAGATAACAATACCTTTTATGACAACAATTGTTTCAATGCTCACCAACCTGACAACCAAGTAGTAACTAAAATACATGACTGTATCTACCATGTATTCATGCAGTTCAAATGGAAATATCAATATTCCATCAAGTTTTTATTTGATGCCAACTTCACTTCTTTCCGTTTCATGCATTTTATTCTTCTTTTGAGTAGTTTATAAAAAATATGGTAGTTAAAAGTCCTGTAGCAACGCACGGGGTATCACCTAATATATATCTATACCATCTATCTCTATCTATACCAATATAAAAAGACCCAAAGAGGCAGATCCAACAAATCCTGACCGTCAAATCAGGTCAATCCAACGACTGAGGCTACTCCAATGGTGAGCGCTCAACACGTTTAGTGTGCAGTTAACATCATACCAAATATTAATACCAATGGTGTTGGGGATGTTACTACTAGACGTAAACCGGCCAGGAGTAGCCGGATTAACTTTATGAAGATTAGAAGCCCATGAAGACGTAAGAATGATGGCGCTTTATGAAGGCCCAAGGCCCAGAGGCGAGTTAAGGCATGTAGATGTAAACCGAGCTTATTATGTAACTTGCATTGTAAGATAGGAAGTATAGAGACCGAACCGGACACGTTTATGATCCGGCTTCGAGACTCTGTAAACCGGTGGGCCTCAACCTATGTGTATAAAGGGACGACTCGGCAGCGGTTTAGGGACAAGAGACACAACTCGAGAGCCAGTCAAGCGGATTCGCTCCCTGGCCATCGAAACCCTAGCAATACCAATCACAACTAGACGTAGGCTTTTACCTTCATCGAAGGGGCTGAACTAGTATAAACTTCCCGCGTCCCCTTGTCCGGTTTAACCCCTTTAAGCTAACCCGTTGCGATGGATCCACGACTAAGTCCTTTCACAAGGACATCTGTTGTGACAAACCCACGACAGTTGGCGCCCACCGTGGGGCTATCGCACGATGGTTTCGAGTTCTTAAAGGGCAGCTTTGATGGACTCAAGGGATACGATGTGGGCCGGATGACGAAGAGTCATCGCGGCAAGCTCTACATCGACCACGTAGGATGGGGCCCCGAGGCCGATTCAATCGAATACGGGTACCAGGTCCCCTTTGGTGGGATTCAGGTCTTCATCGGCAAGATTGGCGAACCGGGCCCTGAGCCGGACAGCTGCACCGACATCATCGAGACGGATCGGTGTGCAAGCCCTTCTCCGGTTCAGCCCATGGCAAAGCATGTTTTCGTAGGTGTCATCCATGGAGCAGAATATGAGGACGGACCGGCGTCTGATGGAGAAACCGCTATCTGCTCCGACGACGAGTCTTCTAGAGAGACCGAATCACTCTATCAGTTGTAGGACGACCGCATTAGTGGAGGTTCCGAGGGCAACAGTATTCCGGATTCCCCTGATCTGCCAAACCGGGCAGCTATCTTCATGGCCGGTACACAGTCAGCGCCCACTCATCGACCGCGGCAGCAATGCTCTCTGGTTCAGCAACATCCACGCCGGCGGGGGCAGGGAGCTCTGCGCCACCTCCGGCTCAAGTTCTGTCTGACTTGTTCGACGCTTTGGCAACATTGATGGCCGCAGGTGGATGCAGCAGCCCGGGATCAGCACAACGCGGAGATCGCAAAGGTAAAGGATCAAATAACTCAGGCTAAAGCGGATCTAGCAGCAGAGAACGCTAGGATGGCTACAAAACGGGCCGAGTTGGAAGCTCAGGCCTACCGGCTTAGGCTAGATCAGAATGCTTCAGAGGAAGTCATGAGAAGAAGATACCGATCGCATCTCCCGCCGAGTTATGAGCCAACAAATCTCTTCAGTACGCCAGGGGCAGGAACGAGTAACCAGCCAATATTAAACCGGACGAAGGCGCCATGAACAGGAGAGCCGGTTCAGCCGCGCACGACGGACCCGCCTCGTCAGAACAACATTGTGCCATAGTATGTCCCAACACCTCCCAGACATTACTCCAACCCGTTGGACAACATTGTGGCCGCCCCTTCACGGTTGGCAGCCCTCCCAACCGACGGCAAATCACCAGTTGCGATTGAGGCACAACGAGCCAGAGATCTCCTTCAAATAGCTCTAAACTAGCAGCAGGCATATTCACACAGTCGTGAGAGGATTTATTCCACCCCCGTCCAAGCCGGAGCTATAGCAGGCACATTGAGGATGAACCGGCCGTGTCCGGCAGTGCACGTCGCCGTAACTCGCCGTGAGGGCACAACCCGGCAGGGGGAGGTGCCAATGCGCAGGATGTGGTGGATCATGGTCGCGCACGTCGAGAGGCCGAGTTAGCAGCTCTGCACGGAGCCCGTCAACCTACTCCGGTTCACCCTACCGCTTCAGTAGAGCCAGGTGTGGTATTCAGTTCCTTAGGGGTGCCATGTCTCACTCCCGCTTTGCGTAATGTGAGACTACCCAAGGATTTCAAAGGACCTCGTAAGGTACCCAATTACACTGCCGATCTGCAACCATAGGCATGGGTTGAAAGCTACGAGATGGCAATGGAGATGTTAGATGTGGATGAAGCAATATGTGCTAAATACTTCACCATGATGTTGGAAGGAACAACTCATACTTGGTTGAAGATCTTACCAACTAACTCTGTCGGATCATGGGCCGAATTGAAGCACCGGTTTATCCAGAACTTCAAAGATACTTGTAAACAGCCCATGTAAATTGTGGATCTGGCCGCTTGTGTCCAAGAGGATGGGGAGTCCATTGGGTAAAGCGGGTCTCAGCTATTTTGCATTCATCGGATCGTATCAATGCAGATACCGCAGTGCTAACATTGGAGGGCAATTGCCATTTTCTGCCGCTCAAACAGAAGTTAGGAAGGCTCAAACATCACTGCAATGATATGTCAATGCTTATGGCCGCTTTGGTTAAGTACGCTGATTCAGATAATACCAAAGACCCTGACTCAGAGGAGGACAAACCGGGGAAAGGGAAAAAGAACGGCAACACCAAGGGTCGGCAGCATAATCTGACAGGCCATGGGAACAATGGTAAGCGCAAGGCCGACAACAGTTTGGACTTTTTGACTAACACCAATGCTCAGGAGAATGGTCAGCGCCGTAAGGGCAAGCAGCCCCAGAGGGGCGGAGGTTCAGGCCCCAATTTGGAGCGCCTGTTAAATCAACCCTGTCCAAAGCATGGATCAAAGGCGAAGCCAACATTGCATCTTTGGAAGGATTGTTATATCATGCGAGATTTCAAGAACTCCAATATGTTTCAATATGATAATGGCCCACCCGGCGGTTCAGGAGGTGGTTTCCACGGGTCGGGTTACGGAGGCGGCAGCTCCGGTTCAGGATTTCAGGGCAATCAAACTGGACACAACAATCAAGGGAACCAGGGCAACCAGGGAGGTTACAACCATCAAGGGAACCAGTAGCAGCAGCAGCAGTCGGGTTATCAGAGCAATCCTAAGCAGTTAAATAGTGGGCAGTATCATGTCTTCACCACTAGCTTGTGTAAGCGTGATCAGAAGCTTCACAAGAGGGCAGTAAACTGTTGAACCGGTGGTGCCTCAGTATTTGCGCTGGTCTGAGCAACCCATTTTGTGGAGTAGAGAGGATCACCCCTCCGGGTTGACAATCCGGGTCATCTGGCTTTAGTGGTGGCCCCTCAAGTTGGGGGATATAAGTTCACTAAGGTACTCATGGATGGGGGAAGTAGTATCAACATTCTATATTATGATACCTTCCGTCATATGGGGTTGATAGATAAGAATCTTAAACCGTCAAACACCGTTTTCCATGGTGTGGTGCCTGGCAAGTCTGCATATCCAGTGGGCAAGATAGCCTTAGAGGTGGCTTTTGGAGATGACCATGATTCAAGATCAGAAACATTGACTTTTGAGGTGGTGAAAATCAAAAGTCCGTATCACGCTTTGTTTGGGTGACCGGCTTATGCTAAATTCGTGGCGAGGCCGTGTTATGTTTATCTACAGCTTAAAATGCCAGGTCATAAGGGGACCATCACAGTACACGGGAGCAGGACGATTGCTTTGGAATGTGAGGAAGGTGATGCGGCTTATGCTGAGTCGGTTTGTGCCACGGAGGAGCTGAAGTTTTATAAAGACCAAGTTGATCCGGCAGATATGACCTCTTTGAAAAAGCCAACTACGGAAAACGATCCAGCGTTGAAATTTAAATCGGCCACAGATACTAAGATGGTTGATTTTGTTCCTCGCGATTCATCCAAGCAGTTCAGCATCAGCGCTAACCTGGATCCCAAATAGGAAAGCACGCTCATCGAGTTCATCCGTGAGAACCGGGACATCTTTGCATGGAAACCTTCTGACATGCCAGGTGTACTGAGGGAACTCGCTGAGCAAACACTTAACATTGATCCTAAGTTTAAACCGGTCCGGCAGTTTCTCCGCCGCTTCAATGAAGAAAGGCGCAAGGCTATTGGTGAAGAGGTAGCTCGCTTGTTGGCTGCAGGGTTTATCGTGGAGGTCTTTCACCCGGAGTGGTTGGCTAATCCGGTGCTGGTTCTTAAGAAAAACGGCACATGGCGTATGTGTGTAGATTACACAGACTTGAATAAGGCTTGCCCTGCAGATCCCTTTGCCCTCCCTCATATTGATCAGATCATTGATGCTACGGCGGGTTGTGATCGTTTGTGTTTTCTAGACGCTTATTCTGGTTATCATCAGATCAAAATGGCAGTTAAGGACTAGGAGAAGACATCTTTCATAACTCCCTTTGGAGCCTTCTGCTATGTCTCCATGCCCTTTGGGCTCAAGAGTGCCCAAGCGACTTATCAACGCTGTGTTCAGAATTGTCTTCATAAGAAGATTGGGCGCAATGTTCATGCATATGTGGATGATATTGTGATAAAGTCCAGGAAGGAGGAAACATTGATAGATGATTTGAGAGAAACCTTTGACAACCTCCGGGTTTACAAGATGATGTTCAATCCGGAAAAGTGTGTCTTTGGTGTCCTGGCAGGCAAACTCTTGGGTTTTCTGGTATCAAACAGAGGCATTGAGGCTAATCCGGAAAAAATCTCAGCAATTACATCTTTGGCTAAACCGGCGTGTATCAATGACGTTCAACATTTGGCCGGCAGGACTGCGGCTTTGAGCCGGTTTATCAGTCGTCTTGGGGAGAAGGCTATCTCTTTATACCAGATGCTAAAGAAAACATATGATTTTGTCTGGAGCGAGGCGGCTGATAAAGCGTTTGAGGATTTGAAGAGGCGGTTAGCTGAACCGCCTGTGCTTGCAGCCCCGATTGATAAAGAGCCGTTATTGCTATATGTGGCTGCTAATGCCCGAGCTGTTAGCGTGGCTATTGTGGTGGAGCGCAAGGAAGCTGGAATGGAGTATCCGGTTCAACGACCGGTTTATTATATCAGTGAGGTGCTCATTGAATCAAAGCAGAGGTATCCACATTGGCAGAAGCTGGTGTATGGAGTGTTTATGGCAAGCCGGAAGCTTAATCATTATTTTCAAGGCCATCCTATCACAGTGGTCAGTTCAGCCCCTCTGGGAGATATCATTCAAAACAGAGAAGCAACTGGCCGGATTGCCAAGTGGGTTATTGAGCTTGGACCTCACAGGCTCAAATACATACCTCGCACAGCGATCAAATCCCAAGCACTCGTGGACTTCATCAATGATTGGACGGAATTGCAGGCACCAAAGGAAAAGCCAGATAATACGTATTGGACTATTCACTTTGATGGATCCAGACAGTTGGAGGGCTCGGGGGCTAGAGTCATACTAACTTCCCCACGAGGTGACAAGTTTTGTTATGTCCTCCATTTAATGTTCCATTTTACTAACAATGCAGCTGAGTATGAGGCCTTACTCCACAGTCTTCGGATGGCTAAGGAGATGAACTTAAGCCGGGTTAAGTGCTTTGGGGATTCAGATCTGGTGGCTCAATAGGTGTCTGGCACTTGGGATTCTAAAGACCCACTCATGGCTGCATATCGACGAGAGGTGGACATAGTGGCTGACCACTTCAAGGGTTATCAGGTGGACCATATAGACCGGCGAAAGAACGAAGCGGCAGACGCTTTAAGCCGCCTTGGTTCTCAGCGTAAACCGGTCCCACCAAATATTTTTCTCGACGTGCTGCATAATCCGTCGGTCAAGGTACCAACAAAGGAGGAGTTGGCTATTCCTGACCCGGAGGCTCAATTGGTGGCAGCTTTGCATGTCATACCGGATTGGACAATCCCATACCTGGCTTACATGAACCGGGGCGAGTTACTGGAGGATGAAACATCGGCCCGACAGATAATCCGGCGTTCCAAGTCAATGACCATACTCAACGGAGAGTTACATCGTTACAACGTCTCAGGGGCAATTTAGCGTTGTGTCTCTCCTCAAGAGGGTTGTGAGATTTTGCGAGAAATCCATGAAGAGGATTGTGGTCACCACGCCGGTTCAAAATCTTTGGTAGCTAAAGCTTTTCGCCATGGTTTTTATTGGTTAACAGCTCACGCTGATGCGGAGGACTTAGTCAAAAGATGTGACGGTTGTCAAAAATTCGCACGCCGTGCTCATATCCGGCTCAGGAGTTGAGGATGATTCCAATAACGTGGCCGTTTGCGACTTGGGGGCTTGATATGGTTGGACCCTTTAAGCGCTCCAAGGACAAAAAGACCCACTTATTAGTGGCAGTTGGTAAATTCACCAAATGGGTGGAAGCAGCGCCAGTCAGTAATGTGATGCGGCCACGGCGGTTCAATTCATCAAAAAGCTGATATTCCGGTTTGGCTTTCCATGGGACTAATCTATCAAGGGGAGAGATGGAGGAATTTTGCCAACATGAGCACATCCGGCTTGATATAGCATCAGTGGCTGCTACCTCTTGAGCACTGCGTTGGATTTCCCCGAAGAGGAGAGGATGATGCAACAAAGTAGCGTAAGTATTTCCCTCAGTTTTGAAAACCAAGGTATCAATCTAGTAGGAGGCCACGCACGAGTCCCTCGTACCTACACAAAACAATAGCTCAACGCAACCAACATGCTTAGGGGTTGTCAATCCCTTCACGGCCACTTACGAAAGTGAGATCTGATAGAGATGATAAATAATATTTTTGGTATAGAGATGCAAAGTAAAAAGTAAAAGAAAAGTAAAAGAAAAGCAATAATAAAGTGACGGAGATTGATATGATGAGAAAGAGACCCAAGGGCCATAGGTTTCACTTGTGGCTTCTCTCAAGAGCATAAGTATTCTACAGTGGGTGAACAAATTACTGTTGAGCGATTGACAGAATTGAGCATAGTTATGAGAATATCTAGGTATGATCATCTATATAGGCATCACGTCCGAGACAAGTAGACCGACTCCTGCCTGCATTTACTACTATTACTCCACTCATCGACCGCTATCCAGCATGCATCTAGAGTACTAAGTTAAAAACAGAGTAACGGCTTAAGCAAGATGACATGATCTAGAGGGATAGTTTCATGCAATATGATAGAAACCCCATCTTGTTATCCTCGATGGAAATGATACAATACGTGCCTTGCTGCCCCTTCTGTCACTGGGAAAGGACACCGCAAGATCGAACCCAAAGCTAAGCACTTCTCCCATGGCTAGAACAACCAATCTAGTAGGCCAAACCAAACTGATAATTCAAAGAGACTTGCAAAGATAACCAATCATACATAAAATAATTCAGTGAAGATTCAAATATTATTCATAGATAGACTTGATCATAAACCCACAATTCATCGGTCTCAACAAACACACCGCAAAAAGAAGATTACATCAAATAGATCTCCACGAGAGAGGGGGAGAACATTGTATTGAGATCCAAAAAGAGAGAAGAAGTCATCTAGCTACTAACTATGGACCTGTAGGTCTGAAGTAAACTACTCACACTTCAGAGGCTTGGATGATGATGTAGAAGCCCTCCATGATCGATGCCCCCTCCGGCGGAGCTCCGGAACAGGCCCGAAGATGGGATCTCGTGGATACAGAAAATTGCAGCGGTGGAATTAGGTTTTTGGCTCCGTTTCTGATCGTTTGGGGGTACGTGGATATATATAGGAGGAAGAAGTACGTCGGTGGAGCAACAGGGGGCCCACGAGGGTGGGGGCGCGCCTGGTAGGGTAGGGCGCGCCCCCTACCTCGTGGCCTCCTGTTACGTGCCTTGACGTAGGGTCCAAGTCTCGTGAGTTGTATTCGGTGAGAAAATCACGTTCCCAAAGGTTTCATTCTGTTTGGACTCCGTTTGATATTCCTTTTCTTCGAAACCCTAAAACAGGCAAAAAACAGGAATTCTGGGCTGGGCCTCCGGTTAATAGGTTAGTCCCAAAAATAATATAAAAGTGGATAATAAAGCCCAATAATGTCCAAAAAAGTAGATAATATAGCATGGAGCAAAAAAATTATAGATACGTTGGAGACGTATCAAGCATCCCCAAGCTTAATTCCCGCTCGTCCTCGAGTAGGTAAATGATAAAAACAGAATTTTTGATGCGGAGTGCTACTTGGCATAATTTCAATATAAATCTTCTTAATTGTGGTATGAATATTCAGATTCAAAAGATTCAAGACAAAAGTTCATGTTGACATAAAAATAATAATACTTCAAGCATACTAACAAAGCAATTATGTCTTCTCAAAATAACATGGCCAAAGAAAGCTATCCCTGCAAAAGCATATAGTCTGGCTATGCTCTATCTTCACCACACAAAGTATTTAAATCATGCACAACCCCGATGACATGCCAAGCAATTGTTTCATACTTTTGACATTTTCAAAACTTTTTTGATCTTCACGCAATACATGAGCCTGAGCCATGGATATAGCACTATATGTGGAATAGAATGGTGGTTGTGGAGAAGATAACAAGGGAGAATATAGTCTCACATCAACTAGGCGTATCAACGGGCTATGGAGATGCCCATCAATAGATATCAATGTGAGTGAGTAGGGATTGCCATGCAACGGATGCACTAGAGCTATAAGTATATGAAAGCTCAACAAAAGAAACTAAGTGAGTGTGCATCCAACTCGCTTGCTCATGAAGACCTAGGGCATTTTGAGGAAGCCCATCATTGGAATATACAAGCCAAGTTCTATAATGAAAAATTCCCACTAGTATATGAAAGTGACAGAATGAGAGACCCTCTACAATGAAGATCATGGTGCTACTTTGAAGCACAAGTGTGGTAAAAGGATAGTAACATTGTCCCTTCTCTCTTTTTCTCTCATTTTTTTGGGCCTTCTCTTTTTGTGGCCTCTTTTTTTTCATCCGGAGTCTCATCCCGACTTGTGGGGGAATCATAGTCTCCATCATCCTTTCCTCACTTGGGACAATGCTCTAAAAATGATGATCATCACACTTTTTATTTTTCTTACAACTCAACAATTACAACTCAATACTTAGAACAAAATATGACTCTATATGAATGCCTCCGGCGGTGTACCGGGATATGCAATGAATCAAGAGTGACATGTATGAAAGAATTATGAACGGTGGCTTTGCCACAAATACGATGTCAACTACATGATCATGCTAGCAATATGACAATGATGGAGTGTGTCATAAGGAACGGAACGGTGGAAATTTGCATGGCAATATATCTCGGAATGGCTATGGAAATGCCATGATAGGTAGGTATGGTGGCTGTTTTGAGGAAGGTATTTGGTGGGTGTATGATACCGGCGAAAAGTGCGCGGTATTAGAGAGGCTAGCAATGGTGGTAGGAAGGAAAGTGCGTATAATCCATGGACTCAACATTAGTCATAAAGAACTCATATACTTTTTGCAAAAATCTAGAAGTTATCAAAGAAAAGTATTACGCGCATGCTCCTAGGGGGATAGATTGGTAGGAAAAGACCATCACTCGTCCCCGACCGCCACTCATAAGGAAGACAATCAATAAATAAATCATGCTCCGACTTCATCAAAAAACGGTTCACCATACGTGCATGCTACGGGAATCACAAACTTTAACACAAGCATTTCTCAAATTCGCAACTACTCAACTAGCATGACTCTAATATCACCATCCTGATATCTCAAAACAATTATCAAGCATCAATTTTTTTCTTAGTATTCAACACACTCAAAAGAAAGTTTTACAAATCTAGAATACCAAGCATATTATTATTAAGAAAATTACCATGCTATTAAGACTCTCAAAATAATCTAAGTGAAGCATGAGAGATCAATAGTTTCTATAAAAAAAATCCACCACCGTGCTCTAAAAGATAAAAGTGAAGCACTAGAGCAAAATTATATGACTCAAAAGATATAAGTGAAGCACATAGAGTATTCTATTAAATTCCAAATTATGTATGGCTCTCTCAAAATGTGTGTACAGCAAGGATGATTGTCGTAAACTAACAAGCAAAGACTCAAATCATAAAAGACGCTCCAAGCAAAACACATATCATGTGGTGAATAAAAATATAGCTCCAAGTAAAGTTACCGATAGAAGTAGACGAAAGAGGGGATGCCTTCCGGGGCATCCCCAAGCTTTGGCTTTTGGGTGTCCTTAGATTATCTTGGGGGTGCCATGGGCATCCCCAATCTTAGGCTCTTGCCACTCCTTGTTCCATAATCCATCAAATCTTTACCCAAAACTTGAAAACTTCACAACACAAGACTTAAAGTAGAAAACTCTTGAGCTCCGATAGCGAAAGAAAACAAAAGACCACTTCAAGGTACTGTATTGAACTCATTATTTATTTATATTGGTGTTAAACCTACTGTATTCCAACTTATCTATGGATTATTATCTATTTTACTAGCCATAGATTCATCAAAATAAGCAAACAACACACGAAAACAGAATCTGTCAAAAACAGAACAGTCTGTAGTAATCTGTAGCTAGCGCAAGATCTGGAACCCCAAGAAATCTAAAATAAATTGCTGAGCGTGAGGAATTTATCTATTAATCATATGCAAAAATAATTAACTAAATAGCACTCTTCAAATAAAAATGACAGCAGTTCTCGTGAGCGCTAAAGTTTCTGTTTTTTACAGCAAGTTCAACAGGACTTTCCCCAAGTCTTCCCAACGGTTCTACTTGGCACAAACACTAATTAAACACAAAAAACAAAACCAAAACAGAGGCTAAATAATTTATTTATTACTAAACAGGAGCAAAAAGCAAGGAATAAAAATAAAATTGGGTTGCCTCCCAACAAGCGCTATCGTTTAACGCCCCTAGCTAGGCATAACAAGCAAGAATAGATCTAGGTATTGCCATCTTTGGTAGGCAATCCCTAAGTGGCTCTCATGATAGATTCATATGGTAATTTTGTTTTCTTTCTAGGGAAGTGTTCCATGCCCTTTTTTTTAATGGAAATTGGAATCTAATATTCCCTTCCTTCATATCAATAATTGCACCAACCGTTCTAAGGAAAGATCTACCGAGAATAATAGGGCAAGAAGGATTGCAATATATATCAAGAACAATAAAATCTACGGGCACATAATTCCTATTTGCAACAATAAGAACATCATTAATTCTTCCCATAGGTTTCTTAATAGTGGAATCCGCAAGATGCAAGTTTAGAGAGCAATCATCAAAATTACGGAAATCTAGCAAATCACACAAAGCATAAAACTCATGATCTTTAATTTTAATTTTAATAGTTGGTTCCCACTCATCATAAAGTTTTCTAGGGATAGAAACTTCCAATTCAAGTTTTTCTTCATAAGATTGCATCAAGGCATCAACGATATGTTTAGTAAACGCTTTGTTTTGACTATAAGCGCGAGGAGATTTTAGCACAGATTGCAACAAGGAAATACAATCAATCAAAGAGCAATTTTATCAACGTTCCTAGCCAAATCATCAATCTCAAGCAATTTTTCTTCAGAGCATTAAAATTATTTTGTGATGTAATAAATTCTTTAATATTAGATTCAAAATCAGAGGGCATCTTATTATAATTTCCATAAGAATTGTTGTAGGAATTACCATAATTATTAGAGGTATTACTAGGATAAGGCCTAGGATTGAAATTTCCTCTATACGCGTTGTTACCAAAATTGTTCCTACCAACAAAATTCACATCCATAGATTCATTATTGTTCTCAATCAAAGTAGACAAGGGCACATCATTAGGATCAGAAGAAACACTCTTATTAGCAAATAATTTCATAAGTTCATCCATCTTTCCACTCAAAACATTAATTTCTTCTATCGCATGCACCTTTTTATTAGTAGATCTTTCAGTATGCCATTGAGAATAATTAACCATAATATTACCTAGGAGTTTAGTAGCTTCTCCTAAAGTGATTTCCATAAAAGTGCCTCCCGCGGCCGAATATAAACGATTTCTAGAAGCAAAATTCAATCCGGCATAAAAATTCTGAACAATCATCCACAAATTTAAACCATGAGTAGGGCAATTACGTATCATTAGTTTCATTCTCTCCCAAGCTTGTGCAACATGTTCATGATCAAGTTGCTTAAAATTCATAATATCGTTTCTAAGAGAGATGATCTTAGCGGGAGGAAAATACTTAGAGATAAAAGCATCTTTGCACTTGTTCCATGAATCAATACTATTTTTAGGCAAAGATGAAAACCAAGCTTTAGCATGATCTCTAAGCGAAAAAGGAAATAGCTTCAATTTAACAATATCATTATCGACATCTTTCTTCTTTTGCATGTCACACAAATCAACTAAGCCATTATGGATAACGGCATCTTCACTAGGAAGGCCGGAGAACGAATCATTCATGACAAGATTCAGCAAAGCAGTATTAATTTCACAAGATTCAGCATCAGTAAGAGGAGCAATCGGAGTGCTAAGGAAATCATTGTTGTTGGTATTGGTGAAGTCACACAATTTAGTATTATCTTGAGCCATCGCGACAAACAAGCAATCCAACACACGAGCAAACAAAAAGCAACCGGGCAGAAAGAGGCAAATAGAGACGGAGGATAGAGGGAGAGAGGGCGAATAAAACGGCAAGGGTGAAGTGGGGGGAGAGGAAAACGAGAGGCAAATGGCAAATAATGTAATGCGGGAGATAGGGATTCTGATGGGTACTTGGTATGTTGACTTTTGCGCAAACTCCCTAGCAACAGCGCCAGAAATTGCTTGTTGTCGGGAGTCAAATCTTGACTTGCGCGAACCTCCCCGGCAACGGCTCCAGAAATTCTTCTTGCTACCTCTTGAGCACTGCGTTGGATTTCCCCAAAGAGGAGAGGATGATGCAGCAAAGTAGCGTAAGTATTTCCCTCAGTTTTTTAGAACCAAGGTATTAATCCAGTAGGAGGCCACACACGAGTCCCTCGTACCTACACAAAACAATAGCTCAACGCAACCAACGTGCTTAGGGGTTGTCAATCCCTTCACGGTCACTTACGAAAGTGAGATCTGATAGAGATGATAAATAATATTTTTGGTATTTTTGGTATAGAGATGCAAAGTAAAAAGTAAAAGCAAAGTAAAATCAAAGCAATAATAAAGTGATGGAGATTGATATGATGAGAAAGAGACCCCGGGGCCATAGGTTTCACTAGTGGCTTCTCTCAAGAGCATAAGTATTCTACGGTGGGTGAACAAATTACTGTTGAGCAATTGACAGAATTGAGCATAGTTATGAGAATATCTAGGTATGATCATCTATATAGGCATCACGTCTGAGACAAGTAGACCGACTCCTGCCTGCATCTACTACTATTACTCCACTCATCGACCGCTATCCAACATGCATCTAGAGTATTAAGTTAAAAAGAGAGTAACGCCTTAAGCAAGATGACATGATGTAGAGGGATAGTTTCATGCAATATGATAAAAACCCCATCTTGTTATCCTCGATGGCAACGATACAATACGTGCCTTGCTGCCCCTTCTGTCACTGGGAAAGGACACCGCAAGATCGAACCCAAAGCTAAGCACTTCTCCCATGGCAAGAACAACCAATCTAGTAGGCCAAACCAAACTGATAATTCGAAGAGACTTGCAAAGATAACCAATCATACATAAAAGAATTCAGCGAAGATTCAAATATTATTCATAGATAGACTTGATCATAAACCCACAATTCATCGGTCTCAATAAACACACCGCAAAAAGAAGATTACATCAAATAGATCTCCACGAGAGAGGGGGAGAACATTGTATTGAGATCCAAAAAGAGAGAAGAAGACATCTAGCTACTAACTATGGACCCGTAGGTCTGAAGTAAACTACTCACACTTCATCGGAGAGGCTTGGATAATGATGTAGAAGCCCTCCGTGATCGATGCCCCCTCCGACGGAGCTCCGGAACAGGCCCCAAGATGGGATCTCGTGGATACAGAAAGTTGCGGCGGTGGAATTAGGTTTTTGGCTCCGTTTCTGATCGTTTGGGGGTACGTGGATATATATAGGAGGAAGAAGTGCGTCGGTGGAGCAACAGGGGGCCCACGAGGGTGGGGGCGCGCCTGGTAGGGTAGGGCGCGCCCCCTACCTCGTGGCCTCCTGTTATGTGCCTTGATGTAGGGTCCAAGTCTCCTGAGTTGTATTCGGTGAGAAAATCACGTTCCCGAAGGTTTCATTCCGTTTGGACTCCGTTTGATATTCCTTTTCTTCGAAACCCTAAAACAGGCAAAAAACAGCAATTCTGGGCTGGGCCTCCAGTTAATAGTTTAGTCCCAAAAATAATATAAGTGGATAATAAAGTTCAATAATGTCTAAAACAGTAGATAATATAGCATGGAGCAATCAAAAATTATAGATACGTTGGAGACGTATCAGTGGCTCACCCCCAATCTAAAGGTCAAGCGGAGAGGGCAAATCAAGAAACTTTGAGAGGTATTAAAGCTCGTCTTATGGTTCCTTTGAAGCGGACACCGGGTTGTTGGGTTGAGGAGTTACGTTTTGTGTTCTGGAGCATCAACACCACACCCAACAGATCTACGGGTTACACGCCTTTCTTCATGGTTTATGGAGCGGAGGCGGTTCTTCCTAGTGACATCCGTCACGACTCGCCCCGTGTGGCAGCTTATGTTGAAGCTGATAATGAGACAGCACGTCAGGATTCCCTGGACCTGTTAGATGAGGAGTGTGATCTTGCAGCAGCACGTTCGGCGATTTATCAACAAGATCTCCGACGTTATCACAGCCGCCGGGTTAAGACTAGAACCTTTCAAGAGGGCGATTTGGTGCTCCGGCTCATCCAGGATTAGACTGATATGCACAAGTTATCCCCACCTTGGGAATGAACCTTTGTGGTCAGCAAGAATCTGCACAACGGGTCATACTACCTCATTGATGTTAGAGAGCACAAAGACTCACGTAAATCGGAGGAGGAGACCAAGCGGCCGTGGAATATAGCTCTTCTTCGGCCTTACTATACTTGAGCCACAGGCTCTTCATATGTACATATTTATGACAATGTATATATTATATAATAAACCGTAGCCTCGAATAAAGCGGGGTCTCTATTCTTTTTACATCATGTGTGTGCTTACAAGAGTTTCTACTGACAAAGCGGAGTTCTGTTAAACCGGTCTCTGCAGCTGCACAGATATAAAGAAAATCACTAGCGGGCTTGGTCATATATGAACCATAGCTACACCTCTTGACCGGTTTGAAACCACAAAGGGATATCACTAGGGGGCTTGGTTGTTTTCACACCATAGCTACACCTCTTGATTAGTTTAAACACCACAAAGGGATATCACTAGGGGGCTTGGTTGTTATCACACCATAGCTACACCTCTTGATAGGCGTTAAGCCAAAAAGGAAATTATGTGGAACCAAAGAGAGTCTGTTGCATTAAGCACAGCTCAAACATAGGTAACCACCGAGCACAGCTCACATATTACCTGGGGGCTCTTTGCTTCTAAAAGAACAATGAGTTTTGAACCCTTGTAATAGGCTATCAAGCCAGGCTTGGAAGCCAGGTGTATTCACCTAAAAACCCGGGTTATCCTGCCTCTTTAAGTAAGTCACTCCGTCTAGGTAAACCTGGTATGACCCATCGAACGTTTGGCAAGTCAATCCCATGGACCCTGAACTTGTCAAAGTTAAATTGGTGATTGGTTAAAGATTGAGGTCCATCTTAAAAAGGCTTTGCAAAATGGTTTAACTCAGTGGCGTGACTTTCAGCGCTTCATTGTCAGTACATGATCAGTTATAATCTGGCATTTATTAACCCGGTCTAGTTTTGACTAACAAGTCGCCAGTGTTATAAGGAAAACCCAGTGTTTATTATATCTTGGTACGGTTTATTATCATGATCCGACAAAATTAAGGATAGAGTTATCAATGCTTTGGATTGGTGTTTACACCTTTACCATACAAGCAGTTGGTCAGCCAACGAGGTATGTTGCAGATGTTATTTTTTATACAAACTTTGATTATCCATCCAAGTATTGTCTATTCTTGGGCATCATGACCCGTCCAGTGGTAAACCACCATGACACTTTCAAGTTCTTGTATCCAGGAACACAAATCATCCTGGGCTATGCATAAATAGATTCCCCAGACGCTGGAAATCAATCGTTGACCAATCGATTCCGGTTAAAGCTTGAAACAAGACTTCTTCATGGATAAGGCTGGAGGGGTTAATGTCAGGAGCGTAAGTATGCTTACGTATTGGAGGCACAAGTTCTTCGACTTCATGGATTTCGGCAGGCTGTCTCTTCCCTTCAGTGTCGTAAGCCGGCTGGAAATGAGATAAGTCTGTATCTTCTGACAGTTTGCTGGCTATTGGCCGCATCTTCTTTGTCAGCCTTTAGAGATCATCATTGTCGAAGTTTGAACCGTCCTCCTTCACACCTGGATATCCTTTTATAATGTCATCCGCTTCAAGGTCTGGAATCCATGCCTTGGCCAGGATTAGCGCGGTTAATGCTCCTGCTCTTGCGGCTGCCTTCTTCAGTTCGGTAATCCGGGCTGGTAACATGGCCAGCTTCTCAAGAGTTTCTTTTATCAGTGATGGCGCCGGCTTGTTGTACGCCATAGTGCAAATAGCATGTTGGGATCCACAGTACAGCTGTTCAATCAAGGTATAAGCCGCTTTAAGATTCATCCGCATATCCGTGCCCAGATGAGCAATACGAGTGCATGTCACGGTTTAAGATCAGCAAAGTGGTAAATGATAAGATCTCATGAATTGGACAAACTGCATAAGGAGATACTTACCAAAAACAACGGACGTCATGGCGTTGATTTGCCGCTTCAACCCAGTTAGTTCATCTACAACTGGCTTCAGGGCTGCTTCGGCATCCTCAGCTCTTTTAGTTAAACCGGCCTTCTCGGTTTCCTAGTCAGCATGTTCTTTGTTAAAAGACTCCTTTAGCTTTTCCATAGCTGTCAGGGCTTTGGTCAGCTCCTCCTTGGCTTTCACAGCCTCTGCTTGTTGGGACTTCACGTTCTCTTGCAAATCAGCGGTTCGTGCATCTCTATTGCTTAGCTCGGCCTGTAACAGCGAAGATATGTCAACAAAAGGATATGTATTTTCTAAGTATAGAGCGTATAACAAGTTATGCACTTCGCACTTGGGGGCTAATGCCTATTTTCTCTGATTCACTACATCTTTTATAAGTCTCCAGAACAATGCAAGCATTATCCTTGACACTTGGGGGCTAATGTACATCTGTTCAAAACGGACGCATGGATTAAAAACCCGGATTATCTCGCAAAGCTAAACCGGCCTTTGGGGGCTACACTGAGGAAAGCTATATAATTGTATTGGTAAAGTATCGATTTTGGTTTTCACTAAGGACCTAATATTTTGAGGGTCAGCAGGAGAGGATTAAAGTATTACAAATACCTGGTTTAAGATTAACATCATAAAATGGCCCTTGGGGGCTACTTGGGCTAGTGTTTCAACTTTGGAACCAAGAAATAAATGAAGATGAAAATAGCTCATAGCGTTCCTTCATCAGATTCACCAAACCGGCTTCATAGTCATGGTTTGAGTGCAGACGGTTTAAAAAACCGGAATGAAGTTCTTCAGCACTGAGATGAGCATACCTTGATAAGTCAGTGCTCCATTTACCCTTTTCCCTGGTGGCACGCTCCTCTTTGGCACTATGTTGGGCCAAGATTACAGGATGGCCAGGAGAGCTGTGGCCCATGGCAGTAATGATAACATCATCTCTTTGGCCTTCAGTAGTTTTTGCGGGTGATGATGGAGTATCAGTACCTCTCATCGGACTAGTCGGTTTGGAGCTGTCGGTTCAGTGTCAGGCACAGCAGGATTAGCTTCCGGTTGTTCATCAACATTCTGGTCTCGAAGGGGCAGTTCATCAAAGGTAGCTTCAGGATGAGGACCCTCCGGCTCACGAGTTTGGTCCGGTTCACCTATTTGCTCTTCTTCAAAAACAGCCTGGTCTTCTGAAGGATTGTTGACTCGAGCTTTCTTGCTGGGTCTAGCTTTGGCTCTGCAAACAAAATTAAAAGAAGGTTTAGCATTGCAACACATTTGAAGAAAGGGTTTGAATGCTTGCCCAGCTACAATTTTAAGAGGAGGGAGTTGGGTTGCTGTTGATTCGCCAGAGGATGAGGGAGGTGTCACCTGATAATTTGAATCGGACGGATTAAGAGGTTGTCTAAAATAACCTGCCTTGGGATAAGAATTGTCAGAAGTGGGGAAGACCTCAGATCGGTGCTTCCGAACCAGGGTATCAGGTAAACCGGCAGAAGTGACCTGTTGGCCGCTGTGCCGGGTCGTCCGGCGAGCTTCATGCTGCTGCGTCTTCAAAATAAATGTTGGATCCAAGTAAGCAAGAGGATGAGAAAAGCTTTGATTTGAATAAAAATTCATCAAATTGGGAAAAACGTTCATCAATTTGAAAATTATTTCATCAAATTTATTTAAAAAGTCTACAAATATGAAAAAAAACATCATTTTTTTTTAAAAAAGTTCACTAATTTGAATAAAAGTTCAGAGATTTTGGAAATGGTTCATCGATGTTGAAGAAAAATCTTTAATTTGAAAAGAATCCGCGCATTGAAGAGAAAGGAAAAAAGGGAAAAGAAAGAAAAAGAAAAACTGAATAAAAACGTCTGGAAAAAACCATCATGCTAATAAAGAAAAAAATCCAAATGGGAGATTTGTCCTAGTGGTTAGCAGGCTTCCCTTCCAATGGTTAATTGCAAGTTCAAAGCTTGCCACCTACACCTTTTTTGTGAGAGTTTCTAGATATAAAATGGGCCGGCTCAAGTAAGAGCGCGTTCAGGGCTAGTTAACAAAATGCACGTTAACGCACGCTGAAGGAGCCGAATAGGAAATACGTGAGGGGTGGGTGTCTTCCCAACCCGCACCACGCTTATTCTGTCGCATCGTGGTCTATAAGGATTATTGAAAAGTCTTTGGATTGAATCCTTTTGTTCCTTCTCTACTATCAGGGCTATTTCATTATGCAATATCTTGATACGATGTCTGATAGCTCTTGGAACGTTCTGACATGCCTCCATGCTAAAACGTTAGAGATGCCTTCGTCTTGGCAATTGAAGCGGAAAGCCCCCAATCCTTTTGCGTCACAGCAATCCGGGATCTTGTTCTTAACAAACAAAAATCGCATCCAAAATCGTTGAACTGTTCTGTTGGGCTTTTGCGTGACATGATCGAGATCCCAGGCATTTATCTCCCCTAAACTATCGGGGCGATACGCAACGTGGGCGGTGGGTGGGATCGAAATTTTGATTCCAGCCAGATTCAATGTCAGTTTCCTGAGAAAATCCTCCCAAGGCTGGGTGATCGCGTTAAGCACGTTATCTCGCCGCGAGTTTGGATCCGAGCTCCAGGCTTGGTCAGTCTGATCACAATCGTGATCTATTCGAGTGTTGAACCGTTTCTTGGGCGAGTTGTCAGCTACATCCAAAGTCTCTGCGAAGGGTCCGATCACCAGATCTATTTCATTGGATTTTTAGTCCTGACGACGGATAGGTGCTCCAAGGTGCTCCTGGGCTTCAGTTGAACCGAGGCCTTGTGTTCCCGACATAAGGGGTACGTCGTCATGGATCTAATCGTCAAGCGAGATCTCATCGCTCCTTCATGACCACACATTAGGACCTGCATGGGCCACAAATATCGGTGCTAAAATCGACGAATCTCGGATAGGGGATGAAGGAAATATGCCCTAGAGACAATAATAAAGTTAGTATTTATTTCTTTATATCATGATAAATGTTTATTATTCATGCTGTAATTGTATTAACTGGAAACTTAGTACATGTGTGAATATATAGACAAACAGAGTGTCACTACTTTGTCTCTACTTGACTAGCTCGTTGAATCCATGATGGTTATGTTTTCTAACCATAGACATGAGTTGTTGCCGGGGGTTGGGTGCGACATATGCCAATGGATGGCTTATCATGATGGGGGCGAGTAGAACGTCGCCGGTGCCTGAAAACGGGATGAGGCGTAGACACGAACGCCGGCGTACTTTACCCAGGTTTGGGGCTCTCCTAGGAGATAACACTCCTAGTCCTGCTCTGCGGTGTCTCCGCATGATCACTAAGGCAAAGTGAGTACAAATGCGCTCCTCATGCTGTATCTGTGGATAGGAGAAGGCAGGGCTAGCTCTCTCCTTTCTCTAAGGTCTGGTCTAGTTCTAATGAATCGAAATCCTTTGCATGGGTTTCCTTTGGGGTTTATATAAGCCTACCCCCATGGGTACAATGGTAAACTGTATGGACGTAGGGCACAACTGTCAGTCTCTTCGCCTGCGGGCCCTCCTGCCGACTGCTGGGGCCCACCGATTGGTGGGCCCAGCCGACTGGTCTGGTACGGAGCCGATAGGCCGCACCCGCCGCTGGCGGGTCCTGCCGGCCGCTGATTTACTGTACCCGTGCTTCTAATGGCGCAGGCTTGGTCATGGGGGCGTGGCTACAGTCCTGCCGCCTGGCAGGCGATTACTGCAGCCACTCCCCGTCTCGTCTGGTTAATGGCGCGTGGGACCCATGGGAGGGGCAGAACGACTTCCGCGGGCCGGCTCCCTACGGGTTCGTCTGGTGGCGCCCTTGCCGTCTTCCGGACTCTCACTGACTGGTAGGGCCCGTCTTCCGTGGATCGTATCGTCAGGCCGTCGTGGGTACAGGACTCCGCCCACTGTTGCTGACGTCACGGATAGCATGGCAAAAGTGCTGTGCCAGACGGAGATCTCCGCTGGTACAATGCACTGTGCCCTGGCCATCTGCCGGAAAAGGGGAGGGAATGGGCTTTACTGTCGCCACTCCCTGTCCCATCCCCCCTGATGAGGGCATGGGCTTTGCTGGTGTCGTGGGCCGACTCCCCGCGGCCGGCTTCTCTGGAAGCCGCCAGTCGGAGTCGGCCGGTCTTGATCTCTTCTCTAGGACTCGGATGCATATGGGCTGCCGGCTGTTCCTCCAGCCGCCCTCCTGAACTCTGCTCTCCGTCTGTTGTCTTGACGGGCGCAGTCAGCCCCGATGTCTTGAAATGTTATGGGCCTCGGGTTAGCCTACCCGTGGACATCCATCCGAGGAGCCTCGGTAACTTCATTCTCCGAGTACTTGAGGTGGGGACTCCGCTTGACTCTGCCGGGCCGACTGGTAGGAGTCGGAGTCGCCTGACTTTGACTTGTCCAAAAAAATACTTTCGAATCCCCTGGCGGGAACTCAGTGGCGTACAAGCTAAGCTTCCTGGCCGCCACCCACTTCGTGCCCACCATGTGGCAACCAGTGGCCGGGCCAGCCTGCCTACCTGTCCGCGAAATGGGACATGTCCTCAGGCGGGGCCCGCCACTACCATGCCTTGGCACGCGAGCGGATCCACTGCGGCCGTGGGGGACGGTTGAGGTTCCCACGGAGTTACCGCGCGCAGTAACTTTGCGCGATAAGCATGGGGGCGTGGGGTAGTGGGCGCAGTAAATCCCACAACCGCCCCCCTCGGCTTCGCAGCCCACTGGGCTATAAGTAGGGGGAGGAGGGGAAACGGCGAAGCACGTGCGTCCCGCCTCCCCTCTGCTTCCTCTCCTTCTTCTTCTCTCTCTCTCTCTGCACCTCGAGCCTCGTCGAATGTTGCGGCGGTCCGCTCACGATGAGCTCTTCCTCCACCGTCACGCCCCCAACGGCGCACTCCGGTACCTGGGATGGTTCGGAGGTCCACGAGGATCACATCGACTTCCTCCGCAAATCGCGTCGATTTCCCGGCGAGGACCTCGTGAGGGTCCGCCTCGCACGGAGGGGAGAAATTTCGCCGGCGCTGCAGGAGGGCGAGCGGGTCGTCTTTCGCTCGCACTGCCTGCGCGGCCTGGGCCTGCCGGCGAGCAACTTCTTCCGCTCCTTCCTCGAGTTCTACGGACTCCAGCTGCACCACCTCACCCCAACACGGTGGTGCTACTGTCCGCCTTCATCACCCTGTGCGAAGGCTTCATCGGCATTCTCCCCACCATCGAGCTCTGGGGGAGTTCTTCTTCTCCAAGCTCGGCACCCAAGCCGCAGGCGTGCCGGCTCAGTGCGGCGCGTTCATCGCCGTGCGGAGGTCGGGGGCCGACAACCCATTTCCCTCCATCAGGCTGATCAAGTCGGTGAAGATGTGGCAGCGGTCGTACTTCTACGTGAAGAACGTCTCCGTGGAGGGTGATTGGGTCAACCTGCCGGCCTACGTAGCCGGCCCGCTGGCTGGGAGACAGCCCAACTGGTCGCACCGGGCCCGGACGCTGACGCCTGCAGGAGCCGGCGCCGTTGCGTGGCTTCGAGTGCTGGCGCAGTCGGAGGGCCTGACCGGGCCGGACTTGCTGGCCACCTTCGTGGCGCGCCGAGTGCTGCCCCTCCAAAGTCGCCCCCACATGATCTGCCAGATGAGCGGGCACCGAGACCCGAGCCGAATTTGCACCAAGGAGATGCCTCATGAGGAGGTAGCTTACATGGTGAACTATCTTGCGAGCTGCGACCTCAATGAAGAGTGGCAGTTCGGCAAGGAGCCGTATTCACGTGCTGGCCCTCCGCCTCTGCTGAGTCGTTTTCCTTCTCTCTTTTCCTTCGATTCTCCTGACATCTTTATTGCCGAGTCCGTCTTGCTCGTTATGGCCAGTTGGCTTTGGTCAGAACCCCCTCCTCCAGCCAGCAGCCGGCACCGTGGGGCCGGACCGCGAGTTCCTCCCCGACCGAGCGGAGAGCGATGTGGACGACCCCGACTTGGGGGCGGCAGCCCTGGAGGACGACGCCAAGGGAGGAGGCGGCGGGTCAGGTGGCCCGAGACTTGGGGCCAATCTCGAGGACTGGCCTGATGATGACGAGGAGGTTGCCCCACGCCACCAGCCAGGAGCCGGCCAGCCCGGCGCGGGCTCGTCAGCCTCGCCGGACGCTCAAGGCGGCGGCAAGTGAAGGAAATATGCCCTAGAGGCAATAATAAAGTTATTATTTATGTCCTTATATCATGATAAATGTTTATTATTCATGCTAGAATTGTATTAACCGGAAACATAATACATGTGTGAATACATAGACAAACTTAGTGTCACCAGTATGCCTCTACTTGACTAGCTCGTTAATCAAAGATGGTTATGTTTCCTAACCATGAACAAGGTGTTGTTATTTGATTAATGAGGTCACATCATTAGTTGAATGATCTGATTGACATGACCCATTTCATTAGCTTAGCACCCAATCGTTTAATATGTTGCTGTTGCTTTTTTCATGACTTATACATGTTCCTATGACTATGAGATTATGCAACTCCCGCTTACCGAAGGAACACTTTGTGTGCTACCAAACGTCACAACGTAACTGGGTGATTATAAAGGAGCTCTACAGGTGTCTCCAAAGGTAGATGTTGGGTTGGCGTATTTCGAGATTAGGATTTGTCACTCCGATTGTCGGAGAGGTATCTCTGGGCCCTCTCGGTAATGCACATCACATAAGCCTTGCAAGCATTGCAACTAATGAGTTAGTTACGAGATGATGTATTACAGAACGAGTAAAGAGACTTTCCGGTAACGAGATTGAACTAGGTATTGGATACCGATGATCGAATCTCGGGCAAGTAACATACCGATGACAAAGGGAACAACGTATGTTGTTATGCGGTCTGACCGATAAAGATCTTCGTAGAATATGTAGGAGCCAATATGGGCATCCAGGTCCCGCTATTGGTTATTGACCGGAGATTTGTCTCAGTCATGTCTACATTGTTCTCGAACCGTAGGGTCCGCACGCTTAACGTTATGATGACAGTTATTATGAGTTTATGCATTTTGATGTACCGAAGTTAGTTCGGAGTCCCGGATGTGATCACGGACATGATGAGGAGTCTCGAAATGGTCGAGACGTAAAGATTGATATATTGGACGGCTACATTCGGACACTGGAAGTGTTTCGGATGATTTCGGAGAAAACCGGAGTGCTGGAGGGGTTACCGGAACCCCCCGGGGAAGTAATGGGCCTTATCGGGCCTCAAGGGAGAGAGAGGGCTGCGGCCTAGGAGGTGGCGCACCCCCCCAAGGGGAGTCCGAATTGGACTAGGGAGGGGGGGCGCGGCCCCTCTTTGCCTCTCCCTCTCCCTCTCTTCCCTTCCCCCTTAGGTTTCCTAATTGGATTAGGAAAGGGGAGTCCTACTCCCACTAGGAGGAGGACTCCCCCTCCCCTTGGCGCGCCACATAGGGCCGGCCGGCCTCCCCCTTGCTCCTTTATATACGGGGGCAGGGGGGCTCCCTAGAACACACAAGTTGATCCACGTGATCGTTCCTTAGCCGTGTGCGGTGCCCCCTGCCACCATATTCCACCTCGATCATATCGTTGTAGTGCTTAGGCGAAGCCCTGCGTCGGTAGAACATCATCATCGTCACCACGCCGTTGTGCTGACGAAACTCATCCCCGAAGCTTTGCTGGATCGGAGCCCGGGGAGCGTCATCGAGTTGTACGTGTGCTAAGAACTCGGAGGTGCCGGAGTAACGGTGCTTGGATCGGTCGGATCGGGAAGACATACGACTACTTCCCCTACGTTGTGTCGACGCTTCCGCAGTCGGTCTGCGTGGGTACGTAGACAACTCTCTCCCCTCTCGTTGCTGTGCATCACCATGATCTTGCGTGTGCGTAGGAAATTTTTTGAAATTACTACGTTCCCCAACAGTGGCATCCGAGCCTAGGTTTTATGGTTTGATGTTATATGCACGAGTAGAACACAAGTGAGTTGTGGGCGATATAAGTCATACTGCTTACCAGCATGTCATACTTTGGTTCGGCGGTATTGTTGGATGAAGCGGCCCGGACCGACATTACGCGTACGCTTACGCGAGACTGGTTCTACCGCCGTGCTTTGCACACAGGTGGCTGGCGGGTGTCAGTTTCTCCAACTTTAGTTGAACCAAGTGTGGCTACGCCCTGTCCTTGCGAAGGTTAAAACAGCACCAACTTGACAAACTATCATTGTGGTTTTTGATGCGTAGGTAAGAACGGTTCTTGCTAAGCCCGTAGCAGCCACGTAAATCTTGCAACAGCAAAGTAGAGGACGTCTAACTTGTTTTTGCAGGGCATGTTGTGATGTGATATGGTCAAGATGTGATGAGATATAAGTTGTTGTATGAGATGATCATGTTTTGTTGAAGTTATCGGCAACTGGCAGAAGCCTTACGGTTGTCTCATTATTTCATAAGATGCAAGTGCCAAAAAATTGCTTTACTTTATCGCTATGCGATAACAATAGTTGCAAGAGCAATAGTTGGCGAGACGACCACGTGACGACACATTGATATAGATCAAGATGATGGAGATCATGGTGTCGTGCCGGTGACGATAGAGATCATGACGGTACTTTGGAGATGGAGATCAAAGGCGCAAGATGATCATGGCCATATCATGTCACATATATATTGATTGCATGTGATGTTTATCTTTTATGCATCTTATCTTGCTTTGATTGACGGTAGCATTATAAGATGATCTCTCACTAAATTATCAAGAAGTGTTCTCCCTGAGTATGCACCATTGCCAAAGTTCGTCGTGCCCAGACACCACGTGATGATCGGGTTTGATAAGCTCTATGTCCATCTACAACGGGTGCAAGCCAGTTTTGCACACGCAGAATACATAGGTTAAACTTGACGAGCCTAGCATATGCAGATATGGCCTCGGAACACGGAGACCGAAAGGTCGAGCGTGAATCATATAGTAGATATGATCAACATAATGATGTTCACCATTGAAAACTAATCCATTTCACGTGATGATCGGTTGTGGTTTAGTTGATTTGGATCACGTGATCACTTAGATGATTAGAGGGATGTCTATCTAAGTGGGAGTTCTTAAGTAATATGATTAATTGAACTTTAATTTATCATGAACTTAGTCCTGGTAGTATTAGCATATCTATGTTGTAGATCAATAGCTCGCGTTGTTGCTTTCATATGTTTATTTTGATATGTTCCTAGAGAAAATTGTGTTGAAAGATGTTAGTAGCAATGACGCGGATTGGATCCGTGATCTGAGGTTTATCCTCATTGCTGCACAGAAGAATTATGTCCTTGATGCACCGCTAGGTGACAGACACCGCTAGGTGACAGACCTATTGCAGGAGCAGATGCAGACGGTATGAACGTTTGGCTAGCTCAATATGATGACTACTTGATAGTTTAAAGTGCACCATGCTTAAAGGCTTAGAATCGGGACTTCAAAGACGTTTTGAACGTCACGGACCATATGAGATGTTCCAGGAGTTGAAGTTAATATTTCAAGCAAATACCCGAGTTGAGAGATATGAAGTCTCCAACAAGTTCTATAGCTAAAAGATGCAGGAGAATCACTCAACTAGTGAGCATGTGCTCAGATTGTCTGGGTACTACAATCGCTTGAATCAAGTGGGAGTTAATCTTCCAAATAAAATAGTGATTGACAGAATTCTCTAGTCACCATCACCAAGTTAGTAGAACTTCGTGATGAACTATAATATGCAAGGGATGACGAAAGTAATTCCCAAGCTCTTCGTGATGCTAAAATCGACAAAGGTAGAAATCAAGAAAAACATCAAGTGTTGATAGTAGACAAGACCACTAGTTTCAAGGAAAGGGCAAAAGGAAGAAGGGGAACTTCAAGATGAATGGCAAGCAAGTTGCTGCTCAAGTGAAGAAGCCCAAGTCTGGTCCTAAGCCTGAGACTGAGTGCTTCTACTGCAAAGGGACTGGTCACTGGAAGCGGAACTACCCCAAGTGATTGGCGGATAAGAAGGATGGCAAAGTGAACATAAGTATATTTGATATACATGTTATTGATGTGTACTTTACTAGTGTTTATAGCAACCCCTCAGTATTTGATACTGGTTCAGTTGCTAAGATTAGTAACTCGAAACGGGAGTTGCAGAATAAACAGAGACTAGTTAAGGGTGAAGTGACGATGTGTGTTGGAAGTGGTTCCAAGATTGATATGATCATCATCGCACACTCCCTATACTTTCGGGATTATTGTTGAACCTAAATAAGTGTTATTTGGTGTTTGCGTTGAGCATGAATATGATTTGATCATGTTTACTGCAATACGGTTATTCATTTAAGTTAGAGAACAATTGTTGTTCTATTTACATGAATAAAACCTTCTATGTTTATACACACCAACGAAATGGTTTGTTGGATCTCGATCGTAGTGATACACATATTCATAATATTGAAGCCAAAAGAGGCAAAGTTAATAATGATAGTGCAAATTATTTGTGGCACTGCCATTTAGGTCATATTGGTGTAAAGCGCATGAAGAAACTCCATGCTGATGGGATTTTGGAATCACTTGATGCTTGCGAACCATGTCTCTTGGGCAAGATGACTAAAACGCCGTTCTCCGGAACAATGGAGCAAGCAACAGATTTCTTGGAAATCATACATACTGATGTATGTGGTCCGATGAATATCAAGGCTTGCAGCGGGTATCATTATTTTCTGACCTTCACAGATGATTTGAGCAGATATGGGTATATCTACTTGATGAAACATAGGTATGAAACATTTGAAAAGTTCAAAGAATTTCAGAGTGAAGTGGAAAATCATCGTGACAAGAATATAAGGTTTCTACGATCTGATCGCGGAGAAAAATATTTGAGTTACGAGTTTGGACTTCAATTAAAACAATGTGGAATAGTTTCACAAATTCGTGCCACCTGGAACACCACAGCATAATGGTGTGTCCGAACGTCATAGCCGTACTTTATTAGATATAGTGCAAATCTATGATGTTTCTTACAGATTTACCACTATCGTTTTTGAGGTTATACATTAGGGACAACTGCATTCACGTTAAAAGGGCACCATCTAAATCCGTTGAGACGACACTATATGAACTGTGGTTTGGCAAGAAACTAAATTGTCGTTTCTTAAAGTTTGGGGTTATGATGCTTATGTGAAAAAGTTTCATCCTGATAAGCTCAAACCCAAATCGGAGAAATGTGTCTTCATAGGATACCCAAAGGAGACAGTTGGGTACACCTTCTATCACAGATCTGAAGGCAAGATATTTGTTGCTTAGAATGGATCCTTTCTAGAGAAGGAGTTTCTCTCGAAAGAAGTGAGTGGGAGGAAAGTAGAAAACTTGATAAGGTAATTGTACCATCTCCCTTATTGGAAAGTAGTTCATCACAGAAATCTGTTCTTGTGACTACTACACCAATTAGTGAGGAAGATAATGATGATGATCATGTAACTTCGGATCAAGTTACTACTGAACCTCGTAGGTCAACCAGAATGAGATATGCACTAGAGTGGTACGGTAATCCTGTTCTAGAAGTCATGTTACATGACGATGACGAACCTACGAACTATGAAGAAGCGATGGTGAGCCCAGATTCCGCGAAATGGTTTGAGGCCATGAAATCTGATATATGATCCATGTATGAGAACAAAGTATGGACTTTGATGGATTTGCCCGATGATCGGCAAGCCATAGAAAATAAATGGATCTTCAAGAGGAAGACGGACGCTGATAGTAGTGTTACTATCAACATAGCTAGACTTGTCGAAAAAAGGTTTTGACAAAGTTCAAGGTGTTGACTACGATGAGAGTTTCTCACTCGTATCTATGCTTAAGTCTGTCCGAATCATGTTAGCAATTGCCGCATTTTAAGAAATCTGGCAAATGGATAATAAAACTGCATTCCTTAATGGATTTATTAAAGAAGAGTTGTATATGATGCAACCAAAAGGTTTTGTCAATCCTAAAGGTACTAACAAAAGGTGTAAGCTCCAGCGATCCATCTATGGACTGGTGCAAGCATCTCGGAGTTGGAATATACGCTTTGATAAGTTGATAAAAGCATATAGTTTTATATAGACTTGCGGTGAAGCCTGTATTTACAAGAAAGTGAGTGGGAGCACTACAACATTTCTGATAAGTATATGTAAATGACATATTGTTGATCGGAAATAATGTAGAATTATTCTGCAAAGCATAAAGGAGTATTTGAAAGGAGTTTTTCGAAGAAGGACCTCGGTGAAGCTGCTTACATGTTGAGCATCAAGATCTATAGAGATAGATCAAGACGCTTGATAAGTTTTTTCAATAAATACATACCTTGACAAGATTTTGAAGTAGTTCAAAATAGAACAGTCAAAGAAAGAGTTTCTTGCCTATGTTACAAGGTGTGAAATTGAGTAAGACTCAAAGCCCGACCACGGCAGAAGATAGAAAGAGAATGAATGTCATTCCCTATGCCTTGGTCATAGGTTCTATAAAGTATGCCATGCTGTGTACCAGATCTATTGTATACCCTACCACTGAGTTTGGCAAGGGAGTACAATAGTGATCTAGGAGTAGATCACTGGACAGCGGTCAAAATTATCCTTAGTGGAATAAGGATATGTTTCTCGATTACGGAGGTGACAAATGGTTCGTCGTAAAGGGTTACGTCGATGCAAGTTTTGACACTGATCTAGATGACTCTAAGTCTCAATCTGGATACATATTGAAAGTGGGAGCAATTAGCTAGAGTAGCTCCATGCAGGGCATTGTTGACATAGAAATTTGCAAAATACATGCGGATCTGAATGTGGCAGACCCATTGACTAAACTTCTCTCACAAGCAAAACATGATCACTCTTTGGGTCTTAATCACATAGCGATGTGAACTACATTATTGAATCTAGTAAACCCTTTGGGTGTTAGTCACATGGAGATGTGAACCAATCACATAAAGATGTGAACTATCGATGTTAATCACATGGTGATGTGATCTAGATTATTGACTCTAGTGCAAGTGGGAGACTGAAGGAAATATGGCCTAGAGGCAATAATAAAGTTATTATTTATTTCCTTATATCATGATAAATGTTTATTATTCATGCTAGAATTGTATTAACCGGAAACATAATACATGTGTGAATACATAGACAAACTTAGTGTCACTAGTATGCCTCTACTTGACTAGCCCGTTAATCAAAGATGGTTATGTTTCCTAACCATGAACAAGGTGTTGTTATTTGATTAACGAGGTCACATCATTAGTTGAATGATCTGATTGACATGACCCATTTCATTAGCTTAGCACCCAATCGTTTAATATGTTGCTGTTGCTTTCTTCATGACTTATACATGTTCCTATGACTATGAGATTATGCAACTCCCGCTTACCGGAGGAACACTTTGTGTGCTACCAAACGTCACAACGTAACTGGGTGATTATAAAGGAGCTCTACAGGTGTCTCCAAAGGTAGATGTTGGGTTGGCGTATTTCGAGATTAGGATTTGTCACTCCGATTGTCGGAGAGGTATCTCTGGGCCCTCTCGGTAATGCACATCACATAAGCCTTGCAAGCATTGCAACTAATGAGTTAGTTACGAGATGATGTATTACAGAACGAGTAAAGAGACTTTCCGGTAACGAGATTGAACTAGGTATTGGATACCGATGATCGAATCTCGGGCAAGTAACATACCGATGACAAAGGGAACAACGTATGTTGTTATGCGGTCTGACCGATAAAGATCTTCGTAGAATATGTAGGAGCCAATATGGGCATCCAGGTCCCGCTATTGGTTATTGACCGGAGATTTGTCTCAGTCATGTCTACATTGTTCTCGAACCGTAGGGTCCGCACGCTTAACGTTATGATGACAGTTATTATGAGTTTATGCATTTTGATGTACCGAAGTTAGTTCGGAGTCCCGGATGTGATCACGGACATGACGAGGAGTCTTGAAATGGTCGAGACATAAAGATTGATATATTGGACAGCTACATTCGGACACCGGAAGTGTTCCGAATGATTTCGGAGAAACTCGGAGTGCTGGAGGGGTTAGCGGAACCCCCCGGGGAAGTAATGGGCCTTATTGGGCCTTAAGGGAGAGAGAGGGCTGCGGCCTAGGAGGTAGCGCGCCCCCCCAAGGGGAGTCCGAATTGGACTAGGGAGGGGGGGCGTGGCCCCTCTTTCCCTCTCCCTCTCCCTCTCTTTCCTTCCCCCTTAGGTTTCCTAATTGGATTAGGAAAGGGGAGTCCTACTCCCACTAGGAGGAGGACTCCCCCTCCCCTTGGCACGCCACATAGGGCCGGCCGGCCTCCCCCTTGCTCCTTTATATATGGGGGCAGGGGGGCACCCTAGAACACACAAGTTGATCCACGTGATCGTTCCTTAGCCGTGTGCGGTGCCCCCTGCCACCATATTCCACCTCGATCATATCGTTGTAGTGCTTAGGCGAAGCCCTGCGTCGGTAGAACATCATCATCGTCACCACGCCGTTGTGCTGACGGAACTCATCCCCGAAGCTTTGCTGGATCGGAGCCCGGGGAGCGTCATCGAGCTGTACATGTGCTAAGAACTCGGAGGTGCCGGAGTAACGGTGCTTGGATCGGTCGGATCGGGAAGACGTACGACTACTTCCTCTATGTTGTGTAAACGCTTCCGTAGTCGGTCTGCGTGGGTACATAGACAACACTCTCCCCTCTCGTTGCTATGCATCACCATGATCTTGCGTGTGCGTAGGAATTTTTTTGAAATTACTACGTTCCCCAACAGCAAGAAGCGCAGGGCCGGGACGAGCCTATTCAGCAGCTGGCCGAAGAAGCCCAAGGGCTCAGCCGCGGCGACCAAGCGGGACGAAGCGGCCACAAAGGCCAACCGCTTCCGCAAGGTGGTGAAGACGCCGCAGTTGATTTCGGCGTAAGTACTACCTCCCTTCGTACCTTCACATTTCGTTATTGAGTCTGTCTGAAATCCCTTTACTTTATTTTCCTGACTTTAGGGCCCCTCTCTCTCTCTTGAGAAGTCGGCCGCCGGCTCCGTCGGAAAGTCGGCGGAGACCTCCTCCACCACCCAGCGGATTGATCCCGCCGCCGACCTCCGGGAGGCGACGGAGCGGAACGCGCGGGAGGCGCGTGAGGAGCAGGAAGCCGCCCGCTTAAAGAAGGCGGAAGCCGACAAGGCGGAGGCCACCGCCCCGAAGAAGCTGGCGGAGGCCAAAGCCGCCGATGTGGAGAAGAAGCGCGCAGAGGAAGCCGCACACCGCCAGTCGGCGGTGTTTGTCGTCCCCTTGAACTCCGCGCCGCCGCCACCGGAGTTCATGGCGCAGACTGGGGAAGTCGGCGACGAGAACCCGGTCATGGAGAGGGACGCCGACGTCACCGCCACGCCGGAAGTCATTGTGCCGCCACAGCCACCCTCCGAAGGCGCGCCAGGCGGACAACTGGCGGACCCGCCAGTGCCGCCAACCGGAGGCGCGGCGGCGACGGGCCTGGCCCTCGAGGTCAGTACGCCGACGCGCCGCCGTCTCACGAAGGAGGCCTTAGCGTCGCGTCCTCTGGAGACCAGCGCTGCGAGCTCCACGATCCCGGACACCGAGGTGTCGAGCGCCACGCCCATCGGGTGGGTGCGGGGAGGCGGGACGGGCCTGTTGAACCAGGCGCTCTTGGACGTCCAAGCCAAGCTCCGGGCTGAGGGTGACACCATCAAGGAGTGCACCAAGGCATATCTGGCGTCACGAACGGCCATCCGGGTACGCATCCTTCCTTTTTGCTTTGCTTCCTTATTTTTCTTTGTGGGGGCGCGCCAGCGCACCCACTGGGTGTAATCCCCGAGTTTCGGGCCGGCTGCTGAGCAGGAGGCTCGGAACTCTAATCGGTGAGTTCCAAGTACCAGCACTTTTTTTGAAATTTTGATGCAGGATTACCACAATCTTCGCGTGACCTCCTTCAACGCCACTGTTGAGGAGCTGGCCAAGCGGACCGCCGACTTGTCGGACAGCCAGGGTGAGTCTTCTTCTTTCTCTGCGGGGGCACGCTGACGCACCTGTGGGTTGTAGTCCCCGAGATTCGGGCCGACTGCTGAGCAGTCGGGCCGGATCTCCCCGGTGACCATTCTTCTTTGTTGACGACTAACACCCCTCCCCCTCCTTCTTCAGAAGCCAACGCCGCCTTTCAGCAACAGCTGGGCGAAGTCAACACCGCGCTGCGCATCAAGGAGGAGGAGTGGGGCCGGCTGACGGAGGAGCGCGACCGGCTGGCTACGCAGCTGGCGGAGCAGAAGGAGCTGCTGCAGAGGGCCCAGAAGGAGGCGGAGGACAAGGAGACCGCCCTTCTCGCCGAATTTGCGTCCGAGCGCTCCTCCTGGACCGACAAGGAGGCGACGCTGGTCTCCGGCTTCCAAGCAATCAAAGATCTTTTCGATGGTGAGCTTCCCCTCGTTTCCTTTTCTGGGCTGCCGACTGCTAGTCGAGTCGGCCTTAAATTTTTAACCTTGTTTCTTCGTTCGTCTTCCTTAGCAGACTTCTTCCCTGGCCATTCAGACGCCGCCAATCAAGCCATCGAGGCTGATCGTGAAGCACGGAGGGCAGACGGCGCACAGATCGCCGCCAACGCCCCCCGAACTCTTGGCGAGCAGATCCTTAGCATCGAGGCCCGCCTTCGGCCAGCCCACCGGATGCTGCGCCGGCTTCAACGTGTCGGCGCCCAGGCGATTGCAGCCCTATGGCCGGATATGCAGGCACCACGCACCCCTAGTCGGACTGCCGACTCGCTGGAGGTCACAGCCGGCCGTCTTGAGGCCTGGAAGGGGTTCTTCGGCCCGGGCTGGAGCACGCCGGGCTTTAGAATTCGCCAAGGCGTGGTATCGTCGGTTGAGCTTAGCCCAGCTAGCCACGTTCCGGCTGGAGGCTCAGGCGGAGCTGGCAGCGGTGAAGACGATCTTGTCAAGCGCGCCGCGTCGATCGCCGAGTACACCGACACCAGGGTCTTCGTCCCAGAGCGGGCTAAGAACAGCCAGGAGGCGCCGCCGGAGTGGTTTGGGCTGAACCCGGACGACGGCGAGGACTCGGCGGAGGTGATCGACTCCTAGCCGGCCGCCCCGGCAACCGGCACCGCCGACCCCTCCAGTCCTCCGAGTCCGTCCATGGCTTCCTAGGCTGCAACTTTATCTTTATTTTACCTGCTTAGCATTCTCAATGAACTTGTTAGTTGCACAATTCCACCCACTGGGTGTATCTTGAACTTCGGTTTGATGATTCGGCCAAGGGCCTTTCTATGTAAATATTTATATGCATTCTATCTCTTCTTGCTTATTGCTCTTTGACTCTTTCCTTTGCCACCTTCCCTTTGTTGTTGTCTTGCCAATCGGACAGCCGCTTTGCGGACTGCCGCTAGATAAAAAACTTGGCTTCTTTGGGAAGGAAAGTACTTAGCCTTTTAGAGTTTTTAGCAAGTTAATTTAGGAAACGGCAAGCCGGCTGCTAAAGAGTCGCTTGTAAAAGGCTGAAAACCGGCTTTAAACTATGAGCGAGCTTTGAGTCCTTAGCCATTTTTCATATGGACACCCATTCTACCTTACTCCTGTTCACCGGACAGTCGCTCTGCGATCTGCGGCTTCTAACAGGAGACGGCTTAAGTGCCACACATTACTTGTCCGGCTGCAGGAAGTCGTTTCATAGCTCAAGTCGGCAAGTCCCCGGGCTGACCAGTCAAACCCGGTGCCAAGTGGCATAACGAAGAATAACATATTCATAGGCATAACTCTTTATCATATAGATAAAAGAAGGCAGTCCCCGAGCTCTTCTCGAGGGGCCCTAGGTCTTCGTACTTTAATACAAAAGGTAGCATGATACATACTGCATTAACTTTAAAATCTTCGGAGGAGGTTTGCATTCCATGGCCGCTTCGTCTCTTTGCCGGAGTCGTCCCTCTTGCGTGCTCGGGGCTTCTGAGCATTGATCAGGTAGTAGGAGTCGTTGCCTAACACTTTGCTGATGATGAAAGGGCCTTCCCAAGGTGCTGAGATCTTGTGCTGGCCGGCTATTCGCTGAATCAGCCGGAGCACAAGGTCTCCTTCTTGGAAAGATCGCGGCTTGACCTTCCGGTTGTAGTATCGGCGTAGGCTCTGCTGGTAGATGCTGGACCGGCTGAGTGCCAACAGCCGGCCCTCTTCCAGCAGATCGACGCCGTCTTGACGTTCTTCTTCTGCTTCCTCTTTGGTGTACATGGTGATTCAAGGGGAGTCGAACTCTATGTCCGTTGGGATGACAGCTTCAGCACCATAGACGAGGAAGAAGGGCATGAAGCCGGTTGACTTGTTTGGAGTCGTGCGCAGGCTCCAGAGGACAGCTGGCAACTCATCAAGCCAGCAACCTGCCGAGCGCTCCAAAGGCTCGACTAGCCGAGGCTTGATGCTAGACAGGATTAGGCCATTTTCTCGCTCTACCTGGCCGTTGGACTGCGGATGGGCAACGGACGCTAAGTCCAGTCGGATGCCCTGCGTCTCGCAGAAACGGGCCAAGGCACCTTTGGCTAAATTTGTGCCGTTGTCTGTGATGATGCTGTGCGGTATGCCATACCGAGTTGTGATGTCGGAAATGAAGGTCACAGCGGTCGGACCATTTAAACTCTTGATTGGTTTTGCTTCTATCCACTTGGTGAACTTGTCAACTGCGACAAGTAAGTGAGTCAAACCGCCTGGTGCCGTCTTGAATGGTCCGACCATGTCCAGGCCCCAAACAACAAAGGGCCAGACAATGGGAATAGTTTTGAGTGCCGAAGCCGGCTCATGAGGCTTAGAGCGGAACTTCTGGCACCCCTTGCATTTTTGGACAAAAGACTTGGCGTCTTGAAGAGCAGTCGGCCAGAAGAAGCCATGGCGGAAAGCTTTGGTGATGAGTGCTCTCGAAGCCGCATGGTGGCCACACTTGCCTTGATGGATGTCTTCGAGGATTGCTTGGCCTTGCTCTGGTTCCACACAGCGCTGGTGAACACCAGTGGCACTGCACCTTACGAGCTCTCTATTGATGATAGTGTACGCTGCCGCCCGGCGTTGTACTTGCCGAGCCGAGATCTCATCGGTTGGCAGCTCTTTGTTGACCATGAATTTGAGGATGGGCTGGGCCCATGAAGGTGCTGCGATTTCTGCAACAGCCAAGACTGCGACTTGGACGAGGGCGGCTGGGCCGGGAGGTGGCGGGTTGGAGTCGGCAGCCGCTTGTTGTGTCGATGAAGTCCCCGACCAGATTGGCGCAGTCCCCGGGCCGGGCTCTGAAGTCTCCGGGCTGAGCTTTGAAGTCTCCGGGCTGACTGCCGCAGTCCTCGAGCCGGGTGCGACTGCCACGATTCCCGTGCCGCCTACCAGAATACTCGTGCCGTCTGCGGGGGCTCTTGAGTCGGATCCGACTACTTCAGTAGGAGCCGGCACGAAGATGGAGTCTGACTCCGGTGATGGCTTGACGGACGGCTTGAGGAGGCGCTGAAGGGCGACACCGGACGGTATCGCCTGACGGGTGGAGCTGATTCGCGCCAGGGCGTCTGCTTGGTCGTTGTCGTTTCTTGGCACATGGAGAAACTCGCACCCCTCAAAATATCCGCTGAGTTGCTGTACGAGGAAGCGGTAGCTTGCCATGTTTGCGTCCTTGGCGTCCCAATTGCCTGACGACTGCTGGACCACCAAGTCGGAGTCACCATAGCACAGGATCCGGCGAATGCCGAGCTCTTTGGCTAGCCGGAGCCCATGAATGAGTGCCTCATACTCGGCGATGTTGTTGGAGGCAGCAAAATGGATTTGCAGCACATACTTGAGCTTGTCGCCCTTGGGAGAGGTGAGGACGATGCCGGCTCCCAAGCCGGTGCGCATCTTGGAACCATCAAAATGCATTCGCCAATGGGTGGAGTTGGGCGCTGGAGGTAGATACTGGGTTTCGGCCCAGTCGACGAGGAAGTCGGCCAGCGCTTGTGACTTGATGGCAGTGCGAGGTTGGTAGTAGATGGTGTAGGGGGCCAAATCTATGGCCCACTTGGCCACTCTTCCCGAAGCGTCTCGTCTGCCGATGATCTCGGCTAGAGGAGCCGTGCATACCACAGTGATTGGATGTTCTTGGAAGTAAGGCATCAATTTCTTGGCGGCAAAGTGCACACCATAGCACATCTTCTGGTGGTGGGGGTAGTTTTGCTTGGAGGTCGACAATACTTCACTCAAATAATATACCGGTCTCTGGACTGGTAGCACTTTGCCTTCCTCCTTGTGTTCTACCACAATGACTGTGTTGACCACTCGGCTGGTGGCAGCGATGTAGAGAGCATGGGCTCCTTAGGAGTCGGAGCCGCCAGGATAGGTGGAGTAGTTAGCATCTTCTTTAGTTGGAAAAATGATTTGTCCGCCTTGTGGTTCCACTCGAAAAAAGTGGTCTTCTTCATGAGTTGGTACAGGGGAAGAGCCTTCTCGCCCAGCCGACTGATGAATCGGCTGATGGACGCCAAACAGCCGGTGAACTTTTGTACGTCCAGCAGTCAGCTGGGTACCTCCATCCTTTAAATTGCCTTGATCTTCACAGGGTTACATTCTATGCCGCGTTCGGAGACCAGGAAACCAAGGAGCTAGCCGACTGGTACTCCGAAGACGCACTTCTCCGGGTTGAGCTTGATCTGAAATCGGCGCAAGTTCTCGAAGGTCTCCTTGAGGTCTTCCAGCAGGGTTCCACGCTTCTCCGTTTTTACCACCACATCATCCACGTAAACATGAGCATTTCCGCTGAGCTGCTTGAGGAGGCACTTTTGCATGCATCATTGGAAGGTGGCGCCGGCGTTCCTCAAGCCGAATGTCATGGTCAGGTAGCAGAAAGCTCCAAACGGCGTGATGAAGGCAGTCTTCAGCCTGTTGGCCAGGTTCAACTTTATCTGGTGACACCCTGAATATGCATCCAAGAAACTCAACATCTCGCATTCGGCTGTGGAGTCTATCACTTGGTCGATCCTTGGCAAAGCGAATGGGTCCTTGGGGCATGCTTTGTTGAGGCTAGTGTAGTCAATACACATTCGCCATTGCTTGTTCTTCTTCAGTACCAGGACCGGGTTGGCCATCCATTCTGGAAAGAATACTTCCATGATGAAGCCGGTCGCAAGCAGCCGGGCTATTTCTTCTCCAACAACTCTCATCTTCTCTTCCGACAAGCGGCACAAAGGCTGCCTGACTGGCTTGGCATCAGATTGGGCGTGTAATTTGTGCTCGACGAATTCCGTCGGGACACCTGGCATGTCTTTGGGGGACCATGCAAAGATGTCTCGATTCTCATGGAGGAAATCGACGAGCTCGCCTTCCTATTTGCCGTCGAGGTTGGCGCCTATGACAGCGTACCTCTCTGGGTGCTCTGGGTCCAAAGGTATCTTCTTTGTTTCCTTGGATGGCTTGAACGAGCCCTCAGCTTCCGACTCTCTGGGATCACGCGACATCTCTGGCTGTTTGCTTGCCATCGCCACAACCCGATCTAGCAGTCGCTTCTCAGCTGCGATCACGACGGACTCGGCCAGCGGACTGCTCTCTGATGCGCAGGCGGACGACTTCTTGTAGTCGCCAGTTATGGTTAGGATCCCCTTGGAACTCGGCATCTTCATCTTAAGGTAGGCATAGTGGGGGACGGCCATGAACTTGGCCAGGCTGGCCGGTCAAGCAGCGCATGGTATGGGCTCTCCAGGTCCACCACCTCAAACCAAATTGACTCTCGGCGGAAATGATCTTTGTCTCCGAAGAGGACGTCGATCAAGATCTTGCCGATTGGAGAGCAGGAAAGGCCAGGAACTATGCTGTGGAACACCGTCCGGCTAGACTGTAGTTGCCTCTGCATGATCCCTAACTTCTCCATGGTGTCTTTGTACAGGATGTTGATGCTGCTGCTGCCTTCTATCAGGACTCTAGAGAAGCGAGCAGCTCGTTTGTCTGTGGCAAAGGTGGCGTCCAAAACCAAGGCGTAGGAGCCGAGTTTGGGCATTACTTCTGGGTGGTCAAGTCTGCTCCAGCTGATGGGCTTCTCAGACCAGTGCATGAACTCTGGGGTGTCAGACGCTACTGCATTCACCTCCTGCTGCGTCGATCGCCGGCCACTGTCGGTGTCAAAACCGGCGGATCTCGGGTAGGGGGTCCCAAACAATGCGTCTAGGCCGGATGGTAACAGGAGGCAGGGAACACGATGTTTTACCCAGGTTCGGGCCCTCTTGATGGAGGTAAAACCCTACGTCCTGCTTGATTAATATTGATGATATGGGTAGTACAAGAGTAGATCTACCATGAGATCAAGGAGGCTAAACCCTAGAAGCTAGCCTATGGTATGATTGTTGTATATGGAGTTGATGTCCTACGGACTGCAACCCTTCGGTTTATATAGACACCGGATAGGGTTAGGGTTACATAGAGTCGGTTACAATGGTAGGAGATCTTGAATATCCACACCGCCAAGCTTGCCTTCCACGCCAAGGAAAGTCCCATCCGGACACGGGACGAAGTCTTCAATCTTGTATCTTCATAGTCCAGGAGTCCGGCTGAAGGTATAGTCCGGCTACCCGAACACCCCCTAATCCAGGACTCCCTCAGTAGCCCCTGAACCAGGCTTCAATGATGACGAGCCCGGCATGCAAATTGTCTTCGGCATTGCAAGGCGGGTTCCCGCTCCAAGTCCTTCATAGAAGATTGTAAACACCAAGAGTAGTGTCCGGCTCTGCAAAATAAGCTTCCACATATTTCCATAGAGAGAATAATATTAACACAAATCAAATCTGCTGACGTATTCCGCAGTGCGTCATCACACTATGGCCAAATCCTTTACTTGAATCGTTTTTACTTTTCCACCTCAGCACGTTTTGCGAGGCGGTTTCCTTGGGACGCCTTGTCAAAGCAGAGATCGTGTACCCCCTTTCGCGGGATTCTCTTTAATACGGATGTGGGTAACCCAACCGCGCCACTTATCACGGTGCTTGGGAGGCAAGCGAGTTTTACTAGGCTGGTGGGGACGGACAACCGCATCCGCCCATATAAGGGGATAAGGATCCACCTTTTTACCTACGCCTTCTTCCTCCTTTGCCTATCCATCTCCTGCGCACTCGAGCTCCAGCGCCCAAGCCCGCACTTCCCACCTCAACCTTCTCCAGCAATGTCTGGAGCGGGAGGCAAGTGGATGGTCTCCTCCGCCACGGAGGGCCAAGTCAAGAAGCTAAGGAAGGCCGGATACCTGTCCAAGGACATCGCGCACCGGCTTCCCGAAAAGGGGCAGCTTCTCCCCACCCCAAGGCCCCATGAGAGGGTAGTATTTCTTCCCCACTTCCTCCGCGGACCAGGTTTTCCACTCCACCCATTTGTCCGGGGGCTCATGTTCTACAACGGCCTGGATTTCCACGATCTGGCCCTGAACTTCATCCTCAACATCTCGGCGTTTATTGTCGCGTGCGAGGCTTTTCTCCGCATCCGCCCTCATTTCGGCCTCTGGCTCAAGACCTTCAACGTCAAGCCCAAGGTGGTGCGCGGCAGCCAGGCGGAGTGCGTGACGGATATATGCCCTAGAGGCAATAATAAAGTTATTATTTATTTCCTTATATCATGATAAATGTTTATTATTCATGCTAGAATTGTATTAACCGGAAACATAATACATGTGTGAATACATAGACAAATAGAGTGTCACTAGTATGCCTCTACTTGACTAGCTCGTTAATCAAAGATGGTTATGTTTCCTAACCATGGACAAAGAGTTGTCATTTGATTAACGGGATCACATCATTAGTTGAATGATCTGATTGACATGACCCATTCCATTAGCTTAGCACCCAATCGTTTAGTATGTTGCTATTGCTTTCTTCATGACTTATACATGTTCCTATAACTATGAGATTATGTAACTCCCGTGTGCTGGAGGAACACTTTGTGTGCTACCAAACGTCACAACGTAACTGGGTGATTATAAAGGTGCTCTACAGGTGTCTCCAAAAGGTACATGTTGGGTTGACGTATTTCGAGATTAGGATTTGTCACTCCGATCGTCGGAGAGGTATCTCTGGGCCCTCTCGGTAATGCACATCACTTAAGCCTTGCAAGCAATACAACTAATGAGTTAGTTGGGATATGATGTATTACGAAACGAGTAAAGAGACTTGCCGGTAACGAGATTGAACTAGGTATTGGATACCGACGATCGAATCTCGGGCAAGTAACATACCGATGACAAAGGGAACAACGTATGTTGTTATGCGGTTTGACCGATAAAGATCTTCATAGAATATGTAGGAGCCAATATGGGCATCCAGGTCCCGCTATTGGTTATTGACCGGAGACGTGTCTCAGTCATGTCTACATTGTTCTCGAACCGTAGGGTCCGCAGGCTTAATGTTTCGATGACCGTTATATTATGAGTTTTTGAGTTTTGATGTACCGAAGGAGTTCGGAGTCCCGGATGAGATCGGGGACATGACGAGGAGTCTCGAAATGGTCGAGACGTAAAGATCGATATATTGGACGACTATATTCGGACATCGGAAAGGTTCCGAGTGATTCGGGTATTTTTCGCAGTACCGGAGAGTTACGGGAATTCGCCGGGAGAAGTATTGGGCCTTATTGGGCCATACGGGAAAGAGAGAGGGGCTGCCTAGGGCAGGCCGCGCACCCCCCCCCCCCACCCAAGGCCTAGTCCGAATTGGACTAGGGGGAGGGGCTGCGCCCCTTCCTTGTTTCCTACTCCTACTACATGGAAGGAATCCTAGTTGGACTAGTAAAGGGAGAATCCTACTCCCGGTGGGAGTAGGACTCCCTAGGGCACGCTGTAACGCCCGGATAATCTTGCTACAGTAATCCCACGCTAATCATGGCACGTCATCCCGATTACTGTTGCTATCCTCGCAATAATTCGAAAACCGTTCAAATTCAAAATTCAAAATGATGAAAACAATAAAAGTTTTCAAAATTTTGATAAAATTGTTCGGTGGTTGACGAATATTACAAAGGTAATTATAGTGCAACAGACATATTTTTATAAAATGCCTAAGTGTTTATAAATAAATAAAAACAGAAAAGAAAATAAATGAAAGGAAAACAGAAAGCAATACAAAAAAACAGAAGACAAAAAAAAGGAAGATGAGGGAACCCGCCCCCCCCCCCCCCAACTGGGCCAGACGGCCCAGCTGGCCGACCCACTTGGCCCAGCCGGCCCCTCCCTCTGGCCTATAGGGCAAACCCTAGGCCCCCTGATTCCCCATGCCCCCACTCGCCCCCGCACTCCCCCCGATTCCCCCTCAGCCTCCCTCCCCGATCCAGATCGGGATCGGGGGCTCGCCGCCGCCGCCGCCCGGAACCCCCCGACCCCGGCACGCCCGAACCCGCCGCCTCGTCCCTGCGCCCCGTCTCTGTCGTCGCCTCGCCGTCCTCTCCCGACGTCGTCAACGGACCCCGCCGCGCCCGGAGCCCGCGCCTCCTCACCAGCCGGCACCTCGTCTCCGCCACGCACGTCATCGCCGTCGCCCTCCCCAACCCCCACTGCCCCGTTCCCTACGCCCCAATGTGAGCCCGCTGCCGCGCTCATCTCCACGCTCCTCTCTCGCGCCTCTGCCCACCGCGGCCTCGTCGTGACCGGCGTGCCTCCGCACGCGCCGTGGCCGTGCCCTCTCCCTCCCGCTGCTGCCTCGCCCAGCGTACGCGTGCGCCAGCTCGCCTTTCACCACGGCCCCTTCCCCGCACCGCGCTGCGTCACTGGCCGCCGTTGCCTCGAGCCCTTGCCCGCCGTGTCCGGCCTCCCTCCTCGGCGTCCACAGCGCCGCTCCGGCGTCGACCTCGTGCTTGCCGCGGCCTCCTCCCCCCCCCCACATGCAGGCGACGCCCCACGCCCACGGCCCCACTCCGGCGCCGCCCTGCTGCTCTCCTGCCGGCGCCCCCCTCCGGTGGCCGCCCGCGCATCACCGCGGCCTCGCCCCGCTGCCTCGCGGGCGGGCTCGACCCCGTACGGGTTGCGCCCGCTGCCCGCCTGCCCGTCGCCCGCTATTGGCCCCTGGCCTATGGCGAACGGGGCCCACCCTAAGAAAAAAAAAGGAAAAGGAAAATGAATTAAAAATAAATAAAATAAATATAAAAAAAATATATAAAAATTAATTAATTAATTAATTAATTAAGGAGTTAATGAAGTTAATTAATTATAATTAGATTAAACTAATTAACTAATCTGTTAACTAAACTAATTAACCTGAATAATTAGTTACCAGACAATGACATGTGGGTCCCACTGGACCCACCTATCTGTTTGACTGGTCAACTGACCAGTTGACCTGCTGACATCACTTTGATGTCATGCTGACGTCAGCAAACAATGTTCTGGATAATGTTGATTTAAATAATTAAATAAATCCTAAAATTTATTTAAATCTTTTAAAATTAATATAAAATAAACCATAGCTCGGATGGAAAAACTTTGTACATGAAAGTTGCTCAGAACGACGAGACGAACCCGGATACGCAGCCCGTTCGTCCGTCACGCATCCCTAGCATAGCAAACTCGCAACTTTCCCCCTCCGGCTCCTCTGCCCGAAAACGCAAAACACCGGGGATACTTTCCCGGATGTTTTCCCCCTTCGCCGGTATCACCTCCTACTGCGTTAGGTCACCCCTAGCACGACGTATCACCATGTTATGCTTTGTGTTGCTTTGATTGCTCCGTTATTTATTATGTTCCCCCTCCATTACTTTTCCGGTAGACCCGGAGACCGCTGCCGGTACCACTGTGATCGACTACGGAGTTGACGACCCCTCTCTCTTGCCAGAGCAACCAGGCAAGCCCCCCCTTTGATCACCAGATATCGCCTACTCTTCTCTCTACTTCTTGCATTAGAGTAGTGTAGCATGTTACTGCTTTCCGTAAATCCTATACTGCTGCATAGCCTGTCCTTGCTACTACTGTTGTTACCTTTACCTGCTAACCTACTGCTTAGTATAGGATGCTAGTTATCATCAGTGGCCCTACATTCTTGTCCGTCTGCCATGCTATACTATTGGGCCGTGATCACTCGGGAGGTGATCACGGGTATATACTATATACTTTAAACATGATACATGTGGTGACCAAAGTCGGGTTGGCTCGAGGAGTACCCGCGAGTGATTCACGGATTGGGGGCTGAAAGGACCTTTGTCCCGACGGCCCTCTGTGTGGATCTTTGTGGCGGAGCGACAGGGCAGGTTCCGACCACCTAGGAGAGAGGTGGGCCTGGCCCCGGTCGGTGTTCGCGGATACTTAACACGATTAACGAGATCTGGGTATTTGATCTGAGTCTGGAAATTTGGTCTATACGCACTAACCATCTACGTGGGAGCAGTTATGGGTATCCCGACGTCGTGGTATCAGCCGAAGCCTTCGTGACGTCAGCGACTGAGTGGCGCGCGCCGGATTGGACTGGAAGGCCACTAGGCTAGGTCTGCTTTCGGCCGCGTTCGCAACGTGCAGGTGTGCAAAGGGCGATGGGCCCAGACCCCTGCGCCATAGGATTTAGACCGGCGTGCTGACCTCTCTGTTGTGACTAGGTAGGGCTGCGACGTGTTGATCTTCCGAGGCCGGGCATGACCCAGGAAAGTGTGTCCGGCCAAATGGGATCGAGCGTGTTGGGGTATGTGGTGCACCCCTGCAGGGAAGTTTATCTATTCGAATAGCCGTGTCCCTCGGTAAAAGGACGACCCGGAGTTGTACCTTGACCTTATGAAAACTAGAACCGGATACTTAATAAAACACACCCTTCCAAGTGCCAGATACAACCGGTGATCGCTCTCTCACAGGGCGACGAGGAGAGGATCATCGATTAGGATTATGCTATGCGATGCTATTTGGAGGACTTCAGTCTACTCTCTTCTGCTGCAAGACGGAGGCTGCCAGAAGCGTAGTCTTCAAAAGGACTAGCTATCCCCCTCTTATTCCGGCATTCTGCAGTTCAGTCCACATGTGATAGCCTTATTCCAGTTGATACCGATGCATACATATGTAGTGTAGCTCCTTGCTTGCGAGTACTTTGGATGAGTACTCACGGTTGCTTTCTCCTTCTTTTCCCTCTATTCCTTCTACCTGGTTGTCGCAACCAGATGTTGGAGCCCAGGAGCCAGACAGCACCGTCGACGACGACTCCTACTACACCGGAGGTGCCTACTATTACGTGCTGCCCGCTGACGACGACCAGGAGTAGTTTAGGAGGATCCCAGGCAGGAGGCCTGCGCCTCTTTCGATCTGTATCCCAGTTTGTGCTAGCCTTCTTAAGGCAGACTTGTTTAACTTATGTCTGTACTCAGATATTGTTGCTTCCGCTGACTCGTCTATGATCGAGCTCTTGTATTCGAGCCTTCGAGGCCCCTGGCTTGTAATATGATGCTTGTATGACTTATTTTACTATTAGAGTTGTGTTGTGATATCTTCCCGTGAGTCCCTGATCTTGATCGTACACGTTTGCGTGTATGATTAGTGTACGATTAAATCGGGGGCGTCACAAGTTGGTATTAGAGCCGACTGCCTGTAGGAATCCCCCCTTCCACACTCCTTGGCCGAAGTCGAGTCTAGACATTGCAAAAACTTTTACTAACTTGGCTGTGTGCCTTACGGGCCCACGTCGCCATCGGGTGGTACTAGGATCTTTTACTCCTCGACCTTTGCTCTGGGACTCTTAACTCTCTTCTACTCGGGTTAAACAAATTTACTAACTCTGACACTAGGATCCCGTTACGACGTTCACCCCAAAGTTGGATAAAGCCATAGTTAATCCTTAGTATAGTATTTTGAACAATTTCCACACTGGCAATTGACTCCTTTGAAACATCTTTGTGTTCAGATGGAACCCACGAGGCAGGTCGTACGCCACACGACGGCCATTGGTGCCTCGGGATCACCTGCCGTGCTAGCTGAGATGATGACCTATCTGGGTTATCGCTGGCACCCCGAGTACACCGTCACCGAGGAGTACCAGGACTTTAACCAGGAGCAGTACCGTGCCACCGTCCACCTCTACTCCCGGGAGTATGACTCCACTACTGTGCTGCACACCGCTTATGGTGTTGGAGTGACCATCGATATGGCAGTTCATGATGCTGCCTATGCTGCTCTGACACGCCTTCGTAGGGAGTACCGGGAGTTGGACACCTCCCCCTTCAGGCACATTGCTATCGCATCTGATATTGGTGCGGAGGGTTACTACACTGCTGCCTACTCCACTGTCACCCGCGAGCCCTTCCACCATCAGAACTTTGTTCTGCATGCTGATGGTCTGGATCGAGCTAACCGAGCTCTTCGCCACGAGTTGTACACCACTCGTCAGCACCTCTACCGTGCTTTGACGATGTTACACCCCTTTGTTGGATCTGGGGAGCTGCCGCGTTCTGCTATCTACCCCGCCAGGACCGTGATGCCTCAGGGTGTCGGTTGGCCAGAGGTGGGAGGCTACTCTCCCGCACTTGGCCCTCTTCTGCCACCTGAGCATCGGGTTCAACACCAGAGCCCCCGCGGACCCCAGGTTGCCGACGTGGTGTACCCGCTGCCACACTACCAGCTTTCAGGCTACAGCTACCTCCGCAGTACCGTGTGGGACTGATGTAGACTTGCTTGATAGGTGTTAGTTGCATTCGCCGCGAGCCTGCGTGCCGCCTATGATGTCTTAGACTTTGTGCCGAACTCTGTGTAACGACCTCTATGCATGGTCTCTTTTGTAAGATATGCCGACTACTATGTAGTATCTATCGAGCTGCTTTCGTTGTGCATGTTTCTTCATGAATGATTCTTGTCTTTGCAAATTTCTAAATGCTGAACTACCCCTGTTAAATTTTAGCAGGATGGTTAGACCAGGTGGTCGTGGTCGTGGTGGCAACCCCCCACCACCGCCTGAGTACATGGCTGGGATGATGCAACAGTTTGAGCTGAATCGTCAGTTCATGGAGAATATTATGGCTCAGTTTCCTCGCCCCAATATGAACCAGCAGCCAACCCAAGTGACTCTGCAAGATTTCATGCGCCTCAACCCAACCGTGTACCGCAGCTCAACTCAGCCTCTGGATGCTGATGACTGGCTCCGTGACATCACCTATGAGATGGAGTCTGCTGATGTAGCCCCTGCCAGCTATGTCACCTTTGCTTCCTTCTTCCTGAAAGGACCCGCAGCTCAATGGTGGGACAGCCACAGGCGTACTCTGCCAGCTGGAACAATCATCACCTGGCCAGACTTCCAAGCTGCCTTCCGTGCTCGCTTCATTCCTCAGGGAGTCATGGACCGGAAGAAGCGTGAGTTCCGCAACCTCACCCAAGGCAACAAAACTGTGGAAGCTTATCAACGGGAGTTTCTGGACTTGTCCCGCTATGCTGAAGAGGACATTGCAACTGATGCACGCAGACAGGAGAAGTTCCGGGATGGCCTTCAAGCTGACATCAAACTCGCACTTCTAGTGCATGACTTTGCTGATTTCGCCACTCTGGTGAACAAAGCCATCAATGTCGAAACTGGTCTGCAGGAATACCAGAGCTCTCACAGGCGCAGCCGTGACACGGGCTCATCTTCGGGCCCGTCCTCGCAGAAGCGCAAGATATGGATTCCCAACAGCGTGTACCAGCCTAATGCACCTGCCCCAAGGCAGTCCTATGCTGCACCTCGTCTGCCTACTGCTCCAACTAGGCAACCAAGGCTTCCAGCTCCACCACCCCAAGCTCCTGTTCCTACTCCCGAGAATGGTTTGTGCTTCAGGTGTGGACAACCAGGGCACCGTGCTAGGGAATGCAACCAGAAACAGAATCAACTGGCCCTTCCAGCAGCTGGCCGTGGAAACAACCAGCCCCGCAACAACAATGCCAAGTCTTATGGTCGCGTTCATGCCAACCATGTTGATCTGAACGAAGCCCAAGACCAGCCTGCTACCGTGATGGGTACACTCCTCGTAAATTCAGTACCAGCATCTGTCTTATTTGATACAGGAGCATCACATTCATTCATATCAGCTGAGTTTGCATTCATGCATGGCATTAAATACGAAGAGATGAACACTGCGATTGTGGTACACACTCCTGCGGGCCAGTGTCAAACCTCTATGGTTAGTCACAACGTTCCCGTTGAAATTGAAGGACTGGAATTCCTTGCCTCCCCCATCGTACTAAAATCCTGTAGCATCGACCTCATTCTGGGAATGGATTGGTTGAAAGCGCATACTGCTTCTATAGTTTGCGCCACTAAGGTCGTCCATCTGCTACATCCTTCTGACGAAATAATAGCTTACCAAGCTCATCTAGTTCAGAACGCCGAGGCACGACTTTATGCCTTGAATGCGTTGAACGCTGCACCACTCGAGGGCATTGAAAACATTCCCGTCGTTCGTGAATTCCAAGATGTCTTCCCAGAAGAACTTCCAGGGATTCCCCCTGCTAGAGCTGTCGAATTCATCATCGACTTGAAACCCGGCACCACCCCTATAGCTAAACGACCCTACAAGATGCCGCCGCATGAGCTTATTGAGCTTAAGGAGGAAATCGACAAGTCTCTTGTCAAAGGTTTCATTCGTCCAAGTTGCTCTCCTTGGGGAGCACCTTCTCTCTTTGTTAAGAAGAAGGATGGGACAAACCGATTAGTCCAAGACTACCGTCCTATAAACCAAGCTACCATTCAGAATAAATACCCACTTCCTCGGATCAATGATCTTTATGATCAGCTGGCTGGCTCATCAGTGTTCTCCAAACTCGACTTGAGGTTGGGTTACCACCAGATCCGTGTTCGTGAAGAGGACATTCCGAAAACCGCCTTCGTTACTCGGTATGGATCATACGAGTACACCGTCATGTCATTCGGCCTAACGAATGCTCCAGCCACCTTCTCTCGTCTGATGAATTATATATTCATGGATTACCTCGACAAGTTCGTCGTGGTTTATTTGGACGATATCCTTGTATTTTCCAAGAACAAGGAGGAGCATGCTGAACATCTTCATCTTGTGCTGGAAAAACTTCGAGAGCATCAACTGTATGCTAAGTATTCCAAGTGTGAATTCTGGCTCCCCGAAGTAACCTATCTTGGGCATGTCATCTCCAAGGATGGTATTGCCGTCAACCCTGAACGAGTTCAGGCTATTCTCGATTGGACTCCTCCAAAGAACGTCAAGCAAGTCCGAAGTTTTCTCGGTCTCGCCAGCTATTGCCGTCGATTCGTCGAGAACTTCTCCAAGATTGCCAGGCCTCTGACTAATCTGTTGCATAAGGGTGTCAAGTTTGACTGGACCGACAAGTGTCAGGATGGTTTCCAGGCGCTCAAAGACAAGTTGACTTCTGCCCCCGTACTTGCTCCACCTGATACTAAGAAGGACTTCGTCATTTACTGCGACGCTTCCCGTCAAGGATTAGGCTGTGTCCTAATGCAAGAGCGCAGAGTGATTGCTTATGCCTCTCGTCAACTGCGCCCTCACGAAGAAAACTACCCAGTTCACGACCTTGAGCTTGCTGCTGTCATTCATGCACTGAAGCAGTGGCGACATTACCTTCTCGGTAATCGTTGCGAGATCTTCACCGACCATCAAAGTCTGAAGTATCTGTTTACTCAGCCAGATTTGAACCTACGCCAACAAAGATGGATGGAGACTGTTGCAGACTTTGACATGGGTATATCCTATACCCCCGGCAAGGCTAATGTAATGGCTGATGCCTTGAGCCGCAAGTATTACTGTAACCACCTCCAGGTTCACAAAGTTCACCCATCGCTTGTTGAAGAATTTAGCAGGCTGAACCTCCATATTGTTCCTCCGGGATCACTCGCTCCCCCTCCCGAAGGTTTCCCCAAACAGAACCTCCATGTTGTGTCCAAGGGTTCTCTCAATACCCTGGTTGCGAAACCAGATCTTGTGGACACCATCAAATGGATACAGAAGTGTGACGATGAAGTCCTCAAGATTAAGCGCGACCTCAAAAAAGGAAAGCCCTCATTCTTCACGATCGCCGACGATGGCGCCTTGTATTTCAAAGGCCGCTTAGTGGTACCTTGTTCGAAGAAAAACCTGGATAAAACTAAAGGGGTTATGCAAGAAGCCCATGATACGCCTCTGTCCATCCATCCTGGTAGTACCAAGATGTACCAGGATATTCGTCAAAGATTTTGGTGGTCTAATATGAAGCAGGACATTGCTCGTTATGTTGCTGAATGTGACGTTTGTCGCCGAATCAAGGCAGAGCATCAAAGGCCTGCTGGAACTCTGCAACCTATCTCTATTCCTGAATGGAAATGGGACCATGTTGAAATGGACTTCGTCACTGGATTTCCCAAATCTCAGAAAGGTAATGATGCTATTCTTGTCGTCATTGACCGGCTTTCCAAAGTTGCCCATTTTCTGGCGGCCAATCACTGCTAGTCAGCTTGCTACTCTCTACACGGCCAGAATTGTTTCACTTCACGGTATCCCACTGGTTATCAGTTCAGACCGTGGCAGCTTATTCACTTCAAGGTTTTGGGCGAGTTTCCAAGAAGCTATGGGAACTCATCTGTCGTTCAGTACTGCGTTTCATCCTCAGTCGCAAGGACAGGTTGAACGTGTCAACCAAGTTCTCGAAGACATGCTCCGAGCTTGTGTAATCTCATTCGGCAAGAAATGGGAGGAATCTCTTCCATATGCCGAGTTCTCTTATAATAATAGCTATCAAGCTAGTCTGAAGATGTCCCCCTTCGAAGTGTTATATGGACGAAAGTGCCGAACCCCTCTGAACTGGTCAGAAACTGGGGAACGTCCACTCTTCGGTCCGGATATTATCCAACAGGCCGAAGAACAAGTTCGCATTATTCGCGAGAATCTCAAGACTGCTCAGTCACGTCAGAAAAGTCAGTATGACCGTCATCACCAAGACATGGTCAATCAACCTGGCGAAAAGGCTTATCTTCGAGTTACACCAATGAAGGGTGCTCACCGCTTCGGGATCAAGGGCAAGCTAGCTCCTCGCTATATCGGCCCATTCACTATTCTGGAAAGGCGTGGAAAAGTGGCATATCAACTGGAGCTTCCGTCGAACCTTTCTCAGGTTCACGATGTGTTCCACGTGTCACAACTCCGACGCTGCTTCAAGGACCCAATCCGAGCAGTGGATCATGAAGTGCTCGAATTGCAGCAGGACCTCTCCTATAAAGAGCATCCGGTCCGCATTCTCGACCAAGCTGAACGCCGCACACGTCAGAAGGCGATCAAGTTCCTCAAAGTCCAGTGGTCGAATCACTCTGAAGACGAAGCCACCTGGGAACGCGAGGATCGCCTGCGTGATGAATACCCCGCACTGTTTCCTTCTACCTCCTAAAATCTCGGGACGAGATTTCTTGTAGTGGAGGAGATTTGTAACGCCCGGATAATCTTGCTACAGTAATCCCACGCTAATCATGGCACGTCATCCCGATTACTGTTGCTATCCTCGCAATAATTCGAAAACCGTTCAAATTCAAAATTCAAAATGATGAAAACAATAAAAGTTTTCAAAAATTTTGATAAAATTGTTCGGTGGTTGACGAATATTACAAAGGTAATTATAGTGCAACAGACATATTTTTATAAAATGCCTAAGTGTTTATAAATAAATAAAAACAGAAAAGAAAATAAATGAAAGGAAAACAGAAAGCAATACAAAAAAAAAATAGAAGACAAAAAAAAGGAGGATGAGGGAACCCGCCCCCCCCCCCCAACTGGGCCAGACGACCCAGCTGGCCGACCCACTTGGCCCAGCCGGCCCCTCCCTCTGGCCTATAGGGCAAACCCTAGGCCCCCCCGATTCCCCATGCCCCCACTCGCCCCCGCACTGCCCCCCGATTCCCCCTCAGCCTCCCTCCCCGATCCAGATCGGGATCGGGGGCTCGCCGCCGCCGCCGCCCGGAACCCCCCGACCCCGGCACGTCCGAACCCGCCGCCTCGTCCCTGCGCCCCGTCTCTGCTGTCGCCTCGCCGTCCTCTCCCGACGTCGTCAACGGACCCCGCCGCGCCCAGAGCCCGCGCCTCCTCACCGGCCGGCACCTCGTCTCCGCCACGCACGTCGTCGCCGTCGCCCTCCCCAACCCCCACTGCCCCGTTCCCTATGCCCCAATGTGAGCCCGCTGCCGCGCTCGTCTCCACGCTCCTCTCTCGCGCCTCTGCCCACCGCTGCCTCGTCGTGACCGGCGTGCCTCCGCACGCGCCGTGGCCGTGCCCTCTCCCTCCCGCTGCTGCCTCGCCCAGCGTACGCATGCGCCAGCTCACCTTTCACCACGGCCCCTTCCCCGCACCGCGCTGCGTCGCTGCCCGCCGTTGCCTCGAGCCCCTGCCCGCCGTGTCCGGCCTCCCTCCTCGGCGTCCACAGCGCCGCTCCGGCGTCGACCTCGTGCTTGCCGCGGCCTCCTTTCCCCCCCCCCCACATGCAGGCGACGCCCCACGCCCACGGCCCCACTCCGGCGCCGCCCTGCTGCTCTCCTGCCGGCGCCCCCCCTCCGGTGGCCGCCCGCGCATCACCGCGGCCTCGCCCCGCTGCCTCGCGGGCGGGCTCGACCCCGTACGGGTTGCGCCCGCTGCCCACCTGCCCGTCGCCCGCTATTGGCCCCTGTGCCTATGGCGAACGGGGCCCACCCTAAGAAAAAAAAAGGAAAAGGAAAAGGAATTAAAAATAAAAAAAATATAAAAAAATATTAATTAATTAATTAATTAATTAAGGAGTTAATTAAGTTAATTAATTATAATTAGATTAAACTAATTAACTAATCTGTTAACTAAACTAATTAACCTGAATAATTAGTTACCAGACAATGACATGTGGGTCCCACTGGACCCACCTATCTGTTTGACTGGTCAACTGACCAGTTGACCTGCTGACATCACTTTGATGTCATGCTGACGTCAGCAAACAATGTTCTGGATAATGTTGATTTAAATAATTAAATAAATCCTAAAATTGATTTAAATCTTTTAAAATTAATATAAAATAAACCGTAGCTCGGATGGAAAAACTTTGTACATGAAAGTTGCTCAGAACGACGAGACGAACCCGGATACGCAGCCCGTTCGTCCGTCACGCATCCCTAGCATAGCAAACTCGCAACTTTCCCCCTCCGGCTCCTCTGCCCGAAAACGCAAAACACCGGGGATACTTTCCCGGATGTTTTCCCCCTTCGCCGGTATCACCTCCTACTGCGTTAGGTCACCCCTAGCACGACGTATCACCATGTTATGCTTTGTGTTGCTTTGATTGCTCCGTTATTTATTATGTTCCCCCTCCGTTACTTTTCCGGTAGACCCGGAGACCGCTGCCGGTACCACTGTGATCGACTACGGAGTTGACGACCCCTCTCTCTTGCCAGAGCAACCAGGCAAGCCCCCCCTTTGATCACCAGATATCGCCTACTCTTCTCTCTACTTCTTGCATTAGAGTAGTGTAGCATGTTACTGCTTTCCGTAAATCCTATACTGCTGCATAGCCTGTCCTTGCTACTATTGTTGTTACCTTTACCTGCTATCCTACTGCTTAGTATAGGATGCTAGTTATCATCAGTGGCCCTACATTCTTGTCCGTCTGCCATGCTATACTATTGGGCTGTGATCACTCGGGAGGTGATCACGGGTATATACTATATACTTTAAACATGATACATGTGGTGACCAAAGTCGGGTTGGCTCGAGGAGTACCCGCGAGTGATTCACGGATTGGGGGCTGAAAGGACCTTTGTCCCGATGGCCCTCTGTGTGGATCTTTGTGGCGGAGCGACAGGGCAGGTTCCGACCACCTAGGAGAGAGGTGGGCCTGGCCCCGGTCGGTGTTCGCGGATACTTAACACGATTAACGAGATCTGGGTATTTGATCTGAGTCTGGCCATTTGGTCTATACGCACTAACCATCTACGTGGGAGCAGTTATGGGTATCCCGACGTCGTGGTATCAGCCGAAGCCTTCGTGACGTCAGCGACTGAGTGGCGCGCGCCGGATTGGACTGGAAGGCCACTAGGCTAGGTCTGCTTTCGGCCGCGTTCGCAACGTGCAGGTGTGCAAAGGGCGATGGGCCCAGACCCCTGCGCCATAGGATTTAGACCGGCGTGCTGACCTCTCTGTTGTGACTAGGTAGGGCTGCGACGTGTTGATCTTCCGAGGCCGGGCATGACCCAGGAAAGTGTGTCCAGCCAAATGGGATCGAGCGTGTTGGGGTATGTGGTGCACCCCTGCAGGGAAGTTTATCTATTCGAATAGTCATGTCCCTCGGTAAAAGGACGACCCGGAGTTGTACCTTGACCTTATGACAACTAGAACCGGATACTTAATAAAACACACCCTTCCAAGTGCCAGATACAACCGGTGATCGCTCTGTCACAGGGCGACGAGGAGAGGATCATCGGTTAGGATTATGCTATGCGATGCTATTTGGAGGACTTCAGTCTACTCTCTTCTACATGCTGCAAGACGGAGGCTGCCAGAAGCGTAGTCTTCGAAAGGACTAGCTATCCCCCTCTTATTCCGGCATTCTGCAGTTCAGCCCACATGTGATAGCCTTATTCCAGTTGATACCGATGCATACATATGTAGTGTAGCTCCTTGCTTGCGAGTACTTTGGATGAGTACTCACGGTTGCTTTCTCCTTCTTTTCCCTCTATTCCTTCTACCTGGTTGTCGCAACCAGATGTTGGAGCCCAGGAGCCAGACACCACCGTCGACGACGACTCCTACTACACCGGAGGTGCCTACTATTACGTGCTGCCCGCTGACGACGACCAGGAGTAGTTTAGGAGGATCCCAGGCAGGAGGCATGCGCCTCTTTCGATCTGTATCCCAGTTTGTGCTAGCCTTCTTAAGGCAGACTTGTTTAACTTATGTCTGTACTGAGATATTGTTGCTTCCGCTGACTCGTCTATGATCGAGCTCTTGTATTCGAGCCTTCGAGGCCCCTGGCTTGTAATATGATGCTTGTATGACTTATTTTACTATTAGAGTTGTGTTGTGATATCTTCCCGTGAGTCCCTGATCTTGATCGTACACGTTTGCGTGTATGATTAGTGTACGATTAAGTCGGGGGCGTCACACACGCCATAGAGAGGGCCGGCCCTCCCCTCCTCCACTCCTTTATATACGGGGGCAGGGGGCACCCCATAGACACACAAGTTGATCTTCGTGATCGTTCCTTAGCCGTGTGCGGTGCCCCCCTCCACGATATTACACCTCGGTCATATTGTAGCGGTGCTTAGGCGAAGCCCTGCGATGGTTGAACATCAAGATCGTCACCACCCCGTCGTGCTGACGGAACTCCTCCCCGACGCTTTGCTGGATCGGAGCCCGGGGATCGTCATCGAGCTGAACGTGTGCCAAGAACTCGGAGGTGCCGGAGTAACGGTGCTTGGATCGGTCGGATCGGGAAGACGTACGACTACTTCCTCTACATTGTGTCAACGCTTCCGCTTCGGTCTACGAGGGTACGTAGACAACACTCTCCCCTCTCGTTGCTATGCATCAGCATGATGTTGCGTGTGCGTAGGAAATTTTTTGAAATTACTACGTTCCCCAACAGTGGCATCCGAGCCTAGGTTTTATGGTTTGATGTTATGTGCACGAGTAGAACACAAGTGAGTTGTGGGCGATATAAGTCATACTGCCTACCAGCATGTCATACATTGGTTCGGCGGTATTGTTGGATGAAGCGGCCCAGACCGACATTACGCGTACGCTTACGCGAGACCGGTTCTCCCGACGTGCTTTGCACATAGGTGGCTTGCGGGTGACTGTTTCTCCAACTTTAGTTGAACCAAGTGTGGCTACGCCCGGTCCTTGCGAAGGTTAAAACGGCATCAACTTGACAAACTATCGTTGTGGTTTTGATGCGTAGGTAAGATTGGTTCTTGCTTAAAGCTCGTAGCAGCCACGTAAAACTTGCAACAAACAAAGTAGAGGACGTCTAACTTGTTTTTGCAGGGCATGTTGTGATGTGATATGGTCAAGACATGATGCTAAATTTTATTGTATGAGATGATCATGTTTTGTAACTGAGTTATCGGCAACTGGCAGGAGCCATATAGTTGTCGCTTTATTGTATGCAATGCAATCGCGCTGTAATGCTTTACTTTATCACTAAGAGGTAGCGATAGTCGTGGAAGCATAAAATTGGTGAGACGACAACGATGCTTCGATGGAGATCAAGGTGTCGCGCTGGTGACGATGGTGATCATGACGGTGCTTCGGAGATGGAGATCACAGGCACAAGATGATGATGGCCATATCATATCACTTATATTGATTGCATGTGATGTTTATCTTTTATGCATCTTATCTTGCTTTGATTGACGGTAGCATTATAAGATGATCTCTCACTAAATTATCAAGAAGTGTTCTCCCTGAGTATGCACCGTTGCGAAAGTTCTTCATGCTGAGACACCACGTGATGATCGGGTGTGATAGGCTCTACGTTCAAATACAACGGGTGCAAAATAGTTGCACACGCAGAATAATCAGGTTATACTTGACGAGCCAAGCATATACAGATATGGCCTCGGAACACGGAGACCGAAAGGTCGAGCATGAATCATATAGTAGATATGATCAACATAGTGATGTTCACCAATGAAACTGCTCCATCTCACGTGATGATCGGACATGGTGTAGTTGATTTGGATCACGTGATCACTTAGAGGATTAGAGGGATGTCTATCTAAGTGGGAGTTCTTAAGTAATATGATTAAATTGAACTTAAATTTATCATGAACTTAGTCCTGGTAGTATTTTGCAAATCATGTTGTAGATCAATAGCTCGCGTTGTTGCTTCCCTGTGTTTATTTTGATATGTCCCTAGAGAAAAACTATGTTGAAAGATGTTAGTAGCAATGATGCGGATTGGATCCGTGATATGAGGTTTATCCTCATTGCTACACAGAAAAATTATGTCCTTGATGCACCGCTAGGTGACAGACCTATTGCAGGAGCAGATGCAGACGTTATGAATGTTTTGCTAGCTCAATATGATGACTACTTCATAGTTTAGTGCACCATGCTTAACGGCTTAGAATCGGTACTTCAAAGACGTTTTGAACGTCATGGACCATATGAGATGTTCCAGGAGTTGAAGTTAATATTTCAAGCAAATACCCAAGTTGAGAAATATGAAGTCTCCAACAAGTTCTATAGCTAAAAGATGGAGGAGAATCGCTCAACTAGTGAGCATGTGCTCAGATTGTCTGGGTACTACAATCGCTTGAATCAAGTGGGAGTTAATCTTCCAGATAAGATAGTGATTGACAGAATTCTCTAGTCACCATCACCAAGTTAGTAGAACTTCGTGATGAACTATAGTATGCAAGGGATGACGAAAACGACTCCCGAGCTTTTCATGATGATGAAATCGATGATGGTAGAAATCAAGAAAGAGCATCAAGTGTTGATGGTAGACAAGACCACTAGTTTGAATGAAAGGGCAAAGGGAAGAAGGGGAACTTCAAGAAGAACAGCAAGCAAGTTGCTGCTCAAGTGAAGAAGCCCAAGTCTGGTCCTAAGCCTGAGACTAAGTGCTTCTACTACAAAGGGACTGGTCACTGGAAGCGGAACTACCCCAAGTGATTGGCGGATAAGAAGGATGGCAAAGTGAACAAAATTATATTTGATATACATGTTATTGATGTGTACTTCACTAGTGTTTATAGCAACCCCTCAGTATTTGATGTACTGGTTCAGTTGCTAAGAGTAGTAACTCAAAATGGGAATTGCAGAATAAAAAGAAACTAGTAAAGGGTGAAGTGACGATGTGTGTTGGAAGTAGTTCCAAGATTGATATGATCATCATTGCACACTCCCCTATAATTTCGGGATTAGTGTTGAACCTAAATAAGTGTTATTTGGTTTTTGCGTTGAGCATGAATATGATTTGATCATGTTTATTGCAATGCGGTTATTCATTTAAGTTAGAGAACAATTGTTGTTCTGTTTACATGAATAAAACCTTCTATAGTCATACACACCAACGAAAATGGTTGTTGGATCTCGATCGTTGTGATACACATATTCATAATATTGAAGCCAAAAGATGCAAAGTTAATAATGATGGTGCAACTGATTTGTGGCACTGCCGTTTAAGTCATATTGGTGTAAAGCGCATGAAGAAACTCCATGCTGATGGGATTTTGGAATCACTTGATTATGAATCACTTGATGCTTGCGAACCATGTCTCTTGGGCAAGATGACTAAAACGCTGTTCTCCGGAACAATGGAGCAAGCAACAGATTTGTTGGAAATCATACATACTGATGTATGTGGTCCGATGAATATTAAGGCTTGCATCGGGTATCATTATTTTCTAACCTTCACAGATGATTTGAGCAGATATGGGTATATCTACTTAATGAAATAGAAGTCTCAAGCATTTGAAAAGTTCATATAATTTCAGAGTGAAGTGGAAAATCATCGTAACAAGAAAATAAAGTTTCTACGATCTGATCGTGGAGAAGAGTATTTGAGTTACGAGTTTGGTCTTCAGTTAAAGCAATGTGAAATAGTTTCACTACTCACGCCACCTGGAACACCACAGCATAATGGTGCGTCCGAACGTCATAACCGTACTTTATTGGATATAGTACAATCTATGATGTCTCTTACCGATCTACCACTATCGTTTTTGGGGTTATGCATTAAAGACAGCTGCATTCACGTTAAAAAGGGCACCATCTAAGTCCGTTGAGACGACATAATCTGAACTGTGGTTTGGCAAGAAACCAAAGTTGTCATTTCTTAAAGTTTGGGTTGCGATGCTTATATGAAAAAGTTTCATCCTGATAAGCTCAAACCCAAATCGGAGAAGTGCGTCTTCATAGGATACCCAAAAGAAAATGTTGGGTACACCTTCTATCACAGATTCGAAAGCAAGATATTCGTTGCTGAGAATGGATCCTTTCCAGAGAAGGAGTTTCTCTCGAAAGAAGTGAGTGGGAGGAAAGTAGAAAACTTGATAAGGTAATTGTACCATCTCCCTTATTGGAAAGTAGTTCACCACAGAAATCTGTTCTTGTGACTACTACACCAATTAGTGAGGAAGCTAATGATGATGATCATGTAACTTCAGATCAAGTTACTACCGAACCTCGTTGATCAACCAGAGTGAGATCCGCGCCAGAGTGGTACGGTAATCCTGTTCTGGAAATCATGCTGCTAGATCATGATGAACTTGCGAACTATGAGGAAGCGCTGATGAGCCCAGATTCCGCAAAATGGCTTGAGGCCATAAAATCTGAGATGGGATCCATGTATGAGAACAAAGTATGGACTTTGATTGACTTGCTCGATGATCGGCAAGTAAATGGATCTTCAGGAGGAAGACGGACGTTGATAGTAGTGTTACTATCCACAAACTAGACTTGTCGAAAAAGGTTTTTGACAAAGTTCAAGGTGTTGACTACGATGAGAGTTTCTCACTCGTATCTATGCTTGAGTCTGTCCGAATCATGTTAGCAATTGCCGCATTTTATGAAATCCGGCAAATAGATAAACAAAACTGCATTCCTTAATGGATTTATTAAAGAAGAGTTGTATACGATGCAACTAGAAGGTTTTGTCAATCCTAAAGATGTTAAAAAAATATGCAAGCTCCAGCGATCCATCAATGGACTGGTGCAAGCATCTCGGAGTTGGAATATACGCTTTCATAGGTTGATCGAAGCATATAGTTTTATACAGACTTGCAGTGAAGCCTGTATTTACAAGAAAGTGAGTGGGAGCACTACAACATTTCAGATAAGTATATGTGAATGACATATTGTTGATCGGAAATAATGTAGAATTATTCTGCAAAGCATAAAGGAGTGTTTGAAAGGAGTTTTTCAAAGAAAGACCTCGGTGAAGCTACTTACATATTAAGCATCAAGATCTATAGAGATAGATCAAGACGCTTGATAAGATTTTTCAATAAGTACATACCTTGACAAGATTTTGAAGTAGTTCAAAATGGAACAGTCAAAGAAAGAGTTCTTGCTTGTGTTACAAGGTGTGAAGTTGAGTAAGACTCAAAACCCGACCACGGCAGAAGATAGAAAGAGAATGAAAGTCATTCCCTATGCCTTGGCCATAGGTTCTATAAAGTATGCCATGCTGTGTACCAGATCTATTGTATACCCTACACTGATTTTGGCAAGGGAATACAATAGTGATTTAGGAGTAGATCACTGGACAGTGGTCAAAATTATCCTTAGTGGAATAAGGATATGTTTCTCGATTATGGAGGTGACAAAAGGTTCGTTGTAAAAGGTTACGTCGATGCAAGTTTTGACACTAATCTAGATGACTCTAAGTCTCAATCTAGATACATGTTGAAAGTGGGAGCAATTAGCTAGAGTAGCTCCGTGTAGAGCATTGTAGACATAGAACTTGCAAAATACTTACGGATCTGAATGTGACAGACCCGTTGACTAAAATTATCTCACAAGCAAAACATGATCACACCTTAGCACTTTTTGGGTCTTAATCACATAGCGATGTGAACTAGATTATTGAATCTAGTAAACCCTTTGGGTGTTAGTCACATGGAGATGTGAACCAATCACAAAAAGATGTGAACTATTGATGTTAAATCACATGGCGATGTGATCTAGATTATTGACTCTAGTGCAAGTGGGAGACTGAAGGAAATATGCCCTAGAGGCAATAATAAAGTTATTATTTATTTCCTTATATCATGATAAATGTTTATTATTCATTCTAGAATTGTATTAACCGGAAACATAATACATGTGTGAATACATAGACAAACAAAGTGTCACTAGTATGCCTCTACTTGACTAGCTCGCTAATCAAAGATGGTTATGTTTCCTAACCATGGACAAAGAGTTGTCATTTGATTAACGGGATCACATCATTAGTTGAATGATCTGATTGACATGACCCATTCCATTAGCTTAGCACCCGATCGTTTAGTATGTTGCTATTGCTTTCTTCATGACTTATACATGTTCCTATGACTATGAGATTATGTAACTCCCGTGTGCCGGAGGAACACTTTGTGTGCTACCAAACGTCACAACGTAACTGGGTGATTATAAAGGTGCTCTACAGGTGTCTCCAAAAGGTACATGTTGGGTTGACATATTTCGAGATTACGATTTGTCACTCCGATCGTCGGAGAGGTATCTCTGGGCCCTCTCGGTAATGCACATCACTTAAGCCTTGCAAGCAATGCAACTAATGAGTTAGTTGCCAGATGATGTATTACGAAACGAGTAAAGAGACTTGCCGGTAACGAGATTGAACTAGGTATTGGATACCGACGATCGAATCTCGGGCAAGTAACATACCGATGACAAAGGGAACAACGTATGTTGTTATGCGGTCTGACCGATAAAGATCTTCGTAGAATATGTAGGAGCGAATATGGGCATCCAGGTCCCGCTATTGGTTATTGACCGGAGACGTGTCTCGGTCATGTCTACATTGTTCTCGAACCGTAGGGTCCGCACGCTTAAGGTTTCGATGACAGTTATATTATGAGTTTATGAGTTTTGATGTACCGAAGGAGTTTGGAGTCCCAGATGAGATCGGGGACATGACGAAGAGTCTCGAAATGGTCGAGACGTAAAGATCGATATATTGGACGACTATATTCGGACATCGGAAAGGTTCCGAGTGATTCGGGTATTTTTCGGAGTACCGGAGAGTTACGGGAATTCGCCGGGAGAAGTATTGGGCCTTATTGGGCCATACGGGAAAGAGAGAGGGGCTGCCTAGGGCAGGCCGCGCGCCCCCCCTAGGCCTAGTCCGAATTGGACTAGGGGGAGGGGCTGCGCCCCTTCCTTGTTTCCTACTCCTACTACATGGAAGGAATCCTAGTTGGACTAGGAAAGGGGGAATCCTACTCCCTGTGGGAGTAGGAGTCCCTAGGGCGCGCCATAGAGAGGGCGACCCTTCCCTCCTCCACTCCTTTATATACGGGGGCAGGGGGCACCCCATAGACACACAAGTTGATCTTCGTGATCGTTCCTTAGCCGTGTGCGTTGCCCCCCTCCATGATATTACACCTCGGTCATATTGTAGCGGTGCTTAGGCGAAGCCCTGCGATGGTTGAACATCAAGATCGACACCACGCCGTCGTGCTGACGGAACTCCTCCCCGACGCTTTGCTGGATCGGAGCCCGGGGATCGTCATCGAGCTGAACGTGTGCCAAGAACTCGGAGGTGCCGGATTAACGGTGCTTGGATCGGTCGGATCGGGAAGACGTATGACTACTTCCTCTACGTTGCGTCAACGCTTCCGCTTCGGTCTACGAGGGTATGTAGACAACACTCTCCCCTCTCGTTGCTATGCATCACCATGATCTTGCGTGTGCGTAGGAATTTTTTTGAAATTACTACGTTCCCCAACAATGCGGAGGCGCCATGGCGGGCAAGATGGCCAACGTCCTATGGTTCGAGGGCTCTTTTGTGGAGACCCTAAAGGGATGGCAATCCGGGTGGTTTTACATCACCGAGCCGCGCGATCCGAAATGGACCACAGCCCCCGAGTTCTGATCCGGACCCCCCACGCGGCTTATGTCCTGGAAAGAGACGGGCCTGTCGTGGGGTGACGAAAAGAGGTGACCGGATTGCAAACATGCATCCAGTCCCTGGTGAACAAGCCAATCCGGCTTGTTAATGTAATCCAGGTTATGCTCGTCCGCCGGATCCTCCCGTGCCAACAACAGGATTTTAATCTGTGGAGTTCGACCTGGCGCAGCATCAAACCCTCAGCAGGCTCTTCGACATGATGTACGAAGACACCTGGAAGATGCTATTCAAGGGCTCCGAGGCTCCCGCATCCGCTTCCGAGGACCGCGGATACAGCTCGCAGCGTCACGCTAGCGAGGTAAGCCATCTACACCTTTTACAGGATGTTAAGCTTTTTTCATAGTTTGACTCTATGCAGGATCTAAACTCCCTTACCTTTGACAGGCTTGGCGGGTGATATCCGGACCGATTAACTGTCCGGCTCCGCTGCCCGAAGACCGAACCCCAGCTCTACTAGTGAAGCTGCTGGTTCCGGCGCCTTATGTGGTGCCGGAGAAGAAGGCCAATAATAAGAAGACCACATGGACTCGAAAGAGTGCCCGCAATGTGGTGGTGTCGGACTCGTCATCTGACGAGTCCGAGACACCCTCCTCCCGTGAAAACGAGGAGGAGGAAGAAGAAAACTCCCCCCCCCAGCGGAGGGAGGAGAGAAGAGGAAGGCCGTCCCAACGGGGGAGGCCGAGGGGTCTAGGAAAAGGAAGACCCCTCCACCGGACTATGCCCCCGACGCCGAAGAGGGCAAAGAGGAGTGGACAAACAGGGCCAAGCGTCCGGCGAAATCGTAAGTTCAGATATCAGAGTAACTCATGATGTTCCTTTGTTGCACAGCTTTCCCTAATGTCGAATGTGATTATGCAGTCCGCCCCGGGCCGAATTCGACGAATCGTCGGGCGGCTCCCTGGAATCATCGGACGTGAACTCAGTTCCGCCCGCTGTCTCCCCCCGCACTGCAGACGACGCCGAAGTGGCGTCACGACAAGCTCTGGGGCAGGAGGAGGTGGTCCCGGAGGAGCCGCAAGGCAACCTCCCGGAGTCCAGGAGTGAAGGGGATAAGGCTCCCCAGGGCTCCAAGTCCGGCTTTGTGCCGAATGTTGGGGAACGTAGTAATTTCAAAAACTTTCGTACGCACACGCAAGATCATGGTGATGCATGGCAACGAGAGGTGAGAGTGTGATCTACGTACCATTGTAGATCAACAACGGAAGCGTTTAGTTGATGTAGTCGTACGTCTCCACGGCCCGACCGATCAAGCACCGAAACTACGGCACCTCTGAGTTCTAGCACACGTTCAGCTCGATGACGATCCCCGGACTCCGATCCAGCAAAGTGTCGGGGAAGAGTTCCGTCAGCACGACGGCGTGGTGACGATCTTGATGTACTACTGTCGCAGTGCTTCGCCTAAACACGGCTGCAATATTATCCAGGACTATGGTGGCAGGGGGCGCCGCACACGGCTAAGAATATGATCACGTTGATCAACTTGTGTTCCTCTGGGGTGCCCCTGCCTCCGTATATAAAGGCTCAAAGGGGGGGGGGGGTTGCGGCCAGCCTAGGAGAGGCGCGCCAGGAGGAGTGCTACTCCCTCCGGGAGTAGGATCCCCCCCCCCAATCCTAGTTGGAATAGGATTCGCGGAGGGGGGAAAAGAGGAAAGGGGGCCGGCCCCCTCTCCTTGTCCTATTCGGACCAAGGGAGGGGAGGGGCGCGCGGCCCATCTCTGGCTGCCTCTTCTCTTTTCCACTAAGGCCCACTAAGGCCCATATATCTCCCGGGGGGTTCCGGTAACCTCCCGGTACTCCGGTAAAATCCCGATTTCACCCGGAACACTTCCGATATCCAAACATAGGCTTCCAATATATCAATCTTTATGTCTCGACCATTTCGAGACTCCTCGTCATGTCCGTGATCACATCTGGGACTCCGAACAACCTTTGGTACATCAAACGTATAAACTCATAATATAACTGTCATCGAAACCTAAAGTGTGCGGACCTTACGGGTTCGAGAACAATGTAGACATGACCAAGACACGTCTCCGGACAATAACCAATAGCGGGACCTGGATGCCCATATTGGCTCCTACATATTCTACGAAGATCTTTATCATTCAGACCGCATAACAACATACGTTGTTCCCTTTGTCATCGGTATGTTACTTGCCCGAGATTCGATCGTTGGTATCCAATACCTAGTTCAATCTCGTTACCGGCAAGTCTCTTTACTCGTTCCGTAATACATCATCCCACAACTAACTCATTAGTTGCAATGCTTGCAAGGCTTAAGTGATGTGCATTACCGAGAGGGCCCAGAGATACCTCTTCGACGATCGGAGTGACAAATCCTAATCTCGAAATACGTCAACCCAACATGTACCTTTGGAGACACCTGTAGAGCACCTTTATAATCACCCAGTTACGTTGTGACGTTTGGTAGCACACAAAGTGTTCCTTCGGCACACGGGAGTTACATAATCTCATAGTTATAGGAACATGTATAAGTCATGAAGAAAGCAATAGCAACATACTAAACGATCGGGTGCTAAGCTCAAGGAATGGGTCATGTCAATCAGATCATTCAACTAATGATGTGATCCCGTTAATCAGATGACAACTCTTTGTCCATGGTTAGGAAACATAACCATCTTTGATTAACGAGCTAGTCAAGTAGAGGCATACTAGTGACACTCTGTTTGTCTATGTATTCACACATGTATTATGTTTCCGGTTAATACAATTCTAGCATGAATAATAAACCTTTATCATGATATAAGGAAATAACCAATAACTTTATTATTTCCTCTAGGGCATATTTCCTTCAGTCTCCCACTTGCACTAGAGTCAATAATCTAGATTACATAGTAATGATTGTAACACCCATGGAGCTTTGGTGTTGATCATGTTTTGCTCGTGGAAGAGGCTTAGTCAACGGGTCTGCTACATTCAGCTCCGTATGTATCTTGCAAATTTCTATGTCTCCCACCTGGACTAGATCCCGGATGGAATTGAAGCGTCTCTTGATGTGTTTGGTTCTCTTGTGAAACCTGGATTCCTTTGCCAAGGCAATTGCACCAGTATTGTCACAAAAGATCTTCATTGGACCAGATGCACTAGGTATGACACCTAGATCGGATATGAACTCCTTCATCCAGACTCCTTCATTTGCTGCTTCTGAAGCAGCTATGTACTCCGCTTCACATGTAGATCCCGCCACGACGCTTTGTTTAGAACTGCACCAACTGACAGCTCCACCGTTTAATGTAAACACGTATCCGGTTTGCGATTTAGAATCGCCCGGATCAGTGTCAAAGCTTGCATCAACGTAACCGTTTACGATGAGCTCTTTGTCACCTCCATATACGAGAAACATATCCTTAGTCCTTTTCAGCTATTTCAGGATGTTCTTGACCGCTATCCAGTGATCCACTCCTGGATTACTTTGGTACCTCCCTGCTAGACTTATAGCAAGGCACACATCAGGTCTGGTACACAACATTGCATACATGATAGAGCCTACGGCTGAAGCATAGGGAACATCTTTCATTTTCTCTCTATCTTTTGCAGTGGTCGGGCATTGAGTCTGACTCAACTTCACACCTTGTAACACAGGCAAGAACCCTTTCTTTGCTTGATCCATTTTGAACTTCTTCAAAATCTTGTCAAGGTATGTGCTTTGTGAAAGTCCAATTAAGCGTCTTGATCTATCTCTATAGATCTTTATGCCTAATATGTAAGCAGCTTCACCGAGGTCTTTCATTGAAAAACTCTTATTCAGGTATCCCTTTATGCTATCCAGAAATTCTATATCATCTCCAATCAGTAATATGTCATCCACATATAATATCAGAAATGCTACAAAGCTCCCACTCACTTTCTTGTAAATACAGGCTTCTCCGAAAGTCTATATGAAACCAAATGCTTTGATCACACTATCAAAGCGTTTATGCCAACTCTGAGAGGCTTGCACCAGTCCATAAATGGATCGCTGGAGCTTGCACACTTTGTTAGCTCCTTTTGGATCGACAAAACCTTCCGGTTGCATCATATACAACTCTTCTTCCAGAAATCCATTCAGGAATGCAGTTTTGACATCCATCTTCCAAATTTCATAATCATAAAATGCGGCAATTGCTAACATGATTCGGACAGATTTAAGCATCGCTAGGGGTGAGAAGGTCTCATCGTAGTCAACCCCTTGAACTTGTCAAAAACCTTTTGCGACAAGTCAAGCTTTGTAGGAGTAATATTACCGTCAGCGTCAATCTTCTTCTTGAAGATCCATTTATTCTCAATTGCTTACCGATCATCGGGCAAGTCAACCAAAGTCCATACTTTGTTCTCATACATGGATCCCATCTCGAATTTCATGGCTTCAAGCCATTTTGCGAAATCTGGGCTCACCATCGCTTCTTCATACACTGGTAGAAAAAGAGGCTTCCGTCCAGCCCCATTAGTCGCGAAACTGTAGGAACCGCGACTAATGAAGTCTTTAGTCGCGGTTCGGCAGACGAACCACGACCAAATGCCTGGGCCCAGGGCGCTCGGTGGCCAGCTGGTGCACGTCAGGGGCTTTAGTCGCGGTTGGCCAGGCCAACCGCGACTAAAGGTGCCCAAAGGCCTTTAGTCGCGGTTGGCCAGGCCAACCGCGACTAAAGCTCCTCCCCTATATATACCAGTTCAGCACACTCACTTAGCCATTTGGTGCCACTTCTCTTCGCAAGCTTCACAAGGGGGTGTAGGTTTGCTTTTGGTTCCTCTTATGCACACAAGGTGTTTGATGAAATGCCCCAAGAGCGTGAAACAAACATGATATGAAGTGTTGGAGCCACACTTGAGGTTCCTCATTTATTTTTTCCTCCTCGATCGCGGTTAGCAACTTGAACCTTTCATGCATGTGTGTCATTGATAAAATATGCATGTGTGTTGTTCATTGTTTAATTTATATTGTTTATAGCTAGTTAGTTTAACAAATGCATGATGGTTAATTATATATTTTATATTATAATAATGCAGATGAATCGGCAATGGATGTACGGTAACCGACTCTCCCGCGAGTTCACTACGGGTTTGAAAGATTTCCTCGTAGTGGCTAATGCGAACAAGCAGAAGGGTTTTGTTATCTGTCCATGTGTTGACTGTAAGAATCAGAAGGGTTACTCTTCCTCAAGAGAAGTTCACCTGCACCTGCTTCGGCACGGTTTCATGCCAAGCTATAATTGTTGGACCAAGCATGGAGAAAGAGGGGTTATAATGGAAGAAGATGAAGAAGGGGATGATTTCATCGATTAAAGCTATCTTGCTCATTTCGGTGATACTTTCATGGAGGATGCTAAAGGTGAAGGGGAAGGTGAAGGGGAAGGTGAAGGTGAAGAAGAGGCACGTGATGAGACCGTTGATGATCTTGGTCGGACCATTGCTGATGCACGGAGACGCTGCGAAACTGAAAAGGAGAGGGAGAATTTGGATCGCATGTTAGAGGATCACAGAAAGTCGTTGCACCCCGGATGCGATGATGGTCTGAAAAAGCTGGGCTGCACACTGGATTTGCTGAAATGGAAGGCACAGGCAGGTGTAGCTGACTCGGCATTTGAAAACTTGCTGAAAATGTTGAAGAATATGTTTCCAAAGAATAACGAGTTGCCCGCCAGTACGTACGAAGCAAAGAAGGTTGTCTGCCCTCTAGGTTTAGAGGTTCTGAAGATACATGCATGCATCAACGACTGCATCCTCTACCGCGGTGAATACGAGAATTTGAATGAATGCCCGGTATGCACTGCATTGCGTTATAAGATCAGAGGCGATGACCCTGGTGACGATGTTGAGGGCGAGAAACCCAGGAAGAGGGTTCCCGCCAAGGTGATGTGGTATGCTCCTATAATACCACGGTTGAAACGTCTGTTCAGGAACAAAGAGCATGCCAAGTTGTTGCGATGGCACAAAGAGGACCGTAAGTCGGACGGGGAGTTGAGACACACCGCAGATGGAACGCAATGGAGAAAGATCGACAGAGAGTTCAAAGATTTTGCAGCTGACGCAAGGAACATAAGATTTGGTCTAAGTACAGATGGCATGAATCCTTTTGGCGAGCAGAGCCCCAGCCATAGCACCTGGCCCGTGACTCTATGCATCTACAACCTTCCTCCTTGGTTGTGCATGAAGTGAAAGTTCATTATGATGCCAGTGCTCATCCAAGGTCCGAAGCAACCCGGCAACGACATCGATGTGTACCTAAGGCCATTAGTTGATGAACTTTTACAGCTGTGGGGCAGACCTGGTGTCAGTGTGTGGGATGAGCACAAAGAAGAGGAATTTGACCTACGAGCGTTGCTTTTCGTAACCATCAACGATTGGCCTGCTCTTAGTAACCTTTCGGGACTGTCAAATAAGGGATACAATGCATGCACGCACTGCTTACATGAGACTGAAAGTGTACATTTGCCAAAATGTAAGAAGAACGTGTACCTTGGGCATCGTCGATTTCTTCCAAAAATTCATCCAGTAAGAAAGAAAGGCAAGCATTACAACGGCAAGGCAGATCACCGGCCGAAGCCTGCGGAACGCACTGGTGCTGAGGTATTTGATATGGTCAAGGATTTGAAAGTCATCTTTGGAAAGGGTCCTGGCGGACAATCAGTTCCGAAGGGAGCTGACGGGCACGCAGCCATGTGGAAGAAGAAATCTATATTCTAGGAGCTTGAATATTGGAAAGTCCTAGAAGGCCGCTCTGCAATCGACGTGATGCACGTTACGAAGAATATTTGCGTGAACCTCCTAAGCTTCTTGGGCGTGTATGGGAAGACAAATGATACAAAGGAAGCACGGCAGGACCAGCAACGTTTGAAAGACCCTGATGACCGGCATCCGGAATGGTTTCAAGGTCGTGCCAGCGACGCTCTGACCAAAGAAGAGAAGGTCATCTTTTTTGAATGCCTGAGCAGTATGAAGGTCCCGTCTGGATTCTCGTCCAATATAAAGGGAATAATAAACATGGCGGAGAAAAAGTTCCAAAACCCGAAGTCTCACGACTGCCACGTGATTATGACGCAATTGCTTCCGATTGCTTTGAGGGGGCTCCTGCCGGAAAATGTTCGAGTAGCCATTGTGAAGCTATGTGCATTCCTCAATGCAATCTCTCAGAAGGTAATCAATCCAGAAGTTCTACCACGGTTACAGAACGATGTGATCCAATGTCTTGTCAGTTTCGAGTTGGTGTTCCCGCCATCCTTCTTCAATATTATGACGCACCTCCTGGTTCACCTAGTCGAAGAGATTTTCATTCTCGGTCCTGTATTTCTACACAATATGTTCCCCTTCGAGAGGTTCATGGGAGTATTAAAGAAATATGTTCATAATCGTGCTAGGCCAGAAGGAAGCATCGCCAAGGGCTATGGAAATGAGGAGGTAATTGAGTTTTGTGTTGACTTTGTTCCTGACCTTAAGCCGATTGGTCTTCCTCGATCGCGGCACGAGGGGAGACTAAGTGGAAAAGGCACGATCGGAAGGAAATCAACGATATGTATGGACGGCCATTCTCTGACTGAAGCACACCACACTGTACTGACCAATTCCAGCTTGGTGGCTCCGTACTTTGAGAAACACAAGAATATTTTATGCTCGGACAACCCGGGGAAGCCTGAATCCTGGATTAGGAAGGCCCACATGGAGACTTTCGGCAGTTGGTTGAGAAAACATTTAATGAATGACAATGATGTTGTAGATCAGCTGTACATGTTGGCCAAGACACCATCTTCGACTATAACGACTTTCCAAGGGTACGAGATAAATGGGAATACATTTTACACGATCGCCCAAGATAAAAAGAGCACCAACCAAAACAGTGGTGTCCGCTTTGATGCAGCAACCGAGAATGGGCAAAAGGTCACATATTATGGTTACATAGAGGAGATATGGGAACTTGACTATGGACCCTCCTTTAAGGTCCCTTTGTTCCGGTGCAAATGGTTCAAGCTAACAGGAGGTGGGGTAAAGGTGGACCAGCAATACGGAATGACAATGGTGGATTTCAACAATCTTGGTTACCTTGACGAACCATTCGTCCTAGCGAAAGATGTCGCTCAGGTTTTCTATGTGAAGGACATGAGTAGCAAACCGAGGAAACGGAAAGATAAGAAAACGATTAGTACATCATGCGATGATCCAAAGTGCCACATTGTTCTTTTAGGGAAAAGAAACATCGTGGGAGTGAAGGACAAGACAGACATGTCAGAAGATTATAATATGTTTGCTGAAATTCCGCCCTTCAAAGTGAACACCGACCCAAGCATTAAGTTAAATGATGAGGATGCTCCATGGATACGGCACAATCGTAAGCAAGCAGGGACACAAGGGAAGAAATGATGTGTAATAATTTATTGTACCAAACTTTGTTGAATGGATCATGTGAATTATATTACCCGTGATGTGTTTGGTGTCCATTTTCAAATGATTCGAGATACCACTGATGATACATGAAATTTGGAGTGATTTAGTCATACTCCTGCCTAGGCGTATAATATGCATACTCGTAGTCTTCATAGCCGCCGTCGTCGTCGCTGCTGTCGTCGCCTTCTAAGTTGCCGCCGTCGTCGTCGCTGCTGTCGTCGCTGTCGTCGGGCGGCGCTCGTGGCTCGAACTGAGGGTAGCGCAGGCGGGGGATATCGCCGGCCGTGATGTAGTCCATGACGCTCTGCAGAGTCCGGCCGTACCACCATAGCCGACGGCCGGCCTCGTGGAAGTTCCCAGGAGGCAGACCGTCCTCCTCATACCTGGCGAGCGCCCTCTCACGCCGATTGATGAAGAAGGCGTCCCAAGTATGCTGGTTATCGGGATGCCAGCGGGGATTCATCCGCTGCTCCGGCGTGAGGTCGAGGTAGTAGTGGTTCGTGATGGCCGCCCGACGCACAGTACCCTGAGGGACGGGAGGGACCGGCACGCCGCCGGCGCTTAGGCTCCAGCCGGTGGGGACGCGGTAGCCCGGTGGACAAGGGTAGTTCGAGGCGCAAAGCTCCTCCACCTGCTGGTAGGTTAGAGTGGGTGCGGTGGAAGCCATGAGAGAGTGATGAGAGATTGTAGAGATGTGATAATGCTGGCCAAGCCGGGCTACATATATGTAGTGAGAAATGGCGGGAAAAATGGGAGCGGGAAGACAGGAGGCGGGAAGAAAGTGGCGGGAAGAAAGAGGCGGGAAGACATGGAAGAAATGGCGGGAAGAAGAGGAATCCAGAGCTGGTCATCTAACCTTTAGTCCCGGCTGGTTGGTGCAACCGGCTCTAAATGTGGTTTTTGTGTCATCTAAGAAAACTGTCGGTGGGATAAGGACGTTTGGGTAAGCTTTAGTCCCGGCTGGAGGGTGCAATCGTGACTAAAGCTGTCGGCAGGATAAGGACGCGTGGGTAGCGCACGACGCCCTGTCGGAGGAACAAGACAAAGCAGAAGCGGCGCCGTGCCTATAAAAGGAGCATCGATACGTGGGAAGATAGAAGCGTGAAGAAATGGCGGGAAGACATAGGCGGGAAAGAACTGGCGGGAAGACTGGCCGGGAAGAACTTGTGGGAAGACAGAGGCGGCCGGGAAGAACTTCTCTGAATTTTTTGATATATTATTTGTATTTTTAGAATTTTGAAATGAATTAGTTCTATTTTTCTGAATTTTTTGATATATTATTTGTATTTTTAACATATTGAATTGAATTATTTTTATTTTTCTTAATTTTTTGATATATTATTTGTATTTTTAAGATTTTGAATTGAATTAGTTTTATTTTTCTGAATTTTTTGATATATTATTTGTATTTTTAACATTTTGAATTGAATTAGTTTTATTTTTCTTAATTTTTTGATATATTATTTGTATTTTTAACATTTTGAATTGAATTAGTTTTATTTTTCTTAATTTTTTGATATATTATTTGTATTTTTAAAATTTTGAATTGAATTAGTTTTATTTTTCTGAATTTTTTGATATAATATTTGTGTTTTTAACATATTGAATTGAATTAGTTCTATTTTTCTGAATTTTTTGATATATTATTTGTATTTTTAACATATTGAATTGAATTAGTTTTATTTTTCTTAATTTTTTGATATATTATTTGTATTTTTAAGATTTTGCATTGAATTAGTTTTATTTTTCTGAATTTTTTGATATATTATTTGTATTTTTAACATTTTGAATTGAATTAGTTTTATTTTTCTTAATTTTTTGATATATTATTTGTATTTTTAACATATTGAATTGAATTAGTTTTATTTTTCTGAATTTTTTGATATAATATTTGTGTTTTTAACATATTGAATTGAATTAGTTTTATTTTTCTGAATTTTTTGATATATTATTTGTATTTTTAAGATTTTGAAAAAGAAAAAGTATTTTGCAAAATACCTTTAGTCGCGGTTGGCCTGGCCAACCGCGACTAAAGGTCGTTGCGCGCGGGAACGCAAAAACCCGCCAAAAATACCTTTAGTCGCGGTTGGCCTGGCCAACCGCGACTAAAGGTCGTTGCGCGCGGGAACGAAAAACCCGCAAAAAACCCTTTAGTCGCGGTTGGTCTGGCCAACCGCGAATAAAGGTTACCCTTTAGTCGCGGGTCGCCTCCCCAACCGCGACTAAAGGGTGGGGGGCTATAAATACAAGGGCCCGAACCTTCGCCTCCATTTCTGTCTTCTCCGATCTGCCGCGCCGAAGGCCTGCCGCTGTCGCCCTCGCCCTCGACGCCGCCCGCCGTCGCCCTCGCCCTCGACGCCCGTCCGCCGTATGTTTGCACACCGCGCCCCGCCCCGGTCCACCGCGCACGCCCACGCCGCGTCCATCCCTTCCCCTGCCCTGCGCACGGACGGCTGCCCTAGCCCCGCGGCCGCCTTCTGTCCCGCACTTGCCTCCCTGGCGGCGCTCGCCGGCGGCCGTCGAGCGGGAGCTGCCGGGGCTGGGGGAGACAGGACAGGACCGGGGGGAGGAGTCTCGAGGCTAACCAAATAGTACTTGTTTGTATCTGTTTAAAAGTCAATGATTTCTGAAACATCCTCGCAAATAAAACAATATGTTTATCTATAGCGCCTTGCTTAGAAGGAGAAGTGGTAAACAAAATGAGGACTAGTTTGGGAACTGCCTTAAAACACCACCGGAAAACGAAAGGGAAGAGACCGACTGCGAGAAATCAAACCGCAACGCGTTACCTTACATCACATCACATCACATGTCGTGAAACTTGAAGCTACACATATATATATATATTTGATAGTAAAAAAAGGGAAAGAGAAAACGACGAAAATAGCAGGTGAAAGTTACTGGGCAAACAACATCTCTTATTCAACGGGTCCCATCTGTCATACACATGAACACACTGCTGGGTGCACTTCCGTGTACCCATAGCAGTTTCTGTATTTAATAATTTGAATTAAATTAAATTAGGATATTAGAAAATGAACCAAAACTTTGAAAATTAATAGAAAATAAACCGTAACTCGGATGGGAAAACTCTGTACATGAAAGTTGCTCAGAACGACGAGACGAATCCGGATACGCAGCCCGTTCGTCCATCACGCATCCCTAGCATAGCGAACATGCAACTTTCCCCCTCCGACCCATCTGTCTGAAAACGCGAAACACCGGGAATACTTTCCCGGATGTTTCCCCCCTTCACCGGTACCACCTCGTACCGCGTTATGGTACACCTAGCAAATAAAAAACTTGCCATGATGAATTACTAAAATTTGCCATGATCTATCAAATAATTTTGACATGATTCATAAGTAAAGAAAGAAATATGTCATCAGTTATTTTAACAATGCATGGTCACTGGCTCAAATTTGGCATGAACTATAAACTAAAACTATCATGGTGAATTACTTAAATTTGCCATGATACATGTACTAAAATTTGCCATGGTTCATACAAAAATGTGTAAACCCTCTCCCACCCCTTCCTCGCCCCCTCCTTTTGCCACCGCCCTTTCGCCACCGCCACCGCCACCGCCCCCCTTCTTCACTTAATTAATTTGTTTTTACTACATGTTTTCAGGACTGACATAATGGCGGACGATAGACCTGACCCGATTATGGACAACTATGATCCGGACGGTGAAGCACATATGTTCGGCATCATAAATGGCGATATTCTATATGTGCCGACTGGACAAGAAGAAGATGATATCTCTTCTTATCTGAACCTTGACGGTGAAGATGAAGGGCGCCGTCAGCAAGATGATGCCGAACAAACGTCGATAAACGACGATCTTCAAATGGAAGTAGCAACCACCTCCGGCGCCGAGGTATATATATACATTGAGCCTCTGGTGATACAAACTAACTGATTTGAATAAATATGTGTGTACTAACGCGCGCGACTCTCTTTCTTATTTTAGCCCTCGGCCGGATCGTCGAAACAATCGAGTACGTCGTCAAAGCGTGGCGCAACCAAGACGATGAAACAAGGAGAAACATGCACCATCGAGGTTGTCGACAGTGCAACCGGCAGGCCGCTGGAGCCCCGCAAGAACGCCACCAAGTTTGTCAACCAATGCGGAGCCGTTGTTAGAGACAACGTCTCGATCACCGTCCAGGAGTGGAATAAGCCAAAGAAGGCACGAATTGCTGGTTTCACTTTTGTCGATAAGAGAACAAAAAAAGATTGCTTCAAGAAGCTTATGGAACATTTCGTTCTACCTCCGGAATACAACAAATTCGATGAGGAGGGTAACAAGATTGAGGAAAACAAGGAGAGGAGGAGGCTAGTCAAACAGTTCGCTCTTCATAAGATGGCCGACGCATTCCGGAAATTCAAGCAAAATCTAGCCCGTGACTTTGTCAAGCAGAACAAGACTCCGGATTTCAAAGGACAATATGAGAAACTGAAACATGATTGGCCAGAATTTGTGAAGCAAAAGAAATCGGAGCAGTTCATTCAAATATCAAAAAAAATAAGGAAAATGCGGCTAAGAAGGAGTACAATCATATTATGGGGCCAGGAGGGTATCGCCTTTGGGTGCCTAGGTTGGAGAAGATGGAGAACGAGCTGAGGGCGCGAGGAATCCGTCCAGGTACGGAGGGATGGGACCCAAGGGCCAAAAGCTGGTGGTACGGGCATGGGGGAACGCTGAACCCGGAGACAGGGGAGTGTGTTTACCGGGGCAAAATAATTAAACCCACCCAAGCCCTTATTGATGCAATGAGGGATGCTCAAGAGGGGAAGATCAAGTTCAACAGAGAGAACGACGCGCTGACAAAAGCCCTCGGGAATCCTGAACACGGAGGACGTGTACGAGGCATGGGGCACATTCCGTGGAAAATAGGGTTCCCCCAGAATGATGACCCGTACGGTTACAGAAGCCGTAAGAGAAAGATGGATCGGGAAGCAGATGTTGTGGCGCGGTTGGCATCGGAAATGGATGTGATGAAGAAAACCGTGAGTGTACTAGTAGCCGAAAGAGATGCAGCTCGGGTGCAGCATGAAGATCATCCAGCGGATCTCGGAAGCCAGCAGCGGAGAAGCAGCGTGGCTTCCACGGAGGCCCCACCGGCTGGTGCAGATGCACCGACGATCGAAATTACTGCACCGGAGCCTCTGGTGGTCGAAATTACTGCACCGGAGCCTCCTCGCTACCCCGTGGACGATATAAAGGAGATGAAAGAATGTCATCTGTATTATCGTATCGGGAACATGTCCATGAAGGTAGCCATCGGCAGTGCTTTACCATGTTTACCTGGAGCACTCCACCACAACAACCCCATTCAAGATGGCTATGCTCGTGTCACGGTGGAGGACGTAGTCCAAGGGTTTGAGGACCTGGAGATTGACATTGCTACACCTGAAGGGGAGAAAAGACTTGGAGATGTCAAGCGCCATTTCATTCTATGGCAAAAGAAGTTTATCAAGTTTCCAGGCGAGGCGCCAAGGACAACAAGTCCACCCCCCTACGGTGGTGGTGGTGGCGGTGGCGGTGGTGGTGGTGGTGGTGGTGGTGGTGGCGGTTCACCTACACCTCCGTCACGTCAGCCGACGCCCCTCAGTCCACAACGTCCGGCGGGTGATCAGACGCCGCCCCCCAGTCCTCGTCCGGCGGGTGATCAGACGCCGCCCCCCAGTCCTCGTCCGGCGGGTGATCAGCCGATGCCCCCCAGTCCACAACGTCCGGCGGGTGATCAGACGCCACCCCCCAGTCCTCGTCCGGCGGGTGATCAGACGCCGCCCCCCAATCCACCTCCGGCGAAGAAGCAGAAGCAGTCCTGGATTATTAACCCGGACCCTTATGTACCTAAGATCACAAAGGTACCGGAGCCATCACTGAAGCCTCTCCCCACAAGGCCTTGGGAACGTAGTGCCGAGGAAACTGCCGCGGCCGCGGCTGCTGATCATGACAAATGGAAGGCGGACTGCAAGAAGAAAAGAGAGCCCGAGCCCAAGCCAGTATTTTCTGATGAGCAAAAGAAGTGGGCTAAGTCATTTTTGAGCACACCGTCCCAAGCCGCGAAGAATCTGCCTGACGACTATGCATGTGAACTTCGTAGGCAGGCACTCATGTTGAAGGAGAAGAAAGAGCGGGCGGAGAACCAGGAGAACAAAGCCTTGGAGGAGGCCGAGAAAACGGAATTAGAAAGTAAAAAAAGTGGGAAACGAGTTGCCCAGCTCGGGGAACAAAGTAAACAATCGATTGCCCCGCTTATAGTGAAAGCCGCCGGTCCGGATGACCCCGATATCATAGCAGCTGCGGCAGCACATGGATTGACTGTAACGAGTGCCAGAGAACAAGCGGCCAACTTAGGTATTACTCTTCGTGAACTGTTAGGCCTTGATGAGGCGCCAGTGAAGGAGGTAGTAATTACATATGTGAAGAATGGGCCTCTCGTCGAGCCTGCGCAGGAAAAGGATGTACCTCCACAAATGAAAGGTCTGCTGAAATGGTACAAGGGTTACATAAAAAATAAAAACGCCAAAGAATATATTTATGCGGAAGTTAGATATGAGCATCACTTCAAACATTACTATGTACAAATTCATCTGAGTGAATTGTTCCAGCTTTTCAATCTGCGCGAGCTCGACAAATCTATCATCAGTTGCTACGTTCTGTAAGTGATTTATTTCTACCCCATCTCGTTCATATTGCCTGCACTATATATATGTCCTAACTATATTGTTGTGTCCGCTATTATACATGCAGAATGAAGATTAAGGAATGCAGAGTAAGGAACATCCATGATGTTGGGTTCATTGACCCACACATCGTTAAAGGATATGTGTTGGAGCATCACCCCGCCGACATGGAGGCAGACCTGTGGCAGTTTCTTACAAAGCAGGAACTCAAAAGTGATATTCTATTTCCTTACCATTTTGGGTGAGTGTTTCTGTCTTGAGCACATTCTCTTTTGTTTACTCCATGCATGGTATGTGGCCGGCTAATCGATGAGTTATGCATGACGTACTGTGCATGTATCGTGTCCGCAGGTTCCACTGGATTCTGCTAGTAATTAAAGTTGACACCTCAGAATGTCTCATCCACGACTCTCTGAATATGGATCCAAAGCTTTGGGGCGGCATGAGAAGAATGCTGCAGAAGTAATTATTTTGATTCATTTGCGCTCTATATCGATCGGCCTATTTCGTTCATTTCCTAATATCAAGTAACTAATAACTCTCTTGTTCATTTAATTTTCTTTGCCTCGTAGGGTTTGGAGACGGTTCGTAGATACAAAGGTCGGTGAATTCAAAAAAGAGCTAGAATTCAAAAGGTCAAAGGCTAAGAATGCTGGGGATATTCAGCCAGCGGGGACCAATCTATGTGGATACTATGTCTGTGAGATGATCCGGAGATACACCTCTGAGCGGGTTCCGAGTGATACCAATGCTCAGAGGAATAACCTCCGGATGATGCTTAGTCCAGAAGCTCGCTTCTGACCACTTCAAGAGGAACTAGCTGGATGGTTCAGCAGGGAAGTCCTCCATTCTAAACGAGAACACCATTATGAGGACGTAGAACTTTATATGCATTAAATTATGTATGGAAACTTGTTCAAAATTGTATATGGTCATCCGATGATATTGTATATTCCTCTTGAATTCTTTTTGGTTCTAATTTTAAATTTGTTTGAAATTGTACATTCATATGCATGTATGTAGTACCGTAGAATCTGTGAAACTCCTTCAAAATTAAAATAAAGCACAAAAGAAATAAAACAATACAAATTAAACAGAAAACAGGTTTAGGGGGGGGGGGGGGCTAAAACCCTAAACCTGTGGCGGCCTTTAGTCGCGGTTGGCCAGAAGAACCGCGACTAAAGGTCCTCCGCCCCGACGGCCGCCTGGCGCCCACGTGGACGGGCCTTTAGTCGCGGTACTTAAGCAACCGCGACTAAAGTGGGGGTCCTTTAGTCGCGCCTATTTGGTCGCGGTTGCGCAACCGCGACTAATGGCAGTTGCGAACCGCGACCAAAGGCCCTTTTTCCACCAGTGATAGTTCGTAGGTTCATCATGATCTAGTAGCATGATTTCCAGAATAGGATTACCGTACCACTCTGGCGCGGATCTTACTCTGGTTGATCTACGAGGTTCAGTAGTATCTTGTTCTGAAGTTTCATGATCATTATCATTAGCTTCCTCACTAATTGGTGTAGGTGTCGCGGAAACAGTTTTCTGTGATGTACTACTTTCCAATAAGGGAGCAGGTACAGTTACCTCGTCAAGTTCTACTTACCTCCCACTCACTTCTTTCGAGAGAAACTCCTTCTCTAGAAAGGATCCATTCTTAGCAACGAATGTCTTGCCTTCGGATCTGTGATAGAAAGTATACCCAACAGTCTCCTTTGGGTATCCTATGAAGACACATTTCTCCGATTTGGGTTCGAGCTTATCAGGTTGAAGCTTTTTCACATAAGCATCGCAGCCCCAAACTTTAAGAAATGACAACTTTGGTTTCTCGCCAAACCATAGTTCATAAGGCGTCGTCTCAACGGATTTTGATTGTGCCCTATTTAACGTGAATGTGGCCGTCTCTAAAGCATAACCCCAAAACGATAGCGGTAAATCAGTAAGAGACATCATAGATCACACCATATCTAGTAAAGTACGATTACGATGTTCGGACACACCATTACGCTGAGGTGTTCCGGGTGGCGTGAGTTGCGAAACTATTCCGCATTGCTTTAAATGTACACCAAACTCGTAACTCAAATATTCTCCTCCACGATCAGATCGTAGAAACTTTATTTTCTTGTTACGATGATTTTCAACTTCACTCTGAAATTCTTTGAACTTTTCAAATGTTTCAGACTTATGTTTCATTAAGTAGATATACCCATATCTGCTTAAGTCATCTATGAAGGTGAGAAATTAACGATATCCGCCACGAGCCTCAATATTCATTGGACCACATACATCTGTATGTATGATTTCCAACAAATCTATTGCTCTCTCCATAGTGCCGGAGAACGGTGTTTTAGTCAGCTTGCAAATGAGGCACGGTTCGCAAGTACCAAGTGATTCATAATCAAGTGGTTCCAAAAGCCCATCAGTATGGAGTTTCTTCATGCGCTTTATACCGATATGACCTAAACGGCAGTGCCACAAATAAGTTGCACTATCATTATCAACTCTGCATCTTTTGGCTTTAACATTATGAATATGTGTGTTACTACTATCGAGATTCATCAAAAACAGACCACTCTTCAAAGGTGCATGACCATAAAAGATATTACTCATATAAATAGAACAACCATTATTCTCTGATTTAAATGAATAACCGTCTCGCATTAAACAAGATCCAGATATGATGTTCATGCTCAACGCTGGCACCAAATAACAATTATTTAGGTCTAATACTAATCCCAAAGGTAGATGTAGAGGTAGCGTGCCGACCGCGATCACATCGACTTTGGAGCCATTTCCCACGTGCATCGTCACCTCGTCCTTTGCCAGTGTTCGCTTAATCCGTAGTCCTTGTTCCGAGTTGCAAATATTAGCAACAGAACCAATATCAAATACCCAGGTGCTACTGCGAGCTCTAGTAAGGTACACATCAATAACATGTATATCACATATACCTTTGTTAACCTTGCCATCCTTCTTATCTGCCAAATACTTGGGGCAGTTCTGCTTCCAGTGACCAGTTTGCTTGCAGTAGAAGCACTCGGTTTCAGGCTTAGGTCCAGACTTGGGTTTCTTCTCTTGAGCAGCAACTTGCTTGCTGTTCTTCTTGAAGTTCCCCTTCTTCTTCCCTTTGCCCTTTTTCTTGAAACTAGTGGTCTTGTTGACCATCAACACTTGATGCTCCTTTTTGATTTCTAGCTCCGCAGCTTTCAGCATTGCGAAGAGCTCGGGAATAGTCTTATTCATCCCTTGCATATTATAGTTCATCATGAAGCTCTTGTAGCTTGGTGGCAGTGATTGGAGAATTCTGTCAATGACGCAATCATCTGGAAGTTTAACTCACATCTGAATCAAGTGATTATTATACCCAGACATTTTGAGTATATGCTCACTGACAGAACTGTTCTCCTCCATCTTGCAGCTATAGAACTTACTGGAGACTTCATATCTCTCAACCCGGGCATTTGCTTGAAATATTAACTTCAACTCCTGGAACATCTCATATGCTCCATGACATTCAAAACACCGTTGAAGTCCCGATTCTAAGCCGTAAAGCATGGCACACTGAACTATCGAGTAGTCATCAGCTTTGCTCTGCCAGACGTTCATAACATCTGGTGTTGCTCCAGCAGCAGGCCTGGCACCCAGAGGTGCTTCCAGGACGTAATTCTTCTGTGCAGCAATGAGGATAATCCTCAAGTTACGGACCCAGTCCGTGTAATTGCTACCATCATCTTTCAACTTTGCTTTCTCAAGGAACGCATTAAAATTCAACGGAACAACAGCACAGGCCATCTATCTACAATCAAATATACATAAGCAAGATACTATCAGGTACTAAGTTCATGATAAATTTAAGTTCAATTAATCATATTACTTAAGAACTCCCACTTAGATAGACATCCCTCTAATCTTCTAAGTGACCACGTGATCCAAATCAACTAAACCATAACCGATCATCACGTGAAATGGATTAGTTTTCAATGGTGAACATCACTATGTTGATCATATCTACTATATGACTCACGCTCGATCTTTCGATCTCAGTGTTCCGAGGCCATATCTGCATATGCCAGGCTCGTCAAGTTTAACCTGAGTATTCTGCGTGTGCAAAACTATCTTGCACCCGTTGTAGATGGACGTAGAGCTTATCACACCCGATCATCACGTGGTGTCTGGGCATGACGAACTTTGGCAAAGGTGCATACTCAGGGAGAACACTTTTATCTTGATAATTTAGTGAGAGATCATCTTATAATGCTACCGTCAATCTAAGCAAGATAAGATGCATAAAAGATAAACATCACATGCAATCAATATAAGTGATATGATATGGCCATCATCATCTTGTGCTTGTGATCTCCATCTCCGAAGCACCTGTCATGATCACCATCGTCACCGGCACGACACCTTGATCTCCATCGTAGCATCGTTGTCGTCTCGCCAATCTTATGCTTCCACGACTATCACTACCGCTTAGTGATAAAGTAAAGCATTACAGCGCGATTGCATTGCATACAATAAAGCGACAACCATATGGCTCCTGCCAGTTGCCGATAACTCGGTTACAAAACATGATCATCTCATACAATAAAATTTAGCATCATGTCTTGACCATATCACATCACAACATGCCCTGCAAAAACAAGTTAGACGTCCTCTACTTTGTTGTTGCAAGTTTTACGTGGCTGCTACGGGCTTAAGCAAGAACCAATCTTACCTACGCATCAAAACCACAATGATAGTTTGTCAAGTTGGTGCTGTTTTAACCTTCGCAAGGACCGGGCGTAGCCACACTCGGTTCAACTAAAGTTGGAGAAACTGTCACCCGCAAGCCACCTATGTGCAAAGCACGTCGGGAGAACCGGTCTCGCGTAAGCATACGCGTAATGTCGGTCCGGGCCGCTTCATCCAACAATACCGCCGAACCAAAGTATGACATGCTGGTAAGTAGTATGACTTATATCGCCCACAACTCACTTGTGTTCTACTCGTGCATATAACATCAACACATAAAACCTAGGCTCGGATGCCACTGTTGGGAAACGTAGTAATTTCAAAAAAATTCCTACGCACACGCAAGATCATGGTGATGCATAGCTATGAGAGGTGAGAGTGTGATCTACGTACCCTTGTAGATCAACAACGGAAGCGTTTAGTTGATGTAGTCGTACGTCTCCACGACCCGACCGATCAAGCACCGAAACTACGGCACCTCCGAGTTCTAGCACACGTTCAGCTCGACGACGATCCCTGGACTCCGATCCAGCAATGTGTCGGGGAAGAGTTCCGTCAGCACGACGACGTGGTGACGATCTTGATGTAATACTGTCGCAGGGCTTCGCCTAAACACCGCTGCAATATTATCAAGGACTATGGTGGCAGGGGGCGCCGCACACGGCTAAGAATATGATCACGTGGATCAACTTGTGTTCCTCTGGGTGCCCCTGCCTCCGTATATAAAGGCTCAAAAGGGGGGGGGGGTGCGGCCGGCCTAGGAGAGGCGCGCCAGGAGGAGTCCTACTCCCTCCGGGAGTAGGATTCCCCCCCAATCCTAGTTGGAATAGGATTCGCGGAGGGGGGAAAAGAGGAAAGGGGGCCGGCCCCCTCTCCTTGTCCTATTCGGACCAAGGGAGGGGAGGGGCGCGCGGCCCATCTCTGGCTGCCTCTTCTCTTTTCCACTAAGGCCCACTAAGGCCCATATATCTCCCGGGGGGTTCCGGTAACCTCCCGGTTTTCCGGTAAAATCTCGATTTCACCCGGAACACTTCCGATATCCAAATATAGGCTTCCAATATATCAATATTTATGTCTCAACCATTTCGAGACTCCTCGTCATGTCCGTGATCACACCCGGGACTCCAAACAAACTTCGGTACATCAAAATGCATAAACTCATAATATAACTGCCATCGTTTCCTTAAGCATGCGGACCCTACGGGTTCAAGAACAATGTAGACATGACCGAGACACGTCTCCGGTCAATAACCAATAGCGGAACCTGGATGCTCATATTGGTTCCTACATATTCTATGAAGATCTTTTATCGGTCAGACCGCATAACAACATACGTTGTTCCCTTTGTCATCGGTATGTTACTTGCCCGAGATTCGATCGTCGGTATCCAATACCTAGTTCAATCTCATTACCGGAAAGTCTCTTTACTCGTTCCGTAATACATCATCCCGCAACTAACTCATTAGTTGCAATGCTTGCAAGGCTTAAGTGATGTGCATTACCGAGAGGGTCCAGAGATACCTCTCCGACGATCGGAGTGACAAATCCTAATCAAGAAATACGTCAACCCAACATGTACCTTTGGAGACACCTGTAGAGCACCTTTATAATCAGCCAGTTACGTTGTGACGTTTGGTAGCACACAAAGTGTTCCTCCGGCACATGGGAGTTACATAATCTCATAGTTATAGGAACATGTATAAGTCATGAAGAAAGCAATAGAAACATACTAAACAATCGGGTGCTAAGCTAATGGAATGGGTCATGTCAATCAGATCATTCAACTAATGATGTGATCCCGTTAATCAAATGACAACTCTTTGTCCATGGTTAGGAAACATAACGATCTTTGATTAACGAGCTAGTCAAGTAGAGGCATACTAGTGACACTTTGTTTGTCTATGTATTCACACATGTATTATGTTTCCGGTTAATACAATTCTAGCATGAATAATAAACCTTTATCATGATATAAGGAAATAAATAATTAGTTTATTATTGCCTCTAGGGCATATTTCCTTCACCGGACACCGCGCCAGAATCGTCCATAGTTCCGGACCGCGGTAGGCGAACTCCTTCCAAGAGGAGCAAGACTTCTGAGCCGGCAGCCTCCGTCCAACCGGAGGTGCCAGACAATCTGCTGGAGGTGCTTGACGACGCCTCCGTCGACGAGGGGCACCGTACTATTATGAGTACGGTGATCCAGAAGGTTCAGTCCGCCAAGAGCGAACTGACTGAAGCTTGCGCTAGCCTTCTAACAGGCTTCGAGGTAAGTAAAAATATGTAAAAATATTACCGCATAGACAGTAGCCCCTAATGCTCTGTTTGGCGTTCGGAAAGAAAAGCCAAATAGAGGATCTATCAAATTTCGTAGGAGTCTAAAAAAAGAGTCAATATGCGTATGCAGGCTTCGCTGCTATCCACCGCCGCACTGACTATGGAGGTGGGTGTCCTGAAGCATGACCTCGAGCGGACCGAGCAAGAGCTCGGCCTTGCCAAGCGGCGGCTCGAGGAGAAAGAAGGTAAGAAATACCTTACAAAAAAAGTGCCTATAAAAAGGCATGATTGCAAAAAGAATAACAAGATTGTGCTGCTTATTGTAGGGGCCACGACTGAGGTGGCGACCCTTAAGCAGGCGCTGTCTGAGGCCGAAAAGAAAACAGCCGCGGAGCGCACCGAGCGAGACAGACTTGGGGCTCAGGTCGGCGAGGTGCAGCAAGAGCTTCAGGCTCTCATGAAAAAACATGAGAGTTTGGAGCTTGAGTCAAAGGCACAAGCATCCGAGCTCGCGACGGCCCTAGAGGCTGCCAAGTCTGCCAAGGCCGAAGCCCAAAAGGCCCTCCAAGAGTTGGAGGAGATGAGGAAGATAGCAGCGGGTAAGGCATTCTTTATGCAAAGCAGAAATATAAAAGTGAACTACTTGTTACTTACCCGAATCCGGAGCTCTCCAGGGGCATTCACAGATCTTCCCCGCAGCGTATCCGACGCCGCCGCATTCTACCGAGCTGAAGAGGGTAGCTCAACAGAGAAGGTGTTCTGGTCTCAGTATTCTGAGGCCGGACACCCTGTGCCCTTGAGCGACCAGCTGAAACAGCTGGTCGAGCTCCACAAGGCGGCCGAACAGGCCATGAAGGGCTTCATAGTTTGGCTGTGGCCTGGAGAGGCCCTGCCTGGGAGCTATTTCGGGCTGGTGCGGCGGCTGGTGGAGGCCTGTCCGAGGCTCGAGGTCACCAAGCGCTCGGTCTGCATCGAAGGTGCTCGTCGGGCCCTTGCCCGTGCAAAGGTGCACCGGGGTAAGCTGGACGGTGAGAAGCTTGTGAAGGACGGGCTGCCGCTGGGGAAGGAGCATCGCAAGCCCGAGAACTACTACAAGGATGTTCTTGCAGGTGCCCGCCTTGTGGCGGATGAATGTACCAAGGATGTGATTTTTGAATGAACTCGCTCGTGTTTATCCTGTGCGCTGAAAACTTGTTCATATGTGCTAAGCAATGCTTATTGAATTTAAAATATTACTTTCTGTGCGGCCGTTTATCAAAAATTGAGAGATGGTCAGTCGTCGGCTTCTGCCCCCATGCCACTAGTGCTGGGGTGTTCGGGATAAACCTGAGCGCTCTTTTTCCCATAGTTGGGTCCTTCGAGGGAGGCGCTCAGCACAACGAACCAGGCAATCGGGCTATAATGCTTGAACACTCTCACTTAGCCATAGAACTCTATAATTTTAAATTTCGGCGAAGCCCCTAGTTCGGAAGACCGAGTTCGGGGCGCTATCCACACCTTGGCCGGACAAAGCCAGCTCCTCGCTCGAAGCGGCATAAGCCTTTAGGGACTCGAAAAACCTCTCGAACAGCGACCGGTCTCTCGCCACATCATGACAGGCAGTTTTAGCTTTCTCCACTGAGGTGCTTAACCCAGCTGAACCGGGGCACAATCGCAGTGGTTCTCCTAGTGCTACCTTAGCCGATATAGCGGAACGTAAGGCACCAAAACATAGTAGCCGGGCAAACCCAACTATTGACCCAAATCATGATTCGGAGCCGATGCATATAGTGCTATAAGTTCGGGGTGCCGCACTTGTGAAAGTGTACGGACTTCTGACACCATTATGAGGGGTACTGAAGCCCCTGGCGTGTTTGCCGTACCATGGTGTACGGGTGCAATCATGTCATTTAATAAACATATATGTGAAAAGAAGATAATGCAAAAAATAGACAGAAAGCTATGCATGGTTTATAGAGAGGCTATTTATCAAAGCCGAACGATACAAATAGTGCGGTAAGCAAAAGATATTGGACTATTTAGTATGTCCTGACCAGGGGCAGGCCGCGGAATTGTATTTAAAACAGGTATACCGCTCGTAACAGAGACCACCTGGGAGTTCCATAATGCGGCATGGCTTGTCTGCCTCCCTGGATCTTGCATCATTTGTGAGGCAGTCGAATTGCCGAACAGGTCGTCCGAAGTATGGAGTCCTGAAAGTAAGAAAAAAAATTAAAAAAGGATCCGGCAGCCCCTAGTATGTTTTAAGCCGTATTTTGGGCGTGCCGTTATTGTGCCCCTTCCCCTATGCCGATGGTATTTCAAGGGCGTAGTTATGTACGCGAGGTACTGGTTTCGCTATGTCGCGAGAGCTGGGGTTGGGGCCGCATTGCTACGCTTTCTCAGAGTGTGCCAGGCGGTCCTGCTATGGGTTACTCCGGGCGCGCTTGCCAGTGTCTGGCTTTTTAACGGCCGGACTAGAGAATTGCCTAAGAAGGCTACTTTGTACTTCCGCTGCGAGAGCCGCCGTGTGCTCCTCCGTACGGAGGGAGCGTTCGGTGTTTCCGTTGACCGTGATGACTCCTCGAGGGCCTGGCATGTTGAGCTTGAGATATGCATAGTGCGGCACCGCATTGAACTTTGCGAATGCGGTTCGTCCGAGCAGGGCGTGATAGCCACTGCGAAACGGGACTATATCGAAGATTAACTCTTCGCTTCAGAAATTGTCCGGGGATCCGAAGACCACGTCAAGTGTTACTGAGCCTGTACAGTTGGCTTCTACACCTGGTATAATGCCTTTAAAGGTCGTTTTTGTGGGCTTAATCCTTGAGGGATCTATGCCCATTTTCCGCACTGTATCCTGATAAAGCAGGTTCAGGCTACTGCCGCCGTCCATGAGGACTCTTGTGAGATGAAATCCTTCGATGATTGGGTCGAGAACCAATGCGGCGAAGCCGCCATGACGGATGCTAGTGAGACGGTCCCTTCGACCAAAAGTGATCGGGCAGGAGGACCATGGGTTGAAGTTTGGGGCGACTGGCTCCATCGCGTATACGTCCCGTAGCGCACGCTTTCGCTCCCTCTTGGGAATGTGGGTTGCGTATATCATGTTCACCGTCCGCACTTGTGGGGGAAAGCCCTTCTGTCCATTGTTGTTCGGCGGCTTGGGCTCCTCCTCGTCGTCGCTGTCCAGCCCCTTGTCTTTGTTTTTGGCTCTTAACTTGCCTGCCTGCTTGAACACCCAACAATCCCTGTTAGTGTGATTGGCTGGCCTTTCGGGGGTGCCATGTATCTGGCACAAGCGATCGATTATTCGGTCCAAACTGGACGGGCCCTGAGTATTCTTTTTGAATGGCTTTTTCCGCTGACCGGATTTATAGCCTTTGAATCTGGCATTGACTGCCGTGTCTTCATTGCTGTCGCTGCTAACGCGGCGTTTTTGCTTATTCCGACGTGTCCTGCCACTTTTGTCCTTGGTATCCGAATTACCAGGGTTCTTTGATAAGTAGTTACTGCGAGCTAGCCAGCTGTCTTCTCCCGCGCAAAAGTGGGTCATGAATGTCGTGAGGGCTGCCATAGATTTTGGCTTTTCCTGTCCCAGGTGCCGGGCAAGCCATTCGTCGCGGATGTTATGCTTGAAGGCTGCTAGGGCCTCTTCGTCCGGACAGTCGACTATCTGGTTTTTCTTTGTTAGGAACCATGTCCAGAATTGTCTGGCCGATTCCTTTGGCTACTGAATTATGTGGCTTAAGTCGTCGGCATCCGGTGGTCGCACGTAAGTGCCCTAGAAGTTGTCGAGGAATGCGGCTTCCAAGTCCTCCCAAGAACAGATTGAGTCTGCTGGCAAGCTGTTAAGCCAATGCTGGGCCGGTCCTTTAAGTTTGAGCGGGGAGTTATTTGATGGCGTGTAGATCATCGCCGTGTGCCATGTGGATGTGAAGGAGATAATCCTCGATCCATACCGCCGGATCTGTTGTGCCATCGTATGATTCGATGTTTACGGGTTTGAAACCCTCTGGGATTTTATGATCCATTACTTCATTCGTGAAGCATAGCGGGTGTGCGGCGCCTCTGTACTAGGCTATATCACGACGCAGCTCGGAAGAGCTATGTCTGTTGTGTTCGGCCCGGACGGATTTGCTGTATCCGGAGTGAAGATCATCATCACGTGCCGTAGGGCGCCTGCGCGATCCGTAGATTGATCTTGCTTGTCTTGCCTTATCCTCCAGTACGTCTCGCAGGTCTGGCGCATTTTCCCGTGCCTAATTGAGCGGCGTCGGGGCATGGCTTGGGTGGAGGACCGAGAGGCCTCTCTATCGCGGCCGCGAGGTGGCCGGCCTACCATGTCATGCGCTGGTGATGTAGGTGCTTCCTCCTCTGATCGGGGTAGCGGCCTGCGCTTTGGGTAACTCTTGGAGGGGCGTTCGAGTTCATACTCTTTGGCCGCAAGGACTTTAGTCCATCTGTCAGCTAGCAAATCTTGGGCAGCTCTAAGCTGTTGCTGCTTTTTCTTGAGGCTGCTTGCCGTGGCTAAAAGCCTGCGTTTGAAACGCTCTTGTTCGGCGGGGTCTGATGGTATGACAAATTCGTCGTCATCGAGGCTTGCCTCGTCTTCGGAGGGAGGCGTATAGTTGTCATCCTCGACCTCTCGGTCTGCCGCTCTCTCATGAGGGCTGGCTTTTCCATCTTCCTGTGCCGAATCTTGCTGAGGTGGGTGTTCTTTGGCGCTATCCGGGGTAGTATTATCTCCCGTGCCGGAATCATAGTTTTTGCTTTGGCGAGATTTAGAGCGGCGCCGCTGACGCCGGCGCTTTGGCTGTTTCTTGGGGGTGTCATCCCCCACTGTTCCATCGCCATCTCCATCTTTTGGAGTATCCACCATATATATGTCATATGACGAGGTGGCCTTCCAGCGCCCTACAGGTGCTGGTTCCTGTTCGTCTCCTACATCGTCGTCCATACCGTCGATGTCTTCGGAGCCGAAGTCAAGCATGTCGGTTAAATCGTCGACAGTGGCTACAAAGTGGGTGGTGGGTGGGCTTTGAATTTCTTCATCGTCCGTATCCCACCCTCGCTGACCATAATCTGGCCAGGGCTCTCCTGATAAAGAGAGAGACTTAAGAGAATTTAGGATGTCGCCAAAAGGCGAGTGCTGAAAGATGTCTGCGGCGGTGAACTCCATTATCGGCGCCCAATCAGATTCGATTGGCAGGGGCACGGGGGGTTCGGAGTCCGGGGAGGAGTCCGGATCCTCGGAGTCACGGGTCATGCAGAGTGCGGGGCTAGCGTTCGGCTCGATCACCTTTGAGATCGCAGCCCCCGAGGTGATGTCCAACCGCTCGTCCTCGATTGGCGCAATAGGCTCCGAGTTAGGGGTCGGAACCGATGCGTGTGCGGCCTCCAGGACACTGTCTGTAGGCAGAGCTAGATCATGCTCCTCGAGATAGTGCGGCGCGCTTGGCTGTGGCTCGAACCCGTCGAAGATCAAGTCTCCGCGGATGTCAGCCGTGTAGTTTAAGCTTCCAAACCTGACTTGATGCCCAGGGGTGTAGCTTTTGATCTGCTCCAGGTGGCCAAGAGAATTGGCCCGCAGAGCGAAGCCGCCGAGGACGAAGATCTGTCTGGGGAGAAAAGTCACACCCTGGACCGCATCGTTGTTGATGATCAAAGGAGCCATCGGGCCTAAAGGCGAAGACACAGAGGAACTCCCAATGAAAGCACCAATGTCAGTGTCAAAACCGGCGGATCTCGGGTAAGGGGTTCCGAACTGTGCGTCTAGGTCGGATGGTAACAGGAGGCAGGGAACACGATGTTTTACCCAGGTTCGGGCCCTCTTGATGGAGGTAAAACCCTACGTCCTGCTTGATTAATATTGATGATATGGGTAGTACAAGAGTAGATCTACCACAAGATCAAGGAGGCTAAACCCTAGAAGCTAGCCTATGGTATGATTGTTGTATATGGAGTTGATGTTCTATGGACTGCAACCCTCCGGTTTATATAGACACCGGATAGGGTTAGGGTTACATAGAGTCGGTTACAATGGTAGGAGATCTTGAATATCCGCACCACCAAGCTTGCCTTCCACACCAAGGAAAGTCCCATCCGGACACGGGACGAAGTCTTCAATCTTGTATCTTCATAGTCCAGGAGTCCGGCTGAAGGTATAGTCCGGCTACCCAACCACCCCCTAATCCAGGACTCCCTCAGCCACGCTGGTGAACACGACATAAGCTCCCTGCTCTTCTGGGTACTCGGCTTGTACTGCATCGACTGGTCTGACCGCCGGCTGCTGAGGCGGAGGAGGCGGCTGCCCCGTAGGTGGGGGAGGAAAAAGTCCGTCTCCCTTGGCTATTTTGGTGAGCCAGTGGCATTTACGAGTGGTGTGGTTGGACGGTTTCGCGCCACTATGGAACTTGCAGGGTCCATCCAAAGTCTGCTCATATGAGAAAGCCGGCTGCCAGTTGGGCTTGCCGCCCTTCTAGCGTTTGGGAGGGGGCTGCCCTTCCGGCTGCTAGTTTTCGACTGTTGCCACCTGCCGACTGGTGGAAGTTGGAGGTGGGGCTTTGCGCTTGTGGTCATTCTGCTGTTGACGCCGACTGGTGTCTCCCGCCGGAGTTCGAGGAGCCTAAGGAGCCACCTTGCCGGTCGTGCTGACTTGAATCTCCGTCTTCATGGAGGAGTCGGCCGTGGCGTACTTGTCCGCTATGATCAACAACTCGTCGAGGGTTTCCGGCTCGTCACAGAGAAGCTTGTGCTTGAGGAGGGTGCCCTCTCGGCATCATGCGGTGAAGTACTCAATGGCCTGCACCTCGTGCACGCCTTTGCAGGAGTTGCGAAGCTCGGCCCAGCGCGTGAGGTAGTCGCGTGTTGACTCGCTGGGGCCCTGTACACATAAGGAGAGCTGGCGAGGCTTGGGAGGCCGCTTGTACATGCTGGTGAAGTTGCGGACGAAGGCATCAGTGAAGTCGACCCAACTGTTGATGCTGCGGGGCCTTAAGCTATTTAGCCAAGTCCAGGCCGTGCCTTGGAGCATGAGCGGAACGTACTTCACGACAACACGCTTGTTGCCGTTTGGTATGCTGACGGCCGTGGAGTAGTCTTTCAGCTTCACGGAGCTGGTGTATTTGGGTGTATCTCTGGGGAGCGTGAACCCTTTGGGGAAGGGCTCGTCTCGGATGCGGGGGCCAAAACACGGCGGACCCAACTCATCTTCTTCTTCAAGCGCCAGGGACCGATGGAGACGTTCGATCCGGTGGCAGGCATCATTCTCTCTGACTCCCTCTCGGTGGCCAAGGTGGTCGCCAAGCGTCGGGTGATCAATAGGCGGCGGGGAGACTCGCCTTTCCCTTCGAGGGGGAGGAGGCGAACAGTCGTCCCGTCGTTCCACTGTCCTTGGGCGGCCGTCTCAGTCGCGCTCTATGGTGATGTGAGTCCAACTGCAGCTGGCAGCCGACTCCTTGTCTTTTCTTCCGCGGACGCCGCCAGTTGGCGTCCAAGACTCCGCGCCTTGGTCTCGGTGCGGAAGTAGGTTGTCATTCTGTCGGCGCGGCGCATCAGTGTGGCGGGCGGCCTTGTTCTGCTCAGCAGCCGCGTCAAGGAGTCGCTGGACGCGCTCCATCATCTGGCGTGCCGGGCTGGCTGTGCTCGCCAGGGAGAAAAAGGGTTCCTATCCAGAACAGGTCTCCGGACGACGGTGCACCAGGCCCCATGGTGGGCGCCAAATGTCAGGGGTTGGGTGCGACCTATGCCAATGGATGGCGTATCATGGTGGGGGCGAGTAGAACGTCGCCGGTGCCTGGAAACAGGATGAGGCGTAGACACAAACGCCGGCGTACTTTACCTAGGTTCCGGGCTCTCCTAGGAGATAACACCCCTAGTCCTGCTCTGCGGGGTCTCCGCATGATCAGTAAGGCAAAGTGAGTACAAAGGCGCTCCTCGAGTTGTATCTATGGATAGGAGAAGGCAGGGCTAGCTCTCTCCTTTCTCTAAGGTCTGGTCTAGTTCTAATGAATCGGAACCCTTTGCATGGGTGTCCTGTGGGGTTTATATAAGCCTACCTATGACACTCCAAAAAAAATTATTTAATTTTCAACAAAAACTTTGTTGGTTTTTAAGAAGGTCATTTAGATCCTTCCAGAAAACCTCTCTCTCCAAAAAATTTCCCCTGGCAAGGATTTTTATTTTTTGTATCTTCTTTAACTCTGGTGTTTGATTATTAAAAACCTTTCTTCTGATTGTTCCCTTCTCAAATATATTTTTGGAATTTATTTATTTTCTTTTAAGAAGAAATCCTATGAGTTTTTGGGGCTTCTTTCTTTTTTGAAAACACCCATGGTTTTACCATGTCTCTTGTGGTAAATCCTCCCAAAACCCCTCCCTCCACTTTGGGGCAATCCAAACTTCCTGCTCCAACAAGTCCAAACCATTTTTTTGGATTTTATTTCATTCATTTTACTTCCCAAACAATTCTGTCAATTATTTTAAGCCTAGATGATTTACAAAGGAAGTACCTGATTTCCTTTGAGTTTTGATCTCAAACCAACTCCTCTGGTTAGTCCTTAGCACCCCCAACCTAGATCCATCAAGATCCACTCTTCTTCTTTTCAAAATTTTCAAGTTTCAACCTCTGCAAGTTTGGACCAGATTTGTCAAATTTGGTGAAATTCATATCTTCTCTTCTCCAAAAATGCTACCAAAATTCAGGCAGCCCCCAAATGCAATGAGAGGCCACCCCACCGAAAATCAGCTCAAGGAAAATTCCCCACATGCCAAAATCATTTCATCGAACACTTGGCCGGCACTGTTTCTGTAGACTTTCAGAAAAATCAGAGTTTCAGAGAAATTCAGTGTTGTTTTTCGTTAGAGTGTTGTCACCAATCAACAATGCGCCCTGGCGCGTTGCGCACGGCCTCTCCTCCCTGGCCAGAGCACCGCACGCCCTCTTGGACGGGTGCATGTGTCGGTGGCGGCGAGCATCACCGATGTTGGCAGCTTCTGCAGTGGCAAAGCCACCCGTGGCGGCCAGCGAGAGCTCGTGCCAGCTCGCTACGCCGTCCGGCGCCGCCCATCGCTCCCTTGCCCTCCGCGTGGCCTCATGCACGCCAGCGCACCCCGCAGCACCGTCGTCGTGGCCCAGCAAGCACAGGGCGCGCCCTCTGCCGCTGACGGGCCCGCGCCATCCCGTTCCGTCGAACCCACCCAAAGCACCTAATCCGAACTCGTTTAGCGCCTAAACAGAACCAGAGGAACTCCACGTTGACGACCAACTCCCTAAACTCCCCGACCAAGCTCTGCGCCGCCGTAACCATCGTCGGAGATCTCCGTTCACGGCCACCGCCTTGGATCACCTATAAAAAGGGGCCCCGAGCTCGCCCTCGAGCACGCACCACCACTGCACCCCACCAGGACCCCGCCAAGCCACTAGGAGGACCTCGAGGAGGTCTCCTCCCCCAACTTCGGCCACCCCAATCCGCCTCGGCCACCAGCTCGATCCACTCCGGTGAGGCCATCCCCGCCGCCCAAACCTTGTCAGTAGTCTCCTCGAGCACCAAGTGATCTAACCCAGGCTTCAATTTGACCTCCGCAACCCTCCCCGACGAGATCCAACTCCACCCGAGCCGCCGTCCACCGGAGCAAGGACCGCCGTCGACGTGGTGCTCGCCGACGACCACCACCACCACCCACCGACGCGGAAGGACAAGCTGAGCACGTAGGTACCCTCCGATACTCCTAAATCGCCGTGGATCGCCGCCGGCGACCACCGCAGCTCTCGGGCGCCGACGAGCTCTGTTTCTTCCCCGTTTGAAATTTCGAACCTGACGGGTGGGACCCCCCCCCCCCCGTCAGCCTCTCTTTTCTTTTAAACGAAACGTTTTTAGAAAGCTTCTTCTGCCAAAGTACGTCACCCTTCTGGGCCGGCGTATTCTCAAACGAAACATCTTCTGTTTTTTAAAATGAACCCTGAGAAGTTTCTGTTTCATTACAGAAAGGTCCCTGGATTAAAACCCTTATAATTTTTAAACATAAAATGATTTTTGATTGATTCTTTTTGTGTCCTCTTTAAATTTTTGTCTAGTTTTTTATCATATTTATTTGAAAAATATTTGGAATTTCTTTTGTGCACCTCACGGTATTTACGTTAGCGCGTATGTTTCTTTATACCGTAGATATCGAAGGAGGTGACGGAACCGTGAACTTCACCGAGCTAGGCTCCGACTACTCTGAACCAGGCAAGCATGTTTGAACTTTTGATATGATGAGTTTCTTGGGCATGTTTGCATTAAGTAGTTCATGGCATGTTTATGAGCATCTCGATGAATGTTATATTACATGCAAAGTTGAGGCAAGTGAGTTTTGAAAATCCATAAGTTGTTGGATATGAGTTTGCATGGCCATGTGATGGCATGAGAATGGGTAAGATGGTAGTGTTGTAGCGCTGCCAGTCTTATGCCAGACTATTTGACTCCAGTGTCAACATGAATCTGTCCAGTTTTCCATCCGTTTTCCCTTCCTGTACTACCACATGTTTCCCGCAAGGGATATGGCTTAGTAAGTTGCAAACCGCTTTCCTGGTACACACCAAATCAAGAGGCCGTGATGAGGGTTCCATGGCCCTGGATTAAAGCCAGTCATCCGGTTAGGGGGCATGGGTGTTTCCGGTTGGGACCGAGAGGGGGCACCCCTTAGAGCGCGTGTATATAAATTTGATCCCATGCTATTCGAGATTGTGATCTCCCCATCTCAAAGTTTTTCTTGAACACTATCTAGGGTGATTCCTGGCATCGTGAGGTGGGATGGGTGTGTACTGGTTAGATGTGTTTCTTTCGAAATACCGTAAACGGAACTAGTCCTTCGTGACTACGGAAATCCGTTGGCTGTGGGTAATTTGGTACAAACTCTGCAGAGTCAAAAATCCTTTGAATCATCTTATCCATGTCCAAGTACTGTGTTCAACTTATCTTGTCCAGTGTCAGTCTCAGTGACAAAAACTCCGGTGAACCACATGAGTGTTAAGTCCGGTTAAATGTTTATTCCTGTGGATGGACTAACCCGTTTATTATTATGTGTTGAATATTTCCTATGAGTATTATATCTTTGTGAGTTTAACAGATATGAATAGTGAAATTTAAGCCCTTTCTGCGATGTCGCTCAGACGTCCGACTGTGGCACGCTTGTTATTTACTTTCGATATAAGCCCTTTCTGCGATGTCGCTCAGACGTTCGACTGTGGCACGCTTGTTATTTACTTTTGATATAAGCCCTTTCTGCGATGTCGCTCAGACGTCCGACTGTGGCATGCTTGTTATTTACTTTCGATATAAGCCCTTTCTACGATGTCGCTCAGACATCCGACTATGGCACGCTTGTTATTTACTTGCGATATAAGCCCTTTCTGCGATGTCGCTCCGACGTCCGACTGTGGCACGCACATCATTTACTTTTCAATATAAGCCCTTTATGCGGTGTCGCTTAGACGCCCGACTGCGGCATGATTATTTATTTGTTCACCCTTCGCGGCGTCGCCCCAGACACCCGATCGGTTTTACTCCCTTTTACTTATCATGTTGTGCCAATATTTATGAATTTGAATGTGCATTAATACAATACTCATGACGCATTCATGCATGCATTTGTTATATCTTATGTCTGAACTGTCTTGCGAGTACTTTCAAAGTACTCACCTGGCTTGTTGATTTGGCCAGATGTTGACGAAGGTGATCTCATGGATGAAGAGTTCGATAGCGAGTCCGACGCCTAGAGGAGTCCCAGTCAGTCTCGAGTGATCCTGGATTTGGTTACTGTATTATATCCGCTTCTGCTACCCAAATAAATTCATCGAGCCTCACCTCGACGCTCGATGAGCTGCCAGTTTAGGAGTCATATTATCCATTCTCCACTGTGATATTCCACCACCACTTTTATCCCGAGTCAGTAGTATGCCACCACACCATTGTGTCATATCCGCCATTATGTATAATTATTGGCGTGCTTGTAATAAAATTGTTGAGCACCCTCAGCTCGACCCTGTAATATATTTAATGCTACTGGCTTACTGTATCAAGATTTTTTCTACCAGTAAGGAGGATTTTTCCTCATACTGGACTCAAAAGATCGGTTTCTCAATAAGCATTTTATTGGAAAACCGGTCGTGACACTACCCCCAGGGGTACAATGGTAAACTTTATGGACGTAAGGCCCAGCTGTCAGTCTCTTTGCCTGCGGGCCCTCCTGCCGACTGCTGGGGCCCACCGATTGGTGGGCCCAGCCGACTGGTCTGGTACGGAGCCGACAGGCCGCACCCGCCGCTGGCGGGTCCTGCCGGCTGCTGATTACTGTAGCCGTGCTTCTAATGGTGCAGGCTTGGTCATGGGGGCGTGGCTATAGTCCTGCCGCCTGGTAGGCGATTACTGCAGCCACTCCCCATCTCGTCTAGTTAATGGCGCGTGGGACCCATGGGAGGGGCAGGCCTACTTCCGCGGGCCGGCTCCCTACGGGTCCGTCTGGTGGCGCCCTTGCTGTCTTCCGGACTCTCACTGACTGGTAGGGCCCGTCTTCCGTGGATTGTACCGTCAGGCCGTCATGGGTACAGGACTCCGCCCACTATTGCTGACGTCAGGGATGGCATGGCAGCAGTGTTGTGCCAGACGGAGATCTCCGCTGGTACAATGCACTGTGCCCTGGCCATCCACCGGAAAAGGGGAGGGAGTGGGCTTCACTGTCGCCACTCCCTGTCCCATCCCCCTTGATGAGGGCATGGGCTTTGCTGGTGTCGTGGGCCGACTCCCCATGACCGGCTTCTCTGGAAGCTGCCAGTCGGAGTCGGCTGGTCTTGATCTCTTCTCTAGGACTCAGACGCATATGGGCTGTCGGCTGTTCCTCCAGCTGCCCTCCTGAAGTCGGCTCTCCGTCTGTTGTCTTGAGGGGCGCAGTCAGCCCCGTTTTCTTGAAATGTTATGGGCCTCGGGTTAGCCTACCCGCGGCCCATTGCTCCGACAGTTTTCATTTGATTAACGGGATCACATCATTAGAGAATGATGTGATTGAAAAGACCCATCCATTAGCTTAGTATGATGATCGTTTCATTTGTTGCTATTGCTTTCTCCATAACTTATACATGTTCCTATAACTATGAGATCATGCAACTCTGAATACCGGAGGAACACTTTATGTGCTACCAAACGTCACAACATAACTGCGTGATTATAAAGGTGCTCTACAGGTGTCTCCGATGGTGTTTGTTGAGTTGGCATAGATCGAGATTAGGATTTGTCGCTCCGATTGTTGGAGAGGTATCTTTGGGCCCTCTCGGTAATGCACATCACTATAAGCCTTGCAAGCAATGTGACTAATGAGTTAGTTGCGGGATGCATTACAGAACGAGTAAAGAGACTTGCCGCTAACGAGATTGAACTAGGTATTGAGATACCGACGATCGAATCTCGGGCAAGTAATATACCGATGACAAAGGGAACAACGTATATCGTTATGCGGTTTTGACCGATGAAGATCTTCGTAGAATATGTGGGAGCCAATATGAACATCCAGGTTCCGCTATTGGTCATTGACCGGAGACGTGTCTCAGTCATGTCTACATAGTTCTCGAACTCGGTGACGATTGGTATTATGAGTTTATGTGTTTTGATGTATCGAAGGTAGTTCTGAGTCCTAGATTTGATCACGGACATGACGAGGAGTCTCGAAATGGTCGAGACATAAAGATTGACACATTGGATGGCTATTTTCGGACACCGGAAGTGTTCTGGGTGATTTCGGAGAAAACCGGAGTACCGGAGGGTTACCGGAACCCCCCGGGAGAACTAATGGGCCACATGGGCCTTAGTGGAGAGAGAGAGGGCCAGCCAGGACAGGCCGCGTGCCCCCTCCCTCGCTGGTCCAAATTCGACTACGGAAGGGGGGGCGCCCCCTTTCCTTCTCCCTCTCCTCCTTCCTTTCCTCCTCCTAGTAGGAGTAGGAAAGGGGAGTCCTACTCCTACTAGGAGGACGACTCCTCCTCTCCTGGCGTGCCCCAAGGGCCGGCCGGCCTCCCAATTGCTCCTTTATATACGGGGGCAGGGGACACCCTAGAACACACAAGTTGATTGTTTCCAGCCGTGTGCGGTGCCCCCCTCCACCATAATCCACCTCGGTCATATCGTAGCGGTGCTTAGGCGAAGCCCTGTTCCAATAGCATCATCATCACCGTCATCACGCCGTCGTGCTGCCGAAGCTCTCCCTCGACACTCTGCTGTATCGTGAGTTCGGGGGACTTCACCGAGCTGAACATGTGCAGATCGCGGAGGTGTCGTACTTTTGGTACTAGGATCGGTCAATCATGAAGATGTACGACTACATCAACCGCATTGTCATAACGCTTCCGCTTATGGTCTACGAGGGTACGTGGACAACACTCTCCCGTCTCGTTGCTATGCATCACCATGATCTTGCATGTGCTTAGGAATTTTTTTTGAAATTACTGCATTCCCCAACGGGGGGGTCCCAAGCTGGTGATCTTGGCATGATGGTAAAAAGACAAACGGGGCACGATAGTTTACCCAGGTTCGGGCCCTCTCTAAGAGGTAAAACCCTATGTACTACTTGTTTTGTATTGATTGTGGATGCGGTATAAAGTATATGATGATCTACCTCGAGATCGTATAAATAAGCTCTAGTCTCAAAACTTTATCTCTAGAGCCTAAACCCCTAGGCTTATTGTAACACCCTTGATGTGACTATATCTCCCACGTGTCGAGGCACGACTTAGAGGCATAATCGCATTGAAGGCATATGTTGCAAGTGAGGTAATCTTCACACAACCCATGTAATATAATAAGGGAAAGAGATACATAGTTGGCTTACAATCGCCACTTCACACAAATACATGAATAAAGCATTACATCATTCAATTACACTCAAGGTCCGACTACGGAACCAAAATAAAAGAAGAACCCCAAATGCGACAAAGGTCCCCGATCGACCCCAACTGGGCTCCACTACTGATCAACTAGAACGAAACAACACAATGGACAAAGTCTTCATCGAGCTCCTCCTGAGCTTGGTTGCGTCATCTGCACGGTCTCATAGGCACCTGCAAGCTGGTTTTGGAAGTATCTGTGAGCCACAGGGACTCAGCAATCTCGCACCCTCGCGATCAAGACTATTTAAGCTTATGGGTAAGGTGAAAGGTATGAGGTGGAGTTGCAGCAAGCGACTAGCATATATGGTGGCTAACATACGCAAATGAGAGCGAGAAGAGATGGCAAAGCACGGTCGATAAAAGTATGATCAAGAAGTGATCCTGGACTACCTACGTCAAGCATAACTCCAACAACCATGTTCACTTCCCGGACTCTGCCGGAAAGACACCATCACGGTTACACATGCGGTTGATTCATTTTAATTAAGGTCGACTTCAGGTTTTCTACAACCGGACGTTAACAAATTCCCATCCGCCCATAACCGTGGGCATGGCTTTCGAAAGTTCAAATCCCTGCAGGGTGTCCCAACTTAGCCCATGACAAGCTCTCACGGTCAACGAAGGAATAGACCTCCACCCGAGACGTTCCGATCAGACTCGGTATCCCGGTACAACAAGACATTTCGACAGGGTAAAACTAAACCAGCAATACCGCCCAATGCGCCGACATCCTGATAGGAGCTGCACATATCTCGTTCTCAGGGCAACACCGGATGAGCGCTCCGTACAACTAAAACCAGCCCTCAAGTTTCCCCGAGGTGGCGCTGCAAAGGACTCTAGTTCGGACCAACACTTAGACAAGCACTGGCCCGAGGGGGTTAAAATAAAGATGACCCTCGGGATGCGCGACTCCCAAGGGATAAAAGGCTAGGTGGAAAATGGTAAAACCAATGTTGGGCATTGCTGGAGAAGCTTTACTTAAGGCGAACTGTCAAGGGGTTCCCATTATAGCCCAACCGCGTAAGGGACGCAAAATCCGGGAACATAACACCGGTATGACGGAAACTAGGGCGGCAAGAGTGGAACAAAACACCAGGCATAAGGCCGAGCCTTCCACCCTTTACCAAGTATATAGATGCATTAATTAAATAAGATATATAGTGATATCCCAACAAGTAAAACATGTTCCAAAAAGGAACGATCTCCATGTTCCAACAAGGAACAAACTTCAATCTTCACCTGCAAGTAACAACGCTATAAGAGGGGCTGAGCAAAGCGGTAACATAGCCAATCAACGGTTTGCTAGGACAACGGTGGGTTAGAGGCTGAACATGGCAATTTGGGAGGCTGACAAGCAAGTGGTAGGCATCGTAGCAATGGCATAGCAAAAGACCGAGCAAACTAGCATAGCAAAGATAGTAGTGATTTCGAGGGTATGATCATCTTGCCTGAAATCCCGCAAGGAAGAAGCACGAGTCCATGAAGAAGACAAACGGATGTAGATGAACGGGTCCTCACAAACTCGACGTTACCGGAACCAACCCGAAGAAGCAATCACCGGAAAAGAAGCACACAACATAGTAAACAACCAACACATCAACATGGCATGATGCACAATCAAGTATGATGCATGTCCGGTTTAAAGAGGCATGGCATGACAAAATGCACAAACAATCCTACAAATTAAGTGGAGCTCAATATGCAACGAGTTGCATATTGACGAAACACCACATCAATTATTTAGTTCTCTCTCGTTTATGTACCCAACAATATTAAATGTTGATTAACATGGCAAGGGGTGAAGCAAATGAAAACTACCTATCTAGTCAAGGTTAAATGAGGCCGGAAACAAAGAACAACAATTCCGGAAAATCCTCATATGCATAATTTAAGGTTTGGTACTGTTCTGCCCTAAACATTATTTTAGAGTTGTTTAACATGCAAATAAAGGTCATCATGATAAACTAGACAAAATTCTACCCCATTTACATATGAAGTTTATTAAAATCGGAGCTACGGTTATTTAGTTATGAATTAAATCATTTTAACATGGCATAGGAGCAAATTTAAACAAACAACATTTTAAACATTTCAAACATAGGTGAAAGTTGGATATTATTAATCTACACAAAATTCGGAGCAAGTTTCATATATAATTCATTTTAATCCGATGCACGGTTTGTGAGTTATTATATGCATGTACTCTAGGGACTATTCTGCAAAACAGGCAAACTCTAGAAATTAGACAAATTCACAGGCGGGGAAAAAAACACCTCGGGCCGAAACTGGGCAGCCCAACAGGCACAGGGGAGGAGGGGCGCTGGGATGTAGGTGGCTCATCATGGGCCAAGGCCCAACTGGAGGAGGAGGAAGGCCAGCAAAGGGCGACGCAGATCTGGGCCTTGGAGGCTGAGCGGTCAACAGGCGCGACGGGGCGAGGTGCGCTGCTCCCGTCTCTGAACTCTGAAGGCAGGAACAAAATCAAGGGGAGCAGCGGCGGCTTGGAGCGGCGCAGGACTCCGGCGAGGTCACCGGTGGCCGAGGACGAGGCCCAGCCGGCGGGATCCGGCCCGGAACGACCAGGGTGGCGGAGGCAACCGGTGGATCCATGGCCTTCGGGAGGCAGTGGACGAACAAGGCGAGGCGGAGATGGCGGTGCTGTTGGAAGCACGCATGATTGGCGCGAGGTGAAGCAGATAGGGGAGGCCTCGCGCGGGCGACTTGGCGTTGGCCCTCAAGATGAGTTGCAGGAGCTCGCTGCAAGGCATGGTGAGGCGGTGCTGGAATTTGGGGCTCCGACAGGAGGGATTTGAAGCGCAGGGGGTGGCGATCTCGAGCAGATCCGCTGGGTGGTGCTGCTTGGAGGTCCCCGAACAGAGCAGGTCCACGACGGTGGTGACATGGGCACGGGGCGTCGACGAGATGAAGGACGGCAGGGACGAGGTGACGGCGCCAGAGGACGGCTGCAGGGATGGTGAGAGGTCCTGGAGGAGGACGACTCGGGGAGGAGACGAGGGAGGCGCCTGGTGGTGCTGGCCTTGGTCGCCGGCGGAGGGGTCGGCGAGGACGGGCCCGATGCTCGGGAGGTTGAAGGCGCACGGGATCGAGGCTGGTGGGTGGATTGGATCGGGTCGGGGAAAATCGAGGAGGGCGGCTAGTTGGTTGGGCGCGGAAAACAAGGAGAGTGGCGGCGGCGTGGGGATTGATGGATGGGACAGCTCCCCTAGGTTTTAGGGTCTGGTCTGGTATAAATAGCAAAAGGATTTTCGGATAGAGGCATTTGGTCCGTCCGATCTTAAATGGAGGGTCGCGAAATAAAAGCTTAGGGAGACCAAATGAGAAAACAGTGACGTTTTGTAGATGTTTGGGGATGATCCAGACACAACGGTAACGACTGTCCGGGTCGGGTTCGGGACAGATTTCGGACGCGCGCGAGGGGGGCTGCGGGCTGACGAGAGGGGTTAGGGTTGGACCTGGCGGTAGGTAGTGAGTTGTGTAGACGGTCTCGAGCTGATAGAAGAGAAGAGAGGGAAAGCCCGACAACAGTTTCCGGAGACCGAAAACGTCCGACGTTAGACCGGCTACTATTGCCGCTATATTTATCCGTTGGGGCATCAAACGGACTCTGAATGCGACGAAACTTGACAGGCGGCCTACTAACAACAAAACAACACCACACGCCAACTTTCATCCCATTCCGAGAACATTTTCCGGCCACTTATAAAATACTATTTCGGACATGCCGCGGGCGCGTGCAAGTGTGGTTGTGCTCAGACCGGACAACGGAAGGAACGAGGAGGCCGGGACGGGTGCTAGTTTTGAAAAGGATGATGATGCTATGCACATGATGACATGATGAAATGCAACACGCAAGCAAATGACAAGGCAACAACAGCGAATAACTCGAAGACACTTGGCACATCGGTCTCGGGGCGTTACAACACTCCACCACTACGAGAGGATCTCGTCCCGAGATCTAGAATGGCACCGGAGGGAAAACGGAAGAGAAAGAGAAGAGGTAAACTAAGTTGCTTCTTTTGACAAACGAGTGAAACCACGAACCTTGAAGGGTTGAACAAATTCGAGAAAAGAATACCACGAAGGTGAACTAGGTCGAAAACACTCCGTTAGAAACGAGGGACAAAGAGCATTGCGAAACCTTGAGGTTGAAGGGAAGATATATATAGAAAAACACTCCGGTTAAGGAAGGGGATCAAGGAAGACCAAATTCAGGCAGCACTCCGGTTGAAAAGAAAAGGAATTGAATAATAACTTGATAAGATGAGAAGATATTTGATGAAATCACAACACACTGCCTCCATAACTATTGAATGGATGGAACAAAGGGAAGAAAGATCTCAGACAGCACTCCGGTTGAGAAGGGAGTCCAAAATTTGATAAGATGAGAGAGCTCAAATGAAAACACGACACTCCGGTTGAGAAAGGGATGCAAGACTTGATAAGGCAAAAAGAACTTGAACGAAGGGGCACAATACTCCGGTTAAGCAAGATAGCGAAGGAATAAGAGTGATATAATTTGGATAGCACTCCATCTGTAAATGGAAGGAATTGAACTTGACAAGATGAGAGGATACTTGAAAAGAGGACACAACACTCCAATTAAAAGGATAGGCACGACAAGAACACGATCCTGATAAAACAAGAAGATGGGTTGAAGAGAGCAACATCACCATGCCTCCGGAACAAAAGAGTAGAGTAAAGATAATTGAGACAAGCGAATGTAGAAGACAATGCCAACTTCTGCTACAAAAGATCCTGAAAAGGCATCTCTAGGAGAAGGGTTGAACGGAGTTGTTGGAAAAACCACCAACGAAAAGAATAGGTTGATATGGTCTTATGGAATATGTCTCAAATTATGAGGTGAAAAACCTGCCACTCACGGGAAAAGAATTAGATTGACAAGAACAAGGAGACGAGAAGGCTATATTACCGGGAGGATAAAAGAAGAACTTGGGTCATTTATGAGCACAATATAACAACAATCCTTAGGGAAGGATTTAGTTGAAATGTATTCCAAGACAATTACAATGACGAGAGTGATGGATTTAAATTATCTCATTCATGACAACATGTGAATCATGAAACATGAATTCAAATTATCAAGAATGACATAATACCACCTCCAAAGATACGGTAGAAAGAAATGCACTCCGGATTGCAAGAAGAAGAAAAACTTGAGCTCCATTGAAAAGAATCTCAATGAACACTTCGAGAAGGAATTAAATCCTTGAAGAACCATCATGTAGAACATTCATGAAGAACTCCGGTAATAAAAGAATGATCCAAAATAATTGAATGATGAAAAGAATAAGATTGAAGCCTCGCAATGATTTAGATAGAGAACTCTGTGATAATATAATTGAAAGAGGTTGGAACTCCGGGAAAGAAAGATGAGCACTTGAACCCAAGAATTTAATCATCAAGAACAAACTCCGGTAAACAAAAGGATGAACAAATGGAAGGAAAAAGAAGTTGAAAACACAAGGTGAATCCTTGCAATGATTTAGATGGACCTCCGTGGAGATGTAATTAAAAGAGGTTGGACTCCGGTAAAAGAAAGATGAAACAAATGAAACCAAGAATTTTTTATGAACCTCCCTAATAAGGAATTAATCACTTGAATGAACAAGAATAAGAATTATGTTATGCTTATCCTTCAACAATTTAATTGCTGACAAGCAACGGATTTAGCATACTACTTATTCTCGTAGAAAGGATTAAGATAGATATAGCGCAAACTTAAGAAGGTATTTCGACGAACCACCGGTACAATTGAAAACAACGAATAAATAGATAAGATAAGGAAGGGAAATATTGAATGAACCACCGTAAGAATTGAAAAGAATGAAAGAATTGATATGACAACGAATGACGAGAACTCTTGAATGAACCACCGTGAGAATTGAAAAGGAAAACGAAGAGAAGATAAAGAAACTCCGGAAAGAATTAGCACATGAACGAAGACGCTTGAGAGAATTAAGATACATGAGAGCGAAGAGATCACGAGCTGATTAGAGATCACTTGATGCACCGGTAAAATTTGGAGAATGATAACTGAAAGCTGGGAATGAATAATCTTAGATGATGGGCTCCGGATGAACAAACTGAAAAGGCTCCTGAATTACTCCGGATGGATAAAAAGAATTCTCACAATCGAACAATTATGAGAGGATGGCAACAATCTCGAATGACAAAACTTGAAGAAAATGGAGCAAGGTTGAAAGAAGAATCTTCTCCGGTCTTCCAAACTGAGAATGACGATGAGAAACACCATCATGAATTATTTATGAACTCCGGAAGAATCAAAACGAAGAGGTTGAGCCAATGATGAAAAGAATTGTGAAAGAACTAGCAGATGGCATTTGACTGATGATAAATCATTCTTACGTCAAACTTCGAAAGAATTTAGGCTAACTCCGGGAGAATAAGAAGAGTCAGGTAAGATCCTGGAAAAAGACCTGTGGGTTAGGGCCCACTGAAAAGATACACCGTAGAACGATTACAAAGAGAGATTGCACCGGTTGAAATTAAATGACTTGAAAGAGATAACATCCTCGAAATAGCTTGAATGAAAGAAGAGTGGATACACGAATCTTCGAGATATCTTCAGCACTCCGGAACAATTAAATAGCGAGAAGTGAATGAATATGAGGTGCACCGGCATGAAAGCATTGAAATGAGGAAAAGAATATGATCAACACCGAAAGCTTGAATTGGCAACACCGGAGAAGAAAAAGAATGATGAATGATGAACTAGAAACTCCGTTAGAATCTTTATGAGAATCACCAGATAAGAATATTGACAGAAAAGAATGGAGAGACTTCACATGAATAAAAGGATACTTGAATAAGAAATCTGAATCCTTGGCGAAAACAAAGGGAGGGAGGGTGGGAAAAACAAAGACAATTTGGAAATGGATGAAACAAACACCGTTGAGAAGAACTAATAATTGATCTTGCAGAAGTTGAAATGGTCGGATCTACTCGAAGAGAGGCACGCCGGTGAAAAAGATTGACATAACAGTCTCGATAAACGAGAAGGATTAGTATTCACATAGGAATATGAGAACACCATTTGGAAAAGGTATGGAACCAACACTTGACATTGAAGCAACTCGAATACCACAACTCAAAACAAAACAAAGAATTGGCTTGCAAAATAAACCGGAACAAACATATGATAGAGATTTCGTCCGAAGTTTTCGTGGTGGGACCTACACGGGCTTGATCGTACAGCACCATCATGTACAAGGTAGTGCACATGACATACGAAGCGTCCCCGAGTTAGCATAGCCAAGGACTCTTTAAGACACAACGAGACACTGTAAAATTGACCGTGAATAGGTGAACCACTAGACGTCGAACCCCAATTTCATATCATACATCCGTCGGAAAGATATCCTAAGAGCTACTTGAATTCCCACCTATGAAACTCCCGAAACTTTCCGGTTATGCAAACAGGTGTTGGGGATACAGGGGAAGCATAATATCTCACCCAAACTAGCAAATCCTACATCCAGCTGTATCCATCCTTCAACACATAACCAAGAAACCTTCGGAAATCGTCTACCTCAACCTTCGAAAAGCATCCGTTATACAAGTTATGGCGATACTCCCGAACTCCCGCCCCAGTACTGGGTGGCGTCGAGGTTATCTCACCAACGAACTGCATAAAAGAGATTTTCAATGTCGGCGTACTAAACTCAGGTATACCAGAATTGCAACGATAAAATTATGATGACAACACCTCAGAGCTCAACTCCCCGGGACACTTCCACTAAACCCCTGACAGGAGGCACCAAGACAATGTTCTCATCATAAAACCATCGGAACGATTCCAAGATACCCGCGTGATCCTAAAAAAAATTTAGTGAAAATTTGAGAAGGGAAGAGTCAAAACTCTACGTCAGGAAGCCTTACCAGAGCGATGAAGAGACTGGGAAGTAAAAAGAATTCCTAAGCTCTCCGATATATAATTCCTAGATGACTCAAAACATTTTTCTAGACACAACTCGGCCGCTAAAAACGATCAAGCAATGGGGGCTCCTAAGGTCGGGGAAGGCTCTGATTACCAACTTGTAACACCCTCGATGCGACTATATCTCCCACATGTCGAGGCACGACTTAGAGGCATAATCGCATTGAAGGCATATGTCGCAAGTGAGGTAATCTTCACACAACCCATGTAATATAATAAGGGAAAGAGATACATAGTTGGCTTACAATCGCCACTTCACACAAATACATGAATAAAGCATTACATCATTCAATTACACTCAAGGTCCGACTACGGAACCAAAATAAAAGAAGAACCCCAAATGCGACAAAGGTCCCCGATCGACCCCAACTGGGCTCCACTACTGATCAACTAGAGCGAAACAACACAATGGACAAAGTCTTCATCGAGCTCCTCCTGAGCTTGGTTGCGTCATCTGCACGGTCTCATAGGCACCTGCAAGCTGGTTTTGGAAGTATCTGTGAGCCACAGGGACTCAGCAATCTCGCACCCTCGCGATCAAGACTATTTAAGCTTATGGGTAAGGTGAAAGGTATGACGTGGAGTTGCAGCAAGCGACTAGCATATATGGTGGCTACCATACGCAAATGAGAGCGAGAAGAGATGGCAAAGCACGGTCGATAAAAGTATGATCAAGAAGTGATCCTGGACTACCTACGTCAAGCATAACTCCAACAACCGTGTTCACTTCCCGGACTTCGCCGGAAAGAGATCATCATGGTTACACACGCGGTTGATTCATTTTAATTAAGGTCGACTTCAGGTTTTCTACAACCGGACATTAACAATTTCCCATCTGCCCATAACCGCGGGCACGGCTTTCGAAAGTTCAAATCCCTGCAGGGTGTCCCAACTTAGCCCATGACAAGCTCTCACGGTCAACGAAGGAATAGACCTCCACCCGAGACGTTCCGATCAGACTCGGTATCCCGGTACAACAAGACATTTCGACAGGGTAAAACTAAACCAGCAATACCGCCCGATGCGCCGACATCCTGATAGGAGCTGCACATATCTCGTTCTCAGGGCAACACCGGATGAGCGCTCTGTACAACTAAAACCAGCCCTCAAGTTTCCCCGAGGTGGCGCTGGAAAGGACTCTAGTTCGGACCAACACTTAGACAAGCACTGGCCCGGGGGTGTTAAAATAAAGATGACCCTCGGGATGCGCGACTTCCAAGGGAAAAAGGCTAGGTGGCAAATGGTAAAACCAATGTTGGGCATTGCTGGAGAAGCTTTACTTAAGGCGAACTGTCAAGGGGTTCCCATTATAGCCCAACCGCGTAAGGGACGCAAAATCCGGGAACATAACACCGATATGATGGAAACTAGGGCGACAAGAGTGGAACAAAACACCAGGCATAAGGCCGAGCCTTCCACCCTTTACCAAGTATATAGATGCATTAATTAAATAAGATATATAGTGATATCCCAACAAGTAAAACATGTTCCAAAAAGGAACGATCTCCATGTTCCAACAAGGAACAAACTTCAATCTTCACCTGCAACTAACAACGCTATAAGAGGGGCTGAGCAAAGCGGTAACATAGCCAATCAACGGTTTGCTAGGACAACGGTGGGTTAGAGGCTGAACATGGCAATTTGGGAGGCTGACAAGCAAGTGGTAGGCATCATAGCAATGGCATAGCAAAAGAGCGAGCAAACTAGCATAGCAAAGATAGTAGTGATTTCGAGGGTATGATCATCTTGCCTGAAATCCCGCAAGGAAGAAGAACGAGTCCATGAAGAAGACAAACGGACGTAGATGAACGGATCCTCACAAACTCGACGTTACCGGAACCAACCCGAAGAAGCAATCACCGGAAAAGAAGCACACAACATAGTAAACAACCAACACATCAACATGGCATGATGCACAATCAAGTATGATGCATGTCCGGTTTAAAGAGGCATGGCATGGCAAAATGCACAAACAATCCTACAAATTAAGTGGAGCTCAATATGCAACGAGTTGCATATTGACGAAACACCACATCAATTATTTAGTTCTCTCTCGTTTATGTACCCAACAATATTAAATGTTGATTAACATGGCAAGGGGTGAAGCAAATGAAAACTACCTATCTAGTCAAGGTTAAATGAGGCCGGAAACAAAGAACAACAATTCCGCAAAATCCTCATATGCATAATTTAAGGTTTGGTACTGTTCTGCCCGTAACATTATTTTAGAGTTGTTTAACATGCAAATAAAGGTCACCATGATAAACTACACAAAATTCTACCCCATTTATCTATAAAGTTTATTAAAATCGGAGCTACGGTTATTTAGTTATGAATTAAATCATTTTAACATGGCATAGGAGCAAATTTAAACAAACAACATTTCAAACATAGGTGAAAGTTGGATATTATTAATCTACACAAAATTTGGAGCAAGTTTCATATATAATTCATTTTAATCCGATGCACGGTTTGTGAGTTATTATATGCATGTACTCTAGGGACTATTCTGCAAAACAGGCAAACTCTGGAAATTAGACAAATTCACAAGCGGGGAAAAAAACACCTCAGGCTGAAACTGGGTAGGCCAACAGGCACAGGGGAGGAGGGGCGCTGGGATGTAGGTGGCTCATCATGGGCCAGGGCCCAACTGGAGGAGGAGGAAGGCCAGCAAAGGGCGGCGCAGATCTGGGCCTTGGAGGCCGAGCGGTCAACAGGCGCGACGGGGCGAGGTGCGCTGCTCCCGTCTCTGAACTCTGAAGGCTGGAACAAAATCAAGGGGAGCAGCGACGGCTTGGAGCGGCGCAGGACTCCGGCGAGGTCACCGGTGGCCGAGGACGAGGCCCAGCCGGCGGGATCCGGCCCGGAACGACCAGGGTGGCGGAGGCAACCGGTGGATCCATGGCCTTCTGGAGGCAGCGGACAAACAAGGCGAGGCGGAGATGGCGCTGCTGTTGGAAGCACGCATGATTGGCGTGAGGTGAAGCAGATAGGGGAGGCCTCGCGCGGGCGACTTGGCGTTGGCCCTCGAGATGAGCTGCAGGAGCTCGCTACAAGGCATGGTGAGGCTGTGCTGCAATTTGGGGCTCCGACAGGAGGGATTTGAAGCGCAGGGGGTGGTGATCTCGAGCAGATCCGCTGGGTGGTGCTGATTGGAGGTCCCCGGACAGAGCAGGTCCACGACGGTGGTGACATGGGCACGGGGCGTCGACGAGATGAAGGACGGCAGGGACGAGGTGACGGCGCCAGAGGACGGCTGCGGGGACGGTGAGAGGTCCTGGAGGAGGACGACTCGGGGAGGAGACGAGGGAGGCGCCTGGTGGTGCTGGCCTTGGTCGCCGGCGGAGGGGTCGGCGAGGACGGGCCCGATGCTCGGGAGGTTGAAGGCGCACGGGATCGAGGCTGGTGGGTGGATTGGATTGGGTCAGGGAAAATCGAGGAGGGCGGCTGGTTGGTTGGGCGTGGAAAACAAGGAGAGTGGCGGCGGCGTGGGCATTGATGGATGGGATAGCTCCCCTAGGTTTTAGGGTCTGGTCTGGTAGAAATAGCAAAAGGATTTTCGGATAGAGGCATTTGGTCCGTCTGATCTTAAACGGAGGGTCGCGAAATAAAAGCTTAGGGAGACCAAATGAGAAAACGGTGACGTTTTGTAGATGTTTGGGGATGATCCGGATACAACGGTAACGACTGTCCGGGTCGGGTCCGGGACAGATTTCGGACGCGTGCGAGGGGGGCTGCGGGCTGACGAGAGGGGTTAGGGTTGGACCTGGCGGTAGGTAGTGAGTTGTGTAGACGGTCTCGAGCTGAGAGAAGAGAAGAGAGGGAAAGCCCGACAACAGTTTCCGGAGACCGAAAACGTCCGACGTTAGACCGGCTACTATTGCCGCTATATTTATCCGTTGGGGCATCAAACGGACTCTGAATGCGACGAAACTTCACAGGCGGCCTACTAACAACAAAACAACACCACACGCCAACTTTCATCCCATTCCGAGAACATTTTCTGGCCACTTATAAAATACTATTTCGGACATGCCGCGGGCGCGTGCAAGTGTGGTTGTGCTCAGACCGGACAACGGAAGGAACGAGGAGGCCGGGACAGATGCAAGTTTTTAAAAGGATGATGATGCTATGCACATGATGACATGATGAAATGCAACATGCAAGCAAATGACAAGGCAACAACAGCGAATAACTCGAAGACACTTGGCACATCGGTCTCGGGGCGTTACACTTATGTAGGCACCAGGGGTATCTAGGGTTACAAGTATGAGGACTACAACTTGGGATAACATGCCGATCATTCAAATACGCCTTGAAGTATACCACAAGTCTTCGGAGGATTCCATCTTCAGTACACTACGGGCCAGGGCATACGCAGCCCATTCTTCGATCATCGGCTCGGCCCAACAATGGGGGGCCGACGTGGCGTAGACCCACTAATTTAGGACACCGTCATCAGGTGCTTCAGATCTATGAGGAGTACAACAGTGATAATTGCGGTTCCAGGGTGCTCGTCCTTAGAGGCACGTGCTTGAAGACTTTCTGGTTGTCCTCAGAAAGTCAAGCCAACTCAGGTAGGGGAGCGGCGATAGCGGTGCATCACCTGCTCGTTCTAGTAAGAGTGGTTGTTGATGGTCTCGGAATCTAATGTATTTTTTTGTTTTGTTTGAGATGTTTTGTATTTTTGATGATTTCTTTAATAAATCGGATCCTTTTCTTTCCCGAGAAAATGAGAACTTGCTCCACGCAGGAGATATTTCTTTTATACCATTCATGTGGCTTGCAACTGCAACCGCACAGATTTGTGGAAAGTGACGCTTGTGATAGCTGACAAGCTAGGTGGCAGAACTACTTAAATTGTATCTCTGGGCCCTCTCGGTAATGCACATCACTATAAGCCTTGCAAGCAATGTGACTAATGAGTTCGTTGTGGGATGATGCATTACGGAACGAGTAAAGAGACTTGACAGTAACGAGATTGAACTATGTCTTGAGATACCAATGATCGAATCTCGGGCAAGTAACATACCGATGACAAAGGGAACAACGTATACCGTTATGCGGTTTGACCAATAAAGATCTTTGTAGAATATGTAGGAACCAATATGAGCATCCAGGTTCCGCTATTGGTTATTGACTGGAGACATGTCTCGGTCATGTCTACATAGTTCTCGAACCCGTAGGGTCCGCACGCTTAACGTTCGGTGACGATTGGTATTACGAGTTTATGTGTTTTGATGTACTGAAGGTAGTTCGGAGTCCCGTATTTGATCACGGACATAACGAGGAGTCTCGAAATAGTCGAGATGTAAAGATCGATATATTGGAAGCCTACATTTGGACATCGGAATGGTTCTGGGTGAAAACGGGAGTATACCGGAGCACCGGGAGGTTACCGGAACCCCCCGGGAGCTATATGGGCCTTATTGGGCCTTAGTGGGAGAGAGGGGAAAGGACCAAAGGAGGGGGCGCCCCCCAAGCCCAATCCGAATTGGGAGGGGGGCCGACCCCCCCTTTCCTTCCTCCTCCCTCCTCCTTCCTTCTCTCCTAAATCCAACAAGGCAAAGGGGGGAATCCTACTCCCGGTGGGAGTAGGACTCCCCTTGGGGCGCGCCTAGGAGGTCGTCCCCCTCCTCCACTCCTTTATATATGGGGGAGGGGGCACCCCATAGACACACAAGTTGATCATTGATCTTGAGCTGTGTGCGATGCCCCCCTCCACCATAATCCACCTCGGTAATATCGTAGCGGTGCTTAGGCGAAGCCCTTTTCCGGTAGCAACATCATCACTGTCATCATGCCATCGTGCTGAGGAAGCTCTCCCTGGAAGCTCTACTGGATCGTGAGTTCGCAGGACGTCACCGAGCTGAACGTGTGTAGATCGCGGAGGTGCCGTACCTTCGGTGCCAAATCGGTCGATCGTGAAGACGTATGACTACATCAACCGCGTTGTCATAACGCTTCCGCTTACGGTCTACGAGGGTACTTAGACAATAATCTCCGCTCTCGTTGCTATGCATCACCATGATTTTGCGTGTGCGCAGGATTTTTTTTGAAATTACTGTGTTCCCCAACAGTGGCATTCGAGCCAGGTTTATGCGTAGATGTTATATGCAGGAGTAGAACACAAAGGAGTTGTGGGCGTGGGTATATACATATTGCTTGCCGTCACTAGTTGATTCTTGATTCAGTGGCATTGTTGGATGAAGCGGCTCAGACCGACATTACGCGTATACTTACGCGAGACTAGTTCTACCGACGTGCTTCGCACACAGGTGGCTAGTGGGTGTCTGTTTCTCCAGCTTTAGCTGAATCAGATTCAATGAACAGGGTTCTTTCTGAAGATCAAAAAGCAATCACTATACCGCGTTGTGGTCTTTGATGCGTAGGTAAGATGGTTTTTGCTCAGCCCGTAGCAGCCACATAAAACTTGCAACAACAAAGTAGAGGATGTCTAACTTGTTTTTGCAGGGCATGTTGTGATGTGATATAGTCAAGACATGATGCTAAATTTTATTGTATGATATGATCACGTTTTGTAACACTATTATCGGCAACTAACAGGAGCCATATGGTTGTCGCTTTATTGTATGAAATGCAATCGCCATGTAATTGCTTTACTTTATCACTAAGCGATAGCGATAGTCGTAGAAGCAATAGTTGGCGAGACGACAACGATGCCTCGATGGAGATCAAGGTGTCAAGTTGGTGATGATGGTGATCATGACGGTGCTTTGGAGATGGAGATCAAAGGCACAAGATGATGATGGCCATATCATATCACTTATATTGATTGCATGTGATGTTTATCCTTTATGCATCTTATTTTGCTTAGTTCGGCGGTAGCATTATAAGATGATCTCTCACTAAATTTCAAGGCATAAGTGAAAGCACAAGTGCTCCCCGGGTGATTTTGGTAATTAATGTCAACATATCTCTTGTTGGACTAATATTTTCATCTAGCATATTTCAGATAAGTCCAACAGTGGAGTGGCATGGACCAGAGGATGTGGAACCCCTTCAAGATGCTGAGGACAAAGGATTGGCTCAAGCTCAAAGCACAAGACTCTACATTTTTCATTTTAGTGATCCAAGATCACATTGAGTCCATAGGAAAGCCAATACTATTAAGAGGGGGTGAGGTGTTGCTTAATGGCTTGATTGCTCAACGTGCTTAGTGATATGCTCCACAACCCTCAACTACTTTCTCACATCCAAATATGTCCCAAACCAAAAGTCAAACTCAGCCCCACCGATTTTATCTATCTGGCGCCACCGAGTTCACTTGACATAAGCCACTGCCAGAAACCCTAGTCAATTCGGTCTCACCGATGGGATCTTGGTCTCACCGAAATGGGCTTGCAAACTCTCTATTGCCTATTACATCAATGTCGGTCTCACAGAAATATGTAATCGGCTCCACCAAGTTTGCCTGGCCAACTCTCTGTTTGGCTTATTACCAAAATCGGTTCCACCGAGTTTGTGTAATCGGTCCAACCGAGATAAGGCTTTACGCTAACCATAGCACATCGGTCCCACCGAGTTGATCAAGCCGGTCCCACCGAAAACCCTAACGGTCACATTATGAACTAAATCGGTCTGACCGAGTTGTATGATTCGGCACCACCTAGTTTGGTGATTTGTGTGTAACGGTTAGCTTTTGTGTGGAGGCTATATATACACCTCCACCCACTCTTCGCTAAGTGAGAGAGCCATCAGAACATGCCTACACTTCCAACATACATTTTCTCAGAGAGAACCACCTACACTTGTGTTGAGGTCAAGATATTCCATTCCAACCACATAAATCTTGATCTCTAGCCTTCCCCAAATTGCTTTCCACTCAAATCATCTTTCTACCAAATCCAATCCTATGAGAGAGAGTTGAGTGTTGCGGAGACTATCATTTGAAGCACAAGAGCAAGGAGTTCATCATCAACACACCATTTGTTACCTCTTGGAGAGTGGTGTCTCCTAGATTGGCTAGGTGTCACTTGGGAGCCTCCATCAAGATTGTGGAGTTGAACCAAGGAGTTTGTACGGGCAAGGAGATCGCCTACTTCGTGAAGATCTACCCTAGTGAGGCAAGTCCTTCGTGGGCGATGGCCATGGTGGGATAGACAAGGGTGCTTCTTCGTGGACCCTTCGTGGGTGGAGCCCTCCGTGGACTCGCGCAACCGTTACCCTTCATGGGTTGAAGTCTCCATCAACGTGGATGTACGATAGCACCACCTATCGGAACCACGCCAAAAATCTCCGTGTCTACATTGCGTTTGCTCCCTCCAAACTCCTCCATTTATCTTGATATGCAATTGTTTTAGATTCCGCTGCTATACTCTTAGAATTGCATGTGTAGGTTGGTTGCTTGACTTGTGCTAAGCTGCTAAAATCTGCCAAGAATTAAAATTGGGAAAAGGCTAGATTTTTATTTGGTCAAGTAGTCTAATCACCCCCCATCTAGACATACTTTCGATCCTACAATAAGTGTTCTCCCTGAGTATGCACCATTGCTACAGTTTGTTGTGCCGAGACACCATGTGATGATCGGGTGTGATAAGCTCTACGTTCACATACAACGGGTGCAAGCCAGTTTTGCACACAAGAATACTCGGGTTAAACTTGACGAGCCTAGCATATGCAGATATGGCCTCGGAACACTTAGACCGAAAGGTCGAGCGTGAATCATATAGTAGATATGATCAACATAGTGATGTTCACCATTGAAAACTACTCCATCTCACGTGATGATCGGACATGGTTTAGTTGATATGGATCACGTGATCACTTAGATGATTAGAGAGATGTCTATCTAAGTGGGAGTTCTTAAGTAATTTGATTAATTGAACTTTAATTTATCATGAACTTAGTACCTGATAGTATTATGCATGTCTATGTTGTTGTAGATAGATGGACCGTGCTGTTGTTCCGTTGAATTTTAATGCATTCCTAGAGAAAGCTGAGTTGAAAGATGATGGTAGAAACTACACGGACTGGGTCCGTAACTTGAGGATTATCCTCATTGCTGGACAGAAGAATTACGTCCTGGAAGCACCGGTAGGTGACAAACCCGCTGCAGGAGCAACACAAGATGTTATGAACACCTGGCAGAGCAAAGCTGATGACTACTCGATAGTTCAATGTGCCATGCTTTACGGCTTAGAACCAGGACTTCAATGACGTTGTGAACGTCATGGAGCATATGAGATGTTCCAGGAGTTGAAGTTAATACTTCAAGCAAATGCCTGGGTTGAGAGATATGAAGTCTCCAATAAGTTCTACAGCTGCAAGATGGAGGAGAATAGTTCTGTCAGTGAACATATACTCAGAATGTCTGGGTACCACAACCACTTGACTCAACTGGGAGTTAATCTTACTGATGATAGTGTCATTGATAGAGTTCTTCAATCACTGCCACCAAGCTACAAGAGCTTTGTGATGAACTATAATATGCAAGGGATGGATAAAATGATTCCTGAGCGCTTCGCAATGCGAAAGGCTGCGGAGGTAGAAATCAAGAAGAAGCATTAAGTGTTGATGGCCAACAAGACCACCAGTTTCAAGAAAAAGGGTAAAGGGAAGAAGGGGAACTTCAAGAATAACAGCAGGCCAATTGATGCTCAAGTGAAGAAACCCAAGTCTGGACCTAAGCCTGTTGCTGAGTGCTTCTACTGCAAAGGAACTGGTCACTGGAAGCAGAACTGCGCCAAGTATTTGGCGGAGAAGAAGGATGACAAAGTGGAAGGTATATTTGATATACATGTTATTGATGTGTACCTTACTAATGCTCGTGGTAGTGCCTGGGTATTTGATACTGTTTCAGTTGCTAACATTTGCAACTCGAAACAGGGGCTATGGATTAAGCGAAGATTGGCTAAGGACGAGGTGACGATGCACGTGGGAAATGGTTCCAAATTCGATGTGATCGCCGTCGGCACGCTACCTCTACGTCTACCTTCGGGATTAGTTTTAGGCCGAAATAGTTGTCATTTGGTGCCAGCGTTGAGCATGAACATTATATCTGTATCTTGTTTGATGCGAGACGGTTATTCATTTAAATCAAATAATAATGGTTGTTCTATTAATATGAGTAATATCTTTTATGGTCATGCACCCCTGATGAGTGGTCTATTTTTACTAAATCTTGATAGTAGTGATACACATGTTCATAGTATTGAAGCCAAAAGATGCAGAGTTGATGATGATAGTGCAACTTATTTGTGACACTGCCGTTTAGGTCATATTGGTGTAAAGTGCATGAAGAAACTCCATTCTGATGGACTTCTGGAATCACTTGATTATGAATCACTTGGTACTTGCGAACCATGCCTCATGGGCAAGATGACTAAAACTTCGTTCTCCGAAACAAAGGAGCGAGCAATAGAGTTATTGGAAATCATACATACTGATGTATGTGGTCCAATGATCATTGAAGCTCGCGGCGGATATTGTTATTTTCTCACCTTCACAGATGATTTGAGCACATATGGGTATATCTAATTGATGAAACATAAGTCTGAAACATTTGAAAAGTTTAAAGAATTTCAGAGTGAAGTGGAAAATCATCGTAACAAGAAAATCAAGTTTCTACGATCTGATCGTGGAGGTGAGTATATGAGTTATGAGTTTGGACTTCATTTGAAACAATTTGGAATAGTTTCGCAACTCACGCCACCTGGAACACCACAACGTAATGGTGTGTCCGAACGTCATAACCGCACTTTATTAGATATGTGCTACCTCTTGAGCACAACGTTTGTTTTCCCTTGAAGAGGAAAGTGTCATGCAGCAAAGCAGCGTAAGTATTTCCCTCAGTTTTTGAGAACCAAGGTATCAATCCAGTAGGAGACTACACGCAAGTCACCTCGCACCTACATAAACTTATAAGAACCTCGCAACCAACGCGATAAAGGGGTTGTCAATCCCTTCACGGTCACTTACGAGAGTGAGATCTGATAGAGATAATAAGATAAATATTTTTGGTATTTTTATGATATAGATTGGAACATAAAGATTGCAAAATAAAATAGCTTAGAAACTTATATGATGGAAAATAGACCCGGGGGCCTTAGGTTTCACTAGTGGCTTCTCTCAAGATAGCATAAGTATTACAGTGGGTGATCAAATTACTGTCGAGCAATTGATAGAAAAGTGCATAATTATGAGAATATCTAGGCATGATCATGTATATAGGCATCACGTCTGCAACAAGTAGACCGAAATGATTCTGCATCTACTACTATTACTCCACATATCGACCGCTATCCAGCATGCATCTAGAGTATTAAGTTCATAAGAATAGAGTAATGCATTAGGCAAGATGACATGATGTAGAGAGATAAACTCAAGCAATATGATATAAACCCCTTTTTATCCTCGATGGCAACAATACAATACGTGCCTTGCTGCCCCTGCTGTCACTGGGAAAGGACACCACAAGATTGAACCCAAAGCTAAGCAATTCTCCCATTGCAAGAAAGATCAATCTAGTAGGCCAAACCAAACTGATAATTCGAAGATACTTGCAAAGATAACAAATCATACATAAAAGATTTCAGAGAAGAATCAAATATTGTTCATAGATAAACTTGATCATAAACCCACAATTCATCGGATCTCAACGAACACACCGCAAAAAGAATTACATTGAATAGATCTCCAAGAAGATCGAGGAGAACTTTGTATTGAGATCCAAAGAGAGAGAAGAAGTCATCTAGCTAATAACTATGGCCACGAAGGTCTGTGGTAAATTACTCACACATCATCGGAGAGGCTATGGTGTTGATGTAGAAGCCCTCCGTGATCGATTCCCCCGCCGATGGAGCTCCGGAAAAGGCCCCAAGATGGGATCTCTTGGGTACAGAATGTTGCGGCGGTGGAAATAGGGTTTCATGGTGCTCTTGGATGTTTTTGGGGTATATGGATATATATATGAGGAAGAAGTAGTTCGGTGGAGCTGCGAGGGGCCCACGAGGATGGGGGGCGCGCCTCCCTGCATTGTGGCTTCCTCGCTCCTTTCTTGACGTCTACTCCAAGTCCCCTGAATCACGTTTGTTCCAAAAATAACTCTCCCGATGGTTTCATTCCATTTGGATTCCGTTTGATATTCCTTTTCTATGAAACACTGAAATAGGCAAAAAAACAAAAATTTGCACTGGGCCTTGGGTGTGGCACCCTGGCTCAGAGCAACCGGTTTACCATGCATTGCCAGCCCAGAGACCATGTCTTCTGGCAACACACAACATCTTTGTACAGAAAACAGCCGCTTTATTGATGCTAGCGGATCATAGTTTATATTACAACAGGTGGCGAGGCCAAGCGGCACACACGGTGCGGCTGAACAATATGTACATTATTTAGTGAACATAAAGGGGGCCTCGATCAGAACAACTACGTGGCAGCGGAACAACGTCATAGCGGAACTCCATAGCACAGGGACACCGATGTGGACACGATCTAGACTCAGACGGCACTCCTTTCCAACGAGACTTTCTTGAAAGCTGGCATGACATGCCAGGTCAGTACATTGAATGTACTTGCAAGCTGATGTCTACTACACAACCTTCTTCTTGTAGACGTTGTTGGACCTCCAAGTGCAGAGGTTTGTAGGACAGTTGCAAATTTCCCTCAAGTGGACGACCTAAGGTTTATCAATCCGCAAGAGGCGTAGGATGAATATGGTCTTTCTCAAGCAACCCTGCAAGCAAATAACAAAGAGTCTCTTTTGTCCCCAACACACCCAATACAATGGTAAATTGTATAGGTGCACTAGTTCGGCGAAGAGATGGTGATACAAGGGCAATATGGATAGTAGATAATAGTTTTTGTAATCTGAAAATATAAAAACAGCAAGGTAACTAATGATAAAAGTGAGCATAAACGGTATTGCAATGCGTTGAAACAAGGTCTAGGGTTCATACTTTCACTAGTACAAGTCCTCTCAACAATAATAACATAATTGGATCACATAACTATCCCTCAACATGCAACAAAGAGTCACTCCAAAGTCACTAATAGCGGAGAACGAACGAAGAGATTATGGTAGGGTATGAAACCACCTCAAAGTTATTCTTTCCAATCAATCCGTTGGGCTATTCCTATAAGTGTCACAAACAGCCCTAGAGTTCGTACTAGAATAACACCTTAAGACACAAATCAACCAAAACCCTAATGTCACCTAGATACTCCAATGTCACCTCAAGTATCCGTGGGTATGATTATACGATATGCATCACACAATCTTAGATTCATCTATGCAACCAACACATAGAACCTCAAAGAGTGCCCCAAAGTTTCTACCGGAGAATCACAACGAAAACGTGTGCCAACCCCTATGCATAGGTTCATGGGCGGAACCCGCAAGTTGATCACCAAAACATACATCGAGTGAATCACATGGTATCCCATTGTCACCACAGATACGCACGGCAAGACATACATCAAGTGTTCTCAAATCTTTAAAGACTCAATCCGATAAGATAACTTCAAAGGGAAAACTCAATTCATTACAAGAGAGTAGAGGGGGGAGAAAACATCATAGGATCCAAATATAATAGCAAAGCTCGCGAAACATCAAGATCGTATCACCTCAAGAACACGAGAGAGAGAGAGAGATATCAAACACATAGCTACTGGTACATACCCTCAGCTCCGAGGGAGAACTGCTCCCTCCTGCCATGGAGAGCACCGGGATGATGAAGATGGCCACCGGAGAGGGATTGCCCCCTCCGGCAGGGTGCCGGAACGGGTCTGGATTGGCTTTCGGTGGCTACGGAGGCTTCTGGCGGCAGAACTCCCGATCTATTGTGCCCCCGATCGTTTTAGGGTATAAGGAGATATATAGGCGGAAGAAGTACGTCAGGGGGGCCACGAGGGGCCCACGAGGGTGGAGGGTGCGCCCCCTGCCTCGTGGCCTCCTTATAGATCCCCTGACATACACTCCAAGTCTTCTGGGCTTCTTTTGATCCAAAAATAACTTCCGTGAAGTTTCAGGTCAATTGGACTCCGTTTGGTTTTCCTTTTCTGCGATATTCTAAAACAAGGTAAAAACAAAAACTAGCACTGTGCTCTGGGTTAATAGGTTAGTCCCAAAAATGATATAAAAGTGTATAATAAAGCCCATAAACATCCAAAATAGTAGATAATATAGCATGGAGCAATAAAAAATTATAGATACATTGGAGACATATCAGCATCCCCAAGCTTAATTCTTGCTCGTCCTCGAGTAGGTAAATGATAAAAATAGAATTTTTTGATGTGAAATGCTACTTGGCATAATTTTAATGTAATTCTTCTTAATTGTGGCATGAATATTCAGATTCATAAGATTCAATACAAAAGTTTAATATTGACATAGAAACTATAATACTTCAAGCATACTAACTAAGCAATCATGTCTTCTCAAAATAACATGGCCAAAGAAAGTTCATCCCTACAAAATCATATAGTTTAGTCATGCTCCATTTTCATCACACAAGAATGCTCTTATCATGCACAAACCCGATGACAAGCCAAGCAATTGTTTCATACTTTAGTAATCTCAAACCTATAAACTTTCATGCAATATATGAGCGCGAGCCATGGACATAGCACTATGGGTGGAATAGAATATGATGATGGGGGTTATGTGGAGAAGACAAAAAAGGAGAAAGTCTCACATCAACGAGGCTAATCAATGGGCTATGGAGATGCCCATCGATTGATGTTAATGCAAGGAGTAGGGATTGCCATGCAACGGATGCACTTGTCGGATTTCAGGTTCCGGCAGACCCTTGAGGTTCGAACACTGGGGTGCGCGCGGAGGTTTCGCCTCCTACCTACCTGCACCCCTCCGCCATGCTAGGATCAAAACTATGGGAAGAACAGAACAAGAGACACAGGGTTTATACAGGTTCGGGCCACCGTTGTGGTGTAATAGCCTACTCCAGTTGGTGGTGGATGGATTGCCTCTTGGGCTGATGATGATGAACGGTACAAGGAAGAACAGCCTCGCGAGGGTCTGCTCTTGGCTGGGGCGACGAACTGCTGGGAGGAGTTCAGTCACCTTTCTCTCTCTCTCTCCCTCTCTCTCTCTCTCTCTCTCTCTCTCTCTCTCTAACCAGTCGATCCCTAGAGACACTTCAACGCGACCGAACCGACCCCTTGCCATGTGGGTGGCTGGTCCTATTTATAGAGGCCCTGGTCCTCTTCCCAAATATTGTGCGGGAAGGGAGCCAACAATGGCGGGCTAATTTGAAGGGGGGCAGCAAGCATCAGCTATCCTGACAAAAGTAGTCTTCGTCTGTGCAAAGCTCTGGTGATGACGCCGTCTTGGGCTCCACGGTGACCTCCGTCTCGTAGTCCTCCTGGTCTTGGTCTCGTTGCACCGAAATGGCAACCTTTGCCTGATGCCTCGGTACTCCGCGGCTGCGCTTGCCCCCTTTGCACCAAAGAGGAAAGGAGGAAGCTGCGCGGGATGGCGCCCGCCTGGCGCCCTGAGTCGTCATGGCTTGCGTCATGGGCACCTCGCCAGGTACCCCGCCTGGATCTCTCCGCCTCCTCATGAGCCAGCCTGACGAGGCCGTGCCTGAGGAAGCTCTGCGTCGTCCGCCCCACGAGGCTTGGCCCCTCGCGAGGGTCTTGAGTTTGTGTTGGTGAAGACGGGCCGCGCTGGGCCCCCCTTTGAGCCACGCCGCAGGCCGCAGGCAGGCAAGTCTGGGGACCCCCGTTCCCAGAACGCCGACAGCACTAGAGCTATAAATGTATGAAAGCTCAACAAAAGAAACTAAGTGGGTGTGCATCCAACTTGCTTGCTCACGAAGACCTAGGGAACTTGAGGAGGCCCATTGTTGGAATATACAAGCCAAGTTCTATAACAAAAAATTCCCACTAGTATATGAAAGTGACAAAACAAGAGACTCTCTATCATAAGGATTATGGTGCTACTTTGAAGCACAAGTGTGGCAAAGGATAGTAACATTGTCCCTTCTCCCTTTTCCTCTAATTTTTTTTCATTTTTTTGGGCCTTCTCTTTTTATGGCGTTTCTCTTTTTTTTGGGCTTCTCTTTTTTATGGCCTTTCTCTTTTTTTAATTATTATTCCTCACTAGGGACAATGCTCTAGAAAATGATGATCATCACACTTATATTTATTTACAAATCAATGATTACAACTCGATACTAGAACAAAGATGACTCTATATGAATGCCTCCGGTGGTGTACCGGGATATGCAATGGACCAAGAGTGACATGTATAAAAGAATTATGAGCGGTGGCTTTGCCACAAATACTATGTCAACTACATGATCATGCTAAGCAATATGACAATGATGAATGTGTCATGATGAATGGAATGATGGAAAGTTGCATGGCAATATATCTCGGAGTGGCTATGGAAATGCCATAATAGGTAGGTATGGTGGCTGTTTTGAGGAGGATATAAGGAGTTTTATGTGTGAAAGAGCGTATCATATCACGGGGTTTGGATGCACCGGCGAAGTTTGCACCAACTCTCAATGTGAGAAAGGGCAATGCACGGTACCGAAGAGGCTAGTAATGATGGAAGGGTGAGAGTGCATATAATCCATGGACTCAACATTAGTCATAAAGAACTCACATACTTATTGCAAAAATCTACAATTCATCAAAAACCTCGGCACTATGCGCATGCTCCTAGGGGGATAGATTGGTAGGAAAAGACCATCGCTCATCCCCGACCGCCACTCATAAGGAGGACAATCAAATAACACCTCATGTTTCAAATTTGTTACATAACGTTTACCATACGTGCATGCTACAGGACTTGCAAACTTCAACACAAGTATTCCTCAAATTCACAACTACTCAACTAGCACGACTTTGATATTATTACCTCCATATCTCAAAACAATCATCAAGCATCAAACTTCTCTTAGTATTCAACACACTCATAAGAAAGTTTTTACTATTCTTGGATGCCTAGCATATTAGGATTATTTAAGCAAATTACCATGCTATTTAAGACTCTCAAAATAATATAAGTGAAGCATGAGAGATCAATTATTTATTCAAAATAAAACTACCACCATGCTCTAAAAGATATAAGTGAAGTACTAGAGCAAACAACAAACTACTCCGAAAGACATAAGTGTAGATCAATGAGTAGTCGAATAATTATGCAACTATATGAAGACTCTCTAACATTTAAGAATTTCAGATCTTGTTATTTTATTCAAACAGCAATCAAAACAAAAGAAAATAAAATGACACTCCAAGCAAAACACATATCATGTGGCGAATAAAAATATAGCTACAAGTAAAGTTACCGATGAACGAAGACGAAAGAGGGGATGCCTTCCGGGGCATCACCAAGCTTAGGATCTTGGTTGTCCTTGAATATTTCCTTGGGGTGCCTTGGGCATCCCCAATCTTAGGCTCTTTACACTCCTTATTCCATAGTCCATCGAATCTTTACCCAAAACTTGAAAACTTCACAACACAAAACTTAACAGAAAACTCGTAAGCTCCGTTAGTATAAGAAAATAAATCACCACTTAGGTACTGTTGTGAACTCATTATAAATTCATATTGGTGTAATATCTACTGTATTCCAACTTATCTATGGTTCATACCCTCCGATACTACTCATAGGTTCATCTAAATAAGCAAACAACACATTGAAAACAGAATCTGTCAAAAACAGAACAGTCTGTGGTAATCTGGATCAAACGTATACTTATGGAACTCATAAAATTCCCAAAGAGGAATTTATCTATTAATCATATTCAAAAAGAATTAACTAAATAGCACTCTCCAAATAAAAATGGCAGCAATTCTCGTGAGTGCTAAAGTTTCTGTTTTTTACAACATGATCGCAAAGACTTTCCCCGAGTCTTCCCAAAGGTTCTACTTGGTGCAAACACTAATTAAAAGAATAAAACCACATCTAAACAGAGGCTAGATGAATTATTTATTACTAAATAGGAACAAAAAGCAAATAACAAAAATAAAGTTGGGTTGCCTCCCAACAAGCGCTATCGTTTAACGCCCCTAGCTAGGCATGATGATTTCAATGATGCTCATATAAAGGATAAGAATTGAAACATAAAGAGAGCATCATGAAGAGTATGACTAGCACATTTAAGTCTAACCCACTTCCTATGCATAGGGATTTTTTGAGCAAACAACTTGTGTGAACAAGAATCAACTTGCATAGGAAGGTAAAACAAGCATAGCTTCAAAACTTTAAGCACATAGAGAGGAAACTTGATATTATTGCAATTCCTACAAGCATATGTTACTCCCTCATAATAATTTTCAGTAGCATCATGAATGAATTCAACAATATAACCAGCACCTAAAGCATTCTTTTCATGATCTACAAGCATAGAATTTTTATTACTTTCCACATAAGCAAAATTCTTCTCATTCGGAATAGTGGGAGTATCATAAGAAACTCGAATACTATAAATTGTTTCCACATTAAAAGAGTAATGTTAAGAAAAAGGGTAATCATAATCATGAAAAGTTTTATAAATATAATCATTACTACTTTGTATAGCATAAGTGTCATCGCAATAGTCATCATAAATAGGAGGCATGCTATCATCATTATAAATTTGCATATCGAAACTTGGGAGACTAAAAATATCATCTTCATTAAACGTAGCATCCCCAAGCTTGGGACAAGCATTAATTGCAGCAAATATATTCTCAAAAACATCATCTTCATTAAACATAGCATCCCCAAGCTTGGGCCTTTTCATATCATAAGCATAATCACTCTCATCATTAATAGTATGGATAGCATCAATAGTATAGCAATTATCATATTCTTCCAAGCAAGTGCCAAAAAGATTTTCAAGATCATAAGAAGTATCATTATCTTCCACAATTATATTTTCATGAGGCACAATAGTAATAGGAGCAGCATTATTTGGGAGAGATATCTTTTTACCTCTCTTCCTTTTTCTTTTCTATTTCTTCGCCACGTCATGTGTGGGTTCAATCCTCTTTTTGGTGCTCCTTATTAATGAGATTGGTTCGATAGACGGCTCCTCCTCGTTACCTGATTCATCATAAGAAATAATAGGAGAATATTGGGAAGTCTCTTCCCTTTCATTAGTGTTCTCTTCATCTTCTATTTGTTTTCTTTTCTTTATGTAGTTGGCAATATAAGGATTTTCAATACAATTCATCGCACAATACATATAAATTTCCTCTAGATCAAAATGAAGAACTCTATCAAGGGCAAATTTTGGAATATCCTTAGTTATACGTTTCATTTCTAAATAACCCAAGAGAAAACTAAGTTCATTATGATGTGCAAGGGAAATCAAGTCATCACAATTTTTGGACACGATACGATCATGAAACAATTTGCATTGGGTATTGAAATGATCATGTTCATTGCAAAGCTCACAAGTATGGCCAAGATAATTTAAATTTTCAGCACATTCATCTAGCCTTTCTTGCAACAATTTAGTTTCTAAGTACTTATGCCTCTTGCAATATCTATCTTCCCTATTTGGTGTGTACTTACAAACCCAATGTACTCCACAAAAATTGACATGCTTATAGGAGACATCATAACTAGTGCAATCATCATTAGTATCATGGATATTCAAAGAATTCGTACTAACAACATTGCAATCATGCTCATCATTCAAATATTTAGTGCCAAACATTTTATAGACTTCTTCCTCTAGCACTTGAGCACAATTTTCCTTTCCACCATACTCACGAAAGATATTAAAAAGGAGAAGCGTATGAGACAAACTCAATTCCATTTTTTATAGTTTTATTTTATAAACTAAACTAGTGATAAAACAAGAAACTAAAAGACTCGATTGCAAGATCTAAAGATATACCTTCAAGCGCTAACCTCCCCGGCAACGGCGCCAGAAAAGAGCTTGATGTCTACTACACAACCTTCTTCTTGTAGACGTTGTTGGGCCTCCAAGTGTAGAGGTTTGTAGGACAGTAGCAAATTTCCCTCAAGTAGATGACCTAAGGTTTATCAATCCATAGGAGGCGTAGGATGAAGATGGTCTCTCTCAAGCAACCCTGCAACCAAATAACAAAGAGTCTCTTGTGTCCCCAACACACCCAATACAATGGTAAATGTATAGGTGCACTAGTTCGGCGAAGAGATGGTGATACAAGTGCAATATGGATAGTAGATAATAGTTTTTGTAATTTGAAAATATAAAAACAGCAAGGTAACTAATGATAAAAGTGAGCGTAAACGGTATTGTAATGCGTTGAAACAAGGCCTAGGGTTCATACTTTCACTAGTGCATGTCCTCTCAACAATAATAACATAATTGGATCACATAACTATCCCTCAACATGCAACAAAGAGTCACTCCAAAGTCACTAATAGCGGAGAACGAACGAAGAGATTATGGTAGGGTATGAAACCACCTCAAAGTTATTCTTTCCAATCAATCCGTTGGGCCATTCCTATAAGTGTCACAAACAGCCCTATAGTTCGTACTAGAATAACACCTTAAGACACAAATCAACCAAAACCCTAATGTCACCTAGATACTCCAATGTCACCTCAAGTATCCGTGGGTATGATTATATGATATGCATCACACAATCTTAGATTCATCTATGCAACCAACACATAGAACCTCAAAGAGTGCCCCAAAGTTTCTACCGGAGAATCACAACGAAAACGTGTGCCAACCCCTATGCATAGGTTCATGGGCGGAACCTGCAAGTTGATCACCAAAACATACATCGAGTGAATCACATGGTATCCCATTGTCACCACAGATACGCACGGCAAGACATACATCAAGTGTTCTCAAATCTTTAAAGACTCATTCCGATAAGATAACTTCAAAGGGAAAACTCAATTCATTACAAGAGAGTAGAGGGGGGAGAAAACATCATAGTATCCAAATATAATAGCAAAGCTCGCGAAACATCAAGATCATATCACCTCAAGAACACGAGAGAGAGAGAGAGAGAGAGAGAGATCAAACACATAGCTACTGGTACATACCCTCAGCCCCGAGGGAAAACTGCTCCCTCCTCGCCATGGAGAGCACCGGGATGATGAAGATGGCCACCGGAGAGGGATTGCCCCCTCCGGTAGGGTGTCGGAATGGGTCTGGATTGGCTTTCGGTGGCTACGGAGGCTTCTGGCGGCGGAACTCCCAATCTATTGTGCCCCCGATCGTTTTAGGGTATATGGAGATATATAGGCAGAAGAAGTACGTTAGGGGGGGCACGAGGGGTCCACGAGGGTGGAGGGCGCGCCCAGGGTGGTGGGCGCCCCCTGCCTCGTGGCCTCCTTGTAGATCCCCTTATGTGCACTCCCAGTCTTTTGGGCTTCTTCTGATCCAGAAATAAGTTCCGTGAAGTTTCAGGTCAATTGGACTCCGTTTGGTTTTCCTTTTCTGCGATATTCTAAAACAAGATAAAAACAGAAACTGGCACTGGGCTCTGGGTTATAGATTAGTCCCAAAAATGATATAAAAGTGTATAATAAAGCCCATAAACATCCAAAATAGTAGATAATATAGCATGGAGAAATCACAAATTATAGATACGTTGGAGACGTATCACAAGCTCACAACAAACATATACATAATGTCAAACAATATCATGATACTTAACCAATTAATAATGCAACAACATATCATACATGATGTGATCATGATCTCATGATAAAATTTCCCTCGGACTTTCTTACCAATGATGATCTTTCCGGCGATCACAACCATGACCAACACTTGGTCTCAAACAGTGATCCTTCCGGCGATCAGAACCATGACCAACACCTGGCCTCAAACGGTGATCCTTCCGGCGGTCACAACCATGACCAGCACTTGGCCTCAAACGGTGATCCTTCCGGCAATCACAACCATGACCGACACTTGGCCTCAAACGGTGATCTTTCCGGTGATCACAACCATGACCAACACTCGGCCTCAAACAGTGATCCTTCCGGCGATCACAACCAACATCAAGATGGTTTACCCACCATCATCATCTTCTCAACAGTGCGACGTTCATAACTTAGTGTGCAAAATTTATTTAAACGTTGACCCATGGTGTGACCTACTTTCAAGCATGTTTCTAACCATGGACTCGGCTATCGATAGATTTAATACACTCTGCAGAGGTAGCGCACTGTACCCACACCACGGAACCCATGGCCTCACACTCCCATTCGGGTGGACCGACGGCATTCCGATGGAACCCCTCCATTGCCATGACACTCTCTCGGCCACTCCGACTCACTCCCCACTAGGCTAGTCCAGGGTGGCCCCGTGTCTACCAAAGACACGAACGGCCACCGTCGTGGCAAAACATAAACAGTCCCACACTGGGACAAGGTACCATAACATCAACAACGGGCACACAAGGTTATGTCTGCTTACTGGGCCAGGGTACTGCACGCCCATAACCTTCCCTCGTTGGAGGCACCGACCAGAGGCATGACAACAGACCGAATAAAGGCCTTCCCATAAAGGCAAATGTGGTTGCACTAGGAAAAAACTCAATTCAGTGGCACCATGACCCGGTAACGATATATTCAAGTTGAGTTATTATCAGGTTCAACTTAAAGTGAATGCAACCGGTGTCATAATATGCCATGAAATGCAGCACTAACATGCACATCATATCTCAATGGAAATACCTGGGTCAACTATATCCACACTAAGCATAATCATCAACAACTCATAACACTTCCCTCGTTATGATTAATCCTCACTTTAAACAGAATCCCTACTAGCAAATTTATCATTTTTCTCTTCCAAGAAAATACTCAAAATAAGTACTTATATCCATACTCATATTACTTCCTCATAACAATTATTACTTCTAGTTACTTAACCGACTTAGTTAGCTTCTAACTTTCTGTAAACTAAGCATATCAACCTAAACAAGCAACCAATCAGATTATAAATAATATACTAGTGATTTAAATGCATGGATTAAATCATTAATTCAAGTTGAAAAATCACAAATATTGTAATGGCACCATGAAAATGTTGCTGTGGCTTGCCTTAGTGCAGATGAGGTTCACAAACCTCCTGGTGATCCTCAAGACAAGCTTCACTTTCTGAAAACAATTATAAACCCCAAAAGAAAATATCAAGAACCCTTCTGAAATTCACCAGAAAATCTAGACAGCAGAGAAAAATCTCATTTTTGGTGAGTGATACGTCTCCAACGTATCTATAATTTTTGATTGTTCCATGCTATATCATATTCTATTTTGGCCATTGTTTGGCTTTATTATACACTTTTATATTATTTTTAGGACTAACCTATTAACCAGAGGCCCAACCCAGAATTGCTGTTTTTTCCTATTTTAGGGTTTCGCAGAAAAAGAATATCAAACGGAGTCCAAACGGAATGAAACCTTCGGGAACGTGATTTTCGGAACGAACATGATCCAGAGGACTTGGACCCTACGTCAAGCAATCAACGAGGAAGGCACAAGGTAGGGGGCGCGCCTACCCCCTCAGGCGCGCCCTCCACCCTCGTGGGCCCCCTGTTGCTCCACCGATGTACTCCTTCCTCCTATATAAACCTACGTACCCCCAAACTACCAGATACGGAGCCAAAACCCTAATTCCACCACCGTAACTTTCTGTATCCACGAGATCCCATCTTGGGCCTTTTCCGGAGCTCCGCCGGAGGGGGCATCGATCACGGAGGGCTTCTACATCAACACCATAGCCCCTCCGATGAAGTGTGAGTAGTTTACTTCAGACCTACGGGTCCATAGTTATTAGCTAGATGGCTCATTCTCTCTTTTTGGATCTCAATACAAAGTTCTCCCCCTCTCTTGTGGAGATCTATTCGATGTAATCTTCTTTTGCGGTGTGTTTGTTGAGACCAATGAATTGTGGGATTATGATCAAGTTTATCTATGAACAATATTTGAATCTTCTCTGAATTCTTTTATGTATGATTGGTTATCTTTGCAAGTCTCTTCGAATTATCAGTTTAGTTTGGCCTACTAGATTGATCTTTCTTGCAATGGGAGAAGTGCTTAGCTTTGGGTTCAATCTTGCAGTGTCCTTTCCCAGTGACAGTAGGGGCAGCAAGGCACGTATTGTACTGTTGCCATCGACGATAACAAGATGGGGTTTATATAATATTGCATGAGTTTATCCCTCTACATCATGTCATCTTGCTTAAAGCATTACTCTGTTCTCTTGAACTTAATACTCTAGATGCATGCTGGATAGCGGTCGATGTGTGGAGTAATAGTAATAGATGCAGGCAGGAGTCGGTATACTTGTCTCGGACATGATGCCTATATACATGATCATACCTAGATATTCTCATAACTATGCTCAATTCTGTCAATTGCTTAACAGTAATTTGTTCACCCACCGTAAATACTTATGCTCTTGAGAGAAGCCACTAGTGAAACCTATGGCCCCCGGGTCTATCTTCCATCATATTAATCTTCAAATACTTAGTTATTTCCTTTGCCATTTATTTTGCTTTGCATCTTTTATTTCTCTTTATCATAAAAATACCAAAAATATTATCCTATCGTATCTATCAGATCTCACTCTCGTAAGTGACCGTGTAGGGATTGACAACCCCTTATCGCGTTGGTAGCGAGGATTTATTTGTTTGTGTAGGTGCAAGGACTCGTGCACGGCCTCCTACTGGATTGATACCTTGGTTCTCAAAAACTGAGGGAAATACTTACGCTACTTTGCTACATCACCCTTTCCTCTTCAAGGGAAAACCAATCCAGTGCTCAAGAGGTAGCAGTGAGCTGCTAGATTTCCTCATAAAGAACACAATGCAAAAAGAATCAATTCATTTGGACTTAGGGTTAAAAAGTCTTGGCTGTTTGCAGCTCTCTAGATTTGAATTTAAATAAAACAGAACTAGGTGGGTGACGTCAAAGTCGTAAACCTCGCGGGCGCCACCACTTGTACCACTTCGCACGCATACAGAGTGGCTGACTAGCAGGCCTCGCTAGTCAGGGGGAGAGGGAAACAAAGGACGGTGCGGCTTCACCGGAGCACACGCCGGCAAGGAGGGCTCCTTGGCCCGAACTAGAGGGTGGGATCGAAAGAGGAGACGGAGGTGCATTTGCCCGTACCCATAGGTTAGCTAGGGTTGGTCGAACGGCGTCGGAAACGACCTCTCCAGCAGTGACAGGAAGCAGAGGTCACCGGAGATGAGGACGACGGCGACTAGAGGCGACACTAGGGGCTCCAACAGGGAGGAACGGCACCACCGAGGCACGGCGGAGGCCCTGGAAGGATGGCCCGAGCCTGGGAGGGGCTGGAGCTGCGTAGAAGGCCCAAGGGGATCACCGGCGAGCTCGAACTCGGTGACGGCGGCCCGCGGCCTGCCCGGCCGGCCTACGGCTTTCTACGTGATCCTGGAGTGTGTGTGGAGTGGATGAGGCTCGAAGAGGCTGGCGAGGGCTCTATTGATAGCCGAAGCAATGAGGGGGTTTGGACTCCGCCGGAGGACACCTGGACACGGCGCCCATCGACGAACGGCGTAAGTGAGCGAGGGGGAAGGCGATGCAGCTCACGCAAGAACTGTGGGCGAGCGGAGACGAGCACAGGGGCGAGAGGGTGGCGACGAACACAGTGCGCAGCGCACTGTTGCGTTGGCCGGACCGCGCCCATGCTCGCTGAGGTGAGCTCCAGGATCGGCGAGCGCCAGGAGGGAGTTAAGAGGGTCGGGACGATGATCGTGGCTAAGTTTGGCAAGGTTTGGCAGTCGGGGAAGAAAGCACTCGCGCAACAGAGGCTCGGGCGCGATGCAGAGCGCATCGGCCGTATGCCAGCACACCTGGACGAACGCGGTCACCGCGTGAACTATGAACTCAAGCCGACCTAGTCCCAAACATCATGTCTGGCGTGTAGTTCGTGGTAGATTAAGATGTTACCACACTTTGGTTTGAGCTTAGACGCAGTAGAATGGATTTCTACTCCCTGGTAAGTTTCTGGTCAGTAACTTTGAGAGCTTACTGTGGTCAAACTACTAGGAGTTGGGATCTGGGCTTTGGAGGTTAGCAATCATATACTAGGGTGATGATGCACAAGAACAATCAGCCACAATAGAGCAAGTAAAATGGTAGTTGCTGTAGAAACCCCCATTTCTGTCCAGAATAGAAAAGATTTTTTGTAGGAAAAATATTCCAAAAAGTGATGAAATATTTTTGCTCAGGAAGGTGCCCTAGGGTTCAAAGAATATTTGGGAATTTTCTCAGATATTTGTGGGCAAGAAAAATTGGGGTTGCTTTGGAGCACATTGAGCTAGCTAGGGTTTTAGAGAGGGAAATGAATATTTTTCCTTTAAGAAAATATTCAAAAATGTTATTTTGAGGTGAACTAGAGAAGAAATGATAGTTAGAGAAGGGAATGAGGCACTTGGGTTAAATTCAAGGGGTTCCCAAGTGTTTAAGTCCATCTAAAAAGATGCAAAACTCCAAATTTCAAATCAAACCAACTGAAAATGAGTCAAAGAGAAGAGGGCAAAAACCAGACTGTCACATTGGGTTAGTAGGTTAGTCCCAAAAATAATATAAAAGTGTATAATAAAGCCCATTAAACATCCAAAACAGATATTATAATAGCATGGAACAATCAAAAATTATAGATACGTTGCAGACGTATCAATATGGTGCGATCTATGATGTCTCTCACCGATTTACCGCTATCATTTTGGGGTTACGCTTTAGAGACAACTGCATTCACGTTAGATAGGGCACCATCTAAATCCTTTGAGACGACACCTTATGAACTGTGGTTTGGAAAGAAACCCAAGTTGTCGTTTCTTAATGTTTGGGGCTGCGATGCTTATGTGAAAAAGCTTCAACCTGATAAGCTCGAACCCAAATCGGAGAAATGTGTCTTCATAGGATACCCAAAGGAGACTATTGGGTACACCTTATATCACAGATCCGAAGGCAAGATATTCATTGGTAAGAATGGATCCTTTCTAGGGAAGGAGTTTCTCTCGAAAAAAGTGAGTGGGAGGAAAGTAGAACTTGACGAGGTAATTGGAAAGTACTTCATCACTAAAATCAGTTCTAGTGATTCCTACACCAGTAAGTGAGGAAGCTAATGATGATGATCATGAAACTTCTGATCAAGTTACTACCGAACCTCGTAGGTCAACTAGAGTAAGATCCACACCAGAGTGGTACGGTAATCCTGTTCTAGAAGTCATGTTACTTAACCATGATGAACCTACGAACTATGAGGAAGCGATGATGAGCCCAGATTCCGCAAAATGGCTTGAGGCCATGAAATCTGAGATGGGATCCATGTATGAGAATAAAGTATGGACTTTCATTGACTTGCCCGATGATCGAAAGGTCATAGAGAATAAATGGATCTTCGAGAAGAAGACTGGCGCTGATGGTAATGTTACTGTCTACAAAGCTCGACTTGTTGCAAAAGGTTTTCGACAAGTTCAAGGAGTTGACTACAATGAGACCTTCTTACCCGTAGGATGCTAAAGTCTGTCTAAATCATGTTAGCAATTGCCGCATTTTATGATTATGAAATTTGGCAAATGGATGTCAAAACTGCATTTCTTAATGGATACCTTAAAGAAGAGTTGTATATGATGCAACCAGAAGGTTTTGTCGATCCAAAAGGTGCTAACAAAGTGTGCAAGCTCCAGCGATCCATTTATGGACTAGTGCAAGCCTCTCGGAGTTGGAATATACGTTTTGATAGTGTGATCAAAGCATATGGTTTTGTATAGACTTTTGGAGAAGCCTGTATTTACAAGAAAGTGAGTGGGAGCTCCATAGCATTTCTGATGACATATTGTTGGTCGGAAATGATACTGAATTTCTGAATAGCATAAAAGGTACTTGAATAAGTTCTTGCCTGTATTATAAGGTGTGAAGTTGAGTCAAAATCAATGTCCGACCACTACAGAAGATAGAGAGAAAATGAAAGGTGTTCCCTATGCTTCAGCCATAGGCTCTATCATGTATGCAATGCTGTGTACCAGACCTGATGTGTGCCTTGCTATAAGTTTAGCAGGGAGGTACCAAAGTAGTCCAGGAGTGGATCACTGGACAGCAGTCAAGAACATCCTGAAATACCTGAAAAGGACTAAGGATATGTTTCTCGTATATGGAGGTGACAAAGAGCTCGTCGTAAATGGTTATGTCGATGCAAGATTTGACACTGATCCGGATGACTCTAAGTCACAAACCGGATATGTGTTTTTATTAAATGGTGGAGCTGTCAGTTGGTGCAGTTCCAAGCAGAGTGTCGTGGCGGGATCTACGTGTGAAGTGGAATACATAACTGCTTCGGAAGCAGCAAATGAAGGAGCTCATATCCTATCTAGGTGTCATACCTAGTGCATCGGGTCCAATGAAAATCTTTTGTGACAATACTGGTGCAATTGCCTTGGCAAAGGAATCCAGATTTCACAAGAGAACCAAGAACATCAAGAGATACTTCAATTCCATCCGCGGTTAAGTCAAGGAGGGAGACATAGAGATTTGCAAGATACATACGGATCTGAATGTTGCAGGCACGTTGACTAAGCCTCTCTCACAAGCAAAACATGATCAGCACCAAAACTCCATGGGTGTTAGAATCATTACAGTGTAATCTAGATTATTGACTCTAGTGCAAGTGGGAGACTGAAGGAAATATGCCCTAGAGGCAATAATGAAGTTATTATTTATATTTCCTTATATCATGATAAATGTTTATTATTCATGCTAGAATTGTATTAACCGGAAACTTAGTACATGTGTGAATACATAGACAAACAAAGTGTCACTAGTTTGCCTCTACTTGACAAGCTCGTTGAATCAAAGATGGTGATGTTTCCTGACCATAGACATGAGTTGTCATTTGATTAACGGGATCACATCATTAGAGAATAATGTGACTGACTTGACCCATCCGTTAGCTTAGCACGATGATCGTTTAGTTTGTTGCTATTGCTTTCTCCATAACTATACATGTTCCTATGACTATGAGATCATGCAACTCCCGAATACCGGAGGAACACTTTGTGTGCTACCAAACGTCACAACGTAACTGGCTGATTATAAGGTGCTCTACATGTGTCTCCGATGGTATTTATTTAGTTGGCATGGATCAAGATTAGGATTTGTCACTCCGATTGTCGGAGAGGTATCTCTGGGCCCTCTCGGTAATGTACATCACTATAAGCCTTGCAGGAAATGTAGCTAATGAGTTAGTTACGGGATGTAGCATTATAGAAGGAGTAAAGAGACTTGCCGGTAACGAGATTGAACTAGGTACTGAGATACCGACGATTGAATCTCTGGCAAGTAACATACCGATGACAAAGGGAACAACGTATACCGTTATGTGGTTTGACCAATAAAGATCTCTGTAGAATATGTAGGAACCAATAGGTGCATCCAGGTTCCGCTATTGGTTATTGACTAGAGACATTTCTCAGTCATGTCTACATAGTTCTCAAACCCGTAGGGTCCGCACGCTTAACGTTCGGTGACAATCGATATTATGAGTTTATGTGTGTTCATGTACCGAAGGTAGTTCGGAGTCCCGGATTTGATCACGGACATAACGAGGAGTCTCGAAATAGTCAAGACGTAAAGATCGATATATTGGAAGCCTATGTTTGGACATCGGAATGGTTCCGGGTGAAACAGGAGTATACCGGAGCACCGGGAGGTTACCGGAACCCCTCGGGAGGTATATGGGCCTTATTGGGCTTTTGTAGGAGAGAGGGGAAAGGAGCAAAGGAGGGGGGCCGCCCCCTTCCTTCCTCCTCCTCCCTCCTCCTTCCTTCTCTCCTAAATCCAACAAGGCAAAGGGGGGAATCCTACTCCCGGTGGGAGTAGGACTCCCCTTGGGGCGCGCCTAGGAGGTCAGCCCCCTTCCCCTCCTGAATTACTCCGGATGGATAAAAAGAATTCTCACAATCGAACAATTATGAGAGGATGGCAACAATCTCGAATGACAAAACTTGAAGAAAATGGAGCAAGGTTGAAAGAAGAATCTTCTCCGGTCTTCCAAACTGAGAATGACGATGAGAAACACCATCATGAATTATTTATGAACTCCGGAAGAATCAAAACGAAGAGGTTGAGCCAATGATGAAAAGAATTGTGAAAGAACTAGCAGATGGCATTTGACTGATGATAAATCATTCTTACGTCAAACTTCGAAAGAATTTAGGCTAACTCCGGGAGAATAAGAAGAGTCAGGTAAGATCCTGGAAAAAGACCTGTGGGTTAGGGCCCACTGAAAAGATACACCGTAGAACGATTACAAAGAGAGATTGCACCGGTTGAAATTAAATGACTTGAAAGAGATAACATCCTCGAAATAGCTTGAATGAAAGAAGAGTGGATACACGAATCTTCGAGATATCTTCAGCACTCCGGAACAATTAAATAGCGAGAAGTGAATGAATATGAGGTGCACCGGCATGAAAGCATTGAAATGAGGAAAAGAATATGATCAACACCGAAAGCTTGAATTGGCAACACCGGAGAAGAAAAAGAATGAAGAATGATGAACTAGAAACTCCGTTAGAATCTTTATGAGAATCACCAGATAAGAATATTGACATAAAAGAATGGAGAGACTTCACATGAATAAAAGGATACTTGAATAAGAAATCTGAATCCTTGGCGAAAACAAAGGGAGGGAGGGTGGGAAAAACAAAGACAATTTGGAAATGGATGAAACAAACACCGTTGAGAAGAACTAATAATTGATCTTGCAGAAGTTGAAATGGTCGGATCTACTCGAAGAGAGGCACGCCGGTGAAAAAGATTGACATAACAGTCTCGATAAACGAGAAGGATTAGTATTCACATAGGAATATGAGAACACCATTTGGAAAAGGTATGGAACCAACACTTGACATTGAAGCAACTCGAATACCACAACTCAAAACAAAACAAAGAATTGGCTTGCAAAATAAACCGGAACAAACATATGATAGAGATTTCGTCCAAAGTTTTTGTGGTGGGACCTACACGGGCTTGATCGTACAGCACCATCATGTACAAGGTAGTGCACATGACATACGAAGCATCCCCGAGTTAGCATAGCCAAGGACTCTTTAAGACACAACGAGACACTGTAAAATTGACCGTGAATAGGCGAACCACTAGACGTCGAACCCCAATTTCATATCATACATCCGTCGGAAAGATATCCTAAGAGCTACTTGAATTCCCACCTATGAAACTCCCGAAACTTTCCGGTTATGCAATCAGGTGTTGGGGATACAGGGGAAGCATAATATCTCACCCAAACTAGCAAATCCTACATCCAGCTGTATCCATCCTTCAACACATAACCAAGAAACCTTCGGAAATCGTCTACCTCAACCTTCGAAAAGCATCCGTTATACAAGTTATGGCGATACTCCCGAACTCCCGCCCCAGTACTGGGTGGCGTCGAGGTTATCTCACCAACGAACTGCATAAAAGAGATTTTCGATGTCGGCGTACTAAACTCAGGTATACCAGAATTGCAACGATAAAATTATGATGACAACACCTCAGAGCTCAACTCCCCGGGACACTTCCACTAAACCCCTGACAGGAGGCACCAAGACAATGTTCTCATCATAAAACCATCGGAACGATTCCAAGATACCCGCGTGATCCTAAAAAAATTTAGTGAAAATTTGAGAAGGGAAGAGTCAAAACTCTACGTCAGGAAGCCTTACCAGAGCGATGAGGAGACTGGGAAGTAAAAAGAATTCCTAAGCTCTCCGATATATAATTCCTAGATGACTCAAAACATTTTTCTAGACACAACTCGGCCGCTAAAAACGATCAAGCAATGGGGGCTCCTAAGGTCGGGGAAGGCTCTGATTACCAACTTGTAACACCCTCGATGCGACTATATCTCCCACGTGTCGAGGCACGACTTAGAGGCATAATCGCATTGAAGGCATATGTCGCAAGTGAGGTAATCTTCACACAACCCATGTAATATAATAAGGGAAAGAGATACATAGTTGGCTTACAATCGCCACTTCACACAAATACATGAATAAAGCATTACATCATTCAATTACACTCAAGGTCCGACTACGGAACCAAAATAAAAGAAGAACCCCAAATGCGACAAAGGTCCCCGATCGACCCCAACTGGGCTCCACTACGGATCAACTAGAGCGAAACAACACAATGGACAAAGTCTTCATCGAGCTCCTCCTGAGCTTGGTTGCGTCATCTGCACGGTCTCATAGGCACCTGCAAGCTGGTTTTGGAAGTATCTGTGAGCCACAGGGACTCAGCAATCTCGCACCCTCGCGATCAAGACTATTTAAGCTTATGGGTAAGGTGAAAGGTATGACGTGGAGTTGCAGCAAGCGACTAGCATATATGGTGGCTAACATACGCAAATGAGAGCGAGAAGAGATGGCAAAGCACGGTCGATAAAAGTATGATCAAGAAGTGATCCTGGACTACCTACGTCAAGCATAACTCCAACAACCGTGTTCACTTCCCGGACTTCGCCGGAAAGAGATCATCATGGTTACACACGCGGTTGATTCATTTTAATTAAGGTCGACTTCAGGTTTTCTACAACCGGACATTAACAATTTCCCATCCGCCCATAACCGCGGGCACGGCTTTCGAAAGTTCAAATCCCTGCAGGGTGTCCCAACTTAGCCCATGACAAGCTCTCACGGTCAACGAAGGAATAGACCTCCACCCGAGACGTTCCGATCAGACTCGGTATCCCGGTACAACAAGACATTTCGACAGGGTAAAACTAAACCAGCAATACCGCCCGATGCGCCGACATCCTGATAGGAGCTGCACATATCTCGTTCTCAGGGCAACACCGGATGAGCGCTCCGTACAACTAAAACCAGCCCTCAAGTTTCCCCGAGGTGGCGCTGGAAAGGACTCTAGTTCGGACCAACACTTAGACAAGCACTGGCCCGGGGGTGTTAAAATAAAGATGACCCTCGGGATGCGCGACTTCCAAGGGAAAAAGGCTAGGTGGCAAATGGTAAAACCAATGTTGGGCATTGCTGGAGAAGCTTTACTTAAGGCGAACTGTCAAGGGGTTCCCATTATAGCCCAACCGCGTAAGGGACGCAAAATCCGGGAACATAACACCGATATGATGGAAACTAGGGCGACAAGAGTGGAACAAAACACCAGGCATAAGGCCGAGCCTTCCACCCTTTACCAAGTATATAGATGCATTAATTAAATAAGATATATAGTGATATCCCAACAAGTAAAACATGTTCCAAAAAGGAACGATCTCCATGTTCCAACAAGGAACAAACTTCAATCTTCACCTGCAACTAACAACGCTATAAGAGGGGCTGAGCAAAGCGGTAACATAGCCAATCAACGGTTTGCTAGGACAACGGTGGGTTAGAGGCTGAACATGGCAATTTGGGAGGCTGACAAGCAAGTGGTAGGCATCATAGCAATGGCATAGCAAAAGAGCGAGCAAACTAGCATAGCAAAGATAGTAGTGATTTCGAGGGTATGATCATCTTGCTTGAAATCCCGCAAGGAAGAAGAACGAGTCCATGAAGAAGACAAACGGACGTAGATGAACGGATCCTCACAAACTCGACGTTACCGGAACCAACCCGAAGAAGCAATCACCGGAAAAGAAGCACACAACATAGTAAACAACCAACACATCAACATGGCATGATGCACAATCAAGTATGATGCATGTCCGGTTTAAAGAGGCATGGCATGGCAAAATGCACAAACAATCCTACAAATTAAGTGGAGCTCAATATGCAACGAGTTGCATATTGACGAAACACCACATCAATTATTTAGTTCTCTCTCGTTTATGTACCCAACAATATTAAATGTTGATTAACATGGCAAGGGGTGAAGCAAATGAAAACTACCTATCTAGTCAAGGTTAAATGAGGCCGGAAACAAAGAACAACAATTCCGCAAAATCCTCATATGCATAATTTAAGGTTTGGTACTGTTCTGCCCGTAACATTATTTTAGATTTGTTTAACATGCAAATAAAGGTCACCATGATAAACTACACAAAATTCTACCCCATTTATCTATAAAGTTTATTAAAATCGGAGCTACGGTTATTTAGTTATGAATTAAATCATTTTAACATGGCATAGGAGCAAATTTAAACAAACAACATTTCAAACATAGGTGAAAGTTGGATATTATTAATCTACACAAAATTTGGAGCAAGTTTCATATATAATTCATTTTAATCCGATGCACGGTTTGTGAGTTATTATATGCATGTACTCTAGGGACTATTCTGCAAAACAGGCAAACTCTGGAAATTAGACAAATTCACAGGCAGGGAAAAAAACACCTCAGGCCGAAACTGGGTAGCCCAACAGGCACAGGGGAGGAGGGGCGCTGGGATGTAGGTGGCTCATCATGGGCCAAGGCCCAACTGGAGGAGGAGGAAGGCCAGCAAAGGGCGGCGCAGATCTGGGCCTTGGAGGCCGAGCGGTCAACAGGAGCGACGGGGCGAGGTGCGCTGCTCCCGTCTCTGAACTCTGAAGGCAGGAACAAAATCAAGGGGAGCAGCGACGGCTTGGAGCGGCGCAGGACTCCGGCGTGGTCACCGGTGGCCGAGGACGAGGCCCAGCCGGCGGGGTCCGGCCCGGAATGACCAGGGTGGCGGAGGCAACCGGTGGATCCATGGCCTTCTGGAGGCAGCGGACAAACAAGGCGAGGCGGAGATGGCGCTGCTGTTGGAAGCACGCATGATTGGCGTGAGGTGAAGCAGATAGGGGAGGCCTCGCGCGGGCGACTTGGCGTTGGCCCTCGAGATGAGCTGCAGGAGCTCGCTACAAGGCATGGTGAGGCTGTGCTGCAATTTGGGGCTCCGACAGGAGGGATTTGAAGCGCAGGGGGTGGCGATCTCGAGCAGATCCGCTGGGTGGTGCTGATTGGAGGTCCCCGGACAGAGCAGGTCCACGACGGTGGTGACATGGGCACGGGGCGTCGACGAGATGAAGGACGGCAGGGACGAGGTGACGGCGCCAGAGGACGGCTGCGGGGACGGTGAGAGGTCCTGGAGGAGGACGACTCGGGGAGGAGACGAGGGAGGCGCCTGGTGGTGCTGGCCTTGGTCGCCGGCGGAGGGGTCGGCGAGGACGGGCCCGATGCTCGGGAGGTTGAAGGCGCACGGGATCGAGGCTGGTGGGTGGATTGGATTGGGTCAGGGAAAATCGAGGAGGGCGGCTGGTTGGTTGGGCGTGGAAAACAAGGAGAGTGGCGGCGGCGTGGGCATTGATGGATGGGATAGCTCCCCTAGGTTTTAGGGTCTGGTCTGGTATAAATAGCAAAAGGATTTTCGGATAGAGGCATTTGGTCCGTCAGATCTTAAACGGAGGGTCGCGAAATAAAAGCTTAGGGAGACCAAATGAGAAAACGGTGACGTTTTGTAGATGTTTGGGGATGATCCGAATACAACGGTAACGACTGTCCGGGTCGGGTCCGGGACAGATTTCGGACGCGTGCGAGGGGGGCTGCGGGCTGACGAGAGGGGTTAGGGTTGGACCTGGCGGTAGGTAGTGAGTTGTGTAGACGGTCTCGAGCTGAGAGAAGAGAAGAGAGGGAAAGCCCGACAACAGTTTCCGGAGACCGAAAACGTCCGACGTTAGACCGGCTACTATTGCCGCTATATTTATCCGTTGGGGCATCAAACGGACTCTGAATGCGACGAAACTTGACAGGCGGCCTACTAACAACAAAACAACACCACACGCCAACTTTCATCCCATTCCGAGAACATTTTCTGGCCACTTATAAAATACTATTTCGGACATGCCGCGGGCGCGTGCAAGTGTGGTTGTGCTCAGACCGGACAACGGAAGGAACGAGGAGGCCGGGACAGATGCAAGTTTTTAAAAGGATGATGATGCTATGCACATGATGACATGATGAAATGCAACATGCAAGCAAATGACAAGGCAACAACAGCGAATAACTCGAAGACACTTGGCACATCGGTCTCGGGGCGTTACACTTATGTAGGCACCAGGGGTATCTAGGGTTACAAGTATGACGACTACAACTTGGGATAACATGCCGATCATTCAAATACGCCTTGAAGTATACCACAAGTCTTCGGAGGATTCCATCTTCAGTACACTACGGGCCAGGGCATACGCAGCCCATTCTTCGGTCGTCGGCTCGGCCCAACAATGGGGGGCCGACGTGGCGTAGACCCACTAATTTAGGACACCGTCATCAGGTGCTTCAGATCTATGAGGAGTACAACAGTGATAATTGTGGTTCCAGGGTGCTCGTCCTTAGAGGCACGTGCTTGAAGACTTTCTGGTTGTCCTCAGAAAGTCAAGCCAACTCAGGTAGGGGAGCGGCGATAGCGGTGCATCACCTGCTCGTTCTAGTAAGAGTGGTTGTTGATGGTCTCGGAATCTAATGTATTTTTTTGTTTTGTTTGAGATGTTTTGTATTTTCGATGATTTCTTTAATAAATCGGATCCTTTTCTTTCCCGAGAAAATGAGAACTTGCTCCACGCAGGAGATATTTCTTTTATACCATTCATGTGGCTTGCAACTGCAACCGCACAGATTTGTGGAAAGTGACGCTTGTGATAGCTGACAAGCTAGGTGGCAGAACTACTTAAATTGTATCTCTGGGCCCTCTCGGTAATGCACATCACTATAAGCCTTGCAAGCAATGTGACTAATGAGTTCGTTGTGGGATGATGCATTACGGAACGAGTAAAGAGACTTGACAGTAACGAGATTGAACTATGTCTTGAGATACCAATGATCGAATCTCGGGCAAGTAACATACCGATGACAAAGGGAACAACGTATACCGTTATGCGGTTTGACCAATAAAGATCTTTGTAGAATATGTAGGAACCAATATGAGCATCCAGGTTCCGCTATTGGTTATTGACCGGAGACATGTCTCGGTCATGTCTACATAGTTCTCGAACCCGTAGGGTCCGCACGCTTAACGTTCGGTGACGATTGGTATTACGAGTTTATGTGTTTTGATGTACTGAAGGTAGTTCGGAGTCCCGTATTTGATCACGGACATAACGAGGAGTCTCGAAATAGTCGAGATGTAAAGATCGATATATTGGAAGCCTACATTTGGACATCGGAATGGTTCTGGGTGAAAACGGGAGTATACCGGAGCACCGGGAGGTTACCGGAACCCCCCGGGAGCTATATGGGCCTTATTGGGCCTTAGTGGGAGAGAGGGGAAAGGACCAAAGGAGGGGGCGCCCCCCAAGCCCCCCTTTCCTTCCTCCTCCCTCCTCCTTCCTTCTCTCCTAAATCCAACAAGGCAAAGGGGGGAATCCTACTCCCGGTGGGAGTAGGACTCCCCTTGGGGCGCGCCTAGGAGGTCGTCCCCCTCCTCCACTCCTTTATATACGGGGGAGGGGGCACCCCATAGACACACAAGTTGATCATTGATCTTGAGCTGTGTGCGATGCCCCCCTCCACCATAATCCACCTCGGTAATATCGTAGCGGTGCTTAGGCGAAGCCGTGTTCCGGTAGCAACATCATCACTGGCATCACGCCGTCGTGCTGACAAAGCTCTCCCTTGAAGATCTACTGGATCATGAGTTCGCGGGACGTCACTGAGCTGAACCTGTGCAGATCGCGGAGGTGTCGTACCTTCGGTGCTAGATAGGTCGATCGTGAAGACATACGACTACATCAACTGCGTTGTCATAAAGCTTCCACTTACAATCTACGAGGGTACGTAGACGATACTCCCCCCTCTTGTTGCTATGCATCACAATGATCTTGCGTGTGTGTAGGAATTTTTTAAAATTACTGCGTTCCCCAACAATTGCTGCACAGAAGAATTACGTCCTGGAAGCACCGCTAGGTGACAAACCTACTGCAGGAGCAACGCCGGATGTTGTCAACACTTGGCAGAGCAAAGCTGATGACTACTCGATAGTTCAGTGTGCCATGCTTTACAGCTTAGAACCGGGACTTCAACGACGTTTTGAATGTCATGGAGCATATGAGATGTTCCAGGAGTTGAAGTTAATATTTCAAGCAAATGCCCGGATTGTATGATATGAAGTCTCCGATAAGTCTACAGCTGCAAGATGGAGGAGACTAGTTCTGTCAGTGAACATATACTCAGAATATTTGGGTACCACAAGCACTTGACTCAGCTGGGAGTTAATCTTCCTGATGATAGTGTCATTGACAGAGTTCTTCAATCACTGCCACAAAGCTACAAGAGCTTCGTGCTGGACTATAATATGCAAGGGATGGATAAGACGATTACTGAGCTCTTCGCAATGCTAAAGGCTGCGGAGGTAGAAATCAAGAAGGAGCATCAAGTGTTGATGGTCAACAAGACCACCAGTTTCAAGAAAAAAGGGTAAAGGGAAGAAGGGGAACTTCAAGAAGAACAGTAAGCCAGTTGCTGCTCAAGTGAAGAAACACAAGTCTGGACCTAAGCCAGAGACTGAGTGCTTCTACTGCAAAGGAACTGGTCACTGGAAGCGGAACTTCCGAAGTATTTGGCGGAGAAGAAGGATGGCACAGTGAAATGTATATTTGATATACATGTTATTGATGTGTACCTTACTAATGCTCGCAGTAGTGCCTGGGTATTTGATACTGGTTCAGTTGCTAACATTTGCAACTCGAAACAGGGGCTACGGATTAAGCGAATATTGGCTAAGGACAAGGTGACGATGCGCGTGGGAAATGGTTCCAAAGTCGATGTGATCGCCGTCGGCACGCTACCTCTACATCTACCTTTGGGATTAGTTTTAGACCTAAATAATTTCGTGCCAGCGTTGAGCATGAACATTATATCTGGATCTTGTTTGATGCGAGATGGTTATTCATTTAAATCAGAGAATAATGATTGTTCTATTTATATGAGTAATATCTTTTATGGTCATGCACCCTTGATGAGTGGTCTATTTTTTACTAAATCTTGATAGTAGTGATACACATGTTCATAGTATTGAAGCCAAAAGATGCAGAGTTGATAATGATAGTGCAACTTATTTGTGGCACTGCCGTTTGGGTCATATTGGTGTAAAGAGCATGAAAAAACTCCATTCTGATGGACTTCTGGAATCACTTGATTATGAATCACTTGGTACTTGCAAACCATGCCTCATGGGCAAGATGACTAAAACTCCGTTCTCCGAAACAATGGAGCGAGCAAAAGAGTTATTGAAAATCATACATACTGATGTATGTGGTCCAATGAACATTGAAGCTCACGGCGGATATCGTTATTTTCTCACCTTCACAGATGATTTGTGCAGATATGGGTATATCTACTTGATGAAACATAAGTCTGAAACATTTAAAAAGTTCAAAGAATTTCAGAGTGAAGTGGAAAATCATCATAACAAGAAAATAAAGTTTCTACGATCTAATCGTGGTGGAGAATATTTGAGTTACGAGTTTCGTCTTCATTTGAAACAATGCGGAATAGTTTCGCAACTCACACCACCCGAAACACCACAACGTAATGGTGTGTCCGAACGTCGTAATCGTACTTTACTGGATATGGTGCGATCTATGATGTCTCTTACTGATTTACCGCTATCGTTTTAGGGTTATGATTTAGAGACAGCTGCATTCATGTTAAATAAGGCACCATCTAAATCCGTTGAGACGACACCATATGAACTGTGGTTTAGCAAGAAACCTAAGCTGTCGTTTCTTAAAGTTTGGGGCTATGATGCTTATGTGAAAAAGTTTCAACCTGATAAGCTCGAACCCAAATCGGAGAAATGCGTCTTCATAGGATGCCCAAAGGAAACTGTTGGGTACACCTTCTATCACAGATCTGAAGGCAAGATATTCGTTGATAAAAATGGATCCTTTCTAGAGAAGAAGTTTCTCTCGAAAGAAGTGAGTGGGAGGAATGTAGAACTTGATGAGGTAATTGTACCTTCTCCCGAATTGGAAAGTCGTTCATCATAGAAATCAGTTCTAGTGATTCCTACGCCAATTAGTGAGGAAGCTAATGATGATGATCATGAAACTTCAGATCAAGTAACTACCGAACCTCGTAAGTCATCCAAAGTCTGGTCCACACCAGAGTGGTATGGTAATCCTTTCTGGAAGTCATGTTACAAGACCATGACGAACCTACGAACTATGAGAAAGCGATGATGAGCCAAGATTCCGCAAGATGGCTTGAGGCCATGAAATCTGAGATGGGATCCATGTATGAGAACAAAGTGTGGACTTTGGTTGACTTGCCCAATGATCGGCAAGCCATTGAGAATAAATGGATCTTCAAGAGGAAGACATATGCCGATAGTAGTATTACTATATAAATAGCTCGAATTGTAGCAAAAAGGTTTTTGACAACTTCAAGGAGTTGACTACGATGAGACCTTCTCACCCGTAGCGATGCTTAAGTCCGTCCGAATCATGTTAGCAATTGCCACATTTTATGATTATGAAATTTGGCAAATGGATGTCAAAACTGCATTCCTTAATGGATATCTTAATGAAGAGTTGTATATGATGCAACCAGAAGGTTTTGTCGATCCAAAAGGTGCTAACAAAGTGTGCAAGCTCCAGCGATCCATTTATGGACTGGTGCAAGCCTCTCGAAGTTGGAATATACGCTTTGATAGGGTGATAAAAGCATATGGTTTTATACAGACTTGCGGTGAAGCCTATATTTACAAGAAAGTGAGTGGGAGCACTACAACATTTCTGATAAAGCATATGTGAATGACGTATTATTGATCAGAAATAATGTAGAATTTTCTGGAAAGCATGAAGGAGTGTTTGAAAAGAGTTTTTCAAAGAAAGACCTCGATGAAGCTACTTACATATTGAGAATCAAGATCTATAGATATAGATCAAGACGCGTGATATATTTTCCATGAGTACATACCTTGACAAGATTTTGAAGTAGTTCAAAATGGAAAAGTCAAAGAAGGAGTTCTTGCCTATGTTGCAAGGTGTAAAGTTGAGTAAAGACTCAAAACCCGACCACGGCAGAAAATAGAAAGAGAATGAAAAGTCATTCCCTATGCCTCAGTCATAGGTTCTATAAAGTATGATATGCTGTGTAGCAGACCTATTGTGTACCTCACCATAAGTTTGGCAAGAGGATATAATAGTGATCGAGAATGAAAAGTCATTCCCTATCCAGGAGTGGATCACTGGACAGCGGTCAAAAATATCCTTAGTGGAATAAGGAAATGTTTCTCGGTTATGGAGGTGACAAAGAGTTCGTCGTAAAGAGTTACGTCGATGCAAGCTTTGACACCGATCTGGATGACTCTATCGATCTAGATACATATCGAAAGTGGGAGCAATTAGTTAGAGTAGCTCCGTGCAAAGCATTGTAGACATAGAAAATTTGCAAAATACATACGGCTTTGAATGTGGCAGACCCGTTGACTAAATTTCTCTCGCAAGAAAAACATGATCACTCTTTGGGTGTTAATCACATAGCGATGCGAACTAGACTATTGACTCTGGTAAACCCTTTGGGTATTAGTCACATGGAGATGTGAACTAATCACATAAAGAGGTGAACTATTGGTGTTAAATCACATGACGATGTGAACTAGATTATTGACTCTAGTGCAAGTGGGAGACTGAAGGAAATATGCCCAAGAGGAAATAATAAAGTTATTATTTATTTCCTTATATCATGATAAATGTTTATTATTCATGCTAGAATTGTATTAACTGGAAACTTAGTACATGTGTGAATACATAGACAAACAGAGTGTCACTAGTTTGCCTCTACTTGACTAGCTCATTGAATCAATGATGGTTATGTTTCCTAACCATAGACGTGAGTTGTCATTTGATTAACGGGATCACATCATTAGAGAATGATGTGATTGAAAAGACCCATCCGTTAGCTTAGCACGATGATCGTTTAGTATGTTGCTATTGCTTTCTCCATAACTTATACATGTACCTATAACTATGAGATCATGCAACTCCTGAATACCGGAGGAACACTTTGTGTGCTACCAAACTTCACAACGTAACTGGGTGATTATAAAGGTGCTCTACAGGTGTCTCCAATGGTGTTTGTTGAGTTGGCATAGATCGAGATTAGGATTTGTCACTCCGATTGTTGAAGAGGTATCTCTGGGCCCTCTCGGTAATGTACATCACTATAAGCCTTGCAAGCAATGTGACTAATGAGTTAGTTGCGGGATGATGCATTACGGAACGAGTAAAGAGACTTCGCGGTAACGAGATTGAACTAGGTCTTGAGATACCGACGATCGAATCTCGGGCAAGTAATATACCGATGACAAAGGGAACAACGTATATCGTTATGTGGTTTTGACCGATGAAGATCTTCGTAGAATATGTGGGAGCCAATATGAACATCCAGGTTCCGTTGTTGGTTATTGATCGGAGACGTGTCTCGGTCATGTGTGCATAGTTCTCAAACCCGTAGGGTCCGCACGCTAAACATTCGGTGACGATCGGTATTATGAGTTTATGTTTTTTTGATGTACCGAAGGTAGTTCGGAGTCCCGGATGTGATCACGGACATGACGAGGAGTCTCGAAATGGTCGAGACATAAAGATTGATATATTGGACGGCTATATTCGGACACCGAAAGTGTTCCGGGTGATTTCGGAGAAAACCGGAGTACCGGAGGGTTACCGACCCCCCCCCCCCCCCCGGAGAACTAATGGGCCACATGGGCCTTAGTGGAGAGAGAGAGGGCCGGCCAGGGCAGGCCGCGCGCCCGCTCCCCCTCTGGTCCGAATTGGACTAGGGAAGGGGGGGGCGCCCCCCTTTCCTTCTCCCTCTCCTCCTTCCTTTCCCCCTCCTAGTAGGAGTAGGAAAGGGGAGTCCTACTCCTACTAGAAGGAGGACTCCTCCTCTCCTGGCGCGCCCCAAGGGCCGGCCGGCCTCCCCCCTTGCTCCTTTATATACGGGGGCAGGGGCACCCTAGAACGCAGAAGTTGATTGTTTCCAGCCGTGTGCGGTGCCCCCCTCCACCATAATCCACCTCGGTCATATCATAGCGGTGCTTATGCGAAGCCCTGTTCCGGTGGCATCATCATCACCGTCATCACGCCATCGTGCTGACGAAGCTCTCCCTCGACACTCTGCTGGATCGTGAGTTCGTGGGACGTCACCGAGCCGAACATGTGCAGATCGCAGAGGTGTCGTACTTTCGGTACTAGGATCGGTCGATCATGAAGACGTACGACTACATCAACCGCATTATCATAACGCTTCCGCTTATGGTCTACGAGGGTACGCGGACAACACTTTCCCCTCTCGTTGCTATGCATCACCATGATCTTGCGTGTGCGTATGAATTTTTTTGAATTTACTGTGTTCCCCAACAAGGGGTCCCAAGCTGGTGATCTTGGCATGATGGTAACAAGACAAACGGGGCATGATAGTATACCCAGATTCGGGCCTTCTCTAAGAGGTAAAACCCTATGTACTGCTTGTTTTGTATTGATTGTGGATGGGGTATAAAGTACATGATGATCTACCTCGAGATCCTATAAATAAGCTCTAGTCTCAAAACCTTGTCTCTACAGCCTAAACCCCTGGGCTTATGTAGGCACCAGGGGTATCTAGGGTTACAAGTATGACGACTACAACTAGGGATAACATGCCGATCATTCAAATACGCCTTGAAGTGTACGACAAGCCTTCGGAGGATTCCATCTTCAGTATGCTGCGGGCCAAGGCATGCGTGGCCCATTCTTCGGTCGTCGGCTCGGCCCAACAATGGCGGGCCAACGTGGCGTAGACCCACTAATTCAGAACACCGTCATCGGGTGCTTCAGATATATGAGGAGTACAACAGTGATAATTGCGCTTCAGATCTATGAGGAGTACAACAGTGATAATTGCGGTTCCAGGGCGCTGGTCCTTAGAGGCACGTGCTTGAAGACTTTCCGGTTGTCCTCAGAAGGTCAAGCCAACTCAGGTAGGGGAGTGGCGATAGCGGTGCATCACCTGCTCGTTCTGAAGGTAATAGTGGTTGTTGATGGTCTCGGAATCTAATTTATTTTTTTGTTTTTTTTGAGATGTTTAGTATTTTCGATGATTTCTTTAATAAATCGGATCTTTTTCTTTCCCGAGAAAATGAGAACTTGCTCCACGCAGGAGATATTTCTTTTATACCATTCATGTGGCTTGCAACTACAACCGCACAGATTTGTGGAAAGTGACGCTTGCGATAGCTGACAAGCTAGGTGGCACAACTACTTAAATTGTACCCACGTGGTTGTGAGTAGTGCATGCAACTGACTTTGAGTCTGTGGAAAATGCATAGAAGCTTGTAGATTTCCACAAGGAAGAGAAGAAAAGTCATGCCAACATAACATGTGAGACGCCGCGTCCGTCCCTCCCACCTCTATATAAACTCATCGGCGAAAGAGCAGTTCCCATCCCATCCAGCTTCAGCCAGCAGCAAGTCCAATACACACACCCACACAAACTAGCTAGCAGGTTGTGACTGATCACCGTGGTCGACGAGACGACGATGGCCGCACGCCTGATGCTGGTGGCGGCGCTCCTCTGCGCGGCGGCGGCGGCGACCACGGCGCAGCAGGCGACCAACGTGCGCGCGACGTACCACTACTACCGGCCGGCGCAGAACAACTGGGACCTGGGCGCGCCCGCGGTGAGCGCCTACTGCGCGACCTGGGACGCCAGCAAGCCGCTGTCGTGGCGGTCCAAGTACGGGTGGACGGCGTTCTGCGGCCCCGCCGGCGCCCACGGGCAGGCGTCCTGCGGGAAGTGCCTCCGGGTGACCAACCCGGCGACGGGGGCGCAGATCACGGCGAGGATCGTGGACCAGTGCGCCAACGGCGGGCTGGACCTGGACTGGGACACCGTCTTCACCAAGATCGATACCAACGGGATCGGGTACCAGCAGGGCCACCTCAACGTCAACTACCAGTTCGTCGACTGCCGCGACTAGATTATATATCCGTCCATCAAAGCCTAGCTAGCTATGATAAGAATAAAAGGCTAGCTAGCTACGAGTAAGCTGAGCCTGGTCGATGTTGTTGAATAAAAGCTAGCACGTGATGCTGCATTGTATACGTGTATACAATACGTACATGGAATGAAATAAAGTGGATCAAATCAAACGGGTTATATATTCATGTGTGGGTTTTACTACAAGTTTATTATGAACCAACTCATATTCTGGATTTACTACAAGTCTCGTTTAACTACTAGTCTCTCTGTTCCATAATTCTTGTCGTGGTGTCATAATTATTGTCGTTGAACTAAAACCACGATAAGAATTATGAAACGGGAAGCAGATCATTCGATTATCAAACAAAAATGGGCTAGCATTTTCCCTGTAAAACAAAATGGTGTAGGAGCTAGATGAGAATTCTTTAATTCTCGTCTAGACGAGAGCTAGCAACATCGTTAATATTTCTCGATTTCTCTGCGCTCTTATGAAACAGAGGCAGCCGGGTGAAAGCAGTAGTACGTCCAAATTACGTGCACCGATTGCACGACTTGTTGGTCCAATTTCAGAAGTTTCCGCAGAATCCAAGTACTAGTAACAACGGAAACAGCCAGTCGTACAGTTTGGAGCAGTATTGTTTAGACCACACGCCAGTCGTTCATACAGACCGCCGATTCCTTTCATATAACAAACTAATCCTGAAGCGTGGAATCGTCAGGTCCGAGTAGCCGGCTTGGGGTTGGGGGAATGCACTAGACCCGTACGTCATCTTCTGAATGCATATGGGACGGGTCAAGCTTTCCGGCCCGTCTCTATCCAAGCAAAATCCAGCCGAATTTTTTCTGGATGCTACTGCGTAATTTATTGTTGGAATTCCATGGCATGGCCTCAGAAATATTGGCCTGATAGATGGCCCCAGGCGTGTAAGGGTGTCATCGTGCTTGCAGATATTGCGGTGGAATTTTGACGTGCATGCATTGATCAGTTCCGTCGCGTTCCAGAATCCAGATCCAGCCGATCGAGCATTAATTAACAGCAGGCTTCTTGTGGAATAAGTACAGATCACGAGCACCGCAATATATTTGGTGTCATACGAATTGGTCTTGTCCGGAAATACATGCATGATGGACGCCTTTTGGAACCTAATTGATCCAGCTTTTTTTTAAAGAAACTTTTACCACATATTGTATGGTTTTCTTTTACCGTGTAGTTGTTGGGGTCCCTTATCACTAATAGAAAACAAGGCTTTAGTTGGAGACTGGCCAACCCATTAGTCCCGGTTCAGTCAAGAACCGGGACCCATGGGGCATATGTCCCGGTTCATGCGCCTAGGGGTCCGGCCGGGCCTCGGGACGCATTTGTCCCGGTTCATGTGAACCCGTTTGTCCCGGTTCTAGGCACGAACCGGGACCAATGGGCCTCGCTCCTGGCCCACAGCCATTGGTCTCGGTTCGTGACTAGAACCAGGACAGAAGGGGGGCCTTTAGTCCTGGTTCCAGCCACGAACCGGGACCAATGAGGTGGCTATATATACCCCTCACCCGCAAGCAGAGCACTTCATACTGCTCTGTTTTTTCTGGCCGGCGAGGGGAGAGCTTTGTGGTGCTCTAGCTCATCTCCTATGCACATGAGGTCTTCGATGAAATGCCCGAGCCACACTAGTTAAGATTTCTCCTCTCAAAGCTCGACCTCCAAGCTCCATTTTCCCCAAGATTTGTCTAGGTTTAGCGGTCCGTCATGTTCCGTCCCTATCTTCACCGCCGTCGATCGCCCGCGCCGATCCCGTCGCCGGCACCACTATGGTGAGCCTCTTGTTCTTATCTTTTTCTGAAAAAAATTCTTACTTTAGATAGATACTTGTCTAATTTTCTTACTTATATTATTGCTTGTTATTATATAGTGCGATGGTTTTGGTATCCGCCCCCGTCGGCCCTCGTCCTGGCTATGATTCGAATGTGGTATATATTATCTTTTATAACTATTTGGTTCATTTATTGTTTATGACAATTATGCCCATCAAGTTGACATAGATTTTATTTATCTAGGAGGTAGTTGAACCGGAAATTCCAATTGACCTATTGTCGAGAGGTTAAATTTAGTTGAAGAAGAAAACAATTATTTGAAGGAAAAAATAAAAAAATGAGGAGGAGAAGATGATATTGGAGTTGCATGTTGCGGATCTCGTCGATGATCACAAGATCAAGATGGTTGCAATACGGTTGAAGATTAGAAAGATTAGAAAAATGTCATTCATACCGAGGCTTGGTATCATTATGTTGTTGGATCAATTGTTACCTTGGTTGTGATTATGATCGCATTTGTTGTTGCATTGAAAGGTTTTACATAGTTTCAATGTATGGTTTGACTAGATGCTTTGGAGAGCTATATGTTGTTCAATGAGAACTATGTATGTACTTTGGTTTTAATGTGATGATGAACTTCTACTAATTTGGTCATTTATCTATCCATGTGAATATGTAATGGTTGTTGACCCACATAATTATATATAATGCACTCAGATGAACCGGCAATGGATGTACGGTGACAGACACACCTCCGAGTACATTAAGGGCCTGCATAATTTTCTCGAAGTGACTGAGGCAAACAAGCATAATGGTTTTATGTGTTTTCCATGCCCTAATTGTGGGAATATGAAGTCTTACTCTGACCGGAAAATCCTTCACATCCACCTGCTTTATAAGGGTTTCATGCCACACTATAATGTTTGGACGAAGCACGGAGAAATAGGGGTTATGATGGAAGACAGCGAAGAAGAAGAGGACGATGACAACTATGTGCCCCCTGAATACGGTGATGCTGCAACGGGGGAAGCTGCTGAAAATCACGAGGAACCAGACGATGTGCCCGATGATGATGATCTCCGCCGGGTCATTGTTGATGCAAGGAGACAGTGCGAAAGTCAAAAGGAGAAGCTGAAGTTCGATCGCATGTTAGAGGATCACAAAAATGGATTGTACCCCAATTGTGAAGATGGCAACACAAAGCTCGGTACCGTATTGGAATTGCTGCAGTGGAAGACAGAGAATGCTGTGCCTGACAAAGGATTTGAGAAGCTACTGAAAATATTGAAGAAGAAGCTTCCAAAGGATAACAAATTGTCCGACAGTACGTACGCAACAAAGAAGGTCGTGTGCCCTCTAGGATTGGAGGTCCTGAAGATACATGCATGCCCTAATGACTGCATCCTCTACCGCGGTGCATATGAGGATTTGAACGCATGCCCGGTATGCGGTGCATTGCGGTATAAGATCAGACAAGATGACCCTGGTGATGTTGACGGCGAGCCCCCCAGGAAGAGAGTTCCTGCGAAGGTGATCTGGTATGCTCCTATAATACCATGGTTGAAACGTCTGTTCAAACACGAAGAGCATGCCAAGTTGATGCGATGGCACAGAGAGGACCGTAAGAAAGACGGGAAGTTGAGAGCACCCGCTGACCGGTCGCAGTGGAGAAAAATCGAGAGAAAGTACTGGGCTGAGTTTGCAGGTGACCCAAGGAATGTATGGTTTGGTTTAAGCATGGATGGCATTAATCCTTTCGGGGAGCAGAGCAGCAATCACAGCACCTGGCCCATGACTCTATGTATGTATAACCTTCCTCCTTGGATGTGCATGAAGCGGAAGTTCATTATGATGCCAGTTCTCATCCAAGGCCCTAAGCAACCCGGCAACGACATTGATGTGTAACTAAGGTCATTAGTTGAAGAACTTTATAGCTGTGGAATGGAAATGGTGTATGTGTGTGGGATGAGCACAAACAAAAGGAATTTAACCTGCATGCGTTGTTGTTTGTAACCATCAACGATTGGCCTGCTCTCAGTAACCTTTCAGGACAGAAAAACAAGGGATACCACGCATGCACGCACTGTTTAGCTGACAACGAAAATATATACATGGACAAATGCAGGAAGAAAGTGTACCTGGGCCATCGTCGATTTCTTCCGACCAACCATCAATGTCTAAAGAAAGGTAAGCATTTCAAAGGCGAGGCAGATCATCGGAAGAAGCCTGCCATGCATACCGGTGATCACATACTTGCTATGGTCAATGATTTACACGTAATCTTTGCAAAGGGTCCCAAGGGACTATCTGTTTCGAATGACGCTGAGGGACGCGCACCCATGTGGAAGAAGAAATCTATATTTTGGGACCTACCCTACTGGAAAGAGCTAGAGGTCCGCTCTTCAATCGACGTGATGCACGTGACGAAGAACCTTTGCGTGAACCTGCTAGGCTTCTTGGGCGTGTACGGGAAGACAAAAGATACACCGGAGGCACGGGAGGACCTGCAACGTTTGCACGAAAAAGACAGCATGCCTCCAAAGCAGTATGAAGGCCTTGCCAGCTACGCTCTTACCAAATAAGAGAAGGAAATCTTTTTTAAATGCCTGCTCAGTATGAAGGTCCCGTCTAGCTTCTTGTCGAATATAAAGGGAATAATAAATATGCCAGAGAAAAAGTTCCAGAATCTAAAGTCTCATGACTGCCATGTGATTATGACGCAACTACTTCTGGTTGCATTGAGGGGGCTTCTACCGGAAAACGTCCGATTAGCCATTGTGAAGCTATGTGCATTCCTCAATGTAATCTCTCACAAGGTGATCGATCCAGAAATCATACCAAGGCTAAGGAGTGATGTGGTACAATGTCTTGTCAGTTTCGTGCTGGCGTTCCCACCATCCTTCTTGAATATCATGACGCACGTCCTAGTTAATCTAGTCGATGAGATTGTCATTCTGGGCCCCGTATTTCTACACAATATGTTTCCCTTTGAGAGGTTAATGGGAGTCCTAAAGAAATATGTCCGTAACCGCGCTAGGCCAGAAGGAAGCATCTCCATGGGCCATCAAACAGAGGATATTATTGGGTTTTGTGCGGACTTCATTCCTGCCTTAAGAAGATAGGTCTCCCTAAATCGCAGTATGAGGGGAGACTGACTGGAAAAGGCACGCTTGGAGGGGACTCAATAATATGCAGGGACGGACATTCTTGGTCTCAAGCACCCTACACAGTTCTAATGAACTCTACCTTGGTGACCCCGTATGTCGATGAACACAAGAACAGTCTGCGCTCCAAACACCCGGAGCAGTGTGACGACTGGATTACATATGAACACATCAGGACTTTCAGCAGTTGGTTGGAAACACGTCTCAAAGGTGACAACACTATTTTTGATGAGTTGTACTCGTTGTCCAGGGGACCACCTTCGACTGTATTGACTTAAAAAGGATACCAGATAAATGGGAATACATTTTACACGATCGCCCAAGATCAAAAGAGCACCAAACAAAACAGCGGTGTCCGCTTTGGTGCAGCAACCAAGAGGGGAAAGGACACATATTATGGTTACATAGTGGACATATGGGAACTTGACTACGGACAAGATTTTAAGGTCCCTTTGTTTAAGTGCAAATGGGTCAATCAGTCAGGAGGCGGGGTACAGGTAGACCCATAGTACGGAATGACAACAGTGGATCTGAACAATCTTGGGTACACTGACGAACAATTCTTTCTAGCCAATGATGTGGCACATGTTTTCTATGTGAAGGACATGTCTACCAAACCGAGAAAAAGAAAATACAAGGAAGCGAATACATCATACGATGAGCCAAAGCGCCACATAGTTCTTTCAGGAAAAAGAGACGTCGTTGGAGTGGAGGGCAAGACAGACATGTCTGAAGATTATGAAAAGTTTCATGAAATTCCTCCCATCAAAGTCAAGGCTGACCCAAGCACACTGTTAAACGATGAAGATTATCCATGATTACGGCGCAATTAGCAAAGGACACAAGCGAAGAAAAAGTGAAGACTTCCTCTCCACAACTATTATGATGATGCCTTTGATTTAGAATATCACTCCAGTTACATGTGAAGAAATAAAATGCCTTTTGTAATAGATGATTTTTTGTATGAAACCCTGATACTTCGAAAGAGGTTGTCCGTTTTGTACACGAAGTGCATCTAGTTTTTGCCGTAACCCTCTCAACTTTTTTGCACATGCTATGTGGGTGAAATGATGATACCATGTCAACTTTAAACCTTTTCAGAGTTCATTTGAAATGCTTTCAAATTTCAGGGTCATATAGCTCAAAAAATCAGTAAATGCATGAAAAATAACAAATTAAGTCCGAAATGGTTGAAAATTGATGATGTGGCTTTGAATGGTGCATTTTGAGCACACATAAAGTCTGGAGTTCAAATAAGTTCAAAAAATGAAATCCCTTTGTAACAGATGAGTTTTCGTATGAAAACCTGATACTTCGAAAGAGATTGTCCGTTTTGTACATGAAGTGCATCTAGTTTTTGCCGTAACCCTATCAACTTTTTTGCACATGCTATGTGGGTGAAATGATGATACCATGCCAACTTTCAATCTTTTCAGAGTTCATTTGAAATGCTTTTGAATTTCAGGGTCTTATAGCTCAAAAAAATCAGTAAATGCATGAAAAATAACAAATGAAGTCAGAAAGGGTTGAAAATTGATGATGCAGCTTTGAATGGTGCATTTTGAACACACAAAAAGTCTGGAGTTCAAATAAGTTCAAAAAATGAAATCCCTTTGTAACATATGAGTTTCCGTATGAAACCCTGATACTTCGAAAGAGATTGTTCGTTTTATACACAAAGTGCATCTAGTTTTTGTTGTAACCCTCTCAACTTTTTTGCACATCCTATGTGGGTGAAATGATGATACCATGCCAACTTTCAAACTTTTCAGAGTTCATTTGAAATGCTTTTGAATTTCAGGGTCTTATAGCTCAAAAAATTAGTAAATACATGAAAAATAACAAATGAAGTCAGAAAGAGTTGAAAATTGATGATGTGGCTTTGAATGGTGCATTTTGAACACACAAAAAGTCTGGAGTTCAAATAAGTTCAAAAAAAATGAAATCCCTTTGTAACAGATGAGTTTTCGTCCGAAACCCTTATATTCGAAAGAGGTTGTCCATTTTGTACACGAAGTGCATCCAGTTTTGTCCGTAACCCTCTCAACTTTTTAGCACATGCTATGTGGGTGAAATGATGATAACATGCCAATTTTCAACCTCTTCAGAGTTCATCGGAAGTGCTTTTCAATTTCAGGGTCATGTAGCTCAAAGATTGAACTAATATAAAAAAGAATGGTTTGGAAAACTTTTATGAAACTCTAATAGAAAAAATAATAAACTAAACGAATGAACAAGAAAACTTTAATGAAACTCTAATAGAAAATAGAATGAAATAGAAAACTTTAATGAAACTCTAATAGAAAAAAGAATGAACTAGAAAACTTTAATGAAACTCTAATAGCAAAAGGAATCAACTAAAAAGTTTTAGTATTGTTGAAACTAAAATTATATAAAATTTATGCAACTAAAATTATCAAAGTATTTTCCGTTCAAAACATTATAAGCAAAAAGAATTTCCATAAAGAACTTTTTTTGTTAGAAACTTTAATAGCAAAAAGAATTATCATAAATATTTCTTTTGTTAGGAACTAAAATAATGAAGACTATTTTTGAATATAATGACAAAACATGGTAATATTAAATAGCAGGAAAAAATCACTCCAAAATCTATTTTTATAGTAAAGTTAATCACACACTAGTGATTCACACAAAAAAAATTTGAACCTTGATTCACACAAATTTGAAAGAATTCAAATTTAAACTATTCAAATTGGAAAATTAATGGCACTAACAGAAAGTTTGTAATTTTTATTACCTAAAACCAAAAAGAATAACTCAAAACTAGTAAGTATTTTGCTGTAAGTGGAAAAAAATAAAAAAATAAAACAAAAAACTGGATGTTTTTAAAAAAATGTCGACCACCACGGCGTGCATACGACTAGAAACCCGCTAGTTGGGCCAGGATGCAGGCCCGTAGTAGGCCCAGTAGGCCCACAAGCACAGGGAGTGGATTTAGGCCCGTAAGCCTGCAGTAGAGAGGAGCTCGAAGTGGTCGGCTCGATAGGGCTTATAAACCACTCCGAGCCTCTCTCGGCTAGCGAGGTGGGACTAAACATCCCACCGGACTGCGACAGTTCCAGTACACGACCTTTAGTCCCGGTTGGTGGCACCAACCGGGATGAAAGGGTGCCTTTGGTCCCGGTTCGTAGAACCAACCGGGACCAATGCCCCCCTTTAGTCCCAGTTGGTGCCACCAACTGGGACCAAAGGCCTCTGCTTCCTGCTCTTTGGGCTGCTGAAAAGAGACCTTTGTTCCCGGTTGGTGAGGGACTAAAGGGTGGTATTGGTCCCGGCTGTTGCCATAACCGGGACCAATGCTGCATGTATATAAGCAACACTTGTGAAAAATTTGGTTTTCATCACGCAGTCCCCCCCCCCCCCGATAATGCCGACCTCCTCAACGCCGCCAGGCTACCCCGAGGTCGTCGCTGTCGCCCGTACCCCCGAGCCCATGCTGATGCCATCCGCCGCCCCCGAGCCCACGCCGACGCTGTCCGCCGCCCACACCGTCGCTGTCCACCGCCCCCAAGCGCGCCCGGCTGCGACCCTGCGCCCCGGCCCACCCCCACCGTCACCGTCGTCGCTGGCTCCCTCGCGCGCCGCCCCCACCGTCGCCGGCTCCCTTGCGCGCCGCCCCCGCCGTCGCCCTCGCCATCCGATGTCGTCCGCCGCCCCCGAGCGCGCCTGGCCATGCCGGCCCCTGCCCCGGCCCGTGCCCCCCCCCCACCGTCGCCCTCGTCGACACCCTCGCCACCCCCGCCGTCGCCCTCGTCGGCTGCCCCCGATGTGAGCGGCCGTTGCCCCGGCTCTATTCATACCTTTTTTTCATATGTGTTTTTTCATATAATGTGTATAATTTTTTTTCATAGCAGTTTTTCATATATATATATATACAATGTATGTATGTATGTGGTAGCTATATGATGAATGGATGTGGCTATGTATGTATGGATATAATGTTCATAGCATATTTTGTTCATATATGTTTTTTTCATATATGTATTAATTTTTTATTTAGGTTGTTAGTAGATGTCGATTTTAGGCTAGTGCATTTTAGGTTAGTCGATTTAGTGCATTTTAGGTTAGTTGTACTGTTAGTGCATTTTAGGTTAGAGGAAAAAGGAAAAATAAGAAGAGGAAGAAGGAGAAGAAAAAGGAGAAGAAGGAAAAGAAAAAGGAGAAGAAGAGGAGAAATAAATAAGAAGAGGAAAAAAGAAAAAAAAGAGGAGAAGAAGGAAGGAATAGAGGAGAAGAAGAAAAAATAGAAATATTCTATTTTTTCTTATTCTCCTCTATTCCTTTCTTCTTCTCCACTTTTTTTTCTTCTTTTTTTTCTTTGATCTTCTCCTCTATTCATTTCTTCTTCCTCCTCCTCTTCTTATTTTTTATTGGGCATGACGTTGTCGATATACCTCCTCCCTGATAACTTCCACATGAGGGGGGGAGGCTCGATATACCCCCTCCCCAACAACTTCAACATGAGGGGGGTCGCCAAAGGTTCGAGGGGCGAGGGTCGGGAACTAGGGTAGAAGTTCGAGGGTCACCGAGGGTTCGAGGGTCGTCGAGGGGCCTAGGCCACGCCGAGGGGTCGAGGGTCGAGGATCGCCGAGGGGTCGAGAGGTTGCCTAGCTAGTGTCAAAGTATTGAAGAAATCCATGGCTTCATCATTAGCCGGAAGTAACCGGGGCATGATGTACAAAGTTGTGCAAAGTTGTTCTGGAACGGAGCCCCGGATAGGATAATTCGCCTTTTTGTACGAATTTCAGCAAAGGCCTTCCAAATAGCGATATTCGGAAGGCTCTTGCTGAACTTTGTACGAAAAAGCGAATTATTCTATCTGGGACTCTGTTCCAGAACAACTTTGCAGAACTTCGTAACATCATGCGCCTATTACTTTTGCCTAATGATGAATACATGATTTTGTTGAATCCTTTGACACTAGACAAACATGACATGAGGGGGTCGAGGGTCAGGAAATAGGGTAGAGGGTCGTGGATCATCCAAGCGGTCGAGGGTCGAGGATTGCCGAGGGGTCGAGAGGTTGCCTAGTGTCAAAGTATTGAAGAAATCCATGGCTTCATCATTAGCCGGAAGTAACCGGGACATGATGGTATGAAGTTGTGCAAAGTTATTTTGGAATGGAGTCCTAGATAGGATAATTCGCCTTTTTGTATGAAGTTATGCAAAGGCCTTCCAAATAGCGATATTTGGAAGGCTTTTGGTGAACTTTGTACGAAAAATCGAATTATCCTATTTGGGACTCTGTTCCAGAACAACTTTGCTGAACTTCGTACCATCATGCGCCTGTTACTTTTGCCTAATGATGAAGGTATGGTTTTGTTGAATCCTTTGACACTAGACAAACGTGACATGAGGGGGTCGAGGGTCGGGAAATAGGGTAGAGGATCGTAGGTCGCTGAGTGGTCGAGGGTCGACGGTCGTCCAAGGGTCGAGGGTCCAGATTTATCAAGAATGACCCCATTATGGATGTGCACAAGTTAATACAAACCCTAGAAGCGCTGCCGAGGCCACCCAAATTTACCATGTTAAAATAGCGTTGTCGTCGAGGCCACCCCGAACCCTTGAAGCGTTGCCGAGGCCACCCCAAACCCTAGAGAAGCGTCGAGGCCACTAATATGATTCCTTGTTGTGATTAGCTAGCTAGGTCTACGTTTGCCACTAATATATCCATCTGTCATGTTTGTATAATAATTGCCATGTTGTAATATTTGCAGAAACTATGGAGCACGGCCGGGACGAGGAAGCAGAACAGGTGTTGGGGGACATAATCGCAGTCGGAGGTGATGTCATGTCGTACCTCAACGAAACCGATGGTCTGGAAGGAGAGGGTGAAGCAGGCTACGGTTATCTAACAATGGAGGAGGAAGGACATGATTATGATGGCTCCGGTGACCGAATGCCGGTGCAAGAAGGAGACAGTGATGACGGCTCTGATGACCGAACAGAGTCCGGCTAGGTATATATATTAATTAAGCCTGTGCTGACTAGCTAATTGATGCATTGATTGTTTTGGTATGTACACATATTAAATCTCGTCTTTATTCTTTTTTCTAGCCCTCCGGATCGAGCACAACTTTGGTAAAGAGACGATGCCCGAAGAAAAAGTGGCGCTCGGATGAAAGGTTCACGATCACAGCAATCGCGTGCGATGGCCAACCGATTGAACCCATCCGGACCAAGGAAGCATTTTCTGCTCAGTGTGGGGTTCTTGTTAGGGACATGATCCCGATCAGCATCCACCAATGGTATAAGCCTAAGAAGGAAGACCCTGAGATGTCTTATGTCAACGATAGGCAGAAAGATGATCTTTGGGACGCGCTGAAGGCAAATTTCACCCTACCGCCAGAGGAGGATCCGGAGAAGCCAGTTAAAGAGCCATTGATCAAGTCTCATGCTCTTAAAAAGGTGTCAAATCTATTTAGGAGGTGGAAGAATGAGCTAAAAACAATGCTCGTCGACAAAGAAAAGACACCAGAATTCACCGGCCAGTATGAGAAGATCAGAGAATACTGGGACGCATTTGTGGCCCATAAGACATCGGACAAGAGTAAGAAGATGTCAGTGACAAACAAGATAAATGTTGCGAAAAAGGAGCATCACCATCGCATGGGGTCAAGTGGCTACCTCAAAGCCCGGCCGTTGTGGGCTAAGGCTGAGAATGACCTACTTGATAAAGGGGTCGAACCAGAGACATTGAACTGGCCAGACCGTTGTCGGACTTGGTTCTTTGGGGCTGGCGGAACCTTGGACCCTGTAACAGGGAAGTGCATTTGGACGAACGAGCAACTGCGAATACCCATCACGAAGCTTCAGGACTATATCACCGCAGCGCAGCAAGGGACGTTCGTTCCAGATAGAGAGAACAACGAGCTCACAATGGCCCTCGGGAATCCTGAGCACCCTGGACGGACACGAGGCACGCCAGGCTTTGTTCCGTGGAAGGTCGGGTTTCCGGACACAGGCGGTTACAAATGCCAGGAGAGGAGGAGGAAAGTGGAGCATACCCAAATGCATAAGCTGCACGCAAGGGTACAAGCGCTAGAGGAACGAGAAGCAGTTCACAGCAAGTGACCTGCCGAAGCTACCCCGCCATCTCAGCGGAGAAGTAGCGTGGCTTCCACCGAGCTGCTTCAGCTGGAGCCTGTCTTCATGACTCCTGCTAGCTACCCCGTGGATGCTATCACAGAGTCTCAACATTTCCACCTTATGACGCAATGGCAGAACTTGAAAGTCAAGGCGGTTGTTGGCTCTGTTCGACCTCATTAACCTGGTTCAACTTTTCACTGCCGTCCAATTCCAGAAGGATATGCTAGGGTGACGGTGGACGAAATTACGGAGGGATTTGAGGAGCTCGAGCTTGACCACCCTACCGGTGAAGGGGAGACTCGGCTGGGTTCTGCTCTGAAGACTCCATGCCTATGGTGGAAGGATCTCATCAACCTTCCGAACTGGACGCCTCCGCCTCCTCCTTCTCCTCCGGCAAGTCAGGGCACTCCGCCTCCTCCTCCGTCGAATGATCAGGGCACTCCGCCTCCTTCTCCGGCGCGTGGCGGCACTCCACCTCCTTCTCCACCTGTGCCGGCGCGCCCGAGCAGCCAGCCTCCACCTTCTCCACCTCGTTGGCAAGGGCGGAAGAGACCCGCCGCCGCTTCGGCTGCTCCGGCGCGTTGTAGTCCTTCTCCTCCGCCTCGTAAGCAAGGAAAGAAGACAGCCGCAGCTGCCCCGTCTGCTCCGGCGTCTAGCAGTACAGCCAGAGGTGGGAGGCAATACAGATTCGATCCATCTCTCAAGCCTCTAGAGAAGTTACCATACGAGAGGACCGTGGAGGAAAACACGAAGATCGTGGAAGCCGAAGTGAGGGACTTCTTTGAAGTGGTGAAAGCAAAGAAACATCCACCTTCGGAAGAGAAGATAGATCCGGTGAAAGCAACGCGCACTATCGATGCCCTGAAGAAACCACCACCGTCTCCGCCGAAAAACAACTATGAGCGCATTAATGAAAAGTCATATATCAAAGCGGAGCGGTCGAGAAGTACTATCAGTGATCGAAGGTTAGCAGAACGACGAGCTGGGAAAAAATTGCCCAGCTCGGCGAACAAGCGAACCAATCGTGCCCCCCCCCCCCCCCCCCCGCTTAAGGTGTCTAGCGATATTGACGTTAATGATCCGAGGATGGTGCCCGGTTATACTAATCCTGGCAATTACCTGCCCGATGATGCACATTATGATATAATGGAGGTGGACGAACACAAATACCAGTACGAGAAGCCTCTCGTCAGAGATGGAAGTCCTCCTCCAACAACGATGATGCGAAGATTCCATGATTGGTACATGAAAACCTGCAAAGAGTCTCGGGGGAATGATCCTTTGACGCTGAGAGTTAAAGAGGAGCACGACCTCGTTGGAATTGAACTGTTGACTGTTCCATTTGAGGAGTTCTTCTAGTGGTTCAATCAAAAGGCCCTCGATAAATTAACGGTCACTTACTACTGTCGGTAAGTACTACTTCTGTCATTAAGTCTCTATATATAGCTCAGCTCTTTCATTGCATGTATATATGATTATCCTCACTATATTATGCAGATTGAAGATCGTCGAATGCAGAAAAGCGGAAATCTATGATATTGGGTTCATTAACACAAATCTCATAGATGAATTTACGGTTAAATTTCAAGCCAAAGAAACTGAGGCCAACTTGCTCAAATCGTTGCTAATAAATCAAAACAAAGATAAAATACTCTTTCCTTACAACTTCGAGTGAGTGTTACTGTCTTGTGCATATTCGGTTTCCCATATTACTCGAGGTTATAGTAATGTAATTGATGAGTTATGCATGTGTGCACACCTTCCACTATATTCTCTTGGAGATTAAGCTTGAGCAGGGACTAGTAACCATCTTAGACTCGAGACGAAAAGATCCCGAGACCTATGCGGACATGACTAAAATGCTCAAGAAGTAAGTTCAATTGATCATTATCGCACCATATCGGCAACTTTTTGTTCATTTCCTGATATCAAGTAATTGTTTTCTTTGTCTCGCAGGGTTTGGAAACTATTCACTGCAAAAGCTCCAGGACTGCCGGGGGAGCTGCTGATAATCCCCACGTGCAGGGAATAATTGTAGCAATTCCTAAAGGTGGAAGTGATAAGTATGGAGTGTCGAACCCACAAGGATCTAAAGGTAAGATCAATATTTTCTCAAGTCATATCTGCCACTGATATGACTCTACGTACACCAAATGTTTGCTTCCAACTAGAAACGAGAAATAAAACTACGTTGTGGGTATGAAGAGGATAACTTTGCATGGTATCGGAGAGATAAAATATAAAAGTAGGTGTTGTTATCATAAATTTAGAATATATTACTAAGTATTATAAATAGCGAGCGTGGAATAATGATGGATCGGTGTGCGGAATTGTCTTAGGAAAATGTTAAATAGGCCGGTAGTCGTCATTGCAATTTCATATGAGGGAGAGGCATAAGCTAACATACTTTATCTTCTTGGATCATATGCACTTATGATTGGAACTCTAGCAAGCATCCGCAACTACTAAAGATCATTAAGGTAAAACGCAACCATAGCATTAAAGCATCAAGTCCCCTTTATCCCATACGCAACAACCCCTTACTCGGGTTTATGCTTCTGTTACTCAAGCAACCCACTATAAGCGAATCATGAATATATTGCAACACCCTATAGAAGGAATCCCTCACGCTTGCGCGACATGGAGGGCACAATAGGACAACACCAAAATAAAACATACAACTCATACTGTCGGTGTCAAAACCGGCGGATCTCGGGTAGGCGGTCCCGAACTATGCATCTAGGCGGATGGTAACAGGAGACGTGGGACACGATGTTTTTACCCAGGTTCGGGCCCTCTCGATGGAGGTAAAACCCTACTCCTGCTTGATTGATCTTGATGATATGAGTATTACAAGAGTTGATCTACCACGAGATCGAAGAGGCTAAACCCTAGAAGCTAGCCTATGGTATGATTGTTGTTCTTGGTCCTACGGACTAAACCCTCCGGTTTATATAAACACCGAAGGGGGCTAGGGTTACACAGAGTCGATTACAAGGAAGGAGATCTACATATCCGTATTGCCAAGCTTGCCTTCCACGCCAAGGAGAGTCTCATACGGACACGGCACGAAGTCTTCAATCTTGTATCTTCATAGTCCAACAGTCTGGCCAAAGGATATAATCCGGCTGTCCGGATACCCCCTAACCCAGGACTCCCTCGGTAGCCCCTGAACCAGGCTTCAATGACGATGAGTCCGGTGCGCAGATTGTCTTCGGCATTGCAAGGCGGGTTCCTCCTTCGAATACTTCATAGAAGATTTTGAACACGAGGATCATGTCCGGCTCTGCAAAACAAGTTCCACATACAACCGTAGAGAGAATAATATTTTCACAAATCTAATCTGCCGACGCATTCCGTAGTGTGACATCACACCACAGCCAGGTCACCATTCGAATCGTTTTTCACAACCAACGTCAGCGTGTTTCGCGAGGCGGTTTCCTTGGCACGTCTTGTCGAAGCAGAGATCGTGTCCCCTTATTACGGGATCCCCATCAATACGGACGTGGGTAACCCAATCGCGCCATCAATTACGGCGCTTGGGGATAAGCAAGTTTTACGAGGCTCATGGGGGCGCATAGTTTCGTCCGCCCTTATAAAGGGATAAGGGTTCACCTTTTTCTACCCACGCCTTCTTCCTCCTTTCTCATCCATTCTCGCGCACTTGAGCTCCAGCGCCCAAGTCCACATCCTTCTCCTCAACCCTCTCCAAACATGTCTGGAGCGGGAGGCAAGTGGATGGTCTCCTCCATTACGGAGGGAGACATCAAAAAGCTGCGCAGGGCCGGATACTTAGCCGCGGATATTGCGCACCGGCTGCCGGCCGCGGGGCAGATCGTCCCTAGCCCGGAAACTTACGAAAGGGTGGTTTTCCTCACCCACTTCGTCCGCGGACTAGGGTTTCCCCTCCATCCATTCGTCTGCGGCCTTATGTTCTATTATGGGCTGGACTTCCATGATCTAGCTCCGAATTTCATCATCAACATCTCGGCGTTCATCGTCGTGTGCGAGGCTTTCCTCCACGTCCGGCCCCACTTCGGCTTGTGGCTGAAGACCTTCAATGTCAAACCGAAGGTAGTAGGCGGCCAACAAGCGAAATGCGGCGGAGCCATGGTGGGCAAAATGCCCAACGTTACATGGCTCGAGGGATCCTACATGGAGACCATAAAGGGATGGCAATCGGGGTGGTTCTACATCACCGAGCCGTGCGACACCAACTGGGTGGCGGCCCCCGAGTTTCGATCCAGAATCCCCAAGCGGCTCACTTCCTGGAAGGAGAAGGGCCTGTCCTGGGGCTCATCGGTGGAGCTGGACGGACTCCAGAAGTGTATCCGGAACATGATAGGCAAGAAACTCAAGCTTGTCAACATAGTCCAGGTCATGCTCTTCCGCCGGATCCTCCCGTGTCAACAACGGGCTTTCAACTTATGGGAGTTCGACCCGGCCCAGCACCAGACTCTACGCGAGCTCTTCGACACGATGCATACGGACGTCTGGAAGGTGATGTTCAAGGGCGCCGAGGTCCCCCCCCCCCTCCCCTTACCGAGGACCGCGGGCTAAGCGCGACGCGCGATGCGAATCCGATAAGTTCTGTACATCTCGTAGGGTATTTATTTTCCATAGTTTAACCATGTGCGGGGTCTGAGCTCCCATGCCTTTGACAGGACTCGATGGAGACACCGGAGCAGATTGACTATCCGGCCCCTCTGCCCGACGACCCTGCAGACGCTCTCCTGACGGAGATGTGGACTCCGGCTCCTTATGAGGTGTCGGAGAAGAAGATCAAGAAGAAGGCCACGGGAACCCGAAAGAGTTCCTGGCACCAGGTGGTATCGGACTCATCGTTCGATAACTCCGAGACGCACTCCTCCCGTGAAAACAAGGAGGAGGAAGATGACGGTTCTCCCCCTCCAGCCGGGGGAGACAGGAAAAGGAAGGCCGCCCCAGCCGGGGAGGCCGGAGGGTCCAAGAAGGGAAGGACTCTCCTTCCGGACTATTCCACCACCGCCGCCGACAGCGAAGATGAGTGGTTACTCAGGGCCAAGCCCCTAGCGAAGTCGTAAGTATTCGGATACCAGAGTAACTCATAGCATACTTTTATTGCACTGCTTCTCCTAATGTCGAATATGATCATGCAGTCCGCCCCGAGCCCGCATCGACGTATCCTCATTGGACGGTTCCTTGGACTCGTCGGATATGAATAGCGAGTCACTTCCAACCGCCTTCTCTCCTCGCCCTACGGACAATGTCGAGGTATTGTCTCAAGGGGCATCGAACCGGGGGGAGGTAGTCCTGGAGGCGCCTCAAGGCGACCTTCCGGACTCCAGGCGCAAAGGGAGCAAGACTCCCAAGGGCTCCAAGTTTGGCCCTCAGCCGAACATCGCGCCGGAACCTCCAGTGGTTCCGGACTCCGGTAGGTGGGCCCCTGCCAAGAGGGGCAAGCCGCCCATGCCGGTGACCTCTGTCTATCCAGAGGCACCGGACAACCTGCTGGGAGCGCTTCGCGGCGCTTCCATCGACGAAGAGCACTGCACTATTATGAGTGCGGTGATCAAGAAGGTTCAGTCCGCCAAGAACGGATTGACTGAAGCCTGTGCCAGCCTTCTTACGGGCTTTGAGGTAAGTATTTAAAATATAGGAAAATATTACCGCATAGACAGTAGCCCCTGATGCTCTGTTTGGTGTTCACAAAGAAAAGTCAAATAGAGGATCAAATAATATCTGCAGGAGTCTAATACAAGTATGTCTATATGCGTATGCAGGCTTCGCTGCTGACCTCTGCCGCACTGACTGTGGAGGTCGCCGCATTGAAGCAAAACCTCGACCGGTCCGAGAAAGAACTCGGCCTTGCCAAGAGGCTGCTCGAGGAGAACAAAGGTAAGTAATACCTTGTCTTGCTGATAAATGGTCGACCTGATCATGGCCATCTCCCTCTTTTCTTCTAGGAGGTCGACTGCGTCTTGCCGGGCTTGTTCTGCTTCATCTTCGGTATAAAGTTCGACTCGGGGTGCGTTGTGAAGAAGATCACTCGGCAGAACTGCTTCGGCTCCATAAACCAGAAAGAACGGAGTTCTTCCAGTCGACCGATTTGGGGTGGTCCTCAGTCCCCACAGAACTGACGGAAGCTCGTCGACCCACGCACCTGCCGCGTGCTTGAGATCACGCATCAGTCGAGGCTTTAGTCCTTTGAGAATCAGACCATTTGATCTCTCAGCTTGCCCATTCGACTGGGGATGGGCGACCGATGCGTAGTCGACTCGTGTGCCTTGTGAGGCGCAAAAAGCTCTGAATTTGTCCGAATCAAAGTTTGATCCATTGTCAGTGATGATGCTATGTGGGACTCCATATCTGAATGTTAACCCCCTGACGAAACTGATAGCAGTGCAAGCATCAAGATTCTTGATAGGCTTAGCTTCAATCTATTTGGTAAACTTATCGACTGCCACGAGCACATGTGTGAAACCGCTCCTGCTTGTTCTCAGTGGGCCAACCATGTCCAGTCCCCAAACAGCAAAGGGTCAGATGAGTGGAATGGTCTTCAGGGCTGATGCAGGCTTGTGTGACATGTTGGAGTAGAACTGGCACCCTCCACACTTGTCGACTATCTCCTTTGCCATCTCATTTGCTCTTGGCCAGTAAAATCCCGCTTGGTATGCTTTAGCCACAATGGTCCGGGAAGACGCATGGTGACCACAGGTCCCCGAGTGGATATCATCAAGGATTATCTGACCCTCTTCTGGTGTTATGCACTTCTGACCGATTCCAGTCGCGCTTTCCCTATACAACTGTCCCTTTATGACTGTGAAGGCCTTGGATCGGCGGACGATCTGTCGAGCCTCTTCCTCGTCCTCCGGGAGTTCTTTCCTCGTAAGCTTTATTAAGACGTCATAACATTTACACGGACAAATAAAAGATCTCCAGGATGGCCTAACAAAGATGGCGGCCAACCACTGAAGTAAGTGCATGCTTTGCGAGATTGTGAGCCTCGACATTATTTGAGGTCTTAAACTCATGAATAAAGATACAAGAATAAAAAACTTTAGCTGTATCTATTATTTCATGTATTACTGCTGCATACGATGCTTCGTTACCATCCTTTATTGCTTCCATAGCTACTTTATAGTCTGATGCCATGGTGATCCTCCGGATATACAAATCGTCAACCAATGCAAGCGCCTCCCTTATTGCCAAAGTTTCCCGTGTAGTTGGGTCATCTAAGTGGTTGAACCCAATAGCATAGGACCCCTGGTATACACCCGCCTGGTCTCGGCATATAGCTGCCACAGCTCCAAGGCCTCCAGCATGTCCCGCACATGGAGGCTGCCAGCAGCTTGGCCTGGGTGTCGATTGAGTAGAGGCCGAAATCACCGTTGGCTTCTGCAAGATCTTTATTTCATCCATGAAGGAGTTGATGAGGCAATCTGTCGCATACGGAGTTAGATAAATGTCTTCATGGCTCACCTTCAGCTGAGCTGCCCAGATCGCCCATAGTGTCACCACCATCCTAGTGTAGTCTTCATGGGGCAAAGTCTCGTTCATGGAAAAGAGCCAATCTTTGTCGTCCTCAATCTGGCTTTTCCACATGTGTTCGACCATGTCCTCCTTTGATAACGCCCATACACAGCGAGACATAGTGCAGCTAAGCAAAGAATGCCTCCAGCTATTTACCGCACCACATAGTGCACACACATGTGTAGGTGCCATATTCCGATGATGGAGAACATCACCTATTGGTAATGAATGCCGAGCAAACCTTAAGGTGAATAAGTTCAGCTTCGATGGAATGTCTTTCTTCCACTGGGAGGACCAACCTTTCCTCTCACCCTCAAGGTTCGAGCTACCCTGGATCTCCTCTAGCCAACCTTCTCGGCCCATCTTCAAGTTGATAATTAGATTGTAAGCCGACCTCTGACCGTGAACCTCTTCATGCCAAGCCCAAAAAAACCATTATTTTTCTTGTGCAGAGTGGAATTCTCAATTATTGCATCGGCGTCTATGGGTATAAACGTCTCCCACACCACATCTGCACGCCATGGTGACGAAGCATGGTCAATTAGCTTCGAGACCAGCTAAGGTGGGTGGTCAATCAAAGATGCAAATGGTTTCATCATACCTGAGCTCGGAATCCAGTTTTCTTGCCATATCCTCGTTGTCTCCATGTTTCCGATCCTGCGGATAATGACATGCTGCAAGATGTTTCTGTAATCCACAATAGCTCGCTAGACCTGCGACGAGTGTGGTCCAAGTTCTGCCTGCATCAATGAGCAAGACAGGAAGTATGCCGCCTTTAGAATCCTTGCGCTGAGTTTTTCTTTTTGAGCGATTTGCGCTGAGTGTGTGAGGCTCATGTAGGACTCGCCAGGCTTGTCTGGACAACAATGCAAGTTTGAACAATGCCAGGCTCTAGGATTACAACAGGGCCTGGTCAGAAGGGCACGGAAGCTCGCTGTTCTCCATGCTCATATTCATGATGCATCGTCGTTGGAAGAGGTACTCTCCATGACCATGCTCATACTGCTCGAGTGTGTGTATTTTTTGAGCGATTTGCGCTGACTGTGTAAGGCTCATGTAGTATGACTCGCCGGGCTTTTATGGACAGCAATGTAAGGTTGAACACTTCCAAATCACGAGAACCTAGCCCATCAAGAACGCCACTGATCCAACTCAAAAAAGCCCGTTAACATACGCATGCCCACCCGGTCTGGGAACATAAAATGTCCCGCACAAGCCCACCGCTGCTTGACAAACGAGAAGCACAGGCCGCGAACGCAAAACGAAAACAGACAGCCACAGGCCACGTACTACAACCTTTCCTCCTGATCGGTTTTAATAATCCAACGGATGAACTTGCGAAGGAGGTCAAATTAAATCTCAGCGATTTTACCAAGCACCTTCCTAAGCTTCCTATCAGACGTACTCCTAGGAAGTCTTTCCTTCCTTGATTGATTCGTTTCCATGCACGATGGTATCCGTATCCTTATTTATCACCGCCATTAATGGTATCCATTGCCGCCAGTTTCACCGCCACCGATTGATTCAACACCTACGTACGAAGCGGAGAAAACCCTAGCAGCAATACCGCCGGCGAAGCGATGGCGAGCTTCATCGTGGCAGACGCGTCGGAGTACCTGGCCATCACCGGCTGGGGCATCAACGACGTGAAGCTGGCCAAGAAGGCGTGGGTGTTCGCGGGGCAGCAGTGCAAGAAGTTCAGCGTCACGCCCGTCAACTACGAGTTCGAGGTGAACGCCATGAGCTCCGAGAAGCTGCCCTTCGTCCTGCCCGCTGTCTTCACCATCGGGCCCCAGATGACCACCCTGGAGCTCGGCGACGCCGCCAAGGCGGCCGTGGAAGCCAAGCTCCTGCTCTACGCCAAGCTCATCGCGCCGCTGCACCTGGGCGGCGCCTCGGCCAGCCGCGTGCACGACCTGGTGAAGGGCGTGATCGAGGGCGAGACCCGGGTGCTGGCGGCGCAGCTGACCATGGACGAGATCTTCACCGGCACCAAGAAGTTCAAGCAGGTGGTGTTCGACAGCGTGCAGAAGGAGCTCAACCAGTTCGGCCTCTTCATCTACAACGCCAACGTGAAGCAGCTGGTGGACGTGCCCGGGCACGAGTACTTCTCCTACCTCGGCCAGAAGACGCAGCAGGAGGCGGCCAGCAGGGCCAAGGTGGACGTGGCGGAGGCGAGGATGAAGGGCGAGGTCGGCGCCAAGGAGCGGACCGGCCTCACGCTCCAGAACGCCGCGCTAAGGTGGACGCCGAGACCAAGGTGCTGTCGGTGCGGCAGCAGGGCGAGGCGCTCAAGGAGGAGGCCAAGGTCAATGCCGAGGTGCAGGTGTTTCAGAACGCCAGGGAGGCCGACGTCGCCGCCGCAATGACCGACCTCGCCATGAAGAAGGCCGGCTGGGACAGGCAGGCCAAGGTCGCCGAGGTCGAGGCCGCCAAGGCCGTCGCCATCCGCGACGCCGAGCTGCAGATGGAGGTCGAGATCAAGAACGCCCTCTGCCAGACCGAGAAGCTCAAGGCCGAGCAGCTCAGCAAGGCCACCGTGCAATACGACACACAGGTTGCTATTCGATCATCATATACAGTATATTTTTGAAAATTACTAATTGATTTGTTGGATCTTCTTGTTGACAGCTTTATCGATCATCTATCATATAAGATCATTGACATTTGTATTGTGTACGTAGGTTCAAGAGTCGAATGCGCTGTTCTACGGCCGGCAGAAGGCGGCGGAGGCGGCTCTGTACGAGGAGATGAAGGCGGCGGAGGCGCGCAAGGTGCAGGCCGACGCGCTCTTCTTCGAGCAGAAGATGGCGGAGGACGCCAAGCTCTACGCCAAGCAGCGAGAGGCGGAGGCGCTGTCGCTGGTGGGCAAGGCCAAGGCGGACTACGTGGCGTCCATGCTAGCGGCGCTCGGTGGCGACTACCGCGCGCTCAGGGACTACCTCATGATCGACGGCGGCGTGTACGCCGAGATGGCGCGCATCAACGCCAGCGCCGTCAACGGCCTGCGGCCCAAGATCAGCGTCTGGAGCAACGGAGATGGAGGAGCCGGTGGCGGCGAGGGCGGCGCACTGCAGCAGGTGGCCGGGGTGTACAAGATGCTCCCGCCGTTGCTGGAGACGGTGCACGAGCAGACCGGGATGCTCCCGCCGGCGTGGATGGGCACACTGCCCAAGGACGGCACCGCCGCCAACTGAAAATGATCATTTTACGTCGTTGTGCGTCTCAGTTTAGTTTCATATACTTGTTAGCTCTAGATGTTTTCTTTCGATCATGGTTCTTAGATAGTTTTGGTGCTTGGCGTGGCGTTAGTGTCATCGGATAATTGTGAAGTGTCAATTTTTAGTACTATGCTACTATATGTCTTGTCGGATGAGAGATTACTTTAATTGGCACATGTGTTCTTAGTCAGATTGAGCATTTGTTCATAGAGTTGAAGAAAATTTAAACTTTGCATGGATCTTCACATCGAATTGACAGTTCTCAGCACGACCAAAGAACTAAGAATTCTTAGATGACTGGGAATTAACAAAAAACTCTACATGTCTTGTCGTTTGGGCTTTCTTATCATGCTTGTATTGTATTGGCCATCATTTTACTAGCCTAGATCTTCTGTTGGGGCTCAATTCTTACTCGGGCCTAGTTCTCAATTTGGTTTGTCCAAGTCGAACTTGTTTAAGTTTGACCAAGTTTATCCATTAAATGTAACATCTACAACTTCAAACAAATACAATATGATAATCGTATTGGCTGTAGCATAGCTGCCAGTGTTCGGTGTAGTGATGTCACTGCATGTTCGTAAGATTACCTCTTCAGTTTCAAAGATGATTAGCAAAAAATATGGGTGTCGTTTGGACAGCAACATTTAGATGCATGTTAGTTTGGTAGCTTCTCGTGGCTGAGGGGAGGATGAAAGGCCAGGTTGCACATGTATACCAAAAGACATCACTTGTTATCACATATCTAAACAAAACTACATCACTTGTTCTCAGGCCCGTATCTGGGCAGGTGCATCCGGAGCAATGGCACAGGGCCCCAAAAAATTAGGGGCCCCAAAATTTCTCTAAGTACTAGTATTTCCATAATTACCAAGGGGTTAACTGATTCTAAAAGATGGTTAATTGAAGTCTAATGAGCCATTAATCAGTATGGTTGAAAGATGTAAGATTGTTACTAATCAAAAAAAACTAAGATTCCATATTAATATGGAAAGATAGTATACTACTTTTTCTATTTGGCAAATGGTAATTCTTGGAACACGTATGCCAAAAAAACATTTTTAGACTTTTCTACCCATGGGACCTAACTTTAAGTTTGCACAGGGCCCCATGTTTTGGAGGTACGGCCCTGCTTGTTCTTGTTGCAGAGTTACCGGTTGCGACATCAATAGACCTGGCTCTAGCTGCTTGGAGATTACTGGCCTTGATCCGATTCAAGACGCATGGGCAACGGAACAGGGAGAGCGAGGTGAAGGGAGCTCATCTTGCGTCAATTTGCCCCCAAATGCATGCATAGGCGTGAGTTACGATGGTTCATGTTTCTTTTTGGTGTTTTCCATTTTGTATGCACTGTAGCAACTCGGAACACTGAAGGAATATGACACAGTACCACACAGCTTTCTTTGGCCGTTTTGTTTTAAAACACGAAAATATATTTCTAAAATCTGAACACTTTCCAAAACATGTGAAAAATTTATGAAAAAATGAATATCTTTAAGAAAACATCAATATTTCTGAAACGTGATTTTTCTAAGTATTCTAAAATAACCCAAACTTACATTGAAAACGTGAACATTTTTTTAATTCAGATTATTTTGTAATAAAATCTATAACAAATATGCACATTTTTTGGAAAAAGAGGACATTTTTCAAATAAGGAGCATTTTTTAAAATTCCAAGTATTTTATTCAATTGTGAACATACATTGGAAACACGACGTTTTTTGAAATTCCGAGCATTTGTTGAAATTTGTGTATATTATTTTGTAAAATCAAAAGTTTTTCTAAAATTGGAACAATTCTAAAAAACTGTAAATAATTTTTATAATTCTTAAAAATAAATAAAAACATCAACATTATCTGAACGCTGACATCTTTTATTTGAGAAAGTAAAAATAAAAACAAAAAGGTTCAATAAAAAAATGACAAAAGAAAACAAACCAGGTATGACCTTGTAGAAGATTCCCGTAACTGGGATCTGTAGAACAAAGTGAAACAACCACATCTTGAGATTGACGCATTATGCATAGACAGAAACAAGGACGAACAGAGTGCGGTCGGACGGGTCTTTGTCTCGCTTAAGCCTCGCCTTAAGGAGCGCGCTAAGTGGGCTAACCCAATAGCATTAGTTCACCAGTTTCCTTCGGTTTTTCTTTATTATTTTTCTCAAGGGGGGTCGACACTGTGTAATGTTTATGTACATCTGTCAACATAGGGGCCTGGTTGAGTAGAAGTACTGCAGCTGTTGTTGGTGATCTCACCTCAAATGTTCGGTTGCTTCTCTGCCCAGTAAGACGTTGCTTGCTCCTTGATATGTTGCACCACTGTTTTACTCGTTTCATAGTATGCAGCATATTACAGTTGAGTCGAAGCCAGCAAAATCCATCATGCATCTGTCCAATGAGAAAATAAAGGGACTTGGCAAATTAATATATAAGGAGCATACAAGGCAAAGTACAGAAGGGCACTTAAATATGCTAATGAGTCAAAGCTTGTGTCTCCAACTACGTACCCATTGTCTTCAAGCTCACTAGACTCATTAGTTGGACCAAGATTCTCCTTCAAAACATCCTCAGGTGCATCGACGGCATTGCTGGTTGGCCTACCTGTTCTTCTGCGGTCCCATGTTCACCCGTCCTAATTCAGCAAACAAACATGAAAATTTGTTCTTATGGTTTAGGCCAGTACACTATCAGCCAGACTATCTAGGGTGTGTGCCTCTGGCACATGAAACTGATTTCTCAGCAGTACATTTGGAATTTACATGACCGCAATTATCTTCAGATAAGGCATCCAGGCACAAATGGCACTCTGAAACCCAGACATCGAGGCTAATCAACAGAAATTCTGTTTCGGATTTGGTATGAAATAGCACGCCGGAATAATACAGTCGACTCAGGTTGAAGTAAAAGATTGCCGAATAGTAAAACTAATAAAGACTGCTTATATGTAGTAGTACTAACATCCAATTCAGACAAATTCAGTAGCTCGCACGAGAGGGAGTGGGATGGGAGGGGAAGTCGTACTGCTGCTCGGCGAAGGAGCCGGAGGGATCTCCTCGGCCGCGGGGAGACACGGGAAAGCGGGCTAGGGCTCCAGTGGGTCTTGTCTGGCTGGAATCTGCGTACTTCCCGGGCTCCCGGCCCAGAGAATATAGTCTACCTTTTTTATTCTCTCTTTTTCATCCGACGGTATTGTCTCTAGAATTCCCTCCAAAAAAAAGGTAGTGTCTCTAGAAAAAGACTACATGGCAGTTTTATAAATTTTTGAACTATGTCATAGCAATGTAAACAAAAAAAATCCCTTTTTGTTTATTTTCACAAGTCAAGCTTGCTTTTGTGCATCACATTTTTCTATTAAGAGATGACATTTTAAGTACTAAGAGATGACATTTATTATTATTTAAGAGACGTCATTTTTATTATTAGGAGATTCCATTTTTATTATTAGGAGATGGCATTTTTATTATTAAGAGACGGAATTTTTTACTATTAAGGGATGACACTTTTTATTATGAGATGACATTTTATATTATTAGGAGACGAAATCTTTTATTATTAAGAGATGACACTTTTTATTATGAGATGGCATTTGATATTAGCAAGAGATGGAAACTTTTTAATTATTAAAAGATGGCATCTTCTTTTTATTAAGAGATGGAATTTTTTATATTAAGAGATGGCATTTTTTGTTTATTAAGTGATGACATTTTTATATTAAGAGATGGCTTTTTTGTTTAGTAAGAAATGGCAATGTTATTTTTAGATGGCATTTTTTTTATTAAGAGAAGCCATTTTTATCATGGATTATTTTTATTTTCTTTTGGCAACTCAAATTATAGGACCACGCAAGTTTAAATGTATTTTTTTAACATCCATTGTTAATTTATGGTATTAGAGGACGACATTTTTCATAAAAAATAGATTCAGAGCATGGTATTTTCAAATTTTAGTTTTTCTATGTGTTTTTATAAGAAAATGTTTTTGGGGGTTCATCCATTTTTTTAAATATAAAAAACAGCTAGCTAGGGGGGTCCTCCCCAACGACTGGACGCCAGATATTGGGTCCCAAAAGAAAGGAAACAGTCAAACAGATAGAAACTTGAATTTTTCTCCTTAGAAAAGATGGAATTCGAACCGGCTTTAAATAATCTACAGCAGTGCGAATGTGATATACGAATAGAATCAACTGATGTAAGAGCATGTGCAATGTGTGAGTTTCGCTAGCACTATTATTTCTGTCCCGTTGGAAGAGAGGGTTTTTTTTCTTCGATAAAACGGAAATGTTGTGTGTTTCGATTCATTAATGGAAGAAGAGTTTGTACGAGCTCAACGATGGGCCACATCCGCAGATTACAATACAACATTCCTAGTCGTTATCCTTCGGTCGATGCTGGCAGTAAGGCGGTATGCCCCTTTCGCACTTGCCAGCACCCATTTCCTAGCATCCGACTTGATCACGCTAAAAAGGTGAGCTAAGAACAACACTAGCAGATCCCGCATCCCGTCGGTCCGAAACGTTTTTGCAGTTCGCGCAAAACCGCTTTTGCAAGCCGGCGCGGACGGTCACAGATACAGACTCATATAAAAGTATATATTCGTGAAATATGTTTTTTACGGGTCGGCTTCTGCGGGTTCTGCTCAGGCACCAACGCGACGACCCGCAAACAGAAAAACTACAAATCTCGTATTTGACATAGGTTTCACAAACAAGTTCAAATTCAAACGACATAACACAATTTTACGCGCAAATAAAAGCCAAGTTCATTACGTCAAACGCAAAAGAGGGCCCTGCAAAAGTTTGCGCCCATGTCCGGCATCATCTTGATCGATCTTTACTCCGCGCTATCGAGTCCATCTTGAAGTTCATCGCCACCACCGAAACCATCTGCCGCGCTTGTTCCAACTCCCGCACCAAAATCATCAACATTGCCACCATATGGAGCGGAGAAAACATCTCCGGAACCAAGGTTGTCAGAATCGCGATTTTGAATCGGATCGGAGCTCCGATGGTAAGATCGCAAATCGTAGAATCTTCACTATCAGGATCGTAGAAACGTAGATTCTATGAACTAAAATCATAGAATCATAGGGGTTAGTTTGGATCGTAAAGTCGTAGAATCGTATAACAGAATCGCGATTCTGACAACCTTGTCCGGAACTGTAGCACGCACCGGCCGACGCAACCATTCTCCTCTTTAAGATTTCTCTCCTTGCCATATCATGCCATGTTTTGGTGAGATCGTCCATGTCATTGTGGTTCATTGACATGATCTTGTTCTCTTCGGCGGGCATCTTGGACATGGCTTTGTTTTCTGCAGCGCGTGCTCTTCTCTCATCAATGGCAGCTTTGCGCAGCCCCTCTTCTTTGAGCAATTGCCACTTTTCTTGCTTCTCCTTTGCCTTCTTCTCGGCCAATTCTTTCTTGATCTCCAACGACTTCAACAACATCGACTCGTTTAATTGCACCATGGCATCAATCTTCTCCCTCAGGCTCGATGCTTCTTGCTCTCTCTTCATCTTCTCCTTGGTCTTCTTGTCGCCATCGGGTTTGTGCAAATTTCTTGGGCCATCATCATCCTCATCTTCATCCATGTTTGTAAGTGAGCCTCCCTTTGGTGGGGACTCTTTGTCGATCAACTTCCACTTCTCGCACTTTTGGAGCAACTCCCAACAATGCTCTAGTTTGAAGAATTTGCCTTCCAAAACTTCCATGTCCTTGTATCTATATTGAGCAATCTTGTCCTACAAAATGTGAACAAAGTTATGCAATCATTTCCCATGATGCAAATATGATGATGCACAACTTGAACAAAGGCAAAACAAACTCACATAGTCGGACTCCACGGTGCCATTTGGAGGTGCATTGCGTACTTGCTCCAAGCAAGCTGCCCAACGGCTGCACATTGGCTTGATATTCTCCCAACGCCCTTGAAGCGACCGAAATGTGCGTGGAGTCCTATTGGGATGGTTTGCCATAATGCAAAAGTATTGATCTTCGATCCTTTGTCAATATCTCTTGGAGGTTTGAGAAGTACCCGTGCATGCATCAAGAGACACCGCACTCCATGCTTTGATCAAAGCTTGATCTTCCAAGATCATGTAGTTCTTCGATCTTATGCTTTTCCCAGTTTTTGTTTGCGATTGCTCATACGCTTCCGCTTCAATCTCCTCCAATTCGTCCTCACAACCATGATCATCCACGCCGCCCTCCGTTTCATTGTAGTCGAATGCGGCGAATGGGGCCTGATCAATGTCAACTGTGTTCGTGTCCAACAAGTTCACGAACTCGGTAGTTGCATTGTTTGAACCATCGCTATAGTGAACAATAACAAGTCACGAGATATCGAGGACAATGGCAAAAATGAAAGGAAATCGCCATGACCGAAGACGCATACCTTCCAGCCATTTCGTCGAACACCTCGCTTGCGGGGGGGAGCGGCAACATTGAACAGCATCGCCAGAGCACCTCCTTGCGCGGGGGGGGGGGGGGGGGGGGTGGAGTGAGAGGATGAAGGAGATGGTTTCTTTGTAGCTGGAATCTTCCTCCGCTTTACGCCCGCGACCTTGCCGACCTTCTCTGCCGCCGGCCGGGATCGCGCTGCCGCGTTGGCGCCCGGAGCGTGGCCCATCGCGGCGGGGGCAGCCGGGTTCCCGTCCTGCACGACCACGTTGCCCTGCCGCTTACGGGCAGGCGCGGCGTTTGCTTGGGCGACGGCGGCGGGGCCAACATGGCTGGCGACGAGATCTGCCCGAGGAAAAGGAGTGTGCGCAACCTCGACGGTGACGGGGGACAGCATGGGGTCGTCCATGGCGGTGAGTGACGGCCAGGGAGGAAGCACCGGAGCGTGCGGAGGGTGGGGGAAGCGGGAAAGGGCGCGCGGAAATGTCCCTCCCGCCAAATCTCATTGTGGATAGGGGTTGAGCTCGGGTCGGCCTCCCAGCCCGTGAAGATAGAGGTTGGGGAAGAAGATTTGCCGCGCCCGCAAAAATATTTGCGGGCTGGAGCGGGAAGCGGGGTCTGATCTGGCAGGTTTTCCCACCCCGACCTGCAATTTGACGGTTATTTTGCGGACCGGGACGGGATGCAGGGTCTGCTAGAGTTGCTCTAAGTTCAGCTGGACGCCACGTCTTTCGATGCTTCCAGAAGCATCACACCACCAACATAACCAGGGCAATTCCCTTTCCGGGCCGGTAGGGAATAAAATGGAGCAATCATTTTGTTTCTTAATTAAATTTATTAAAATGATTTCCTAGTAGTACTTAAGATAAGACCGCTATGCCTACTTCCTGTTTTTCCTTTATAATTATATCTCGAGGATTGCAAAACAAAAGTGGAAGAACAAATCTTGATTTTATAAACTGTCTATATTGGTGGCCTCATGCTCCTGTCTCACTATTATGAATTCACTTGTATGTAAAATAGTTTTGTAAGTTGACTTCATGTTGTCACCTCTGTTGCTTTTATATAGGCGTCCCCACCATAGCTGAGAGATTGCTGCTCATTCCCCGAGTTAAATCTTTTTTAGAATCCATGGGATAGAAACCGTAAAACTGAAGAGGTAATGGCGACAGAAGTACTGCATATGGCTGAGGCGAAAAATGAAAAAAGAAAAGAATGGGAGGGCCCAACCGGGTTCGAACCGGTGACCTATTGATCTGCAGTCAATTGCTCTACCACTGAGCTATGGACCCTGTTATGGCTAATGACAACCAGTAACTAACTAATCCTTCTATCTTCGTTTTTGCTTTCTAGTTTGGTTCTCTCACTAAATATAAAATAATAATTCATGTAAAGTGACAAAGACAATGAACAGACAACGAAGCCTGTACAGAGATGGGCAAAATTAAAAATTCACGAACTCAAAACCTATGGCAAATCAAACATATTTGATATTTTAATCTGTCTTCAGCTGAGCTTCAAAAAAAAAAAACTGTCTTAGCTGAGCTTAAAGAAAAACTGTCTTCAGCTGATATATAGATGATCCAAATACAAACCGCCGGGGCAAGTAAGATGGGCAATGACAATTTCACTGAACTTGGAATCAACAGCAAATCAAACATTTCACAAACTTAAATTGTCTTCTGCCGATATATTGATGATCCGAATAGAAACTACGAGTGCAATTTAGATACAGGACAGGCAAAACTCAGAACATCCCAAACTACAACACTGAACCAGTAATCGATACTGCTAAATCTCTGCTTGATATCATCTCTTAAACACTCGCTGTTTTAGAGTATTCAGTATTACAAACTTAACAGCGACTACACAGCAAAGAGACTCTTCCGGGGGTACGAGGTGTCGTCGTCGTCTAACTCATTTCGGGTTCCTTAGAACAATGATGACCGAGTCGCCGCGGAGGAACATCTTGCTGATGAACCTGTCCTTGTTCACTGGAAGGGCCTTCTTCTTGCCTTTGCCAGTCTTTGGAACCTGTAACCAGAGCAGGGGGTCTTAGGCCTTGTACAATGGAAGGTGCTTAAAGAGATGCTTAGAAAAATAAACCGGGTTTTTCTGAAGCACCGGTGCCTATTTCTACAGGAGAGACGCTTAGTTAAGCGTCTATCCTGTACAAATAAGCACCGGTGTTTAAGAAAAGTCTGGTTTATTTCTCTAAGCACCTTCCCTAAACACCTTCCATTGTACAAGGCCTTAGTGAACAGTCACAGCAATAAGCTCGAAGATAAGGAAGCAGCGCGGAAGTTGGGGTAATGGGCACATACCTCAGTCCACATCTCCCGAACATTCTCAAGAACCATGTTGCAATGACGGTCAAATGCCCTCACACGACCAAGAAGCTTCTTGTTGTTCCGGCAGTTGATAAGCACCTGAGGCAGAAGAGAGCATACAATGTCAGTACAACGGCTAATGTGGGAAACATCATCTGTAGTCAGTGCAAGTGCAGACAAGCAGTCACCTAGAGATCTACTTCTTCATTATTTATTATACATGCGTGTTTGCGGCAAGCAAAGGTGTAAGGTTACACGCATGAAACATTTACGTAAAACAGCTTGCCTACAGAAGTACAGAATCACATCAAGCACGCAGACATATACACAATAAGACTTGTAGCAGCTATCAAGCGGATCAGCTAATAGCACCTTTTTTATTTGACTCCATCAAGGTTCATGGTGTGCATTGGGCTCACCCAAGGGTTCATAACTGGCTACACATTTCAAACATTGAGGCTTCATTAAACAGTCAGCCACTAATCTTGCAGCCAATTCTACATTAGCTACTACACAGACCAACCTACTTTAGTATATGACAACACAACCGACAACAACAATTTTAATTCCAGACATTTTCAATTTAGTAACCATATACTCCCTCCAGTCCTTTTTAGTTCGCATATAAGACTTGTCTGAAGTCAAGCCTCGTAAAGTTTGACCAACTTTATAGGAAAAAACACCAACATTCACAACTGAAATCAATACCAGCAGATGCGTCATGACTTAAAGTTTCATACTGTATAACTTTAACATGGTAGATGTTGATATTTTTTCATATAAATATGGTCAAACTTTGCGAAGTTTGACTTCAGACAATTCTTATATGCAGAGTAAAAAGGACCGGAGGGAGTAATACCATAGCGGTGGTACATGCATGAAGCACGCAGCAATATGACCAACACAGAATTGCACTTGTCATAATACAACACAATACTATCAAGTCAGGACCATTGCATCACCTTCAAATTTCAGACAAGAGAAGAACTTTGATAAAAGATAATTTTCAGGTAATGGAGTTGCATTTCTTTCAGTTAATAAAAGGGCCTATGATACGCAATGAGAACACTAGGACAGATGCTGCATAGGAACTATTAGCAAACACAATTCAAGAAAGCCACAGCTCACTTGCAGAGCAGGATCATACAACCAACATTGCACAAAAGAGAGCTTTCAGGTTAAACAGTTGCATTTGTTTCACTTCATAAAAAGTGTGTATCCTATAGCATCAATAGCACTAGGACAAATGCTGCAGAGAAACGTGCTTCACAGAAACAATGTTGATTACTCGCACATTACGCACCGGGGCATTTATAATTTTGCAGGGCAAAGAGCACATCATTATTGGCGAAGGCAAATCACGAAACTACAGTTCATCTGCAACAATACGTACAGAGTTGTGCTAAGTTTCAGGTTACAGAAAATATGATTCACCCAAACTGAATGGAATTAACTTTCAGATTACAGAGCTGCATTTGTTTCAGTTATTAATAAAAGGACCTATTATATGCCGTAATAACACTAGGACTATACGCTGCACAGGAACTAAATTGATTACTCGCATATTACGCACCAGGGCATTTAACTTGACAGCACTGCGAGGGCAGCGCTATTAGCAAACACAATTGACTAAACCAATGTTGACTTCCACAGCAGGATTCATCACAAGCAACTAGGCGATTGGATTTTCAGGCACAATATCGAACAACTAGGACACCAGAGAGTGTTCAATTCAAGCAGGTGCAGACAGACATGTACAGAAAAAAGGAAATCCCAGCCCTTGGCAAAGCTGGGGTGACGATGCAAGCAAGAAGTCGGCTGACCTGAGTGTTGTTCTTGACGCTCATCAGGAGCAGGGACAGGGGCCCGGTGCTGAACTCCTCCTCCTCCTTCTTTGCCTGCCGCCGCAAACAGAACCATGTCAGTCACTAGTTAAGACATCCATACACCCAGAGATAAAAGTAGGGGGAAATTGCGAGCGCGGTATTGATGCTTACATTGGCAGCTGCTTCTTCCGCCATCGGTACCAAGCGAAGCTGGCGGCGACCTGCGGACAGGAAACAAACCAAATCAGCAGCAACCCTAAGTCTCTCTTAGAGACCCGTACAGCAAGAGCCCGGGGTGAATGGACGAACTGTGGCAGCCCCCTCGTCCGGAACAGCTAGACTACCCGCGCGGGGAGGGGGGAGGAGGAGGAACCCTAGATTCCAGCGGCTACTCGCGGGGCGGCGGGTCACAGATCGAGAAGTGCGGGATAGTTAATCGACGTTTTCGGGGCGCGGGGAGGAGAGTAGGGAGCCGTTGTTACCTGCAGGGCGGCGGAGGGGGACCGGAGCGGCGGCGGCGGCGGCGGCGGCGGCGAGGGGGAGGGCTTGTCTGAGGAGGGACGGGACGGGACGGGGGTTGCGTTTTGCGGCCCGTTTGTCCGTTTAGTTACGCTCCCGTAACGTCGGTTCTTTTGGGTTTTGCGTATGACGGTATTTTCTTTTCTTTTTTTATTAGTTCGAAGCGTTGCCTGTTGAGTTTTTTTTTAAAGGGGAATAACTTTATTTCTCAAACAATAGCGAGATCGTTTACAATTTAAAGAGAAATAAAGTCGGGCACAACTTCATCCCAGACCATAGAGGATCTAATACTAAGAGCATTCTTTGCTATAGAATCAGCAATACTATTTGCCTCCCGAAAGCAATGGATCACATCCATTTTGGCAAAATCAGACCCCAAATGCTTGTACTCCATGTATATGGACACTTCTTGGCCCAGATAATCCACCTGGTTAATTATGTCAACCGCATTGGAGCTGTATGATCCCAGAATAAGAGAGTTACATCCAACATTCGCTGCCAATATCAGTCCATTACGAATAGCCACCACCTCCGCAGATTCAGCTGATGTAATATGCGATATAAACTAAGATGCTGCTGCAATAAATTCTCCTCTATCATCTCGAGCAACTGCCCCAGTAGCTCCCGTCGTATTCTCCGGGCTAAACGATGCATCAACGTTTTTTTTTGCGAACTTTTTTTTTGCAAACTAACGTTGCATCAACGTTTATCTTAATTCTTCTACTAGTTGGCTTTTTCCACATGTGATCACGTACACGGATAGGCTGGTTTGGGGTTTCAGCCCTCACAAAATTTGTGGCCAAGACTTTTGATGGAAATGGTTGTACATTCAGGCGATCGCATCTCCTCTCCTTTCACATATTGTCTACGCTGTCACTAGATATACCAGCTATCGACTGCCATAAGCTCCGCCAAGGGGATGTCACCCACCAAAGCCTGTCGTCTCATGAGCACATCCATTGTAATTGCGCCAGATCGGTCTACAGCTACCGCCCGTTCTATCTCCTCCCTTACCCCAAGCTGAGACCAAACATCCAGGGCTCTTTTGCATGTGAACAAGCAGTGTTGGGAATCTTCCATACCCACTGTACAGATCGGGCAGTGGGCTGACGTTGGTATGTGCCTCCCTGCCAATGTCCCACGGCACGGTAGGACACCCCTGAGAACTTTCCAAAGAAAGTGTTTTATTTTCCCAGGAACCCGCATCCTCCAAATATACTTCCATATGTCATCCTCCAAATATACATCCATCCATCCTGTTCCAATGTTTCCCGTATTGATGATCAAACTCAACATGGTATGCTGATCGGACTGAGAACGAACCATATTTTGTATGATGCCATGCTATGAAATCCTCCACTAACTCCACCCGAAGTGGGATTTGCATGATTCTGTATACATCCACTGGGTTAACTTTGAAGACTGCTCGCAGCAACTCTTCGTCCCACTCGCCTGAATGCGGGTTTATCAATTCTTCCACTTTCCCCAACACAGTAGCTCCTTTAGGTGTGATAATTTTTCATGATTCACTCGTCGGAATCCATGGATCATTCCAAATATTTATGTGTGAGCCTCTGCCAACCCGCCAGATGCATCCTCTCTTGAAAGTTTGTATGCCCATTATGATGCTCCGCCAAGTAAAGGAAGAACCTTTCTTAGGTCTAGCATTAAGAATGTTACCATCCGGATAATATTTTGCACTAAGGACTTGTGAACACAAAGATTCAGGATTCTGGAGTAGTCGCCAACACTGTTTTGCCAGTAAAGCAAGATTGAAACTGTGTGGGTCTCTAAACCCCATACCTCCCCTCTTCTTTGGGATGCACATCTTTCATCATGCAAACTAATGCATTTTCTTTTTCTCCTCATTGTCTCCCCACCAAAAACATGCGATCTCATCAGTAATAGCCTTACAGATCCCTTTGGGCAATTTGAATACTGACATTGCATATGTAGGGATTGCTTGAGCCACCGCTTTCATCAAGATTTCTTTCCCTTGCATAGAAAGTACCTTCTCCTTCCAACCCTTTATCCTCTGACAGACTCTATCAATGAGATGCTGAAAACAGTCACTTTTATCAACACCTACCAAGGTAGGCAAACCAAGGTATTTATCTGAAGTGCTTCTGTCAATATGCCAAGAGTATTACAAATATCTTCTCTAGTGTTCACCCTTGTGTTAGGACTCAAAAAGATACTAGATTTTGCCGTACTTACCAATTGCCCCGAGCTGCCACAATACATGTCCAGAACTTTTTTCAACGTGTTTGCATTCTGAGTATTAGCTTTCATGAGGATTAGTGAGTCATCCGCAAAAAGAAGGTGAGAGATAGATGGTGCATTTCTGCAAACCCGGACTCCTTCTAGTCCCCCAGTCTCCTCCTCATGAGCTAGCAGACATGACAGGCCTTCAGAACAAAGAAGGAATAAATATGGTGACAAGGGATCACCCTGTCTTAATCCTCTAGTTGGCACAATTTCATCTGTCTCGCAACCATTAAATCTCACTCTGTAGCTAACCGTGGAGACACACTCCATTATCATCTTTGTTGCCTATTGAGTATATAGAGCATTCTTTTCTTTTATGGCATATATAGAGCATTCCTTTTTTAGGGAATATAGAGTATTTCTAATAGCAAGCATAATACAGTGGCGACGATGGAGTCTTCCTAGAAATTCCCTGGAATACCCAAGATTTTGGCCCCAAAAAAATTAGTACCAAAGTTATATTGGCCCGGGAACCAGCGGACACCCACCGAGCCACACATCAAACCAGACACGAGGACCGAGCGGTGTCTGGTTAGGCGCGCGGGCGAGCAGTCGAACAGCTCTTCCGGGCCCTCCCCCGATTCTCAATTCCCAAATCAATCCCAAACCTGAACCTAGCGGCGGCGACGACTATTCAAGTCCGGCAGCCTGCCCTCTTCCTTCGCCGTCCCCGGGCGCTACATGTAAAGCCGGGATATATCATAGTAAACGAGAGTATAAAGCCTGTATGCAGCCTGTGAATGAGCTTTTAGCTGGTGTTTTACTCCCTACACCAATCGTGTGTGTTTTCATGCCTTCCCCATAGTGAATCATTTAATGCTATAGCCAAGCTAATAGCCAGTCTAATATACTCTATAAGCTAACTTTTTACAAAGGCTTTCGATGACACGGCACAACTATATAGCCAGCAGTAGGCGCTCTTCTATTAACATGCTCAGTAGAGTGACATAGGCGGGCTATAAGAGATGCCACATTAGATTTATGCCTAATTGGAGAAAAAATGCAAGGAGGGAGAAGAGAAGCGGGTTACAAGCTTACAGCCAGCTATAGCACAAGCCCCAACAACCTTTGTGAGAGAAAGAAGTGAGCCATATATTAATGATACAACATACTAGTATGACTAGGTATTGTATGAGTGGGCTATGCATGTGGCAACACCATATAGCTAGTGATTGACTATATTAGTAAACATATCTAATACAATCCGATGCTACATTAATTCTGGTTTTACATAACTCATGTCAGCAACCTTTCCTAGCTAGGTTGTGCGCATCCATATAAGTATTTTTTTAAGATATAAAACTTTATTAAATAGAAATAACGGTTACATCGTCTATAATAAGAGGTACAATCTCATTGAGAGGCTCCTCAAACCAGTCCCTACTAACTGAAAATTTCGCTAACCTAGCAATTTCATGAGCGACCTTATTCGCCTCCCTATTACAATGCTCGAAACTATTAAGGGGGAAATCACAAACCAAATAATAGCAATCATCAAAAACTGTCGTCGCCGCTCCCATAGACTGACCTCCATTCTTCATTGTATCGAGAGGCGCATCCATATAAGTATGTTGGAAAGCGTAACTAACAGATGGACGGGGCTGGGGTACGTTTTGCGGAAGCACCCTGCCCTTTGGTGGTTCATTAGTTACGCTTTCCGTAATGACGGTTCCTTTGGGTACTAGTTCTAGTATGATGGTATCGAAGAGAATTATTTTCTTTAGACAACTTTTTCATGGGCGGTAGTACAATTTTTTTTATGCCTCACGTCATATGATGCCTTAAAGGCCGCGGTGCCACTTTCACATACGAATGCATCATATAAACGTCAGCAATGGAGTTCAACAATACTATGGGCTTGTTCGGAGTCCCTGGCTCCACGACTCTGCTCCCAGAGCAAGAGGAGTTGCAATTGAAAACTGCAGAGTGATGAAATAGGTGCTCACAGATCTTGGAATTTAAAGGAGCTAGTGGATTGCCGAACAAGCTCTATGCATGTGTACAAGTTGTAGCACTATAAGTGTTTTCACTGATTTAGCGAGAAAGTATTGTTTTTAACCAAGATGTATGCCTTACACAACAGAAACATGATGGATGGCAAGGCTGGTGATGAGTAGAGTAGATGTGAAACCAGTGAGGAGGGAAAGGAGCAGCCGAGAAGGAAACCAAGAGAAGAAGAGATATATCCGGTGATGGTAACTGGTAAGAATTCTCCCACACCCCAAGCCCGCCCCAGCTCCTGCTCTCACTCCAATTTCTGTCAACGACGATTGTGTGTCGTACCCATGCCAACTTCGTGGACAGAAGTTCACTGGCCTATTCACGCCTTGGCAATTCACACCACCACATGGTCCCATAAGTACTCTTCTCTCCTATTTTGTTCTCTCTCAAAGTCTTCATACTCTGTTTCTCTCTCTAATGCTATCGTGCGTGTCCTAGGGAGGAGAACACAAGAGTCATGAAGCAATGAGGTGAAAGGGGGCATCGCGTGCATGAATGTTGAGAAACAATAAGGGTGGGAAAAAAGTAGGGGATACACTAAAAATTTAAATACGAATCAATTCCATTCCTCTTATATGGAAATTGATATAGTTGATACCAAAACGTTTGAAGAAAAAGTGTCTGGTAGAATAAAGAGCATGTCTTCTATTGTGAACGATCAACAACGATGGTAAGTGCAACACCTCATCGTACCCACGCTTCAGGCCTACTGACAGGACTCATGCTCGCATCGCCGTCTCTCGTTTTCCCTACAACTGCCACTGGTGCAGAGAATGGCTCGACGGTCGTGGATATGGGGCGATGATTACTATATAGTTGTTTTGCTGAACTTTTATCGACATCGGTGACACTTCCACAAGTAAATTGTTGCTACTCTAGTTTCTCTCTTGCTATCAAATATAATATTTTATAAAATCTTATTTATACTAGGTTTTTAAACTTATTTATAACTCATCTCTTCACGAACATCTTAACCCATATATTTATATTATACATAGGAAAAGTTGTTATAATTTCATTTGAAATTCTGATGTCAATCATGGCAAATATGTTGCATGACAGTTAAAGCATAGTTTTGTAATGAAGTGTTGTTAGTTATTTCATTTATAACTGAATTTCTATAGGTCGGATAAATAGAAAGAAAAATTTCAGTTGACTTTTGGGTTTAATGTGTGTTACTTCAATGAATTGTAGGTCTATTTATATATGTGTGTGTTTGTGTCAATACCACTATGCATCCTAATAAATATCTTGACAGAGGTTTTAGGAGTGCATGGTTCCCATAATCTACAATCCCATAAACCATATTGTAGGAGCATGTACACCTTTCAGCATTAGAGTAATGATACCATAAATGAGCCTACGCATAGCAACTTTCCACTCACTAAAACCAGCAAGCATCTACATGATACCTTTCAGGACATGCCATCATACTTGGTATGTCTAACAAGAAAACCATCACGACATGCAGCCATATTATTTTCCATGTCATCAATAGCATATATATAATTTAGCTTTGTTCTAATATATTGTTATACTTTACTAGTCCTTCCAAGTATCATCCGCTAGTCTGGTTTGAAAGTCAGCTCCATGTTCGAACATGTTCTTCTCTTCTCTACTATTTTCTCTACTTCTCTACTATTTAAAAAGAATGTAAGGTTTCCATTTTACCTTTCTTCCCACCACCCCTTCGTCCAACCTTCCATGTATGATAATCAATCAACTTAATTTACTTACCTTTTGAACCAATTCTACTTTCGTTTACTTACCAAACTTATGCTCTAAATATAAGTTAATTCACGGGTAGAATTTGATGAACATGTATTTACACAAATCGCATTATTATGGATATGTAAATCACAAGCTAACATACTAGAATATTTATACCCCGTTGCAACACACGGGCATTGTTTCTAGTAATTATAAATGACATTAACATGCTTCAGTAAGTTAGGTTGCCCTGGATGGTTGGATCACTTCATCCCCATTGCTTCGGACAAAAGATGGTTTGATGGTTTAATCTTAATTTGACCGTGTATTCTTGTGTTTTTCCTGTTCCTACCAACCAAACACCCAATTATGCAGATTCTTGTGTTTTCGTAATCTTCAGTTTTACACATGCAACCTATCATAATTAAGGTTACCTTTCTACTACACAACTGAATCTTGAAAAAGGAGTACCATAACCTACATTACATGTTTCGGTCCTCGCACGGTTGCATGAAGCGAGAAGTTGATCCCATGCCTATTAATTTAGAGCATGCATCAGCAGGAAGGCATCAATATCAAGCCAAGTATGATCGCTCCAAGCTCTGATGCAAGAGAGATTGCCACCTCCATGGCTGATCGGCTCATAGGCCAACAAAAAATGAATCTGCAAATGAATAGCATACACAGGTGCATGTCAAATAGAAGTTGTTAAATCAGGAAGATTGTACCTCAGATCCGATAACCAAATAAGCAGACTAAGCATTTTGGCTGCACTTATTGTACCCCCTACAACTAAAGCACATGCGCAGTCTTGAATCAAAGTAGAGTGAACATTCGAGGAAACTAACAGGTAATTACAAAGTTGATGTAAAGCAAAGATCAATGTCATCATTGAACATATATTATCCAGTTTTGATACACACTAGTAGACGAAGACTGGTTGTTCTTCGTAAATATTGTTTAGCACAATTTGATTTGAATACAACTTTTCTTGGTCCTTTAGTCATTGCTAAAAGGTTGTATTTACTCTAATCCTTCACAAGGTGTGGAGTTAAGGGCGTAAGGCCAATATATAGAGGGCAAGATGGGAGGAAAGAGAGGTGGACTTCTTTGGCTCTAGCTCCCGGACATTGTATGACATATGCATGTTGGTCCTAGGTGTAACACATTTTGATATGCCGCTCGGGTGGCACATACTGTAGGAGCCGCATATGTGCTACCATTAGAGACAATGGAGAAGGTGTGGTGTAGTAGTACCCTTTGTATAGTTGTAAGTGTGGTTGGCGGTCCCCGTACCATACAAAAGCCTAACCGTCTTTGATCTTGCCAGACATGGCCTAGTGGATGTTGGCCCGGAGCGGAGTGGAAGCCATACGACGATGAGCAAGGAGATGTGACGATAGGTAAGATCCGACATGCACCAGGAGAGGATAGGAGAAAAAATGCGCCATTTTTTTCCATTGCGCATTGTCCCACACACACATTTTATTAAACCATCTTCTTCCCCGTCTTCCGGTGATGCTCTCCCTTGGCAACCGTCTTGTCTTACCAATTCGTCAGATATTCATGCGTCCTTCGTTATAGCTTATGTTTTGGACTCGCGTCGACAATTTTATCCGACATTAACCTTGCCAAGTTGACATTTGTTGATCTTATCGTCTCACTTAAGCTATCAAAACTATCCAGATCTCTACCCAACATGTAACCAGCGGCATGCGTCTATCGAACCTCCTCCATACTCAATAGAGGTTCAGTGAGCGATGCTTTTTCATGCACTCTTATGTAAGAGTGACCATGCAAGTTAGATTTTCAAATATGGATTAAAAATGCAACAATATACCAACATTACTTCTGCATGATCAATTACTTCACTAAAAGGGTATATTGCTCGGTTTATCAACAAAATGAAAATATAGGTTCAAATGTCTACGAGAGAATCGGATATTTCTCCGTGGAACAACCTTTGTTTTTCTGCACAGGCGTGGAACAACCTTAGTGGATAGTGGGCGACATCACTCGATCTCAGCCCTCAATAGCGAAATCAAACGGTCAATACAATCCGAAGTGAATCGGGTGCGATGACAAATACACAATAAAAAGTAAAGCCGAATCAACCATTCAAAGAGCACAGATATTCAAAGGAGAAATCAGACATGATTAACAGACGCACACACACATCTAGCTGATTTGCTGGGTCCTAGCTAGGCTCAGGTACATACAAGTCAGCTTAGTCGATGGACACCCAACTGAACGAAATTAACTAAGCATGGGACTAATCGAATTAACCAAAGCGTACGTCAATCAAACCATCAGTCAACTATTTAGGTTGCTTCTTCTTCTGGTCTTGCTGCCTTTGGCGGAGCGCCCGCTCGATGAGCAGGTTGAGGAAGTTCATCACCTGCACCGCGTACTTGAGTGCTGTCAGAGGATCCACCTCCTGCAACACACGCAGCCGGATCAAATAAGTTACATCGATCACGTCAGTCAGAGGAAACTCTATCTTTAAATTCGGTCTGAGGGTGGATATCTTCACTAGAATTTGGCCGAAAATCTAACAAACTAGCCTATGAAATTTTTGACAAAAGTTCTGAAGTACAGTATGCATGTCTGAACTTGACAAAAGTTTTGAAGTCTGACAAATGTTTTGATCGAAATACCAGATATTTTGACAGATATTGAAACGTCCGCAATGTTCAACATCTTTTGGTGGATTTGATTGGAAATGAGATGCTTGTTTTCCGGTAGAGATTACACTTGAATTTAAATGGAACCCAATATACAGTAAGTTTGAAGAAATTCGAATCCCGATTGACTCACATTTGAATGCAAGATATCTGTGTACAGTATACCAAGTAAAATGACTGAATTTTTCAACATTTGTTGGTGAGATTTCATTAGGGAATAGGAATATTGCTCGGGCGTTCAAATGTAAAGGTTGTAAATGGTCGTAAAGTAAAATGATCAAAAGTAGATCCTCAAAAGAAGATGATCAAAATTAAGCTCGTACTTTGCATTACTAATTACCTCCGTCATGTTGGGCGCGAAAACCATGGCGACGTTGCGGGTGCCCATCCGGTTCCGCGCCTCCTCGCTCGCCACGTCCGCCATGAGCTGCACCGCCCAGTCGAGCAGCGCCGCCTTGGCCGCGGGCAGCTTACCGATCAACCTAGCCGCCGCGTCCTCCGTGGCGCAGCGCGCCACCTCCTCCTCCGGCAGCGCGTCCAGCAGGCCGCCCGGCAGCTCCCTGAACCAGGCCTTGATGAGCCCCGCGAGGCAGTGCACGTCGGCGTCCTCCGGCACGGAGGCGGCGAGGTCGAGCTGGTCCCTGACGCGCTGCTCCTGCGCGCCGTCGGCGGCCACGCGGAAGATGCCCTCCGTCTTGAGCCCGCCTTGCTCGTACAGGCGGCGCTGCAGGAGGAGTAGGATGGTGGGCACGCTGTTGCCCCGCGCGTCGTGCGCGCACTGCATCGACTCCGTCGACACGCCGAACGCCGTCTTGCTGCACGCACGCACGCCGGACACGAAGACGATCATCGATGATTGAACGCCGAGGAGGAAGATGGATTGGGACAGACGGCGAGAGGAGGGAGGAGGATGCGTAGCGTACCTGGCGCTGGGGGCCTTGGCGAGGGCGGGCTCGGGCTGGAGCTCGGCAGGGACGCCACGGAAGCCGTGGAAGCGGTCGAAGGTGACGTGCGCGACGTGGCGCACGTCGGTGGGCCAGCCGATCTTCATCCGCTGCGGCTGGCTGCCGCTGGCGCCGGCGGCCCGGTCCACCTCCTCCTCCTCGCCACCGCCGCTGCTGCCGCCGATGTCCATCCTGAATCCTGATGGTCTGATCCGTCCGGTCCCCTGCCAGTTGAGGTGGCAGCAATGAGGAGAGGAGAGGACGCGGTATTGGCTGGTGGTTTCTCGTACGTAGCGTACACGATGGGAGGGAGGGGAGGGAGGTGGGAGACCCGATGGAGACCACCTAGAAGAAGACGAGGACGTGGAGGAGGTGGCTGGGTGCGAGGGGTACGTAGCAGTTGTTGTGGGACGACGTGGGTTGCACCACTACGCCAACTCGCGGCGTATCTTCGCTTCTAATGAAGGGGTGGTGGCTGTCAGAGCGGGAAAAAATTAAAGAAAGAAACAACTTGGTCATGAAAAACCAGTCATATTCCATGACCGTATATAGCTGGCATTTGATTTTCATCAACATATATGATTCCCGACAAGGGGTGTGCAATCTTCACATAAGGGGAGTACTATGTATGTAGTGCGTACATGGTACGTCTTCCACTTTTTCAACATATCTCAGCGCTTGATTTTACCAACAATTAGAGTAGAAATATTTTTTCAACATGTAATTTATGACTTTTATGTGACACAAAAATGATGAGTTACAAGGTCAAAAAACCTTGTTAATACATACTCAATGAAGCATGTTGCTGACATTTTCAAGAACATGTTTGATCATGCACCTGGTTTTAATACATACTCAATGATGATGCTTGTCAAGATAAACGAAAACTCACAAAGGAGGATAAAATCCAACTAGACAGATATTCTGAGGAGTAGCAAATTAAGATTTTCACCAAGAAATTGACAGTCATGACAAGTCCGTTTATGAATAAACTTATTGCTCTTACACTTAGTTGTCAGTTCGTAGGCAATCACACAGTCTTGAAACCTCTACCAAGTTATTTGTTAGGATCCGATCTTTGGGTAGTAATATTGGCACACACACACACACACACACACACACACACACACACACACACACACACACACACACACACACACACACACACACACACACACACACACACACACACACACACACATACACGCACGCGGGCGCACACATGCACGCACGCAAACACACACACAATTCATATAAGTAGCACAAATTAATCCAAAAGGTTAAGTATTTGGTTCTTTTATATTTTTCTCTAATCTATAAAAATTCGATTTAACTACATGCAGTTTCAAGGGTGAAACCATAAAGAAAAACTAATACCTCTTCACTACAAAAAATATGGATTAACTACCTCGCAAATATACTTCCCATGGTAACATAGTCGAAATTGTATAATTAAAATATTGAAACATTTGTTGTGTATAATAGAAAATATTGATTAAGATTTCCTTGAAGAGATGAGTCAAATTTTGTAGTATAAATTAGATTCTATAAGTATTCCAGTTTTGAAAAGAGTTTACTGTCGGCCTAAACTCGCAGGCGATACTTTACTATATAGACTTGAATTCATGGGCTCGGGATGTGGTGCGATGTGTCCCAAGACATATGTCTTTTTTCGGCGGGGGTCGATGATGGATAGTGGATGATTTGAGCGACGATTAGAAACGGGAGAGTATACAATTGAACATCATACTCCATTTTACTGCCAATTAGAGTAATATGAATACTTATTTGTAAAGCTTAAAACTTATGACTTTTTCATAACAAAAAACGACTAGTTACAAGGTCAAAAGTATAATTTGGATTTTTATAGCAGTGTGCGATACGATAGACCAAATTTGTCTAGAATTTTTATTGAGAGATGGGGAACAGCAGCAGCAGCAGCAGCAACAACAACAACAACAACAACAACAACAACAACAACAACAACATATATTTTTGTCATGTATTTTAAATGAAGGGAGCAAGCCCGGTTCAGAACACTACTACATATTGGCTCTATAACAAGCCCATGCATTGCACATGGTCATCCAAATTAGCGTGGTCATGAATCAGTCTTGGAAAACAACAAGCTTGGCGATCTATGCCAACTCCAAAGGGGTTCATCCTCACCATAGTCTCTATGACGCCAATAGACCCCGTATTCAACAATGAAGTCGTGGTCGTCCAGATGTAGCTCAAGGGCAGCCACTGTCATGCCGCTCTCCACCTCTGTCCTGATCGCACTCCTCTACCTCTGTGTCGACAGTATTTTGCTCCGCTTCGGTCAATAATGCCACCTCGTGGTGGGAAGTCCTATTGACGCCGAAAGCATCATACAAACAAAGAAATGAGTACCTCGCGCTATTATTCTTGCTCATTTTTCGTTTTCACTGTTGTTCCTACTTTCTTTTTTCTTTTGTGTTTACTTCTCTACACATTTTCAATTCCATTTCCCCTTTTCTTTTATGTTTCCAACTCCTCTTTTGTCGTTTTGCTATACTTTTCACAACTTATTTGTGTTTTTTTGTTATTTTATTTTATTTAAATCTTGAATATTTGTCCACAATATAGTAACAAATATTCACACATGTATGGATCAATTTTTATGAAAACTATGAACTTCAAAAGATATATACGAAAATTTCACTTGCATGCTTTGAACAATGTTTTTTAAGTGATGAATATTTTATTTCATATGCATGAACATACATGTGCAAAATATTCAGTAAAACAAGTTAATTTTTTTGATAAATTCACGAATTCTTTTAATAACAATACTAACATTTTTAAAGGAATTTAGAACTTTTTTAAATGGCCTGGATATATTTTAAAATAGTTCAAAACTTTTTAGTTACATGTTTTTTTATTGAAAGAGGACTTCTTGAAACTACACGTATATATTTTAAGATGTAAATACTTTTTGATTTACATGAATATTTCCTAAAATGACTTGAGAACTTTATCAAAAAAGAATGATTAAAATATGCATCGTTAGAAAAATATCTTTTGTAAAAATCTGAAGTTTATAATTGGAAAACATGAACAATTTTCATAATTAAAAAAATATAATTTACGAACAAAGTTCTTAAATAACAGATTTTCAAAAGCAAATAATTATATTCAATATGTATTTTTTCCAAATAATTTTATATATAACACTTATATTTTTTCTAATCTATTAATTGATCAACTATTTAAAAATAAAGGAATTTTATTATAATTTTCAATGGGCTGCATCTATTACAGTCCATTTACCAGCGATCTGGATGGTGTAACACCGCTAGTGCTATATCTCCCTTACAGTAAGATGTGCGCTCCACGCGCGTGAAGCTATTTTCCTCGCACGTCATTTTTGCCCCGGCCTGTGTAACGAGTTCACTCATTTTGCTGGTTGTCGCTTGATCGATTGACATAGTGATTAGGTCTAGTTTTCTAGGTTTTCCGTTTTCATTCATTTTATCTTTCAGTTTTCTAGGTTTCATCACCTATTTTATTTAGTTTTATATTTTTCCTTGTTTTTAATGGGGTTTTCTTCTAGATGGAATTCCCAGTTTATGGAGAGAGGATAAGATGGATGGAAAGCTGGTGCCCCCATGGGCTTGGAGGGGCCCGCATGGGGCTTCCTTCCATCATTTGTTGGATAAGAACAAGCCCTCCTTATGTGGCATGGTGAAATATCCAAACCCTTTTTGGTCTTTTCACCCATTGCTCCTCCTGTAAATAGTGGTGGAGGGGGCTTTCCAAAATCAGAAATTCTCTCACAAGCAAATGCAATGCATGATCTACAATATTTTCAAATGCATGGTTCATATTTTTTAAATTTTTATTTAAAGAGTTTATTATTATTATATATTTAGTATATTATGAAATTTAAGAAAAAGTAAAAATAAATACAAAATAAAGGAGAAATGTAGAAAAACAAAATAAAAAATCACAGGGGCTGCGGTCCTTGCTTGGCTGGCCCCTTCTGACACTGCTTGAGGGAAAGTTGCGCTACTTCACACTATACGTGAGATATAGTCGTGCCTGATATAACACTCGTGCTGGCAATAAGGCTACCATTGAGGGGGAACTGGGCGACCGGTCAACTGCTCGAGCTTTGCAAAACCCAAACACCTTAGAGATAGATATAGAGGTAGGAGTTCGTGGAACGAATCACACTCCTTCGTGGACGTCAGGAGTCCATTGATGAAAAGGGGTTGGGGAAAGTTGAAACCCAAGTCTTACAGTGATGGATATAAGCTAGCGCAATTGAAATTCCTCCGCGGGGGGGGGGGGGGGGGGGGGGGGGGGGAGGGGAGGGGGAACCGAGCGACCAGGGGGGAACCAAGGGCGCACCTTACATGGGCCGACCCAGCGCAGAAACGCATTATGCGCCTGTTCCTCAAGTGGCAATGAAGGCACCACTTAGGAGCTCCCCCTACGATAGTACTGCTGTTCCGTTGTAGTATTAAGGCTACGATACAACCTGCTAGTTTTTGTATGGCCGGCCCATTTTCGAAGTTCATCTCCATTGGTTTTGCGAAGGTTTAGAATCTTCCTCGAAATCGTTTTTTGTTTCCTTTTTCATTTTTCTTCTATTTTTTCTCTATCTTCTTTCTTAATTTTTGCATTTTTTCAATTTGCGTAACTCTTTCAAATGGGTGATTTTTTTGAAATTGTGAATAGTTTGTTCACGATTCTGTTATAAAATGAATTATTTAAATTGAGATAATTTTTCACCAATTCATGAACATTTTTCTAAATCATGAGCATTTTTCAAATCCACGAATTGTTTTTTGCAATACGTACATTTTGCAGTACCAGAAAATATTTCTGATATTTGAGAACAAGTTTTGAAATTCAGGAACATTTTTTCTTTTTGAGGAACATTTTTTTGAGTTCTGGAATATTTTGATACTGCAAGCATTTTTTGAATTTTGTTAAAATTTTCTATATTCTCGAACATTTTTGATTGTGTTGAACATTTAAAAAATTCATGAACATTTTTTATAATTGGAATCACGAATTTCTTTTGAAATCACCAACATTATTTGAATTCGTGAGCATTTATCATTTCACAAACATTATTCAAACCATGATTTTTTTTATTTTGTGAATTATTTGAAAAAAAGAAAAAAAAGAAAGGGGCTTCCCGCCCTGCACATATTTGTTTTGAGGGGTTCCACCACTTTGTTCCAAGAAATTATAGTGTCTATTACAGTGAAAAAAAATCTGGTGTGGTGTTCAACGAAGTATATCTACCAGCAGGTAGGAACGTTGCTGCCTTCGCAAGATCATTTAGATACATTATAACTGAGCACTTTTCCTGCCCTATCAGGTTATTAGCGTATCTATCCGTTGGATCATCACTTTTAGGCATTTTTGGCCCTCCGATTACCTCTTAATCCCATATTGATGCTTCATTCCGATCCGAACGAGCGCTAGCTGATGTCTACCACACAACCTTCTTCTTGTAGACGTTGTTGGGCCTCCAAGTGCAGAGGTTTGTAGGACAGTAGCAAATTTCCCTCAAGTGGATGACCTAAGGTTTATCAATCCGTAGGAGGCGTATGATGAAGATGGTCTCTCTCAAGTAACTCTGCAACCAAATAATAAAGAGTCTCTTGTGTCCTCAACACACCCAATACAATGATAAATTGTATAGCTGCACTAATTCGGTGAAGAGATGGTGATACAAGTGGTATATGGATAGTGGATAAATGTTTTTGTAATATGAAATTATAAAAACAGCAAGGTAACTAATGATAAAAGTGAGCGTAAACGGTATTGCAATGCTAGAAAACAAGGCCTAGGGGTTCATACTTTCGCTAGTGCAAATTCCCTCAACAATAATAACATAATTGGATCATATAACTATCCCTCAACATGCAACAAAGAGTCACTCCAAAGTCACTAATAGCAGAGAACAAACGAAGAGATTATGGTAGGGTTCGAAACCACCTCAAAGTTATTCTTTCCAATCAATCCGTTGGGCTATTCCTATAAGTGTCACAAACAGCCCTAGAGTTTGTACTTAAATAACACCTTAAGATACAAATCAACCAAAACCCTAATGTCACCTAGATACTCCAATGTCACCTCAAGTATCCGTGGGTATGATTATACGATATGCATCACACAATCTTAGATTCATCTATTCAACCAACACATAGAACCTCAAAGAGTGCCCCAAAGTTTCTATCGGAGAATCACGACGAAAACGTGTGTCAACCCCTATGCATAGGTTCATGGACGGAACCCGCAAGTTGATCACCAAAACATACATCAAGTGAATCACGTGATATCCCATTGTCACCACAGATATGCATGGCAAGACATACATCAAGTGTTCTCAAATCTTTAAAGACTCAATCCGATAAGATAACTTCAAAGGGGAAACTCAATCCATTACAAGAGAGTATAGGGGGTGAGAAACATCATAGGATCCACGTATAATAGCCAAGCCCACGATACATCAAGATCGTATCACCTCAAGAACACGAGAGAGAGAGAGAGATCAAACACATAGCTACTGGTACATACCCTCAGCCCCGAGGGAGAACTACTCCCTTCTCATCATGGAGAGCACCGGGATGATGAAGATGGCCACCAGAGAAGGATTCCCCCCTCCGACAGGGTGCCAGAACGGGTCTAGATTGGTTTTCGGTGGCTACGAAGGCTTCTGGCGGCGGAACTCCCGATCTATTGTGCTCCCCGATCGTTTTAGGGTATATGGAGATATATAGGCGGAAGAAGTACGTCAGGGGAGCCACGAGGGGCCCACGAGGGTGGAGGGCGCGTCCCCTGCCTCGTGGCTTCCTCGTTGATCCCCTTACGTGCACTCCAAGTCTTCTGGGTTTCTTCTAGTACAAAAATAAGTTCCATGAAGTTTCAGGTCAATTGGACTCCATTTGATTTTCCTTTTCTGCGATACTCTAAAACAAGGAAAAAACAGAAACTGGCACTGGGCTCTAGGTTAATAGGTTAGTCCCAAAAATCATATAAAATAGCATATAAATGCATATAAAACATCCAAGGTTGATAATATAATAGCATGGAACAATCAAAAATTATAGATACGTTGGAGACGTATCAGCATCCCCAAGCTTAATTCCTGCTCGTCCTCGAGTAGGTAAATGATAAAAACAGAATTTTTGATGTGGAATGCTACCTAACATATTTATCCATGTAGTTATCTTTATTGTGGCAAGAATATTCAGATCCATAAGATTCAAGACAAATGTTTAATATTGACATAAAAATAATAATACTTCAAGCATACTAACTAAGATCCAAAGAAAGTTCATCCCTACAAAATCATATAGTTTGGTCATGCTCCATTTTCGTCACACAAGAATGCTCTCATCATGCACAACCCCGATGACAAGCCAAGCAATTGTTTCATACTTTAGTAATCTCAAACTTTATAAACCTTCACGCAATACATGAGAGCGAGCCATGAATATAGCACTATGGGTGGAATAGAATATGATGACGGGGGTTATGTGGAGAAGACAAAAAGGAGAAAGTCTCACAGCAACGAGGCTAATCAATGAGCTATGGAGATACCCATCAATTGATGTTAATGCAAGGAGTAGGAATTGCCATGCAACGGATGCACTAGAGCTATAAATGTATGAAAGCTCAACAAAAGAAACTAAGTGAGTGTGCATCCAACTTGCTTGCTCACGAAGACCTAGGGCACTTGAGGAGGCCCATTGTTGGAATATACAAGCCAAGTTCTATAATGAAAAAGTTCCCACTAGTATATGAAAGTGACAAAACAAGAGACTCTCTATCATGAGGATTATGGTGCTACTTTGAAGCACAAGTGTGGCAAAGGATAGTAGCATTGTCCCTTCTCTCTTTTTCTCACATTATTTGTTTTTGGCCTTCTCCTTTTTTATGGCCTTTCTCTCTCTTTTTTTGGGCCTTCTCTTTTTATGGACTTTCTATTTTTTTGTTTATTTATTCCTCACTTGGGACAATGCTCTATGAATGATGACCATCACACTTCTATTTATTTACAACTTAATGATTAAAACTCGACACTTAGAACAAGATATGACTCTGTATGAATGCCTCCGGCGGTGTACCGGGATATCAACGATGCATGAGTGACATGTATGAAAGAATTATGAATGGTGGCTTTGCCACAAATACGATCTCAACTACATGATCATGCAAAGCAATATGACAATAATGATGCGTGTCATAATAAACAGAATGGTGGAAAGTTGCATGGCAATATATCTCGGAATGGCTATGGAAATGCCATAATAGGTAGGTATTGTGGCTGTTTTGAGGAAGATATAAGAAGGTTTATGTGTGAAAGAGCATATCATATCACGGGGTTTGGATGCACCGGCGAAGTTTGCACCAACTCTCAATGTGAGAAAGGGCAATGCACGGTACCGAAGAGGCTAGCAATGATGGAACGGTGAGAGTGCGTATAATCCATGGACTCAACATTAGTCATAAAGAACTCACATACTTATTGCAAAAATCTACAAGTCATCAAAAACCTCGGCACTATGCGCATGCTCCTAGGGGGATAGATTGGTAGGAAAAAACCGTCGCTCGTCCCCGACCGCCACTCATAAGGAAGACAATCAAATAACACCTCATGTTTCAAATTTGTTACACAACGTTTACCATACGTGCATGCTACAGGACTTGCAAACTTCAACACAAGCATTTCTCAAATTCATAACTACTCAACTAGCACGACTTTGATATTACTACCTCCATATCTCAAAACAATCATCAAGCATCAAACTTTTCTTAGTATTCAAAACACTCATAGGAAATTTTTTACTAATCTTGAATACCCAGCATATTAGGATTATTTAAGCAAATTACCATGCTATTTAAGACTCTCTAACATTTAAGAATTTCAGGTCTTGGTATTTTATTCAAATAGCAAGCAAATCAAAATAAATTGACGCTCCAAGCAAAACATATATCATGTGGTAAATAAAAATATAGCTCCAAGTAAAGTTACCGATGAACGAAGACGAAAGAGGGGATGCCTTCCGGGGCATCCCCAAGCTTAGGCTCTTGGTTGTCCTTGAGTATTACCTTGGGGTGCCTTGGGCATCCCCAAGCTTAGGCTCTTGCCACTCCTTATTCCATAATCCATCGAATCTTTACCCAAAACTTGAAAACTTCACAACACAAAACTTAACAGAAAACTCGTAAGTTCCGTTAGTATAAGAAAATAAATCACCACTTAGGTACTGTTGTGAACTCATTATAAATTCATATTGGTGTAATATCTACTGTATTACAACTTATCTATGGTTCATACCCTCCGATACTACTCATAGATTCATCAAAATAAGCAAACAACACATCGAAAACAGAATCTGTCAAAAACAGAACAGTCTATAGTAATCTGGATCAAACGTATACTTCTGGAACACATAAAATTATCAAATAAATTTCTGGACATGAGAAATTTATCTATTAATCATCTTCAAAAATAATTAACTAAATATCACTCTCCAAATAAAAATGGCAGCAATTATCGTGAGCGCTAAAGTTTCTGTTTTTTACAGCATGATCAACAAGACTTTCCCCAAGTCTTCCCAAAGGTTCTACTTGGCACAAACACTAATTAAAAGCATAAAACCACAACTAAACAGAGGCTAGATGAATTATTTATTACTAAACAGGAGCAAAAAGTAAGGAACAAAAACAAAGTTGGGTTGCCTCGCAACAAGCGCTATCGTTTAACGCCCCTAGCTAGGCATGATGATTTCACTGATGCTCACATAAAAGATAAGAATTGTAACATAAAAAGAGCATCATGAAGAATATAACTATCACATTTAAGTCTAACCCACTTCCTATGCATAGGGATTTTGTGAGCAAACAACTTGTGGGAACAATAATCAACTAGCATAGGAAGGCAAAACAAGCATAACTTTAAAACTTTAAGCACATAGAGAGGGAACTTGATATTATTGCAATTCCTACAAGCATATATTCCTCCCTCATAACAATTTTCAGTAGCATCATGAATGAATTCAACAATATAACTAGCACCTAAAGCATTCTTTTCATGATCTACAATCATAGAATTTTTACTACTCTCCACATAAGCAAAATTCTTCTCATTCGGAATAGTGGAAGTATCATAAGAAACTTGAATACTATAAATTGTTTCCGCATTAAAAGAGTAATGTTCAGAAAAAGGGTAATCATAATCATGACAAGTTTTATAAACATAATCACTACTTGTTATAGCATAAGTATCATCACAATAATCATCATAAGTAGGAGGCATGCTATCATCATTATAAATTTGCATATCAAAACTTGGGAGACTAAAAATATCATCTTCATTAAACGTAGCATCCCCAAGCTTGGGACAAACATTAATTGCAGCAAATATATTCTCAAAAACATCATATTCATCAAACATAGCATCCCCAAGCTTGGGCCTTTTCATATCATAAGCATAATCACTTTCATCATCAATAGTATGGATAGCACCAATAGTATAGCAATTATCATATTCTTCAAAGCAAGTGTCAAAAAGATTTTCAAGATCATAAGAAGTATCATTATCTTCCACAATTATATTTTCATGAGGCACAATAGTAATAGGAGCAACATTATTTGGGGGAGATATATTTTTACCTCTCTTCCTTTTTATTTTCTTCTTCTTCACCACATCATGTGTGGGTTCAATCCTCTTTTTGGAGCTCCTTATTAATGAGATTGGTTGAATAGGAGGCTCTTCCTCGTTACCTGATTCATCATAAGAAATAATAGGAGGGTATTGGGAAGTCTCTTCCCTTTCATTAGTATTCTCTTCATCTTTGATTTCTTTTCTTTTCTTTATGTAATTGGCAATATAAGGATTTTCAATGCAATTCATCGCACAATACATATAAATTTCCTCTAGATCAAAGCCAAGAAGTTTGTAACGGGAAAATTTTGGAAGATGATTGGATAAACGTTTCATTTCTTCATAACCCATAAGCAAACTAAGTTCATTATAATTTGCAAGGGAAATCAACTCATCACAATTTTTGGACACGATTAGATCATGAAACAATTTGCATCGGATAGCTAAATGACCCTGTTCATTGCAAAGTATACAAGTACGGCCAAGAAAATTTAAATCTTCAGCTCAATCATCTAGCCTTTCTTACAACAATTTAGTTTCTAAGTACTTATGCCTCTTGCAATATCTATCTTCCCTATTTGGTGTATACTTACAAACCCAATGCACTCCAAAAAATTGACATGTTTATAGGAGACATTTTCATCATAACTAGTGCAATCATCATTAGTACCATGGATATTCAAGGAGTTCATACTAACAACATTGCAATCATGTTCATCATTCAAAGATTTAGTTCCAAATATTTTAATGAATTCTTCTTCTAACACTTTGGCACAATTTTCCTTTCCATCATACTCACGAAAGATATTAAAAAGATGAAGCGTATCAGGTAAACTTAATTCCATATTTTTTGTAGTTTTCTTTTATAAACTAAACTAGTGCTAAAACAAGAAACAAAAAGATTCGATTGCAAGATCTAAAGATACACCTTCAAGCGCTAACCTCCCCGGCAATGGCGCCAGAAAAGAGCTTGATGTCTACTACACAATCTTCTTCTTGTAGACGTTGTTGGGCCTCCAAGTGCAGAGGTTTGTAGGACGGTAGAAAATTTCCCTCAAGTGGATGACCTAAGGTTTATCTGAAGGAAATATGCCCTAGAGGCAATAATAATTTTATTATTTTATTTCCTTATATCATGATAAATGTTTATTATTCATGCTAGAATTATATTATCCGAAAACATAATACTTGTGTGAATACATAGACAAACTAAACGCCACTAGTATGCCTCTACTTGACTAGCTCGTTAATCAAAGATGGTTATGTTTCCTAACCATAGACATGTGTTGTCATTTGATTAACGGGATCACATTATTAGGAGAATGATGTGATTGACATGACCCATTCCATTAGCTTAGCACCCGATCGTTTAGTATGTTGCTTTTGCTTTCTTCATGACTTATACATGTTCCTATGACTATGAGATTATGCAACTCCTGTTTATCGGAGGAACACTTTGTGTGCTACCAAACGTCACAAGGTAACTGGGTGATTATAAAGGAGCTCTACAGGTGTCTCCAAAGGTAAATGTTGGGTTGGCGTATTTCGAGATTAGGATTTGTCACTCCGATTGTCGGAGAGGTATCTCTGGGCCCTCTCGGTAATGCACATCACATAAGCCTTGCAAGCATTGCAACTAATGAGTTAGTTGCGAGATGATGTATTACGAAACGAGTAAAGAGACTTTCCGGTGACGAGATTGAACTAGGTATTGAGATGCCGACGATCGAATCTCGGGCAAGTAACATACCGATGACAAAGGGAACAACGTATGTTGTTATGCGGTCTGACTGATAAAGATCTTCGTAGAATATGTGCGAGCCAATATGAGCATCCAGGTTCCGCTATTGGTTATTGACCGGAGACATGTCTCGGTCATGTCTACGTTGTTCTCGAACCCGTAGGGTCCACACGCTTAAGGTTTCGATGACAGTTATATGAGTTTATGAGTTTTTGATGTACCGAAGTTAGTTCGGAGTCCTGGATGTGATCACGGACATAACGAGGAGTCTCGAAATGGTCGAGACATAAAGATTAATATATTGGACGACTATATTCGCACACCGGAAGTGTTTTGGGTGATTTCGGAGAAAACCGGAGTGCCGGAGGGTTACCGGAACCCCCCCGGGAGAAGTAATGGGCCGTATGGGCCTTAGTGGAGAGAGAGAAGGGCAGCCAGGGTGGGCCGCGCGCCTCCTCCCCCCTGGTCCGAATTGGACTAGGAGAGGGGGGGCGGTGCTCCCCTTTCCTTCTCCCTTCCCACTTCCTTTCCCCCTCCTAGTAGGAGTCCTACTAGGAGGAGGACTCCTCCTTGGCGCGCCAATAGGGCCGGCCGGCCTCCTCCCCTTGCTCCTTTATATACGGGGGCAAGGGGCACCCCTAGACACACAAGTTGATCCTTGTGATCGTTTTCTTAGCCGTGTGCGGTGCCCCCTTCCACCATATTCCTCGATAATATTGTAGTGGTGCTTAGGCGAAGCCCTGCGACAGTTGAACATCAAGATCGTCACCACGCCGTTGTGCTGACGGAACTCTTCCCCGACACTTTGCTGGATCGGAGTCTGGGGATCGTCATCGAGCTGAACGTGTGTTAGAACTCGGAGGTGCCGTAGTTTCGGTGTTTGATCGATCGGGCCGTGAAGACGTACGACTACATCAACCGCGTTGTCATAACGCTTCCGCTGTCGGTCTACAAGGGTACGTAGATCACACTCTCCCCTCTCGTTGCTATGCATCACCATGATCTTGTGTGTGCGTAGGAATTTTTTTGAAATTACTACATTCCCCAACAGTGGTATCAGAGCCAGGTTTTTTGTTTTGATGTTATATGCACGAGTAGAACACAAGTGAGTTGTGGGCGATATAAGTCATAATGCTTACCAGCATGTCATACTTTGGTTCGGCGGTATTGTTGGACGAAGCGGCCCGGACCGACATTACGTGTACGCTTACGCGAGACCGGTTCTCCCGACGTGCTTTGCACAAAGGTGGCTAGCGGGTGTCAGTTTCTCCAACTTTAGTTGAACCGAGTGTGGCTAAGCCCGGTCCTTGCGAAGGTTAAAACAACACCAACTTGACAAACTATCGTTGTGGTTTTGATGCGTAGGTAAGATTGGTTCTTGCTTAAGCCCTTAGCAGCCACGTAAAACTTGCAAAAACAAAGTAGAGGACGTCTAACTTGTTTTTGCAGGGCATGTTGTGATGTGATATGGTCAAGACATGATGCTAAATTTTATTGTATGAGATGATCATGTTTTGTAACCAAGTTATCGACAACTGGCAGGAGCCATATGGTTGTCGCTTTATTGTATGCAATGCAATTGCGCTGTAATGCTTTAATTTATCACTAAGCGGTAGCGATAGTCGTGGAAGCATAAGATTGGCGAGACGACAACGATGCTACGATGGTGATCAAGGTGTCGCGCCGGTGATGATGGAGATCATGACGGTACTTCGAAGATGGAGATCACAAGCACAAGATGATGATGGCCATATCATATCACTTATATTGATTGCATCTGATGTTTATCTTTTATGCATCTTATCTTGCTTTGTTTGACGGTAGCATTTTAAGATGATCTCTCACTAATTATCAAGAAGTGTTCTCCCTGAGTATGCACCGTTGCGAAAGTTCTTCGTGCTGAGACACCACGTGATGATCGGGTGTGATAGGCTCTACGTTCAAATACAACGGGTGCAAAACAGTTGCACACGCGGAATACTCAGGTTATACTTGACGAGCCAAGCATATACAGATATGGCCTCGGAACACGGAGACCGAAAGGTCGAGTGTGAATCATATAGTAGATATGATCAACATAGTGATGTTCACCAATGAAACTACTCCATCTCACGTGATGATCGGACATGGTTTAGTTGATTTAGATCACGTAATCACTTAGAGGATTAGAGGGATGTCTATCTAAGTGGGAGTTCTTTAGTAATATGATTAATTGAACCTAAATTTATCATGAGCTTAGTACCTGATAGTATCTTGCTTGTTTATGTTTGGTTATAGATAGATGGCCCGTGCTGTTGTTCCGTTGAATTTTAATGCGTTCCTTGAGAAAGCAAAGTTGAAAGATGATGGTAGCAATTACACGGACTGGGTCCGTAACGTGAGGATTATCCTCATTGCTGCACAGAAGAATTACGTCCTGGAAGCACCGCTGGGTGCCAGGCCAGCTGCTAGAGCAACACCAGATGTTATGAACATCTGGCAGAGCAAAGCTGATGACTACTCGATAGTTCAGTGTGCCATGCTTTACGGCTTAGAATCGGGACTTCAACGATGATTTGAACGTCATGGAGCATATGAGATGTTCCAGGAGTTGAAGTTAATATTTCAAGAAAATGCCCGGATTGAGAGATATGAAGTCTCCAATAAGTTCTATAGCTGCAAGATGGAGGAGAACAGTTCGGTCAGTGAGCATATACTCAAAATGTCTGGGTATAATAATCACTTGATTCAATTGGGAGTTAATCTTCCAGATGATTGCGTCATTGACAGAATTCTCCAATCACTGCCACCTAGCTACAAGAGCTTCGTGATGAACTATAATATGCAAGGGATGAATAAGACTATTCCCAAGCTCTTCGCAATGCTGAAAGATGCGGAGGTAGAAATCAAGAAGGAGCATCAAGTGTTGATGGTCAACAAGAGCACTAGTTTCAAGAAAAAGGGCAAAGGGAAGAAGAAGGGGAACTTCAAAAAGAACAGCAAGCAAGTTGCTACTCAAGAGAAGAAACCCAAACCTGGACCTAAGCCTGAAACTGAGTGCTTCTACTGCAAGCAGAATGGTCACTGGAAGCGGAACTGCCCCAATTATTTGGCGGATAAGAAGAATGGCAAGGTGAACAAAGGTATATGTGATATACATGTTATTGATGTGTACCTTGCTAATGCTCGCAGTAGCACCTGGGTATTTGATACTGGTTCTGTTGCTAACATTTGCAACTCGAAACAGGGACTACGGATTAAGTGAAGATTGGCTAAGGACGAGGTGACGATGCGTGTGGGAAATGGTTCCAAAGTCGATGTGATCGCGGTCGGCACGCTACCTCCACATCTACCTTCGGGATTAGTATTAGACCTAAATAATTGTTATTTGGTGCCAGCGTTAAGCATGAACATTATATCTGGATCTTGTTTGATGCAAGACGATTATTCATTTAAATCAGAGAATAATGGTTGTTCTATTTATATGAGTAATATCTTTTATGGTCATGCACCCTTAAAGAGTGGTCTATTCTTATTAAATCTCGATAGTAGTGACACACATATTCATAATGTTGAAGCCAAAAGATGCAGAGTTGATAATGATAGTGCAACTTATTTGTGGCACTGCCGTTTGGGTCATATCGGTGTAAAGCGCATGAAGAAACTCCATACTGATGGACTTTTGGAACCACTTGATTATGAATCGCTTGGTACTTGCGAACCGTGCCTTATGGGTAAGATGACAAAAACACCGTTCTCCGGTACTATGGAGAGAGCAACAGATTTGTTGGAAATCATACATACAGATGTATGTGGTCCGATGAATGTTGAGGCTCGTGGCGGATATCGTTATTTTCTCACCTTCACAGATGACTTAGGCAGATATGGGTATATCTACTTAATGAAACATAAGTCTGAAACGTTTGAAAAGTTCAAAGAATTTCAGAGTGAAGTTGAAAATCATTGTAACAAGAAAATAAAATTCCTACGATATGATCATGGAGGAGAATATTTGAGTTACGAGTTTGGTGTACATTTGAAACAATGTGGAATAGTTTCGCAACTCACGCCACCCGGAACACCACAGCGTAATGGTGTGTCCGAACGTCGTAATCGTACTTTACTTGATATGGTGCAATCTATGATGTCTCTTACTGATTTACCGCTATCATTTTGGTGTTATGCTCTAGAGACGACCGCATTCACGTTAAATAGGGCACCATCAAAATCTGTTGAGACGACGCCTTATGAACTGTGGTTTGGCAAGAAACCAAAATTGTCGTTTCTGAAAGTTTGGGGTTGCGATGCTTATGTGAAAAAGCTTCAACCTGATAAGCTCGAACCCAAATCGGAGAAATGTGTCTTCATAGGATATCCAAAGGAAACTATTGGATACACCTTCTATCACAGATCCAAAGGCAAGATTTTTGTTGCTAAATTCGGAAACTTTCTAGAGAAGGAGTTTCTCTCGAAAGAAGTGAGTGGGAGGAAAGTAGAACTTGATGAGGTAACTGTACCTGCTCCCTTATTGGAAAGTAGTACATCACAGAAACCAGTTTCTGTGACACCTACACCAATTAGTGAGGAAGCTAATGATGATGATCATGAAACTTCAGAACAAGATACTACTGAACCTCGTAGATCAACGAGAGTAAGATCCGCACCAGAGTGGTACGGTAATCCTGTTCTGGAAGTCATGCTACTAGATCATGATAAACCTATGAACTATGGAGAAGCGATGGTGAGCCCAGATTCCGAAAAATGGCTTGAAGCCATGAAATCTGAGATGGGATCCATGTATGAGAACAACGTATGGACTTTGGTTGACTTGCCCAATGATCGGCAAGCAATTGAGAATAAATGGATCTTCAAAAAGAAGACTGGCGCTGATGGTAATGTTACTGTCTACAAAGCTCGACTTGTCGCAAAAGGTTTTCGACAAGTTCAAGGGATTGACTACGATGAGACCTTCTCACCCGTAGCGATGCTTAAGTCTGTCCGAATCATGTTAGCAATTGCCGCATTTTATGATTATGAAATTTGGCAGATGGATGTCAAAACTGCATTCCTGAATGGATTTCTGGAAGAAGAGTTGTATATGATGCAGCCGGAAGGTTTTGTCGATCCAAAGGGAGCTCACAAAGTGTGCAAGCTCCAGCGATCCATTTATGGACTGGTGCAAGCCTCTCGGAGTTGGAATAAACGCTTTGATAGTGTGATCAAAGCATTTGGTTTTGTACATACTTTTGGAGAAGCTTGTATTTACAAGAAAGTGAGTGGGATCTCTGTAGCATTTCTGATATTATATGTAGATGACATATTACTAATCGGAAATGATATAGAATTTCTGGATAGCATAAAGGGATACTTGAATAAGAGTTTTTCAATGAAAGACCTCGGTGAAGCTGCTTACATATTGGGCATTAAGATCTATAGAGACAGATCAAGACGCTTAATTGGACTTTCACAAAGCACATACCTTGACAAAGTTTTGAAAAAGTTCAAAATGGATCAAGCAAAGAAAGGATTCTTGCCTGTGTTACAAGGTGTGAAATTGAGTAAGACTCAATGCCCGACCAATGCAGAAGATAGAGAGAAAATGAAAGATGTTCCCTATGCTTTAGCCATAGGCTCTATCATGTATGCAATGCTGTGTACCAGACCTGATGTGTGTCTTGCTATAAGTCTAGCAGGGAGGTACCAAAGTAATCCAGGAGTGGATCACTGGACAGCGGTCAAGAACATCCTGAAATACCTGAAAAGGACTAAGGATATGTTTCTCATATGGAGGTGACAAAGAGCTCATCGTAAATGGTTACGTTGATGCAAGCTTTGACACTGATCCGGACGATTCTAAGTCGCAAACCGGATACGTGTTTACATTAAACGGTGGAGCTGTCAGTTGGTGCAGTTCTAAACAAAGCGTTGTGGCGGGATCTACATGTGAAGCGGAGTACATAGCTGCTTCGGAAGCAGCAAACGAAGGAGTCTGGATGAAGGAGTTCATATCCGATCTAGGTGTCATACCTAGTGCATCGGGTCCAATGAAAATCTTTTGTGACAATACTGGTGCAATTGCCTTGGCAAAGGAATCCAGATTTCACAAGAGAACCAAGCACATCAAGAGACGCTTCAATTCCATCTGGGATCTAGTCCAGGTGGAAGACATAGAGATTTACAAGATACATACGGATCTGAATGTTGCAGACCCATTGACTAAACCTCTTCCACGAGCAAAACATGATCAACACCAAAGCTCCATGGGTGTTAGAATGATTACTGTGTAATCTAGATTACTGACTCTAGTGCAAGTGGGAGACTGAAGAAATATGCCCTAGAGGCAATAATAATGTTATTATTTTATTTCCTTATATCATGATAAATGTTTATTATTCATGCTAGAATTGTATTAACCGGAAACATAATGCATGTGTGAATACATAGACAAACAGAGTGTCACTAGCATGCCTCTACTTGACTAGCTCGTTGATCAAAGATGGTTAAGTTTCCTAACCATAGACATGAGTTGTCATTTGATTAACGGGATCACATCATTAGGAGAATGATGTGATTGACTTGACCCATTCCGTTAGCATAGCACTTGATCGTTTAGTTTGTTGCTATTGCTTTCTTCATGACTTATACATGTTCCTATGACTATGAGATTATGCAACTCCCGTTTACCGGAGGAACACTTTGTGTGCCACCAAACGTCACAACGTAACTGGGTGATTATAAAGGTGTTCTACAGGTGTCTCCAAAGGTAAATGTTGGGTTGGCGTATTTCGAGATTAGGATTTGTCACTCCGATTGTCGGAGAGGTATCTCTAGGCCCTCTCGGTAATGCACATCACATAAGCCTTGCAAGCATTGCAACTAATGAGTTAGTTGCGAGATGATGTATTACGAAACGAGTAAAGAAACTTGCCGGTGACGAGATTGAACTAGGTATTGAGATACCGACGATCGAATCTCGGGCAAGTAACATACCGATGACAAAGGGAACAACGTATGTTGTTATGCGGTCTGACCGATAAAGATCTTCGTAGAATATGTGGGAGCCAATATGAGCATCCAGGTTCCGCTATTGGTTATTGACCGGAGACATGTCTCGGTCATGTCTACATTGTTCTCGAACCCGTAGGGTCCGCACGCTTAAGGTTTCGATGACAGTTATATGAGTTTATGAGTTTTTGATGTACCGAAGTTAGTTCGGAGTCCCGGATGTGATCACGGACATAACGAGGAGTCTCGAAATGGTCGAGACATAAAGATTGATATATTGGACGGCTATATTCGGACACTGGAAGTGTTCCGGGTGATTTCAGAGAAAATCGGAGTGCCGGAGGGTTACCGGACCCCCCCCCCCCCCCGAGAGAAGTAATGGGCCATATGGGCCTTAGTGGAGAGAGAGAAGGGCAGCCAGGGTGGGCCGCGCGCCTCCTCCTCCCCTGGTCCGAATTGGACTAGGAGAGGGGGGGGGGGGGGGCGGCGCCCCCCTTTCCTTCTCCCTCCCCACTTCCTTTCCCCCTCCTAGTAGGAGTAGGAGTCCTACTAGGAGGAGGACTCCTCCTTGGCGCGCCAATAGGGCCGGCCGGCCTCCTCCCCTTGCTCCTTTATATACGGGGGCAAGGGGCACCCCTAGACACACAAGTTGATCCTCGTGATCGTTTTCTTAGCCGTGTGTGGTGCCCCCTTCCACCATATTCCTCGATAATATTGTAGTGGTGCTTAGGCGAAGCCCTGCGACAGTTGAACATCAAGATCGTCACCGCGCCGTCGTGTTGACGGAACTCTTCCCCGACACTTTGCTGGATCGGAGTCCGGGGATCGTCATCGAGCTGAACGTGTGCTAGAACTCGGAGGTGCCGTAGTTTCGATGCTTGATCGATCGGGCCGTGAAGACGTACGACTACATCAACCGCGTTGTCATAACGCTTCCGCTGTCGGTCTACAAGGGTACGTAGATCACACTCTCCCCTCTCGTTGCTATGCATCACTATGATCTTGTGTGTGCATAGGATTTTTTTTAATATTACTACGTTTCCCAACATTATCAATCGGTAGGAGGCGTAGGATGAAGATGGTCTCTCCCAAGCAACCCTGCAACCAAATAACAAAGAGTCTCTTGTGTCCGCAATACACCCAATACAATGGTAAATTGTATAGGTGCACTAGTTCGGCGAAGAGATGGTGATACAAGTGGTATATGGATAGTAGATAAAGGTTTTTTAATCTGAAATTATAAAAACAGCAAGGTAACTAATGATAAAAGCGAGCGTAAACGATATTGCAATGCTAGGAAACAAGGCCTAGGGTTCATACTTTCGCTAGTGCAAGTTCCCTCAATAATAATAACATAATTGGATCATATAACTATCCCTCAACATGCAACAAAGAGTCACTCCAAAGTCACTAATAGTGGAGAACAAATGAAGAGATTATGGTAGGGTACGAAACCACCTCAAAGTTATTCTTTCCAATCAATCTGTTGGGCTATTCCTATAAGTGTCACAAACAGCCCTAGAGTTCGTACTAGAATAACACCTTAAGATACAAATCAGCCAAAACCCTAATGTCACCTAGATACTCCAGTGTCACCTCAAGTATCCGTGGGTATGATTATACGATATGCATCACACAATCTCAGATTCATCTATTCAACCAACACATAGAACCTCAAAGAGTGCCCCAAAGTTTCTACCGGAGAATCACGACGAAAACATGTGCCAACCCCCTATGCATAGGTTCATGGGCGGAATCCGCAAGTTGATCACCAAAACATACATCAAGTGAATCACGTGATATCCCATTGTCACCACAGATACGCATGACAAGACATACATCAAGTGTTCTCAAATCTTTAAAGACCCAATCCGATAAGATAACTTCAAAGGGGAAACTCAATCCATTATAAGAGAGTAGAGGGGGTGAGAAACATCATAGGATCCAAGTATAATAGCAAAGCTCGCGATACATTAAGATCGTATCACCTCAAGAACACGAGAGAGAGAGAGATCAAACACATAGCTACTGGTACATACCCTCAGCCCCGAGGGAGAACTACTCCCTCCTCGTCATGGAGAGCACCGGGATGATGAAGATGGCCACCAGAGAAGGATTCCCCCTCCGACAGGGTGCCGAAACGGGTCTAGATTGGTTTTCGGTGGCTACGGAGGCTTCTGGCGGCGGAACTCCCGATCTATTATGCTCCCCGATCGTTTTAGGATATATGGAGATATATAGGCGGAAGAAGTACGTCAGGGGAGCCACGAGGGTGGAGGGCGCGCCCAGGGGGGTGGGCGCGCCCCCTGCCTAGTGGCTTCCTCGTTGATCCCCTTATGTGCACTCAAAGTCTTCTAGGTTTCTTCTGGTACAAAAATAAGTTCCGTGAAGTTTCAGATCAATTGGACTTTGTTTGATTTTCCTTTTCTGCGATACTCTAAAACAAGGAAAAAATAGAAACTGACACTGGGCTCTAGGTTAATAGATTAGTCCCAAAAATCATATAAAATAGCATATAAATGCATATAAAACATTCAGGGTTGATAATATAATAGCATGAAATAATAAAAAATTATAGATACGTTGGAGACGTATCACTAGCCTGATCGGGCTGCTACTCTGGTGGTTTTTCCGGTTGTCAGAGATTCAACTGGGCCTACTGGGCCTGTACCAGGCTCCCATGCTACACAAAACAAGTAAAACCTAGAACACTCGATGCTAGTGATCGTGAGTGGCTCACAACCCCTGCTCTCGCTTGCAACCTCGCCTGGCGGCGTCTCTCCATGGTCTTCCTTCCCGACCTTTCCTCTCTCGCACGACCTGCGGACGCAAACCTCCATCTGCAATATCCTTCTCACTTTCAAGGGCGGCGCCCACCGCAAGGCTCGCTCAACCCCTCCCACTAGCAGATCCTAGGTGTTCTCTCCAACCACGACTGCAACATAGGGCGTACCCTAGGTCCGCCGCCAGCACCGGCTAATCCAGTGGACTAGAACGACACCAAGAAGAGCGCGACGTCCGGCACGTGGTGCGTCCTGGTCGCCCACCGTGGCGTTTGCCTCAGCACTGTCATATGGTATTTATTTCCTTCCCGATGTTCAAACCATAAGTATGATTGTGGTGTGATACATCGTGTTCGTTTTCCCGGAAGAAAAGTTGTCTGATGAATTTTCTTTTATTTAGACACCATTCTTTGTTTTGTTACTCTTATGCATGTGACACTAAGAGATTATAAATTATGTATGCGTGAGTTCTTCTCCAGTGGCTGTCGGACAGTTAATTTATTCATATGGACTCCCATACCTCATATCTTTATGTTTAGCATTAGGCCGGCTATCTGAATTAATAACCATTTTTTATCTACATTGTTCATTGCATGCTCTTGTTCTTCTCCAGTGGCTGTCGGATAGTTAATTTGTTCATGTGGACTGCCATACCTCATATCTTTATGTGGGAATGTATCCGGTGCACCCACACTTGTGATACTACCGGTGCACCGGATGCTATATAATATTTAAAAAAATCTGAAAAAAATTCTAGCATGTTAACGCAACATCAATGTATAATGTCACAAAAATTCGTACACAAATTTGAAATATTTTTTGAGATACAAAAATGACAAATTTGACGTCAGTGTGATTATGGGCCAAATCTAAAGCCCGGGTTATGTTATGTACTATTCAATGTTGAATTTGTCATTTTTTTTTTGAGTTATGTTTCGAATTTTGACTTGAAATTTTATGACAACCTACATTAATGTTGTGTGAGTGTACTAATTTTTTTACAGAATTTTTTAAACATTTTAAAAACACATTGTGTGTTCGGTGCACCGGTAGCACCACAAGCTCCGGTGCACCAGATATTTTCCCATCTTTATGTATAGCATTAGGCTGGCTATCTGAATTAATAACCATTTTTTATCTACATTGTTCATCGCATGCTCTTCGCAAATTTCTTCATTCCTGTCCTTTTTATTGTAGAACACCTGCTCCTACTAGAAATAAAATTCATGATTGGTAGACTAGAAGTAAAAATTTCTTCATCTAATGGTGCACAATAGAAAGTTGCAGAATCTAGACCGCTTACTGTTGTATTTGCAGTCGACTGTAGTTGCAAAGCTAGAACATTTCCTGATTTATATTAGGTAGTCATAAATAGTTTCATACAGAGTATATGTTGATGCGACACAGGAACTGTTAGATTATTTTTTATTGTTAACATGTGTTAATGTTGATCGCTCCTACTGTTTTATTTAGAAGAAGTCATCTTCATTGCTGCTCCCAACATCTTAGGCTTAGCAACACAATTGCCAATTGGCCAGAAACACAACCTCGCCTGGCGGCGTCTCTCCATGGTCTTCCAAAATTCACACCTTTAACCATCACACCTTACTTCCTTTCAGTAGATGAAAGGCAAAGTCAAGGAACCTTCCATCAGTGCTTTTGGTTGGGTGAGTTTCACAACTCTGTATTGGTCACTGTTGTTGCACACTGTTGACATTGATCAGGCTGCATCAAGTGTGACTTTCTGGTAAGGATGCGGAAATGATCGGATGACAAGAGGCACTAGACGAGTGATGCTGATAGAAAGAGGGTGCTGGAGAAATCAAAGACGGATCAAGGATGGCAAGCAGCAAAAAAGCATTTTATTATTATTATTATTATATAGATATTAAAGGGAGGGGTGTTTCTCCACTTTTTTGGTCTCGTACGTTGTAATCTCAATGAGTTTCGTACGTCATGTTTTAAAAAAAGAAAAAAAATACAAACAAAGACGGACTCGAACCCTGGTCTCATTGAAAGAAGCACGCACACACAACCATCTAGCCAAGCCAATGCTTTCCCTATAAAAGCGGAAGTTCCCTTATTATTGAGGCTGAACGTAGATCGCCTCATTACAGGCAGCAGTTTCGTGGGCCAGCCCATTTGAAAGGATGACGTCCCACATAATTTTATTTTTTTTGTTTGTAGTTTTCTGTTTCTATTTTTTCTCTTACGTTTTTTTTTCATTTTCCCTTTTTCCTATTTAGGTTTTTATAGTATTCGTCACACTTTAAAAAAATTATGTATTATAAATTTTTTAAACATGTATAAAAGTATGTACAATGTGTATTACAAAATGTAGACATGTGTTCAAAAAACGTAGGCATCAAACATTTATTTAAAGAATGTAATTATCTATTTGGAAAATATTAAACACATATAAAGAAATGTTCCTGATATATACAAACAAATGTAAAATGTGTAAGAAAAAACATAGACAGTAAAACCTATATTAAAATAATATTAACCATGTATTTCAGAAATGTTGAACATATGCAATAAAAATGTCCGTTATGTATAAGAAAAATGTACATTATGCGTGAAAAAATAGACAAGTGTTGAAAAATGAAAAAAATGATGAAAACCTGAAAGGAAAAAGTGAAGGAAATCATACATAAACAAAGGAAAAAAACACTGGAAATGGAAGAATAAAATAGGAAAAAGGAAAGCCAAAAAACTAAAGAAAAGCCAGGTTGCAGGCAATGGGAAAAAACTGAACAAATAAAAAAAATGTATAGTATTGGGTCAGCCCACTATTTCCTACACGTAGGCGATTCATAGGAATCACTAAGAAGAGAAATAATCACCGCGGTCTTATTGTGGAAGAGAGTTTTCTTAAAAAAAAGTTGTTCGCTCCACAAGCCCAGTGAGTTTGTTTTGCCGTTCCGTAGTACATTACTTGACTTTTCTTCGTCGAGCTGCACGTCCCTATTCTCATTGTGTTTTGACTTTTGACGATTAAAGCGTTCGGCATCCAAACTGTTCTTGCTCTCACGTACAAAATAAGCCTACAAATCAGAAGAAAAATCTATTAAATTTTTTAGGAGAAAAGTAATTCCAGGCAAGGGAGAAAAAGAACTCTATGCCCAAGAGTTAATGGAGCACATGTCGGATCCCCATCATACATCTCCAATATGTCCTTGCCTCCATGACTTGCACCGTCACGGACATCTCATGTGCGTGCGATGTGATCAGACACCACCCATATCGGATTGATTGCTAATTAGTACCGCGTCCGAAGACATCTCCTAATCATTTGGCTAAAGCTTCAATGGAAGCAATCGCAATATCTTGGCGTGCCGTCAATATTTTATTTTGGACCTAAACGGCACTTGTTGTTTACCCTTACGTTTCGGACCTAAACGCCAGAGTTTCTGGCGTCCGGACTTTGCCACGTCGGGATTAGGAGAGGACGGGTGATGGCTAGACTTGATTAGCATCCAAGAATCGGCAGAGGAACGGTGGCAGTTAGGTTAGAGAACATAGGGAGTTCCTCAAAATAGATGGTTTCTATTTTTTATTTTTCTCTGATTAGATATAAGATCTGAACGCTGGTGACGAATTGTGTCCACTGCTAATTACGTTTAGGTTTCGTCCGGGCGTGCAGTTTGGGCCAGGTTGGGTCTTTTTTTTTTCATGCAACAGTAACATAAATTATGGTGTTAGGATAGATCAACTACGTAGATCGAACGGTTAAGATATTTTTAATGATGTGGAGGCTCATATGGGGCCTCCAATTAGTAAATATAAGAGATTGATAGCTACGAGTGGAATATTCACATTATTTCTAGCTACCAGTGCGTGTTGGGGAACTGCTCAAAACAAGGTCCAAATGGGTGTTTTATTGTGCAGGAAATCAGGAGTAACAGATTTGGGCTAGCAAAAGGGAAGCTCAAAATAATAGATTACAGATCCAAAATCAAATTTCTTGTCATGCATGCAACTAATTTTGGCATGTGTTAAGTAATGCCAATTAGCTTACAGTACGAAGATCAACTGTCGGAACTTCTTCATGTGGTCGGCTTGTAAAGAGATGGCGATGGACAAGCTCCCGTCATTGTGTGCGCTTGGGAGGACGTATGCGAGCCCCTCAAATGCGACGCCGCCAGGACCCATGAACACCGGCCGGCCCCATCCGAAATCTGCATTGTGGACGGGCAGGTTCACCCAGCTGGTGATTCCGAGGTTAGGGCAACGGTAGGTTTGTGCTCCTCGGACCAAGGCCGATAAATCAGGTTGCAGCTCAAGGTAGTCCAATGCTGAGCGGCAGTAGTCATCGTTCATCCTATCAAGCTCCACTTGGATTATCTTTGCTGCATCCGCCAGCCCTCTAGTCACCTTGCCTGCCTCGACGATCGGCGTGGCGGTGAACAAAACGTTGCCTAAGAAACCATCCGGTAGCGGCGGCTTCAGCCGTTTCCTCCCATCAATGGCACAATACAACTTGGTGGGCTGATCAGATGGCAAGCCACGTGAAAGAGAGACACAACGCCAGACATGCGCAGACAGCAATGTGTACGTGCTCAACCGTGGCATGTCGTCGCCGGTGGGAAGCTGCGAGCGTAAGCGGCCAATGTCTGAGCTGGTGAGCTTGAAGATGTCAACAGCAATGTCAGGCGATGTTCGCTTAGAATTAGAAGAGAGATCCTGGGGCTTGGATGACAACATGGCTGGGGATGGATGGTACTCAACATGTGGGTAACATGGAGTCGGAGGGTCTCGAGCGCGGATGAGGGTGCGGTCAATGAAGGGCATGACTGCAATTTGAGCTCCACGGCAGAGGTTGGACCATGAGTTAATAAAATGCAAGCCGGACATGCCATCAGCGACATGGTGTTGTGTGGCAACACCGAGGGAGACACCTCCACACTTGAAATAGGTCACCTGGTGTACAGTAAAAATGCAAGGATCAAAACACAAGCTGCATTAGTTTCTTGAAAATCGTAGAAGTGCACCAAGTGATAAATGAAATTCTCTACCCTCCTTAGACCTTGGTTATGTCAGTGCTCAGCTTTTACTTTTTGTTATCTTCGTCCAGCTCTGCATGGTAGTATTCTTTATGCTTGGCTTTTGTATTTCTTTATTGCTCATTAGCCTTTGTGAGAAATATATTTGGCTAGTGAGGACCATGTAACAATCACACCTTTCAGCTTAGGAATTTTACACACCCTTTTTTCAATATACAGTACATATTAGATTTTTTTTTCAAGTTTTATAGGAAAAAATATGAATATCTATAATACCAAATAGGTAAGAGGCATGGCAATATATTTCATCGGCATTGTAGATGTCGATAAATTTTTAATAACCTTTTTCAAAGTTTACAAAGTTTGATTCGGGGCAAAAGTATGTATGCACTATATATTTACATGGAGGGAGTATGTAGTATGTGCCAGCAAACACACCAAATTCATTAAAAAACACAAAACAGTACTACCTCCGTCCTGGTTTATTAGTCCCCTTCGTATTTTGTGTCAAATTTTGACCATAAATTTAGCTAACAAAATATTAATACATGTCATCAAAAATTATATTCTTGGATTCGTATTTGCACATAGTTTTCAATGGCATAATTTTTTATGACATTCATTGACATTCTGTTAGTTAAATTTATGGCCAAAATTTTATCCTAAATACGTATAAGACCAATAAACCAAAACGGAGGAAGTATGTACCAACTCATGTTATTAGCTTCTCTAATAAAGGCAACCTCCAAGGTGGTTGGGCTGTGTGGCCTCAAATCCCAATGATGGACCAAGGACCACCTGAATCTCACCATATATACTACTCCCTCCGTTTTTATTTACTCTGCATGTTAGAGTTGACTGAAGTCAAACTTCGTAAAGTTTGACCAAGTTTATAGAAAACAATATAGACATTTATCATAATAAATCTGTACGATGTGAAAGTACATTTAATAATAAATCTAATGTTGTTGATTTGTTATTGTATATCTTAATATTTTTGTATATAAATTTGGTCAAAGTTTGTAAAGCTTGACTTTGACCAAAGTTAATATGCGAACTAAATAAAAACGGAGGAAGTATTACTTTAACTGGAGTGGCAGCTATTATATCATTATCCACGCACACCAAAAAAATGATCAATTTGTATGTTGAAAGAGTCCATCAGACATTGGTGAATCACATTTCTATGGTTAGGACTTATTCTCCAGTTTCCAATTATATACTCAGCCAGCGAACCAACATGTGGTTCCATAGTTAGAGGGCAATGGTATCCCCAGTTCACCAAAGTTCAAGTTTTAGACTTGACACTGGTGCTCATATTTTTTTAGATTTATTTCAGACCTTTTGACGATGTGCATTCAATGACACAAGCTACATTAGTTTCTTGAAATATATATGAAAATCATAGATTTGCACCAAGTGATAAATGAAAATCTCTACCCTCCTTAGACCTTGGTTATGGCAGTGCTCAACTTTTCATCCAGCTGCATGGTATTCTTTATGCTTGGCTTTACGCTGATGGTCCCGGACAGCTGCATGGAGCCAACAACTGGTTGTACTCTAAGGGCATCTTCAACGCCGACCATCAAACCACCCGCGCAAGTCTTGATCGCGTGGTCCGAACCCTAGAAGCCATCCAATGCGGGCCTATATCGCTCCACTCGACGGTCCGGACACACTTTTTCCGCAAATTGGAGACAAAGTGGGGGGGGGGGGGGGGGTTGCGGGCGTCCGGACCGCTGTCATGTCTACTTCTGACTGACCAGGCCCACCCAAAAATCCCACCCGCCTCCCCCGCCCTTCCCATCGAATGCCAGCGTCGCTTGCCGGGCCACATTCACGCTGGCTCAGAGCATGCAACGGCTGGCATTAATGCCAATGATTTGACTGGATGGGAGGGCGGCGCTGACGGACATGACCTCTCGGCCGTCGGTGCTTCAATGCGGATGCCACGTCCTGAGAAACCAACTCCGGCCTCTACGTTGCATTGAAGCAGGTTAACCGTCCCTTTGTCTAGTATGGTCGTGCCTATATAAGCCATGTGCCAGCGACGAACAGAGGCGCACTACCCCTCCACGAGCACCGTCCCCTCCCCCTCCCAGTCACCTTTCTTGAGCCCAGCGGCAATGCCGAAGTCCTGGTTCTCCGTGCCGGCAGACGCAAGTGGTACAAGTCCCTCCTTAGGTGGATCACCGTGCCGTCCTCGCTCTCTGGGACCACCAGCGAGAAAGAGGTAGTCATCTCTTACGACAAGGAGGAGGACAAGTAGCTGCAGCAGCAGCAGCCACGTCTCCTCTTGGAGGTGGCTCTGAGGGACGATCGTCTGTCAGATGGAGATCATGACGGGGCGCTCGCTCCGTCAGATGGGCCCGGCACCACCATCGCCAGCACACGTGAAGGAGGAGCCAGTCCATGATGCGCGTCCGCATGAAGCAGGAGCCAACATCCCCACTCCGGCGCGTGAAGGAGGAGCCCGCATCCTCAGTGCCTCCACCGCATCAAGGACGAGCCAGTGGAGCCTCCCGTCTCACAACAGTTATGCCCGAATTGACGGTCACTCGTCGACATCGCTGCCACCCGATAAATAAGGAGCTGCCGCCCGCTATCACGAAGGTGCGTGGCCATATCTTTCACTACCTCAGAGGAGGCATTTATGGTAGTGCCTCAGGCTTGAGGGCCGTCGTATCCGAGGTAGAGCGCGCGGCGAGGCAGCAGGCACGGTACGACCGCCGCAACCCCGCTCGCCGCTCCGCATTTGCCAGGACGGACGTGGCACCGGAATGGGGGACCTCGCTGCCACATGGGCGCTCGACCGCTCTGTCACCACCACGGTGGCGGCCGTTAGGCGCCGCCACCGCCTTGAGGGTGAGCTCCCCAAAATTCGCGAGGAGCAGTCGCTTAACGACGGCTCCGGCAACGCCGGCAGGGGCAAGGCCGCCACTGGGGCTTCGCCGGCGCCATCAACGGTGGCCAAGGCGGTCCACCGCACCACGCAACAGGAGGCGAGGCGGCTCCTCTGGGAGCAGCAGGCATCCACGAGCCCTTCCGCCGCTGGAGGGACGACAATGGCGGTGCGGCAGGACCAGGTGGTCGTCCGGTATATGGTTTAGGTTTTATTTTTAGAGTTTCTAGTTGAATGGTGGAAATATCATCCATTTTATGTAAATTTTATCCGAACTTTAATAAAATCCATCGTGTTTGCATGGATATCGTCTATTTAATTGAAACAGTGGTTGAAATATATGCGGGCAGCGTTGAATGGTCGACTCCCGCATCCATATCCGTAGACTGGTCCGTGTCCGCGGACAAACGAAGCTGAAGCAAATTTGTGAGCGAGCGTTGCAGATGCGCCAAGCTCCCAATAACTATAACTGGCATAAGAAAATGAGCTGACCTGGAGCAGGACAAGTGGGAAGGATATTTCGTCCGTGTAGTCGACAGCCGGAATGAGTCGCTTGAGCTCCATGGTGGGCGCGAAGTCACCGTAGTCGGCGACGGTGGCGTCGGGCGCGTCGGCCTCGACAAAGAGCACTCCCTCCCCGTTGCAGTCGATCTCAATCCTCCCGTCCTTGTCCCGGGCGAGGCGGCCGGCCATGGGGTAGAAGGTGACGAGCGCGTCAGCCAGCGCTCGCCGCATCCGGTCGGCGTCGAAAAACCCCTCCGGCGGCCCCTCCTCAGGGGCAGCCTCCTCAGGGCAGCGGTAGAAGTAGACGCTTGGCGTGTGGAAGCGCGGTACCAGCAGGTCGAGGTGGGAGTTCCATAGCCGAGACCGCGGCAACTCCTTGGCTGGCCTCACCATGGTTGCCCGCCTCACCGTCACCGTGATGCCCATCTATATATATATATATCGACCGTAAATTGACAGCAAAATGAAAATAGAGAGCGCAACTGCATGCATCAGCCAGAGAAGAAGAGGATCAAGGAGGTACGTCGGCTGACCTTAACTGGAATGGAAGAAGAGGATCCAATACCTTTGGCGGGAGAAGAACTAGTGATGGTCCTTAATTATACAAGGCAAGGCAAGGCATGCACTAGTGATTCCCTTGACTGCGTCCGTCTACCTACCTCAGCCTAGGGACGACACACGTAGCAATCAAGCTGGCATCAATGGGGCTCTCTCCAAATGACCTCGTCCGTCTAAACCTCGTCCGTCCACATGACCCACCTCACTTGACGTGCACCACGTGGGGTGTACGATGCTACCACAAGCATCTGCATCTGCATCTGGATAGTAGAGTACTATTATTGCGGAGGGTATAAATGGACCACGTGCGATGCAACTTGCGCCACTATGCTACAACGCTTGATTAAGATGGAGGAGGATGTATCGTCCATGCACTAACCATGCGCCGACGTGTCACTCTATCGTCCCTCATATATTAGCAGTACGTAGGGGATTTCGTCGGTGGGAAACTTCAAGGCTAGAGCATCCACAGTGTCTAGAGGCAAGGTTGCCTCTAAACTGGGACCCATGGTCCTGCCTCTAGTTCTAGTGTCAGAACTGTACCTATAACTGAATATTATATGTTGCCTTTACCTAGCAACTCATGGCTTCCACATACAACTAAGTGGCTGACAAGTGGGGACACTGGAATATTTTATTCGGCAAGGAGAGTTAGAGACGGGCGCTAAGGTTGGAGGCGTCTCTAAGCTTTTTTTTTTCTTAGAGGCTGGGGATGCAATGTATAGAGGCAACCTTTATATAGGGAGAGTATCAGGTGATACGGAGCTTTAGATGCTTTCATGATACGAGCTTTTAGGAGATCCAACGGCTTTCGAAAGGCTTTCAACATTTTATGAAAAAGACCTTTTGAAGTCTAAAAATTGTGAACAAGTACGGCAACCTTTCAGAACCTTCTAAGAGCCATTGGATCTGAGATCCGACGGACCAGAAGCTCGTATCATGGGAGCATTTAAGGCATGGTATCATCTGATATTTTCCCCCTTTATACATCTGGAGGCAACCTTAGAGGCAGCAAATATATCCGGAGTCCGCCTAGTCATAGATGTTCCCATTTCTCAGGATTAGACGAAGCTTCTACTTGGACCACACTACTAGTACTAGCAGCTGCAAGGGCAAGTTTAAACTAGCTAGACCGCCATCTTACCAAAGAAAAATGGGTTAATTATCATTTTGCCTTCAGTGGTGTTCATGTACTCAGTTTTGTTCTCAGATACGAATTGTGCTCAGTTTTGCCTCTAGTCCATGCACAACTACTATGACAAGGCCAAACGGCCATATTTGAGTCCATTCCGTCCGTCGGTGTTAGTGGTTGTGGGTCCGGAGCTTACACGTGGGACCGCGTGGACGTGGGTCCGGAGCTGACATGTAGGCCCGTGCAACTAAATCCCCAAATCATTCGTAGGATTCTAGCTCACTCTGCCCATCCACCGGTCGACTGTCCTGCACCGCCGCCGCCGCCACCTGCGCCGCGGCCAGCACCTGCCCCGCCACCAGCTACACGGCCTGCTCCGCCGCTACCATCCTGCGCCTACGCTCCACGGCTACCTGCGACGCCCGCCACCTTCCTGCGACGCCACGGGTGGGGCGCCCGCCACCTGCTCGACCCGCGGCACGGCCTCCTTCCATGCGCCCAGTCGGACCACTCAAAGGTGGGGGGCTGCTGGAGCTGTTTGAACTAGGAGGAAGAACCCTAGTGCGAAATAGCGAGCAGCGACGACCCCGTAGTATTTGGCGAGGCAAGCATCGGGCCGGAGATCCGCCGCATCCACGACTGGGTTCCCGAGGGGTAAGTCTCGCCTCCTGTTTAGATTGAGCTTAGTTGTGCATTTGAACACTCGATTCGAGTAGGTTTGCCCAATTAGTGTGCTGATTGCGTCTCTGTTTTTCGCCGGTTAGGATGGAGTTGCGGTTTGCTTTCTTGGTGCACATTAGAAGGGACCGGTACATGTTCAATGCAAAGGATAATAAGAAATACCAAGGAGGTTTCGATTATCGGTTGCCAATGGCTAGTAATTGGAGTTTCAGACAATTTGGGGATGTAATTTGTAGCCAATATCCTTGGGGTTTGCTTGATAAAGTGGTATACAAATACTATGCTGGGGAAAAGAAATGGCTGACAATTAGTAATGATGAAGAGCTAGCTACCATGTTTGTTAGGCATAAAGAGAAAGATAATTTCCATGTGAGGCTGCAAGTTGATGTGCTTGAGCAGGCATTTGGACCTAGGATGACGGGTGCAACATCTCGGGGAGAACCAAGTCGTCGTAATGGCATCTCTAGCCAGAACAGTTCAGCTGGTGCACAACGACGTGGTGGCTCAACAAGTGTTGGCAACAGCAGTAGGGTCCCACTTGAAGTGGAGCCCAATGACTACAATTCTGGGGTTGATGAAGAGAACCTATATTTTGATGTTATTCAGAATTTACGACGGACACCTCGGGCTGAAAACCAAGGTGAGGCTGACAATGCAGTCCATGTGGATGATGACGCGGTGGGTGAGGACAAAGACCTTGCAGTTGTTGAATGGGACCCTTTGAACCCTCATATGGAAGAAGGTACAGTTTTTGCATCCATGAATGAGTGTAGAAATGCACTTGTGACATACTGCATCAAGATAGAACGTACTTTCAAAGTTGACAAGAGCGATCAAGTACGTTACAGAGTGCACTGTCCGACTGAGGGTTGTCCATGGAGGCTGCTCGCATCTAAAATGTGAAATAGCACTAATGTTCAGGTCAAAGTGAACCCTTTTAAGCACACATGCCAGGAATCAACCCTTAGGAAGGATACAATCAGTAGAGCCAAGTCAAGATGGGTGGTAGAAGAAGTGGGTGAAAGAAAACCAGCAAGTTGGTCCAAAGGAATTGCAGAAGAACATCAAAGGTAAGTTCAAGATAGATTTACCATACACAAGGTTGTTCAATGGTAAACAACATGCTATGAATTCTATTTACGGTAACTGATAGGAAAGTTTTTAATTGTTGTATTCATTCAAAGGTGAAGTGGAGAGGACAAGCCCAGGTAGTATTGTAGATATTGATCACCACACCGTGGAGTACACATTCAGGGGAGTGACAAAGACCAAGGAATGCTTTAGGAGGGTTTTTGTCTGCTTTGAGGCTTGTCGCCGGGGTTTTTTGGCAGGCTGCAAGCCTTATTTGGATATTGATGTCACTTTTCTCACAGGGAGGTTTAAAGGACAGTTAGTAGCAACTTGTGCAGTTGATGCACACAGTTTTGTATTTCCAGTTGCCTACGGTGTGCTGGAGACAGGGTCTGAGGAGAGTTGGACTTGATTTTTGCATAATCTGCGCCGGGCTATTGCACATCCCAATGGGTTGGTAATTCATACAGATGCCTGCAAAGGTTTAGAAATGGCCGTGGACAATGTGTTCCCTGGAGTAGAGCATAGGGAATGCATGCGTCACCTTGCTGCAAATTTCATGAATAAATTCAAAGGAAAGGTGTATACCGACAATTTATGGCCAGCATCTTTGACTTGCAATGTGAAGAAGCACAACTACCACTTGAGGCAGTTATACATGAATCCCAAAGTGAAAGAATACTTGGAAACACACCACTCCAAGTTATGGGCCAGAAGCCAATTCAGTGAACCGAAAAAAGTTGACTATGTGCACAATAATGTAGCAGAGTCTTTCAACTCAACGATCCAGAAAGTAAAGGGTCATTATGTGGTGGATTTGCTTGACATGATCAGGATAGAATACATGCAGAAATTTCATTATCATGCAGGAATAGCCGAGGCAAAATTCATGGGCCACATTATCATCCCTGCCGTGATGAATGAACTGAAGCAGAAAACAACATGCTTGGAAATGAACATGACTCTTTGCTCGGGTACCACAACAGAGATATCATATTTGGATAAAGAGAAGAGGGAATAGAGATATCCAGTGGATTTAGAAGCTAGAACTTGCAGTTGTAGGCAATGGCAAATAACTGGGTTGCCATGCATTCATGCCTTGTTTTTCATCACTTCTCTCCTAGGTCCAGCAGGGAACATACAACAGTATGTACATGATTACTACTCTGTTGCAAGGTTCAAAGCCACATATGGTTATGCCTTGCCTGCTATGGAGGGAAAACAACAATAGGACATGGTGGACCCTGGATTCAAGCTTTGCGCTCCAGTTCTGAAGAGAGCAGCAGGTAGACCAAGGAAGATTCGAATCAGACCTCGCAGCAAAGGAGCTAGACTTGGAGCGAGGAAGCGTAAGTGCACAAGGTGTGGTGGGTCTGGTCATTTCGGTAAGTATTGTGATAACACGGTAGATCCAGCGTTCGGAGAGAGTTTCGATGAAGGCTTCGATGAAAATGTTGGTCATCAGCCGGTTGCCTCAACAGATGATGAAAATGATGGTCAACAGCTGGTTGCATTAGATGAGGATTTTGATGAGGTTCCAAATGATGATGGTCAACAGCCACATGATTTTGACGATGATCCAAAATATCCTCCAAATAATGATTCAAGTGAGGCTCCAAATGGTGATCCAAGTGAGGCTCCAAATAGTGATCATGGTGATCCAAGTGAGGCTCCAAATGGTGATCATGGTGATCCAAGTGAGGCTCCAAATGATGATCCAAGTGAGGCTCCAAATGGTGACCAACCTTCTGTTGTTGTGAGTTCTGCTAGGTATGTAAATCTTGCAAGGGTCAAATACTACTGTACATTTACCACTTGACATGATCTCATTACCCTTTATGTTTTGCACAGCTCTATGATAGGTTTGAAGAAGACGCGCAAGATACCGACAACCAAGAGGAGAAGAGAAGAAGCAATAAGCACAAGGTGCACGAGGAGCAAAGTGATGGCAAGAAGCTCAAGGAACAGACAGAAGCCCCAACGCTATTTATGAATAAGGGTTACCCTATGAATAATTATGAAACATTACGAATAATGTTGTATTTCTGTTGAATGATGTTGGACCTATGCTAGTACTATGTTTGACATGATGTTTAAATATGTTGGATGATGTTTGAATGAGCACATGGTTTTTCCGTTTTTTGATTTTTTTTGAATTTTGTTTTGCTCATTTGAATTCTGGTCAAACCTAACTTTGACCAAGATTTAAACAAGTCTAAAACATCAAAATGAAAAACTAAGCCTGAATCCTTCTTAGTCAATCCAAAATAAAGCTGTGGTGAGGTTTTTGAAATTTTCATGAAAAATGTGCTCAAAAGTGGGATCTAAAGGTAGGGTAAACGACCTCATTTCTAAGCAAGGTTTCTTTTGACCTTGTCTAAATCAGCCAAATAACTTTCCTACACATATATTCTATATATACAGACTATGTGCGCTGGTTTTTCCATTTTTGATGTTTTTTTAATTTGTTTTGCTCATTTGAATTCTGGTCAAACTTAACTTTGACCAAGATTTAAACAAGTGTAAAACATCAAAATAAAAAACTAAGCCTGGATCCTTCTTAGTCACTCCAAAATGAAGCTGTGGTGAGTTTTTTGAAATTTTCATGTTCATTTTCCCAAAACACTTCTCTTCACTTCACACAAGAGAGTTTGAGATACTCAAGATATCACACAATACACATGAACTTATCGTTTAAATGTATGTAAACCTTGTTTATCAACTTAAATCGTTAGTATATGACATAAGAAGACTATGTGCGCAGGTTTTCTATTTTTCTGATTTTTATTTAATTTATTATGCTCATTTGAAATCTGGTCAAACATAGTTTTGACTGCTCCAAACCCCGCTAACCCTAGCGCTGAACAAAGACCGTCCATCTAACCCTAGCGGCGATCAAGGGCCGTCGATCTAACCCTTCTAGAAGGAATCTGCGAGGAGGAGGGGGGCGATCCGCGAGATGCAATCTGATTGGCTTGGAGATTGTTTTTTTAAACAAATATCGGGCGCGCTGGATGGACCGTTGGGCCGTCTCGTTGTCTGGGCCTAAGACCATAGTAAATAGCCCGTCTCAGCCTTTCCAGGCCTTGCATGCATGGGAGGCGGCGACATGGGTTTGCATGCGCGGCAGGCGGACGTGCATGCATGCGAGCGAGGCGAGCTAGGCTAGCAAGACAAGCTAGGTGGTTCAGGGCAGCGAGTCAGATGCACCGCCCGGTCAAAGAGCTTTCAGTGATTCAGATGCACGCACGCGGCCCATGCATCATTTTCGTGCAAAATTAAAGAGTGCAAAACGTAATGGATACACACATGCGCCCGGATTCACACACGCACCGTTCTCATCCTTTCTTTCTTCCTCTCCCACCCACATGCCTATAAATGGGGTGCCTCTCTTCCTCTCCCACCCACAAGCCAGATCCGATCCATTCTCTCCAACTTCAAACACCCAAGCGACCGAGCCCTCCCCAAGCGAGACCAAGTGAAGATGCAGTTCAACAGGCCGACCTTCAACTGTCCGCCTGTCATGCCGTAGTTGCGCTACCCACCGGGCGTGCTCATGGAGAGGGAGCTACGTGTGTGGGCTATTTCAAGGTGGAGGGGTTCCGTCGAACTCACCCGCGCCTTCCTCAGAGCCGGCTATGCCCACCTCCCACGGGGCTCGCCTAGGATGTTCACCCTCAACGAGGTTCGTGACCGCGGCGGCATCCTCCTACTGCTCACGGTCACCTTCACCAACCCGTTTGACGTGCGCGAGCTCCTCGGCCAAGTCTTTTGGTGCGCCTGCGAGGCCATCTTCTTTACCGTGTACAACATCTACACCAACTAGAGAGCATCTTCCCCACTCCAGGCCAGATGCACTCCCTTCCCTACGACGAGGAGGAGGAGGTGTGAAGATGAAGACGGTGTTGAAGGGGCGCGCGGCAAAGGTGGAAGAAGGAGGTCAAGATGAAGATGTTCAAGCCCGGAGTCAAGCTCGTCATGTTTTGTTTTTATTTTGTTGCTTTTCTATGTCGTGTCGTGTCGTGTCATGTTTTGTCATGTGTTCGTGAACTTATTATTGTAAGGGTACGGTGTGTTGCATCTTATCTAAGTTATTAGGGTTTATTATGTGTGTTACAAAATGTCCGTGCCCAAACGTGTCATTTTTTCCTAAACCAAGTCATGAAATTCGAGAACTTGTGGTTTTCATTAACAAAAATCGGAGGGGGTGAAAAGCTCTCTGTTTCATTCAAAAAAAGTCATGAACTAACATGCAAATTTATTCCCTTTAAATCCTAAACCAAGTGCCACTCTAACCAAAATCATGTGACAGTGAAAACATACGTTTTCAACCTTCCAACCCTCCAAAATTTCAGTGCAAGTGCCACTCTAACCCTAAACCAAGTGCCACTCTAACCAAAATCATGTGGCAGTGCAAACATACGTTTTCAACCTTCCAACCCTCCAAAATTTTAGTGCAAAACAAAGGAAAATCACTCTCGCGCGTGTGCAAACATTCACGGTCTCACTATTTTTTTGACAAATTTCACGGTCTCACTATGTATACCTTCCTTCCCTACCCATGTCAAAGTCTTGCCATCTGTCCTAGTGGTTACTAGCGCAGCCCTAAACACCACAAACCCACGCGGTCCTAGGTTCGAGTTTCCAGCCGCACCAATTTTTTGTGCATTTTCCACCCTTCATTTTTTTGACAAATTATTTTTTCTCAATGTAATGCCCTTAAAAAATGTTCATTTATTTTGGCACCAGGTGTAAACCTCTACAGCTGAGGCACATTTTCCATAACATTTTGGTCTTTAATTTAAATCACGGTGTATTTGAATTGGATTAATTAAATTGCTATTAAATATTTAACAGCTCCAAAAAATTTCTAATCTTAATTGTTTGGCTCTGGAATAATTCAATTAGCTTCCACAAAAAGTTTCAACATTATGATTTACTGCCTAAATTAAATCAGAACAGAAACAGAAAAACACGCAAGAGAACCCCCCGAATGGGCCTAATTGGATGCAGTTGGCCCATTAGTCTAGCCTGCACTTGGCTCTACGCTCTAAATTTGGCCCAAGAGCAACCTTTTTTTGACAGAAAGGCAGAGCAGAGAGCTGCATTTCATTGATCAAAAATTTCTGAATTCCTCATTTCTTCTCTTTTTTTCAACATACTTAAATGTTGGTCACTTCTTCTTTTTTCAACATTTAAACAACTTTGACTAACATTTAAACTAGATGAATTCTTATACAATTTCAAGATTACAAATTCCTCCATAATTCATGCCTTTCCATACATTTTCAACATTACAACTAGTGCGATTACCATACCTACAAATGCCCCAAAGTATTTGCAAATGGGTATTGGTAGTGCTTGATCTTCAAGCTTCCTAACCTTCTTCTTCAACATCCTAAGATCAACAGCTAGCTCTCTGTCAGTGCGTGCTTCGCCCTTCATCTCTTCTTCCGGAGCTCGTGCTGCGTTCACTGCCGTTTGTGGCAGCATGCACAACCATTCTTCATGCTCTTCTTGCAGTTCATTCATCAGAGTCTTGGCCAGAGCATCGACCCAAAGAAAGAAGCATGTCACCTGCATGAACACCAAATAGATCAACCCATCGCTCAAAGATCCCGACCACGAAAATGGTGCAATTGCCCCGATTCTTACCCCATTCTTGCTGCACACGTAGAACAGACGATTCTGGTTCCTCGGTGTGTGAGAAACCCTCCGATCAATGCCCGCCCGGCACCATGGATAGACGAAGATAGGCATGTCCACACGCGTCCGGCTCTGCATCCGCGAGGTGGCGCGGGAGCTTGAGGAAGACATGGAGCTCGGAGCCGAAGGGGATCTCAACGCCGCCGCGCCCTCCACATCTAGCTTCCCACTGCCGCGCCCTCCACAGCTAGCTTCGCACCGCCGCGCTCTCTCTCTCTCGCCGTGGTCACCGCCGTGCTCTCTGTCGCCATGGTCACCGCTGCTGTCGCCCACTTATATAGCACACCCGCAACGGCTCTCTGCTGGGTCCCACAAGCCATGCGTGCAATGGTCTGAATAAAATTGGCCGTCCCTGCCGCCTGGTCCCACCTGTAAGGCCCGAGTCAAAAGGTTGGCCTGACGGAGACGGCAGAGTTCACAGAACGAGTCGGTGCGCATGGACTAGGGGCAAAACTGAGCACAATTCGCATCTGAGGGCAAAACCGAGTACATGGACACCAGTGAAGGCAAAAGGATAATTAACCCAAGAAAAATCATGCTGGTACGTAAGCCGATTTGAGTCCACCACTCCAACGACTGCCCACATCCGCCACTGGCTATTTGTGCCTGGAAATGTCACCGTCACCGTCACCTCCCGTCCATCCATTCCCGGCCCCGCGGCGTATCCATGGCACTACAGCCTCGCTGCTCCGCCCGCACGCCGCGAATCAGCCATATTTTTTGCCGCTCTACCGCCGCCATCCGGTTTGTCCTCGCCGCAGCCACCACCAGACCACCAAGCACGCCCGCCGAGCCACTGGCGCACCACCGCTCCGCCTTGCACGCTATGAATCGACTGTATTTTCCGCCGCACCACCGCTGCCGCCTGGTCCGTCCCCACCGCCGTTTCAGCTGTCGCCACTGATCATTCGCCACCGCCCAGCCCCCCGCACCCACCGCCTCCCCGCCGCATAGCTTTTGCCCCGCGGCCGCCACCCCGATTCAAACACCGTGTTATGGCCGCCGTCGCTCAGCCGCCCCAATTCTAAGAGCTTAATGGATATGCATTTCAGTTTATACTAGAGGAGAATGATTTTGTCCCTGACAATGACTCCATTCCTAAGATCTGGGAAAACCATGACAACGGGCATGATGACGATGCTAACCAGGATGCGGACATAGAGGGTGCTTGGATCCAAGGGACTATTTTTAGTCTGACTAAAAATAGTCTCTTTTAGAGGCCAAAGTTCCAAGCACTCCCGACTAAAGAGAGGCTATGACAAGTCTTGAGGCTAAAAACTTTTAGTCATAGAAAACCTACTAAAATATGTATTAGCCCTCTCTCTCTCCTCATTTAATTCCTCTACTTTAACACATGCGAGTTCTAGATTGGATGGTTTGGAGGATAATAAATGCTCAATAATTTGATTTTAGTCTCTTTAGTATTTGGATTCAAGCATGAGTGAGGCTAGCAAGTTTTAGTCCCACTATTTTTAATCATGGGACTAAAACGTATCCAAGCATCCTCATATTTAATAAGGATGTGAGCAAGAGGGTAAAAAACGTTCAGGCGGAAGGTGAAAAAACCACGCCTCTGCTAATACAGTGTCCGCGATTTCTATGGAGACGACTCAATTTTCTACTGCTCCTTGGGCACTTGCGCATGCGGACATGTCCCTTGGGGCCTTGCCTGCGGTGGGACGGCCAGCAGTTGATACTGCTCACACATACGAACAAGACCAGGTGCGGTCCATGGCATCCATGGATGCATGTCCCACGCAGGCAAATGCCGGGCCGGAGCGGTCCACGGCTCCTCGCCGCACTGTGCTGCCTGCGGCTGCTGCTCGCGTGAGCATGGCTCACATGCAGCCAGCGAGTGTCGAGGCCGTGCATTTTTTTTTAAAAAAAATACCCCTGGCCTCTGCATCAATTGATGCATATATTCATATTATTAAATAAAAACGTAACAAGATCATAAAGTCTAAAAAAGCTCATAAACTGAGTATAGAAGTCAAAAACAAATAAATCTGAAAAGCGTCACACCCGGTGATATAGAACTAAAAAAGTGCCACATCCGGCGATAGAATAATAAGTTATGATACATACACACCTAGCCTATTATTAGCTCGCCACCTAAATCAGCTGAAGATAGCCCGTGCTACCGTCTCCCAACAGTTGCATCCAATAACCAAAGGCTCGCTGAAGTCCGCATGAGTGAGTAAGGACCACATACGGATCCAAGCTGTAGCTCTATAGATAACCTGCAAAAAATTGATGAATTGTGCCCCATTAAAAATTATATCATTTTTAGTGTTCTATATAGCCCAAAATAATGCACATACTCCTATCCAAATATGTTTAGCTAAATATACATCTACTTTATTAATGTTGGAATTTTGCTAGTAGGCCTTTGGCCCAAAGCCCAACTAAAATTCTGAAATTCTCTTGGCCCATTCATGCACACATGTGAGTGGAGTGAGTAAGGCTAAAGTTTAGTCCCACATTGAAAGTTGAGAGAGAGTTGCACCTCTTTATAAGGTGAGCTCTTCTACCACTTGTATGAGCATGAGAAGAGGAGACCTACACGCGCGCTCCTCCTCCTCGCTCGCCTCGCCGCGCCGCGGGTTGCGGGATTGAGCTGAGCCGAGGACAGAGCTATGCACGTTGTCTATATTTTTGTTGCATGGGAAAATTAATGAGTCATTAATTAATAATTAATGGACGCATTAATTACTGAACCGTTTCCGATTCTTTTGGATCGTGACGACCCGGCCCGCAATATATATAGTCAGGCAGACGTCTACCCTAGCCGCCGCTTCGTATGGTTTCTCATCACCGTTCCAGATCATTGCGCCGCCAAGCTAGTCTTCTCCATCCCTCCTTCCGGCGTGCACCGCAAGAAGGGACAGCAGGCCTCCGGAACCCCGCCTGATCCTGTACGGGAGAGGGGCGATCAGGTTTTTGGGGAGCGCACTCGCGCGACTGCTGGTAGCGACGACTTCGCGAACGACGACTTCTTCCCCGACCTCGGCAACCTCATCCTCGACGACATGGGCGACAACATCAACGCCGGCGGTGCTGCACCCGCTGCACCGTATGTGATTCTATCTTCCTGTTCGAGATCGTGGTACAATTCATGTTTCTAGTATGTGCCTTAGATGTGATATATTCATCTGCTATGCTAGTTCGCATGATTAGTTTAATCTCTACTGCTGTGGTCATGATTTATATTCTGTTTATTCGGATTAAATCTCGTAGTAATTTGCTCATATTTTCAACAATCCAAAAACCTGATTATAGGCAATTTACTCCGAGTGGTTTTGCTGCGCATCTGAAACCGCCTGCCTTTAAGGGGGCGCAATATAAGAGGTGGCGCACGAGAGTAGTCTACTGGTTTCAGACCATGGGCTGCTATGATGCCACCAAGGGCAAGCCTGAGGGCGATCTTAATCCAGCACAGTTGGAAGCTTTTGAGAAGATCGATACCCTCTTTAAAGGCGCTCTTCTGAGTGTTCTTGATGACTCCATTGTGGATTCATATATGTCGTTTGACAACGGCAACGACATGTGGGCTGCGCTCGAGGCCAAGTTCGGTGCCTCGGACGCCGGCAGCGAGTTGTACGTCATGGAGCAATTCTATGACTACAAGATGACTGATGAGCGCCCTGTTGTACAACAGGCTCATGAGATACAACCGCTCGCAAAAGAACTTGAGTACTTCAAGTGTGTGTTACCGGACAAATTTGTTGCCGGAGGCATCATTGCCAAGCTTCCACCTTCGTGGAACAATTTTGCTACTTCCCTGAAACACAAGAGACAGGAGTTTTCCGTTGCGGATCTCATTGTTACTCTTGATGTTGAAGAGAAGGCGAGAGCAAAGGACACACATGCTCGAGTTGCTGAGGGAGGTTCTAGTGCTCACATGGTACAGAAGAAGAACTCCCAGCCCAACAAGTACAAAAATAATAAGAACAAAACTCAGGGCAAAGGCAAGTTTGATACAAAGAACAAGCCATCACATTCTATCAACTTCAAGAAGAATTCTCATAAGAAGGGGAAGGGACTTTGCCATGTCTGCGGTGATCCTAATCACTGGGCTCCAAAGTGTCCTAACCGCTTTGAGGAGCGCGAACATGAGAAGAGCGGCAAGTCCGCTAATGTTGTCATCGGTGATATTGATATGAAGGAATCAGGGTACGATATTTTTCCTACCATCCTTTCAGTATTTCAATCCCCTGATTGGTTAATTGACACCGGTGCCAATGTACATGTTTGTGCTGACGCCTCCATGTTTTCTTCTTACCAGGCAACAGGGACTTCACCCGTGCTGATGGGGAACGGGTCACATGCCATCGTTCGAGGTGTTGGTACGGTCGATCTAAAGTTTACTTCGGGGAAGACTGTGCGCCTGAAGAACGTTCATCATGTGCCGTCCATTAATAAAAATCTCGTTAGCGGTTCCCGTTTATGTCGAGATGGTTTTAAGTTGGTTTTCGAATCCAATAAAGTTGTAATTTCTAAGTGTGGACAATTTGTTGGAAAAGGCTATGAGTGCGGAGGCTTGTTCCGCCTATCTTTGTCAGATATTTGCACTAAAGTTATTAATAATGTTTGCCACAATAATGAGTCTGATATTTGGCATTCACGACTCTGTCATATTAACTTTGGTTGCATGACGCGGTTAGCCAATATGAATTTAATTCCGAAAATCTCTACTGTCAAAGGTTCCAAGTGCCAAGTATGTGTGCAAGCTAAGCAACCTCGCAAGTCCCATAAGACTGCAGAGGCAAGAGACTTGGCGCCACTAGAGCTTATACATTCTGACCTTTGTGAGATGAATGGCGTGTTGACAAAAGGTGGAAAGAGATACTTCATGACGTTGATTGATGACTCCACTAGATATTGTTATGTGTATCTTCTGAAATCAAAAGATGAGGCTTTGACTTTCTTCAAAAACTATAAAGCTGAAGCAGAGAACCAACTTGATCGGAAAATTAAACGGCTTAGGTCCGATCGTGGTGGAGAGTATTTTTCCAATGAATTTGATCTGTTTTGTGCGGAACATGGTATAATCCATGAGAGGACGCCTCCCTACTCACCCCAGTCAAATGGGGTAGCCGAAAGAAAGAACTGAACTCTAACTGATATGGTTAACACCATGTTAGACACTTCGGGTCTATCCAAGGAATGGTGGGGGGAGGCGCTAATGACTGTGTGTCATGTCCTAAACCGAGTTCCCACAAAGCATAAGACCATGACTCCATTTGAGGAATAGGAAAGGAAAAGGTTGAAACTCTCTTACCTACGTACTTGGGGTTGTTTGGCGAAAGTCAATATACCAATTCCCAAGAAGCGCAAGCTTGGACCAAAAACCGTGGATTGTGTTCTTCTGGGCTATGCTTTTCATAGCATCGGCTATAGATTTTTGATAATAAAATCTGAGGTATCCGACATGCATGTTGGTACGATTATGGAATCAAATGATGCAACTTTCTTTGAGGACATATTTCCTATGAAGGATATGTCGAGTTCATCAAATTAGGAGATACCTACTCCATCTAGTGAGGAATTCACTGTAATTCCTGAACCCACCATTGCGATGGAACACGTTGAGAATCCTATTGAGGGTAACAATGGAACTCCTGTGAGGAGTAAGAGACAGAGGACTACAAAGTCTTTTGGTGATGATTTCATTGTGTACCTCGTGGATGACACACCCAGGACTATTTCAGAAGCCTATGCATCTCCTGATGCTGACTACTGGAAGGAAGCTGTACGTAGCGAGATGGATTCCATCTTAGCTAACGGTACCTGGGAGATCACTGACCGTCCATATGGGTGCAAACCTGTAGGATGTAAGTGGGTGTTCAAGAAGAAGCTTAGACCTGATGGTACGATTGAAAAGTACAAGGCACGGCTTGTGGCCAAGGGTTATACCCAGAAAGAAGGTGAAGACTTCTTTGATACTTACTCACCCGTGGCTAGACTGACCACAATTCGGGTGCTACTATCACTGGCTGCCTCACATGGTCTTCTCGTTCATCAAATGGACGTTAAGACGGCTTTCCTTAATGAAGAGTTGAAGGAGGAAATTTACATGGATCAGCCAGATGGTTTTGTAATACCTGGTCAGGAAGGAAAGGTGTGCAAGTTATTAAAGTCTTTATATGGCCTTAAACAAGCTCCTAAGGAGTGGCATGAGAAGTTCGAAAGAACATTAACTGCTGCCGGCTTTGTAGTAAACGATGGTGACAAGTGCGTGTACTATCGCTATGGTGGGGGCGAAGGAGTTATTCTTTGTCTGTATGTCGATGACATATTGATCTTTGGAACCAAACTTAATTTAATCAAGGAGGTTAAGGATTTCTTATCTCGCTGTTTTGAGATGAAGGATCTAGGAGTAGCTGATGTTATCTTAAACATCAAGCTGTTGAGAGATGAGAATGGTGGGATCACACTGCTTCAGTCTCATTATGTGGAAAAGGTCTTGAGTCGTTTTGGGTATAGCGACTGCACGCCTTCTCCAACTCCATATGATGCTAGTGTGTTGCTTCGAAAGAATCGACGGATTGCTAGAGATCAACTGAGGTATTCTCAGATTATTGGCTCGCTTATGTATTTGGCGAGTGCCACGAGGCCTGACATCTCTTTTGCTGTGAGCAAGCTGAGTCGGTTTGTGTCAAAATCGGGAGATGATCATTGGCATGCGCTTGAGAGAGTTATGCGCTATTTGAAAGGCACCGCTAGCTATGGGATTCACTACACCGGGTATCCAAGGGTACTGAAGGGTTATAGTGACTCAAACTGGATATCTGATGCTGATGAGATTAAGGCCACAAGTGGTTATGTTTTTACACTTGGTGGTGGCACTGTTTCCTGGAAGTCTTGCAAGCAGACCATCTTAACGAGGTCAACTATGGAAGCAGAACTCACAGCATTAGACACTGCCACTGTTGAAGCAGAGTGGCTTCGTGAACTCTTGATGGACTTACCTATGGTTGAAAAACCAATACCCCCTATCCTGATGAACTGTGATAATCAAACTGTGATCGTCAAGATAAACAGTTCTAAGGACAATATGAAGTCCTCAAGGCATGTGAAGAGGATACTAAAATCTGTCAGAAAATTGAGGAACTCCGGAGTTATTACGTTGGATTATATCCAAACGTCGAAAAACTTGGCAGATCCCTTCACAAAGGGTCTATCACGTAATGTGGTAGATAATGCATCGATGGAGATGGGTTTGAGATCCACCGCATGAGTTGTCCATAGTGGTAACCCACTCTATGTGATCGGAGATCCCGTGAAGTAGAAGTGGGAGACAAGCTGTTGGTCAGCTGGGAGGAGAGTATCCCTATATTAATTATCCCACTCCGTAAAGATGCAATACTCTCCTGATCTGCATGGCAGGTTGATAATTATCTTAATGTGTTCCAAGTGGCTTATTCGGGTAAGCAGAGATGTTGTCCTGCAGAACATCTTCTGAGGAACACACCTATATGAATTTGACTGTCAACGTCGCAGTCTGTGAGAATTGGGTGTTCTCTAATAAATTCATGAAAGGCCCTGGAGTATGACGTATACGCTCCACCCACGGGGAAGCCTTGCGGCAGCCCAGTATCGGTCAAGAATTTGTGTGAAACTACTTTCACAGAAAACTTGTAGTTCAAGGCATAGTCCACTATTCAAGTTGTGATTTAGTGTAGCATAAATTTCTAAGTGGAAGTTCAACTTCACAGTCTCCACTAAGCACCGATATATAAAACAATGTTTTGGAACAAAATGATGAGATGTGCCAATGAGACTTTGTGGGGGATTGTTGGAATTTTACTAGTAGGCCTTTGGCCCAAAGCCCAACTAAAATTCTGAAATTCTCTTGGCCCATTCATGCACACATGTGAGTGGAGTGAGTGAGGCTAAAGTTTAGTCCCACATTGGAAGTTGAGAGAGAGTTGCATCTCTTTATAAGGTGAGCTCTTCTACCACTTGTATGAGCATGAGAAGAGGAGACCTACACGCGCGCTCCTCCTCCTCGCTCGCCACGCCTCGTCACGACGCGCCGCGGGTTGCGGGATTGAGCCGAGCCGAGGACAGAGCTATGCACATTGTCTATATTTTTGTTGCATGGGAAAATTAATGAGTCATTAATTAATAATTAATGGACGCGTTAATTACTGAACCGTTTCCGATTCTTTTGGATCGTGACGACCCGGCCCGCAATATATATAGTCAGGCAGACGTCTACCCTAGCCGCCGCTTCGTATGGTTTCCCAACTAAAATTCTGAAATTCTCTTGGCCCATTCATGCACACATGTGAGTGGAGTGAGTGAGGCTAAAGTTTAGTCCCACATTGGAAGTTGAGAGAGAGTTGCATCTCTTTATAAGGTGAGCTCTTCTACCACTTGTATGAGCATGAGAAGAGGAGACCTACACGCGCGCTCCTCCTCCTCGCTCGCCACGCCTCGTCACGACGCGCCGCGGGTTGCGGGATTGAGCCGAGCCGAGGACAGAGCTATGCACATTGTCTATATTTTTGTTGCATGGGAAAATTAATGAGTCATTAATTAATAATTAATGGACGCGTTAATTACTGAACCGTTTCCGATTCTTTTGGATCGTGACGACCCGGCCCGCAATATATATAGTCAGGCAGACGTCTACCCTAGCCGCCGCTTCGTATGGTTTCCCAACTAAAATTCTGAAATTCTCTTGGCCCATTCATGCACACATGTGAGTGGAGTGAGTGAGGCTAAAGTTTAGTCCCACATTGGAAGTTGAGAGAGAGTTGCATCTCTTTATAAGGTGAGCTCTTCTACCACTTGTATGAGCATGAGAAGAGGAGACCTACACGCGCGCTCCTCCTCCTCGCTCGCCTCGCCACGCCACGTCACGACGCGCCGCGGGTTGCGGGATTGAGCCGAGCCGAGGACAGAGCTATGCACGTTGTCTATATTTTTGTTGCATGGGAAAATTAATGAGTCATTAGACAGCAGGCCTCCGGAACCCCGCCTCTCGTGATCCTGTACGGGAGAGGGGCGATCAGGTTTTTGGGGAGCGCACTCGCGCGACTGCTGGTAGCGACGACTTCGCGAACGACGACTTCTTCCCCGACCTCGGCAACCTCATCCTCGACGACATGGGCGACAACATCAACGCCGGCGGTGCTGTACCCGCTGCACCGTATGTGATTCTATCCTTCCTGTTCGAGATCGTGGTACAATTCATGTTTCTAGTATGTGCCCTAGATGTGATATGTTCATCTGCTATGCTAGTTCGCATGATTAGTTTAATCTCTGCTGCTGTGGTCATGATTTATATTCTCTTTATTCGGATTAAATCTCGTAGTAATTTGCTCATATTTTTAATAATTAAGCCACGTCTCAAATAACGTGTGTATACTCCTTGAAGGTTGAGGCCGTGCATGCAGCGCATGCAGCCAATGCTGCTGCCCCAGCGCTGCTGCAGCCGATAGTGGGCTCGGAGTTCGGACGCGCCGCCAGCCCATACTGTTGATTCAGTTTCGGTTCACGCGCGTGCCAACTTATTTGACGATGCCACTGCCAAAGTCTCCGGCTCTCTCTGTTGATGGTTGTTCTCTGACCAATTAGCATTCTATGGCAAAGGCGATGCGACGCCAGGCTTTGAGGAACTGGGACCCCACGTTAGGTGCCTTGTCCGCTCATTCTTTTCTTTCCTTTTCAGAAACTCGCATTTGTTTTACCTTAAAGAATGTTGGTGTATCTATGAGAAATAATGAAAATGAAATTAATCTGTCTGTTGGGGTACTTAAACATATGGAGATCGACCGATTAAAGGTTTCTCCAAAGTGTCCTACCACATTACCGGACCCCGAAACCGATGAGGATGATGAAGCGGATGCCAAATATGATCCGACTTGGTTGGTGAGGTTACCGAGGTTGGATTGGATGATGCAAGATCTAGGGCCATAATTTGTGAATTCATAGTGTCCACGCGGAAATCTAAATCACAATCCTCTAAAAAAACAAAAACTGTCCAAGATGGCAAAGAGCTCCACACCAACAAGAGTTTCCAAATGAGAGACATGTTTTGAAATAGCAGAGGTCTCTCAGACTTGGCTAAACATAAACACATCAATGATTATGTTTGGGAACATGGATTGGATTTTGTGGCAATTTCCGAGGTTGGTAAGTGTGACTTTCACCCACATGTCCTTGATCGCATATTAGGTGGTTTCGACTACATGTTGAACAGTCTACCAGCTCGTGGAAGGTCTGTAGGGTCCTCCAGACCTTCCACGAGCTGGTAGATTGTGCCACGTGTAGTCGAAACCAGACCTTCCACAAGCTGGTAACTTTGCTTATTGGAGAGGACTTTAATATCCTTTGGGACCAGCAAGAGAAAAATAATTACTGCTTCGACACCCATTGGCCTTTTCTATTCAATGATGTGATAGACAACTTGGATCTTCGAGAGGCCATTATGTCGGGGTGGCAGTTCACCTGTGCTAATAATTGATCTATGCCGACATACGAGAAGCTTGATAGGGCACTCATGGACACCGAATGGGAACTAAAATTTTCTTTCATAACTATACCTGCCCTAGAGCGTATCGAGGCATCACCCCTTCAAACTAGAATTGGGATGGCGGCATCGGGAAGGATTTGTGGACATGGTTAAGAATGTTTGGGAGCGGTCAGCCAGTGGTCGTACACCTATTCAGAGATGGAACTTTAAAATAAGGGCCATGAGGGAACACCTCACTGGATGGGAGAAACGCACGAACGAAATATATAAAAAAGAAAAACAAAGGCTCTCCACCATTATTGATGACCTCGACAAGATTGCAGAGACGCGCACCTTATCTCAACAAGAGATTGAATTGAAAAATCAATCTAATGAGAAGGTGGTTAGGCTTTTGCGAGAAGAGGAATCAAATACTACCAGAGATCCAAAGCTGACTTCATTTTGATGGGTGATAATAATACAAGATACTTCCAATTGATTGCCAATGGGCGACATAGGAAGAAATGTATTTATGGTCTCCAACAAGATGAGGGGCAGATCGAAGGTCAAGAAGAGCTCAAAAAGTATATCACAAAATACTACAAATCTCTATTCGGGGCGACGGCTGAAGGGAACATCACCCTTGACGAGACTCGGACAGATGATATTCCAGAAGTCACGACAAAAGACAATGATATCCTTACAACACCATTCTCAGAAGAGGAGGTGAGAGCGGCGTTGTTCCAGATGGAACACAACAAAGCTCCAAGACCGATGGCTTCCCCGCAGAATTCTATCAAAATTTCTGGGATATCATCAAGACTGACCTTTTGGAATTACTCAGTTCTCTTCATGCCGACAGACTTGACCTATCAAGACTTAACTTTGGCGAGATTGTCTTTTTGCTGAAGGTTATGGATCCAACAGTTCAGACCAATATGCCTCCTTAATGGTAGCTTTAAGATTTTTACCAAAAGTGGCCACGGATAGGTTAAACTCGGTGGCTGAACATGTGGTCCGACCATATCAAACGGCGTTCATGCAAGGTAGGAATATACTCGATGGGGTTGTAATCCTGCATGAGACCGTTCATGAAATGCACCGGAAAAACATGAGTGGAGTAGTATTCAAAATTGACTTTGAAAAAGCATATGACAAGGTATTTGGGTTTCTTTGATCTCTTTTATGCATGATCTCTTATAGCCTCGTATTTCTTCTCCGATATTTGGGTTTTGTCTGGCCAACTCGACCTATTTATCTTGCAATGGGAAGAGGTGCCCGGTAGTGGGTTCGATCTTACGGTGCTTGATCCCAGTGACAGAAAGGGAACCAACACTGAAAGTGCGTTATATCGACTAGAGGGGGGGGGGGTGAATAGGCGATTTTTATGAAATTCTTCACTGAGGAATTAGTCGGTGAGGAAATTCCTTAGCGAAGAACTACTAGCAGCAGAATAAGTACTCAAAAGTAAACATAACAGAATACAAGCATAGTCATCATGATGAAATGAAGACAGACACAGAGTACAGGAAGTGTAATCACAGGATAACACAGGATGAAGACAAACAGACTGAAGAAATTGAACTGAGGAAATTGAGAAAGTCTTCAGTCAAAGTCTTCAAACACAGATATGAACAAACACAGAACACATTTGTGAGTAAATGAAAGAGTTGAGGGAATAGAACCAGTAAGCTTGGTGAAGACAATGATTTGGTAGACCAGTTCCAACTGCTGTGTCAGTTGTACGTCTGGTTGGAGCGGCTGAGTATTTGAACTCGAGGACACACAGTCCCGGACACCCAGTCCTGAACACGCAGCTCAGGACACCCGGTCCTCACCGTATTCTCCTTGAACTAAGGTCACACAGACCTCGTCCAATCACTCGTGGTAAGTCTTCAGGCGACTTCCAAACCTTCACAAACTTGGTCACCCGGCAATCCACAATTCCTTTTGGATGCTCTAGACCATGACGCCTAACCGTCTGGAAGAAGCACAGTCTTCAAAGGTAACAAGCGTCGGATCCACTCAGGATCAATCTCTTCAGTGATGCTCAATCACTTGGGGTTTGTAGGTGTTTGGGTTTTGGGTTTTTGGTTTTTCCTCACTTGATGATTTTCGCTCAAAGTCCTCAAAGGATGGGTTGCTCTCAAATGACAAGTGTCAGTTTCTCTCGGAGCAGCCAACCAGCTAGTGGTTGTAGGGGGCGGCTATTTATAGCCTAGGGAGCAGCTCGACATGATAAGACATAAATGCCCTTCAATGATATGACCGTTAGGTGGATAGATATTTTGGGACAGCTGGCGCATAGCACAGCAACGGTCGGAATTTTGAGTAGCAAAATCCTCAGGGCTATCATGTTCCTCACCATGTAGGCAATCCGCACTGGCGAATTCCTAACTCCTCAGTCAGGACAAATTCCTCAGAGACCAGAAGAACTTCATCTCTATCACTGAAGAAATTGACTGAACTATATGAGATTTCCAATGGCTTCACTCGAAGGGATTGGTAGGTGTAGGATTTTGAGTTGAGCATCACATGGAAATTTTTCCTTAGTATTTCCTCAACCCCCTTTAACAGTACGGTGTTTCCTATGACTCAAGAATGAGAAAACAAAACTATGAAAACGAAAGTCTTCACGCTTCATGTTCCTCGAATGAATACCAAGTCTTCAAGGTCACACCAATTTCTTCACTTTCAAAGTCTTCAGAAAGTCTTCCGAAATACCAAAATCTTCAGTCGAAGATATTCATTTTTAGGGGTCGACTTTTCCTGTAAATATCAAACTCCTCATAGACTTATAGACCTATGTACACTCACAAACGCATTAGTCCCTTAACCTATAAGTCTTCAATACACCAAAATCACTAAGGGGCACTAGATGCACTTACAATCTCCCCCTTTTTGGTGATTGATGACAATATAGGTTAAGTTTTCAACGGGGATAAACATATGAAGTGTAACTACTGATATTGAGGAATTTGATTGCAAGATATAGAAGAACTCCCCCTGAAGATGTGCATAGTGAGGAATTTGCTTTTGAAGCAATGCACACGTGAAGAGTTGAATCATGGAGATCTCCCCCTATATCTTGTAATTCATACACGCATTTAACATATAATATGAAGAATTTGAAATGCATGATGAAATATGGTGCCTGATTAAATTCAGCATGCGTGCAATAATATTAACGAGGAATAAGCATGCAGAATAGTGCATCAAAAGTATTAGAGCACAGTGCATCAGAAGTATCAGAGCACCATCGGGTTTAAGATTACAACTCGATCCAATAAAGTTTCAGAAAAACGAGAGTTGTAACTTAGCAAAAAAACGCCCATATAGTAGACCCGCTTGAAGACTAACTCATATTTCTCCCCATTTGTCATCGAATGACCAAAATGATCGAAAATGAGGACTAACTCCCCTGAAGATAATCAAGTTGATGAAGGAGCGCCAGCGTTGTTGGGGTCGTTTGTTGATGTAGGGCCTGCCGCAGTGTCGTCCAAATCTTCATGTTCATCAGTGTCGCGCGATGAAGAATATGAGCTGGCCACCAGAGAAGGAACCTGGACCTTCTTGAATTTCTTCGGTGGAGGTGCAGACCAGTCAAAATCTTCTTTGAGACTCATGTTCTTCAGATCTTCTTCACCATACAGATGTGACAGGATTGCCCAGGTGGGACCGAAGACTTGATGGAGGTAGTAGTGGTTTTTCTTCACTGCATTGTGTGTGGCAGTCATGTTGTGAAGAAGTGAACCAAACTGACGCTTAACCCATTTGTGATTTCGATCCACCTTCTGGTGAAGACTAAGCAGAAGTTCACGGTCAGTCATCACGCGTGGAGCAGTGGCTTGAGGAGTGGACTTGGGTGCATTGGCAGAGTCATGTGTGGCAGAGTCATCATTGGTGGAATAAGATGCAGCTTTGCGAAACTGACCATCCAATGGACGAATGCCTTCATCTATTACAGCCGGTGCCTTGCCCTTTCCATCAACTGAGGAATATGTATGCTTCAGGACTTCAATTGGGGGCAAGTAGCTGAGGTGATTCTGGAAATCAGCTTTGTAGTTGAGTGAAGACCTTGTCCTGAGGAATCTCATAATCTAAGGTGCATAAGGCTTCAGCTCAAACGGAGACAGTGCAACATTGGCCATAGTCCTCATGAAGAAATCGTGATAATTGACAGGAATGCCATGAACGATGTTGAATACCAGATTCTTCATGATGCCGACAATTTCCTCATCAGATGAGTCGTGGCCTTTGATAGGACTGATTGTCCTCGTAAGAATACGATAGACAGTTCTGGGCACGTACAACAATTCCTTCACGAGGAATTTGGTTCTTGGTGAGGTTTCATCAGCACCTGCATGTAATGATGTGTGAGCTCAGGTTCACTGTAGATGCAGCGAGCTTCTTCAAGGGGAGGACTGAGTGGTAGAGCACGAAGCAATTCATAGGCTGGTGCAGTGTAGTGAGTGTTTTCAGACATCCAGTCGAGCACCCATGAATTCACATCTTCAGCATCTCCGGTGATGTGCAGCGTTGCATAGAATTGAAGAATCAGTTCTTCATTCCAATCGCAGATGTCAGAGCAAAAGTTGACCAGTCCAGCGTCATGAAGAACACTAAGGACTGGTGCGAAGCACGGCAGAGATTCCATATCCATGTGAGGAATATGCTCATGGTAGAAGATCTTCTCCTTGTTGAACAACACTGAGGAATAGAAATTGGCTTGACTAGTAGTCCAGAAACGCCTCTTCCTAATGCGAGCAGAGTCATATGGGTTGTAGTCTTTGAAGAATACGTGCTCACCGAAGAAATCATCAGCCTTGAACTTTTTCTTGTGTGAGAATGGATCCTTTGGCTTCGGCAGAGGAGTGTCAGTGAGTGGCATCATGACCTCAGGAATCTCAATCGCAGGTTCTTCAAGCTGAGGAATTTCTGGTTCCTCCTCAGTGGCAGTTTGCGTCGTTGGTTGTTCAGCAGCAGCAGTTTCTTCAACGCTAGTGGCTGGAATTTCCTCATAAACAGATGCAGTGGGATGAGTTTCTTCAGAGCCCATGTGAACAGTTTGTGTGGGGGACTGAGGAATTTGCTGTAGAGGGGTGAACATTGGTGAGTTTGGATGCTGACTTTCCCAGAATTCATCACTAATTACGGGTGTGGAGCAGCCAATGTACACATCTTCATCTTCCATTTCTTCAGCGCCATCCTCTTTAGCTGTGAACTGAGGCATAGGTGAGGAGATGATAGGTGTTGAAGGGATCGCATCCACTTCAATTTCTTCATCCAATGGTTCAGACGAAGCAGCAGAATGAGTTTCTTCATCAGATCCACTGGGGATCACATATTCTTCATCAAAAGGAACAAGGACCTTTGATGGCCTGGTTGAGATGGGAACAACATCAATCAGGTTTGCAAATGAACTTGTCATAGGCTTCATTTTTTCGGAGCTGAAGAATCTGAAGCAGCTGGTGCTTTCCTTTTCTTCACTGCAGCACGCTCTGCAGCCTTGGTCTTCTTCACATCTGATGCAGATGGAAGGATTGGAGTTGAAGTTGGTGCAGGAGCAGCTGAGGAATCTGTTTGATTTTATTCAGGCACAACTAATGCAGTTGCCCTGAGTTCTTCAGTTTCTTCAGGCACACCACTAGTAGGTGCCCTGGCAATTTCTTCAGCGGCTAGAATGCAGTCATCAGCCCTGGAACTCACATTATCTTCAGCAGCCTGATTGTCATCAGCGGTGCTGGCATGTTCTTCAGTAGGCTGAGCAGATACTTCAGCATGAGGAATTTCCTGTTGCATTGGGGCTGCAACATTTGAAGTGAAGTTATCCGCAAGTTTCACAAAACGAACTTTGGCTCCAAGCCAATCAGCGCAATACGCGTCAAAGTCATCACTGAGTTTCTTAATCTCAGTCTGAATAGTGACAAGTTCTTCAGTTGTCATAGGGACAACGTTTTCTTCAGATAGCGCTCTTTCTTGTACCGCGCTTTCTTGATCTGCCTGGCCTTCTCAAATTTCCACTTTTCTTCTTGAATGAAGTGGGTCAGCATGTGACTTTGGCTAGGAGTCAGCTTGAAGTCAGGCAATGGAGTGTTGGGGTCCTTGTGCCAATCATCAATGTAGTCGAGGATCAGCTTGGGATCCAAAAGCAGTGGCACCTCTGATCCTTTGGCTCTAGCGGCCCTGACTTTCCTGTCTCTGATGATTTCTGCAAGTTCATCATCATCAGCTTCGTCTTCATCAGACGGCACTTGGAAAGCGACTTGCTTCTTTTGAGGACTTGGGCGAGGACCTCGTCCAGCAGTGGCCTTTGTCTTCAGCAGTTAGGGGACAGCTGAGGAACTTGGTGCAGGTGAGGAACTAGCTGAGACACCTGAGGCAATGGAGATGCCGGCAGTCCTTTGGCACGAGGCGAGATGCACAGGTATTGAGTATTTAGTCAGAACAACTGAAGGCTTTGGCGGAGGAGCTTAGGACTGTGGAGAAACAAGAGCAGCATGAGGAATTTGCCGTGAGGGCTTTGACGATTCTGGTCGTGAGGGCATTGCTGAGGAACTTGGCCTGCGCACATGCTTCTTAGACATAGCCTTCTTTGGCTTGACAGCAGAGGCCTCAGCAGAGGCAGCAGCAACAGAGTCTTCATTGAATTTCCTCACTGCTTCTCTAGCTTGCTTAGCCAGCTTGGCTTGGCGCTTGGCCCATTCATCAGGATAGTCCTCACCGCGCTTGAGGCTGGTGGGATCTACTATTTGGCCAGGTGCTAATGGAGCTCTTGGGCATGGAGGATTGAGTGCGAATTTCTTCATGTACTTAGGAGTGACATATCTGTACTCCCTCCATTCACTTGCCCATCTCCTCTCTATCCTCTGTTTGCGCACTTTGTGCTCATTCTTGGTTTCCTCAGTAGGTGTGCAGTACCCAGCATATATGTCATCAGGGATCTCAAACGCTGTATTTACCTCAGGCCTCTTTCCTCCCTTCTGTGGCTTCTTACCATCAGCCATTTTCTTCAGTTGAGGAATTTGAACAATTGAATTCTCTGAAGAAGTATGCAACTTTTCTTAGAGGAACACTACAAATGAGTTAAGTTGATGAGAACCTAGTGATTCAGCAGCTGACATGTGTACCTGTGAACAGAGTATAGTTGCGAGGAATTTGGAGAGGTCATATGCGTTCTCAGAAGGTTTTTCAAAAAGAACAAGTTTGAGGAATTTGACCAGATGAGTCTTGAAGATTTTCACTAAGCGTTCTTTGTCTTAGGTTCCAGAGTTGTATAGATCGAAGATCCACACAATTGAGGAATCTTGAAGAAAAATGATGCTTAGAGAAACGAATCAAGAACAGATGACTTGTGAGGTGTTCAGTGTGTGAAGATATGAAGAAAAACACTTTTGAAGATTTTGTAGATAATCATCCGAATCAAACGAGGGTAGTAAAAGTAACTTTTAATTACCCTGGACGAAGAACACGACAAACAGTGAAGTGGAGAGGTGAAGTTCGTCTGTGTAGATCTTCCACGCCCTAACTCGGTGGAGGAAGACAGCTACGGTGACGGCAGAGTGAAGATTTCCACGGTCGGTGCGAGTACGTTGGCGACGAGGTCGAGGCAGTGAAGCTCTTCCTCACCGGCGGTGATGAAGTAGCGGCGGCGCTAGGGTTTGAGAAGCTCGAGCTGGAGAGAGAGAGGTCGAGCGGAGTAAAAGAAGTGAGGAAGGAAAGGAGGGGTATTTATAGCCACAGTGAAAACTGCTCGCCCGAAGAAATTGGACGAACGTGCCCTGACCCTTCTCATTCACATGACATGTGTCACCCACGTAGTGAGAGGTGGCGATCGTGTTAGATCGTGGGTGAGTGGATAAGTGTATCGTGGGATGCGGAACGGTTTGAGCGGCAAAGCCGAAAATTTCGATAAGATAAGTTTTAAAGTTTCGTTCGCAATTTCTTCAGCTGACAAGGACACAGTGAAGATTTTGAACGAGTTTCAAATAGAACGCACATGAAGAATTTGTGAACAGATTGGGTTGAGTATAGCATAGAGGGGAAGGGTCCAATCACATTCACTTAGCAGAAAACCAACTTGAAGAAATAGCAATAAGTGAATGCTGTAGAGGACATAAACTCATATATATATATATATATATATATGTGTGTGTGTATATATATAGCCAATGAAGAAAAACTACGGGACAAGTGAAGACAATGCAAAGTTGAAGAATATGAATAATTGAGGAATTTCAACTTTTGGTGGTGGCGTGACCCACCGTATAAGAATGATGATTTCAGACACCACGTACAATTATCGTAGGGTTCTGAGAATCAAATTCGTCGTTAATTTCTTCACACTAAGAGTGTTATTCTTCATTGATTGAAGAAAAACGTTTCTTCATGTGTTGCACATCTAAGTCATCAATTTTGCATAAGTGTTAGGATGAGTGTCCTTTTCAAAGAAAATTCGAAGATTCTAGGATATTTAGCTCACACCACAACTTGCTAAATCTCTTCTCATCCAAGGGCTTTGTGAAGATATCGGCTAGCTGTTCTTCAGTCTTCACATGTTCAATAGAAATGTCGCCCTTCAACACATGATCACGAAGAAAATGATGATGAATCTGAATGTGCTTTGTCTTCGAGTGCTGAACTGGGTTGTGAGCAATCTTGATGGCACTCTCATTGCCACAGAAGAGAGGCACATTCTTCATGTTGACGTCGTAGTCCTTGAGAGTTTTCTTCATCCATAGCAGTTGAGCACAGCAAGAACCAGCGGCAATGTACTCAGCTTCAGCAGTAGATAGTGATACGCAGCTCTGTTTCTTCGAGGACCAACAGACCAAAGATCGTCCGAGGAAATGACATGTACCAGATGTTGACTTGCGGTCCACACGATCACCAGCATAGTCAGAGTTAGAATATCCAACAAGATCAAAAGCCTAGCCCTTGGGGTACCATAATCCAAGTGTTGGTGTGTGAGCTAGATATCGAAGAATATGCTTCACAGCCTTATGGTGTGATTCCTTCGGTGTAGCTTGAAATCGGGCACACATGCAAACACTAAGCATTATATCTGGCCTAGACGCACATAAGTACAATAAGGAACCTATCATGGAGCGGTATACCTTATGATCGAAGTCAATACCATTTTCACCAGTGCACAGATGGCCATTTGTGGGCATAGGAATTTTGACGCCTTTACAATCTTGCATGCTGAATTTCCCAGTACATCCTTGAGGTATTTCTCCTGAGATATGAATATGCCATTGTGTTGTTGATGAATTTGAAGACCTAAGAAGAATTTCAACTCTCCCATCCTAGACATTTGATATTCTTCACTCATCATATATGCAAATTCATCACTATAACGTTGGTCAGTACAGCCAAAGATAATATCATCAACATATATTTGGCACACAAACAATTCACCATCATAAGATTTAGTGAAAAGAGTAGGGTCGAGTGAACCGGGTTTGAAGCCTTTCTTCATTAAGAGGTCCTTCAAGGTATCATACCAAGCCCGTGGGGCCTGCTTGAGGCCATAGAGGGCCTTGTTGAGTCTGAAGACTTTGTCAGGATTCTTTGGATCTTCAAAACCTGGGGGTTGAGCAACATATACTTCTTCCTCAAGCTTACCATTGAGGAATGCACTTTTCACATCCATTTGATATAAGGTGATATCATGATGGTTAGCATAAGCAAGTAATATGTGAATAGCCTCAAGTCTAGCAACAGGTGCAAAAGTTTCATCGAAATCAATTCCTTCAACCTGTGTGTAGCCTTGAGCTACAAGCCGTGCCTTATTCCTCACCACAAGGCCATTTTCATCTTGCTTGTTGCGGTAGATCCACTTTGTGCCGATGATATTGTGCTTGCGAGGATCTGGACATTTGACCAGTTCCCAGACATTGTTGAGCTCGAACTGATGTAATTCCTCTTGTATGGCCTGAATCTACTCAGGCTCCAGAAATGCTTCATATACCTTAGTGGGCTCTGTAATAGAGACAAAAGCATACTGCCCACAAAAGTTAGACAAATGTGAAGCTTTTGAGCGTGTGACAGGACCCGCCGCTTTGATGTCATTGATGATCTTTTCAACTTGCACTTCTTCTGCAATGCGAGGATGAGCTGGTTGTCATTGAAGAGTTTGATCAGCGTTTTCTTCAGCACCATTTTCTTCAGCATTTTCTTCAGGTGCATTAGCTCGACGTTCTTCATTTTTTGGAATGAATTCTTCAGCAGATTCTTCAATAGGAATGACATCCTCAATAGCCTTGAACTTGATAGTTTCCTCAAGTGCTGGTTCATCTATCACAGTAGGTAGGTGCTCTCTTTGCGAGCCATTAGTTTCATCGAACTGCACATCTATAGTTTCAACAACTTTGTCAAGAACGTTGTTGAAGACTCTGTAGGTGTGTGAGTCCTTTCCGTAACCAAGCATAAAACCTTCATGTGCTTTCGGTGCAAATTTTGACTTGTGATGAGGATCTCTAATCCAACATTTAGCACCGAAGACTTTGAAATAACTTACATTGGGTTTCTTATCAGTGAGGAGTTCATAGGCAGTCTTTTTGAAGAATTTGTGAAGATATACTCTATTGATGATGTGGCACGCAGTATCAATTGCCTCAGTCTAGAAATGACGAGGCGTTTTGTATTCATCAAGCATAGTGCGAGCCATCTTAGCAAGAGTCCTGTTCTTGCGCTCCACGACGCCATTCTGCTGAGGAGTGTAAGGAGCAGATAACTCATGAGTAATACCAAGTTCATCAATATAGTCATCGAGACCAGAATTCTTGAACTCAGTGCCATTATCACTTCTGATGTGCTTGATCTTCACACCAAAGTTGGTTGAAGCCCTCGAGGAAAATCGTTTGAAGACTTCCTGCACTTCATGTTTGTAAGTAACAAGGTGTACCCACGTGTAGTGAGAATAATCATCAACAATAACAAAGCCATATTGAGATGCTTCATTTGAGATAGCAGAATAATGATTAGGACCAAAGAGATCCATGTGAAGCAATTCAAATGGGCGAGTGGTGGTCATGATAGTCTTCGCTGGATGCTTGGCCTTCGTCATCTTCCCAGCTTCACAGGCTCCGCATAGGTGATCTTTGACGAATTTGACATTCTCGATGCCAATGACATGCTTCTTCTTCGCAAGCATGTGCAAATTCCACATGCTTACATGACCAAGTCATTGATGCCAGAGCCAGCCTTCTGAAGCTTTTGCAAGTAAGCACACGGCTGGTTGTGGTCCTGTAGAGAAATCAACAATATACAGGTCTCCTCTCCTAAAGCCTTCGAAGACTTTGGAATTGTCAGCTTCCATAACCACAACACAACGGTACTTGCCAAAGACAACAACCATATCAAGATCACCAAGCATTGAGACAGACATAAGGTTGTATCCTAAGGACTTAACAAGCATGACTTTGTCCATGTGTCGATCCTTTGTGATTGCAACCTTACCTAGACCCAATACCTGACTTTTGCCTTTGTCAGCAAAGATGATATGCTTCAGATGCGACGGAGATAATGGAGCATTCATCAATAGATTCTTGTCACCAGTCATGTGGTTTGTACATCCACTATCGAGGACTCACTCAGTGGCTTTGGGTTGATCATCCTGCAGATGAATTAGTGCAGCTTACAAACTCATATACTTCATCGGGGAAGAATATGAAATCAATTCATCAGATCAGTTTCATCAAACAAAAGAACAGATAAAGCAATATGAGGACGTGAGAAATGAAAGTTCATTTCTTCATGATTAGCCTGCGTCCTATCAGGCAATGCTCAGGTCTCCAGCAAATTCTTCAGATGATTATGTGCGTCTGGAGACCTGACCCTATAGAAGAGATTAGTTCTTTTTCTTCACTACCCACATCTGAAGGGGTGGCAAAGAGTTCATTATTCTGCGAGCTCCATACGAGAAGGATGGCATAGAAGCCAGTCCATTTCGTTTCACATAAGAGGGGTTAGAGTAAGCATAAGAGTATGCAGAGAAATTCTTCGAGGACTTATGGACATAATGATTTGAAGAACAATGCACATATCCATAATCCTTAGATCTTCCCTGCGAAACAGACGGGTTAGCACGATGATGTTCATATGAGGACTTGGATCCATGTGAGGAATTTGATCTGGGGTTCCTATTCTTCACAGGTGGCGTCATGATGACATTCACCTAAAGATTTTCAAGGCATCTTTTGGGAACCCAGATTTTCTTCATCGGGGAGCCGTTCCTACAGTTAGTGATAACATATCTAGCAAATACTTCACCATTCTGATTTTTGAACAACTTATAGTTGGAGTCAATTGACTCATCATCAGAATGAGGAGATTCACATGCAAATCCAGATAAGTTAGATGGCTCAACTGGAGGTCCCTTTGCAGCAACCCATGTAGTTTTGGGGTATTGCTCAGGCTTCCAATATGTACCATCAGCATTGAGTTTCCTCTCAAAGGCGATACCCTCTTTCCTAGGGTTCCTGTTGAGGATCTGCTTTTTAAGCACATCACAAGGAGCTTGATGCCCTTTGAGGCTTTTGTACATGCCTGTCGTGTACAATTTCTTCAGCCCTGCATCATCAGTGATACTAGCAATGTCCTCAGATGAGGAATTAGTGATAGCAGAGGCATGTGAGGAATTTGAAACATTAACAGTATTTGAACATTCAGGTGAAGAATTAGCAGATTCACGTTCAATGCACTTCAAGCATGGAGGAACAAATTCTTCCTGAGATGCGTTGATTTGTTGAGCAAGTAATGAATCGCGCTCCTTCTGAAGATCTTCATAACTCACTCTTAGCTTCTCAAGGTCTTGCTTTCTTTGAAGAAATTCATAAGAAAGCTTCTCATGATCCGATAAGAGAGTGTTATGATGACTTTGAAGTTTGTCAAGCTTGGACTGAAGTCTCTGAAGATTTTCAGTCAAAGCTTCAGTGCGATCCATTTCTTCACCCAACATATCATCACTTTTATTTAGCATGTTTTGAACCTTTTCTAAAGCCCTTTCTTGTTTTATAGCAATCTTAGCAAGTTTAGAGTAGTTGGGCTTAAGATTTTCATCAGATTCATACTCACATAATTCAGAGGAGGTATATTTGAGTACCTTGGCACCCTTTGCCATGAAGCAATAGGTGGGAGCGTAGTCATCATCGCCTTCATCGACCTTGTTGATGAGGTCATTTTCTTCAGTGTTGAAGATAGACTTGCTGACGAATGCAGTAGCGAGAGCAAGGCTCGCCACTCCGGATTCGGACTCCTCAGATGACTCCTCTTCCTCATTTTCTTCAGATTCAGCCTCAGAGTTCATTTCCTTGCCAATGAATGCCCTGGCCTTCTTGGAGATGCTCTTCTTGTGATATGAAGGCTTTGAGGATTTTGATGATGAGGATTTTGTGGATTTCTTCTTTTTCTTCGCATCATCAGAACTGCAATCCTTGTATTTCTTCTTCTTTGATTCCTTTTCCCACTGAGGACAATCCTGAATAAAATGTCCAGGTTTCTTGCATTTGTGACAGAGCCTCTTCTTGTAGTCACTGGATGAGGAATCATTGCTCCTTGAGGATCTTCCAAGGTGACCACGTCTTGAGAACTTTTGGAACTTCTTTACGAGTAGAGCCAGATCATGGCTCAGTTCTTCAGGATCACCAAGGCTGCTACCAGAGTCTTCATCTTCGGACTCAGATACTACCTTGGCCTTCAGTGCATGTGTTCTGCCATAGCTTGAACCATAGAGATCTCTCTTTTCAGCAAGTTGGAACTCATGAGTATTTAGCCTCTCGAGAATATCAGCGGGATCAAGTGACTTGTAATCAGCACGTTCTTGTATCATCAATGCCAGAGTGTCAAATAAGGAATCAAGCGATCTCAGCAATTTCTTCACCACCTCATGGTCGGTGATGTCAGTGGCACCAAGTGCTTGAAGCTCATTTGAGATGTCAGTGAGGCGATCGAAGGTTTGTTGAACATTTTCATTGTCGAGTCTTTGGAAGCGGTTGAAGAGATTGCGAAGAACATCAACTCGAGAGTCACGTTGAGTTGAGACTCCTTCATTCACTTTGGACAACCTGTCCCAGATAAGCTTCGCTGTCTCCAAAGCACTCACTCTGCCATACTATCCTTTGCTCAGATGGCCACATATGATATTCTTCGCTTGAGAGTTGAGTTGCTTGAATCTCTTCACATCAGCAGCATTCAGAGAAGGTGTGACTGAGGGAACATCATTTTCCACAACATACCAGAGATCGTTATCAATTGCTTCAAGATGCATTCGCATCTTATTCTTCCAGTAGGGGTAGTCTGTCCCATCGAAGGTAGGACACCCAGACGAGACCTTGATCATACCTGCGGTCGACATAACTAAAACTCCAGGCGGTTAAACCAAAATCACACAGAACAAGGGAGTACCTCGCTCTGATACTAATTGAAAGTGCGTTATATCGACTAGAGGGGGGGGGGTGAATAGGCGATTTTTATGAAATTCTTCACTGAGGAATTAGTCGGTGAGGAAATTCCTTAGCGAAGAACTACTAGCAGCGGAATAAGTACTCAAAAGTAAATATAACAGAATACAAGCATAGTCATCATGATGAAATGAAGACAGGCATAGAGTACAGGATGCGTAATCATAGATAACACAGGATGAAGACAAACAGACTGAAGAAATTGAACTGAGGAAATTGAGAAAGTCATCAGTCAAAGTCTTCAAACACAGATATGAACAAACACACAACACAGTTGTGAGGAAATGAAAGAGTTGAGGGAATAGAACCAGTAAGCTTGGTGAAGACAATGATTTGGTAGACCAGTTCCAACTACTGTCTCAGTTGTACGTCTGGTTGGAGCGGCTGAGTATTTAAACTCGAGGACACACAGTCCCGGACACCCAGTCCTGAACACGCAGCTCAGGACACCCAGTCCTCACCGTATTCTCCTTGAACTAAGGTCACACAGACCTCGTCCAATCACTCTGAAGGAAATATGCCCTAGAGGCAATAATAAAGTTATTATTTATTTCCTTATATCATGATAAATGTTTATTATTCATGCTAGAATTGTATTAACCGGAAACATAATACATGTGTGAATACATAGACAAACAGAGTGTCACTAGTATGCCTCTACTTGACTAGCTCGTTAATCAAAGATGGTTATGTTTCCTAACCATGAACAAAGAGTTGTTATTTGATTAACGAGGTCACATCATTAGTTGAATGATCTGATTGACATGACCCATTCCATTAGCTTAGCACCCGATCGTTTAGTATGTTGCTATTGCTTTCTTCATGACTTATACATGTTCCTATAACTATGAGATTATGCAACTCCCGTTTACCGGAGGAACACTTTGGGTACTACCAAACGTCACAACGTAACTGGGTGATTATAAAGGAGTACTACAGGTGTCTCCAATGGTGGATGTTGGGTTGGCGTATTTCGAGATTAGGGTTTGTCACTCCGATTGTCGGAGAGGTATCTCTGGGCCCTCTCGGTAATATACATCGCATAAGCCTTGCAAGCATAATAACTAAGATGTTAGTTATGAGATGATATATTACGGAACGAGTAAAGAGACTTGCCAGTAACGAGATTGAACTAGGTATTGGATACCGACGATCGAATCTCGGGCAAGTAACATACCGATGACAAAGGGAACAACGTATGTTGTTATGCGGTCTGACCGATAAAGATCTTCATAGAATATGTAGGAGCCAATATGGGCATCCAGGTCCCGCTATTGGTTATTGACCAGAGACGTGTCTCGGTCATATCTACATTGTTCTCGAACCGTAGGGTCCGCACGCTTAAGGTTTCGATGACAGTTATATTATGAGTTTATGAGTTTTGATGTACCGAAGGAGTTCGGAGTCCCGGATGAGATCGGGGACATGACTAGGAGTCTCGAAATAGTCGAGACGTAAAGATTGATATATTGGAAGCCTATGTTTGGACATCGGAAGTGTTCCGGGTGAAATCGGGATTTTACCGGATTACCGGGAGGGTTACCGGAACCCCCCGGGAGCCAAATGGGCCAACATGGGCCTTAGTGGAAAGGTGAGAGGGCAGCCCACATAGGGCTGCGCCTCCCCCTCTCCCTAGTCCTATTAGGACTAGGAGAGGGGCCGGCCACCTCTCTCTCTCTCTCCTTTAAAGGATTCCTAGTTGGACTAGGATTGGAGGGGGGAGTCCTACTCCCGGTAGGAGTAGGACTCCTCCTGCGCCTCCCACCTTGGACGGCCAGCTCCTCCTCCTCCATCCTTTATATACGGGGGCAGGGGACACCCCAAGACACACAAGTTGATCCTTGAGATCGTTCCTTAGCCGTGTGCGGTGCCCCTGCCACCAAATTCCACCTCGATCATACCGTTGTAGTGCTTAGGCGAAGCCCTGCGTCGGTAGTACATCAAGATCGTCACCACGCCGTCGTGCTGACGGAACTCTTCCTCGACGCTTTGCTGGATCGGAGCCCGGGGATCGTCATCGAGCTGTACGTGTGCTAAGAACTCGGAGGTGCCGGAGTAACGGTGCTTGGATCGGTCGGATCGAGAAGAAGACGTACGACTACTTCCTCTACATTGTGTGATCGCTTCCGCAGTCGGTCTGCGTTGGTACGTAGACAACACTCTCCCCTCTCGTTGCTATGCATCACCATGATCTTGCGTGTGCGTAGGAAAATTTTGAAATTACTACGTTACCCAACAGTGGCATCCGAGCCTAGGTTTTATGGTTTGATATTATTTGCACGAGTAGAACACAAGTGAGTTGTGGGCGATACAAGTCATACTGCCTACCAGCATGTCATACTTTGGTTCGGCGGTATTGTTGGACGAGACGATCCGGACCAACCTTACGCGTACTCTTACGCGAGACCGGTTCCCTCGACGTGCTTTGCACATAGATGGCTTGCGGAAGACTGTCTCTCCAACTTTAGTTGAACCAAGTGTGGCTACGCCCGGTCCTTGAGAAGGTTAAAACGGAGTCTATTTGACAAACTATCGTTGTAGTTTTGATGCGTAGGTGAGATGTGTTCTTACTTAAGCCCGTAGCAGCCACGTAAAACTTGCAACAACAAAGTAGAGGACGTCTAACTTGTTTTTGCAGGGCATGTTGTTATGTGATATGGTCAAGGCATGATGCTGATTTTATTGTATGAGATGATCATGTTTTGTAACCGAGTTATCGGCAACTGGCAGGAGCCATATGGTTGTCGCTTTATTGTATGCAATGCAATCGCGATGTAATGCTTTACTTTATTACTAAGCGGTAGTGATAGTCGTGGAAGCATAAGATTGGCGAGACGACAACGATGCTACGATGGAGATCAAGGTGTCGCGCCGGTGACGATGGTGATCATAACGGTGCTTCGGAGATGGAGATCACAAGCACAAGATGATGATGGCCATATCATATCACTTATATTGATTGCATGTGATGTTTATCCTTTTATGCATCTTATCTTGCTTTGATTGACGGTAGCATTATAAGATGATCTCTCACTAAATTATCAAGAAGTGTTCTCCCTGAGTATGCACCGTTGCCAAAGTTCGTCGTGCCCAGACACCACGTGATGATCGGGTGTGATAAGCTCTACGTCCATCTACAACGGGTGCAAGCCAGTTTTGCACACGCAGAATACTCAGGTTAAACTTGACGAGCCTAGCAAATGCAGATATGGCCTCGGAACACGGAGACCGAAAGGTCGAGCGTGAATCATATAGTAGATATGATCAACATAACGATGTTCACCATTGAAAACTACTCCATCTCACGTGATGATCGGTTATGGTTTAGTTGATTTGGATCACGTGATCACTTAGAGGATTAGAGGGATGTGTATCTAAGTGGGAGTTCTTAAGTAATATGATTAAATTGAACTTAAATTTATCATGAACTTAGTCCTGGTAGTATTTTGCAAATTATGTTGTAGATCAATAGCTCGCGTTGTTGCTTCCCTGTGTTTATTTTTGATATGTTCCTAGAGAAAATTGTGTTGAAAGATGTTAGTAGCAATGATGCGGATTGGATCCGTGATCTGAGGTTTATCCTCATTGCTGCACAGAAGAATTATGTCCTTGATGCACCACTAGGTGACAGACCTATTGCAGGAGCAGATGCAGACGTTATGAACGTTTGGCTAGCTCAATATGATGACTACTTGATAGTTTAGTGCACCATGCTTAATAGCTTAGAATCGGGACTTCAAAGACGTTTTGAACGTCATGGAACATATGAGATGTTCCAGGAGTTGAAGTTAATATTTCAAGCAAATACCCGAGTTGAGAGATATGAAGTCTCCAACAAGTTCTATAGCTAAAAGATGGAGGAGAATCGCTCAACTAGTGAGCATGTGCCCGGATTGTCTGAGTACTACAATCGCTTGAATCAAGTGGGAGTTAATCTTCCAGATAAGATAGTGATTGACAGAATTCTCTAGTCACCATCACCAAGTTAGTAGAACTTTGTGATGAACTATAATATGCAAGGGATGACAAAAGTAATTCCTAAGCTCTTCGTGATGCTGAAATCAACGAAGGTAGAAATCAAGAAAAACATCAAGTGTTGATGGTTGACAAGACCACTAGTTTCAAGAAAAGGGCAAAAGGAAGAAGGGGAACTTCAAGAAGAACGGCAAGCAAGTTGCTGCTCAAGTGAAGAAGCCCAAGTATGGACCTAAGCCTGAGACTGAGTGCTTCTACTGCAAAGGGACTGGTCACTGGAAGCGGAACTACCCCAAGTGATTGGCGGATAAGAAGGATGGCAAAGTGAACATAAGTATATTTGATATACATGTTATTGATGTGTACTTTACTAGTGTTTATAGCAAACCCTCAGTATTTGATACTAGTTCAGTTGCTAAGATTAGTAACTCGAAACGGGAGTTGCAGAATAAACAGAGACTAGTTAAGGGTGAAGTGACGATTTGTGTTGGAAGTAGTTCCAAGATTGATATGATCATCATCGCACACTCCCCTATACTTTCGGGATTAGTGTTGAAACTAAATAAGTGTTATTTGGTGTTTGTGTTGAGCATGAATATGATTTGATCATGTTTATTGTAATACGGTTATTCATTTAAGTAAAAGAATAAATTGTTGTTCTGTTTACATGAATAAAACCTTATATAGTTACACACCCAATGAAAATAGTTCATTGGATCTCGATCTTAATAATACACATATTCATAATATTGAAACCAAAAGATGCAAAGTTAATAATGATAGTGCAACTTATTTGTGGCACTGCTGTTTAGGTCATATTGGTATAAAGCGCATGAAGAAACTCCATGCTGATGGGCTTTCGGAATCACTTGATTATGAATCACTTGATGCTTGCGAACCATGCCTTTTGGGCAAGATGACTAAAACGCCGTTCTCCGGAACAATGGAGCGAGAAAAGATTTGTTGGAAATCATACATACTGATGTATGTGGTCTGATGAATATTGAGGCTCGCGACAGGTATCATTATTTTCTGATCTTCACAGATGATTTGAGCAGATATGAGTATATCTACTTGATGAAACATAAGTCTGAAACATTTGAAAAGTTCAAAGAATTTCAGAGTGAAGTGAAAAACATCGTGACAAGAAAATAAAGTTTCTACGATCTGATCGCGGAGACAAATATTTGAGTTACGAGTTTGGTCTTCAGTTAAAACAATGTGAAATAGTTTCACTACTCATGCCACCTGGAACACCACATCATAATGGTGTGTCCGAACGTCATAATCGTACTTTATTGGATATAGTGCAATCTATGATGTCTCTTACCGATTTACCACTATTGTTTTTGGGGTCATGCATTAGAGACAGCTGCATTCACATTAAAAAAGGGGCACCATCTATATCCGTCGAGATGACGCCTTATGAACTATGGTTTGGCAAGAAACCAAAGTTGTCGTTTCTTAAAGTTTGGGGTTGTGATGCTTATGTGAAAAAGTTTCATCCTGATAAGCTCAAAACCAAATCGGAGAAATATGTCTTCATAGGATACCCAAAAAGGAGACTGTTGGGTACACCTTCTATCACAGATCCGAAGGCAAGATATTCGTTGCCGAGAATGGATCCTTTCCAGAGAAGGAGTTTCTCTCGAAAGAAGTGACTGGGAGGAAAGTAGAAAACTTGATAAGGTAATTGTACCTTCTCCCTTATTGGAAAATAGTACATCACAGAAAAATGTTTCTGCGACACCTATACCAATTAGTGAGGAAGCTAATGATGATGATCATAAAACTTCAGGACAAGATACTACTAAACCACGTAGATCAACCAGAGTGAGATCCGCACCAGAGTGGTACGGTAATCCAATTCTGGAAGTCATGCGGCTAGATCATGATGAACCTACGAACTATGAAGAAGCGATGGTGAGCCCAGATTCCGCGAAATGGTTTGAGGCCATGAAATCTGAGATATGATCCATGTATGAGAACAAAGTTTGGACTTTGGTTGACTTGCCCGATGATCAGCAAGCAATTGAGAATAAATGGATCTTCAAGAGGAAGACGGACGCTAATAGTAGTGTTACTATCTACAAAGCTAGAATTGTCGCAAAAGGTTTTCGACAAGTTCAAGGTGTTGACTACGATGAGAGCTTCTCACTCGTATCTATGCTTGAGTCTGTCCGAATCATGTTAGTAATTGCCGCATTTTATGAAATCTGGCAAATGGATAAACAAAACTGCATTCCTTAATGGATTTACTAAAGAAGAGTTGTATACGATGCAACTAGAAGGTTTTGTCGATCCTAAAGGTGTTAACTAAATATGCAAGCTCCAGCGATCTATCTGTGGACTGGTGCAAACATCTCGGAGTTGGAATATACGCTTTGATGAGTTGATCAAAGCATATAGTTTTATACAGACTTGCGGTGAAGCCTGTATTTACAAGAAAGTGAGTGGGAGCACTACAACATTTCTGATAATTATATGTGAATGACATATTGTTGATCGGAAATAATGTAGAATTATTCTGTAAAGCATAAAGGAGTGTTTGAAAGGAGTTTTTCAAAGAAAGACTTCGGTGAAGCTGCTTAAATATTGAGCTTCAAGATCTATAGAGATAGATCAAGACGCTTGATAAGTTTTTTCAATGAGTACATACCTTGACAAGATTTTGAAGTAGTTCAAAATAGGAGCAGTCAAAGAAAGAGGTCTTGCCTGTATTATAAGGTGTGAAGTTGAGTAAGACTCAAAGCCCGACCATGGCAGAAGATAGAAAGAGAATGAAAGTCATTCCCTATGCCTTGGCCATAGGTTCTATAAAGTATGTCATGCTGTATACCAGATCTATTGTATACCCTGCACTGATTTGGCAAGGGAGTATAATAGTGATCTAGGAGTAGATCACTGGACAGCGGTCAGAATTATCCTTACTAAAATAAGGATATGTTTCTCGATTATGGACGTGATAAAAAGGTTCGTCATAAAGGGTTACGCCGATGCAAGTTTTGACACTAATCTAGATGACTCTAAGTCTCGGTCTAGATACATATTGAAAGTGGGAGCAATTAGCTAGAGTAGCTCCATGCAAAGCATTGTTGACATAGAAATTTGCAAAATACATGTGGATCTGAATGTGGCAGACCCGTTGACTAAGATTCTCTCACAAGCAAAACATGATCACACCTTAGTACTCTTTGGGTGTTAATCACATAGATATGTGAACTAGATTACTGACTCTAGTAAACCCTTTGATTGTTGGTCACATGACGATGTGAACTATGGGTGTTAATCACATGGTGATGTGAACCATTGCTGCTAAATCACATGGCAATGTGAACTAGATTATTGACTCTAGTGCAAGTGGGAGACTGAAGGAAATATGCCCTAGAGGCAATAATAAAGTTATTATTTATTTCCTTATATCATGATAAATGTTTATTATTCATGCTAGAATTGTATTAACCGGAAACATAATACATGTGTGAATACATAGACAAACAGATTGTCACTAGTATGCCTCTACTTGACTAGCTCGTTAATCAAAGATGGTTATGTTTCCTAACCATGAACAAAGAGTTGTTATTTGATTAACGAGGTCACATCATTAGTTGAATGATCTGATTGACATGACCCATTCCATTAGCTTAGCACCCGATCGTTTAGTATGTTGCTATTGCTTTCTTCATGACTTATACATGTTCCTATAACTATGAGATTATGCAACTCCCGTTTACCGGAGGAACACTTTGGGTACTACCAAACGTCACAACGTAACTGGGTGATTATAAAGGAGTACTACAGGTGTCTCCAATGGTGGATGTTGGGTTGGCGTATTTTGAGATTAGGGTTTGTCACTCCGATTGTCGGAGAGGTATCTCTGGGCCCTCTCGGTAATATACATCACATAAGCCTTGCAAGCATAATAACTAAGATGTTAGTTATGAGATGATATATTACGGAACGAGTAAAGAGACTTGCCAGTAACGAGATTGAACTAGGTATTGGATACCGACGATCGAATCTCGGGCAAGTAACATACCGATGACAAAGGGAACAACGTATGTTGTTATGCGGTCTGACCGATAAAGATCTTCGTAGAATATGTAGGAGCCAATATGGGCATCCAGGTCCCACTATTGGTTATTGACCGGAGACGTGTCTCGGTCATATCTACATTGTTCTCGAACCGTAGGGTCCGCACGCTTAAGGTTTCGATGACAGTTATATTATGAGTTTATGAGTTTTGATGTACCGAAGGAGTTCGGAGTCCCGGATGAGATCGGGGACATGACGAGGAGTCTCGAAATAGTCGAGACGTAAAGATTGATATATTGGAAGCCTATGTTTGGACATCGGAAGTGTTCCGGGTGAAATCGGGATTTTACCGGATTACCGGGAGGGTTACCGGAACCCCCCGGGAGCCAAATGGGCCAACATGGGCCTTAGTGGAAAGGTGAGAGGGCAGCCCACATAGGGCTGCGCCTCCCCCCTCTCCCTAGTCCTATTAGGACTAGGAGAGGGGCCGGCCACCTCTCTCTCTCTCTCTCCTTTAAAGGATTCCTAGTTGGACTAGGATTGGAGGGGGGAGTCCTACTCCCGGTAGGAGTAGGACTCCTCCTGCGCCTCCCACCTTGGCCGGCCAGCTCCTCCTCCTCCATCCTTTATATACGGGGGCAGGGGACACCCCAAGACACACAAGTTGATCCTTGAGATCGTTCCTTAGCCGTGTGCGGTGCCCCCTGCCACCAAATTCCACCTCGATCATACCGTTGTAGTGCTTAGGTGAAGCCCTGCGTCGGTAGTACATCAAGATCGTCACCACGCCGTCGTGCTGACGGAACTCTTCCTCGACGCTTTGCTGGATCGGAGCCCGGGGATCGTCATCGAGCTGTACGTGTGCTAAGAACTCGGAGGTGCCGGAGTAACGGTGCTTGGATCGGTCGGATCGAGAAGAAGACGTACGACTACTTCCTCTATGTTGTGTGATCGCTTCCGCAGTCGGTCTGCGTTGGTACGTAGACAACACTCTCCCCTCTCGTTGCTATGCATCACCATGATCTTGCGTGTGCGTAGGAAAATTTTGAAATTACTACGTTACCCAACACACTCGTGGTAAGTCTTCAGGCGACTTCCAAACCTTCACAAACTTGGTCACCCGGCAATCCACAATTCGTCTTGGATGCTCTAGACCATGACGCCTAACCATCTGGAAGAAGCACAGTCTTCAAAGGTAACAAGCATCGGATCCACTCAGGATCAATCTCTTCAGTGATGCTCAATCACTTGGGGTTTGTAGGTGTTTGGGTTTTGGGTTTTTGGTTTTTCCTCACTTGATGATTTTTGCTCAAAGTCCTCAAAGGATGGGTTGCTCTCAAATGACAAGTGTCAGTTTCTCTTGGAGTAGCCAACCAGCTAGTGGTTGTAGGGGGCGGCTATTTATAGCCTAGGGAGCAGCCTGACATGATAAGACATAAATGCCCTTCAATGATATGACCGTTAGGTGCATAGATATTTTGGGATAGCTGGCGCATAGCACATCAACGGTCGGAATTTTGAGTAGCAAAATCCTCAGGGCTATCATGTTCCTCACTGTGTAGGCAATCCACACTGGCGAATTCCTAACTCCTCAGTCAGGACAAATTCCATAGAGACCAGAAGAACTTCGTCTCTATCACTGAAGAAATTGACTGAACTATATGAGATTTCCAATGGCTTCACTCGAAGGGATTGGTAGGTGTAGGATTTTGAGTTGAGCATCACATGGAAAATTTTCCTTAGTATTTCCTCGACCCCCTTTAACAGTACGATGTTTCCTATGACTCAAGAAAGAGAAAACAAAACTATGAAAACGAAAGTCTTCACGCTTCATGTTCCTTGAATGAATACCAAGTCTTCAAGGTCACACCAATTTCATCACTTTCAAAGTCTTCAGAAATACCAAAATCTTCAGTTGAAGATATTCATTTTTAGGGGTCGACTTTTCCTGTAAATATCAAACTCCTCATAGACTTATAGACCTGTCTACACTCACAAACGCATCAGTCCCTTAACCTATAAGTCTTCAATACACCAAAATCACTAAGGGGCACTAGATGCACTTACAGACACGTATGTATCGTTGCTTCTAAGGATAAAAAGACGAGATCTATATTTACTGCCATATAGATAAACGGATCTTGTCTACATCATGTCATCATTCTTATTATATTACTCCATTTTCCCATGAACTTAATACACTAGATGCATGCTGGATAGCGGTCGATGTGTGGGGTAATAGTAGTAGATGCAGGCAGGAGTCGGTCTACTAAACTTGGACATGATGCCTATGTAATGATCATTGCCTGGATATCGTCATAATTACTTGAAGTTCTATCAATTGCCCAACAGTAATTTGTTCACCCATCGTTTGTTATTTTTCTCGAGAGAAGCCACTAGTGAAACCTATGACCCCCGGGTCTTATTTCTCATAGATTTGCCTTTGCGATCCACTTTTTCCTTGCTTTTATTTTCAGATCTATTAAACCAAAAATACAAAAATACTTTGCGGCACTTTATTTTATTTGCGATCTATTTATCCAATCTATTACAACCTTTTTACCGTCACGCACCAATTTCTGGCGCCGTTACCCGAAAGGGATTGACAGCCTCTTTAACATGTCGGGTTGCGAGGTGTTGTTATTTCTGTCTAGGTGCTGTTTACGTTGTGTTGATTGGTCCTCCTACTGGTTCGATACCTTGGTTAGATAACTGAGGGAAATACTCTATCGTCGATGTGCTACTTCATCCCTCCCTCTCCGGGGAAATACCGACGTAGTTCTAGCTGCCATCAAGGATAATTTCTGGCGCCGTTGTCGAGGAGGATCTTCAACATATACTAGGTTCCTAATCACAAATCTCATCTCCTCGCAATTTACATTATTTTCCACTTGTCTCTTGATACGTCTCCCACGTAACTATAATTTTCGATTATTCCATGCTATTATATTATCTGCTTTGGATGTTTAATGGGCTTTAATATGCTATTTTATATTATTTTTGGGACTAACCTATTAACCGGAGGCCCACTGTCAGTTTCTGTTTTCTCGCCTATTTTAGAGTTTCGCAGAAAAGGAATACCAAATGGAATCCAAACGGAATGAAACCTTTGCGATGATCTGTCTTGGACCGAAAGCAATCCAGAAGACTAGGAGTTGAAGTCTGGAACTCCGCGAGGCGGCCACAAGGCAGGAGGGCGCGCCCAGGGGGTAGGCATGCCCCCACCCTCGTGGGCCCCTCGTAGCTCCACCGACATACTTCCTTCGCCTATATATACTCTTATACCCTAGATCGACCGCAGAGAGCCACGAAACCACCTTTGCACCGCCGCAACCTTCTGTACTCGTGAGATCCCATCTTGGGGCCTCTTCCGGCGATCTGCCGGAGGGGCAATCGATCACGGAGGGCTTCTACATCAACACCATAGCCTCTCCGAAGAAGCGTGAGTAGTTTACCACAGACCTTCGGGGTCCATAGTTATTAGCTAGATGGCTTCTTCTCTCTCTTTGATTCTCAATACAAAGTTCTCCTCGATGTTCTTGGAGATCTGTTTGATGTAGTACTCTTTTGCAGTGTGTTTGCCGAGATCCTATGAATTAGGGGTTTATGAACGAGATCATCTATGATCATTTGGTTCTTCTTTGAATTGTTATACACATTATTTGATATCTTTGCAAGTCTCTTCGAATTATCGGTTTAGTTTGGCCTACTAGATTGATCTTTCTTGCAATGGGAGAAGTGCTTAGCTTTGGGTTCAATCTTGCGATGTCCTTTCCTAGTGACAGTAGGGGCAGCAAGGCACGTATTGTATTGTTGCCATGGAGTATAAAAAGATGGGGTTTATATCATATTGTTTGAGTTTATCCCTCTACATCATGTCATCTTGCTTAATGCGTTACTCTGTTCTTATGAACTTAATACTCTAGATTCATGCTGGATAGCGGTCGATGTGTCGAGTAATAGTAGTAGATGCAGAATCGTCTCGATCTACTTGACACGGACATGATGCCTATATTCATGATCATTGCCTTAGATATGTTCATTAGTATGCACTTTTCTATCAATTGCTCGGCAAAAATTTGTTCACCCACAGTAATACATGCTATCTTGAGAGAAGCCACTAGTGAAACCTATGGCCCCCAGGTCTCTTTCTTATTATATTGCATCTCTTTTATTTATATCGCATCTCGTTTACTATTTTGCATTCTTTACTTTCCAATCTATACAACAAAAATACCAAAAATATTTACTTTACTATCTTTACCAGATCTCACTTTTGCGAGTGACCGTGAAGGGATTGACATCCCCTTTATCGCGTTGGTTGCAAGGTTCTTGATTGTTTGTGTAGGTACTAGGTGACTTGTGCGTTTACTCCTACTGGATTGATACCTTGGTTCTCAAAAACTGAGGGAAATACTTACGCTACTTTGCTGCATCACCCTTTCCTCTTCAAGGGAAAACCAACGCATGCTCAAGAGGTAGCAAGAAGGATTTCTGGCGCTGTTGCCAGGGAGATCTATGCCAAGTCAAGACATACCAAGTACCCATCGTAAACTCTTCTCCCTCGCATTACATTGTTTGCCATCGCCTCCCGTTTTACTCTCCCCCACTTCTAAAACAATTTTCGATAACCTTTGCCTTTTCTTTGCCCTTGCTTCCCTTTTTTATTTGTCTCTTTCTCCATGGCCGAATCTAGAGGAACTTCGTGTTTTCTCTCAGGACCAAGTATCTTGGATAACCCATCTATCCTTTCCAAGCTCATAAATAATGATGCTATGGAAAAACTTATTGGGACAGTTGAGGAGGATTTCAATCTTGAGGAAGATGATCCCGGAATTTTTTGCTATTTGCTTGATGAATCTTTGAAGGACGCTTGGGATCGGCTGTTGAGGATTCAAGCCAGCTATGTGCCCCAATATCAAATTGAGGTTTACTTAAAGAGCTTTTATTTTGGCCTCCCCCCTTCTTTTAAGAAAGTTTTGGATTCTATTTTTGAAAGCGGTTTTCTTGGAGGGGATGCCATCGATACTTATGAGAAGATGAAAACCATAGTTGGGCAACCCAAGGAAAAGGATGTTGAAACTACTGCCATTATGAGTTTTTTATCAAAACGAAAGAATTAAAGAGATGAAGGCAAGTTTAGATGCAATTTTTTGCAACGTACTTAATCTTTCTTCCACTATCAATGGCCATGTGCTCTCACAAAACAGAAAGATAAATGCTATAGATAAGAAATTTTCTCTTCTCTTCCCGAGTACCAAAGATGGCAACACCTAGATCTATTCTTGTTTTTATGCCTAGCTAGGGGCGTTAAACGGCAGCGCTTGTTGGGAGGCAACCCAATTATATTTTTGTTCCTTGATTTTTGTTCCTGTTTAGTAATAAATAATTAATCTAGCTTCTGTTATGATTGTGTTTTTTATGTTTTAATTAGTGTTTGTTCCAAGTAAAGCCTTTAGAATCTTCTTGGGTGATTGTTATTTGATCTTGCTGATAAAAATAGAAAGTATGTGCTTACAAAAATAATTATCATTTTTTACCAGAGAGCGCTAAAATACCAATTCCAACTGCAGTAGATCAACATACTTTTTATCCTGGTCGTCCTAATTTTTCAGAATTTGTGGAGTTACATAAGTATTCGAAACCTCCAGATTGCTACAGACTGTTCTGTTTTTGACATGTTCTGTTTTTCGCATGTTGTTTGCTTATTTTGATGAATCTATGAGTAGTATCGGGGGGTATGAACCATATGGAAGTTGGAATACAGTAGGTTTAACACCAATATAACTAAAGAATGAGCTCATTACAGTACCTTAAAGTGGTGGTTTATTTTCTTATACTAACAGAGCTCATGAGATTTTCTGTTGAAGTTTTCAAGTTTTTGGGTAAATTTTGATGGATTTTGGAATAAGGAGCGGAAAGAACCTAAGCTTGGGGATGCCCAAGGAACCCCAAGGAAAAATTCAAGGGCAACCAAAAGTCTAAGATTGGGGATGCCTCGGAAGGCATCCCCTCTTTCGCCTTCGTCTATTGGTAACTTTACTTGAGGCTATATATTTATTCACCACATGATATGTGTTTGGCTTGGAGCGTCTTGTATGATTTGAGTCTTTGCTATTTAGTTTACAACAATCATCCTTGTTGTACACACCTTTTGGGAGAGACATGCATGAATCAGAATTTATTAGAATACTCTATGTGCTTCACTTATATCTTTTGAGCTAGATAATTTTGCTCTAGTGCTTCACTTATATATTTTTAGAGCACGGTGGTGGTTTTATTTTATAGAAATTATTGATCTCTCATGCTTCACTTATATTATTTTGAGAGTATTTTAGAACAGCATGGTAATTTGCTTTGGCTATAAAACTAGTCATAATATGATGGGCATCCAAGATGGGTATAATAAAAACTTTCATATAAAGTGCGTTGAATACTATGAGAAGTTTGATTCCTTATGATTGTTTTGAGATATGAAGATGGTGATATTAGAGTCATCCTAGTTGAGTAGTTTTGAATTTGAGAAATACTTGTGTTGAGGTTTGCAAGTCCCGTAGCATGCACGTATGGTAACCGTTGTGTAACTAATTTGAAGCATGAGGTGTTTCTTTGACTGTCTTCCTTATGAGTGACGGTCGGGGACGAGCGATGGTCTTTTCCTACCAATCTATCCCCCTAGGAGCATGCGCATAGTGCTTGGTTTTGAGGACTTGTAGATTTTTGGAATAACTATGAGTTCTTTATGACTAATTTTGAGTCCATGGATTATACGCACTCTCATCCTTCCACCGTTGCTAGCCTCTCTAGTGCCACACAACTTTCGCCGGTACCATAAACCCACCATTTACCTTCCTCAAAACAACCACCATACCTACCTATTATGGCATTTCCATAGCCATTCCGAGATATATTGCCATGCAACTTTCCACCGTTTCGTTTATTATGACACGCTCCATCATTGTCATATTAACTTGCATGATCATGTAGTTGACATCGTGTTTGTGGCAAAGCCACCATTCATAATTTTTTCATACATGTCACTCTTGATTCATTGCACATACCGGTACACTGCCGGAGGCACTCATATAGAGTCATATTTTGTTCTAAGTATCGAGTTGTAATCCTTTAGTTGTAAATAAATAGAAGTGTGATGATCATCATTATTAGAGCATTGTCCCGTGTGAGGAAAAAAATAGAGGCCAAAGAAGCCAAACAAAAAAAGAGAGGCCAAAGAAGCCAAACAAAAAAAGAGAGAGAAAGAGAGAAGGGACAATGCTACTATCCTTTTTCCACACTTTTGCTTCAGAGTAGCACCATGATCTTCATGATAGAGAGTCTCTTATTTTGTCACTTTCATATACTAGTGGGAATTTTCATTATAGAACTTGTCTTGTATATTCCAACAATGGGCTTCCTCAAAATGCCCTAGGTCTTCGTGAGCAACCAAGTTGGATGCACACCCACTTAGTTTCTTTTGTTGAGCTTTCATACATTTATAGCTCTAGTGCATCCGCTGCATGGCAATCCCTACTCACTCACATTGATATCTATTGATGGACATCTCCATAGCCTATTAATACGCTTAGTTGATGTGAGACCATATTCCTCCTTTTTGTCTTCTCCGCAACCACCATTCTATTCCACCTATAGTGCTATGTCCATGGCTCACGCTCATGTATTGCGTGAAAGTTGAAAAAGTTTGAGAATACTAAAGTATGAAACAATTTCTTGGCTTGTCATCGGGGTTGTGCATGATTTGAATATTTTGTGTCACGACGATGGAGCATAGCCAAACTATATGATTTTGTAGGGATGTACTTTCTTTGGCCATGTTATTTTGAGAAGACATGATTACTTTGTTAGTATGCTTGAAGTATTATTATTTTTATGTCAATATTAAACTTTTGTCTTGAATCTTTCAGATCTGAACATTCATGCCACAATAAAGAAAATTACATTGATAATTATGCTAGGTAGGATTCCACATCAAAAATTCTGTTTTTATCATTTACCTACCCGAGGACGAGTAGGAATTAAGCTTGGGGATGCTTGATACGTCTCAAACGTGTCTATAATTTTTTATTATTCCATGCTATTATATTATCTATTTTTGTTTAATGGGCTTTAATATGCTCCTTTATATTATTTCTGGGACTAACCTATTAACCGGAGGCCCAGTGCCAGTTTCTGTTTTTGTGTGTGCCTATTTTAGAGTTTCACAGAAACGGAATACCAAACGGATTCCAAAAGGAATGAAACCTTCGCGATGATTATCCGACGCATCGCGAAGGCGGTACGCTCCTCCTGTGAGAACTTCATCTATAATGAAGGGACCTTCCCATTTTGGTTTGAGTTTGTCCGTTTTCTTCTCTGGGGGGCGTAAAATGAGCTCACCGACGTTATAAGTCTTTGCCTGCACTTCTATGCTTTGGTATCTTCGAGCTTGTTGTTGATAGATTGTGGAACGGGCTTTTGCGACATCGTGCTCCTCCTCCAGGCCATCTAAGTCATCCTGCCGATCAAGCTCGGCCTCTCTCTCTCTCTCTTCATACATGCGCACTTGAGGTGAATCATGCATAATGTCGCAGGGCAAGACAGCCTCTGCATCGTACACCATGAAGAATGGTGTGTATCCGGTCGTGCGGTTGGGCGTGGTCCACAACCCACAGAGTACGGAGTCGAGTTCCTCGACCCAGTGTTTATCCGACTCCTTTAGGGATCACACTAGTCTGGGTTTGATGGCGCTCATTATCGATCTTTACGTCTCAACCATTCCAATGTCCAAACATAGGCTTCCAATATATCGATCTTTACATCTCCACCATTTCGAGGCTCCTTGTCATGTCCGTGATCAAATCCGGGACTCCGAACTACCTTCGGTACATCAAAACACATAAACTCGTAATACCGATCGTCACCGAACGTTAAGCGTGCGGACCCTACGGGTTCGAGAACTATGTAGACATGACCAAGACATGTCTTCGGTTAATAACCAATAGCGGAACCTGGATGCTCATAGTGGTTCCTACATATTCTACGAAGATCTTTATCGGTCAAACCGCATAATGATATACGTTGTTCCCTTTGTCATCGGTATGTTACTTGTATGAGATTCGATCGGCGGTATCTCAATACCTAGTTCAATCTCGTTATCGGCAAGTCTCTTTACTCGTTCCGTAATGCTACATCCTGTAACTAACTCATTAGCCACATTGCTTGCAAGGCTTATAGTGATGTACATTACCGAGAGGGCCCAGAGATACCTCTCCGACAATCGGAGTGACAAATCCTAATCTTGATCTATGCCAACTCAACAAACACCATTGGAGACACCTGTAGAGCACCTTTATAATCACCCAGTTATGTTGTGACATTTGGTAGAAGACAAAGTGTTCCTCTGGTATTCGGGAGTTGCATGATCTCATAGTCATAGGAACATGTATAGTTATGGAGAAAGCAATAGCAAAAAACTAAACGATCATCGTGCTAAGCTAACGGATGGGTCAAGTAAATCACATCATTCTCTAATGATGTGATCCTGTTAATCAAATGACAACTCATGTCTATGGTTAGGAAACATAGCCATCATTGATTCAACGAGCTAGTCTAGTAGAGGAAAACTAGTGACACTCTGTTTGTCTATGTATTCATACATGTACTAAGTTTCTGGTTAATACAATTCTAGCATGAATAATAAACATTTATCATGATATAAGGAAATATAAATAATAACTTTATTATTGCCTCTAGGGCATATTTCCTTCAAAAGCGACTTAGCTGAATAATGTGTTCGGCGTTGATGACGCAGGTTGAGCTTGCAGTGGGTCGAGGTCCCAGCCTCCAAGCCCATCCCAAGGTGTCCAAGCGAAGAGCTCGGTTTGATGAAGTGGCGATGCCGCACAGTCGATGTGACGAGCTGAAGCCCCTGGTGCAGCCGAGGTGACGAAAGCCCTCATGACCGAGGTGAAGAAAAAAGAAGTGTTCAACAATCAATGTTTGAACGAAGTACTTTATTGTTTAACACAAGTATCATTTTTGGTTGAACCGAACAAGAATTAATAAATTGAAAGAAAAAATTGAGCATGGAGGCGACTTAGCTGGTTAATGTACTCGGTATTCTTCACAAGGTCCGAGCTCGTGCCGGGACGAAGACGTTGTCCGCAGCCTAGCCAAGGTCCAAGCCCCCAAGCCCGAGGTGGCCGAGCGAGGAGCTCGATTTGATGAGGTGGGGATGCCGCACAGTCGATGTGGCGAGGCGAAGCCCCTAGTCCAGCTAACGTGACGAAGCTGGTCGGCTGGTGACATCGAAGTCACCGGAGTAGGTTGATGAAGAGATGGGGAAGCCCCTGGTCTAGCGGAGGTGGCGGGGCAGATCAATAGTGTGATGTTTGCAGCACCATGCTGGACGAGGTGTCGAAGCAGGTCAGCGTGGTGGACATTGGCTTGGTTGGCCGGATTAGTATCCGGGATTTCTTCGGAGTCGTCCTCCGGTACGATGGTGCGAGGGGCGAGCCCGACCAGGGTTGACTCTTGGTGTTCAGACGCCGAAGTCGTGTCCAGACTTGAAGATGGATTCAGGACAAGAGAGGTGAGTCCGGCCGGAATTGACTCCCGATCTTCGGACATAGAGGTCGCATTCAGGCTTGAAGAAGCAATAGTGCGGCGATGCCGACGCAGGCCGGATCTTGTGACGCGGTCGATGCCCGCTTGCCGAAGTGACCATGCAGCGATGTCTGGCGATGATGTTGGTGATGATTTAGCCTTCATGATCCCGAACTCTTGTTCGGCTTCTGAGATGATGATCCGATAAGATTGGGCTCGATCGATGAAGGGACGATCCGTGTGGCGAAGGTCGGCAGCCATGTAGCAACGTTGTCGGGCTGGTTTGACACTGTGGCGATGGCAAAGATTATATTGGAAAAGACTTTAAAATTAGTGGGATGTGTTTGAGAACAAAACACAATACCCCAGACAAAACTTCCTTCAAAAAGGATATCAGAAATCTCGTTCATTTAAAAAAAGATGAACTCGGGTCGGATTCGTTCTCGCGCAGAAAACATATATGAAAATAGATGCGCTCATCGGAGGCTTCCCGGAGTTTGAACGGCCGGATCAAACTAAAAACTTGAGGGGTAGTTGATATAGGAATTCCGCAGCCGATCAATGGTTGGATCTTCCAAAGGAAGTCCGAGCTAGATGTTGGACACCACGCTCCAAACTCATCCAGATTCCCGTCTAGATTCGATAGGGCTACAATATATCGGAGATCGGCGGAGATTGGTCCATCGGAACGCGACGAAAGTTTACAGTGTTGTTGTAGACTCAGTTCCGCACAATTTCACCGAAGGAATCGTTAAAGCGATTCTCGAGGAGGTGGTGGTAGCGGATACAAGTTCGTTGTTCGGAAAAACAACACGGTCGCCCGAGGGCAATGTTGATGTTGAGCCCCCGAGCTCCATGGATGATTCCTCCATGATCATGATAGAGATCAGAGTTGATGTTGATGAAGGCCCTCGTCCGAACATGACAATTGGAGGCAGGGCATAGTCCTCGGTCAAGCCAAGGTGACTAGTCGAGCCGATGACGAAGACGCCGACGTTGCAGTTGATCTGCAAGCGAGCCATTGATCTTTTGCCGATCACACAGTGGAAATCTCAATGAAAGCACCATTGTCGGTGTCAAAACCGGTAGATCTCGGGGTAGGGGTCCCATGCTATGGATTCTTGGATCAATGGTAACAGGAACGAAGGAGACAATGTTTTACCCATGTTTGGGCCCTCTTGATGGATGTAAAACCCTACGTCCTGCTCTTGTTTATATTGATGGAGTATCAAGTACAGAGTTGATCTACCTCGAGATCATATGTTGCGGTCTAGAACCTAAGGGTATGATGAATAATGTCATCCTCCTCTATCGACTAGCCTGGCCTCTGCTTATATAATGTACTGAAGGCCTAGGATAACAAGAGTCCTAGTCGAATACGTCGGTGGAGAGGAGTCCTTATCTTGATCATCAAGTTTTTTGAAATATTCCTTGTATGCGGCATGGATTTCCCGAAGTGGCCCATGAGTAAACCGCCATGGGGGTCCTCGGCCCTATCCACCTGGTCGAGAGACGACATGGTGAGTACCCCCTAGTCCAGGACACCATCAAGCATCTACCTTTGGGACCAGAGTTTGAGGACAACACTATTGTGATGAATGAGGATGATCCCACATCTGTGCAAGCACAAGAAAAGAGAGAGAAGGCAAAGGCTGAGAAGGCTGCAAAGATGCCAAGTGTTGAGGAGGCATCTGAAGTGTTCTTAAAGTCAAAACAAGATTAGCTTGCTTATCTGATTCAAGCAACTTTGAGGATTAAGAAGGGCTTGGCCACCCTGAAAAAAATGAGGAGAGTTTGAAGAGCATCATTGAAACTAAATTCTATGATCTTTATCTGAAAGTGACTGAGATGCAGACAACTGTTGAGCAGCTCCAGGAGGAAGCAGAGGAGAGGAAAGGGCAGGCTACACTACTAGGGAAAACCCTAGTGGTAGCACGGGTTTAATGCCTACTAGTAGCGCGGCACACCGCGCGACTAGTAAGGTGTTACAACTATTCCCTAGCAGTAGCGCGTGCAACACACGCTACTGCTAAGACATATAGCCGCAGCGTTTGTTCACTCCCGCACTGCTACTGCTAATATAGCTAGTAGTAGCATGTTTACTCTCCGTCGCTACTAGTATTTTTTTTTTCATTTTTAGTGTATTTATACGCCGTTATACAAATTTTGGTACAATACCAATTATGATGTTGTTATATCATTATGTCCATAACAGTGTGTAAAATGAAGGTGGATTAGGTTCAAGTGGAGGCAACATGTGGCGCATGTCAAAAGTATACTACTAACCCAAACTTGATCTAGTTTGGACTTGTAGTACTTTCGATGTGCACCACATGTTGCCTCCACTTGAATCTAATCCGCCAACACAAGTTATTTAATCATCATCATAGTCATTACCACCAACAGTAGCTATTTAATCATCATAGTCATAGTGTAGCACATCATCATCTTCAAACTCATTCTAGCTAGCTAATCACCACCAACACTAGCTGCGATAGCTATCTAATCACCACCAACACTAGCTACTAATAATCATCATAGTCATTACCACCAACACTAGCTATTTAGTCATCATAGTCATAGTGTAGCACATCATCATCTTCAAACTCATTTCTAGCTAGCTAATCACTCCTGCTCCTCTCTCTCAGGTAAAATAGCATAAAACATGTGTAGCACTCTTGCTTCATCATGTTGGAGCATGCAGATGAACCTGTCTCCTAATCGTGGGCCGCGCTTCTGATTGCTGCCCCTAGTACTTCTCTGCGATCGTTCACAATTTTGCTCCAGTCTTTCACTATTAAGCATTCCTCGCTTTTAGAAATCCTGAATGCACTAAAGTGCATTGTAGGATGTCTTGGCCATAAGCTAATCATTCTCATGCAACCTTTAGTCTCGATCCAATGAGGCACAACATTCATTGGGAGTCCTTGTTAAAGAACATCGCATAGTAACATACTTAGCAATGAAGTTTAGCTTAAAAAATAATGTATGCAAAAGATGCACTGAGGATAAATAGTAAACATTTTACCATCTTTCCTAAATAGATGTGACCGTAGTTCAATACGAACACTATTGGTCACATGTTTTGAGTACTAAGATTTTTAAGTCCAGAAAAATAATTTGTCTTGACAGTATGAAGATCCTCAAGCCATGAAACATAATGACCTATCTGCTCACGGTTTAGTTCAGCCCGGGGACAGTGGACGGTCATGCCTACCAAGCACCGGACATGTTTGCTTGAATGAAAATAAGCTATCAATAGAAATTAGTTGTCAACTACTTTTGAATAAACAATATCGAGGACATAAATATGGTTGAGAAACTCACATAATGGTATAACTGGAGGCATCTGCACATCGACCCAGATGTCAATATTACCTTCAATCTCATCTTCCGGACGAATATAAAAGGTGATAACCATATCAGGCTCAAATGCATAAGTCTTGCAGAGTGCTTGCCAAGTTTTGCATTCAAAATAGGTGTAGGTGTTTGCGTTGTATAATTTTGTGTGGAAAGTATAACCATGCTCAATCTTCAAGTAAACTCTCTTTACCTGCATAGTAGTTTTCATAGGACTGAAACCTATCTTATCCAAGACAAAAACTCTTGCATGGCAGGGGATACGCTAGTAGAATAGTAAAAATTTAAATTATAAGTCGAAGCAAATGAAGCAGATGTCATGCTTAATTACAAAAAAAGACTTGTCATTGTGACTTACTGTATCCACTTTGAAGTTCTCGTCCAACTTAATGTTGAAGCTCCTATCATCATCTACGAAGATTCTGTCGTACAGGCTGCGCTCGTCTTCGCAGTATTCGCAAATACCGAAATCCTTTTCGTCGTCAGACATTTCCTATGTTCATAGTTGAAACATTAATTGAAAATCGATCGAAGGAAACTACCAGGATACTCAACACACAAATCCGGGGCACTTGATATTTCTTACATATTCTGGCACAAGTCATGCCAAAATTCATGGAAAAATCCGGCATGACCTTTGCTAAAATAGGACATATTGAGCGCCTGAAATTTGCCGGAACGGAAATGAATCAACACTCCGGCAAAACATAGGCCACTCGGAGGTGTAACCTGCAAACATGACCAGCCACTTGGGAAAGCACATATCCTATTTGAGCAACACAAGATATACATTTCAAAATATCTTATTGGACTCATATTGACATGAGCATTCAATAAGCAAAACCAAATCGTAAAATAAAGAAGTATTCAAATGAGCATGCGTTCAATAAGCAAAAGTAAATCATCTCTTGCGTCCATACATCGTCAAATATTATCACTAATACATCCCGAATAGTATCATGCATATAACATCAGTAATACAACTAAAACCCTAGCGAACGACGGGTATCGGCGCGGGCGGTGGTCACCCAAAGAGAAGGAACCATCACAGGATCATAGCTCCAGTGAGATCCCTGGAGAACCTGCCAGGTATTGGAGAACCTGTGCTCCAACGCAACCAAGTAGCGACGAACGTGCGCATCCTCCTCGCTGACAAGGTGACGTACCACCTCCGCGGGGTCCTCAAGCCTCTGGGTCATCAGTGGCCCATGCGACCTCCACCAAAGAAGGTTCAGGTCAACGACGGACTGACTCCTCACCAAGCTGCGCCCCCGGTAGGTAGCACCTCCCAGTACCAGCCCGGCGGAGCCCAGTCCCAGACATGGCCCATCTGGTTAAGCAGGTGTCCTCCGCCGAGTCAACGACGAGGATGCCGGATAGGCATCGTTGACGTCGATGTGGGAATAATTGCTTTAACTAAAAAATAACAACAAATGTGACATGTTCAACTAGCTCTATTAATTCAACTAGTTCTTACTAAAAATAAAACTTACTATAAATAAAAATAAACTAGTGCCTAATTAGTACCTAGTTCTTGCTAACTAATTAGTACCTAGGAACTACTACCCTAATTACCATCTAATTAGATGAACCTAGGTGTGGAAAGTGATAGCGGATAATCCGAAATATCTGATATTCGTATTTGATCAGATATTCCAATTATCCAACTTAAAAGTCAAATAAGTGGTCAAATTTTACTCTTTTTATGATTAATCTTAGAAATTATTATGCATTACAATAGTGTTTATTCACAAACCTATTTATCATTGACTTATTGTATGTCACAAGTTGAATACTTCATGTCACATAGCTAGCTATTGACTAATACACTTAAGCAATATGTCGCTATTAATCGTATCCGTTCCGAATAAAGAAAACATCCGAGCCGCATCTGTATCCGATAACATCCGTATTCGCATTCGTATTCGTTTTGCAAATATCAAAACAGAAGTGGTCAAAGCACTATCTGCTCAGCATCCGATTCGTTTCCACCCCTAGATGAACCATAACTAATTTGATGCAATTAAAATTTGAAGAACCCTAGGCAGAGGTAGGGGAGGGGGAGGAGCAGGCGTGCTCACCTCGGGTGCCTGCGACGAAGGAGGGTCAGGCAGCATCGAGGTTGGGCTCGGGGCTCGGGGGCGCGGCGGAGGGCGGGGACGGGGGCGGCGTCGAATCCACGGTCGGGGGCGGCGTTGAGGGTGTGCGGAGAGCGACGAGAGAGCGTGCGGCGGGCGACGGTGGTTTGAATCCTACATAGTTGAAAAAATGTAGTTTCTTAGAATAATGTAGGTTATGATCGAACCCTAGCTAGGACAGATTAGGTATGAAGCCTAGTTAATTCGTATGAAGCCTAGGTTTTGAAATTTAGCTAGGTTTTAAAGTTAGGAAAAAAATTTAGCTAGGTTTTTAATTAGGTGTAGTTAATAGAATTTAGGTGTTTTAAGTGTATTTAAAAGAGTTTGAGGTGTTTTAGTTGTTTTAGGTGTAGTTAATAGAATTTTAGTTGTTTTAGTTGTTTTAGGTGTAGTTAACAGAATTCTAAGTATTTTTTTAGTTAAAGCAATTGTTGTTATTTTTTTAGTTAAAGCAATTTTTCCTGTTATATGCAAATTTGCAGTGGACATGTCATATTTTGAACATGTCATATTTTTCCGAGTGGCCTATATTTTGCCAGAAATGTCGATCCGTTTACGTTCTGGCAAATTTTAGGCACTCGATATGTCCTGCTTTTAGCAAAGGTCATGCCGAATTTTGCTAAGTGTTTATTAATTTTGTTTTCATAATTAAGCATTTTGTTCTCGACGTCGATGATGCTACCCCTCATCCTCGTCGTCGACTCGGCGGAGGACTCCTGCTTGAGCCGAGGGGCCATGTTCGGGACTGGGCTCCGCCGGGCTGGTACTGGGTTGTGTTACCTTCTGGTGAGCATAGCTTAGTGAGGAGCCAGCCCATCATCGACCCGGAGCTTCTTTGGTGTCGGTCACGCGGGTCTGCATCGGTGCAGAGGCTTGAGTCCCCCGCGCAGGTGGTACAGCACCGTGTCATGGAGGAGAACGCGCACGTCCAGCGCTACATGGTTGCGTTGGCAAACGGCCAGTTCTCCAATACCTGGTAGATTCTTTCGGGATCTCACCGGAGCTATGATCCGGTGATGGTTCCTTCTCTTTGGGTGTCCACCGCGGCCTACTAAACCTAGAGGAGCTATTATTCAAGATGTATTAGTGATATTCAATGATGATCTTTGCTACAAACTACTATATATGCATTCGATGATGGATTATATTATGATCTTTGCTACAAACTAGGTTCGATGATGATCTTTGCTACAAACTACAACAAACTACAAATTTTAGGTGTTTTAGTTGTTATATGATGATCTTTGCTACAAACTACTATATATGTATTCGATGATGGATTATTAATTACCTATTAGGAAATGTCTGACGACGAAAGGGAATTTGCTATGTGCGAGTACTGCAAAGATGAGCGCGGTCTGTACGACAGGCCTCACCTGGTAGAAGGTCGGCGCTTCAGCATGAAGCTCCAAGAGACCTTCGATGTTGAAACGGTACGCAACGACGACAAGTGTTTTTTATTGCACGACTTCTCTGCTTCTTCAACGTGTAATTTCCGTCTTTTACAATTCGATTAGCTTATCCCATGCCATGCAAGATGCTATGTCTTGGAGAAGATGGGATTTGAAGATCATGAAAGCATGGAGACAAAGATAATTCAACTAAGGACCCATCATGGTTATGATTTTGCTGTAAATCTATACAATTCCGTGAACTCATCCAATTTTGGTTGCTTGAATTGGGAAGCCCTTTGCAAGGTGTATGATTTTCATGAGGGTATGCTTCTCACCTTCGATCTTGGTGATCCTGACATCGACGAAAATAATATGACCATTTGGGTCCTTGTTGACACGCTTCCAGTTCTACCGCTGTGTGAGTTTCTCAAACATATTTATTAAGTAATTTATATTGTTTATTTCAAAATATTTGACAGCTTATTTTCATTCTTCAAAAAATGTACGGAAAATGGTAGACAGAACCTACTACTACAATGATGAAGTACAATTAACTTATAAGGAGAAAGATGGTCTTATCACATTTTTACTAATCTTGAGAATTACAATAGCTATTATCAAACTCCTCCACATTATGGTCAATACGTGCCACTAGTGCACGTGTTGAACTACGGTAACATCAATGGAGATAGCATGGTAAGATTTTCTACTATTACGACATCCGTGCATATTTTGCATAAATTCTTCTAAAACTAAACTACATTTCTAACTACAAAGTTATTACTATGTTATTACTACGTTGATGTTATGAGCTTAGGGCCACCACGGCCAGGTCAGGTGCAGTATCCACATCACTCCTGTCCATACCGGATTTCGAAAAGCGAGGAAGCCATGATAATAAATGATTTCAAAAAAAATTGAACCATCGTAGAGAGCTACTTGGAAGCAACATTGTGCGTAGGCCAAGACTTGGAGACAGGATGATCTCCGTTCTTTATTATGGAGAGTCAATTTTCCTTAATGGAGAGCCAATGCCTATCTTGTTTTATGATATTTTACCTAAGAGAGGGTAGAGTAGGTCCTATGAGAGGAGTAGGTCATAGCTAGAATGTATTATTATGTGCTACAATGTGTTAGAGTTGATGACGATGAGGAGGAGTTGTGATTATGATTAGTGACCAACTTGTTATATGATGTCTCATTGACGAACATTGTTTGGTGGTGATGACAACCCGTAATGAATATGCTATTTAAACAGAGTAGTTCATGATGAGTTGTTATTGTATAAAAGATCTATCTGTTTAAACATGTACAACGCCAAAATGCTAAAAAAACATAAATTTTAGCAGTGACGCGGGCCAAAATATTACCAGCAGCGCACATTTACCAGTAGCGCTATTCAGTGTCGCGCTACTACTATCTGAACTTACCAGTAGTGTTGGCCTAAACAAGCTCTATTGCTACGAAATAGCTGTAGCGCCGTAGCAGTAGCGCTGGCGCCCGTGCTACTAGTAGCTCAAAAACCAGCGCTACTGGTAAGGTTTTCCCTAGTAGTGAGCGCTTTTATCTTCAGGCGCGCTACTGCTGCAATTGTATTTGTAGCACTGTTTACGCAAACGCGCTACTGCTACTTAGCACTAGCGTGCTTTTTTACTACTAAAGTTATGTGTATAAGGTTTTCCCTAGTAGTGCTACCACAGATGCCTTTCAGATAGTTCCCAGAGGCCAGAGGTCTACTGCAGTGCCCATGGCTGACACTAGAGTTACTACTTCAGCACCAGCAGCTACAGCTTCAGTGCCACTTGCAGTTGCCACTCCACCAGCTCCAACAACGTCTACAGATGGTTTCGTCCTTGGAGTCCTCTCAACACCACCTCCCGAAGACCAATCCTAGAGATGCATAGCACTATGCATTTTCAAACTTTTTGGTAACTTGTTGCCAAAGGGGAGAAATGTATAGATAGGCTTCGAGATAGAGTGTTTTTGCCTCTTTGGTCTTTTGCTATTTGGTTGATACTTCTGTGTGCGCTTGTTTAATACTCTTTATGTTTGTGTGGGATATACTTGTATGATCATGTGTTTGATCATATCCCACCTTAATGCTTTCTTGGGTGATATTATCTTTTATATCTCATATATGATCATTCACTTTGCTTGGTGATGAGTGCATGTTTTTACTTTATATCATTTTGAGCGCTCCACCAAGATGTATGTGACATGGAAGAGTAACCCATGATCCTAATCGATTGTGCATTTGCATTCAAAAGCAAATTTCAGATAATGGACAAATTTAAAGGGAGCTCTTGCTTATCACATACTTCTCAAAGCGACAATGTATTTCAATCTTATTATCATTTGTCAAAGCTTTGATCTGTATGTTGTCATCAATTACAAAAAAGGGGGAGATTGAAATGCAACTATCCCTAGGTGGTTTTGGTAAATCCTAACAACATGTAGCCCATTGAACTAATGCTATTTCAAGATGATCATTTCAGAAAGTTCAATGATTGGCATGGCATGGATTAGGAATGTGGACCCCTCAAAATGCTAAGGACACACATTGGCTCAAGCTCAAAAAAGCCAATACTATTAAAAGGGGATGAGGTGTTGCTTAATGGCTTGCTTGCTCAAAATGCTTAGTCATATGCTCCAAAAGCCCTCAACCACTTTCTCATATCCACATATGTCCCAAACCAAAAGTCAAACTCAGCCCCACCGAAATTATCTATCCAGCGCCACCGAGTTCTCTTAACATGGCCATTGCCAGAAACCCTAGTCATTTCGGTCTCACCGATAGGGATCTTAGTCTCACTGAGATGGGATTACAAACACTCTGTTTCCCTTCATAACGTTTCAGTCCAACCGAGATGAGCGATTGGTCCCATCGAGTTCGGAATGCAAACTCTCTGTTTCCCTTTCGTAACGTTTCGGTTTCACTGAAATCAGCGATTCGGTCCCACCGAGCTTGCCTGACCAACTCTCTGTTTGCCTATTATAGAAATCGGTCCTACCGAGTTTATGTGATCAGTCTCACCGAGATTACGTTATGCCCTAACCCTAATGAAATCGGTGTCACGGAGTTTACATGTCAGTCCCACCGAAAATCCTAACGTTCACATTTTGAACTAAATCGATCTGACCGAGTTTCATGATTCGGTCCCACCGAGTTTGATAAATTGTTTGTAATGGTTAGATTTTGTGTGGAGACTATTTATACCCCTCCACCCACTCTTCATTCGTGGAGAGAGCTATCAGAACCTGCCTACACTTCTACCATTCATTTTCTGAGAGAGAACCACCTACTCATGTGTTGAGACCAAGATATTCCAATCCAACCAAAAGAATCTTGATCTCTAGCCTTCCACAAGTTGCTTTCCACTCAAATCATCTTTCCACCAAATCCAAATTTGTGAGAGAGAGTTGAGTGTTGGGGAGACTATCATTTGAACCACAAGAGCAAGGAGTTCATCATCAACACACCATCTATTACCTTTTGGAAAGTGGTGTCTCCTGGATTGGTTAGGTGTCACTTGGGAGCCTCCGTGAAGATTGTGGAGTTGAACCAAGAATTTTGTAAGGGCAAGGAGATCGCCTACTTCGTGAAGATCTACCCTAGTGAGGCAAGTCCTTCGTGGGCGATGGCCATGGTGGGATAGACAAGGTTGCTTCTTCGTGGAACCTTGGTGGGTGGAGCCCTCCGTGGACTCGCGCAGCCGTTACCCTTCTTGGGTTGAAGTCTCCATCAACGTGGATGTATGATAGCACCACCTATCGGAACCACGCCAAAAATCTCGGTGTCTACATTGCGTTTGCTCCCTCCAGAGTCCTCCCTTTACCTTCATGTGCAAAGTTTTACATTCCAATGCTATACTCTTAGAGTTGCATGTGTATGTTGATTGCTTGACTTGTGTTAAGTTGCTAAAATCTGCCAACACTTAAAATTAGGAAAAGGGTAGATTTTTATTTGGTCAAGTAGTCTAATCACCCCCCTCTAGACATACTTTCGATCTTACAGGTGTGTCCCCAAATCTATTTCTCTAGGTCTAGCATTTGTTTCCATAGGTTTATCATGTTATGTTGTGCGTCTTGGTAATGTTGCTCTAGTGCGTACCAAGGGAGGTTAGCCATCCCCACCTCAATGGAGTGTGTGAGATGCTGAAATTTGGGGTGGGCTTTAGGCCCATCTAGCAATTTCTGAAAAATCTCTGAGGGCCCATGTGGGTTATATGGCACTAGGTGTAGTGGGAAGTTTAGTCCCACCCCGCTAGTGGAGAAGGAGTTGGACCTCTTTATAAGTCTTTATCTTCTACATGCTATTGGAGCTTGAGAATAGAAGAGGCCCTCGCGCACTCCTCCTCCGCTGCCCGCCACGCCTCGTCACGACGCGCCGCGGGTTGCGGGATTGAGCCGAGGCGAGGCCACACCTACGCGCTTATTTTTGCCAGTCACTAACGGAGACTTTCTGACAGCTGGGCCACGATCTGAGAAGTCGGATCGTGCGCTGTCACGGACTCAGACGTGGGTCGAGCCCACGGCTCTCCACGCTGACGCGCCTATGTAAGTGTGCGGTGTCTCCTAATCCTAGCTGCCATGAACATATCACATCTGCTCACTGCTACCTCTTGAGCACTGCGTTGGTTTTCCCTTGAAGAGGAAAGGGTGATGCAGCAAAGTAGCATAAGTATTTCACTCAGTTTTTGAGAACCAAGGTATCAATCTAGTAGGAGACTACACGCAAGTCCCTCGTACCTACACAAATAAATAAGAACCTCGCAACCAATGCAATAAAGGGGTTGTCAATCCCTTCATGGTCACTTACGAGAGTGAGATCTGATAGAGATAATAAGATAAATTTTTTTGGTATTTTTATGATATAGATTGAAAGTAAAGATTGCAAAATAAATTGGAAACTTATATGATAAAAGTTAGACCCGGGGGCCATAGGTTTCACTAGTGGCTTCTCTCAAGATAGCATAAGTATTACGGTGGGTGAATAAATTACTGTCGAGCAATTGGTAGAAAAGTAAATAATTATGAGAATATCTAGGCATGATCATGTATATAGGCATCACATCCGCGACAAGTAGACCAAAACGATTCTGCATCTACTACTATTACTCCACACGTCGACCGCTATCCAGCATGCATCTAGAGTATTAAGTTCATAAGAACAGAGTAACGCATTAGGCAAGATGACATGATGTAGAGGGATAAACTCAAGCAATATGATATAAACCCCATCTTTTTATCCTCGATGGAAACAATACAATACGTGCCTTGCTACCCCTGCTGTCAGTGGGAAAGGACACCGCAAGATTGAACCCAAAACTAAGCACTTCTCCCAATGCAGGAAAGATCAATCTAGTAGGCCAAACCAAACTGATAATTCGAAGAGACTTGCAAAGATAACCAATCATACACAAAATATTTCAGAGAAGAATCAAATATTGTTCATATATAAACTTGATCATAAACCCACAATTCATCGGATCTCGACAAACACACCGCAAGAGGAGTTACATCGAATAGATCTCCAAGAAGATCGAGGAGAACATTGTATTGAGATCCAAAGAGAGAGAAGAAGCCATCTAGCTAATAAATATGGACCCAAAGGTCTGTGGCAAACTACTCACACATCATTGGAGAGGCTACGGTGTTGATGTAGAAGCCCTCCGTGATCGATTCCCCTTCTGACGGAGCTTCGGAAAAGGCCCCAAGATGGGATCTCTTGGGTACAGAAGGTTGCGGCGGTGGAAATAGGGTTTTGTGGTGCTCCTGGATGTTTTTGGGGTATATGGATATATATATAGGAGGAAGAAGTAGGTCGGTGGAGCTGCGAGGGGCCCACGAGGGTGGGGGCCGCCCAAGGGGGGCAGGCACGCCTCCCCACCTCGTGGCCACCTCATTTCTTTCTTGACGTCTACTACAAGTCCCCTGGATCACGTTTGTTCCAAAAATAACTCTCCCGAAGGTTTCATTCCGTTTGATATTCCTTTTCTATGAAACACTGAATTAGGCAAAAAACAACAATTTGCACTGGGCCTTGGGTTAGTAGGTTAGTCCCAAAAGTAATATAAACGTGTATAATAGATCCCATTAAACATCCAAAACAGATAATGTAATAGCATGGAACAGTCAAAAATTATAGATACGTTGGAGACGTATCAAGCATCCCCAAGCTTAATTCCTGCTCGTCCTCGAGTAGGTAAATGATAAAAACATGAATATTCAGATCCGAAATATTCAAGACAAAAGTTTAATATTGACATAAAAATAATAATACATCAAGCAAACTAAGCAATCATGTCTTCTCAAAATAACATGGCAAAAGAAAGTTCATCCCTACAAAATCATATAGTTTGATCATGCTCCATTTTCGTCAACAAGAATGCTCTCGTCTTGCACAACCCCGATGAAAAGCCAAGCAGTTGTTTCATACTTTAGTAATCTCAAACTGTTTTCAACTTTCACGCAACCCATGGATATAGCACTATCGGTGGAATAGAATATAATGATGGGGGTTATGTGGAGAAGACAAAAAAAAGGAGAAAGTCTCACGTTGACGCGGCTAATCAACGGGCTAGGGAGATGCCCATCAATTGATGTCAATGCAAGGAGTAGGGATTTCCAAGCAACAGATGCACTAGTGCTATAAATGTATGAAAGCTCAACAAAGGAAACTAAGTGGGTGTGCATCCAACTTGCTTGCTCACAAAGACCTAGGGCATTTGAGGAAGCCCATTGTTGGAATATACAAGCCAAGTTCTATAATAAAAATTCCCACTAGTATATGAAAGTGACAAAACAAGAGACTCTCTATCATAAAGATCATGGTGCTACTTTGAAGCACAAGTGTGGAAAAAGAGGATAGTAGCATTGTCCCTTTTTATTTCCTTTTTTCTTTTTTTGGGCCTTTCCTTTTCTTATTTGGCCTTTCTCTTTTTTTATTTGGGACAATGCTCTATTAATGATGATCATCACACTTCTATTTATTTACAACTCAATGACTACAACTCGATAGTAGAACAAAATATGACTCTATATGAATGCCTCCGGCGGTGTACCGAGAAGGGCAATGAATCAAGAGTGACATGTATGATAAATTATGCATGGTGGCTTTGCCACAAATACGATGTCAACTACATGATCATGCAAAGCAATATGACAATGATGAAGCATGTCATAAATGAAACGGTGGAAGTTGCATGGCAATATATCTCGGAATGGCTATGGAAATGCCATGATAGGTAGGTATGGTGGCTGTTTTTAGGAAGATATAAGAGGTTTATGTGTGATAGAGTGTATCATATCACGGGGTTTGGATGTACCGGCGAATTTTGCACCAACTCTCAAGGTGAGAAAGGGCAATGCACGGTACCGAAGAGGCTAGCAATGATGGAAATTACCATGCTGTTCTAAAGGACTCTGAAAATAATATAAGTGAAGCATGAGAGATCAATAATTTCTATAAAATAAAAGCACTACCGTGCTCTAAAAGATATAAGTGAAGCACTAGAGCAAAATTATCTAGCTCAAAAGATATAAGTGAAGCACATAGAGTATTCTAATAAATTCCAATTCATGTTTCTCTCCCAAAAGGTGTGTACAACAAGGATTATTGTGGTAAACTAAAAAGCAAAGACTCAACTCATACAAGACGCTCCAAGCAAATCACATATCATGTGGTGAATAAAAATATAGCCTCAAGTAAAGTTACCAATAGACGAAGACGAAAGAGGGGATGCCTTCTGGGGCATCCCCAAGCTTAGGCTTTTGGTTGTCCATGAATTTTACCATGGGGTTCCTTGGGAATCCCCAATCTTAGTCTCTTTCCACTCCTTATTCCATAATCCATCAAATCTTTACCCAAAAATTGAAAACTTCACAACACAAAACTCAACAGAAAATCTCATGAGCTCCGTTAGTATAAGAAAACAAACCACCACTTAACATACTGTAATGAACTCATTATTTATTTATATTGGTGTTAAACCTACTGTATTCCAACTTCTCTATGGTTCATACTCTCCAGTACTAGCCATAGAATCATCAAAATAAGCAAACAACACACGAGAAACAGAATCTGTCAAAAACAGAACAGTCTATAGTAATCTGTAGGTTTCGAATACTTCTGTAACCACAAAAATTATGAAATAAATTGGTGGACATGAGGAATTTGTCTATTAATCATCTGCAAAAAGAATAAACCTAATCGGACTCTCCAGTAAAAATGGAAGCAAATCTCGTGAGCGCTAAAGTTTCTACTTTTTACAGCAAGATCGCTAAAACTTCCCCCAAGTCTTCCCGAAGGCTATACTTGGCACAAACACTAATTAAAAGCATAAAATCACATCTAAACAGAGGCTAGATGAATTATTTATTACTAAACAGAATAAAAAAAACAAGAAACAAAAATAAAATTGGGTTGCCTCCCAACAAGCGCTATCGTTTAACGCCCCTACCTAGGCATAAAAGCAAGAATAGATCTAGGTATTATCATCTTTGGTATGCAATCCATAAGTGGCTCTAATAATAGATTCATAAGGTAATTTAATTTTCTTTCTAGTAAAGTGTTCCATGCCTTTCCTTAACGGAAATTGGAATATAATATTCCCTTCTTTCATATCAATAATTGCACCAATCGTTCTAAGGAAAGGTCTACCAAGAATAGTAGGACATGTAGGATTGCAATCAATATCAAGAACAATGAAATCTACGCGCACATTATTTTAAGGAAATATGCCCTAGAGGCAATAATAAAGTTATTATTTATTTCCTTAATTCATGATAAATGTTTATTATTCATGCTAGAATTGTATTAACCGGAAACATAATACATGTGTGAATACATAGACAAACAGAGTGTCACTAGTATGCCTCTACTTGACTAGCTCGTTGATCAAAGATGGTTAAGTTTCCTAACCATAGACATGAGTTGTCATTTCATTAACGGGATCACATCATTAGGAGAATGATGTGATTGACTTGACCCATTCCGTTAGCTTAGCACTTGATCGTTTAGTTTGTTGCTATTGCTTTCTTCATGACTTATGAGATTATGCAACTCCCGTTTATCGGAGGAACACTTTGTGTGCCAACAAACGTCACAACATAACTGGGTGATTATAAAGGTGCTCTACAGGTGTCTCCAAAGGTACTTGTTGGGTTGGCGTATTTCGAGATTATGATTTGTCACTCCGATTGTCGGAGAGTTATCTCTGGGCCCACTCGGTAATGCACATCACTATAAGCCTTGCAAGCATTGCAACTAATGAGTTAGTTGCGGGATGATGTATTACGGAACGAGTAAAGAGACTTGCCGGTAACGAGATTGAACTAGGTATTGAGATACCGACGATCAAATCTCGGGCAAGTAACATACCGATGACAAAGGGAACAACGTATGTTGTTATGCGGTCTGACCGATAAAGATCTTCGTAGAATATGTAGGAGCCAATATGGGCATCCAAGTCCCGCTATTGGTTATTGACCAGAGAGGTGTCTCGGTCATGTCAACATAGTTCTCGAACCCGTAAGGTCCGCACGCTTAACGTTCGTTGACGATATAGTACTTTATGAGTTATGTATGTTGATGACCGAATGTTGTTCGCAGTCCGAGATGAGATCACGGACATGACGAGGAACTCCGGAATGGTCCGGAGATAAAGTTTGATATATGGAATAATAGTGTTTGGTCACCGGAAGGGGTTCCGGATGTTTCCCGAAATGTTTGGGTACGAGAACACTTTATTTGGGCCAAAGGGGAAAGCCCACAAGGTTTTTGGAAAGCGCAAAAGGAAGTTTTGCGGAGTCCAGGGGCCAGACGCCAAGGTCCCTGGCGTGTGGGTCCAGACGCCCGGAACCCTAGCGTCTGGCCCTGGAGTCCGAGAAGGACTCTTGCCTTTCGGCTGAAACCGACTTTGTGGAGGCTTTTACTCCAAGTTTCGACCCCAAGGCTCAACATATAAATAGAGGGGTAGGGCTAGCACCCAAGACACATCAAGAAACACCAAGCCTTGTGCCGGCAACCCCGTACCCTCTAGTTTATCCTCCGTCATAGTTTTCGTAGTGCTTAGGCGAAGCCCTGCGGAGATTGTTCTTCACCAACACCGTCACCACGCCGTCGTGCTGCCGAAACTCATCTGCTACTTCGCCCCTCTTGCTAGATCGAGAAGGCGAGGACGTCACCAAGCCGAACGTGTGCAGAACTCGGAGGTGCCGTGCTTTCGGTACTTGGATCGGTCGGACGTGAAGACGTACGACTACATCAACCGCGTTGATATAACGCTTCCGCAAATGGTCTACGAGGGTACGTAGACAACACTTTCCCCTCTCGTTGCTATGCATCACCTTCATCTTGCGTGTGCGTAGGAATTTTTTTGAAATTACTACGTTACCCAACATTATTCCTATTTGCACCAATAAGAACATCATTAATCCTTCCCATAGGTTTCTTAATTATGGAATCCGCAAGGTGCAAATTTAGAGAACAATCATCAAATTCACGGAAACCTAACACATCACACAAAGTTTTTGAAATCGTGGAAATGCTAACACCCAAATCACATAAAGCATAGCATTCATGATCTTTAATTTTAATTTTAATAGTAGGTTCCCACTCATCATGAAGTTTTCTAGGGATAGAGACTTCTAATTCAAATTTTTCTTCATAAGATTGCATTAAAGCATCAATGATATATTTGGTAAAATCGTTATTTTGAATATAAGCATGCGGAGAATTTAGCACAGATTGCAACAAGGAAATACAATCTGTCAAAGAGCAATTATCATAATTAAATTCCTTGAAATCCAAAATAGTGGGCTCATTACTATGTAAAGTTTTGACCTCTTTAATCCCACTTTTATTATTTTTTGCATCAAAATCTAAAAACTCTGAATCATTGGGACGCCTTTTAACTAAAGTTGACTCGTCTCCAGTCCCATAATAATCAAGATTCATATGCTAAACAAAGATTTAATAGGAGACACATCAATCACTTTTAGATCTTCATCATTATTATCATCAAAACTAGAAGAACATGCTTTTATAAAGCAATCTTTTTTGGCACGCATCCTAGTGTGGTTCTTTCTTTGCACTCATCAATGGAAATTCTAATGGCTTTGAGAGACTCGTTGATATCATGCTTAGGTTGAATAGATCTAAGTTTCAAAGAATCAACATCAAGAGAAATTCTATCCACGTTCCTAGCCAACTCATCAATCTTAGACAATTTATCTTCAATCAAAGCATTGAAACTCTTTTGCGAACTAATAAATTCTTTAATACTAGATTCAAAATCAAAGGGCATCTTATTATTGTTTCCATAAGAATTGTTGTAGGAATTACCATAATTATTAGAGGAATTACTAGGATACGGCCTAGGATTAAAGTTTCCTCTATACACGTTGTTACCAAAATTGTTCCTACCAACAAAATTCACATCCATAGATTCATTATTATTCTCAATCAAGGTAGACAAAGGCATATCATTAGGATCAGAAGAAACACTCTTATTAGCAAACGGTTTCATAAGTTCATCCATCTTTCCACTCAAAACATAAATTTCTTATATAGCATGAACCTTTTTACTACTAAATATTTTCGTGTGCCATTGAGAATAATTAACCATAATATTATCTAGGAGTTTGGTAGCTTCTCCTAAAGTGATTTCCATAAAAGTGCCTCCTGCAGCCGAATCTAAAAGATTTCTAGAAGCAAAATTCAATCCAGCATAAAAATTTAGTATGATCATCCATAAATTAAAACCATGTGTAGGGCAATTACGTATCATTAATTTCATCCTCTCCCATGCTTGTGCAACATGCTCATGATCAAGTTGCTTAAAATTCATAATATCGTTTCTAAGAGATGATCTTAGCGGGAGGAAAATACTTAGAGATAAAAGCATCTTTGCACTTGTTCCAAGAATGAATACTATTTTTAAGCAAAGACGAAAACCAAGTTTTAGCATGATCTCTAAGTGAAAACGGAAATAGCTTCAATTTAACAATATCATTATCCACATCTTTCTTCTTTCGCATATCACACAAATCAAGAAAGCTATTTAGATGGGTAGCGGCATCTTCACTAGGAAGGCCAGAGAACGGATCTTTCATGACAAGATTCAGCAATGCAGTATTAATCTCACAAGATTCAGCATTGGTAAGAGGAGCAATCGGAGTGCTAATAAAATCATTATTGTTGGTATTGGAAAAATCACACAATTTAGTATTATCTTGAGTCATCATGACAAACAATCCAACACACAAGCACACAAGAAGCGAACGAAAAAGAGGCGAAAGGAAAAAGAGGAAGAATAAAACGGCTAGGGTGAAGTGGGGGAGAGGAAAACGAGAGGCAAATGGCAAATAATGTAATGCGAGGGATAAGAGTTTGTGATGGGTACTTGGTATGTCTTGACTTGTGCGTAGATCTCCCCGGCAACGGTGCCAGAAATGGCTTGTTGACAGGAGATCAAATCTTGACTTGACTTGGTGCAACCTCCCCAGCAACGGCGCCAGAAATCCTTCTTGCTACCTCTTGAGCACTGCATTGGTTTTCCCTTGAAGAGGAAAGGGTGATGCAGCAAAGTAGCATAAGTGTTTCCCTCAGTTTTTGAGAACTAGGGTATCAATCCAGTAGGAGACTACACGCAAGTCTTTCGTACCTACACAAACAAATAAGAACCTCGCAACCAACGCGATAAAGGGGTTGTCAATCCCTTCACGGTCACTTACGAGAGTGAGATCTGATAGAGATAATAAGATAAATATTTTTGATATTTTTATGATATAGATTGAAAGTAAAGATTGCAAACTAAATTGGAAACTTATATGATAAAAGATAGACCCGGAGACCATAGGTTTCACTAGTTGCTTCTCTCAAGATAGCATAAGTATTACGGTGGGTGAATAAATTACTGACGAGCAATTGATAGAAAAGCGCATAATTATGAGAATATCTAGGCATGATCATGTATATATGCATCACATCTGCGACAAGTAGACCGAAACGATTCTGCATCTACTACTATTACTCCACACGTCGACCCCTATCCAGCATGCATCTAGAGTATTAAGTTCATAAGAACAGAGTAACGCATTAGGCAGGATGACATGATGTAGAGGGATAAGCTCAAGCAATATGATATAAACCCCATCATTTTATCCTCGATGGCAACAATACAATACGTGCCTTAATGCCCCTGCTATCAGTGGGAAAGGACACCGCAAGATTGAACCCAAAGCTAAGCACTTCTCCCATTGCAAGAAAGATCAATCTAGTAGGCCAAACCAAACTTGATCATAAACCCACAATTCATCGGATCTCGACAAACACACCGCAAAAAGAGTTACATCGAATAGATCTCCAAGAAGATCGAGGAGAACATTGTATTAAGATCCAAAGAGAGAGAAGAAGCCATCTAGCTAATAACTATGGACCCGAAGGTCTGTGGTAAACTACTCACACATCATCGGAGAGGATATGGTGCTGATGTAGAAGCCCTCCGTGATTGAGTCCCCCTCCGGCAGAGCTCCGGAAAAGGCCCCAAGATGGGATCTCTTGGGTACAAAAGGTTGCGGCAGTGGAAATAGGGTTTCGTGGTGCTCCTGGATGTTTTTGGGGTATATGGATATATATATAGGAGGAACAAGTAGGTCGGTGGAGCTGCGAGGGGCCCACGGGGGTGGGGGCGCGCCCAGGGGGGCAGGCGCACCTCCCTGCCTCATGGCAACCTCGTTTCTTTCTAGACATCTACTCCAAGTCCCCTAGATCACGTTTTTTTTCCAAAAATAACACTCCCGAAGGTTTCATTCCGTTTGGTTTCCGTTTGATATTCCTTTTCTGCGAAACACTGAAATAGGCAAAAAACAACAATTTGCACTGGCCTTGGGTTAGTAGGTTAGTCCCAAAAATAATATAAAAGTGTATAATAAAGCAAATTAAACATCCAAAACAGATAATATAATAGCATGGAACAATAAAAAATTATAGATACGTTGGAGATGTATCACTCACGCCCACCGCCGTTCGTTTGCTGCCGCTGCCGCTAGTGACTCCATCCCATCCGCCGCGTACATGATCGACGGGAGAGCAGGTCTCCGAAACCCTGCCCCTCCAATTCCTGTATGGGAGAGGGGAAAATAGGTTTTTGGGAAGCGACCACGTGACTGCTCGCCTCCGATCCACTACTTCCTCTATGTTCGCGTCGCCTTCATCATCCCCATGTCCACCGATGCTGAACGTGCCGCCACCGAGAAGCTCGAGATCGACAAGAAGGCAGCCGAGGACGCCTCTGCTTCCTCCACCACCGCGGCTTCTTCTGCATGGCCTACTGGAGGGTATAACACGTTTATCCCACTCATGTTTACTTTCGTATTAGTAGTATAGCAATATGTGTAGATGTGTCTACTGTTTGCGTAGTACGTGCTTGCTTAGATCAGAATCAGTATGTTGTTAATTTAGTCAATGCCATACTAGTGATTTATCTATGGATTAAATTAGTCAAAAAATTGCCTATTTTCTCAGCAATCCAAAAACCTATTGTGTGTAGGAATTTTTCGGCAAGTGGCTTTGCCGCTGCACTGAAATCGGATAAGTTTACGAGTACGTACTTTAAGCGTTGGCAGACTAAGGCCACTTTATGGTTCATGGCTCTAAACGTGTTCTGGGTCACCGGTGTCTCCACGGGAACGATTGCTCCTTAACGGGAGAAGGCATTCAGGGAGGCCACCATTGTGTTTCTCGGAGCAGTTCTTAGCGTGATCGGAGATAAATTGGTCGATGTATATTTACATGTGCATGTCGCCAAGGACTTGTGGGAGGCGCTCGAATCTAAGTTTGGGGCCACCGATGCTGGGAGCGAGATGTATATTATAGAGAAGTTCCACGATTACAAGATGGTTGAAAACCGTCTTGTATTGGAGCAGGCTCATGAGATAATATGCATCGTTAAGGAGCTTGAGCTTATTAAGTGTGATTTACCAGGCAAGTTTGTCGGGGGCTGCATAATCGCTAAGCTCCCTAATTCCTGGAGGAACTTTGCCACCACTCTGAAACATTAGAGGCGTGAATTCTCAGTGGAGGATGTCATTGGCCATCTGAGTGTTGATAAGAATTCAAGGACAAAGGACTCACACAGAAAAGGCACCGAAGGGACTTCTGTCGCCAACATGGTGAACCAGAGGAACTTCAACTCCCACAAGCCCAACGGAAAGAACGGTTTCCAACACAATACCGACTTTAAGATGAAGGGTAAGAAGACCTTCAAGAAGAACAAGAAGGATGAGGGTTGCTTTACTTGTGCTTTGGTTGAACATTGGGCCAACAAGTGCCCAAACAAGTTTAAGAAGTCAGGACATGACTCCAAGTCTGTCAACATGATTATGGGAAACAATGAGAATGGTGCATCTAGGTACGGTAATTTATTTACTATTTTTTCAGTGTTTCAGCCTACCGATTGATGGGTGGACATAGGGGCAGGTGTTCATGTGTGTGCTGACATTTCATTGTTCACTTCTTACCAAGTCACAGGGCACAGGTCCGTATTGATGGGGAATGGCGCGAGTGCTTCTGTTCATGGTGTTGGCACGGTCGATCTGAAGTTTACTTCGGAAGGATCGTGCAACTGAAGAATGTGCAACATGTCCTCGCCATCAAGAAGAACCTCGTTAGTGGCTCCCTTCTATGTAGAGAAGGGTTTAAGTTGGTCTTCGAGTCTAATAAATTAGGTGTTACTAAATATGGACTATTTATTGGAAAAGGTTATGAGAGCGAAGGGATGTTCCACCTTTCCCTCGTATTTTTTTGTAATAAAGTCGTGAACCATATTCATTTGTGTGGTAATGAATCTAAAGTTTGGCATTCATGTCTTTGTCACATTAGTTTTGGTGTTATGACGCGGCTAGCTAAGTTGGATTTAATCCCGAGTTTCACTTTAGTCAAAGGTTCTAAGTGCCTTTCATGTGTGCAAGCTAAGCAACCTCGCAAGCCTCACAAGGTTGCGGAGGAGAGACACTTGGCACCATTAGGACTCATACATTCTGATCTTTGTGAGACGAATGGTGTGTTGACTAAACGTGGAAAGAAATACTTCATGACATTGATAGATGATTCCACTAGATATTGCTATGTTTATCTATTAAATACTAAAGATGAGGCTCTACACTACTTTAAAATCTATAAGGCAGAAGTTGAGAATCAACTTGAAAAGAAAATTAAACGAGTCCGATCAGATCGTGGTGGAGAGTACTTCTCGAGTGAGTTTGATTCCTTTTTTTTGTAGAACACGACATTATTCATGAGAGGACGCCTCCCTATTCACCCCAGTCAAACGGGGTTGTCGAGCGGAAAAACCATACTCTAACTGATTTGGTTAACGCCATGTTAGATACATCGGGTTTATCCAAGGCAGGGTGGGGGCAGGCTATATTGACGGCATGTCATGTCCTAAAGAAAGTTATGACAAAGGATAATGAGATCTCTCCCTATGAGAAATGAGCGAAGAGAAGGAAAACACTCTCGTACTTGCGTACTTGGGGCTGTTTGGCAAAAGTCAATGTGCCGATCCCCAAAAAGCGTAAGCTTGGACCCAAGACTGTGGACTGCGTTAATTTGGGCTACGCTAAGAACAACGTTGGCTATAGATTTCTAGTAGTGAAATCTGAGGTACCTGACCAGAAGGTCGGTACAATTATGGAGTCTAAGGATGTTACATTCTTTGACGATATTTTTCGTATGAGAGATATGCAAAGCACTTCTAGACAGGAGTATGAGGAGACTCCTGAGCCTGCCATTCCTCTAGAATATTATGAACGAACACGTGATGGAAATCATGAGGAGGATGACAAGGAAACCCTTGGTAGGGGCAAAAGACAAAGGACTGCAAAGACCATTGGGGATGATTTCTTCGTGTACCTCATGGATGATACTCCCACTTCTATTTCAGAAGCGTATGCCTTTCCAGAAGCTGACTACTGGAAGGATGCGGTCCGTAGCGAGATGGATTCCATCATGGCTAACAGGACATGGGAGATCACTGACCGTCCATATGGTTGCAAACCATTGGTATGTAAGTGGGTATTCAAGAAGAAGCTTAGGCCTGATGGTACGATTGAAAAGTACAAGGCTAGGCTTGTGGCCAAGGGATATGACCAGAAAGAAGAGGAAGATTTCTTTGATACTTATTCACCTGTGGCTAGACTGACCACCATTCGATTATTACTCTCGTTGGCGGCCTCGCATGGTCTTCTAGTCCACCAGATGGATGTTAAGATGGCTTTTCTGAATGGAGAGCTAAACGAGGAAATCTACATGCAACAGCCAGATGGCTTTGTGATAGATGGTCAGGAAAGAAAGGTGTGTAGGTTGCTGAAATCTTTATATGGCCTGAAGCAAGCACCTTAGCAATGGCATGATAAGTTCAATACAACTCTGACATCTGTTGGTTTCGTTGCAAATGAGGCTGACAAATGTGTATACTATCGTCATGGTGGGGGCAAAGGAGTTATACCGTGCTTGTATGTTGATGACATACTGATATTCGGAACAAACCTCAAAGTCATTGAGGAGGTCAAATCGTTTCTATCTCAAAACTTTGAGATGAAAGACCTTGGTGTGGCTGATGTTATCTTGAACATCAAGCTACTGAGAGATAATGAGGGTGGGATTACACCTCTGCAATCCCACTATGTTGAGAAGGTGTTGAGTCGTTTTGGATATTCGGACTGCACACCATCTCAAACACCATATGATCCAAGTGTGTTGATTCAAAAGCATAAAGGCACGACTAAAGATCAATTGAGATACTCTCAAATCATTGGTTGTAACATCCCAAATTTTCAATTTGGAATGTTATACACTAGATCATAATTGCATATCATATTTTGTTGCATTTTGGTTGATCCTAGAAATTTCACGCAACTCAAGGACCCTCGGAGAGAGTTGGGGATTTCGTTATTTTCATATTTGAGTTGTCTCAAAATTTTCAAAATGGGATCATTTGATTTTATTTATTTTATCTTCAAGTATTTCTACAATAAAAATTATGAGAGAGGGAATAAAATGACTTCCCCAAAATAAAGAAATATTGGGGATTTAATAAAAAATCAAATAAGATTTTATTTGGTTTTATTTGAATTTAGGAAAAATGCGCGTTTTTCAAAATTGCATTTAGGCCCCAAATAAATGTTCATCCTGTGCGGCTTGATTTTAGAAGCCGGGGAAAATTTATTTCGGGATTTTTGGAGTCCATTTAGTATTTCTTTTGTTTTTTTTCAAACGTAATTATTTTAAAAAAAGTCCGAACCGACCTTGGGCCGTAACCGGCCAGGACTCCTCCTGGTTGGGCCTTTTTATAGCGCCCGAGGCCCCAGACCAAAGCCCAAGCCGCCCCCGCCCGAAACCCTAACCCTAGGCGCCCGCCGCCGCCGCCGCCGATTTTTCTCGAAAAATCGTTTGGTTGTCCGACGGTTTTATTCGTTTTTTTAGTTTCGGTTTTTTTAATAGATCGGTTTTCCGGTTTATTTAATTAGCGAGTGTTCATCCGTTCGTTCGTTTTAACGAACATTCGTCGTTTTTCTTTTTCTTAGATTAAATCTGCGATTTTTCTGATCGCGATCTCTGATCCGATTTTCGTTTTAGTCTAACTTTTCGCTCGTTTATCGGAATCAGGCGATTCAAGCGCCTAGAGTTTCTTCTCGAAACCCTATTTTCGTTTAGCCAATTTAAACAAGTTTTTGCCACTGTAAAAATTGCCCTAGATCCAAAATAGTAAATGAAGCCTGTTTCTTTTGCCGTTTGTCTTTCATTGCTTCGTTCGTTTTGATTCTTTTTGCCAACCGGAGTTCTTAAGTTGAACTTTCTGGTTCGATCTCTTATTTGAGTTTTACCTGTGCATTAGTTGAGTACTTATTGTATGCTTGTTTGTTTGCGATAGAGTACCCGGAGTGCGCTGCTTGCTACTTCGAATCGCTAGGTTTCCTAGATCATCGGCAAGGCAAGTAACACTTTGATCATACCTCCTACTACCCAGTTTTATTGCATTAGATCAATCCTCACACATTGCATGATTAGGATCTAATTAAATTGTGGGTTTGGGAAGTAGTTGAGGTAGTACCTATTACCTGTTATTATCAAACCTTTGGGAGTTACTTCTACGTTTGCTTATTATGCCATGCTATGCTAGTAGACGTGGATTGGGTGAGTGTATCCATGACAGATGTGAGATTGTTAATTAATGGTTTATTTAAGGTGGCAACTTAAACACAAATCTGGGTGGATTGAGGCACCTGGGTATTCCGGCGATTGCCTGTTTTTCTTTTGGACCGCCACCCAAGCTCAAAGGGATCATGAGATTATTCATGCTAGAAACTTCCATGTGCAGCCACAAGCTATTATGGGCTCTAGCATAGTTGAGTAGGTTGTGCAAACTCTTACAGTGGTAGACTAGCAGATGTAGGGGAAAGTAGGTGTAACGGTCTACCCGATCGTAAGGTGCTAGCGCTTCTGAAAGACTATGTCTCGGTCATCCGTTTCTCAAACACCATGTAGTGCAAGAAACCAAATGGAGGCGATCGGGTCTTGTGGGGAAAAGTGCGCAAACCTCTGCAGAGTGTATAAACTATTCATGATTAGCCGTGTCCCCAGTTATGGACATCTTGAGTATCTAGTACCTGGATTATCATGTGAATCTCAACATGTTACTCTAAAATTAATTTGTTGGGTTTTGTTAATGATGATGTTTAATTGGGATTGAGAATGCTGTCAACCATTCTAAATGTTTAACAACTACCATGATAGTTAAATAAAATTTATTCCTTTGTAGTAGGGAAAAATTGTCTTTACGCAAAACTGTAACCATAGAGCTTTCCACCAGCCAAATATGCATATAGAATAGCCTGTTTCATTTCATTACTCTCTATGTGTTACCTTGCCAGCATATTCCATGTGCTGACCCGTTTCGGGCTGCAACGTTAATGTTGTAGACTTTTTCAGACGATGATTAAGGAGTTTTAGGTCGTGGTTCTATACTCAGTGATGCCGTTGGAGTTGATGGACTCACTTATCTTCCAAGCCTTTCGCTGTTATCGTTATTAGATGTCCTTAAGCCATATTTATTGCAATAAGTTCTCTTTTGAGACACTCGATGTAATAAGGGTGTGATTGCTACTTTTTTATAAATCCTTCAAGTACTGTGTGGTGTCAGCATTACTGATCCAGGGATGATACCTGAGCACAGAGATTGGACCCTTTGAGGTCTGGTCGCTACATTGGTTCACTGATGTACCAAGCGAGCGCAACGAGGCCTGACATCGCGTTTGCTGTGAGCAAATTGAGCCGGTTTGTTTCCAAACCGGGTGATGTACATTGGCATGCTGTTGAAAGAGTTATGCGCTATCTGAAAGGTACTATAAACTATGGACTTCACTATACCGGAGACCTGTCGGTACTTGAAGGGTATAGTGATGCGAATTGGATCTCTGATACTGATGAGATGAAGGCCACAACTGGGTATATGTTTACTCTTGGAGGTGGCGTTGTTTCCTAGAAGTCTTGCAAGCGAACGATCTTAACGAGATTGACAATGGAAGCAGAACTAACAACATTAGACACATCTGGTGTTGAAGCAGGATGGCTTCGAGATCTTTTGATGGACTTGCCATTGGTTGATAAACCGGTTCTGGCTATCCTTATGAACTGTGACAATCAGACTGTCATCGCCAAGGTGAAGAGTTCAAAGGACAACATAAAGTCTAACAAACACATAAGAATGAGATTAAAAGCTATCAGAAAATTAAGAAACTCCAGAGTGATAGCGTTGGACTATGTCCATACGGCTAAGATTCTGTCAGATCCCTTTACAAAAGGGCTATCACGTGTTGTGATAAATAATGCATCGAGGGAGATGGGTATGAGACCCACATGAGTTGCCATGGTGGTAACCCAACCTATGTGATAGGAGATCCCGTGAAGTAGGACCTGGGAAAACAAGCCAGTGTTGAACTGAGGAGAGTAACTATACTAACCCACTTCATTGGAGATGCAATACACTCAATACTGTATGGTAGGATGACTATTGTCTTATTGTGTTCCAAAGCTTATGTAAACAAGATGCTATCCTACAGAGCGATCTTTGAAGGAACACACCTATGTGACCCCGACTGCTGGTCACAGTCTATGATATTGGGGTGATCTCTAGTAAGCTCGTGAATAGTCCAGGAGTGTGACTTATATGCTCCACCCGAGGGTCAGCCTTCGGCAACCTAGGACTAGTAAGGCATGTCGTGAAGCTTATTTATGGCAAACAGACAATTCAAGGCATATTCCATTGTTCAATTGTGAAGGACTGTAGCTACTTGCTCTAGGTGAAGCTCAATCTTAACAGGTCTTCACTGTAACACTGGCATATTGAAGCAGCAATTGGAACAGAGGACACAATGGGCCCTCGAGATCTGGTGGGGGATTGCTGAAATTTGGGGTGGGCTTTAGGCCCATCTAGCAATTTCTGAAAAATCTCTAAGGGCCCATGTGGGTTATATGTCACTAGGTGTAGCGAGAAGTTTAGTACCACCCCGCTAGTGGAGAAGGAGTTGGACCTTTATATAAGGGTTTCTCTTCTACATGCTATTGGAGCTTGAGAATAAAAGAGGCCCTCACGCACTCTTCCTCCACCGCCCGCCTCATCACGACGCACCGCGTCGTGGGTTGCGGGATTGAGCCGAGCCGGGCTCACACCTACGCGCTTATTTTTGCCAGTCACTAACGGAGAGTTTCTGACAGCTGGGTCACGATCTGATACGTCGGATCGCGGGCTGTCACGGACTCAGACGTGGGTCGAGCCCATGTCTCTGCACGCGGCAGCACCTATATAAGTCTGCGGTGTCTCCTAACCCTAGCTGCCACAAACAGATCACATCTGCTCATGCGCACGCCCACCGTCGTTCCTTTGCTGCCGCCGGTGACTCCATCCCGTCCGCCGCGTACACGGTCGACGGGAGAGCAGGTCTCTGAAACCCCGCCCCTCTGGTTCCTGTACGGGAGAGGGGCGAATAGGTTTTTGGGAAGCGACTGATACGTCCCCAACGTATCTATAATTTTTGATTGTTCCATGCTATTATATTACCTGTTTTGGATGTTAACAGGCTTTATTTTACACTTTTATATTATTGTGGGACTAACCTATTAACCGGAGGCCCAGCCCAAATTGCTGTTTTTTTGCCTATTGCAGTGTTTCGCCGAAAAGGAATATCAAACGGAGTCCAAACGGAATGAAAACTTCGGGAGCGTTATTTTTGGAACAAACGTGATCCAGGAGACTTGGAGTGGACGTCAAGAAATAATCAAGGAGGCCACGAGGCAGGGGGTGCGCCTACCCCCTGGGCGCGCCCTCCACCCTCGTTGGCCCCTTGTTGCTCCACCGACCTACTTCTTCCTCATATATATATATATATATATATATATATATATATATATATATATATAGACACACACACACACACACACACACCCCGCAAACATCCGGGAGCACCACGAAACCCTATTTCCACCGCCGCAACCTTCTGTACCCAAGAGATCCCATCTTGGGGCCTTTTCCGGAGCTCCGCCGGAGGGGGCATTGATCACGGAGGGCCTCTACATCAACACCATGGCCCCTCTGATGATGTGTGAGTAGTTTACTTCACACCTTCGGGTCCATAGCTAGTAGCTAGATGGCTTCTTCTCTTTTTTTGGATCTCAATACAAAGTTCTCCTCAATTCTCTTGGAGATTTATTCGATGTAATCTTCTTTTGCGGTGTGTTTGTCGAGATCCGATGAATTGTGGGTTTATGATCAAGTCTATCTATAAACAATATTTGAATCTTCTCTGAACTCTTTTATGCATGATTGGTTTATCTTTGCAAGTATCTTCGAATTATCAGTTTGGTTTGGCCTACTAGATTGATCTTTCTTGCAATAGGAGAAGTGCTTAGCTTTGGGTTCAATCTTGCGGTGCTCGATCCCAGTGACAGAAAGGGAAACGACACGTATTGTATTGTTGCCATCGAGGATAAAAAGATGGGGTTTATATCATATTGCATGAGTTTATCCCTCTACATCATGTCATCTTGCTTAAGGCGTTACTCTATTCTTATGAACTTAATACTCTAGATGCATGCTGGATAGCGATCGATGTGTGGAGTAATAGTAGTAGATGCAGAATCGTTTCGGTCTACTTGTCACGGATGTGATGCCTATATACATGATCATGCCTACATATTCTCATAATTATTCAGTTTTCTATCAATTGCTCGACAGTAATTTATTCACCCATCGTAATACTTATGCTATCTTGAGAGAAGCCACTAGTGAAACCTATGGCCCCGGGTCTATTCTCTATCATACAAGTTTTCAATCTATTTTATTTTTCAATCTTTACTTTCAATCGATATCATAAAAATACCAAAAATATGCATCTTATTATTATCATCTCTATCAGATCTCACTCTTACAAGTGGTCGTGAAGGGATTGACAACCCCTTTATCGCCTTGGTTGCGAGGTTCTTATTTGTTTGTGTAGGTACGAGATGACTCGCGCGTGGTCTCCTACTGGATTGATACATTGGTTCTCAAAAACTGGGAGAAATACTTACGATGCTTTACTGCATCACCCTTTCCTCTTCAAGGGAAAACCAACGCAGTGCTCAAGAGGTAGCAGCGACCACGCGACTGCTCGCCTCCGATCCACTACTTTCTCTACGTCTGTGTCGCCTTCATCATCAGCATGTCCACCAACGCCGAAGGTGCCACCCCGACCCTGACCCCAAGGACCCGACCCCGACACCCCGACCCCGACCCCGACTCCGACACCCCGACCCCGAAACCCCGACCCCGACCCCGACACCCCGACCCCCCAAGCCTGACCCGACACCCCGACCCCGACCCCGAAACCCCGACCCCGACCCGACACGGTACCCAGACCCCGACCCGGCACCCCGACACGACACCCCGACCCCGAGACCCCGACCCCAACACCCCGACCTCGACCCCGACCCTGACCCCGACACCCCAGTATCTTTGGATAACAAAGAATGGCGGACCATTTCGTTGTATATCTTCAACAACCTGATAGAAGTGCGGCCGTACATCGAGTAAGTTCTCGGTACATTGTTTCGCAACTTCTATTTCCTTTGAACTACTCTTATTCCTGGATATGTCATATAGTCGATACGTCACCATATTCTCGTATGGAGCGGAGATCCAAAAGGATTCTGTCGAAGAGTATGAGCTTCTCGCAAAGCAAGGAGGTGGCTATCCCGGTTTCACCTCTTGGTTCAAACAAACGGTAATTTCTATTAGACAATTTCATTTCATTCGCTAATTTGTCCATAATCAACAATCCTTTCATATTAAACTTGTAGGCTAATTCAGAGTCTATGGACGCCGAATTGAGACAAGTCGCTAATGGTTTTGACTATAAGGTCCATTCATTTGACAAGTACGACATCAACGGGTATCGCTTTCGTACCTATGGCAAAGAGCTATCCATGGCCGACCGAAAGTCAACAAATTGTTGTGTATCTGCTATCGGCGAAGGAGGTGCCGAGTATTATGGGAGAGTTGAAGCAATTTATGAACTTCTGTTCTATGGTGAAAACCCACCGAATGTCGTAGTCTTCAAATGTTATTGGTTTCAGCCGAAGGAGACTAGAAGGACTCATGAACATGTAGGGCTAGTTGAAATCAACCAAAGCACTCATTTAGATGTTCCTGATGTCTATATTATGGCTCAACAGGCGACCCAAGTATTCTATCTACCGTGGGCCTGCCAAACTAATCCAAATCTGAAAGGTTGGGATGTCGTTTATGAAGTGCCGCCACGTGCTAGACTTTCTCCCCCAAAGGAAGAGGATTATGAACCTCACATTAACCCAGACACATATGAAGGAGAATTCTTCCAAGAGACACGTCTTTCCAAAAAGCGTTTCAAGAACCGCTATACTTCACCCCAAAACATTGAAGTAGACAACGACAATGAATCCGACATCACCCCAGAGGAGGAACAAGAAGAGCCGGAACAAGAAGAGGTTACTGCTGCGGATGACCTGTCAATGCTTGACCGATTACGTCAAGGTGGCCTTGCACATGTTGATGCCAATGAACCCTATGAGCCCGTCATTGATTATAGTGATGATGATGATTATGCATTTATTGATGATACTGATCGAGATTATTAGTAGTGTCAGGTATTACATTTTTTTATGTTGTACTTGATGATGATACACTTAAGTGATACACATATTATTATTCATGTCGGTCTTTTTTTATGTTGTACTAATTTCGTTTACTGTTTGTCATGGCAGGTGTTGAAAGATGGTGGGCGCTGGTCGGGAGCGTGGTCTGAGGTCTTCCATTCCAGACGCACCTCTCCGCCGAGCGTTGCTGGACAGTCTGGCCACACCGCCGGGCCCTTCTTCGTCGACCGTGGTGCCCAGCAGGGGACGAGGTAGGAAGAGAGGAGGTGGGGCACGTGGTCGTGGGAGAGGAGGTAGGGTGACTGCTACGGCGCCTTCCTCGCCGCCACCCCCAGCCGTTTCACCCGAGCACGTGACTGCTAGGGTGGACTCGTTCGAGGAGGAGGCTACACGGACTCCGGTCCATGAGCCTCGGGTCCACGGGTCTTGGACCCACGAGCCTCGAGTCGACTGGCCTTCGGCCCACGAGAGTTCGGCCCACGTGACCCCGGAGGAGCACATGTCCGGATGGGGTACCTGGCCGGATCAGCCCGAGGAGCCGAGTGGCCATGCTGATGATGGCGGGGAGCCGACTGATCTTGAGGAGGAGGGGGGCACCGTCTACCAGCGTGGTGCTACACGGCTCCCGTCCGTGCCGGTGACCCGCGAGCAGAGGTGGTTGATTTTCCCTGATGGGGAGAGGTACGTAAGTGCATTTAATATTTTTGTACCTTGTGCATTCACGTTTTTTCAAATAACTAATGCGTTGGCCTTGTCATGCTGCAGGGGTTGGGACCACCATCATAATGTCCGCCGGCCGAACTCCGTCCTTGGAGTTCTTTGCCGGCAAAACTTCCCGGGGTTTGTCACGTTGCCTGGTAAGGGTCGGCTTCCAGAGCTTGGATTGAGCTGGGAGCACTACGTGGCTGCCCCGGCCCCGCCAGATGAGATTATCGACGGTGTCGTGTGCGACACGAGGGCAGACATGGTGATCAGAAAGTTCTGGGTAATTTCTCCTTTACACATTTAAAAATCTTCAACTAGCTAGTTATTAATTGTACTAATCAATATTGTCTCATTTGATTGCAGACATTCTACGCGGCACATGTTATCGAGGACGTCTGCAAGTGCCTACTCCAGAACTTATGGCACGAGGCTCGGGTGCAGGCGGTTCGAGACTACTACGCCTTGCGTGGTATCAAGAAGACCAAGCCGACGTGCCGCGATAAGTTCCTGAGTAAGGAGCAGTACATGAAGGTAATTCTTAAGGCCTTCTTTACTTAAGTTCCTTCATTTAGTAATTCTTAGCCGTAGCGCTCAAGTTTCTATTTGCTAACTTAGGCGCCTCCGAGATGGTGTGCGGATCGGATGGATTGTTGGGAGGTGTTGGTCGATGAGTGGTGCTCAAAACAATGGCTAGCCCTCCACAACGAGGCCAAGGACAAACGTGCCCAAATGGAAGGTGTGCCACACCATCAAGGCAGCTCCAACTTATATCAATTCGGGCGCAACTGGGTATGTGGTTTGCTTCATGATTCATGCAATTCATTCATCATGCTAGCTTGAGCCCTTTAATTACTAATTTTCATTGTTTCTCTCTTTCAGGCATGCTACAATAAGGCGGATAAGGTGCCAGAGGTGTACGACCTGTATGCCATGGCCCACACTGCCTCTTTCAAGAAAGTCAAGGCTTTCTCTCAGTCTGACCTCGATGATGCAAACAACTTCACCAACATCTCCTCCCACAACAAGCTCGTGAGATATAGAGATGAGGGGAAGGCGAGGAAAGGGGAGGACTTTAACCCGAGCCAGGGTCCCATTGATCCAGAGCTGTTGATGATATCTGGTGGCGGGAGGTCCCATGGCTCCATAGCCATTGGAGATGGACTTATCCGTTGTCCTAGCACTCTCCCGGAGATCAAGGCGCGCCAGTCGAGCTCCGCTCCTGAGATAAGGCCTCGTGAACGGCCAGTGCAACTCGCCATCAAGGTTAGTGATACGTACTCAGTTATCTTTCTCCATTACATTGTGTGCGCTTCCATCAATGATTACAAATGGTCATGTGAGTGGTGTTGTAGGCTGCTATACAGAGTGAGAGAGATAGAACGGAGAAACTTCTGGCGGAGGCGGCGGAGAGACAGCGGGAGTTGGAGGAGAGGACGACAAAGATGATGGAGGAGAGGGCACGGAATGACATGCAGGCAAGGGCCATGTACAAGCTCCTTGTGGTAAGTTTCTTCTGCAGATTAGCCAAAACATTCATGTAGTGTTTGTCTCATTACTAACTAGTATGACTGAGTCGTCAAAACCAAATGTGCAGTCTGTGTGCGAGAAGACAGGTCAGACCGCTCCGCCGATGCCAGTGATTGCTCCTGGGACCACGGTGAGTTTTATTTGAATGGACATTACTTGCTAGTCTTAACATTTGAGTGTCATCATGCTAACAAGACATTGGAAATGATCTTTGGTGCAGCGTAACTCCAGACAAGCATCGCACGATCCTTCTCCAGCTACCGACACGAGCCAACCCGCTCCTACACCTCCTGGATCTTGGTAAGTTTATCTAGTGTTTTGCTTAACACATGCATAAAGACCTAGACTTAGCTTTATTTCCTCCAATGCTTACCATAATGACCTAGACTTAGCTTCTTCTCCTCCAAAATGACTTAATAAGCTTACTGACCTCCAAAACCATCCATTTTACCTATGTTAGCTCTAAAACGATCTGTACTTAGCTTACTTATGTCAAAAATTGCATAATTAGCTTAGTTAGCTCATAGACGATCCATTTTACCTAAGTTAGCTCTAAAATGACCCATTTTACCTAGGTTAGCTTATAAATGATCCAGTTCATCCAAGTTAGCTCAAAAATGGCCCATTTTACCTAGATTAGCTCCTAAATGATCCATTTTACCTACGTTAGCTTTAAAATGACCCATTTCACCTAGGTTAACTCCAAAATGAGCCATCTTACCTAGGTTATCTCATAAACGATCCATTTCAACTAATTTAGCTCATAAACGATCCATTTCACCAAGTTAGCTAAAAAACGATCCATTTCACTTAAATTAGCTCTTAAATGATCCATTTCACCTAAGTTAGCTCAAAAAGATCCATTTCAACTAAATTAGCTCATAAATGATCCATTTCACCTAAGTTAGCTAAAAAACGATCCATTTCAACTAAGTTAGCTCATAAATGATCCATTTCACCTAAGTTAGCTAAAAACGATACATTTCACCTTAGTTACCTCAAAAACGATCCATTTGACCTTACTTAGCTCATAAACGACCCATTTCAACTAAGTTAGCTCATAAATGATCCATTTCACCTTAGCTAGCTCATAAACGACCCATTTCAACTAAGTTAGCTCATAAATGATCCATTTCACCTTAGCTAGCTCATAAATGACCCATTTCAACTTAGTTAGCTCATATATGATCCATTTCACGTAAGTTAGCTCATAAATGACATACTCTTCTTGTTCTAGTCTTCTTCTTGTTCTACTCTTCTTGTTCTAACTTTCTTATTTTTCATTTTGCAGATTTCATTCACTTGATGAAAGCTTGCATAGATGGAGTGCTCCTTATCCCTTTCTCTGTTTCTTTTGTATCGTTGAACTATGCATGTATCTTTGGATGAAACTATTGTAATATATATGGTTGGATGCCTCTATGTTGAACTTGTTATGTATGATGGAACTATGCATGTAATATATATGGTTGGATGATGAAGTTATGTGTTGGATATCTTATATGTTTGCTCTGTAATGGCCTTTTGAAATATATCTATATATGTCATATATATTTGTGATGAAAATTGTTGGATTTAATAAAAAACAGATAAAAGAGCCAATATGCAGGCTCTTTGCCGTCTGCCACCGACGGCAACCTGCTCTTTGCCGTCTGCCGCGGACGGCAAAGAAGCCATGTGGCATCCAGCTGTGCTTCCTGGGAGCTGACCCATTTGGTCAGTTTGCCTACAGTGGCAGACGGCAAAGACTTTGCCATCAGTGGCAGACGGCAAAGAACCTACCATGTAGTGACATGTAGATGACATCATACGGCGGACGGCAAAGACACTAGAAATTTTGCCGTCAGCGGCGGACGGCAAAGGCCTGCCGTTAGACACTTAACGGACTGACAGCGCAATTATTGCCATCCGCTCTTTTTGCCCTCTGCCGCGCCCTCTTTGCCGTCCGCCGCAGACGGCAAAGACTTTGCCATCAGTAGCAGACGGCAAAGAAACTGTTTACCAAGGCCTACTTTGCCGGAGCCTTTTGCCGTCCGCGGCTGACGGCAAAGCTCTTTGCCGTCCGCCGTTCATGCCTTTGCCATCCGCCGTGGCGGACGGCAAAGTAGGTAATTCCTGTAGTGTAACATCTACGCATAAACCTGGGTCTGATACCATTGTTGGGGAACGCGGTAATTTCAAAAATTTCCTATGCACACGCAAGATCATGGTTATGCATAGCAACGAGAGGGGAGAGTGTCGTCCACGTACCCTCGTAGACTGTAAGCGGAAGCGTTATGAGAACGCGGTTGATGTAGTCGTACGTCTTCACGATCCGACCGATCCAAGTACCGAACGTACGGCACCCCCGAGTTCAGCACACGTTCAGCTCGGTGACGTCCCACAAACTCTGATCCAGCAGAGCTTCGAGGGAGAGTTCCATCAGCACGACGGCCTGATGACGGTGATGATGTTGCTACCGACGCAGGGCTTCACCTAAGCACCGCTACGATATGACCCAGGTGGATTATGGTGGAGGGGGTACCGCACACGGCTAAAAGATCAACTGATCAACTTTTGTATCTTGGGGTGCCCACTGCCCCCGTATATAAAGGAGCAAGGGGGGAGGCCAGCCGGCCCTAGCAGGGCGCGCCAAGAGGAGGAGTCCTCCTCCTAGTGGGAGTAGGACTCCCATTTCCTAGTCCCACTAGAAGGGAGAAGGAAGGAGTGGGAGAGGGGAAAGGCAAGGGGGGCGCCCCCACCCTTCCTTGTCCTATTCGGACTGAAGGGGAGGGGCGTGTGGCCTGCCCTGGCCGGCCCCTCTCTATCTCCACTAGGGCCCAACAAGGCCCATTAACCCCCGGGGGGTCCCAGTAACCCCCCCCCCCCGGCACTCTAGTAAAATCCCGATTTCACCCGGAACTATTCCGATGTCCAAATATAGGCTTCCAATATATCAATCTTTATATCTCGACCATTTCAAGACTCCTCGTCATGTCTGTGATCATATCCGGGACTTCGAAATACCTTCGGTACATCAAAACACATAAACTCATATTACCGATCGTCACCGAACTTTAAGCGTGCGGACCCTACAGGTTCGAGAACTATGTAGACATGACCAGTACTCGTCTCCGTTAAATAACCAATAGCGGAACCTGGATGCTCATATTGGCTCCTATATATTCTACGAAGATCTTTATCGGTCAAACCGCATAACAACATACGTTATTTCCTTTGTCGTCGGTATGCTACTTGCCCGAGATTCGATCGTCGCTATCTCAATACCTAGTTCAATCTCATTACCGGCAAGTCTCTTTACTTGTTCCCTAATGCTACATCCCGTAACTAACTCATTATCTACATTGCTTGCAAGGCTTATTGTGATGTGCATTATCGAGAGGGCCTAGAGATACCTCTCCGACAATCGGAGTGACAAATCCTAATCTCGATCTATGCCAACTCAACAAGTACCATCGGAGACACCTGTAGAGCACCTTAATAATCACCCAGTTACTTTGTGACGTTTGGTAGCACACAAAGTGTTCCTCCGGTACTCGGGAGTTGCATAATCTCATAGTCATAAGAACATGTATAAGTCATGAAGAAATCAATAGCAACAAACTAAACGATCATCGTGCTAAGCTAACGGATGGGCCAAGTCAATCACATCATTCTCTAATGATGTGATCCTGTTAACCAAGTGACAACTCATGTCTATGGTTAGGAAACATAACCATCATTGATTCAACGAGCTAGTCAAACTAGTGACACTCTGTTTGTCTATGTATTCACACATGTACTAAGTTTCCGGTTAATACAATTCTAGCATGAATAATAAACATTTATCATGATATAAGGAAATATAAATAAAAACTTTATTATTGCCTCTAGGGCATATTTCCTTCATTACCATCGTCTCACGAAGTGCCAAGAGGACCTATGACTCGAGCTAGAGCTAGAGGTCTCGAGACCGAGGTGTCTTCTCTCCTTAGTGATATTACATATGATCCTCTAGAGACATGGCTACTACCTAAGTCTGAGATGTTGTGCATGATTAGGTACCAAGAGGACCCTCCCGAAGATGCACGTAAAGACGAACAAGACGCCAAGTCCACGGATGAAGAGGAACGCCGAAAGGAGAAGAAGGCAGCTCCAGGACCCGGACATCCGGCCCCAAGCTCGGACATCCGGCCGCTGGAGACATCAACTACATCAGCATTCCAGCCGCCAAGCATCTACAGGCCCCGGACATCCGGCCTGGCCCAGAAATCCGGCCCCAATGCCCGAATATCCGGACAAGCTCCATCCAGAGAACAGAAGAAAAGCCCCGTCAGCCCGGACATCCGGCCCCAGCCCTGGACATCGGACTCCTCCCGAAGGCCCAGACATTTGGCCCGATGCCTGGACGTCCGGCCCCGTCTATCTGCGCACAGTAAAGGGCCGAGGCCCATGTACCCTTTCTCCCCCTATACTATATATACTCTTCTCCTACCTACGTTTTAGGGTTAGCAAAGTAGTAGCTCATTAGAGATAGAGCTTTGCTCATCCATTACGGATCTACTCCATGAGAGAGATCGTGGCCCCTCTTTGGAGGAGATCCCCTTGGATACAAGACCCACTTTTGGGTGGCCCCATCAAGACCTCCTTTGGAGAAGAATCGGTTACCGTGTAGCGTCCCTTGTTGACTTTGGACCTTGTATCTGCTTTGTGTTCATGGATCTAGCACATGTGTGATCATACTTGTTGGTTTTAGTGTTTCTCTTGTGTTCCCCTTTGTGATTTCCCCTCATGTTTCCTCTCATGTTCTTCGCGGGATCCGCTCCTTTCGTGAAAGATCGGCCATCTAGGGATCCATCCTACATCACTATAAAGGTAAGTTCACAGTGAGCTTGTTCCTGTCGTCTAACTCTTCATTCAATGATTATAAAAAAATCTTCATCCAAAGGGAATCCTTTTCACAAACAAAAGTTTGGAATCACCGATGCAGCCCTACAGATTTAGAATTCCCTTATGTTGAAAACTGAAAGATGGGACCATTCTTATCAAACACTGATGATGCCCTTAAGTATCACATGAAACACAAGAAGATCATTGTCCATAATTATGAGATCACGTCAGTAGGTTACTTCATGAAGGATGGTCATCATGATATCATGTGGCTTCTTCCTCCAGATATCTAGCTAGTTGGTTATAAGTATATGTATGCAAGCATAGTTCTATTTCAAAATAATGTTCCATGTATTAAAAAAATAGGTTCACAGTGAGCTTGGTTCGTGTTGTCTAACTCTTCATTCAAATATTCCGAAAGAGCTCTTCATTCACAGGGAATCTATTTCACAAGCCACAGTTTGGAATCGCCACTACGGTGCTATAAATTTGAGATTCCCAGATGTTGAAAACTGAAAGATGGGACCATTCTTACTGGCTAATAGGCTACATCATAAACTCCATGCTCGCCAATGGCGTCGCGTGTACTCTTTTTCCTTACCAAGGTTTTAAAGAGGCAACTTAATAAAGCTCAAATTTTACCCCCTCCCCTCCCCCACATATTACACTTGGCCTCTATTTCTCAAAATTTTACATTTTCGGTATTGTTTTCTGGATTTCCGGGGGGAGGGCACAGGCCAAACAGCCCGAAACAGGCTCGGAAAAGAAGAAGAAGAAGAAGAGAAATGGTCCAAAACAGGTCGCGCGGCCCGAAACTGGCCTTTAGGCCCGTGTCATGCTTTTTCCCTTTTCTCTTCAGGCACGTGGGCTCGCCCCGCACGGCAGAGCATACCCCCCCCCCCCCCCCCCCCAACCTCCCGGGAGTTGGCCCGGCCCCTTTCATTTCATTTCTATTTAAACTGAAAAAATGAGCTCGTTGTGGATTGTCAAACCTAGGATCTCATGTACACAGTAGACTAGGCTAACCACCCGACCACAAAGCCTGACATGATAACTTTTCCCTCTCATTCCTCTTCTTCTTTCTTTTCTTTTTCTTTTTTTCATTTTTTCCTTTTTCATGCTTTTTCAATTACTTGAATTTTCTCATTTCTTTTCTCTTAAATTTCCTGAACTTTTTTATAAAATCGATGAACTTTTTCCAAATTTATGAACTTTTTTCAGAATTGATGAACTTTTTTTCACAATCAATTAACTTTTATAAAATTTGAATATTTTTTTCCAATTCAATGTACTTTTTCAAATTTGTGAACAATTTTTATTATTGATTAATTTTTCTTCACAATCGATGAATTTTTCAAAAAATTGACGAACTTTTTTCCAAACTGGTGATTTTTTCCCTTTTCTTTAGCTTTTTTCAAATTCATGAATGGTTTCCGAATGTGTGTTTTTTCAAAATATTTTGAATTTTTAAATACCTGATCTTTTTTTGTATGTTCGTGAACTTTGTTTTGAAATTTGTGAAGTATCAATTTTTTGGTTCATATTTTTAAGAAAACACGTTTTGTACAATAAATAGCGTGTCTACTATTGTTCTTTAAACGTCAGCGATGGAAATAGTCACTCGCACGTAGTAGCTCAAATGGTTAGTCTGACTTCTCTAGGAGAGCGACGAGGTAAGATTGATTCCTCGTGAATAACCGTTTTCTGGGTTGATTTTTAGCGATGCGATGCGCGTTCATGGGCCAGCCCAGTAGACCATGCCGCGAGCGGCCGTTGCGTTCCGCGGTGCATTTACGGGACGAGGGCATATTTTTCGTCCTGAATACATCCCACAAAATTTAAGGGGCTTTTGTAATTTTGCGGGGACCATGATTTTTTTACGGGATCTGTTCTACCAAAAGAAAAGCCATACTGTAGAAATGTGAAAAAATGTTTTACGATATACGTAAACCGCCTTTTGTGGGACGGGGTATATCGGATCTGCTAGAAATGCTCGGAAGGCACGGGATAGGAGGTCCCGGGCCAGAAGGCAAGACCCTTTACGAGATTCTTGAATCATTGATCTTGTTGCAATGTGCAAAAAAGAAAAAACTGGTGAAGTTAGAAATCTTGTTGCACTACTACCTTAGTCCTGGTTTATTGGTTTCTATTGTATTTTGTGCCAAATTTTGACCATAAATTTAACTGACAAAATGTTCATGCATGTCATAAAAAATTATAATTGAAAATTATGTTTAAATACGAATCCAACGATATAATTTTTATTAACATGCTTTAGTATTTTGTTAGTTAAATATTTGGTCAAAATTTGGCACAAATTACAAAGGGGCTAATAAACCAGGACAAAGATAGTACTATCTAGTAGCACTGTTCTATTCATAAAAATAAATTTGTATCAGTAAAATTTTAAGAAGCTACTAGTACAATTTGTACAAAGTCCTTTCTGACGTTACTAATCGATAAAAGTTTTTTAAAAAAATTGTCTAGAAGATAATGGCATCTACAACGCAGCGCTTAAGGATAAAAATCCTAGCTGATTTTGCAACCGTCTATTTAAATCCCGGCATCGGGCTGGCATCGCTGCCTTAAAAGGTGTCAGGTGCTTAGGCTAATTTGTTGTTGATTGCTGCCTTTTTAAAATTAATCCAAGCGTCTGTTTATGCGGCTCCGCGTTAGTTGGAACCAGATTTAGTGTATCTCTAGCAGATCCGGTATATCTCTTTAAATTACAATTGAATCTGTCTCGACAGCTCCCACCGTGAGGATCTCATCAGGGACAGAGGAGGAGCGTGCGTCCTGCCGATGACGGCGCCACCATGGAGCAAGACGGAACCACGCGGGCGGACGCGAGGACCAGGCAGCAGCAGCGGCAACAGCTAGCTAGCTCGCCCACTCGCGACGCAGCGCCGGTTAGTTAGCTAGGTCGCAGTGGCGGCGGCAACAGCACTAGCTAGCTAGCGTAGCTCGCCGCCGAACCTCGTGGCACTCGCGCGGTGGCTCCTTGCAAGGCGGTGGCAGCTCGGCAGGCGGCGACAGCTATGGTCCGGTCCGGTGATCGTTGGCATCGAGGCATTCCGGCAAGGTCACGCTCGGGAAAGACGTGGCGGGAGCTGAAAGTTCCCTCCCGTCAACCTTTTTTTCAGTTCCCGGCAAAAAAAATGCCCCTAATCCCGTAGATATAGAGAAAATGGCCTCACTGATTCGAGAACCCCAAAAAAATGCGGGACAACCAAATTTGAAGGATCTATTCGGGCCTGGATTAGGGCCTTTGTTCGGCAAATCGGCGTTTATTTTGCCGGATGGCCCGGTTTGCGGGATCTGCTAGAGACGCTCTTAGAAAATCGGCGCTTGGGTCCCACCGTTTCTCCCCTTTAAGCGCAAATTGGACAGGCCCTAATTGGTCCTTAAATTATGAAGAAATTACGGCAAGCCAAATCACAGCTGCTAGCCGGCTACATGTTGCCGAATATAGAAGAGCGATCCGAACCTTGATAGCTACGTACATAAACCCTCACTGTATGTAACTTTGCAACACTTGGATGTGTAAATTAGAGGTGGATTGCAAACTTGATTTCTGTTTGGGGTTCTATTTGGGCCGCGCACGGCATGCATGCATGCAGTTACTCGGTATGTACTTGTGCATGTACCCCCCCCCCCCCCAAAAAAACTAGTTATGTGGAGAGATGACACCCATCCCCTCAGGGGTGGGGTGGGTGGGGGCCATGGCCCCCACAAACAATATGCAGAACTTTTTTTACTAATGCATTCATATGTATATTCAGTACTTTATTAACTATTTGTAATGTGTTTTGATAAAAAGTGCTACTCTTTGTAATGTTGCACTGATGTTGGTCAAGTTCTATATCCGCTACTCCCTATCGGCAGGGTATCCATTATTACATTTCCGTCTACGTGAGTGAATGACCCATTTCTTACACAGTCGTGTCGTGTGCCTTGTAACCTTTCCGACAAGATGTTGTGCGGGTGGTACCCGTACCGCGTTGAACCCACGATATCTCCGTCTCTCCAGTGGGCAATCTTTTTTGGCTTTTTCTGCAGCCCTATGTCATGAAAGTGGGACATTTTGTGAAATAATTTTGAATCGGGTTCATTTTGTGCTGAAGTTTGCGAAAAGGGCTATTTTTCTCTTTTTTCACACATTTTCCAAGGTGGTGCATGTGGCAATGGACTGTCATGTCGACATAGAGAGAAACCACATATACTACTGCAATGGTCTAAGTAGAAACTCAGAATCCCAGACTGATGCAGTATTCTTGATGATCTCAAACACTGATGGTGACCTCAAGTATCACATGGAACACAAGAAGATCATTTCTCACAATTATGAGATCACATTAGTAGGTTACTTCGTGAATGATGGTCTTCATGATAGCATGTGGCTTCTTCCTCCTAATATCTAGTTAGTTAGTTATAGGTATATGTATGTAAGCTTAGATCTATTTCAAAATAACTTTCAATGTACTAAAAATTTATGTTCACAATGAGCTTGGTTCGTATCGCCTAACTCTTCATTAAAAGGGAATCTATTTCACAAACAAGGTTTGAAATCGCCCCTGCAGCATTATAGATTTGAGATTCCCAGATGTCGAATACCGAAAGATGGGACCATGCCCACCAATGGCGTCGTCTGTAGTCCTCTTCCTTACCAAGCACTAGTAGAAAAAGGGTCAAACGTGAATCACATTAGTGCCGGTTTGTATTTGAGCCGGCACTAATGTATACATTAGTGCCGGTTCCAACGGCTAGCCGGGCCGCTTTCATTAGTACCGGTTCGTGGCGAACCTTTAGCACCGGTTCGTGCCACGAACCGGTACTAATGAGAGTGGTGGCAGGATGTTGTCAGAATGGGGCCCCTCCAGCCCCTTTAGTACCGGTTCTTGGCACAAACCGGTACTAAAGGTCGTCCTACATAAACCCTTCGTCCACCCGAGCTCGCTCTATTCTTCCCCTTTCCCCTCTCCTCTCTGTTCTTCCCCTCTTTCTCTCGAGCTCATCACACATTTTGCCCAAAATTTGTCAAGATTTGAAGGCCCCCATCCATTCAAATGATCACAAAGGTTAGCAACTTTGTCCTTTCATCTCTCATTGCTAGATTAGCTCTTGCAATGCTTTATATAGTGATTAATTTGTGAGTTTAGTAATTTGGGAGGATATATATATATATATATGTGCTAGTATTTGATTTATATGCAATTTGAGGTCAAAAATAACACTTAGTTTGCATATGTAGGTGTGGTTTACTTAGTGCCTTCTAAATCTTCATCGTAGCCACCGTCGATCGCCCGCACCGTCCCGTCGCCGGCACCACCTTGTGGTGAGCCTCTTGTTCATGAAATTTTATATAAAAATTGATGTTTGTGTGATTTGGATATATAGTTACTCGTATAATTATCTTACCCGTACGTTGTTTGTTATACATATAGTGCCATGGTTTTGATATCCGTCCCCGTCGGCCCTAGTCCTTGTTATGATTCGGATGTGGTATGTATATTCTCTTTTAAAACTAGTTGCATTTCGTGTTTATGACAAATTATGCCCATCAAGTTGACATAGAATTTTTTTCTAGGAGGTATGTGAACCGGAAATTCCAACCGACCCTATTGCCGAGGTTAAATTTAGTTGAAAGAGAAAACGAGTACTTGAAAGAAAAGTTGAAAAGAATTGAGGGGGAGAAGATGGAATTGGAGTTGCATGTTGCCGATGTCGTCGATGATCACAAAATCAAGATGGAGAAAATGCGCTTGAAGATTAGAAAGATTAGAAAATATGCCATCGATAGTGAGGCTTGGTATCATTATGTTGTTGGATCCATTGTTACCTTAGTTGCAATCTTGATCGTATTTGTTGTTGCATTTAAATGCTTTAGCTACAGAGTTATTTGTTTGTTGCATTTAAGTGTTGTATGAACTTTATGTATGAACTTGTATTAATTTGGTCTATTCGGTGTTGTGTAATGAAGATGAGCCGGCAATGGATGTACGATGACCGATGCTCTCTCCAGTTCGTTGAGGGCGTGCATACATTTCTGCTTGCAGCTGAGGCAAACAAGCGGGCGGATGATTTTATGCCTTGTCCATGTGCTCGCTGTAAGAATGGTCACAATTACTCTACGTCAAGAATAATTCACGTCCACCTGTTTAAGTCCGGTTTCATGCCTCATTATAATGTTTGGACCAAGCACGGAGAAAGAGGGGTTATGATGGAAGACAATGAAGAAGAAGAGGACGACGACAGCTATCCTGGCCATGGGTTCCCTGAATACGATGATACAACAATGGGGGAAGAAGCTGAGCCGGCAATGCGGGAAGAAGCTGAAGAAGAGGCATCAGATGAGCCCGTTGATGATCTAGGTCGGGCCATTGCCGATGCAAAGAGAAACTGCGCAAGTGATTTGGAGAAGAAGAAGTTGCAGCGCATGTTAGAGGATCACAAAAAATTGTTGTACCCGAATTGCGTAGGTGACAAGAAAAAGCTGGGCACCACACTGGAATTGCTGCAATGGAAGGCAGAGAATGGTGTATTTGACAAGGGATTTGGAAAGTTGCTGGTAATGATAAAGGATATGCTTCCAAAGGACAATGAATTGCCCGAGAGTACGTACGAAGGAAAGAAAGCTGTCTGCCCTCTAGGGTTAGAGGTGCAGAAGATACATGCATGCACTAATGATTGCATCCTCTACCGCGGTGAGTACGAGGATTTGAACGCTTGCCCGGTATGTGGTGCATTGCGTTATAAGATCAGCCGCGATGACCCTGGTGATGTCGAGGGCCGGCGCCCCAGGAAGAAGATTCCTGCCAAGGTGATGTGGTATGCTCCTATAATACCACGGTTGAAACATTTGTTCCAAAACAAAGAGCATGCCAAGGTGATGCGATGGCACAGAGAAGACCGTAAGAAAGACGGAAAGTTGAGAGTACCCGCTGACGGGTCGCAGTTGAGAAAAATCGAAAGAAAGTACGGGAAGGAGTTTGCAGATGACGCAAGGAGCGTATGGTTTGGTCTAAGCGCAGATGGCATTAATCCTTTTGGGGAGCAGAGCAGCAACCATAGCACCTGGCCTGTGACTCTATGTTTGTATAACCTTCCTCCTTGGTTGTGCATGAAGCGGAAGTTCATTATGATGCCAGTGCTCATCCAAGGCCCTAAGCAACCTAGCAACGACATTGATGTGTACCTAAGGCCATTAATTGAAGAACTCTTACAACTATGGGATGGAACAGGTGTACGTGCGTGGGATGAGCACATGGGGGAAGAAGTTGACCTAAAGGCGTTGCTGTTCGTGACCATCAATGATTGGCCTGCTCTCAGTAACCTTTCAGGACAGACAAACAAGGGATACCGCGCATGCACGCACTATTTGGACGATACCGACAGTATATATTTGGCTAATTGTAAGAAGAATGTGTACCTGGGACATCGTCGATTTCTTCCGAGCAGGCATCCCGTAAGAAAGAAAGGCAAGCATTTCAAAGGTGAGGCGGATCACCGGACGAAGCCTGGCCACCGTACTGGTGCTGATGTACATGATATGATCAAGGATTTGAAGGTGGTCTTTGGAAAGGGTCCTGGTGGACAACCTGTTCCGAATGACGCTGACGGACGCGCACCCATGTGGAAGAAGAAATCTATATTTTGGGACCTGCCCTATTGGAAACACCTAGAGGTCCGCTCCGCAATCGATGTGATGCACGTGACGAAGAATCTTTGTGTGACCCTGCTTGGCTTCTTGGGCGTGTATGGGAAGACAAAAGATACACCTGAGGCACGGGAGGACTAGCAACATATGCACGGAAAAGATGGCATACATCAGGGTCATGCAAGCTATGCTCTTACCAAAGAAGAGAAGGAAATCTTCTTTGAATGCCTGCTCAGTATTAAGGTACCGTCTGGCTTCTCGTCGAATATAAAGGGAATAATAAACATGGCAGAGAAAAAGTTCCAGAACCTAAAGTCTCATGACTGCCACGTGATTATGACGCAACTGCTTCCGGTTGCATTGAGGGGGCTTCTACCGGAAAATGTTCGATTAGCCATTGTGAAGCTATGTGCATTTCTCAATGCAATCTCTCAGAAGGTAATCGATCCAGAAATCATACCAAGGTTACAAAATGATTTGGTGCAATGTCTTGTCAGTTTCGAGTTGGTGTTCCCACCATCCTTCTTCAACATCATGACGCACGTCCTAGTTCACCTATGCGAAGAGATTAACGTTTTGGGTCCTGTATTTCTACACAATATGTTCCCCTTTGAGAGGTTCATGGGAGTCTTAAAGAAATATGTTCATAACTGTGCTAGGCCAGAAGGAAGCATCTCCAAGGGCCATCAAAATGAGGAGGTCATTGAGTTCTGTATTGACTTTATTCTTGACCTTAAGCCGATTGGTGTTCCTGAATCGCAGCATAAGGGCAGACTGGATGGAAAAGGCACGCTAGGAGGGGAACAAATAATATGTATGGACGGACATTCTCTCACTGAAGCACACTACACAGTTCTACAGAATTCCGCCTTGGTGGCTCCGTATATGGATGAACACAAGAATTTTCTACGCTCCAAACACCTGGAGCGGTCTGATGACTGGATTACACGTGAACAAACCAGGAGTTTCGCCAGCTGGTTGCAAGCGCGTACCATGCATGACACCTCTATTGAAGATGACCTGTACTTGTTGTCCCAGTTACCATCTTCGAATATAATGACTTTCAAAGGGTACCAGATAAATGGTAATACATTTTACACGATCGTCCAAGATAAGAAGAGCACCAACCAAAACAGTGGTGTCCGCTTTGATGCAGAAACCAAGACGGGAAAGGAAACATATTATGGTTATATACAGGACATATGGGAACTTGACTATTGACGTGGTTTGAAGGTCCCTTTGTTTCGGTGCAAATGGGTCAATATGACACGAGGCGGGGTGACGGAAGACCCGCAGTACGGAATGACAACAGTGGATCTCAAAAATCTTGCGTATGCAGACGAACCATTCGTCCTAGCCAATGATGTGACACAGGTTTTCTATGTGAAGGACATGTCTACCAAGCCAAGAAAAAGAAAAGATAAGGAAGCGAATGCATCGTACGATGAGCCAAAGCGGCACATAGTTCTTTCTGGGAAGAGAAACATCGTGGGAGTGGATGACAAGACAGACAAGTCAGAAGATTATGAAAAGTTTGATGAAATTTCTCCATTCACAGTGAATATTAACCCGAGCATACCGTTAAATGATGAAGATTTTCCATGGTTACGGTGCAAAGGGACACACGCGAAGAAAAAATTTCACACCCAAAGATCTGGGATGTGATCGGCTTCACTAGCTATCATCACTTTCTTCTGTGTTTCACACCCAGAAGGGAATCTCTGTAATAGTTAGGGTAGTTAATTATGTGTTTTGGCACTTGAAACGCGAAGAAATTTTATGTGCAAACAAATTCTTTCATGCCTTTACAGATTTTTAAAGTTAAGTTATTCACAAACTAGTGATTCACACTAATTTCAAATAATTCAAAATTTAAACTATTCAAATTTGAAAACTACGGGCACTAACAGAAAATTTGTAATTTTTTGTACCTAAAGCAAAAATATTCACAAAGAAACTCTAAATACACAAAAAAACAACTCAAAAATAAATAAAGCAAAATAAAAATAAAAAAAGCCCGCCTACTAGGCTAGGGCGGCCTGCATACGACTAGAAACCCAACCCGTTGTTGGGCCAGGATGTAGGCCCGCAAAGGCCCGGTAGGCCCATGGGGCAGCACAGCACAGGTAGGCCCAGAAGGCCTGCATTTGAGAGGAGCTCGAAGGAGCAGTCACGGCTGGGTTTATAAACCAGTGCGGCTGCCCTTCGCTAGGCGAGGTGGGACTAAACTTTGCGCCCCTCGCCTGGCAGCGCACCCCCCTTTAGTACCGGTTCGTGGCACCAACCGGTACTAAAGGGGGGGCCTTTAGTACCGGTTGGAGGCACCAACCGGTACTAAAGGGGGTCGCTTCCCGCCGCTTGGCCTGGCCAAAACAGGCCTTTAGTACCGGTTGGTGGCTCCAACCGGTACTAAAGGTGTCCCCTATATAAGAAACACTTCGAAAATTTTCAGTTTCTCATCTCCCACTTCTCTCTGCCGCCGCCCCGTCCCGCGCCGTCGCCGCCCCCGTCACGCCATCCCCGTCGACTCCGCGACGCCCCCATCCTCGTCGCATCGTCCCCGTCGACTCCGCGGCACCCCCGTCGCCGTCCTGGTCGCCGATCCCCTCGCTTCGCCGTCGCCATCGCCGTCGCCTCGACCTCGCCTCGCCGTTGCCGTCGCCTCGACATTGCCCGCGCGCGCTGTGAGCCCCTCCCCCGGCCCCTCTCCTCCCTCCAATCGATCGTAGCGCACACCGGCGCCGGCGCCGGCGCCGACCGTAGCGCACACACGCGCGCGCGCGCGCACACACTACATGCACACACACACAATTTTTCTGTTTTTAGCTTTTAGTTTTTTCCGTTTTCTGTTTTTCATACAAAGTTTTATATGAATTAATTAATTAGATTAGATTAATGTCAAATAGTATGTAGAAATGTTAGTTATAATATATATAATGTCAAATGTGATAGAAATGTTAGTTATATACACTAGTAGAAAACCGGGCAATAGCACCGGTTCGTAAGGGCCTTTAGTGCCGGTTATGGAACCAGCACTATTATTTCGGCACTAAAGCCCCCCCCTTTAGTACCGGTTCAGCACGAACCGGCGCTAAAGTGCCACCACGTGGCGTGAGCTCGCGCCCTGGTACGGGGGACCTTTAGTACCGGTTGGTGTTACCAACCGGTACTAAAGGTTTTTTTTTGAAAATTTTGGAAAAAAATTTGTTTTTTTTATTTTTAATTTTTTGAATTATTTTATGATTTAGTCTCTAATCACCTCTCTTAACTGCTCAAGTGTGGATCACTCATTCCAAATCATCTAACTTCCTCGCTCCAAGTCTGCACTTGTTGTTTTCCTGACAATAGTAAGATGTCAATCCTATTAACCTTCAGGAATTTTGCTTGAGCATGAAGTGACACATTTCACTGTTTGAGTTTGAAACTATTGTTTTAAAAAACAATAATTATTTAGTAACACTAATATTTCTTGAATAATTAGTTTGACCATTGTTTGACCACAGTTTGACCATAGTTTGACCACAGTTTGACCAGATTTGACCAAAATTGAAATAATTAAAATAATTATTTAGTAACACTAATATTCTAGAATAATTAGTTTGACCATTGTTTGACCACAGTTTGCCCACTGTTTGAATATTTTTCAATTTTTTCCACTCTAGATCTTAAAAGCCCCGTAACTTTTTTTCTATTAGGTTTTTGAGGATTTTAAAAATGTTTAACGGGGTTCCCCCGGTTAAATTTGGATGTAACTTTTCGAGTAGATGATTTTTCATATAACCCATTTTTACAAATTTTAGAGAGATTTTGCAAATAAAGTCAAAATTCACATTTGTAAATTTTCCCAACAACTAGACCACATATCACATGAGAAACTTATTTTCTTTTGTTTTTTTGACATTTCCATTATTTTCTTTTATTTTTTTAAAACTGAAAAGGCGATCCACGGGGGGGGGGGGGGGGGGGTAGAGTTTGAAAATGGGACATTTAGTACCGGTTCATGGCACGAACCGGTACTATAGGTTAGACCCCTTTAGTACCGGTTCGTGCCACGAACCGGTACTAAAGGTGATCGTGGGGCCCCGGCCTGACGCCAGCCTGCCACCACCCCTTTAGTACCGGTTCGTGCCACGAACCGCTACTAAAGGTTCAACACGAACCGGCATTAATGCAAATTCGTTCGAACCGGCACTAATGGTACCATTAGTGCCGGCTCACGGCACTAATGGTACCATTAGTGCCGGCTCAAATACAAACCGGCACTAATGTGCTTCACGTTTGGCCCTTTTTCTACTAGTGATAGAAATGTTAGAAATTTTGGAAATGTTAGTTTTAGCTAGCTAGATGAATTAGATTAATTTCAAATTGTTAGACGATGATCGATGTTTTTTTAGTTTCTTATATTTTTAGTTATAAAATTTAGAATTTGCATATATGAAATCATCACAATCCATCATTTAAAAAATGTTACTTTACTTTTACGGCATATAGTATTTTGTTGTCGATGATGCCCGACCCGCATCCTCGCCGTCGACACGTCCGCGACGACGTCCTGCTTCAGAGGACCCATGTCCGGGACTGGGCTCTGCCGGGCTGGCACTGGGAGGTGCTGCCTGGAGGGGCGCGCCGCTTGATGAGGAACCCGGTCCCGGGTCCCGTCGTCGATCCTCATCTTCTTTGGTGGCATTCGCGTGAGCCACTTTCGGTGCGGAGGGAGCCGGCCCCGCCGGAGGTGGTACGTCGCCGTGTCAGGGAGGAGGACGAGCACGTCCATCGCTACATGGCTGCTATGGACGTCAGGTTCTCCAATACCTGGCAGGTTCTTTGGGGAGATCACCCGAGCTATGATCCAGTGATGGTTCCTTCACTTTGGTTGTCCACCGCCTAGATTACTCTCTAGTATTCGATCTTTATTAGCTAGCTAGCTAGTGATGTATTCGATATATAATATTCGAGATTATATATATTATTTGAGACGATGTATTCGACGAGATTATATCTATTATTCGAGACGACGTATTCGAGATTAAATCTATTATTCGAGACGATGTATTCGAGATTATATCTATTATTCGAGACGATGTATTCGAGATTATATTATTCGAGATTATACTAAATTGTTTTATATTTCTTTTGGCATAGTTAAATAAAAGCTATGGCGGACAATACCGACAGAGAGAGAGAGAACAGACCATGTTCGATATCATACGCGGGCCAGATGATGATCAGAATGAAGAAGATTTTGACGGCTCCGAATTTCTAAACAACACCGGAGAGAGTGATATGATATTCGATCGTGACGACCGAGAAGATGAGGTCATGAACTACAACGAAGAACATGTTGATCCTGAAACAACAAACACCGGCGAGGTATATATATATTTATATAAGCAGGAATCTGGTGATCATCGCATGTTTTAAATGAGTTGAAGATATATTAACGAATCGATCTTTCTTCTTTCAGCCATCCAGATCGAGCAAATCTTCAGGCAAAAGGACGAAACGAGGCCCGAACAAAAAGTTGAAGGAGGGCGTAAAGTACAATATCGAGGCATTCAAACCTAATGGCGAACTATTAGCGCCTAAGAAGATTGCAGACAAGTTCGTTCGTCAGTGCGGAGTTCTTGTGAAGGACCAACTCCCGATCTCCCTTCGAGAATGGAGAAAGCCAGCAAAGCCACGTCCAAATGTTACTTTTGTCGACGAGAATAAAAAAACTGCTTTGGGATACTCTCATGGAACATTTCACCCTACCAGATCATTTCACACAAGCAGATGTGCGGAAAGTCAAGGATGCTGCTTTTAGGAAGATGGCGGTTGCATTCAAGAACCACAAGAGAACGACGTGGGAGAAGTACGTCAAGGGAGGAAGGAAGACTCCAGTATTCGAGGGGATACTAGAGAATCAAAGTGCTCATTGGGACGATTTCGTGAAATTCAAGGATTCAAAATTAGCTAAGGAACGATCGAGAATAAATAAGAAGAATGCCGAAAAAAAGGATAAGTTCCATAAGCTGGGGCCAGGTGGCTACGCGGTGGCAATGCCTAAGTGGGATAAGTCTGAGAAAGAGATGCAGGATGCAAGTGTCACTCCGGTTACTAAGAGCTGGCCCCCCAGGTGCAGGACTTGGTTCTATGCGCATGGGGGGGAGTTGGACCCGAAGACAGGCAATGTTTCGACGAAGGCATGTCTGAACGGAGCCGACGATGCGCTACTTGTTGCAATAGAAGAGGCTCGATCGGGGGTGTTCCAGCCCAATAGAGAGAACGACGAGCTTACGCGTGCTCTGGGAAATCCTGAACACCCGGGAAGAACACGAGGCAAGGGCGCTATTCCGTGGTATGAGGGGTTTTCGGACTGGAACGCCGACTACAGAACCCGTGCAAGAAAGAAGATTGCGGAGGAGAAGAAGAGGAAGATGGAGGAGGAGCAGAGGAAGCGGGACTATGAACGCCTTCAAGGCCTAGAAGCAAGTCAAGCGGAATTGGCAGCTAAATTCCAGCGGCAGCAGGAGCAGATCGACTCACTTAGATAGCAAAGGGGGTCTCAGCAGTTGCAGCAGCTAGCGGATGATCCAGCATTGGATACCACCGCCCCATCCATGCTGAGAAGCAGTGTGGGTTCCGCCCCGGGCGACGCACTGCTGGATAGATACCCCGTGGATGATATCGCGAAGAACACTAACTGCGAGCTACACTTCAAAATTAAGAACATATCCTTGAAGGTGGCGGACGGTGTTGCTTATACAAATTCCCCCGATGCAACCTTCCATTGCAACCCGATTCCAGCAGGCTATGCTCGTGTCGTGGTTGATGAGGTGGTGGACCAATATTCGGGGCTAGAGCTTGACATTCCTGGAGGTGACGAGGAGCACACACTCGGAGATGCCAAACATCGTATCATCCTATGGAGAAAGGATTGCATCATCTTTCGAAGGCCACCGACACCGCGTCACCCGACTCCTCGTCGAAGTCCGCCACCGAGTCAGCAGACTCCTGCTCCTCCAAGTCCACCAACGCGTGAGGCCACACCTCCTCCTCCAAGTCCGGCAAAGTGTCAGGCCACTCCTCCTCCAAGTCCGACACAGCGTCAGACGTCCACTCCTCCTCCAAGTCCGGCACAACCTCAGGCCACTCCTCCTCCAAGTCCGGCACAACTTCAGGCCACTCCTCCTCGTCCAACTCAGCCCCGTCAGCCGTCTCCGCCGCCTCAGCAATCGCAGAAGAGACACCCCGCAGCTATGGTGCGTAGCGGTACGAGTCGAGGTGATAGTACAGGAAATACAGGCGGAGGCAAGCGATATAAATATGGTCCAAACCTCAGTACTCCTCTTCCTGTGAGGGCTTACGACAGGACCGAGGAGCAAACCAATGCCATAGTGCGGGCAGAAGTCGACGCCCATTTTGGACCGAAACCGCCACCGCCGCCAAGGGAGAAAGTGCCTGTGGAAGTAGTTGACCACTTCATTCGTATGGCTCAACCAGCAGCTCCTAAGCCTGTTGACACAGACTATGAGCGCCACATCAGGAAGTTACATCGACAACGTCTACAGAAGGAGGCGAGCTCGAGCTCGAGCAAACAACAAGCAGCTGTCAAAAAATGCGGGAAAACCATTGCCCAGCTGGGAAAACAGGCAGCGCAATCGACCCCTCCCCCCCCCCCCGCTTGTTGTGCCGCCAACAACACATGACGGTACGCGCGCCCGATATTACTGTGGCCAAACAGTTTACATTCCCGAGGTGGGCAATGTGGTAATAACCCAGGAGCATATAATGCAGGCTGAAAAACTCAAGATCACTGTTGGACAACTCCTCGAGATCGAGGACATGCCTCTGATTACAGAGGAGGAAATAAAACGGAAATTTGTCCGGGGCCAACCTTTGGTCAAGCCAGAAGATGTCAACAAGCTCCCAACGAGAATGTATGAATTGCATCAATGGTACATGGACATTATCAAGAGATCCAATCGAGAGTCCCTCATGGTGTATGTCAAGAAGGATGATTACTACCATCAGAAAGCTGTGGCCGTTGAGTATTCTGAACTGTTTCAGTTATACAATCAAGCCGCACTCGACAAATCTATCGTCAGTTGCTATTGTCTGTAAGTGATTTCTTTCTGTAATTTAAGTCTCAAGCTAGCTGTAGTGATCCTTTTGATCAATCATTACGTGTAATTATCCTCACTATATTCTTTTCTGTGGTATTATGCAGGATGAAGATGTATGAAATGAGAAAAGGTGGACGCTATGGCATTGGGTTCATCGACCCAAATACCGTCAATGAATACACATGGAAAATAAACAAGCATCATGAAAAAGAGGTAGAGGATAGCATGTTCGAGTTCTTGAAGCGCCTCAAATACAAGAAAGATATACTACTTCCTTACAACTTCCAGTGAGTCACACTTTCTTGTACTACAAATTCTCTGTTTTTGCCTACTAGCTAGCTACATGTTTTTGCTTACATATGCCCGCTTAATTAAGACATGCAAACGTGTGTGCATGCAGATATCACTGGATCTTGTGTATCATTAAATTTGACGCCGGAACAGTTGAAATACTGGACTCGCTACTCAAAGCAAATAGTGACTATAACATCTTGTTTGGGATAGTCAACAGGTAATTTCAATCATTATTAACTATATATATCGGCCTATTTAGTTCGTCATTTCATGATATGAACTATTTAATAACCCCTTTATTCATTTTCTTTGTCGGCGGGCATGGCTTGGGCAAGGTTCATCAGCGTCACGGAAGGCGAATGGAAACCAAAGCTGAAATGGTTTCGAGCCAAGGTAAGTAATTAAGTAGTACTATCTAGCTAGCTAGCTGCCATCTCTTTAATTATCATGCTTGATTAATTATTATCTGATCAAATTAAATTCCATTCTCGTAATGAAGGCCCCGAAGCAGGCGCAGGGGACTGATCTATGTGCATTCTGCGTTTGCGAGAACATTTGCATGATGACGTCCGAAAGGAGCAGATCTCAAAGACAGGAATGGGTACGCTTGTCAGAACACTATTCACAATTTTTACACCATTATCGATATCTAGTCACACAACTAATACACATGCATATTGATCTCCTTTTTAACAGTTCAAAGAGGTGCGGGACAAGCTCCTAGAAACGGAGCGCGTAGAAGCACTTCAAGAGGAAATAGCGGGATTTTTGCTCGACCAGGTCATAAATCCGAAGGGAGAATACTATTACCCGCTACCGCCCCCATCGACAAAGTCATGAACCACTTCCAATTGTCATCGTGCTCCGAAGGCACCAATCAGGCTATGCCACTGGCTCCGAAGGCAACATGCATATGTAGGAGAAATTGTATATAGCTATACATGTGTGTATGTGTGAATTAATATGGTGTTTGTGAGACATGATTGATGATATATATATGATTGGTTCTACTAGAAAATTATATATATATATATATATATATATATATATATATATATAACGTGTACAATGTGTAGTACCGTAAAATACCAGCAAACGAAAAAGAAATAAAATGGAAAACACAAAAGTAAATGAAAAAGAAATCATAAAACCAAAACCCCCCCAAACATTTTAGTACCGGTTGGTGTACCAACCGGTACTAAAGGGCTCCCGGCCACCGGAGCTGGCTCGTGCCACGTGGTTGCCCTTTAGCACCGGTTCGTGCTGAACCGGTACTAAAGTTGGTGTTACCAACCGGTACTAAAGGGCTCCCGGCCCCCGAAGCTGGCTCGTGCCACGTGGTTGCCCTTTAGCACCGGTTCGTGCTGAACCGGTACTAAAGGAGGGGGGGGGGCTTTAGTGCCGAACCTTTCTAAAGGGCCTTACGAACCGGTGCTATTGCCCGGTTCTGCACTAGTGAAGGTTTTAATGATGCAACTTTATAAAGCTCATTATTTACCCCCACATGACACTTGGCCTCCATTTCTCAATTTTTACATGTTTCGGTATTTTTAATGATGTTTTAGAAAAATAAAACAGGCCAAACTGCCCGAAACAGGCCAAAAATGGCCCGAAACAGGCTCGAAAAGAAATAGAAATGGCCTGAAACAGGCCACGGGGCCCGGAGCTGGCCTTTGGGCCCGTGCCGTGCTTTTTTTTTCTTTCCAGGCACGTGAAACCGGCCCGACAGGGCATGCAACAAGTCATCATTAGCTGGGCCAGTGTTCTAAAAAGAAAAGTTAGGCCAGAAGGCAATGCCCTCGACGAGATTCTTGAATCATTGATCTTATTGCATTGTGCAAACTGGTGAAGTCAAAAATCTTGTTGCACTACTAGTAGCACTGATCCATTTATAAAAATTATTTTATATCAGCAAAAAATTTAAGAAGCTACTACTACTACAATCTGTACAAAGTCCTGTTGATGTACGACACTAATCGATAAAACTTGTAAAGAAATATATCTAGAAGATAATGGTCCTTCAATAAATTATGAAGAAATTACAGCAAAAAACATGGCAAACCAAATCACAGCTGCAAGCTAGCCTGCTACTTGTTGCCGAATATACAAGAGCGATCCAAATGTTGACAGCTACGTACATAAACCCTCCCTGTCTGTCACTTTGCCACATACAATTGAGTGTGTAAATTAGAAGTGGATTGCAAACTTGATTCCTGTGTTGGGTTCTACTATTTGGGCATGCAGTTACTCGGTTTGTGGTAGTTGTGCTTGTGGAGAGATGCATGAACTTGATTCCTTTTGCAGTCAGTCTTGTAGAGGTGGAGCTGTTTTCCGTAACTCCAAACCGGTTCCCAAGAAGATGGTTTTCTTAAACTGGACCAGTGCACTAGTAGAAAACAGGGCTTTGGTTCGGTCAAAAAAGAGCATTAGTACCGGTTGCATTACGAACCGGGACTAATGTGAGCATTAGTCCCGGTTCGAGCGGCTAGGGCACCGTACAGGCATTACTCCCGGTTCAAATGGGACCTTTAGTCCCGGTTGGTGCCACGAACCGGGACTAAAGGGTGCGATGCCACGAACCGGTACTAAAGGTCGCCACGAACCGGTACTAATGGGGTTGAGGCATTAGTATCGGTTCGTGGCACCAACCGGTACTAACAGTTAGACCTTTAGTACCGATTCGTGCCACGAACCGGTACTAATGGTGCAATTTTCAAATCCTACCCCCCCCCCCCCTATCGCCTTTTCAGTTTTGTAAAAAGCAAAAGAAAATGATAAAAACTTCAAAAGTTAAAATCCTCCGAGATGTAGTTATGTTACTATATCTACTAGTTAGGAAAATTTAAAAACTTAAATTTGGACATGTTTTGCAAAAAATGTAGGAAAAATGTAAAACAGCTACTCCCTCCATTCCAAAATATAGTGCGTCCGCGCTTCCCGAGGTTCAACTTTGACCATAAATTTAACCAACGAGACCAACTGCGGCGGGAGAAAAAATTATATAATTGAAAACTTCTTTCGAATACGAATTCACTGATATAATTTTTGCTCTCGCCGCAATCGGTTTTGGTAGTTAAATTTATGGTCAAAGTTGAAGCACGTGGATAGAGGAAGCACTACATTGTGGAATGGAGGGAGTATAACTTTTGCATATGATGTCAGAAAAAACGTATAATATATCAAAATGTTCAGCATGAAAATCCGTATCCGATTTTGACAGCGTACGGCCTGTTTGCAAATTTGTAGAATACTCAAATTCCAAAAGGAAAAAATGTTATGCTTAAATTTCAGTTTTTTTAAAAAAATTCGTTAAATCTGGTCAAACTACTTATTCAAGAAGTATTAGTGTTACTAAATAATTATTCAAGAATATTAGTGTTACTAAATAATTATTTCAGTTTTTTGAATTTTGGTCCAATCTGGTCAAACAATGGTCAAACTACTTATTCAAGAAATATTAGTCTTACTAAATAATTATTGTTTGTAGAACAATAGTTTCAAACTCAAACAGTGAAATGTGTGACTTCATGCTGAAGCTAAACCCCTGAGGGTTAATAGGATTGACATCTTACTATTGTCAGGAAAACAATAAGTGCAGACTTGGAAATGAAGGAGAACAGAACCAGAAGTTAAGCGTGCTCAGGCTGGGGGAGTGGGAGGATGGGTGACCGTCCGGAAAGTTAGATGATTTGAAATAATAAGGGGTAATTAGAGATTAAATTAAGCAGTGATGAGGAGTGATTAGAGATTAGAGGTTAAAATAATTCAAAAATTTGAAAATCGGGAAAAAAATTCAAAAAAAAATTCCTTTAGTACCGGCTGGTGTTACCAACTGGGACTAAAGGTGGACCTGCAGGCAGTAGCCACGCGGAGGGCCTTTAGTCTTGGTTCGTATGAGAACCGGGACTAAAGGGGGAACCTTTAGTAACGACCCTTTAGTCCCGGTTCCAGAACCAGGACTAAAGACCCTCTAGAACCGGGACAAAACACCCTTTTTCTACTAGTGGTGGAGCGGTTCCACACGTACTACAAAGTTCATCCAGCATGTTTCACATGTTCGGTATTCAAACAGAAAGAAACTAAAAGTTTGGAATCTCATCCGAAATTACATCCATTACAAAGTCTGGAGGAACCGAAAGCCAGACCTTACAAAGTTCATCACCAACACCTACTCTACCAAATTTATGCGCAGCAACATTAGCAGAACGCCTAACCCAAGAAACTTTAACTTCCTCAAAACCTCGGAATTGCTCCATAATCTCCTCAATCCATGGCCCAATAGCGCTTAAATTCTCTGCCCGAAGCTTAAGCATTTGCACCACCTTTTGATTATCCAGCTCCATATGCAGCATCTGTAAGTTCATCTCCCTCGCAACTTGGACCGCCCTTCTACAGGCTAAAATTTCCACAGCCTCCGGATCAGCGTTATGAGTATAGAAATGGCTTGCTCCAGCCACAAAAGCACCATTGTGGTCACGTGGGACTAGACCACCTCCTCCCTTATCACCAAATTTGGATACTGCACCATCAGAGTTTGCTTTTATCCAGCCAACATCAGGGGGTTGCCATCTCTGAATTACCTTGGGAGTAACTGTGGGATGTTGAGGTTCACGGATTGATTGATTCTGTGATTGACATGCATGTCACGAGCTAGCGAGTTTGTGCGCACAAGCACCGACACACGGCACGGAGCGAGGTGAGGTGAGGTGTCTCCTCCCCTCCTCCTGGTGCGCGACGGACGCACTAGCTAGGGCAGGGAGAATAGAGCTACATGTGGCCGATGACCCACCCACCTCACTAGCTGCAGCTGGCTTCCTTGTTGCCATCCTCGCGTGCGGTGACAAGGAGTCGTTCAGCTCCCTCCCAGGATCCGTGATCACTGCTCGGGTGGCGGCCGTGTATGCTGGGCCGGAGCAGTTGCCGCCTCTATCTGTCACGATGCACCCATCCTCCTCCCATTATTTCATTTCCATCTACGTGAATGACAGTTTCTCAAAAAAGAAAAATTCTACGTGAATGACCCATTTTCACACAGCCGTGCCGTGTGTGTGCCTTGTATCCTTTTTCCGAAAACAAGAACATGTTGCGCGCGGGTGGCCGTTGTACCCAGAGAACGATACCTCCGCCTCTCCCCTCCGGTGAGCTGGGCGGCAATCCAAAAACACGGACGAGTCCGTCCAAAGAATCGTCCTCCTGCAGCAGCAGTCCACATCTCTCTCACGCACCGATCGTACTAGTACTAGTACTGACCCTTTGGACTCGATCGATACGCGGCCTCAGTGGCGGACCCAGGGTATGCCGAACCAAACAAATTACTTAAACCCTCCCTGTCTGTCACTTTGCTACATACACTTGGGTGTGTAGAGTAGAAGTGGATTGCAAACCTGATCCCTGTGTTGAGTTCAACTATTTGGGCATGCAGTTTCTCGATTTGTAGTAGTAGCTGTGCATGTGCAGAGATGCATGAACTTGATTCCTTTTGCAGTCAGTCTTGTAGAGGTGGAGCCTTTTTCCGTAGTCCGCAACTCCAAACCGTCACGGCACGGCACGGCACCCAAGAAGATGGTTTAAACTGGACGAAGCCCTGCAATGCACTCGAGTGTTGCAGGTGATGGCTGAGGGGCGTCATGACATCCGTCCGTCGTATCATTTCCGGAAGATGTTGCGCGGGTGGTGCCCGTGGCCGTACGATACCTCCCCGTCTCTCCCGTCCCGTGGGCGGCGGCAATCCACAAAACGCCCGCCACAGGTCCGTGCGTGTAGCATTATTGGGGCAGTATGTATGTGTACTGTAACCTCGTTGTTTTTACTCGTGCAGCAGTCCGGATCTATATATGATCTCTCTCTCTCAGGCACGGTCGCAGCACCCATCGTACTACTAGTACTCTACCGACACATGATCCGGTTCCACCCAACTCATCAAAAAACAAAAAAAAAAACAAAAAAGATCCGGTTCCACGAGGCTATGTGCTGCCAGGGCCGGCTTTGGACCAATGCGAGAGGTGCGACGGCCCGGGGCCCAGACTAAAAGGGGGCACATAGTATATATGCAGTATATATATTATATATTACGGATTAATGGAAAAAAAAGAATGACTAACGTCCAGCCCAGGTAGCTCTGAGCCCACCCAGCAAGCAGCACGCAACCACCACTAGGGCCTGCCCAACCAAGCCCAGGCAACGCACGTTGCCCTGTCGTTCGCCTGGAATCCAGGGAGACGCACCGACACAGGAGCACGGAGACGCATCGACACAGCAGCACGCCGCCTGACGCCGACACCAGCGCACCGCACCGAACCTGGAGCTGAGTTTGGGGATCAAATCGGCAAGAATTCGGGGAAGAGATCAACTGATCAAGATCATCATTCAGAAGGTAATAATTCTCAGATCAATCTATTCATAAATCCTAATCTATAGGTGAATATTTTCCGGTGGTCTCAATTCTGAAACTTCTCATCTAAAAACATAACATCTTCAATCTCTGATACTGTATTCGTGTTTCTCACTTGCAGCATAATCATGTTACCTAAAAAACATCTATCTGGTTGTGAGAAAAGAAACAACAAGAAAAGAGTAGACAAGTTGATTAAATCTCAGGAAGGCGCTATGGATATGTTTGTCTTGAGGCCTGGTGCTGCTACAAATTCAGAGCAATTATATATCACAAATGGTGAAGAAAAACCTGATGATACTAAGAATGTTGTTGAGGAAAATCATGTCGAGAAAAATAATGCTGCGGAAAATGATGCCGATCAGCACACGGAAAATTTTAGTGACCATGAGAATCTTGGAAATGCAGATGAGCAGGGTTCTTCTTTTGATATATATGATCCTAGAACTTGGAATATTCTTGACAATTAATCAAGAGATATTCTCATTGAAAAAGGACCTATAAGGGAATACAATCTTGTGTTTCCCGAAGATGAAATTAGTGGCAGGCATTTTTCATATGATTACTATACAAGAAAGTTAAGGAATGGCGAGTTCAGTGATCGGAGGTGGTTAGTGTACTCTAAACACATGAATAAAGTCTACTGCTTTTGTTGCAAATTGTTTAAATCTGGAAAAAGCAAAAGTCTGCTAGCATCCGAGGGATTGAAGGATTGGAGACATCTTAGTGAGAAGCTCAAATTACATGAGAATAGTGTTGAGCATATCACTAACATGAATACTTGGAATGAGGTAAGGCTGAGGCTAAGTAAGAAGGAAACAATTGATAAAGACATGCAACAAGAGATTGCAAGGGAGAAGGAGCGATGCAGACTTGTTTTAATTAGAATTGTTGCTGCTGTGAAATTTCTTGCTAAACATAGTCTGGCTTTTCGAGGATCGAATGAGAAATTATATCAAGATAACAACGGAAATTTTTTGGGAGTAATTGAAATGATGGCAGAATTTCATCCTGTAATGCAAGAGCATCTTCGGCGCATTAAGAATAGTGTAATCCATCATCATTATCTTGGCCATAATATTCAGAATGAGTTAATTTCCCTTCTTGGTCGCACTGTTAAATATTCTCTGTTGAGGATAATTAAGGATGCAAGGTATTTCTCTGTTATCTTGGACTGTACACCTGACGTGAGCCATCAAGAACAAATGACTCTAATTGTGAGATGCGTAAACATGTCAAGTACTACTACAAAAATAGAGGAGTTTTTTCTGGAGTTCTTGAAGGTGGATGATACATCCGGACTTGGACTTTATAATGTGTTAATAGATTCACTTAAATTTGTTGGTTTGGATGTTAAAGATGTTCGTGGACAAGGGTATGACAATGGTTCGAACATGAAGGGAAAACACCAAGGGGTATCGAGTAGACTACTTGAAACTAATCCAAGAACATTATTCATGACATGCGCTTGTCATAGCCTGAACCTTACTCTTAGTGATATGGCAAAATCTTGCGGTAAAGCTGTTACCTTCTTTGGTGTTGTGCAAAGAATTTATATATTGTTTTCAAGCTCTACTAAAAGATGACAGCTATTGCTTGATCATGTTCCAAAAATGACAGTTAAGTCTTTGTGTAACACTCGATGGGAGAGTCGAATAAAGAGTGTTCAGGCTATCAGATATCAAGCACCCGAGTTAAGAAAAGCATTACTGGAATTGAAGAGAACTTCTACCGATGACGCCAAGACTAAGAGCGACGCAAAATCTTTGGCTAGCGCACTTGAGAAATTTGAATTTTTACTTGGCATGGTCATTTGGCATGACATTTTTTTCACTGTAAACATGGTGAGTAAGAAGTTGCAGTCTAAGTTTGTGTGCATTGATGTTACTCTTAAACAGATTGAAGGTGCCATCTCATATTTTAAGAAGTACAGAAATGACGGCTTTGCAACTAGTCTGAATATTGCGAGATCTATTGCAATTGGCATGGGTGTACAACCTTTGTTTCCTGTCAAGAGACGTATTACTAGACAAAGACAGTTTGATGAAATTAGTGGCAATGACGAAAATAACCAGAATGAAGAAACGCAAGCAAGTGAGGTGGAATCATTTAGAGTTAAATACTTTTTGGTGATGATTGATGTTGCAATTGCTTGCCTAACTGCTAGATTTGAGGAACTGAAGACATTTGGGAGCATATTTGGTTTCTTGTTCAACTCGAAAGAGTTGAAGTCCTTGGGTGATAATGATCTCAGAAGATGTTGCACTAATTTTGTCAACAAATTCACTCATGGTAAGTCAGCAGATGTCGATCTAGATGATTTCGTTTCTGAACTAAAAGTACTGCAGATGACATTGCCAAACACATTCATGTCAGCGGATCAGATATTTGAGTTTGTTAGAGATGCGGATTGCTATCTAAATGTCTCAATTGCTTATCGTATCCTTTTGACCGTACCTGTGACTGTTGCATCGGCTGAAAGGAGTTTCTCAAAATTGAAACTATTGAAAAATTATTTGAGGTCAACGATGTCTCAAGAAAGATTGAATGGATTGGCCATGTGCTGCATTGAGAAGAATATGCTGGATAGTATTGATCTTGACACTCTCATTGATGATTTTGCGTCAAAAAATGCACGAAAGTCTCGTTTCACATGATCATTGGAGGTTAGCATGCTATTTCAATATGTTTTTTCTGCGTTGTAATTTCCATGATACTTGGTTTGGAACAAAGACAGGGAAAATAACATATGCTTGATTCTAGTAAAAATATATTAGTTTTATGATTTTATAGCAATTTTATATTTTCATGTATCAAATTGGATTTTTCTCTCTATTGGGCCCACTGGTCGGGTTCGCACCGGGGCCTTCGAAATCATAGAGCCGGCCCTGTGTGCTGCCCTAGTTGGGGAATTTTTCACGTGTATTCTATAGAATAAATTCCATTTATCAATTCAGCAAGTAATAATGTTAAAGCTTTGCATTTTAATTTGGCATACAACCAATAACACGTAATTGTATGTATGGTTTAAGTTGGAAGGCTGGATAAACTACCACACAAATAATTTTGATACCATACACCACTAGTTCGAGATAGATAGATGCTTCATGTATTTCTTTTGATGATTTACGAGAATATATATAAATCTAAAACCTATAATAAGAATTGGCTACGAGATAATTGCCGTCGACACACGAATGATTCACGTGTACCCTCAACGTCGGGGGTAATGCACCGCAGCTCACTTCGAGGGAGATCCAGCCGACAGTGCGATACACAAGACAGCCGGCAGACACTTTTGCAGACCCGAAACCCCACACACCTGGTAGGGACCCCGTCAAGGAGTGCGACAGCTATGGGCTGCCCTAGGTCGATCGCTTGCCCCTAGAGCCTCGGGATTTGCAGCTCTCAAACTTGAAGAACAAGGAAGAACAAAAGAGAAAAACAACGGAGAGATAAAACGTAGATGAAAAGTAGTATGTTTTGCGAGAAAACTTTCAATCTCTATTCCTTCTCAATCATGGCAGTACAAGGAACACCGAAGATAATAAAAATTACAACCATGTATGTGGATGACCTAGCAACGGCTAAAAGCACTAGAGCGAGCCGAAGGCGCGCCGACGTCATCACTCCTCCCTCACCGGAGCTGGGAAGACCTTGTTGTAGTAGACAATTAAGAAGTCGTCGTGCTAAGGCTCCATACGACTAGAGAAGCAACCATCACCGATGAATAAATTCATAGATTGAAAGGATCAAACCTGTAAATGCCCTAACTAAGACGAACGAAGACCAGATCCAAACATATCCACCGAAGACCAGCACCGATAGAATCCCGCGAGATCTGACGGAGACACACCTCCACATGCCCTCCAGTGAAGCTAGATTCACCATTAGGACGGGGGATAGAACGTGGGAGACATTGTTCCTACTGAGGGACATTGCCACCGCCACACAGCGCCGACCAAGACGTTGAACCTAACAAAAACGAGAACGGGGCACCTCCCGCCGAGGAGGTGCCGAGGTCCTCTGCACCTTCATGGCCCAAAGGCCATCAGATATGAGGCGGACCGGCGATGGCGCCGACGGGAGTAGGAGGAAAGCCTTTTCTTGTGAGGGGGAAAGGACCTGACTTGTGCATATATGTATATAATCAACTCTTTAGTCGAGGTCATCTTGAAGGGGTAATAGGCTGAATAGTACTCTAGAACCCTAAATTCAATAGTTCGAGCTTAATTTCGAACAAGGTCGGTTGGCAATGACCAAAACATAAAAGTTGTTCGCAGTAATGATACATAATTTATTCATGTAGAAAACTTCTTCATCTGAGGCCATCTTAATTACGTTTACATCTGTTCCAAAAACTAACGTTAACACATGCCCCTCTGTTTCTTGGCAAAGCTTGCATGCCGAAAAATAATCTATTTTTGTGTTTGCTCTAAGGACGATGTGAACACTCCATCGGCCATTTATATTTTATTTAGGGCGATAATCGTCTATCGGCCATTGCCTATATAGGCTTCTCGGCACACACTCGGGTGGTACTTCTTCAGATACTTGCCATTGAGAGCTCGAGGTAAAAATGTCCCTTGTATGAATTCCACCAAATATGAGTTTCCAGGAAATACTCTTGTGATCCTAAAAGGACCCTCCCAACTTGGAGACCACTTCCGGAATTTCCTACCTCTTGAACCAATTGGTAGGATCACTTTCGACACTAGATCGCCAACCTAAAAATTCTTTAATTTGACATTCTTATTGTAAGATTTTGCCACTCTCAACTTGTCAGCAGCCAAACATTTATCGGCAACTTCATCAATATTGTCCATCATCAAGTTATAAAAGTCCACTACCGATAAATCATTTTGTTTGGCTATTCTCAAAGCACTCAAATTCACTTCCACCAGTAAAACAACCTCCTGGCCATATACTAGCTCATATGGAGTTACCTTTGTAGCTCCATACCTTGAGATTTTATGCGCCCACAAAGCTTGATTAAAATTTTATTGCTAGACTCAGCCTGACCATTAGCTTGTGCATAATATGGAGAAGAATTGAGCAACTTTATCCTACACGACTCGGCAAATTCTCTAACTTGATGCGACATGAAAGATGAACCTTGGTCATAGTTAATGTTTGAGGAATGCCGAACTCTATGAATAATGTGCTCGGTTATGAATTGAATTACCTCTATATGTGTAATATTCTTGGGAGGTACTCCTTCAGAACATTTAGTGAAATAATCGGTTGTCACCAACACGAACCGATGCCCGTTTGAGGAGGACGGGTGAATTTCTCCAATGAAGTCTAATCGCCAACCCCTAAAAGGGCACGACTTGATAATAAGATGTCACATAGCAGCAGCAACCATTAATTATGAAGGAAAAACTATTATTGCCTCTAGGCCATATCTCCTTCACTGAGGACTGGCAGGGTATCCCTGTTGGGGAACGTAGTAATTTCAAAAAATTTCCTACGCACACGCAAGATCATGGTGATGCATAGCAACGAGAGGGGAGAGTGTTGTCTACGTACCCTCGTAGACTGGAAGCGGAAGCGTTAGCACAACGCGGTTGATGTAGTCGTACGGCTTCACGGCCCGACTGATCAAGCACCGAAACTACGGCACCTCCGAGTTCTAGCACACGTTCAGCTCGATGACGATCCCCGGACTCCGATCCAGCAGAATGTCGGGGAAGAGTTCCGTCAGCACGATGGCGTGGTGACGATCTTAATGTTTTAGCGTCGCAGGGCTTCGCCTAAGCACCGCTACAATATTATCGAGGATTATGGTGGAGGAGGGCACCACACACGGCTAATAGATCTCAAGGATCAATTGTTGTGTCTTTGGGGTGCCCCCTGGCCACGTATATAAAGGAGTGGAGGAGGGGAGGGCTGGCCCTATGGCGCGCCCTAGGGGAGTCCTACTCCCACCGGGAGTAGGATTCCCCCTTTCCTAGTAGAACTAGGAGCCCTTCCAAGTAGTAGGAGTAGGAGGGAAGGAAAGGGAAGGGAAAAGGAGAAGGAAGGAAGGAAGGGGGCGCCCCCCTTCCCTAGTCCAATTCGGACCAGACCAAGGGGAGGGGTGCGGCCACCCTTGAGGCCCTTTTCCTTCTTTCCCGTATGGCCCAATAAGGCCCAATACGTATTCCCGTAACTCTTCGGTACTCCGAAAAATACCCGAATCACTCGGAACCGTCCCAATGTCCGAATATAGTCATCCAATATATCGATCTTTACCTCTCACCATTTCAAGACTCCTCGTCATGTCCCCGATCTCATCCGGGACTCCGAACTCCTTCGGTACATCAAAACTCATAAACTCATAATATAACTGTCATTGAAACCTTAAGCGTGCGGACCCTACGGGTTCAAGAACAATGTAGACATGACTGAGACACGCCTCCGGTCAATAACCAATAGCGGAAACTGGATGCTCATATTAGCTCCCACATATTCTACGAAGATCTTTATCGGTCAGACCGCATAACAACATACGTTGTTCCCTTTGTCATCGGTATGTTACTTGCCCGAGATCCGATCGTCGGTATCTCAATACCTAGTTCAATCTCGTTACTGGCAAGTCTCTTTACTCGTTCCGTAATAGATCATCTCGCAACTAACTCATTAGTTGCAATGCTTGCAAGGCTTTAGGTGATGTGCATTACCGAGAGGGCCCAGGGATACCTCTCCGACAATCGGAGTGACAAATCCTAATCTCGAAATACGCCAACCCAACAAGTACCTTCGGAGACACCTATAGAGCACCTTTATAATCACCCAGTTACGTTGTGACGTTTGGTGGCACACAAAGTGTTCCTCCGGTAAACGGGAGTTGCATAATCTCATAGTCATATGAACATGTATAAGTCATGAAAAAAGCAATAGCAACAAACTAAACGATCAAGTGTTATGCTAACGGAATGGGTCAAGTCAATCACATCATTCTCCTAATGATGTGATCCCTTTAATCAAATGACAACTCATTTCTTTGGTAGGAAACATAACCATCTTTGATCAACGAGCTAGTCAAGTAGAGGCATACTAGTGACACTCTGTTTGTCTATGTATTCACACATGTATTATGTTTCCGGTTAATACAATTCTAGCATGAATAATAAACATTTATCATGATATAAGGAAATAAATAATAACTTTATTATTGCCTCTAGGGCATATTTCCTCCAGTCTCCCACTTGCGCTAGAGTCAATAATCTAGTTCACATCGCTATGTGATTTAACATCAATAGTTCACATCACCATGTGATTAACACCCATAGTTCACATCGACATATGACCAACACCCAAAGTGTTTACTAGAGTCAATAATCTAGTTCACATCTCTATGTTATTAACACCCAAAGAGTACTGAGGTGTGATCATGTTTTGCTTGTGAGAGAAGTTTAGTCAACGGGTCTGCCACATTCAGATCCGTAAGTATTTTGCAAATTTCTATGTCAACAATGCTCTGCATGGAGCTACTCTAGCTAATTGCTCCCACTTTCAATATGTATCCAGATTGAGACTTAGAGTCATCTGGATCAGTGTCAAAACTTGCATCGACGTAACCCTTTACGACGAACCTTTTGTCACCTCCATAATCGAGAAACATATCCTTATTCCACTAAGGATAATTTTGACCAATGTCCAGTGATCTACTCCTAGATCACTATTGTACTCCCTTGCCAAACTCAGGGCAGGGTATACAATAGGTCTAGTACACAGCATGGCATACTTTATAGAACCTATGGCTGAGGCATAGGGAATGACTTTCATTCTCTCTCTATCTTCTGTCGTGGTCGGGTTTTGAGTCTTACTCAACTTCACACCTTTGTAACACAGGCAAGAACTCCTTCTTTGACTGTTCCATTTTGAACTACTTCAAAATCTTGTCAAGGTATGTACTCATTGAAAAACTTATCAAGCGTCTTGATCTATCTCTATAGATCTTGATGCTCAATATGTAAGCAGCTTCACCGAGGTCTTTCTTTGAAAAACACCTTTCAAACATTCCTTTATGCTTTGCAGAATAATTCTACATCATCTCCGATCAACAATATGTCATACATATACTTATCAGAAATGTTGTAGTGCTCCCACTCACTTTCTTGTAAATACAGGCTTCACCGCAAGTCTGTATAAAACTATATGCTTTGATCAACTTATCAAAGCGTATATTCCAACTCCGAGATGCTTGCACCAGTCCATAGATGGATCGCTGGAGCTTGCCTATTTTGTTAGTACCTTTAGGATTGACAAAACCTTCTGGTTGCATCATATACAACTCTTCTTTAATAAATCCATTAAGGAATGCAGTTTGGTTTATCCATTTGCCAGATTTCATAAAATGCGGCAATTGCTAACATGATTCGGACAGACTTAAGCATAGATACGAGTGAGAAACTCTCATCGTAGTCAACACCTTGAACTTGTTGAAAACCTTTTTGCGACAATTCTAGCTTTGTAGATAGTAACACTACTATCAGCGTCCGTCTTCCTCTTGAAGATCCATTTATTCTGAATGGCTCGTCGATCATTGGGCAAGTCAATCAAAGTCCATAATTTGTTCTCATACATGGATCTCATCTCAGATTTCATGGCCTCAAGCCATTTCGCGGAATCTGGGCTCATCATCGCTTCCTTATAGTTCGTAGGCTCGTCATGGTAAACTAACATGACCTCCAGAACAGGATTACCGTACCACTCTGGTGCGGATCTCACTCTGGTTTACCTACGAGGTTCGGTAGTAACTTGATCTGAAGTTACATGATCATCATCATTAGCTTCCTCACTAATAGGTGTAGTAGTCACAGGAACAGATTTCTGTGATGAACTACTTTCCAATAAGGGAGCAGGTACAGTTACCTCATCAAGTACTACTTTCCTCCCACTCACTTCTTTCGAGAGAAACTCCTTCTCTAGAAAGGATCCATTCTCAGCAACGAATATCTTGCCTTCGGATCTGTGATAGAAGGTGTACCCAACATTTTCTTTTGGGTATCCTATGAAGACGCACTTCTCCGATTTGGGTTTGAGCTTATCAGGTTGAAACTTTTTCACATAAGCATTGCAACCTCAAACTTTAAGAAACGATAGCTTAGGTTTCTTGCCAAACCATAGTTCATACGGTGTCGTCTCAACGGATTTAGATGGTGCCCTATTTAACATGAATGCAGCTGTCTCTAATGCATAACCCCAAAACGATAGTGGTAGATCGGTAAGAGACATCATAGTTCGCACCATATCTAATAAAGTACGGTTATGACGTTCAGACACACCATTATGCTGTGGTGTTCCAGGTGGCGTGAGTAGTGAAACTATTTCACATTCTTTTTTAACTGAAGGCCAAACTCGTAACTCAAATATTTTACTTCTGCGATCATATCGTAGAAACTTTTATTTTTGTTACGATGATTCTCCACTTCACTCTGAAATTCTTTGAACTTTTCAAATGTTTCAGACTTGTGTTTCATCAAGTAGATATACTCATATCTGCTCAAATCATCTGTGAAGATGAGAAAATAATGATACCTGCCATGAGCCTCAATATTCATCGGACCACATACATCAGTATGTATGATTTCCAACAAATCTGTTGCTCGCTCCATTGTTCTGGAGAACGGAGTCTTAGTCATCTTGCCCATGAGGCATGGTTTGCAAGCATCAACTGATTCATAATCAAGTGATTCCAAAAGTCCATCAGCATGGATTTTCTTGATGCGCTTTACACCAATATGACCTAAATGGCAGTGCCACAAATAAATTGCACCATCATTATTAACTTTGCATCTTTTGGTTTCAATATTATGAATATGTGTATCACTGCGATCGAGATCCAACGAACCATTTTCATTGGGTGTGTAACCATATAAGGTTTTTATTCAAGTAAACAGAACAACAATTTATTCTCTTACTTAAATGAATAACCGTATTGCAATAAACATGATCAAATCATATTCATGCTCAACGCAAACACCAAATAACACTTATTTAGGTTCAACACTAATCCCAAAAGTATAGGGAGTGTGCGATGATGATCATATCAATCTTGGAACCACTTCCAACACACATCGTCACTTCACCCTTAACTAGTCTATGTTCATTCTGCAACTCCCGTTTCTAGTTACTACTCTTAGCAACTGAACCAGTATCAAATACCGAGGGGTTGCTACGAACACTAGTAAAATACACATCAATAATCTGTATATCAAATATACCTTTGTTCAGTTTGCCATCCTTCTTATCCGCCAAATACTTGGGGCAGTTCTGCTTCCAGTGACCAGTCCCTTTGCAGTAGAAGCACTTAGTCTCGGGCTTAGGACCAGACTTGGGCTTCTTCACTTGAGCAGCAACTTGCTTGCCGTTCTTCTTGAAGTTTCCATTCTTCCCTTTGCCCTTTTATTGAAACTAGTGGTCTTGTCTATCATCAACACTTGATATTTTTCTTGATTTCTACCTTCATCGATTTCAGTATTACGAAGAGCTTGGGAATCGTTTCCGTTATCCCTTGCATATCATAGTTCATCACAAAGTTCTACTAACTTGGTGATGGTGACTAGAGAATTATGTCAATCACTATTTTATCTGGAAGATTAACTCCCACTTGATTCAAGCGATTGTAGTACCCAGACAATCTGAGCACATGCTCACTGCTTGAGCTATTCTCCTCCATCTTTTAGCTATAGAACTTGTTGGAGACTTCATATCTCTCAACTCGGGTATTCGCTTGAAATATTAACTTCAACTCCTGGAACATCTCATATGGTCCATGACGTTCAAAACGTCTTTGAAGTCCCGATTCTAAGCCGTTTAAGCATGGTGCACTAAACTATCAAGTAGTCATCATATTGAGCTAGCCAAATGTTCATAACATCTGCATCTGCTCCTGCAATAGGTTTGTCACCTAGCGGTGCATCAAAGACATAATTCTTCTGTGTAGCAATGAGGATAAACCTCAGATCACGGATCCAATCCGCATCATTGCTACTAACATCTTTCAACTTAGTTTTCTCTAGGAACATATAAAAATTAAATGGGGAGCAACATCGCGAGCTATTGATCTACAACATAGATATGCTAATACTACCAGGACTAAGTTCATGATAAATTAAAGTTCAATTAATCATATTAATTAAGAACTCCCACTTAGATAGACATCCATCTAATCCTCTAAGTGATCACGTGATCCAAATCAACTAAACCATGTCCGATCATCATGTGAGATGGAGTAGTTTCAATGGTGAAGATCACTATGTTGATCATATGTACTATATGATTCACGCTCGACCTTTCGGTCTCCGTGTTCCGAGGCCATATCTGTTATATGCTAGGCTCGTCAAGTTTAACCTGAGTATTCCGCGTGTGCAACTGTTTTGCACCCGTTGTATTTGAACGTAGAGCCAATCACACCCGATCATCACGTGGTGTCTCAGCACGAAGAACTTTCGCAACGATGCATACTTAGGGAGAACACTTGTACCTTGATAATTAGTGAGAGATCATCTTATAAAGCTACCGTCAAACTAAGCAAAATAAGATGTATAAAAGATAAACATCACATGCAATCAAAATATGTGACAAGATATGGCCATCATCATCTTGTGCCTTTGATCTCCATCTCCAAACCATCGTCATGATCTCCATCGTCACCGGCATGACACCATGATCTCCATCATCTTGATCTATATCAATGTGTCGTCACATGGTCGTCTCACCAACAATTGCTCGTGCAACTATTGCTATCGCATAGCGATAAAGTAAAGCAATTATTTGGTGCTTGCATCTTATGCAATAGAGAGATAACCATAAGGCTTTTGCCAGTTGCCGATAACTTCAACAAAACATGATCATCTCATACAACAACTTATATCTCATCACGTCTTGACCATATCACATCACAATATGCCCTGCAAAAACAAGTTAGACGTCCTCTACTTTATAGTTGCAAGTTTTACGTGGCTGCTATGGGCTGAGCAAGAACCGTTCTTACCTACGCATCAAAACCACAACGATAGTTTGTCAAGTTGGTATTGTTTTAACCTTCGCAAGGACCGGGCGTAGCCACACTAGGTTCAACTAAAGTTGGAGAAACTGACACCCGCCTGCCACCTGTGTGCAAACCACGTCTGTAGAACCAGTCTTGCGTAAGCGTACGCGTAATGTCGGTCCGGGCCGCTTCATCCAACAATACCCCCGAACCAAAGTGTGACATGCTGGTAAGCAATATGACTTATATCGCCCACAGCTCACTTGTATTCTACTTGTGCATATAACATCAACACATAAAACCTAGGCTCGGATGCCACTGTTGGGGAACATAGTAATTTCAAAAAATTTCCTACGCACACGCAAGATCATGGTGATGCATAGCAACGAGAGGGGAGAGTGTTGTTTACGTACCCTCGTAGACTGGAAGCGGAAGTGTTAGCACAACGCGGTTGATGTAGTCGTACGTCTTCACGGCCTGACCGATCAAGCACCGAAACTACGACACCTCCGAGTTCTAGCACACGTTCAGCTCGATGACGATCCCCGGACTCCGATCCAGCAGAATGTCGGGGAAGAGTTCTGTCAGCACGACGGCGTGGTGACGATCTTGATGTTCTTGTTGGAAATATGCCCTAGAGGCAATAATAAAAGCATTATTATTATATTTCCTTGTTCATGGTAATTGTCTTTATTCATACTATAATTGTGTTATCCGGAAATCGTAATACATGTGTGAATAACAGACACCAACATGTCCCTAGTAAGCCTCTAGTTGACTAGCTCGTTAATCAACAGATAGTCATGGTTTCCTGGCTATGGACATAAGATGTCATTGATAACGAGATCACATCATTAGGAGAATGATGTGATGGACAAGACCCAATCCTAAACATAGCATAAAGATCGTATAGTTCGTTTGCTAGAGTTTTGCAATGTCAAGTATCTTTTCCTTAGACCATGAGATCGTGTAACTCCCGGATACCGTAGGAGTGCTTTGGGTGTACCAAACGTCACAATGTAACTGGGTGACTATAAAGGTAGACTACGGGTATCTCCGAAAGTGTCTGTTGGGTTGACATGGATCAAGACTGGGATTTGTCACTCCGTATGACGGAGAGGTATCACTGGGCCCTCTCGGTAATGCATCATCATAATGAGCTCAAAGTGACCAAGTGTCTGGTCACGGGATCATGCATTACGGTACGAGTAAAGTGACTTGCCGGTAACGAGATTGAACGAGGTATTGGGATACCGACGATCGAATCTCGGGCAAGTAATATATCGATTGGCAAAGGGAATTGCATACGGGGTTGATTGAATCCTCGACATCGTGGTTCATCCGATGAAATCATCGTGGAGCATGTGGGAGCCAACATGGGTATCCAGATCCCGCTGTTGGTTATTGACCGGAGAGTAGTCTCGGTCATGTCTGCTTGTCTCCCGAACCCGTAGGGTCTACACACTTAAGGTTCGGTGACGCTAGGGTTGTGAAGATATGTATATGCAGTAACCCGAATGTTGTTCGGGGTCCCGGATGAGATCCCGGACGTCACGAGGAGTTCCGGAATGGTCCGGAGGTAAAGAATTATATATAGGATGTGCAGTTTCGGCCATCGGGACAAGTTTTGGGGTACCCGGTATTGTACCGGGACCACCGGAAGGGTCCCGGGGGTCCACCGGGTGGGGCCACCTATCCCGGAGGGCCCCTTGGGCTGAAATAGGTGGGAACCCAGCCCATAGTGGGCTGGGGCGCCAGCCCCCCCAAGGCCCATGCGCCTAGGGTTGGGGGGGAACCCTAAGGGGGGCGCCCCCTTGCTTGGGGGGCAAGCCCCCCACCCCTTGGCCGCCGCCCCCCCTGGTAGATCCCATCTACCAGGGCCGGCGCCCCCCCTGGCACCCCTATATATAGTGGGGGAGAGGAGGGACTTGATGCCCACGCCTTTGGTGCTTCCCTCTCTCCCTGTTACATCTCTCTCTCTCGTAGTACACGGCGAAGCCCTGCTGTCGTGACGCCCTGCATCCACCACCACGCCGTCGTGCTGCTGGATCTTCATCAACCTCTCCTTTCCCCTTGCTGGATCAAGAAGGAGGAGACATCTCCCGTCCCGTACGTGTGTTGAACGCGGAGGTGCCGTCCGTTCGGCGCTGGTCATCGGTGATTTGGATCACGACGTGTTCGACAACATCAACCTCGTTCTAACGAACGCTTCCGCTCGCGATCTACAAAGGTATGTAGATGCATCTCGTGACTCGTTGCTAGATGAACTCCTAGATGATCTTGGTGAAACGAGTAGGAAAATTTTTGTTTTCTGCAACGTTCCCCAACAGTGGTATCAGAGCTAGGTCTATGCGTAGTTCTTCTTGCGCGAGTAGAACACAATTCGTTGTGGGCGTGGATTTGTCAACTCTCTTGCCGCTACTAGTCGTTTCTTGCTTCAGCGGTATTGTGGGATGAAGCGGCCCGGACCAACCTTACACGTACGCTTACGTGAGACCGGTTCCACCGACTAACATGCACTAGTTGCATAAGGTGGCTGGCGGGTGTCTGTCTCTCCCACTTTAGTTGGAGCGGATTCGATGAACAGGGTCCTTATGAAGGGTAAATAGAAGTTGACAAATCACGTTGTGGCTTTAACGTAGGTAAGAAAACGTTCTTGCTAGAACCCTAATTCAGCCACGTAAAACTTGCAACAACAATTAGAGGACGTCTAACTTGTTTTTGCAGCAAGTGGTTTGTGATATGATATGGCCAAAGTTGTGATGAATGATGAATGATCTATATGTGATGTATGAGATGTTCATGCTATTGTAATAGGAATCACGACTTGCATGTCGATGAGTATGACAACCGGCAGGAGCCATAGGAGTTGTCTTTATTCTTTTATATGACCTGCGTGTCATTGAGAAACGTCATGTAAATTACTTTACTTTATTGCTAAACGCGTTAGCCATAGTAGTAGAAGTAATAATTGGCGAGCAACTTCATGGAGACACGATGATGGAGATCATGATGATGGAGATCATGGTGTCAAGCCGGTGACAAGATGATCATGGAGCCCCAAGATGGAGATCAAAGGAGCTATGTGATAATGGCCATATCATGTCACGTTTATTATTTGATTGCATGTGATTTTTATCATGTTTTGCATCTTGTTTACTTAGAACGGCGGTAGTAAATAAGATGATCCCTCATAACAATTTCAAGAAGTGTTCTCCCCTAACTGTGCACCGTTGCTAAAGTTCGTCGTTTCGAAGCACCACGTGATGATCGGGTGTGATAGATTCTTACGTTCACATACAACGGGTGTAAGACAGTTTTACACATGCAAAACACTTAGGGTTAACTTGACGAGCCTAGCATGTGCATAGACATGGCCTCGGAACACAGAAGACCGAAAGGTCGAGCATGAGTCGTATAGAAGATGCGATCAACATGAAGATGTTCACCGACGTTGACTAGTCCGTCTCACGTGATGATCGGACACGGCCTAGTTAACTCGGATCATGTAATACTTAGATGACTAGAGGGATGTCTAATCTAAGTGGGAGTTCATTATATAATTTGATTAGATGAACTTTATTATCATGAACATTAGTCTAAAAATATTTTACAATATGTCTTGTAGATCAAATGGCCCACGTAGTCCTCAACTTCAACGCGTTCCTAGAGAAAACCAAGCTGAAAGACGATGGCAGCAACTATACGGACTGGGTCCGGAACCTGAGGATCATCCTCATAGCTGCCAAGAAAGATTATGTCCTACAAGCACCGCTAGGTGTCGCACCTGTCCTCCCTGCTGAACAAGACGTTATGAACGCTTGGCAGGCACGTACCGATGACTACTCCCTCGTTCAGTGCGGCATGCTTTACAGTTTAGAACCGGGGCTCCAAAAGCGTTTTGAGAGACATGGAGCATATGAGATGTTCGAAGAGCTGAAAATGGTTTTCCAAGCTCATGCCCGGGTCGAGAGATATGAGGTCTCCGACAAGTTCTTCAGCTGTAAGATGGAGGAAAACAGTTCTGTCAGTGAGCACATACTCACGATGTCTGGATTACATAACCGCTTGACTCAGCTGGGAGTTAATCTCCCGGATGATGCGGTCATTGACAGAATCCTCTAGTCGCTTCCACCAAGCTACAAGAGCTTTGTGATGAACTTCAACATGCAGGGGATGCAAAAGACCATTCCTGAGGTGTTTGCAATGCTGAAATCAGCAGAGGTAGAAGTCAAGAAGGAACATCAAGTGTTGATGGTCAATAAAACCACTAAGTTCAAGAAAGGCAAGGGTAAGAAAGCTTTCAAGAAGGACGGCAAGGAAGTTGCCGCGCCCGGCAAGCAAGCTGCCGGGAAGAAGCCAAAGAATGGACCCAAGCCCGAGACTGAGTGCTTTTATTGCAAGGGGAGCGGACACTGGAAGCGGAATTGCCCCAAGTACTTAGCAGACAAGAAGGCCGGCAAAACAAAAGGTATATGTGATATACATGTAATTGATGTGTACCTTACCAGTAATCGTAGTAGCTCTTGGGTATTTGATACCGGTGCAGTTGCTCACATTTGTAACTCACAACAGGAACTACGGAATAGGCGGAGACTGGCGAAGGACGAGGTGACGATGCGCGTCGGGAATGGTTCCAAAGTCGATGTGATCGCCGTCGGCACGCTACCTCTTCATTTACCTACGGGATTAGTTTTAAACCTCAATAATTGTTATTTAGTACCAGCTTTGAGCATAAACATTGTATCGGGATCTCGTTTAATTCGAGATGGCTACTCATTTAAATCCGAGAATAATGGTTGTTCTATTTATATGAGAGAAATGTTTTATGGTCATGCTCCTATGGTGAATGGTTTATTCTTTATGAATCTCGAACGTAATGATACACATGTTCATAGTGTGAGTACCAAAAGATGTAAGGTTGATAACGATAGTCCCACATACTTGTGGCATTGCCGCCTTGGTCACATAGGTGTCAAACGTATGAAGAAGCTCCATGCAGATGGACTTTTAGAGTCTCTTGATTATGAATCATTTGACACGTGCGAACCATGCCTCATGGGTAAAATGACGACTCCGTTCTCAGGAACAATGGAGCGAGCAACCAACTTATTGGAAATCATACATACTGATGTGTGCGGTCCAATGAGTGTTGAGGCTCGCGGTGGCTATCGTTATGTTCTCACCCTCACAGATGATTTGAGTAGATATGGATATATTTACTTAATGAAACACAAGTCTGAAACCTTTGAAAAGTTCAAGGAATTTCAGAGTGAGGTCGAGAATCAACGTGACAGGAAAATCAAGTTTCTACGATCAGATCGTGGAGGAGAATACTTGAGTCATGAATTTGGCACACACTTAAGAAAATGTGGAATAGTTTCACAACTCACGCCGCCTGGAACACCTCAGCGTAACGGTGTATCCGAACGTCGTAATCGCACTCTGTTAGATATGGTGCGGTCTATGATGTCTCTTGCCGATCTACCGCTATCTTTTTGGGGCTATGCTTTAGAGACTGCTGCATTCACTTTAAATAGGGCTCCGTCGAAATCCGTTGAGACGACACCGTTTGAATTATGGTTTGGAAAGAAACCTAAGTTGTCGTTTCTAAAAATTTGGGGATGCGATGCTTATGTCAAGAAACTTCAACCTGAAAAGCTTGAACCCAAGTCGGAAAAATGCGTCTTCATAGGATACCCTAAAGAAACTATTGGGTATAACTTCTACCTCAGATCCGAAGGCAAGGTCTTTGTTGCCAAGAATGGATCCTTTCTAGAGAAGGAGTTTCTCTCGAAAGAAGTAAGTGGGAGGAAAGTAGAACTAGATGAAGTATTGCCTCTTGAACCGGAAAATGGCGCAACTCAAGAAAATGTTCCTGAGGTGCCAGCACCGACTAGAGAGGATGTTAATGATAATGATCAAGATACTTCTGATCTAGCTTCTACTGAAATTCGAAGGTCCACAAGTACACGTTCCGCACCAGAGTGGTACGGCAACCCTGTCTTGGAAATCATGTTGTTAGACAACGGTGAACCTTCAAACTATGAAGAAGCGATGGCGGGCCCGGATTTCGACAAATGGCTAGAAGCCATGAAATCCGAGATAGGATCCATGTATGAAAACGAAGTATGGACTTTGACTGACTTGCCCGTTGAACGGCGAGCCATAGAAAATAAATGGATCTTTAAGAAGAAGACAGACGCAGATGGTAATGTGACCATCTATAAAGCTCGGCTTGTCGCTAAGGGTTATTGACAAGTTCAAGGGGTTGACTACGATGAGACTTTCTCACCGGTAGCGAAGCTAAAGTCCGTCCGAATCATGTTAGCAATTGCCGCGTTTTACGATTATGAAATATGGCAAATGGACGTCAAAACGGCATTCCTTAATGGTTTCCTTAAGGAAGAATTGTATATGATGCAGCCGGAAGGTTTTGTCGATCCTAAGAATGCTGACAAGGTGTGCAAGCTCCAACGCTCGATTTATGGGCTGGTGCAAGCATCTCGGAGTTGGAACATTCGCTTTGATGAGATGATCAAAGCGTTTGGGTTTACACAGACTTATGGAGAAGCCTGTGTTTACAAGAAAGTGAGTGGGAGCTCTGTAGCATTTCTCATATTATATGTAGATGACATACTTTTGATGGGAAATGATATAGAACTCTTGGACAGCATTAAGGCCTACTTGAATAAGAGTTTTTCAATGAAGGACCTTGGAGAAGCTGCTTATATATTAGGCATCAAAATCTATAGAGATAGATCGAGACGCCTCATAGGTCTTTCACAAAGCAAATACCTTGATAAGATATTGAAGAAGTTCAATATGGATCAGTCTAAGAAGGGATTCTTGCCTGTACTGCAAGGTATGAAATTGAGCTCGGCTCAAAGTCCGACCACGGCAGAAGAAATAGAAGAGATGAGTGTCATCCCCTATGCCTCAGCCATAGGTTCTATTATGTATGCCATGCTGTGTACCAGACCCGATGTAAATCTTGCCATAAGTTTGGTAGGAAGGTACCAAAGTAATCCCGGCAAGGAACACTGGACAGCGGTCAAGAATATCCTGAAGTACCTGAAAAGGACTAAGGAGATGTTTCTCGTTTATGGAGGTGACGAAGAGCTCGTCGTAAAGGGTTACGTCGACGCTAGCTTCGACACAGATCTGGATGACTCAAAGTCACAAACCGGATACGTGTATATTTTGAATGGTGGGGCAGTAAGCTGGTGCAGTTGCAAGCAGAGCGTCGTGGCGGGATCTACATGTGAAGCGGAGTACATGGCAGCCTCGGAGGCAGCACATGAAGCAATCTGGGTGAAGGAGTTCATCACCGACCTCGGAGTCATACCCAATGCGTCGGGGCCGATCAAGCTCTTCTGTGACAACACTGGAGCTATTGCACTTGCCAAGGAGCCCAGGTTTCACAAGAAGACAAGGCACATCAAGCGTCGCTTTAACTCCATTCGTGAAAATGTTCAAGATGGAGACATAGAAATTTGTAAAGTACATACGGACCTGAATGTAGCAGATCCGTTGACTAAACCTCTCCCTAGGGCAAAACATGATCAACACCAGAATTCCATGGGTGTTCGATTCGTCACAATGTAACTAGATTATTGACTCTAGTGCAAGTGGGAGACTGTTGGAAATATGCCCTAGAGGCAATAATAAAAGCATTATTATTATATTTCCTTGTTCATGGTAATTGTCTTTATTCATACTATAATTGTGTTATCCGGAAATCGTAATACATGTGTGAATAACAGACACCAACATGTCCCTAGTAAGCCTCTAGTTGACTAGCTCGTTAATCAACAGATAGTCATGGTTTCCTGGCTATGGACATAAGATGTCATTGATAACGAGATCACATCATTAGGAGAATGATGTGATGGACAAGACCCAATCCTAAACATAGCATAACGATCGTATAGTTCGTTTGCTAGAGTTTTGCAATGTCAAGTATCTTTTCCTTAGACCATGAGATCGTGTAACTCCCGGATACCGTAGGAGTGCTTTGGGTGTACCAAACGTCACAATGTAACTGGGTGACTATAAAGGTAGACTACGGGTATCTCCGAAAGTGTCTGTTGGGTTGACATGGATCAAGACTGGGATTTGTCACTCCGTATGACGGAGAGGTATCACTGGGCCCTCTCGGTAATGCATCATCATAATGAGCTCAAAGTGACCAAGTGTCTGGTCACGGGATCATGCATTACGGTACGAGTAAAGTGACTTGCCGGTAACGAGATTGAACGAGGTATTGGGATACCGACGATCGAATCTCGGGCAAGTAATATATCGATTGGCAAAGGGAATTGCATACGGGGTTGATTGAATCCTCGACATCGTGGTTCATCCGATGAAATCATCGTGGAGCATGTGGGAGCCAACATGGGTATCCAGATCCCGCTGTTGGTTATTGACCGGAGAGTAGTCTCGGTCATGTCTGCTTGTCTCCCGAACCCGTAGGGTCTACACACTTAAGGTTCGGTGACGCTAGGGTTGTGAAGATATGTATATGCAGTAACCCGAATGTTGTTCGGGGTCCCGGATGAGATCCCGGACGTCACGAGGAGTTCCGGAATGGTCCGGAGGTAAAGAATTATATATAGGATGTGCAGTTTCGGCCATCGGGACAAGTTTTGGGGTACCCGGTATTGTACCGGGACCACCGGAAGGGTCCCGGGGGTCCACCGGGTGGGGCCACCTATCCCGGAGGGCCCCTTGGGCTGAAATAGGTGGGAACCCAGCCCATAGTGGGCTGGGGCGCCAGCCCCCCCAAGGCCCATGCGCCTAGGGTTGGGGGGGAACCCTAAGGGGGGCGCCCCCTTGCTTGGGGGGCAAGCCCCCCACCCCTTGGCCGCCGCCCCCCCTGGTAGATCCCATCTACCAGGGCCGGCGCCCCCCCCTGGCACCCCTATATATAGTGGGGGAGAGGAGGGACTTGATGCCCACGCCTTTGGTGCTTCCCTCTCTCCCTGTTACATCTCTCTCTCTCGTAGTACACGGCGAAGCCCTGCTGTCGTGACGCCCTGCATCCACCACCACGCCGTCGTGCTGCTGGATCTTCATCAACCTCTCCTTTCCCCTTGCTGGATCAAGAAGGAGGAGACGTCTCCCGTCCCGTACGTGTGTTGAACGCGGAGGTGCCGTCCGTTCGGCGCTGGTCATCGGTGATTTGGATCACGACGTGTTCGACAACATCAACCTCGTTCTAACGAACGCTTCCGCTCGCGATCTACAAAGGTATGTAGATGCATCTCGTGACTCGTTGCTAGATGAACTCCTAGATGATCTTGGTGAAACGAGTAGGAAAATTTTTGTTTTCTGCAACGTTCCCCAACAGTTCTACCGTCGCAGGGCTTCGCCTAAGCACCGCTACAATATTATCGAGGATTATGGTGGAGGAGGGCACCGCACACGGCTAATAGATCTCAAGGGTCAATTGTTGTGTCTTTGGGGTGCCCCCTGGCTACGTATATAAAGGAGTGGAGGAGGGGAGGGGCCGGCCCTCTCTATGGCGCGCCCTAGGGGAGTCCAACTCCCACCGGGAGTAGGATTCCCCCTTTCCTAGTAGAACTAGGAGCCCTTCCAAATAGTAGGAGTAGGAGGGAAGGAAATGGAAGGGAAAAGGAGAAGGAAGGAAGGGGGCACCCCCCCTTCCCTAGTCCAATTCGGACCAGACCAAGGGGAGGGGTGCGGCCACCCTTGAGGCCCTTTTCCTTCTTTCCTTTGTGGCCCAATAAGGCCCAATACGTATTCCCGTAACTCTCCGGTACTCTGAAAAATACCCGAATCACTCGGAACCTTTCCGATGTCCGAATATAGTCATCCAATAAATCGATCTTTACGTCTCAACCATTTCGAGACTCCTCGTCATGTCCCCGATCTCATCCGGGACTCCGAACTCCTTTGGTACATCAAAACTCATAAACTCATAATATAACTGTCATCGAAACCTTAAGCGTGCGGACCCTACGGGTTCGAGAACAATGTAGACATGACCGAGACACGCCTCCGGTCAATAACCAATAGCGGAACCTGGATGCTCATATTGGCTCCCACATATTCTACGAAGATCTTTATCGGTCAGACCGCATAACAACATACGTTGTTCCCTTTGTCATCGGTATGTTACTTGCCCGAGATTCGATCGTCGGTATCTCAATACCTAGTTCAATCTCGTTACTGGCAAGTCTCTTTACTCGTTCCGTAATACATCATCTCGCAACTAACTCATTAGTTGCAAGGCTTTAGGTGATGTGCATTACCGAGAGGGCCCAGAGATACCTCTCCGACAATCGGAGTGACAAATCCTAACCTCGAAATACGCCTACCCAACAAGTACCTTCGGAGATACCTGTAGAGCACCTTTATAATCACCCAGTTACGTTGTGACGTTTGGTGGCACACAAAGTGTTCCTCCGGTAAACGGGAGTTGCATAATCTCATAGTCATAGGAACATGTATAAGTCATGAAGAAAGCAATAGCAACAAACTAAACGATCAAGGGCTATGCTAACGGAATGGGTCAAGTCAATCACATCATTCTCCTAATGATGTGATCCCGTTAATCAAATGACAACTCATGTCTATGGTTAGGAAACATAACCATCTTTGATCAACGAGCTAGTCAAGTAGAGGCATACTAGTGACACTCTGTTTGTCTATGTATTCACACATGTATTATGTTTCCGGTTAATACAATTCTAGCATGAATAATAAACATTTATCATGATATAAGGAAATAAATAATAACTTTATTATTGCCTCTAGGGCATATTTCCTTCAATCCCATCATTGTGTGAACCCCTACGAACCGCTCTGAAAATGCTGGCATTTAGCTATGGAACAAGACCCAGTTATAGCGCCGTCGAGGTTATTTCGGGGGTCTACCCGGTTGTTATAGGGCACGAGGACATCATAACAATTGGTTTTTGAGGGGTCCTATAAATATACCTCTTCTTCCCCAAGACGAAGGGACGATTTCCATTCTCTCTCCTTCATTGTTGGAAAGCTTCCTTTGAGATCCTCACTCCATTGCCCCAATCTTGTTGATTCTTTGAGGAGTGAGAGAGGAGATCCATATCTAGGGTTACACCAAAACAATTTGATTTCCCCTACTATCCTTGGTGGATTTTGTTCCTCTTGAGTTCCTTGAAACCCTAGACGGAACGTCTTGGAGCTTTCCTTCTATGGTGAGAAGCTCTGGGATCTTGTTGGGAGCCCCCAATTAAGTCGTGCACCAAGCTAGGGGTGGATCCCAAGTACACTCGAGTGGGGGCCGGGGGCCCCACTCAAAGTTTTGAATTCCCCTAGTATTTTTTCATATTTAAAGAAAAAATTTTAAATTCAACAAACTTGTACAAATAATAATACCGTACCACCCAAAATATGACTTCCACCTAAATTAATATACTCTCTTCATTTTTATTTAGTCTGCATATTAGATTTGCTGAAGTTAAATTTTGCAAAGTTTGACCAAGTTTATAGAAAATAATATAAACATTTACCAAAACAAATTTATATGATGTGAAAGTACATTCAATAATGAATCTAATGGTATTGATTTGTTATTGTATATGTTCATATTTTCGACTCTAAACATAGTCAAAGTTTACAAATCTTGACTTTGACCAAAACTAATACGCGGAGAAATTAAAAATAGAGGGAGTACAAACCGTACCACTTTATTAATCTACGCGACAAACGGCAAAGCCACTATCTAAACATACATCTACATTAATCCAAACAAATACCATGCACCTAGCTCCAAAAAAATCATGAACACTAAACCTAAATATAGCAAGTGATTAGGGCTACCCTTGATGCGTGCGAAGCCCGTCCCTTGCCTCAAAATAGCACCACCACCATTGCTGCATCGTGCATCCGAGAGCCCAACCCCACGCACCACAACAGTCCACCATTGTTGCCCAACCTTGCTCCATCTCCACACAGTGGCGGATCCAGGATCTCCTAGTTGCGTGTTCAATTTATTTTTGCAGGTTTCCCAAAAAATAAGAGATCTAATCACTGGCGGAGCTATGTGTTTAGCGGAGGGGGCTGTGACCCCCCCCCCCCCCCCCCCCAACATAAATTCATGAAGGATATTTTTTAGGGGGGCATAGTTACAACAAAGTACTCTCATTAGCCCCTACAAACGTGTACACTTTGCTTTTGCCCCCTGACATAGCACGTGGCATGAGCTAGGCGACACCGGCGTGCCAGCCAGTGCGAATCGTAACGTACGTGGGTTCATTTGGGAAAAACCTAGGGTTTGGGTTTCATAATTTGGGAAAAGCCAATTGGCATTAGTATCTTGCATTACCTCAAGTCATTTAATGCCTAAACATGATCTTTAGGTGCTAACAGGACAACATTAGGTCTTATCTATAATACCTAAATAGTTCATCCCCGCTATCTCTATTTCTCTTGACATGCAGCCTATCTACATCAACGGCACTGCCAAATCAGCGTTTCGTTTGAGTCTTACATGCGGGGCCCACAACAGTAGAAGCCAGCCATGTTAGCTTCAGTTACCGCTGGTAGGACCCACGAGAGAGGCTGCGTCATCCAGCCCAACCCATCGCTCCCAATTTCCTCTCTGTACACTCTGGCGCACCGCCCGCCCAAGATCCCGTCGCGTTCATCCGCACTCCTTCACATTCGGCTGCTCCAGCTAGCGAATCGAACCAGCGCGAGCGCTACCTAATTATATTAACTCATCGGTCGATTGATTTTCCATCAATTATCTCCATCTTCTACACCGCTGTCGTTTCTTCTTCTCCGCCAAATAAATGGAGGAGTAATAGATGGGATTCTTCCCACGACGCGATTCTCTAATGAACTCTCGGACAGTGTTCCCGTTCTCGATGTGGTGCATGCCTCTGCGATCCACTGGTCCTCCTCTTGCTTCTGTGTCTCTGTTCTGGCCAAGGTGCCTCCGGCGTCGCTGGGGAGGGGAGGTTGGTTCGACTAACAGACAAATTATATCGTGGTTAGTAGTTTGATCTGGACTCTATCCGGAAACTAGTTTAAAGACTAGGAATCTTATAAATGTATAAGAGACGGACTCTTTGGAAACACAGTATAAGAAGGTCCCTACCCCCTAGCCTCGGATATGCGATTGTGAGCGGCACCACGGAAAAACGTGGAGGAATAGGGGGTAGCCCACAACATATTTCTAACAGGTGCCTCCGGCGTCGCTGGGGAGGTTGGTTCGAGCCGGTTCCACTGGAATTGGACCGGCGTTGACGTCCGGAGCTGGTCCGGGTATGGCTTCCTTTTCGGTTTGGAAAGATGCTGTGGTGGCGACCCGGGCTCAGGCACATGGACTGGACGCGACTGCTGCCCATCCCGACTGCGCGCCATCCTCATCCAGAGTACAGCTCCTCTTGCGGGTGCGACCCAGGCTGATTCAGCCATGAGAAGTTCTTCCCTTTTCTGTTGCTGAAAGAGTTTAACTGCCTCGCCTGCCCGGCTTTGCGTACCATTCGCGTTGTTCTTGACTATGAATGGAACGCTATGGATCCTGCCTGCTCTGTTATTAGGATGGTTCATCTATAAGCTCCTTCTTTCTCCGGATATAATCTTCATGGTGGAATTTTTTCTTGCCAGATATGTTTATCTGTAGTTCGCTATGTGACGTGCCCTTTGAGTAGGTTCGGTAAGACAGGTTGCTAATTATTAAAAGCTAGAAATTCTCCTCTCCACCATTTGTCCCCATATGCAGCCTTGCCCAAAGACGTATGGTATGCCAGCCCAAATTCCTTCGGCGGGTGTGTCTATGTAAGTGTACATCAGATTATATATGTCCTTATATGTGCCTACTCTTGAACGCATAGATTTCTTTTCTCCTCTAAGCATGTGAATGGTAAAACGCTCCTGCGTGCACCACCTATTGCCTCATCATCGTGGCTTAAGCCTGCACGCGTGTTGGTAAGTTTGATGAGGTGGTTAACTGATTATGATCAATAGAACTCTGAGTTAGAGCGTTCGTGTATCCATGATTTGGTTTATATTTTTATTTGTAAGGATTGATGATTTCTTATACTGGGACCAATAATTATTATTCATCCATCTTTTGGTTTATTAGTTCTCTACATTTTCGAAGACATGGAATCTTTTCAGAGGAATCCAATACTGCATAGAAAATCAGATGTTACAATATTCAATGCAGATTCAGCGGCAAATTCATACGTAAAGTGAACACAAAGATCTCATTTTCCTAGTGTGTCATGTTGGTATATCCCTCCTACTTTTTGAGTTTACTCTTATTTCAGTTTCAAGGTGCACCTACATTTTCTCCTCAAGCGCAGCCAAGTACATAGTGGAAAATTGTTTTTCAGCTATTTGTAAACCTGAAGTACTAGGCTGCTACCCCAATCCTGTCATCGTAATCTTGGATCAGCTAACTGAATTTACAATAAACATCAAATTCCATTGTGTAGTAATTCTGATATCCAATCGTTGCTTTCTATAGAGTAAATCGGAAAATTATGTAGGTTCCATATCACACTTGCTTTCGAATTTTAAGAGGTAAGTAGCTTAGCTACATATTGATGCCTTCAGCTGTTTAAATCATATCATGTGGCTGCTCATATGAGATGTGTTTTCAAGCAAAAGAAACCATATTTTCGTTTTTTTAAGTATGTATTCGTTTTGTGGATTTCAGAAAAAAGACCGAGATAAATACCAAATAGAAGTGGTCCGATTTGTTTGTGAACATAGTATTGAAATATTTACATGTGTGAATTTTTCGGATTTTTTTGCCATTTTATTTTTTTAACTCAGAGACAAAAGCAAAAACGCAGTCTCCAGTTCCATATCGCTCCACTTTATTCTTTAATCAATCATGATTAATTATACAACATTTAACATATGGGTACAAGTAAACTTAAATGCCTCTTTTGAACTATACCACTTATGAGCTTCAATTGTCTCAATGTTGTTACAAGCCGGCCACTAACTAGGACAGAAATACATTACTATGTCATGTTAGTGTTAAGTCTATGTCCATATCATGTATTCATGTATTCATTCAACATTTCAAATGGAAATATCAATGTTCCACCAAATCGTTATATGATGTCAACTTTGCTTCTTTCCTTTCATGTATTGTATGTTTTTCTTTCAAGCTGTTTTTGCAAAAATGTGAAAGTTAGAAGTCCCATAACAACGTGCGGGGTATCATCTAGTTTTATCAACGATTAGCACCATATCATGACCATTAGAACTAACTGAAAATAGTCAGGTACATTAACTTGATCATAATTAATTGCATGCAGTTAACACTTAATCGTGAACATTATGACATAATAGAAAATTTAGGCTGTAAAAACGGAGGAGCATAAATAGAAATAAGGGGTAGTGGGGGGTTGCACATGGGCTGCACATATATACAATGGTCACCCTACGCTGTGAAACAGAAGGCAAAGGCCCAAACCATGGGCTCCAGGTGCTTCTTCTTATTTCTCCTCTTCTTTTTGGTTTCCACCTTCACTCATGGTGTTGCAGTTCTTATAGATGTGCAGATCGATGCCTCAAATTCTGCTGCTAAGAGGATACCAGAGACGTTGTTTCGACTGTTCTTTGAAGTATGTAAAAACTCTTCTCACTTCTTTTTGAAACTTCTTCTTCTTTTTTTCCTCTTGATTTTCTTGATCCACTTCCCAATCACATTGTTAAATTTGTCTGCTAGTATTTTTCTGATTTACTTTTTGAGCACACTCCCAAGTATCTAATTAGGGCCTGTTTTGAACCTCTCCAAACTTCTCAAAATCTGAAAATCTGCTTCTCAAGCCAGCTTCACGCTTCAGCTCGCGAACATAAAGCGTTCGGTGCTGTCCTGGCTTCTCCCCGTGCTAGGCCTGCTGGGTGCCCCTCTTCGGCTTGCTGGAGAAGGCCTAGTTCGGCTCTTGGTTCTAAAGAGGCCTAAACAGAGCACAAAAATGGGCTGGTCTGCACCACTTTGTGTTAGTTTGGGCTGAAAACAGTGCCCAAAGTTTTTTTTACATGAGCTATATTGCTACGAATTTTTCAGTACAGAGAGATATACGGAGACCTTTTCAATATTTCTTAGTTAACACAAGGTATAATTTTGAAGACAATTTAGTTTTATCATGTGTCATACAACAAAAGCTTCATTTCCATATAAGTTTGCAAATCAAAATGGTCACACATCTAAAGACATGAACATGATTAGGTAGCTAGTTCGTGCCTAAACAAATCAATGTTAGGACCACTTTCCGCCGGTGTTGAAGCATCGGATGCATTTGCATCTACAGTAGCAGTACACTTTGAACAAACATGCACATTCAGCAACCATTCAGGAGCACACTTCACACATTTGCACACATGGCTGGATATTTGCACACATTTAGCACTAGTGTTCTGAACTTTTTGGCAATTTGCATCAACAGTACTTCAAACATTTGCACACAATGCAGCATATTTGCACATTCATCAGCATATATGTGCATTCAGCACACAGTGCAGCATATTTGCACATTTAGCAGAACTACAAACATTTGCACACATTGCAGCATATTTGCACACATATAAGCACTAGAGTTCTGAATTTATGTGGCAATTTGCATCAATAGTAGGAACATCCCTGCACCTTGCTCGGGACCATAGGGAAGAAGACCTCAACTTGCTGCGGTTTGGGGGATGGGGATCATCATTGGAATATTGCTCCTGGCTTGGGAGAGGTCTCCAGTCTCTATGGCGTCGGTGTGAGCTGCTCCTTCCCGGGGGGTCGCTGCTCCTGTCTTACGGCGGGAGGGAAACTGCCTGGGAAGGCCGGATCTGTAGGCGAAGGGAGGATCCGACCGGCGACGGAGGAGGCCGGGCTTGGCGGCGGTGAGGGTTTCGGGAGGAGAACATGAGAGAGAGGGGGGGGGGGGGGGGGGGGGAGATATGTGTGAGTAGGAAGAGCGGCCGTACCGCTAGTTGATTTCTTCTTTATTGCAACATATTTTTTTATATAACACACATTACATGTTTTCTAGATTGACATATCTTGACTTTGTTATATTGTCTTATGCATATATAGGAGATCAATCACGCTGGAGCTGGTGGAATATGGGCAGAATTAGTTAGTAACAGAGGTATCGCACTTAGTCTTCCTTGTACGTCTGTTGAAGAAATGATATGTGAAGTTATTTGACGTTGTGAATTTGACGAAATGGTTTTTCATGGTTCAGGTTTTGAAGCTGGAGGCGCCCTTACTCCATCGAGGATCGAGCCATGGTCAATCCTTGGGAACACATCAACAATACGTGTAACAACAGATAGATCTTCTTGTTTCAAGAGAAATGTTTTTGCTCTAAAGATCGAGGTTCTTTGTGAAGACTGTCCGCCCGGTGGTGTTGGCATTTCTAATCCTGGATTCTCGGGCATGGTATGCATTTGTCTTAATAGATAAATTAGTCTTCACCAAGAAATACGAGGCATAATATTTTTTTTTCTGAATCTACAAATTGACACTTCAAGAGACTCTTTTTTTTTGCACAGCTTAAACTAACAATATTTATTTCTGAGCTAATAATATTTTTTGCATTTCAATTTTCAGAATATAGAACAAGGAGAAAGCTATAATCTAGCCATGTATCTGAGATCACCAGAACATTTGAACTTCACAGCTTCACTAACATGCTCAAATGGATCACAAATTGTAGCGTCAGCCTCTATACAGTATACATCTTTTCCCTAACACTTCTACAGCATATTTTTTTTGTCAACTAACCACAAAAATAATCGCATCATTTCAGGCTTACTGGTTTATCAAACTGGACAAAGATAGAGCTGCAACTGTTAGCTCAAGGAACATGCAGAAGCTCACGGCTTGAACTAATAACTTTGAACAGGGGAATAATATGGCTGGATCAAGTTTCACTTATGCCTTCAGACACATACAAGGTGGTTTGCTATTTTAACTTTTTCGTTACCTAATACCTAAAAACTGCACTGTTTCGTTAATGAGTAAGTGTACATTCAATGGAAACCTGATCAAAGTAATGCTATTTTGAATAAGAGAAGGAGGATTTTGTGTGTTAATATTCCTGAAGCGTAGCTGAAATTGAAAATCAATTGTCACGAAGATATTAGTTCAATTATTATCATTGATACTGTCAAAGTACAATAACCTATAGTTAATTTTTGAGAAAATTTAAATAATTTTTTGTTCTTTAATAACCATGTTTACTATGAGTATACAGGAGTTGTTGATGAACAATTTGTTACACATTTGCAGGGCCATGGTTTTCGCAAGGAACTCATATCTATGCTTTTGGATGTTAGACCACGCTTCCTACGATTTCCAGGTATTTTCTTTGTTTCCAAAACAACGAGCTGTGCAAATCTACAATGTTTGTGTCCATTGTTTGGACGCAATGAATTCTCACTGTCCTACCATATGTATACCTTTTTCTTAAGTGTAGAAAAAATGATTTAAACAAAAAGCATTCTAACATTTTCAGTTGTACACAATCTGAGCTAGGCATTTGTATGATTTATTTGTCAGGAGGTTGCTTTGTTGAAGGCGAATGGTTGATAAATGCATTTAGGTGGAAGGAAACTATTGGTCCATGGGAGCAAAGACCTGGGCATTTTGGAGATGTTTGGCATTACTGGACCGATGATGGCCTTGGATATTATGAATTTTTCAGGTATGCCTTTACAATATTGGGTTTTGCTCTTCTAGTGTTGTGTCGTGCCACCATATCTGACCATATGTTTCTTTCGAAATAGCTTGCTGAAGACTTGGATGCTACCCCAATCTGGGTGGTGAACATTGGTATAACATTATTTCCATTTTTATTTTTCATATGTTAATTTTTTTTGTCATCACGAGTATACCCATTAACTCTAAGATCGTAAAATTTAGGAATCAGCCATCACGATAAAATTAACATCTCTGACATCGCACCCCTGGTAGAGGTAAGTTTTCAGTGTCCTAGATCTTTCATTGTACGGATCAACCATTCATGCCATAAGTGATAAATATTCCTCTTTAAATGCATTGCAAGCTAAGTTTTCAGTGTCCATCATACCACACTAAAGTTTCAGGCCAATGCATTTCTGATGATTTTGAGTTCACTATTTTAAAGGTAACTAGTTGTCTTGCTACAGGATATATTGGATTCTCTAGAGTTTGCTAAGGGGAGTGCGGAATCAAAATGGGGCAGCGTTAGATCCTCCATGGGGCATCCTGAGCCTTTCCTAGTTAAATATGTAGCCTTAGGGAATGAGGACTGCGTTTTCAGTTTTTACAGAGGTAGATTATTGGCACTTTTTCATTATAACTTACATTTCTACTTCAGGACTTGTAAATACTGAACAGCTATGACTTAGATCCTGCTTTTCACATGAAATTATATAATTCTCGTGAACAGAACATTATCTCAAATTTTACACTTCCATCAAAGAGGCTTATCCTGATATTCAAATTATTCTAAATGTTACATTTCTTTTTAGATCTATACAAACAATATAGGGGTTTATCTTAACAAGACCATGTTTAACAATGTGCCTCGTACTGGGCCTAAGGTATGCCTTGATTTTAAATGTCCACTACAATTTTAATTTACCTTTCTTATCATCATGCGTGGATGCTGCATAGACAGGGAGTAGCTTAGCACCAAGCCACTGTCTTCACAATGATTTTTTTTCTTAAGGGTGACTATGCAATATTTCATTGCAGGTGTTTGTTAGTGAGTATGCTATTGTAGAAGAAAAGCCTGGTGATGGTAGTAACGGAAGCCTTGTCGCTTCACTGGCAGAGGCTGCTTTCCTCACCGGCTTAGAGAAAAATAGGTGATTTACCTCTATTCTTCCTCCTTATCTGCATTATTTCTTGGGTCCTGGGAAATTACAATCAGACATTTGTCTACTTTTGGAGATGCATGATTTTTTTATGGATAAAGGGACATTGCCTTTGGTAAGTGACCCGATTGTAGTTTTTCCAACACATGGCCAAAGAAAAAGAAAAACATGTTGAGAAATTAACAACAAAAATACAATGAGTAACCTTGTGATCATTTTACGTTGAGCAACAAGAACTGCTCAATTTAATTATATGGTGATGAGATAGCTCTCTGTCGCCTTATTTGCAGTGATATCGTTCAGATGGCGAGATATGCGCCACTCTTCGTCAATGACAACGATCGCACGTTAGTATTTGTGGCTTCTTGTTATTTCTATCATACTTGTCGATGAGAATTGCAGTGATAATAAGTAAATTTGATTGCAGCTGGATGCCAGATGCGATAGTCTTTAACTCCTGGCAACAGTATGGCACTCCTAGCTACTGGATGCAGACATTTTTCCGTGAATCAAGTGGTGCTCTGATCCATCCCATCACAATCAACTCCAGGTATTCCCAACAATTGGCAGCTTCTGCAATCACCTGGCAAGACAGTAAGATTAGCTTCCAGAGAGTGAAGGTAAAATCAACGCTGGCATTTTCCTCGTAGCCTGCATGTGTATGCTTGATATGACTAGATGACGAGTGTAGACTTGCATTCATATCTGGGATGTCCATATATGGCAAAACAAATATTTCAAAACCATTTGCATAAAATCCTACAGATCGATTTTATTTCCTAGGTACTTTAGGATTAGCAAGTTTTGATATTGACCTTGGAAAGTTGTTCCACAGATAGTGAACTTTGGGCCAGTTGCTGTGAATCTCACAATATCTGCGTCTGGACTTGAAGCTAGTGTCAACAGCGCAAGATCCACGGTCACTATTCTCACGTCCAGCAATCCGCTTGATGGGAACTCATTCAGTCGACCAAAGAAGGTAAGATGGCGGCTGAACTATTTGCAAGCTCACGCGAGCTTTTGAATTACAATTTCTAATCCCTCTGGGAGCTCACATGACAATTGTTGTATCTTGCAAACGGGTGCAGGTGGCGCCGGTCATGAGCGAGCTGCCCAATGCTGCGGAGGAGATGCAGGCACTGCTGGTTCCTTACTCCTTAACTTCATTCGATCTAGCAATAGATGTCTAGATCACTAGCGTCTAGCGGTACCCTGATTGTCGCTATTTTCTCGGAACTAAGTTGGCAACCATCATAAGTAGTTGCTAGGCTTGAACTTTCAGAGTGTTGTGTGTGGGCCAACTGGATGATTAGGACTCTCGTTCCAGACAGTACATTGTGTCAAGTGTGGAGAAATGTTGTCAATCACCAATGGCTATGGGATGACAAGAAAAATATATTGCAAAGGTGTAGTAACGTTTGCACAATGCATGTTGCGTATGCGTATGCCGATCGAACTGACGACTGCGATGTGCCAGTATCGCAGATGGTTGCTGTTCACTCCGTCAGTGATATTGGCTTACTGTTTTTAAACTCATCCATGATCTGCGGCTGCTGATTTTTCTAGCTGAAAAGCTAGGCTTATGGAGTGATTCTTACGGAAAAGTGTCCGTGTGTCCCTAAGTGGTACTCTCTCTATCCGAAAATACTTATCGGAAGAATGGATGTATCTACATGTGTTTTAGTTTTAGATACATTCATTTTTTATGTATTTCTGTGACAAGTTTTTCCGGATGAAGGGAGTATTAGGTAAGAAATTTGCCTGCTTTTACACAAACGTTGCGCTCCATCTGTCGACGATCCTTATTTACTTTCCCACCATACCTCACGATATTTCCTTACCAATTTTCTCCACCAGTTGTTACATTTCCTTTTCCTCAAACAATTAAGAATTAATCCCCAGAAAATTGTAGGACAGCCATTATATTTATCAAGTAAGACACTTGCCAAATAAATATTTATATTTATCAAATAAATTACACAATCACATTAATATTTACATTTCTTTTTCCTCTCCACAATTAACAATTAATCGCCAGGAAATTATAGTATAACCATTATATTTATCAAATAAGACACTTGCCAAATAAATATTTAGATTTATCAAATAAATTACACGATCACATTGATATGCACAGGCAAAAAACCGGCTAGCTATTAAAATATTTATTTATGCGCCATTACAACGCACAAGAAATTATATAGTCAATCCCATCCGTCACCGGAAATTGCTTTTGGAGGCCAAGCTTCATGGAGGCCTCCAAATGCAAAATTCAAAATTCTTGAAAATTCATATTTTTACATTTCAAAAATTATGAAAAAAATACAGAGATAGATGAAGGTATAGTGCACAAGTGTGTAAATTTTCAGGACAAAGTACATTGAAACATGGGTTCTGCAAAAAAGACAAATCTGGGGCTTTTGAACACATGATACCATTCATCCTTCCCAAGCATGAATTTCTTTTTTGTACAGGTCGCATTTCAACTGATTTCATCCTGAAATTTTACACACATACGCACCACATCATTGTTTACTTACAAAAAAATTCAGACTTTTTAAACCAATTTTTTTGAATTCTGAATTAAAAAAACGGCCTCCATGCCAAAACGTCATTCTCTATAAATCCGTACTACTTTGGCTGTCTAGTTAATGGCTCCTCAATTTTTGTGTTGTGAGTATAGTATTGTAGAAAAGCTTTTTTTTGCAAGAAACTTCTAATTTATTCATCTTCAATTGTGAGAATACAAAAAACAACAAAGGTAATAAAAATTACAACCATGGCCATGAACCACCTAGCGACAACTACAAGCATTGGAGCGAGCCGAAGACGCGCCGCCGTCATCGCCCCATTGCTCACCGTTGCTAGGCAAACCTTTTTGTAGTAGATAGTCAGGAAGTAATCGTGCTAAGGCCGCATAGGACCAACGCACCAGAGTAGCCACCATCGCCGATGAAGAAAATCGTAGATCAAAAGAATCAAACCTATAAACACCCAAACGAAGACTAGAAAAGTTGCTAGAATGGAATAAGAGACATATCAAACTAGGATTCAACAAATTGGACGGAAGAGGGAATTAATTAACTGAAAAACTAATTACTTAGTAATGTATTTCTTTAAAATGAATTAGTAGGTAATAATTAGGCACATGTATGAAATCTATTACTGTTATGCTCCACCAAGGGAAGGAATTAATAAAAATTGACGAATTAATCCTAACAGATTCACGTTATCAAATCAAATATACCTAATTGGTTGGGCGTGATTAATGAGTAACAGTATGAGTTAGAGGTAAATACACCGCAAATTATAGAACTTTCACGCGACGGTCAGTTTGGTGCACAAACTTGTAAAGTACGTGCTTCTGGTCATCTAACTTATCCTTCCATTCATATACTTTGCTTTCTACCGTATCATGTGCATGCATGGCTTGGCAACATGGCAGGGGTCCATTGTCAGTGGCTGAGGCGGTGGGTAATCCGCATGCATTGTTTTTTCTTCAGAAAGCACCTTTGTATTTTATTTATTTATGCCGAAGGTCCTCAAATAAAATGAAAAGTGCTGGAGCGTTGCAGGATTCTAACACACGACCTGCTATGATTCGCCTCACTTATATAGCCACTTGACCTCCTTACTGTTGACATTTATGTACCACAATTAGCTTTATATAAGACAGACCGTAGGAGTTAAAGTAGAAACCAAAACGAGAAAAGGGGAAGGCACCGGTTCAAACCTATGACCACATAAGCTCGTCGCGTGCGCGAGCGCCAACCATCCAACCACAATGACATTTAAATAGATAAACACAATTTATCTTATGTATTCTTCTTTCTTTCTTTTTTCATTTAAGAAAATTACTTATATCTACATATTTCTTTGGACAAATCAACTAGCTTTTGTTTGAATTCGAGTAATTTTAAATTTAAGAATCTAGATAAAGGGAAATATAGTGCAGAATGAGTGTATGCATTTTTTTGGACAAATCAACTAAGTTTTTGTATGAATTCGGGTGTTTTAATTAAAAATGCAGATAAAACAAAATATAGTGCAGAATGAATGTACATAAATTCTTTTGGACAAATCAATTTTTTTGTTTGAATTCGAATAATTTGAAATTTGAAAAATCTAGATAATAGAAATTATAGGTCAAGATGAATGTTCATAAATTTTTCAGACAAATCAACTAATTTTTTTATTGAATTTGAATAATCTAGATAAACTAAAGTATAGTTCATAATGAATATAAATAAATTTCTTTTGGACAAATCATCGTAATTTTTTATGAGTTCGAAAATCTAGCTAAAAGAAATTATATTTCAAAAAGAATGTACATAACTTTTGTTTGAATTCAAATAATTTAACATTCAAAAATATGAATAAAAGGAAATTAGTGCACAATGGATGTACGTATTTTTTTGGGACAAAATTTGTTTTATTTCAAATAGTTTTAAATAAGATAATCCAGATAAAAGAAAATATGGGTCAGAATGAATGCACGTAATTTTTTGGACAATTCAACTAATTTTGTGTTTGAATTTGAATAATCTATATAATTTTGTTGACAAGCTACAGTAGGGAAAATCCCTATTGTGATCTTTTTCATTAAATCAATATGATTAGAGTCTAGTTATAGAGGTGGCATGGTGAATGCCTGTTACAAGATGTTAGAAAATAAAAGCGCTATGCATTTATTACACACTGTCTAGCCATGAGAGCATGCCTTCCTTGATGCTGGGTTTAGCCCTGATCATTGTCTAAAAGGGCAGATGAATAGTAGGTGCATTCTATCTTACATATTGTGGTCATTGCATAAAACACATTTTGTACTCTCCAGGTTGAAATTTTTTCTGGTAATTAGCTCACAAGTATTTATTCTATCTCTGAGTAACAGCTAGCAAACGAATTTGTGTCTAGGAAGAGAACAAGATTTCTAGATCCATTGCATGGGCAGTGGCGCCTGCTGATTACCCATTAAGGCATTGTAGATTTTCTTAGATGAATACTTCGAGCTTACCCACATGAAAGACCATGTCTCATTGTCTTGGTTATATCTGATTGCCTCTAGTTGATCGGCTAATAAGTTGAATTGTTCATAGGCAATCATAGATAGTGAAGCTGGAATAGATTATAATAATTTGTCACAGATTTAGCTTGCTGAATAGAGATATTCTCATTCTCAGCAAATGAGTGCAGTTTGGCCCATTTGTGTTTCAAAATGCTTCCATTCCAGACATCATCCCATAATGTAACAGTATCACCTTTACTAATTTTGCAGGTGGCCATACCTCTGTAAACGTCAATAAGACTTGGGCAGTCCCTCCACCAGAAAGATCCTTTGTTGTGCTGGCATGTGGTATAGTATTATTTGAGTAATATGCTTATCATATTAGTTTGAGATAATCTATATAAAAAATATAGTTCATAATGAATGTACGTAAATTTCTTTCGAACAAATCAATGAAAATATTGTTTGAATTCGAATATTTTTAAATTGGAGAATCTAGATAAAAGAAAATATGGGTCAAAATGAATGTACGCAATTTTTTCTGGAATAAATAAATAAATTTTGTTTGAATTCAAATAATTTTAAATTCAAAATCTAAATAAAAGGAAATACAGTGTAGCATGAATGTACGTAATTTTGTTTCGAACAAATCATCGGAAATTTTGTTTGAATCCGAATAATTTTAAATTTGAAAATCTAGAGAAATCAAAATATATTCAGAATGTGTACTTTTATCATAGAGGGGTTTTTTGGTCTAAATAAAAGAATATACACACAAACATAAGTAAGGCTATCTAGTCTAAATGTCTACATGTTATCCTCGTGATTAATGAATAGAGTAACAGTATAAAGTAAGGTTATCTCGTGTTCGTGTGTATATAAGTTGGAAACTTCTGATCCGCACTACTTTTTATTGGTGGTGGTTTCTGTTTTGGTGCGCTGGTCCTATGGAGGCTTAGCACGACGACCTGCCGACTGTCTACTACAATATAGTTTGGCCGATCAGATGAGGAAGGGGCAAAGACGGCGGCACCACTTCGGCCGCTCCACTGCTAGTAATCATCGCTAGGTGGTTTTTGGATCTAGATATATTTTTAAATTCTGGTATTCTTTGTACTAGCTTAATAGTTGATGAATAGATGAAAAGTTATCTCCTAAAAAAAGTAAGCCTGGCTCTAACGCTCAGTTGATTGACATCACGTGCGTTGCTCTGGAATAGCTCCGGATCGACATGTAGCAGGGTAGGATACAGTCACGACCCCCCGCCCCCCCCCCCCCTAAAAAATGTCACGACTTCTTTATTTTCTTAAAAGAAAGTCACGCGAGAAAACTTATCTTCAATCATAATAGTATAATGAACATAAAAAGAATAAAAATTACACTCAGATCTGTAGGATCACCTAGCGACGAATACAAGCACTAAAGCAAGCCGAAGGCGCGCCACTGTCATCACCCCTCCCTCATCAGAGCCGAAAAAAACTTGTTATAGTAGACAACCAGGAAGTCATTGTGCTAAGGCCTCATAGGACCAGCGCACCAGAACAGCAACCGCCACCGTTGAAGAGACGCGTTGATCGGAAGGATCAAACCTGGAGAAACACGAACATTAACAAACGAAGACCGGATCCGAGTAGATCCACCAAACATAACCACCAGCTGAATCCTACAAAGACACACCTCCACACACTCTCTGACAATGCTAAACGCACCACCGGAACGAGGCCTAAGAAGGGAGAACCTTATTTCATTTTCAGGGAGCCTCCACCGTCTCGCCTTCTTGAGCAGGACACAAACCCTAACAAAACCAAAAGAAACATCTAAAAATGGAGCCCTCCCGCCGGCAAGTGCCAAGATCTACCGCGTCCCAGGACCTAGGGTAGTAGGGTAGGATACACTCACGACTTTTTCATGTGTTCACGTGTACGCTCAAGAGATTCTCAATAACAAAAAAATGTACACTCAATTCATGTGTGATCTTAGTTTTCTACATTTATTTTCATAGTTATAACATGAAAAAAGAATCTCAGTTGCAACCCGACTTGCAACTGAGAAAACTAAGTAGTAACCCCACTTACAACTAAAAAGTTCAGTTGTAACGTCACTTGCAACAGTGAGAAACTCAGTTGCAATTCTATCCGCAGCTGAAAGATCTCAGTTGCAATTGATGAATTTCAGCTGCAATCCTATCCGCAACTGAAAGAACTTTTTTTTTCTGTGGGAGGCAACCGAAATAACTTAGTTGCAAGTTGTGACTTTAAGAATCTCAGTCACAAGCCCAATTGTAACTGAAAAATCTCAGTTGCAACCCCATCAACAAGTGGAAAAATCTTAGACATAATTGTTAGTCGCGACACATGTGCAACATGAAAAATTAGAAGACAAAATGATAGGAAAAAACATATGAGAATACAAGGCCTACACAAGCAGAAGTGAAGCTTCGCGGAAAAACAAAGAAGAAGAAAAAATCAATCTCCATGGTTGAGCAATAGAAATCTCATTTATTCACAAAAAAAGAAGGAAAAACCCACACATACCCTAGGCCCAGACCAGCATACTAGTAAACAAAGAAACAAAAGCCCATGCGTTACAAATGAGATGTGTTACAAATAGATTAATGGAGTGTGTCATTAGCCTAAAAAAACATAAAAAGGACAAACAACAAAATTAAACATGAATCTTGGCAACTCGAAGCCGACGATTATGATGTTGACTTGAATTTAGGACCCTCTAGACGTGTGGCATGAGCACATGGCAACTCCGAACGTTTTTTATGACAAGTTTAGTGACGCGAGTAGGGCAACTTTAGTTGTCAAGCATAGAAGTTTCCCGTGCTTCAGTTTATTTTTGGCAAAAACTTGTCGCGTGTCATAGAAAAACATGAGGGTCGGAGTGTCTCACACCTTATGTGTGCCACTTATCATCTGGGTAAATTTACTTATTCTAAGCTAGCTAGAAAATTCGATAAATTAATGTATTTTTTGGGTGCGACTAATTCTCGGTCGAATGAGAAGTAAGTTATAGCCGTCTCAGCTCCAAAAAAAGCCTAGGGCTCCCCTGCCTCCCAATGGCAACGTGTCACGGCCCTCGATCGATCTAATCAGGGGAAGAGGGGATCAGGGAGGAGGAAGGATCAAGGGAAAGGGGATCTGATAGAGACGCGAGGAAGAACAGCTTCGCTCGGCGTTCGATTTATCTCAGTACATCATAATCCTCACTCACACGGTCGCAACCGCACTTAACTCCCACGGCACGCAGGCCGTCACTAGCTCACCCACTCTCTGGACCCACTCGCAGTGACTCATGTGAACTAGTCATGCGTTTGCCGTGTGCCTTTGCTTCACCCGTCGCCTCCTCCATCGCACCGCCAGGTGGGGCCTTGGTGTCATACGTGACAATCGCCCCCTCTTGCGTGCCGTCTAGTCCCCAAGGCGGAGAAGCAGGAAACTGTTGTTGCAGAGCATCCGGGTCTTCCCAGGTGGACAAGGAAACCGGCAGTTGCCTCCACTGTACGCGGATCCGATGCCGCGGCGCCGCCGCCACTTGTACCAGTCTGCTTTCCAGGACCGCGACGGGTGTGTGCTCTGCCTGCAAGATAGAATTCTCAGGAGGGAGGTCAGAATTGATAGGTACCGTAGCTCCTTCCGCCTTCTTGAGTTGCGACACATGCACCACCGGATGTATCTTGCTGCCCACCGGCAGCTGGAGCTTGTAGGCGACAGCCCCCACCCGAGCGAGCACTCGGTAAGGACCATAGTAGCGGAATGCCAGCTATTGATGCGGTCGCTGCACAACAGACGTTTGGATGAACGGTTGCAACTTGAGTAGCACCGCATCACCCACCACAAATTCTCTGTCTGTGCGTTTCCGGTCAGCTTGCGTCTTCATTCTGTCCTGAGCTCTCTTGAGCTGTTGCTGGAGGAGTTCCATCATGACTTGCCTTTCTTGAAGCCAAGCTGCGAGGTCTGGGACCGCGCATGTATCCACTTGAGTAACTCCAAACTCCCTCGGAAGGTGTCCGTAGATCACCTCGAACGGAGTTCTGCCCACCGACGAATGAAATGAGGTGTTATACCAGTACTCTGCGAGCGCCAGCCACTTGGACCAATTCCCAGGACAGGAATGCACCGCACACCTCAAGTAAGCTTCGAGGCATTGGTTCACTCGTTCGGTCTGCCCATCTGTTTGTGGATGGTAAGCTGAGCTAAGTTTCAATTCAGTCCGACAGAGCTTGAAGATTTCTTGCCATATGTTGCTTGTGAATATGCAGTCTCTGAAGGAAATATGCCCTAGAGGCAATAATAAAGTTATTATTTATTTCCTTATATCATGATAAATGTTTATTATTCATGCAAAAATTGTATTAACCGGAAACATAATACATGTGTGAATACATAGACAAACAGAGTGTCACTAGTATGCCTCTACTTGACTAGCTCGTTAATCAAAGATGGTTATGTTTCCTAACCATGAACAAAGAGTTGTTATTTGATTAACAGGATCACATCATTAGTTGAATGATCTGATTGACATGACCCATTCCATTAGCTTAGCACCCGATCGTTTAGTATGTTGCTATTGCTTTCTTCATGACTTATACATGTTCCTATGACTATGAGATTATGCAACTCCCGTTTGCCGGAGGAACACTTTGTGTGCTACCAAACGTCACAACGTAACTGGGTGATTATAAAGGAGCTCTACAGGTGTCTCCAAAGCTACATGTTGGGTTGGCGTATTTCGAGATTAGGATTTGTCACTCCGAATGTCGGAGAGGTATCTCTGGGCCCTCTCGGTAACGCACATCACTTAAGCCTTGCAAGCATTGCAACTAATGAGTTAGTTGCGGGATGATGTATTACGGAACGAGTAAAGAGACTTGCCGGTTACAAGATTGAACTAGGTATTGGATACCGACGATCGAATCTCGGGCAAGTAACATACCGATGACAAAGGGAACAACGTATGTTGTTATGCGGTCTGACCGATAAAAATCTTCGTAGAATATGTATGAGCCAATATGGGCATCCAGGTCCCGCTATTGGTTATTGACCGGAGACGTGTCTCGGTCATGTCTTCATTGTTTTCGAACCGTAGGGTCCGCACGCTTAAGGTTTCGATGATAGTTATATTATGAGTTTATGAGTTTTGATGTACGGAAGGAGTTCAGAGTCCCGGATGAGATCGTAGACATGACGAGGAGTCTCGAAATGGTCGAGACGTAAAGATCGATATATTGGACGACTATATTCGGACATCAGAAAGGTTCCGAGTGATTCGGGTATTTTTCGGAGTACCGAAGAGTTACGGGAATTCGCCGGGAGAAGTATTGGGCCTTGATGGGCTTTAGTGGGAAGAGGAGAAAGGGCCTGCTGCGGCCCCCCCTCCCCTCTAGTCCGAATTGGACTAGGGAAAAGGGGGCCGGCCACCTTTCCTTCTCCTCACTTCCTTCTCCCTTCCTCCCCTCTTGGTGGACTCCTACTAGGACTTGGAGTCCTAGTAGGACTCCACATCCTGGCCGCACCAAGCCTTGGCCGGCCTCCTCCTCCTCCATCCTTTATATACTAAGGCAAGGGGCATCCCATAGACACACAAGTTGATCATTGAGATCGTTCCTTAGCCGTGTGCGGTGCCCCCTGCCACCATATTCCACCTCGATTATATTGTAGCAGTGCTTAGGCGAAGCCCTGCGACGGTAGTACATCAAGATCGTCACCACGCCGTCGTGCTAACGGAACTCCTCCCTGACGCTTTGCTGGATCGGAGCCCGGGGATCGTCATTGAGCTGTACGTGTGCTAAGAACTCGGAGGTGCCAGAGTAACGGTGCTTGGATCGGTCGGATCGGGAAGACATACGACTACTTCCTCTATGTTGTGTCAACGCTTCCGCAGTCGGTCTACGAGGGTACGTAGGCAACACTCTCCCCTCTCGGTTCTATGCATCACCATGATCTTGCGTGTGCATAGGAATTTTTTTGAAATTACTACGTTACCCAACAGTCTCTGTCCGAGATGATGGCTAGCGGTAGTCTATGGAGTCGGTAGATCTCTTTCATGAATTTCTTAGCGATCTGAAGAGCATTGAACGGGTGAGTCAAGGGGATAAAGTGGGCGTACTTGGAGAATTTATCTACCACCAGCAGCACTGTGTCATCCCGCCCGAGCGAGGCAATCCTTCGATGAAGTCCAAAGACACCACGGCCCACGGTTTCTCGGGAATAGGCAGTGGTTGCAGGAGTCCGGCCGGAGACGTGCGCTCCGTCTTGGCTTGTTGACAGATCATACAATCCTGAATCAGAGTTTTAACTTGTTGCTTCATGTTATTCCAAGCAAAGAGCTGCTTCACCCGATGATAAGTGGCGTGGAACCCCGAGTGTCCTCCTGCTGCGCTTGCATGGAGTGCTCGAATCAAGTGCTGTTGCGTATCCTGATCATCCCCGATCCAAATGCGCCCTTTGAAGCGAAGCACTCCGTCCTGAACAGCATAGTCAGGTTCGTTGTTAGGATCGAGAGCCAATTTTGGCCATGCGCTGTTTAATCCCTTCGTCCGAGTGGTAGCTGCGTCGTATGGCCTGCAGCCAAGCCGGTTTGCATACCGAAATCACCGCGAGCTCAGCTTGGGTGCTGTGCGTTTTCCTCGACAACGCATCTGCTGCAAGGTTGGAGAGCCTCGCCTTGTATTGGATCACGAACTGCAGGCCTATGAGCTTGGTGAAGGCCCGTTGCTGAATTGGTGTATTGAGCCATTGGTCCGTGAGGTGCAACAAGCTCTTCTGTTCCGTACGCACGATGAATTCTGCATGTTGAAGGTAAGGCCGCCAATGATCGACCGCGAGAAGCAAAGCCAAGCATTCCTTCTCATAGGCTGATAATCCCAGGTTCTTGGGTGCCAGGGCTTTGCTTAGGTACGCTACCGGATGTCCTTGTTGCATTAGCACAGCGCCAATCCCTGAGGCACTAGCGACTGTCTCGACCACAAATTGTTTCTGAAAATCGGGCAGCGCGAGAACAGGGGCTTCGACCAAAGCTCGTTTGAGGGCCAAGAATGCTGTATTTGCTGTTGGAGTCCACACAAAAATGGTGTTCTTCTTGAGGAGTTCGGTAAGTGGTTTGCTGATTACCCCAAAGAACCTGACGAATTTCCTGTAATACCCGGCGAGCCCAAGAAATCCACGGAGCTCTTTGACATTTGTAGGCACCTCCCAGTCCTGTACTGCACGGATCTTAGTCTGATCTGTAGCTACTCCTCGCTCGCTGATCACATGCCCCAAATAGCTGATCTGCTGCTGGGCAAACATGCACTTAGACCGCTTCTCCTTGAGGACATGATCTGATAACAGCTGGAAATACTTGAGACAGCCGTTCTTGGTGAGTTTGCAGATCCTTCGTATGTACCAGGATATCGTCCATAAAGGCCAGAACTCCTTTTCGATTGACCGGAGCCAGCACTATGTCCATGTTTCCTTGGAAAGTTGCTGGTGCATACGCCAATCCATATGGCATGACTCGGAACTGAAAGTGTCCCATATGAGTGCGAAATGCTGTTTTGTGTTCGTCTTCCGACACCAAACGGATCTGGTGGTATCCTGCGCGAAGATCAAGCTTGGAAAACCATTTGGAACCTGCGATCTCGTCCAATAGCTCGTCGATGATGGGCATGGGATAACTTTTCTTGAGAGTAATTGCATTGAGATGTCGGAAATCGATGCAAAATCGCCATGTCTGGTCCTTCTTCTTGACCAACAGAACGGGCGACAAGATGGCACTCGAACTGGCAGTAATTAGTCCGGCTCGCAGCATCTCTTTGACTTGAGCCTCGATCTCATTTTTCTGCTCAGGTGTGTAACGGTATGATCGGATATTGAATGGTTGAGCACCTGCCACTAGCGGAATAGTGTGATCTCCAGCTCGGTGTGGAGGTAGAGAGGTAGGTACCTCGAAGACTGACTGAAACTTGTCAAGGATGTGTTGAATCTCCACTGGCATCTCCGTGGCTTCCTCAACATGTTCGGCCACACACACCCATAACACATGAGCAATGGAATTTGACTGTTCGAGGGATAACAACTGATCCATGGAAACCGGAAGCACTGTTTGTTTGTTTGCTTGCAGCCCTGTCAATGTGATCTGGTCCCCTTGATGATGAAACTTCATTGTTTTGGCCGTCCAGTCGATAAGCATCGGGCCACAACCTTCCAGCCAATCCATTCCCACCACCATGTCATAACATCCAAGGGACAGCACCCGCACATCTGTGGTGAACGTATGTTGCTGCGTCTCCCATCTACATGCTGGAATATACCCTGAACAAGTAAGTGTTCCTCCATCGGCAATCTTGACTATCACCGGCTGCATAGGTTGAACTTGATTCTGCAACTGGGCGGCAACGTTTTCACTGACAAAGCTGTGAGAGCTGCCTGAATCCACGAGCACCAAAACTTCCAGGTCACCAATCTTCCCCAGGAGCCGCACTGTGCGCGGTGTTGTTTCGCCCGTGGTCGCCATTTTTGAGATCGACATCTGATCCTTGGCTGGATCGAGCTCAGCTATCGGACGACATGGAGTTGCACTATGGCGGCGCACTGGTGCCCATGAGCCCAGCGTTCCCCGTACTTGAAGCACAGTCCGCGCGCTCGCCTGTAGTTGCGCAGGGCTGCTACCTGATCGTCCCCGCGGGCTGGGTCTTGACGTTGTTCGCTGGCCCGAGCCGCGTCCAAGGGACGCCTGTCCTCTGCAGCCGCGGCGGGAGCGGGCAGAGCAGGTCATGGTGGCGGTGCCCCCAGAGCCACCACCGGTCTTGGTAGATGTCGAGCTTGCCCGGGGTCGCGTCGTGGCAGCTGACCCACCATTTCTTCCCGCAACAGAGCAAGCGAAAAGGCAGTATCGAGGTCTTGCGGGCGATGCAGAAGCACCCCTGATTTGATTTCTGCTTTTAAACCATCTAGAAACTGAGTGGTAAAGAAAAGCGTATCAAATGATGGATTGTGCGAAAGCAAATGATGCGTCAATTTCTCAAAATGCTCCATGTACTCTACTACTGATCTGGTTTGGCGCAAAGTGTTAAACTGACGAAGTTGATTCTGATACTGTTCCCGGCCAAATTTGGCACACAGGGCAGAGCACAGAGTCTCCCAAGTGAACGGGTTGTTGTGCGCTTCCTGTACCTGCAGCCAACGCGCTGCTGTCCCTGAGAAGTGTAGGGTGGCCACCCGGACCCAGAGATCCGGCTGCACACCATAAACTTCAAAGTATTTCTCACAAGGAGTCTTCCAGAACTGGGGATTTTCTCCCTCGAACTGAGGCAAATCCAATTTGGGCAGGGCCCAATTGGAGTGCGAGTTGTGGTACGAGCCATGATCCGAATTTTGGTGCAAACTAACGAGAGGTAAAGGCGGAGAGGTGGAATCAGATAACGCACCCTTGCCCGGAGGCGGCGTCAGGGTGGTAACCACCCCATGAGCTGAGCCCCCGGAATCGATGACCTCGCCATGGCCACTTGGCCCGTGGTGCCCCGGGATGTCGACGGAGGTGACGCCCGCTGGCCGCACCACCGCGCCCTCCTGGGTCCCCGGAGACGACGCGAGAGCTGGATGCAGCGTGATTCGGCCGACTTGCGTCCGCAGCTCGTCCATCTTCTGCTGCAGATTTGTCACTGCCGGCCGCCACAACTCGAGCGACTGCTGAATCGCTTCGAGGCGCACGTCATTGGCGAGGCGGCTGTCGTTGACCGCCTTGGCGAGCGCCGCGATCTGTTCTTCCATGGCCGCCGCCTTGGTCTGATAACGCGGTTCTTGATACAGCGGATCCAGATCGGTGACCTCTGATACCACTTGTCACGGGCCTCGATCGATCTAAGCAGGGGAAGAGGGGATCAGGGAGGAGGAAGGATCAAGGGAAAGGGGATCTGATAGAGATGCGAGGAAGAACAACTTCGCTCGGTGTTCGATTTATCTCAATACTGTTGGAAATATGCCCTAGAGGCAATAATAAAAGCATTATTATTATATTTCCTTGTTCTTGATAATTGTCTTTTATTCATGCTATAATTGTGTTATCCGGAAATTGTAATACATGTGTGAATACATAGACACCAACATGTCCCTAGTAAGCCTCTAGTTAACTAGCTCGTTGATCAACTGATAGTCATGGTTTCCAGACTATGGACATTGGATGTCATTGATAACGAGATCACATCATTAGGAGAATGATGTGATGGACAAGACCCAATCCTAAGCATAGCACAAGATCGTATAATTCGTTTGCTAGAGCTTTTCCAATGTCAAGTATCTTTTCCTTAGACCATGAGATCGTGTAACTCCCGGATACAGTAGGAGTGCTTTGAGTGTGCCAAACGTCACAATGTAACTAGGTGACTATAAAGGTATACTACGGGTATCTCTGAAAGTGTCTGTTGGGTTGACACGGATCGAGACTGGGATTTGTCACTCCGTGTGACGGAGAGGTATCACTGGGCCCACTCAGTAATGCATCATCATGATGAGCTCAATGTGATCAAAGTGTTTGATCACGGGATCATGCATTACGGTACGAGTAAATTGACTTGCCGGTAACGAGATTGAATGAGGTATTGGGATACCGACGATCGAATCTCGGGCAAGTAAAATACCGATTGACAAAGGGAATTGCATACGGGATTGATTGAATCCTCGACATCGTCGTTCATCCGATGAGATCATCGAGGAGTATGTGGGAGCCAACATGGGTATCCAGATCCCGTTGTTGGTTATTGGCCGGAGAGGCGTCTCTGTCATGTCTGCATATCTTCCGAACCTGTAGGGTCTACACACTTAAGGTTCGGTGACGCTAGGGTTGTAGAGATATGAGTATGTAGTAATCCGAAAGTTGTTCGGAGTCCCGGATGAGATCCCGGACATCACGAGGAGTTCCGGAATGGTCCGGAGGTAAAGAATTATATATAGGAAGTGCAGTTTCGGCCATCGGGAAGGATTCGGGGGTCACCGGTATTGTACCGGGACCACCGGATGGGTCCGGGGGGTCCACCGGGTGGGGCCACCCATCCCGGAGGGCCCCATGGGCAGAAGTGGGAAGGGGAACCATCCCATAGTGGGCTAGTGCGCCCCCCTTGGCCCACCCCCTTGCGCCTAGGGTTGAAACCCTAGGGTGGGGGGGCGCCCACTTGCCTTGGGGGGTACTCCACCCCCCCTGGCCGCTGCCCCCTTGGGAGATTAGATCTCTAGGGCCGGCGCCCCCCAGGGGGCCTATATAAAGGGGGGAGGGAGGGGCAGCTGCACCCTAAAGCTCTGGCACCTCCCTCTCCCCTGTTACACCTCTCTCTCCCTCGTAGAAGCTCGGCGAAGCCCTGCTGCGGTGACTACTGCATCCACCACCACGCTGTCGTGCTGCTGGATCTTCATCAACCTCTCCTTCCCCCTTGCTGGATCAAGAAGGATGAGACGTCATCCGCTCTGTACGTGTGTTGGACGCGGAGGTGCCGTCTGTTCGGCGCTTGGTCATCGGTGATTTGGATCACGGCGAGTACAACTCCATCATCCACGTTCTAGTGAATGCTTCCGCTCGCGATCTACAAAGGTATGTAGATGCATCCGGTCACTCGTTGCTAGATGAACTCATAGATGGATCTTGGTGAAACCGTAGGAAAATTTTTGTTTTCTGCAACGTTCCCCAACAGTGGCATCATGAGCTAGGTCTATGCGTAGTTCTCTTTGCACGAGTAGAGCACAATTGTTGTGGGCGTAGATGTTGTCAACTTTCTTGCCGCTACTAGTCTTATTTTGCTTCAGCGGTATTGTGGGATGAAGCGGCCCGGACCAACCTTACACGTACGCTTACGTGAGACCGGTTCCACTGACTAACATGCACTACTTGCATAAGGTGGCTAGCGGGTGTCTGTCTCTCCCACTTTAGTTGGAGCAGATTCGACGAAAAGGGTCCTTATGAAGGGTAAATATAAGTTGACAAATCACGTTGTCGCTTTTACCTAGGTAAGAAAACGTTCTTGCTAGAACCCTATTGCAGCCACGTAAAACTTGCAACAACAATTAGAGGACGTCTAACTTGTTTTTGCAGCAAGTGCTTTGTGATATGATATGGCCAAAGTTGTGATGAATGATGAATGATATATATGTGATGTATGAGATCATGTTCATGTAATAGGAATCACGACTTGCATGTCGATGAGTATGACAACCGGCAGGAGCCATAGGAGTTGTCATTTTTTTGTATGACCTGCGTGTCATTGGAAACGCCATGTAAATTACTTTACTTTATTGCTAAACGTGTTAGCCATCGTAGTAGAAGTAATAGTTGGCGAGCAACTTCATGGAGACACGATGATGGAGATCATGGTGTCATGCCGGTGACAAGATGATCATGGAGCCCCAAGATGGAGATCAAAGGAGCTATATGATATTGGCCATGTCATGTCACTATTATTATTTGATTGCATGTGATGTTTATCATGTTTTTGCATCTTGTTTACTTAGATCGACGGTAGTAAATAAGATGATCCCTCATAACAATTTCAAGAAAGTGTTCCCCCTAACTGTGCGCCGTTGCGACAGTTCGTTGTTTCGAAGCACCACGTGATGATCGGGTGTGATAGATTCCAACGTTCACATACAACGGGTGTAAGACAGATTTACACATGCAAACACTTAGGTTGACTTGACGAGCCTAGCATGTACAGACATGGCCTCGGAACACAAGAGACCGAAAGGTCGAACATGAGTCGTATGAAAGATACGATCAACATGGAGATATTCACCGATGATGACTAGTCCGTCTCACGTGATGATCGGACACAGCCTAGTCGAGTCGGATCATGTTTCACTTAGATGACTAGAGGGATGTCTAATCTGAGTGGGAGTTCATTAAATAATTTGATTAGATGAACTTAATTATCATGAACTTAGTCTAAATAAACTTTGCAATATGTCTTGTAGATCAAATGGCCCACGCTAATGTCAACCTCAACTTCAATGCATTCCTAGAGAAAACCAAGCTGAAAGACGATGGCAACAACTATACGGACTAGGTCCGGAACCTGAGGATCATCCTCATAGCTGCCAGGAAACAATATGTCCTAGAAGCACCGCTAGGTGATGCACCCGTCCCAGAGAACCAAGACGTTATGAATGCTTGGCAGCAGCGTGCTGATGATTACTCCATCGTTCAGTGCGGCATGCTTTACAGCTTAGAACCGGGGCTCCAAAAGCGTTTTGAGCAACACGGAGCATATGAGATGTTCAAAGAGCTGAAAATGGTTTTCCAAGCTCATGCCCGGGTCGAGAGATATGAAGTCTCCGACAAGTTCTATAGTTGTAAGATGGAGGAAAATAGTTCTGTCAGTGAACACATACTCAAGATGTCTGGGTTGCACAACCTCTTGACTCAGCTGGAGATTAACCTCCCAGATGAGGCGGTCATTGACAGAATCCTTCAGTCACTCCCACCTAGCTACAAGAGCTTTGTGATGAACTACAATATGGAGGGGATGGTAAAGACCATTCCTGAGGTATTTGCTATGCTGAAATCAGCGGAGGTAGAAATCAAAAAGGAACATCAAGTGTTGATGGTCAATAAAACCACCAAGTTCAAGAAAGGCAAGGGTAAGAAAAACTTCAAGAAGGACGGCAAGGATGTTGCCGCGCCCGGTAAGCCAGTTGCCGGGAAGAAGTCAAAGCATGGACCCAAGCCTGAGACTGAGTGCTTTTATTGCAAAGGGAAGGGTCACCGGAAGCGTAACTGCCCCAAATACTTAGCGGACAAGAAGGCCGGCAATACTAAAGGTATATGTGATTCAGCGGCAAATTCATACGTAAAGTGAACACAAAGATCTCATTTTCCTAGTGTGTCATGTTGCTATATCCCTCCTACTTTCTGAGTCTACTCTTATTTCAGTTTCAAGGTGCACCTACATTTTCTCCTCAAGCGCAGCCAAGTACATAGTGGAAAATTGTTTTTCAGCTATTTGTAAACCTGAAGTACTAGGCTGCTACCCCAATCCTGTCATCGTAATCTTGGATCAGCTAACTGAATTTACAATAAACTTCAAATTCCATTGTGTACTAATTCTGATATCCAATCGTTGCTTTCTATAGAGTAAATCGGCAAATTATGTAGGTTGCATATCACACTTGCTTTCGAATTTTAAGAGGTAAATAGCTTAGCTACATATTGATGCCTTCAGCTGTTTAAATCATATCATGTGGCTGCTCATCTGAGATGTGTTTTCAAGCAAAAGAAACCATGTTTTCATTTTTTTTAAGTATGTATTCGTTTTGTGGATTTCAGAAAAAAGACCGAGATAAATACCAAATAGAAGTGGTCCGATTTGTTTGTGAACATAGTATTGAAATATTTACATGTGTGAATTTTTCGGATTTTTTTGCCATTTTATTTTTTTAACTCAGAGACAAAAGCAAAAATGCAGTCTTCAGTTCCATATCGCTCCACTTTATTCTTTAATCAATCATGATTAATTATACAACATTTAACATATGGGTACAAGTAAACTTAAATGCCTCTTTTGAACTATACCACTTATGAGCTTCAATTGTCTCAATATTGTTACAAGCCGGCCACTAACTAGGACAGAAATACATTACTATGTCATGTTAGTGTTAAGTCTATGTCCATATCATGTATTCATGTATTCATTCAACATTTCAAATGGAAATATCAATGTTCCACCAAATCGTTATATGATGTCAACTTTGCTTCTTTCCTTTCATGTATTGTATGTTTTTCTTTCAAGCTGTTTTTGCAAAGATGTGAAAGTTAGAAGTCACGTAACAACGTGCGGGGTATCATCTACTTTTATCAATGATTAGCACCATATCATGACCATTAGAACTAACTGAAAATAGTCAGGTACATTAACTTGATCATAATTAATTGCATGCAGTTAACACTTAATCGTGAACATTATGACATAATAGAAAATTTGAGGCTGTAAAAACGGAGGAGCATAAATAGAAATAAGGGGTAGTGGGGGGTTGCACATGGGCTGCACATATATACAATGGTCACCCTACGCTGTGAAACAGAAGGCAAAGGACCAAACCATGGGCTCCAGGTGCTTCTTCTTCTTTCTCCTCTTCTTTTTGGTTTCCACCTTCACTCATGGTTTTGCAGTTCTTATAGATGTGCAGATCGATGCCTCAAATTCTGCTGCTAAGAGGATACCAGAGACGTTGTTTGGACTGTTGTTTGAAGTATGTAAAAACTCTTCTCACTTCTTTTTGAAACTTCTTCTTCTTTTTTTCCTCTTGATTTTCTTGATCCACTTCCCAATCACATTGTTAAATTTGGCTACTAGTATTTTTCTGATTTACTTTTTGAGCACACTCCCAAGTATCTAATTAGGGCCTGTTTTGAACCTCTCCAAACTTCTCAAAATCTGAAAATCTGCTTCTCAAGCCAGCTTCACGCTTCAGCTCGCGAACATAAAGCGTTCGGTGCTGTCCTGGCTTCTCCCCGTGCTAGGCCTGCTGGGTGCCCCTCTTCGGCTTGCTGGAGAAGGCCTAGTTCGGCTCTTGGTTCTAAAGAGGCCTAAACAGAGCACAAAAATGGGCTGGTCTGCACCACTTTGTGTTAGTTTGGGCTGAAAACAGTGCCCAAAGTTTTTTTTACATGAGCTATATTGCTACGAATTTTTCAGTACAGAGAGATATACAGAGACCTTTTCAATATTTCTTAGTTAACACAAGGTATAATTTTGAAGACAATTTAGTTTTATCATGTGTCATACAACAAAAGCTTCATTTCCATATAAGTTTGCAAATCAAAATGGTCACACATCTAAAGACATGAACATGATTAGGTAGCTAGTTCGTGCCTAAGCAAATCAATGTTAGGACCACTTTCTGCCGGTGTTGAAGCATCGGATGCATTTGCATCTACAGTAGCAGTACACTTTGAACAAAAATGCACATTCAGCAACCATTCAGGAGCACACTTCACACATTTGCACACATGGCTGAATATTTGCACACATTTAGCACTAGAGTTCTGAACTTTTTGGCAATTTGCATCAACAGTACTTCAAACATTTGCACACAATGCAGCATATTTGCACATTCATCAGCATATATGTGCATTCAGCACACAATGCAGCATATTTGCACATTTAGCAGAACTACAAACATTTGCACACATTGCAGCATATTTGCACACATATAAGCACTAGAGTTCTGAATTTATGTGGCAATTTGCATCAACAGTAGGAACATCCCTACACCTTGCTCGGGACCATAGGGAAGAAGACCTCAACTTGCTGCGGTTTGGGGGATGGGGATCGTCGTTGGAATATTGCTCCTGGCTTGGGAGAGGTCTCCAGTCTCTATGGCGTCGATGTGAGCTGCTCCTTCCCGGGGGGTCGCTGCTCCTGTCTTACGGCGGGAGGGAAACTGCCTGGGAAGGCCGGATCTGTAGGCGAAGGGAGGATCCGACCGGCGACGGAGGAGGCCGGGCTTGGCGGCGGTGAGGGTTTCAGGAGGAGAACATGAGAGAGAGGGGGGGGGGGGGGGGAGATATGTGCGAGTTGTTCGAGCGAGGAAGAGCGGCCATATCGCTAGTCGATTTCTTCTTTATTGCAACATATTTTTTTATATAACACACATTACATGTTTTCTAGATTGACATATGTTGACTTTGTTATATAGTCTTATGCATATATAGGAGATCAATCATGCTGGAGCTGGTGGAATATGGGCAGAATTAGTTAGTAACAGAGGTATCGCACTTAGTCTTCCTTGTACATCTGTTGAAGAAATGATATGTGAAGTTATTTGACGTTGTGAATTTGACGAAATGGTTTTTCATGGTTCAGGTTTTGAAGCTGGAGGTGCCCTTACTCCATCGAGGATCGAGCCATGGTCAATCCTTGGGAACACATCAACAATACGTGTAACAACAGATAGATCTTCTTGTTTCAAGAGAAATGTTTTTGCTCTAAAGATCGAGGTTCTTTGTGAAGATTGTCCGCCCGGTGGTGTTGGCATTTCTAATCCTGGATTCTGGGGCATGGTATGAATTTGTCTTAATAGATAAATTAGTCTTCACCAAGAAATACGAGGCATAATATTTTGTTTTCTGAATGTACAAATTGACACTTCAAGGGACTATTTTTTTTTTGCACAGCTTAAACTAACAATATTTATTTCTGAGCTAATAATATTTTTTGCATTTCAATTTTCAGAATATATAACAAGGAGAAAGCTATAATCTAGCCATGTATCTGAGATCACCAGAACATTTGAACGTCACAGCTTCACTAACATGCTCAAATTGATCACAAATTGTAGCGTCAGCCTCTAAACAGTATACATCTTTTCCCTAACACTTCTACAGCATATTTTTTTGTCAACTAACCACAAAAATAATTGCATCATTTCAGGCTTACTGGTTTATCAAACTAGACAAAGATAGAGCTGCAACTGTTAGCTGAAGGAACATGCAGAAGCTCACGGCTTGAACTAACAACTTTGAACAGGGGAATAATATGGCTGGATCAAGTTTCACTTATGCCTTCAGACACACACAAGGTGGTTTGCTATTTTAACTTTTTCGTTACCTAATACCTAAAAACTGCACTGTTTCGTTAATGAGTAAGTGTACATTCAATGGAAACCTGATCAAAGTAATGCTATTTTGAATAAGAGAAGGAGGATTTTGTGTGTTAATATTCCTGAAGCGTAGCTGAAATTGAAAATCAATTGTCACGAAGATATTAGTTCAATTATTATCATTGATACTGTCAAAGTACAATAACCTATAGTTAATTTTTGAGAAAATTTAAATAATTTTTTGTTCTTTAATAACCATGTTTACTATGAGTATACAGGAGTTGTTGATGAACAATTTGTTACACATCTGCAGGGCCATGGTTTTCGCAAGGAACTCATATCTATGCTTTTGGACCTTAGACCACGCTTCCTACGATTTCCAGGTATTTTCTTTGTTTCCAAAACAACCAGCTATGCAAATCTACAATGTTTGTGTCCATTGTTTGGACACAATGACTTCTCACTGTCCTACCATATGTATACCTTTTTCTTAAGTGTAGAAAAAATGATTTAAACAAAAATCATTCTAACATTTTCAGTTGTACACAATCTGAGCTAGGCATTTGTATGATTTATTTGTCAGGAGGTTGCTTTGTTGAAGGCGAATGGTTGATAAATGCATTTAGGTGGAAGGAAACTATTGGTCCATGGGAGCAAAGACCTGGGCATTTTGGAGATGTTTGGCATTACTGGACCGATGATGGCCTTGGATATTATGAATTTTTCAGGTATGCCTTTACAATATTGGGTTTTGCTCTTCTAGTGTTGTGTCGTGCCACCATATCTGACCATATGTTTCTTTCGAAATAGCTTGCTGAAGACTTGGATGCTACCCCAATCTGGGTGGTGAACATTGGTATAACATTATTTCCATTTTTATTTTTCATATGTTAATTTTTTTTGTCATCACGAGTATACCCATTAACTCTAAGATCGTAAAATTTAGGAATCAGCCATCACGATAAAATTAACATCTCTGACATCGCACCCCTGGTAGAGGTAAGTTTTCAGTGTCCTAGATCTTTCATTGTACGGATCAACCATTCATGCCATAAGTGATAAATATTCCTCTTTAAATACATTGCAAGCTAAGTTTTCAGTGTCCATCATACCACACTAAAGTTTCAGGCCAATGCATTTCTGATGATTTTGAGTTCACTATTTTAAAGGTAACTAGTTGTCTTGCTACAGGATATATTGGATTCTCTAGAGTTTGCTAAGGGGAGTGCGGAATCAAAATGGGGCAGCGTTAGATCCTCCATGGGGCATCCTGAGCCTTTCCTAGTTAAATATGTAGCCTTAGGGAATGAGGACTGCGTTTTCAGTTTTTCATTATAACTTACATTTCTACTTCAGGACTTGTAAATACTGAACAGCTATGACTTAGATCCTGCTTTTCACATGAAATTATATAATTCTCGTGAACAGAACATTATCTCAAATTTTACACTGCCATCAAAGAGGCTTATCCTGATATTCAAATTATATCAAACTGTGATGGCTCACGTGTGCGACTTGATCATCCTGCTGACTTGTATGATTTTCATGTAAAACCTCTCACCCTATCACCAAATCTTTGGCTTGTGTTTTCTTGATTGAATTATTCTAAATGTTACATTTCTTTGTAGATCTATACAAACAATATAGGGGTTTATCTTAACAACACCATGTTTAACAATGTGCCTCGTACTGGGCCTAAGGTATGCCTTGATTTTAAATGTCCACTACAATTTTAATTTACCTTCCTTATCATCATGCGTGGATGCTGCATAGACAGGGAGTAGCTTAGCACCAAGCCACTGTCTTCACAATGATTTTTTTCTTAAGGGTGACTTTGCAATATTTCATTGCAGGTGTTTGTTAGTGAGTATGCTGTTGTAGAAGAAAAGCCTGGCGATAGTAGTAACGGAAGCCTTGTCGCTTCACTGGCAGAGGCTGCTTTCCTCACCGGCTTAGAGAAAAATAGGTGATTTACCTCTATTCTTCCTCCTTATCTGCATTATTTCTTGGGTCCTGGGAAATTACAATCAGACATTTGTCTGTTTTTGGAGATGCACGATTTTTTATGGATAAAGGGACATTGCCTTTGGTAAGTGACCCGATTGTAGTTTTTCCAACACATGGCCAAAGAAAAAGAAAAACATGTTGAGAAATTAAAAACAAAAATACAATGAGTAACCTTGTGATCATTTTATGTTGAGCAACAATAACTGCTCAATTTAATCATATGGTGATGAGATAGCTCTCTATCGCCTTATTTGCAATGATATCGTTCAGATGGCGAGCTATGCGCCACTCTTCGTCAATGACAACGATCGCACGTTAGTATTTGTGGCTTCTTGTTATTTCTATCATACTTGTCGATGAGAATTGCAGTGATAACAAGTAAATTTGATTGCAGCTGGATGCCAGATGCGATAGTCTTTAACTCCTGGCAACAGTATGGCACTCCTAGCTACTGGATGCAGACATTTTTCCGTGAATCAAGTGGTGCTCTGATCCATCCCATCACAATCAACTCCAGCTATTCCCAACAATTGGCAGCTTCTGCAATCACCTGGCAAGACAGTAAGATTAGCTTCCAGAGAGTGAAGGTAAAATCAACGCTGGCATTTTCCTCGTAGCCTGCATGCATATGCTTGATATGACTAGATGACGAGTGTAGACTTGCTATCATATCTGGGATGTCCATATATGGCAAAACAAATATTTCAAAACCATTTGCATAAAATCCTACAGATCGATTTGATTTCCTAGGTACTTTAGGATTAGCAAGTTTTGATATTGACCTTGGAAAGTTGTTCCACAGATAGTGAACTTTGGGCCAGTTGCTGTGAATCTCACAATATCTGCGTATGGACTTGAAGCTAGTGTCAACAGCGCAAGATCCACGGTCACTATTCTCACGTCCAGCAATCCGCTTGATGGGAACTCATTCAGTCGACCAAAGAAGGTAAGATGGCGGCTGAACTATTTGCAAGCTCACGCGAGCTTTTCAATTACAATTTCTGAATCCCTCTGGGAGCTCGCATGACAATTGTTGTATCTTGCAAACGGGTGCAAGTGGCGCCGGTCATGAGCGAGCTGCCCAATGCTACGGAGGAGATGCAGGCACTGCTGGTTCCTTACTCCTTAACTTCATTCGATCTAGCTCTAGATGTCTAGATCACTAGCGTCTAGCGGTACCCTGATTGTCGCTATTTTCTCGGAACTAAGTTGGCAACCATCATAAGTAGTTGCTAGGCTTGAACTTTCAGAGTGTTGTGTGTGGGCCAACTGGATGATTAGGACTCTCGTTCCAGACAGTACATTGTGTCAAGTGTGGAGAAATGTTGTCAATCACCAATGGCTATGGGATGACAAGAAAAATATATTGCAAAGGTGTAGTAACGTTTGCACAATGCATGTTGTGTATGCGTATGCCGATCGAACTGACGACTGCGATGTGCCAGTATCGCAGACGGTTGCTGTTCACTCCGTCAGTGATATTGGCTTACTGTTTTTAAACTCATCCATGATCTGCGGCTGCTGATTTTTCTAGTTGAAAAGCTAGGCTTATGGAGTGATTCTTACGGAAAAGTGTCCGTGTGTCCCTAAGTGGTACTCTCTCTGTCCGAAAATACTTGTCGGAAGAATGGATGTATCTACATGTGTTTTAGTTTTAGATACATTCATTTTTTATGTATTTCTGTGACAAGTATTTCCGGACGGAGGGAGTATTAGGTAAGAAATTTGCCTGCTTTTACACAGACGTTGCGCTCCATCCGTCGACGATCCTTATTTACTTTCCCACCATACCTCACGATATTTCCTTACCTATTTTCTCCACCAGTTGTTACATTTCCTTTTCCTCACACAATTAAGAATTAATCGCCAGAAAATTGTAGGACAGCCATTATATTTATCAAGTAAGACACTTGCCAAATAAATATTTATATTTATCAAATAAATTACACAATCACATTAATATTTACATTTATTTTTCCTCTACACAATTAACAATTAATCGCCAGGAAATTATAGTATAACCATTATATTTATCAAATAAGACACTTGCCAAATAAATATTTAGATTTATCAAATAAATTACACGATCACATTGATATGCACAGGCAAAAAACCGGCTAGCTATTAAAATATTTATTTATGCGCCATTACAACGCACAAGAAATTATATAGTCAATCCCATCCGTCACCGGAAATTGCTTTTGGAGGCCAAGCTTCATGGAGGCCTCCAAATGCAAAATTCAAAATTCTTGAAAATTCATATTTTTACATTTCAAAAATTATGAAAAAAATACAGAGATAGATGAAGGTATAGTGCACAAGTGTGTAAATTTTCAGGACAAAGTACATTGAAACATGGGTTCTGCAAAAAAGACAAATCTGGGGCTTTTGAACACATGATACCATTCATCCTTCCCAAGCATGAATTTCTTTTTTGTACAGGTCGCATTTCAACTGATTTCATCCTGAAATTTTACACACATACGCACCAAATCATTGTTTACTTACAAAAAAAATTCAGACTTTTTAAACCAACTTTTTTGGATTTTGAATTAAAAAAACGGCCTCCATGCCAAAACGTCATTCTCTATAAATCCGTACTACTTTGGCTGTCTAGTTAATGGCTCCTCAATTTTTCTGTTGTGAGTATAGTGTTGTAGAAAAGCTTTTTTTGCAAGAAACTTCTAATTTATTCATCTTCAATCGTGAGAATACAAAAAACAACAAAGGTAATAAAAATTACAACCATGGCCATGAACCACCTAGCGGGAACTACAAGCATTGGAGCGAGCCGAAGACGCGCCGTCGTCATCGCCCCATCGCTCACCGTTGCTAGGCAAACCTTTTTGTAGTAGATAGTCAGGAAGTAATCGTGCTAAGGCCGCATAGGACCAACGCACCAGAGTAGCCACCATCGCCGATGAAGAAAATCGTAGATCAAAAGAATCAAACCTATAAACACCCAGACGAAGACTAGAAAAGTTGCTAGAATGGAATAAGAGACATATCAAACTAGGATTCAACAAATTGGACGGAAGAGGGAATTAATTAACTGAAAAACTAATTACTTAGTAATGTATTTCTTTAAAATGAATTAGTAGGTAATAATTAGGCACATGTATGAAATCTATTACTGTTATGCTCCACCAAGGGAAGGAATTAATAAAAATTGACGAATTAATCCTAACGGATTCACGTTATCAAATCAAATATGCCTAATTGGTTGGGCGTGATTAATGAGTAACAGTATGAGTTAGAGGTAAATACACCGCAAATTATAGAACTTTCACGCGGCGGTCAGTTTGGTGCACAAACTTGTAAAGTACGTGCTTCTGGTCATCTAACTTATCCTTCCATTCATATACTATGCTTTCTACCGTATCATGTGCATGCATGGCTTGCCAACATGGCAGGGGTCCATTGTCAGTGGCTGAGGCGGTGGGTAATCCGCATGCATTGTTTTTTCTTCAGAAAGCACCTTTGCATTTTATTTATTTATGCCGAAGGTCCTCAAATAAAATGAAAAGTGCTGGAGCGTTGTAGGATTCTAACACACGACCTGCTATGATTTGCCTCACTTATATAGCCACTTGACCTCCTTACTATTGACATTTATGTAGCACAATTAGCTTTATATAAGACAGACCGTAGGAGTTAAAGTAGAAACCAAAACGAGAAAAGGGGAAGGCACCGGTTCAAACGTATGACCACATAAGCTCGTCGCATGCGCGAGCGCCAACCATCCAACCACAATGATATTTAAATAGATAAACACAATTTATCTTATGTATTCTTCTTTCTTTCTTTTTTCATTTAAGAAAATTACTTATATCTACATATTTTTTTGGACAAATCAACTAGCTTTTGTTTGAATTCGAGTAATTTTAAATTTAAGAATCTGGATAAAGGGAAATATAGTGCAGAATGAGTGTATGCATTTTTGGACAAATCAACTAAGTTTTTGTATGAATTCGGGTGTTTTAATTAAAAATGCAGATAAAACAAAATATAGTGTACAATGAATATATGTACATAAATTCTTTTGGACAAATCAATTTTTTTTTGAATTCGAATAATTTGAAATTTGAAAAATCTAGATAATAGAAATTATAGGTCAGGATGAATGTACATAAATTTTTCAGACAAATCAACTAATTTTTTATTGAATTTGAATAATCTAGATAAACTAAAATATAGTTCATAATGAATATAAATAAATTTCTTTTGGACAAATCATCATAATTTTTTATGAGTTCGAAAATCTAGCTAAAAGAAATTATATTTCAAAAAGAATGTACATAACTTTTGTTTGAATTCAAATAATTTAACATTCAAAAATATGAATAAAAGGAAATTAGTGCACAATGAATGTACGTATTTTTTTGGGACAAAATTTCTTTTATTTCAAATACTTTTAAATTAGATAATCCAGATAAAAGAAAATACGGGACAGAATGAATGCACGTAATTTCTCGGACAATTCAACTAATTTTGTGTTTGAATTTGAATAATCTATATAATTTTGTTGACAAGCTACAGTAGGGAAAATCCCTATTGTGATCTTTTTCATTAAATCAATATGGTTAGAGTCTAGTTAAAGAGGTGGCATGGTGAATGCATGTTACAAGATGTTAGAAAATAAAAGCGCTATGCATTTATTACACACTGTCTAACCATGAGAGCATGCCTTCCTTGATGCTGGGTTTAGCCCTGATCATTGTATAAAAGGGCAGAGGAATAGTAGGTGCATTCTATCTTACATATTGTGGTCATTGCATAAAACACATTTTGTACTCTCCGGGTTGAAATTTTTTCTGGTAATTAGCTCACAAGTATTTATTCTATCTCTGAGTAACAGCTAGCAAACGAATTTGTGTCTAGGAAGAGAACAAGATTTCTAGATCCATTGCATGGGCAGTGGCGCCTGCTGATTACCCATTAAGGCATTGTAGATTTTCTTAGATGAATACTTCGAGCTTACCCACATAAAAGACCATGTCTCATTGTCTTGGTTATGTCTGATTGCCTCTAGTTGATCGGCTAATAAGTTGAATTGTGAAGGAAATATGCCCTAGAGGCAATAATAAAGTTATTATTTATTTCCTTATATCATGATAAATGTTTATTATTCATGCTAGAATTGTATTAACCGGAAACATAATACATGTGTGAATACATAAACCAACAGAGTGTCACTAGTATGCCTCTACTTGACTAGCTCGTTAATCAAAGATGGTTATGTTTCCTAACCATGAACAAAGAGTTGTTATTTGATTAGCGAGGTCACATCATTAGTTGAATGATCTGATTGACATGACCCATTCCATTAGCTTAGCACCCGATTGTTTAGTATGTTGCTATTGCTTTCTTCATGACTTATACATGTTCCTATAACTATGAGATTATGCAACTCCCGTTTACCGGAGGAACACTTTGGGTACTACCAAACGTCACAACGTAACTGGGTGATTATAAAGGAGTACTACAGGTGTCTCCAATGGTAGATGTTGGGTTGGCGTATTTCAAGATTAGGGTTTGTCACTCCGATTGTCGGAGAGGTATCTCTGGGCCCTCTCGGTAATGCACATCACATAAGCCTTGCAAGCACTGCAACTAATATGTTAGTTGTGAGATGATGTATTACGGAACGAGTAAAGAGACTTGCCGGTAACGAGATTGAACTAGGTATTGGATACCGACGATCGAATCTCGGGCAAGTAACATACCGATGATAAAGGGAACAACGTATGTTGTTATGCGGTCTGACCGATAAAGATCTTCGTAGAATATGTAGGAGCCAATATGGGCATCCAGGTCCCGCTATTGGTTATTGACCGGAGACGTGTCTCGGTCATGTCTACATTGTTCTCGAACCGTAGGGTCCGCACGCTTAACGTTACGATGACAGTTATTATGAGTTTATGCATTTTGATGTACCGAAGGTTGAGTCCCAGATGTGATCACGGACATGACGAGGAGTCTCGAAATGGTCGAGACGTAAAGATTGATATATTGGAAGCCTATGTTTAGACACCGGAAGTGTTCCGGGTGAAATCGGGATTTTACCGGATTACCGGGAGGGTTACCGGAACCCCCCGGAGCCAAATGGGCCAACATGGGCCTTAGTGGAAAGGTGAGAGGGCAGCCCACATAGGGCTGCGCCTCCCCACCTCTCCCTAGTCCTATTAGGACTAGGAGAGGGGCCGGCCACCTCTCTCTTTCACTTCCCTCTTGAGGAAACCTAGTTGGACTAGGATTGGAGGGGGGAGTCCTACTCCCGGTAGGAGTAGGACTCCTCCTGCGCCTCCCACCTTGGCCGGCCAGCTCCTCCTCCTCCATCCTTTATATACGGGGGCAGGGGACACCCCAAGACACACAAGTTGATCCTTGAGATCGTTCCTTAGCCGTGTGCGGTGCCCCCTGCCACCAAATTCCACCTCGGTCATATCGTTGTAGAGCTTAGGCGAAGCCCTGCGTCGGTAGTACATCAAGATCGTCACCACGCCGTCGTGCTGACGGAACTCTTCCTCGACGCTTTGCTGGATCGGAGCCCGAGGATCGTCATCGAGCTGAACGTGTGCTAAGAACTCGGAGGTGCCGGAGTAACGGTGCTTGGATCGGTCGGATCGGGAAGACGTACGACTACTTCCTCTACGTTGTCTGATCGCTTCCGCAGTCGGTCTGCGTTGGTACGTAGACAACACTCTCCCATCTCATTGCTATGCATCACCATGATCTTGCGTGTGCGTAGGAAAATTTTCAAAATTACTACGTTCCCCAATAGTGGCATCCGAGCCTAGGTTTTATGGTTTGATGTTATTTGCACGAGTAGAACACAAGTGAGTTGTGGGCGATACAAGTCATACTGCCTACCAGCATGTCATACTTTGGTTCGGCGGTATTGTTGGACGAGACGATCCGGACCAACCTTACGCGTACTCTTACGCGAGACCGGTTCCCTCGACGTGCTTTGCACATAGATGGCTTGCGGAAGACTGTCTCTCCAACTTTAGTTGAACCAAGTGTGACTACGCCCGGTCCTTGAGAAGGTTAAAACGGAGTCTATTTGACGAACTATCGTTGTGGTTTTGATGCGTAGGTGAGATGAGTTCTTACTTAAGCCCGTAGCAGCCACGTAAAACTTGCAACAACAAAGTAGAGGACGTCTAACTTGTTTTTGCAGGGCATGTTGTGATGTGATATGGTCAAGGCATGATGCTGATTTTATTGTATGAGATGATCATGTTTTGTAACCGAGTTATCGGCAACTGGCAGGAGCCATATGGTTGTCGCTTTATTGTATGAAATGCAATCGCGATGTAATGCTTTACTTTATTACTAAGCGGTAGTGATAGTCGTGGAAGCATAAGATTGGCGAGACGACAACGATGCTACGATGGAGATCAAGGTGGCGCGCCGGTGACGATGGTGATCATGACGGTGCTTCGGAGATGGAGATCACAAGCACAAGATGATGATGGCCATATCATATCACTTATATTGATTGCATGTGATGTTTATCCTTTTATGCATCTTATCTTGCTTTGATTGACGGTAGCATTATAAGATGATCTCTCACTAAATTATCAAGAAGTGTTCTCCCTGAGTATGCACCGTTGCCAAAGTTCGTCGTGCCCAGACACCACGTGATGATCGGGTGTGATAAGCTCTACGTCCATCTACAACGGGTGCAAGCCAGTTTTGCACACGCAGAATACTCAGGTTAAACTTGACGAGCCTAGCATATGCAGATATGGCCTCGGAACACAGAGACCGAAAGGTCGAGCGTGAATCATATAGTAGATATGATCAACATGACGATGTTCACCATTGAAAACTACTCCATCTCACGTGATGATCGGTTATGGTTTAGTTGATTTGGATCACGTGATCACTTAGAGGATTAGAGGGATGTCTATCTAAGTGGGAGTTCCTAAGAAATTTGATTAACTAAACTTAAACTTATCATGAACTTAGTACCTGATAGTATCTTGCTTGCTTATGTTGATTGTATATAGATGGCTCGTGCTGTTGTTCCGTTGAATTTTAATGCGCTCCTTGAGAAAGAAAAGTTGAAAGATGATGGTAGCAATTACACGGACTGGGTCCGTAACCTGAGGATCATCCTCATTGCTGCACAGAAGAATTACGTCCTGGAAGCACCGCTGGGTGCCAGGCCTGCTGCTGGAGCAACGCCAGATGTTATGAACGTCTGGCAGAGCAAAGCTGATGACTACTCGATAGTTCAGTGTGCCATGCTTTACGGCTTAGAATCGGGACTTCAACGACGTTTTGAACGTCATGGAGCATATGAGATGTTCCAGGAGTTGAAGTTAATATTTCAAGCAAATGCCCGAATTGAGAGATATGAAGTCTCCAATAAGTTCTATAGCTGCAAGATGGAGGAGAACAGTTCTGTCAGTGAGCATATACTCAAAATGTCTGGGTATAATAATCACTTGATTCAGATGGGAGTTAATCTTCCAGATGATTGCGTCATTGACAGAATTCTCCAATCACTGCCACCAAGCTACAAGAGCTTCGTGATGAACTATAATATGCAAGGGATGAACAAGACTATTCCCGAGCTCTTCGCAATGCTGAAAGCTGCGGAGGTAGAAATCAAGAAGGAGCATCAAGTGTTGATGGTTAGCAAAACCACTAGTTTCAAGAAAAAGGGCAAAGGGAAGAAGAAGGGAAACTTCAAGAAGAACAGCAAGCAAGTTGCTGCTCAGGAGAAGAAACCCAAGTCTGGACCTAAGACCTGAAACTGAGTGCTTCTACTGCAAGCAGACTGGTCACTGGAAGCGGAACTGCCCCAAGTATTTGGCGGATAAGAAGGATGGCAAGGTGAACAAAGGTATATGTGATATACATGTTATTGATGTGTACCTTACTAGAGCTCGCAGTAGCACCTGGGTATTTGATACTGGTTCTGTTGCTAATATTTGCAACTCGAAACAGGGACTACGGAATAAGCGGACGCTAGCAAAGGACGAGGTGACGATGCGCGTGGGAAACGGTTCCAAAGTCGATGTGATCGCGGTCGGCACGCTACCTCTACATCTACCTTCGGGATTAATATTAGACCTAAATAATTGTTATTTGGTCCCAGCGTTGAGCATGAACATTATATCTGGATCTTGTTTGATGCGAGACGGTTATTCATTTAAATCAGAGAATAATGGTTGTTCTATTTATATGAGTAATATCTTTTATGGTCATGCACCCTTGAAGAGTGGTCTATTCTTATTGAATCTCGATAGTAGTGATACACATATTCATAATATAGAAGCCAAAAGGTGCAGAGTTGATAATGATAGTGCAACTTATTTGTGGCACTGCCGTTCAGGTCATATCGGTGTAAAGCGCATGAAGAAACTCCATACTGATGGGCTTTTGGAACCACTTGATTATGAATCACTTGGTACTTGCGAACCATGCCTCATAGGCAAGATGACTAAAACACCGTTCTCCGGTACTATGGAGAGAGCAACAGATTTATTGGAAATCATACATACCGATGTATGTGGTCCGATGAATATTGAGGCTCGTGGCGGATATCGTTATTTTCTCACCTTCACAGATGATTTAAGCAGATATGGGTATATCTACTTAATGAAACATAAGTCTGAAACATTTGAAAAGTTCAAGGAATTTCAGAGTGAAGTTGAGAATCATCGTAACAAGAAAATAAAGTTTCTACGATCTGATCGTGGAGGAGAATATTTGAGTTACGAGTTTGGTATACATTTGAAAAATTGTGGAATAGTTTCACAACTCACGCCACCCGGAACACCACAGCGTAATGGTGTGTCCGAACGTCGTAATCGTATTTTACTAGATATGGTGCGATCTATGATGTCTCTTACTGATTTACCGCTATCGTTTTGGGGTTATGCTTTAGAGACGGCCGCATTCACATTAAATAGGGCACCATCAAAATCCGTTGAGACGACGCCTTATGAACTATGGTTTGGCAAGAAACCAAAGTTGTCGTTTCTTAAAGTTTGGGGCTACGATGCTTATGTGAAAAAGCTTCAACCTGATAAGCTCGAACCCAAAGCGGAGAAGTGTGTCTTCATAGGATACCCAAAGGAAACAGTTGGGTATACCTTCTATCACAGATCCGAAGGCAAGACATTCGTTGCTAAGAATGGATCATTTCTAGAGAAGGAGTTTCTCTCGAAAGAAGTGAGTGGGAGGAAAGTAGAACTTGACGAGGTAACTGTACCTGCTCCCTTATTGGAAAATAGTACATCACAGAAAACTGTTTCTGCGACACCTATACCAATTAGTGAGGAAGCTAATGATGATGATCATGAAGCTTCAGGACAAGATACTACTGAAACACGTAGATCAACCAGAGTGAGATCCGCACCAGAGTGGTACGGTAATCCAGTTCTGGAAGTCATGCTACTAGATCATGATGAACCTACGAACTATGAAGAAGCGATGGTGAGCCCAGATTCCGCAAAGTGGCTTGAGGCCATGAAATCTGATATGGGATCCATGTATGAGAACAAAGTATGGACTTTGGTTGACTTGCTCGACGATCGGCAAGCAATTGAGAATAAATGGATCTTCAAGAAAAAGACTGACGCTGACGGTAATGTTACTGCCTATAAAGCTCGACTTGTCGCAAAAGGTTTTCAACAAGTTCAAGGGGTTGACTACGATGAGACCTTCTCACCCGTAGCGATGCTTAAGTCCGTCAGAATTATGTTAGCAATTGATGCGTTTTATGATTATGAAATATGGCAAATGGATGTCAAAACTGCATTCCTGAATGGATTTCTGGAAGAAGAGTTGTATATGATGCAACCAGAAGGTTTTGTCGATCCGAAGGGAGCTAACAAAGTGTGCAAACTCCAGCGATCCATTTATGGACTGGTGCAAGCATCTCGGAGTTGGAATAAACGCTTTGATAGTGTGATCAAAGCATTTGGCTTTATACAGACTTTTGGAGAAGCCTATATTTACAAGAAAGTGAGTGGGAGCTCTGTAGCATTTCTGATATTATATGTGGATGACATATTGCTGATTGGAAATGATATAGAATTTCTGGATAGCATAAAGGGATACTTGAATAAAAGTTTTTCGATGAAAGACCTTGGGGAAGCTGCTTACATATTAGGCATAAAGATCTATAGAGATAGATCAAAACGCTTAATTGGACTTTCACAAAGCACATACCTTGACAAGATTTTGAAGAAGTTCAAAATGGATCAAGCAAAGAAAGGGTTCTTGCCTGTGTTACAAGGTGTGCAGTTGAGTCAGACTCAATGCTCGACCACTGCAGAAGATAGAGAGAAAATGAAAGATGTTCCCTATGCTTCAGCCATAGGCTCTATCATGTATGCAATGCTGTGTACCAGATCTGATGTGTGCCTTGCTATAAGTTTAGCAGGGAGGTACCAAAGTAATCCAGGAGTGGATCACTGGACAGCGGTCAAGAACATCCTGAAATACCTGAAAAGGACTAGGGATATGTTTCTCGTATATGGAGGTGACAAAGAGCTCACCGTAAGAGGTACGTTGATGCAAGCTTTGACACTGATCCGAACGATTCTAAATCGCAAATCGGATACGTGTTTACTTTAAACGGTGGAGCTGTCAGTTGGTGCGGTTCTAAACAAAGCTTCGTAGCGGGATCTACATGTGAAGCGGAGTACATAGCTGCTTCGGAAGCAGCGAACGAAGGAGTCTGGATGAAGGAGTTCATATCCGATCTAGGTGTCATACCTAGTGCATCGGGTCCAATGAAAATCTTCTGTGACAATACTGGTGCAATTGCCTTGGCAAAGGAATCCAGATTTCACAAAAGAACCAAACACATCAAGAGACGCTTCAACTCCATCCGGGATTTAGTCCAGGTGGGAGACATAGAGATTTGCAAGATACATACGGATCTGAATGTTGCAGACCCGTTGACTAAGCCTCTTCCACGAGCAAAACATGATCAGCACCAAGGCTCCATGGGTGTTAGAATCATTACTGTGTAATCTAGATTATTGACTCTAGTGCAAGTGGGAGACTGAAGGAAATATGCCCTAGAGGCAATAATAAAGTTATTATTTATTTCCTTATATCATGATAAATGTTTATTATTCATGCTAGAATTGTATTAACCGGAAACATAATACATGTGTGAATACATAAACCAACAGAGTGTCACTAGTATGCCTCTACTTGACTAGCTCGTTAATCAAAGATGGTTATGTTTCCTAATTTTGTGTTTGAATTTGAATAATCTATATAATTTTGTTGGCAAGCTACAGTAGGGAAAATCCCTATTGTGATCTTTTTCATTAAATCAATATGGTTAGAGTCTAGTTAAAGAGGTGGCATGGTGAATGCCTGTTACAAGATGTTAGAAAATAAAAGCGCTATGCATTTATTACACACTGTCTAACCATGAGAGCATGCCTTCCTTGATGCTGGGTTTAGCCCTGATCATTGTATAAAAGGGCAGAGGAATAGTAGGTGCATTCTATCTTACATATTGTGGTCATTGCATAAAACACATTTTGTACTCTCCAGGTTGAAATTTTTTCTGGTAATTAGCTCACAAGTATTTATTCTATCTCTGAGTAACAGCTAGCAAACGAATTTGTGTCTAGGAAGAGAACAAGATTTCTAGATCCATTGCATGGGCAGTGGCACCTGCTGATTACCCATTAAGGCATTGTAGATTTTCTTAGATGAATACTTCGAGCTTACCCACATAAAAGACCATGTCTCATTGTCTTGGTTATGTCTGATTGCCTCTAGTTGATTGGCTAATAAGTTGAATTGTGAAGGAAATATGCCCTAGAGGCAATAATAAAGTTATTATTTATTTCCTTATATCATGATAAATGTTTATTATTCATGCTAGAATTGTATTAACCGGAAACATAATACATGTGTGAATACATAAACCAACAGAGTGTCACTAGTATGCCTCTACTTGACTAGCTCGTTAATCAAAGATGGTTATGTTTCCTAACCATGAACAAAGAGTTGTTATTTGATTAACGAGGTCACATCATTAGTTGAATGATCTGATTGACATGACCCATTCCATTAGCTTAGCACCCGATCGTTTAGTATGTTGCTATTGCTTTCTTCATGACTTATACATGTTCCTATAACTATGAGATTATGCAACTCCCGTTTACCGGAGGAACACTTTGGGTACTACCAAACGTCACAACGTAACTGGGTGATTATAAAGGAGTACTACAGGTGTCTCCAATGGTAGATGTTTGGTTGGCGTATTTCAAGATTAGGGTTTGTCACTCCGATTGTCGGAGAGGTATCTCTGGGCCCTCTCGGTAATGCACATCACATAAGCCTTGCAAGCACTGCAACTAATATGTTAGTTGTGAGATGATGTATTACGGAACGAGTAAAGAGACTTGCCGGTAACGAGATTGAACTAGGTATTGGATACCGACGATCGAATCTCGGGCAAGTAACATACCGATGATAAAGGGAACAACGTATGTTGTTATGCGGTCTGACCGATAAAGATCTTCGTAGAATATGTAGGAGCCAATATGGGCATCCAGGTCCCGCTATTGGTTATTGACCGGAGACGTGTCTCGGTCATGTCTACATTGTTCTCGAACCGTAGGGTCCGCACGCTTAACGTTATGATGACAGTTATTATGAGTTTATGCATTTTGATGTACCGAAGGTTGTTCGGAGTCCCAGATGTGATCACGGACATGACGAGGAGTCTCGAAATGGTCGAGACGTAAAGATTGATATATTGGAAGCCTATGTTTAGACACCGGAAGTGTTCCGGGTGAAATCGGGATTTTACCGGATTACCGGGAGGGTTACCGGAACCCCCCGGGAGCCAAATGGGCCAACATGGGCCTTAGTGGAAAGGTGAGAGGGCAGCCCACATAGGGCTGCGCCTCCCCCCTCTCCCCTCCCTAGTCCTATTAGGACTAGGAGAGGGGCCGGCCACCTCTCTCTTTCACTTCCCTCTTGAGGAAACCTAGTTGGACTAGGATTGGAGGGGGGAGTCCTACTCCCGGTAGGAGTAGGACTCCTCCTGCGCCTCCCACCTTGGCCGGCCTGCTCCTCCTCCTCCATCCTTTATATACGGGGGCAGGGGACACCCCAAGACACACAAGTTGATCCTTGAGATCGTTCCTTAGCCGTGTGCGGTGCCCCCTGCCACCAAATTCCACCTCGGTCATATCGTTGTAGAGCTTAGGCGAAGCCCTGCGTCGGTAGTACATCAAGATCGTCACCACGCCGTCGTGCTGACGGAACTCTTCCTCGACGCTTTGCTGGATCGGAGCCCGAGGATCGTCATCGCGCTGAACGTGTGCTAAGAACTCGGAGGTGCCGGAGTAACGGTGCTTGGATCGGTCGGATCGGGAAGACGTACGACTACTTCCTCTACGTTGTCTGATCGCTTCCGCAGTCGGTCTGCGTTGGTACGTAGACAACACTCTCCCCTCTCGTTGCTATGCATCACCATGATCTTGCGTGTGCGTAGGAAAATTTTCGAAATTACTACGTTCCCCAACAAATTGTTCATAGACAATCATAGATAGTGAAGCTGGAATAGATTATAATAATTTGTCATAGATTTAGCTTGCCGGATAGAGATATTCTCATTCTCAGCAAATGAGTGCAGTTTGGCCCATTTGTGTTTCAAAATGCTTCCATTCCAGACATCATCCCATAATGTAACAGTATCACCTTTACTAATTTTGCAGGTGGCCATACCTCTGTAAACGTCAATAAGACTTGGGCAGTCCCTCCACCAGAAAGATCCTTTGTTGTGCTGGCATGTGGTATAGTATTATTTGAGTAATATGCTTATCATATTAGTTTGATATAATCTATATAAAAAAATATAGTTCATAATGAATGTACGTAAATTTCTTTCGAACAAATCAACGGAAATTTTGTTTGAATTCGATTATTTTTAAATTGGAGAATCTAGATAAAAGAAAATATAGGTCAAAATGAATGTACGCATTTTTTTCCAAAATAAATAAATAAATTTTGTTTGAATTCAAATAATTTTAAATTCAAAATCTAAATAAAAGGAAATACAGTGTAGCATGAATGTACGTAATTTTGTTTCGAACAAATCATCGGAAATTTTGTTTGAATCCGAATAATTTTAAATTTGAAAATCTAGAGAAATCAAAATATATTCAGAATGTGTACTTTTATCATAGAGGGGTTTTTTAGTCTAAATAAAAGAATAGACACGCGAACATAAGTAAGGCTATCTAGTCTAAATGTGTACATGTTATCCTCGTGATTAATGAATAGAGTAACAGTATAAAGTAAGGTTGTATATAAGTTGGAAACTTCTGATCCGCACTACTTTTTATTGGTGGTGGTTTCTGTTTTGGTGCGCTGGTCCTATGGAGGCTTAGCACGACGACCTGCCGACTGTCTACTACAATATAGTTTGGCCGATCAGATGAGGAAGGGGCAAAGACGGCGGCACCACTTCGGCCGCTCCACTGCTAGTAATCATCGCTAGGTGGTTTTTGGATCTAGATATATTTTTAAATTCTGGTATTCTTTGTACTAGCTTAACAGTTGATGAATAGATGAAAAGTTATCTCCTAAAAAAAGTAAGCCTGGCTCTAACGCTCAGTTGATTGACATCACGTGCGTTGCTCTGGAATAGCTCCAGATCGACATGTAGCAGGGTAGGATACAGTCACGACTCCCCACCCCCCCCCCCCCCCCCCCCTAAAAAAATGTCACGACTTCTTTATTTTCTCAAAAGAAAGTCACGCGAGAAAACTTATCTTCAATCATAATAGTATAATGAACATAAAAAGAATAAAAATTACACTCAGATCCGTAGGATCACCTAGCGACGACTACAAGCACTAAAGCAAGCCGAAGGCGCGCCATCGTCATCACCCCTCCCTCATCAGAGCCGAAAAAACTTGTTGTAGTAGACAGCCAGGAAGTCATTGTGCTAAGGCCTCATAGGACCAGCGCACCAGAACAGCAACCGCCACCATTGAAGAGACGCGTTGATCGGAAGGATCAAACCTGGAGACACATGAACATTAACAAACGAAGACCGGATCCGAGTAGATCCACCAAACATAACCACCGGCTGAATCCTATGAGATACATCAAAGACAAACCTCCACACACTCTCTGACAATGCTAAACGCACCACCGGAACGAGGCCTAAGAAGGGAGAAACTTATTTCATTTTCAGGGAGCCTCCACTGTCTCGCCTTCCTGAGCAGGACACAAACCCTAACAAAATCAAAAGAAACATCTAAAAATGGAGCCCTCCCGCCGGCAAGTGCCAAGATCTACCGCATCCCAGGACCTAGGGTAGCAGGGTAGGATACACTCACGACTTTTTCATGTGTTCACGTGTACGCTCAAGAGATTCTCAATAACAAAAAAAATGTACACTCAATTCATCTGTGATCTTAGTTTTCTACATTTATTTTCATAGTTATAACATGAAAAAAGAATCTCAGTTGCAACCCCACTTGCAACTGAGAAAACTAAGTAGTAACCCCACTTACAACTAAAAAGTTCAGTTGTAACCTCACTTGCAACAGTGAGAAACTCAGTTGCAATTCTATCCGCAGCTGAAAGATCTCAGTTGCAATTGATGAATTTCAGCTGCAATCCTATCCGCAACTGAAAGAACTTTTTTTTTCTATGGGAGGCAACCGAAATAACTTAGTTGCAAGTTGTGACTTTAAGAATCTCAGTCACAAGCCCAATTGTAACTGAAAAATCTCAGTTGCAACCCCATCAACAAGTGGAAAAATCTTAGACATAATTGTTAGTCGCGACACATGTGCAACATGAAAAATTAGAAGAAAAAATGATAGGAAAAATATATGAGAATACAAGGCCTACACAAGCAGAAGTGAAGCTTCGTGGAAAAACAAAGAAGAAAAAATCAATCTCCATGGTTGAGCAACAGAAATCTCATTTATTCAGAAAAAAGAAGAAGAAAAAACCCACACATACCCTAGGCCTAGATCAGCATACTAGTAAAAAAAAGAAAACAAAAGCCCATGCGTTACAAATGAGTTGTGTTACAAATAGATTAATGAAGTGTGTCGTTAGCCTAAAAAACATAAAAAGGACAAACAACAAAATTAAACATGAATCTTGGCAACCCGAATCCGACGATTATGATGTTGACTTGAATTTAGGACCGTCTTGACGTGTGGCGTGAGCACATGGCAACTCCGAACATTTTTTATGACAAGTTTAGTGACGCGAGTAGGGAAACTTTAGTTGTCAAGCATAGAAGTTTCCCGCGCTTCAGTTTATTTTTGGCAAAAACTTGTCGCGTGTCATCGAAAAACATGAGGGTCGGAGTGTCTCACACCTTATGTGTGCCACTTATCATCTGGGTAAATTTACTTATTCTCAGCTAGCTAGAAAATTCGATAAATTAATGTATTTTTTGGGTGTGACTAATTCTCGGTCGAATGAGAAGTAAGTTATAGCTGTCTCAGCTCCAAAAAAAGCCTAGGGCTCCCCTGCCTCCCAATGGCAACGTGTCACGGCCCTCGATCGATCTAATCAGGGGAAGAGGGGATCAGGGAGGAGGAAGGATAAAGGGAAAGGGGATCTGATAGAGACGCGAGGAAGAACAGCTTCGCTCAGCGTTCGATTTATCTCAATACATCATAATCCTCACTCACGCGGTCGCAGCCGCACTTAACCCCCACGGCACGCAGGCCATCACCAGCTCACCCACTCTCTGGACCCACTCGCAGTGACTCATGTGAACTGGTCACGCATTTGCCGTGTGCCTTTGCTTCGCCCGTCGCCTCCTACATCGCACTGCCAGGTGGGGCCTTGGTGTCATACGTGACAATCGCCCCCTCTTGCGTGCCGTCTTATCCCCAAGGCGGAGAAGCAGGAAACTGTTGTTGCAGAGCATCCGGGTCTTCCCAAGTGGACAAGGAAACCGGCAGTTGACTCCACTGTACGCGGATCCGATGCCGCGGCGCCGCCGCCACTTGTACTAGTCTGCTTTCCAGGACCGCGACGGGTGTGTGCTCTGCCTGCAAGATAGAATTCTCAGGAGGGAGGTCAGAATTGATAGGTACCGTAGCTCCTTCCGCCTTCTTGAGTTGCGACACATGCACCACCGGATGTATCTTGCTGCCCACCGGCAGCTGGAGCTTGTAGGCGACAGCCCCCACCCGAGCGAGCACTCGGTAAGGACCATAGTAGCGGAATGCCAGCTTTTGATGCGGTCGCTGCGCAACAGACGTTTGGATGAACGGTTGCAACTTGAGTAGCACCGCATCACCCACCGCAAATTCTCTGTCTGTGCGTTTCCGGTCAGCTTGCGTCTTCATTCTGTCCTGAGCTCTCTTGAGCTGTTGCTGGAGGAGTTCCATCATGACTTGCCTTTCTTGAAGCCAAGCCGCGAGGTCTGGGACCGCGCACGTATCCACTTGAGTAACTCCAAACTCCCACGGAAGGTGTCCGTAGATCACCTCGAACTGAGTTCTGCCCAGCGACGAATGAAATGAGGTGTTATACCAGTACTCTGCGAGCGTCAACCACTTGGACCAATTCCCAGGATAGGAATGCACCGCACACCTCAAGTAAGCTTCGAGGCATTGGTTCACTCGTTCGGTCTGCCCATCTGTTTGTGGATGGTAAGCTGAGCTAAGTTTCAATTGAGTCCGACAGAGCTTGAAGATTTCTTGCCATATGTTGCTTGTGAATATGCGGTCTCTGTCCGAGATGATGGCTAGCGGTAGTCCATGGAGTCGGTAGATCTCTTTCATGAATGTCTTAGCGATCTGAAGAGCTGTGAACGGGTGAGTCAAGGGGATAAAGTGGGCATACTTGGAGAATTTATCCACCACCAGCAGCACTGTGTCATCCCGCCCGAGCGAGGCAATCCTTCGATGAAGTCCAAAGACACCACGGCCCACGGTTTCTGGGGAATAGGCAGTGGTTGCAGGAGTCCGGCCGGAGACGTGCGCTCCGTCTTAGCTTGTTGACAGATCATACAATCCCGAATCCGAGTTTTAACTTGTTGCTTCATGTTCTTCCAAGCAAAGAGCTGCTTCACCTGATGATAAGTGGTGTGGAACCCCGAGTGTCCTCCTGCTACGCTTGCATGGAGTGCTCGAATCAAGTGCTGTTGCGTATCCTGATCATCCCCAATCCAAATGCGCCCTTTGAAGAGAAGCACTCCGTCTTGAACCGCATAGTCAGGTTCGCTGTTAGGATCGAGAGCCAATTTGGCCATGCGCTGTTTAATCCCTTCGTCCGTGTGGTAGCTGCGTCGTATGGCCTGCAGCCAAGCCGGTTTGCAGACCGAAATCACCGCGAGCTCAGCTTGGGTGCTGTGCATTTTCCTTGACAGCGCATCTGCTGCAAGGTTGGAGAGCCCCGCCTTGTATTGGATCACGAACTGCAGGCCTATGAGCTTGGTGAGGGCCCGTTGCTGAATTGGTGTATTGAGCCGTTGGTTCGTGAGGTGCAACAAGCTCTTCTGGTCCGTACGCACGATGAATTCTGCATGTTGAAGGTAAGGCCGCAAATGATCGACCGCGAGAAGCAAAGCCAAGCATTCCTTCTCATAGGCTGATAATCCCAGGTTCTTGGGTGCCAAGGCTTTGCTTAGGTACGCTACCGGATGTCCTTGTTGCATTAGCACGGCGCCAATCCCTGAGGCACTAGCGTCTGTCTCGACCACAAATTGTTTCTGAAAATCGGGCAGCGCGAGAACAGGGGCTTCGACCAAAGCTCGTTTGATGGCCAAGAACGCTGCATTTGCTGCCGGAGTCCGCACAAAAATGGTGTTCTTCTTGAGGAGTTCGGTAAGTGGTTTGCTGATTACCCCAAAGAACCTGACGAATTTCCTGTAATAGCCGGCGAGCCCAAGAAATCCACGGAGCTCTTTGACATTTGTAGGCACCTCCCAGTCCTGTACTGCACGGATCTTAGTCTGATCTATAGCTACCCCTCAGTCGCTGGTCACATGCCCCAAATAGCTGATCCGCTGCTGCGCAAACATGCACTTAGACCGCTTTGCCTTGAGGCCATGATCTGATAACAGCTGGAATACTTGAGACAGCCGTTCTTGGTGAGTTTGCAGATCCTTCGTATGTACCAGGATATCGTCAATAAAGGCCAGAACTCCTTTTCGATTGACCGGAGCCAGCACTGTGTCCATGTTTCCTTGGAAAGTTGCCGGTGCATACGCCAATCCATATGGCATGACTCAGAACTGAAAGTGTCCCATATGAGTGTGAAACGCTGTTTTGTGTTCGTCTTCCGACACCAAACGGATCTGGTGGTATCCTGCGCGAAGATCAAGCTTGGAAAACCATTTGGAACCTGCGATCTCGTCCAATAGCTCGTCGATGATGGGCATGGGATAACTTTTCTTGAGAGTAATTGCATTGAGATGTCGGAAATCGATGCAAAATCGCCATGTCTGGTCCTTCTTCTTGACCAACAGAACGGGCGACGAGATGGCACTCGAACTGGCAGTAATTAGTCCGGCTCGCAGCATCTCTTTGACTTGAGCCTCGATCTCATTTTTCTGCTCAGGTGTGTAACGGTATGGTCGGATATTGAACGGTTGAGCACCTGCCACTAGCGAAATAGTGTGATCTCCAGCTCGGTGTGGAGGTAGAGAGGTAGGTTCCTCGAAGACTGACTGAAACTTGTCAAGGATGTGTTGAGTCTCCACTGGCATCTCCGTGGCTTCCTCAGCCTGTTCGGCCACACACACCCATAACACATGAGCAATGGAATTTGACTGTTCGAGGGATAACAACTAATCCATGGAAACCGGAAGCACTGTTTGTGTGTTTGCTTACAGCCCTGTCAATGTGATCTGGTCCCCTTGATGATGAAACTTCATTATTTTGGCCGTCCAGTCGATAAGCATCGGGCCACAACCTTCTAGCCAATCCATTCCCACCACCATGTCATAACATCCAAGGGACAGCACCCGCACATCTGTGGTGAACGTATGTTGCTGCGTCTCCCATCTACATGCTGGAATATACCTTGAACAAGTAAGTGTTCCTCCATCGGCAATCTTGACTGTCACCGGCTGCATAGGTTGAACTTGATTCTGCAACTGGGCGGCAACGTTTTCACTGACAAAGCTGTGAGAGCTGCCTGAATTCACGAGCACCAAAACTTCCAGGTCACCAATCTTCCCCAGGAGCCGCACTGTGCGCGGTGTTGTTTCGCCCGTGGTCGCCATTTTTGAGATCGACATCAACTGATCCTCGGCTGGATCGAGCTCAGCTATTGGACCTTCTGACGCTTCGGCTTGAAGGAGTTCCAACAGCTCCTCGACGACATGGAGTAGCACTGTGGCGGCGCACTGGTGCCCATGAACCCAGCGTTCCCCGCACTTGAAGCACAGTCCGCGCGCTCGCCTGTAGTTGCGCAGGGCTGCTACCCGATCGTCCCCGCGGGCCGGGTCTTGACGTTGTTCGCTGGCCCAAGCCGCGTCCAAGGCACGCCTGTCCTCTACAGCTGCGGCGGGAGCGGGCAGAGCAGGTCGCGGTGGCAGTGCCCCCAGAGCCACCACCGGTCTTGGTAGATGTCAAGCTTGCCCGGGGTCGCGTCGTGGCAGCTGACCCACCATTTCTTCCTGCAACAGAGCAAGCGAAAAGGCAGTATCAAGGTCTTGCGGGCGATGTAGAAGCACCCCTGATTTGATTTCTGCTTTTAAACCATCTAGAAACTGAATGGTAAAGAAAAGCGTATCAAATGATGGATTGTGCGAAAGCAAATGATGCATCAATTCCTCAAAATGCTCCATGTACTCTACTACTGATCTGGTTTGGCGCAAAGTGTTAAACTGACGAAGTTGATTCTGATACTGTTCCCGGCCAAATTTGGCACACAGGGTAGAGCACAGAGTCTCCCAAGTGAACGGGTTGTTATGCGCTTCCTGTACCTGCAGCCAACGCGCTGCTGTCCCTGAGAAGTGTAGGGTGGCCACCCGGACCCAGAGATCCGGCTGCACACCATAAACTTCAAAGTATTTCTCGAACGAGTCTTCCAGAACTGGGGATTTTCTCCCTCGAACTAAGGGAAATCCAATTTGGGTAGGGCCCAATTGGACTGCGAGTTGTGGTACGAGCCATGATCCGAATTTTGGTGCAAACTAACGAGAGGTAAAGGCGGAGAGGTGGAATCGGATAACACACCCTTGCCCGGAGGCGGCGTCAGGGTGGTAACCACCCCCTGAGCCGAGCCCCCAGAATCGATGACCTCACCGTGGCCACTTGGCCCGTGGTGCCCCGGGATGTCGACGGAGGTGATGCCCACTGGCCGCACCATCGCGCCCTCCTGGGTCCCCAGAGACAACGCGAGAGCTGGATGCAGCGCAATTCGGCCGACTTGCGTCCGCAGCTCGTCCATCTTCTGCTGCAGATTTGTCATTGCCGGCCGCCACAACTCGAGCGACTGCTGAATCGCTTCAAGGCGCGCGTCGTTGGCGAGGCGGCTGTCGTTGACCGATTTGGCGAGCGCCGCGATCTATTCTTCCATGGCCGCCGCCTTGGTCTGATAACGCGGTTTTTGATACAGCGGATCCAGATCGGTGACCTCTGATACCACTTGTCACGGCCCTCGATCGATCTAAGCAGGGGAAGATGGGATCAGGGAGGAGGAAGGATCAAGGGAAAGGGGATCTGATAGAGACGCGAGGAAGAACAGCTTCGCTCGGTGTTCGATTTATCTCAATACTGTTGGAAATATGCCCTAGAGGCAATAATAAAAGAATTATTATTATATTTCCTTGTTCATGATAATTGTCTTTTATTCATGCTATAATTGTGTTATCCGGAAATTGTAATACATGTGTGAATACATAGACACCAACATGTCCCTAGTAAGCCTCTAGTTAACTAGCTCGTTGATCAACTGATAGTCATGGTTTCCTGACTATGGACATTGGATGTCATTGATAACGAGATCACATCATTAGGAGAATGATGTGATGGACAAGACCCAATCCTAAGCATAGCACAAGATCGTATAATTCGTTTGCTAGAGCTTTTCCAATGTCAAGTATCTTTTCCTTAGACCATGAGATCGTGTAACTCCCGGATACCGTAGGAGTGCTTTGGGTGTGCCAAACGTCACAATGTAACTGGGTGACTATAAAGGAATACTACGGGTATCTCTGAAAGTGTCTGTTGGGTTGGCATGGACCGAGACTGGGATTTGTCACTCCGTGTGACGGAGAGGTATCACTGGGCCCACTCAGTAATGCATCATCATGATGAGCTCAATGTGATCAAAGTGTTTGATCACGGGATCATGCATTATGGTACGAGCAAAATAACTTGCCGGTAACGAGATTGAACGAGGTATTGGGATACCGATGATCGAATCTCGGGCAAGTAAAATACCGATTGACAAAGGGAATTGCATACGGGATTGATTGAATCCTCGACATCATGGTTCATCCAATGAGATCATCGAGGAGTATGTGGGAGCCAACATGGGTATCCAGATCCCGCTGTTGGTTATTGGCCGGAGAGGCGTCTCGGTCATATCTGTATATCTCCCGAACCCGTAGGGTCTACACACTTGAGGTTCGGTGACGCTAGGGTTGTAGAGATATGAGTATGCAGTAATTCGAAAGTTGTTTGGAGTCCCGGATGAGATCCCGGACATCACGAGGAGTTCCGGAATGGTCCGGAGGTAAAGAATTATATATAGGAAGTGCAGTTTCGGCCATCGGGAAGGATTCGGGGGTCACCGGTATTGTACCGGGACCACCGGATGGGTCCCGGGGGTCCACCGGGTGGGGCCACCCATCCCGGAGGGCCCCATGGGCAGAAGTGGGAAGGGGAACCAGCCCATAGTGGGCTGGTGCGCCCCCCTTGGCCCACCCCCTTGCGCCTAGGGTTGAAACCCTAGGGTGGGGGCGCCCACTTGCCTTGGGGGGTACTCCACCCCCCCTGGCCGCCGCCCCCTTGGGAGATTAGATCTCCAGGGCCGGCGCCCCCCCCCCCCCCCAAGGGGCCTATATAAAGGGGGGAGGGAGGGGCTCTCTCTCCCTCGTAGAAGCTCGGCGAAGCCCTGCTGCGGTGACTACTGCATCCACCACCACGCCGTCGTGCTGCTGGATTTTCATCAACCTCTCCTTCCCCCTTGCTGGATAAAGAAGGAGGAGACGTCATCCGCTCCGTACGTGTGTTGAACGCGGAGGTGCCGTCTGTTCGGCGCTTGCTCATCGGTGATTTGGATCACGGCGAGTACGACTCCATCATCCACGTTCTAGTGAACGCTACCGCTCGTGATCTACAAAGGTATGTAGATGCATCCGATCACTCGTTTCTAGATGAACTCATAGATGGATCCTGGTGAAACCGTAGGAAAATTTTTGTTTTCTGCAACGTTCCCCAACAGTGGCATCATGAGCTAGGTCTGTGCGTAGTTCTCTTTGCACGAGTAGAACACAATTGTTGTGGGCGTAGATGTTGTCAACTTTCTTGCCGCTACTAGTCTTATTTTGCTTCAGCGGTATTGTGGGATGAAGCGGCCCGGACCAACCTTACACGTACGCTTGCGTGAGACCGGTTCCACTGACTAACATGCACTAGTTGCATAAGGTGGCTGGCGGGTGTCTATCTCTCCCACTTTAGTTGGAGCAGATTCGACGAAAAGGGTCCTTATGAAGGGTAAATATAAGTTGACAAATCACGTTGTCGCTTTTACCTAGGTAAGAAAACGTTCTTGCTAGAACCCTATTGCAGCCACGTAAAACTTGCAACAACAATTAGAGGACGCCTAACTTGTTTTTGCAGCAAGTGCTTTGTGATATGATATGGCCAAAGTTGTGATGAATGATGAATGATATATATGTGATGTATGAGATCATGTTCATGTAATAGGAATCACGACTTGCATGTCGATGAGTATGACAACCGGCAGGAGCCATAGGAGTTGTCATTTTTTTGTATGACCTGCGTGTCATTGGAAACGCCATGTAAATTACTTTACTTTATTGCTAAACGTGTTAGCCATCGTAGTAGAAGTAATAGTTGGCGAGCAACTTCATGGAGACACGATGATGGAGATCATGGTGTCATGCCGGTGACAAGATGATCATGGAGCCCCAAGATGGAGATCAAAGGAGCTATATGATATTGGCCATGTCATGTCACTATTATTATTTGATTGCATGTGATGTTTATCATGTTTTTGCATCTTGTTTACTTAGATCGACGGTAGTAAATAAGATGATCCCTCATAACAATTTCAAGAAAGTGTTCCCCCTAACTGTGCGCCGTTGCGACAGTTCGTTGTTTCGAAGCACCACGTGATGATCGGGTGTGATAGATTCCAATGTTCACATACAACGGGTGTAAGACAGATTTACACATGCAAACACTTAGGTTGACTTGACGAGCCTAGCATGTACAGACATGGCCTCGGAACACAAGAGACCGAAAGGTCGAACATGAGTCGTATGAAAGATACGATCAACATGGAGATGTTCACCAATGATGACTAGTCCGTCTCACGTGATGATCGGACACGGCCTAGTTGAGTCGGATCATGTTTCACTTAGATGACTAGAGGGATGTCTAATCTGAGTGGGAGTTCATTAAATAATTTGATTAGATGAACTTAATTATCATGAACTTAGTCTAAATAAAGTTTGCAATATGTCTTGTAGATCAAATGGCCCACGCTAATGTCAACCTCAACTTCAATGCATTCCTAGAGAAAACCAAGCTGAAAGACGATGGCAGCAACTATACGGACTGGGTCCGGAACCTGAGGATCATCCTCATAGCTGCCAGGAAACAATATGTCCTAGAAGCACCGCTAGGTGATGCACCCGTCCCAGAGAACCAAGATGTTATGAACGCTTGGCAGCAGAGTGCTGATGATTACTCCCTCGTTCAGTGCGGCATGCTTTACAGCTTAGAACCGGGGCTCCAAAAGCATTTTGAGCAACACGAAGCATATGAGATGTTCGAAGAGTTGAAAATGGTTTTCCAAGCTCATGCCCGGGTCGAGAGATATGAAGTCTCCGACAAGTTCTACAGTTGTAAGATGGAGGAAAATAGTTCTGTCAGTGAACACATACTCAAGATGTCTGGGTTGCACAACCGCTTGACTCAGCTGGAGATTAACCTCCCAGATGAGGCGGTCATTGACAGAATCCTTCAGTCGCTCCCACCTAGCTACAAGAGCTTTGTGATGAACTACAATATGCAGGGGATGATAAAGACCATTCCTGAGGTATTTTCTATGCTGAAATCAGCGGAGGTAGAAATCAAAAAGGAACATCAAGTGTTGATGGTCAATAAAACCACCAAGTTCAAGAAAGGCAAGGGTAAGAAGAACTTCAAGAAGGACGGCAAGGATGTTGCCGCGCCCGGTAAGCCAGTTGCCGGGAAGAAATCAAAGCATGGACCAAAGCCTGAGATTGAGTGCTTTTATTGCAAAGGGAAGGGTCACTGGAAGCGGAACTGCCCCAAATACTTAGCGGACAAGAAGGCCGGCAACACTAAAGGTATATGTGATATACATGTAATTGATGTGTACCTTACCAGTGCTCGTAGTAGCTCCTGGGTATTTGATACCGGTGCCGTTGCTCATATTTGTAACTCAAAACAGGAGCTGCGGAATAAGCGGAGACTGGCGAAGGACGAGGTGACGATGCACGTCGGGAATGGTTCCAAGGTCAACGTGATCGCCGTCGGCACGCTACCTCTACATTTACCTACGGGATTAGTTTTAAACCTCAATAATTGTTATTTAGTGCCAAGTTTGAGCATGAACATTGTATCTGGATCTCGTTTAATACGAGATGGCTACTCATTTAAATCCGAGAATAATGGTTGTTCTATTTATATGAGTGATATGTTTTATGGTCATGCTCCGATGGTCAATGGTTTATTCTTAATGAATCTCATACGTGATAATACACATATTCATAGTGTGAATACCAAAAGGTGTAAAGTTGATTACGATAGTCCCACATACTTGTGGCACTACCGCCTTGGTCACATTGGTGTCAAGCGCATGAAGAAGCTCCATGCTGATGGACTTTTAGAGTCTCTCGATTATGAATCATTTGACACATGCGAACCATGCCTCATGGGCAAAATGACCAAGACTCCGTTCTCCGAAACAATGCAGCGAGCAACCAACTTATTGGAAATCATACATACTGATGTGTGCGGTCCAATGAGTGTTGAGGCTCGCAGAGGATATCGTTATGTTCTCACTCTCACGGATTACTTGAGTAGATATGGGTATGTCTACTTGATGAAACACAAGTCTGAGACCTTTGAAAAGTTCAAGGAATTTCAGAATGAGGTAGAGAATCAACGTGATCGAAAAATAAAGTTCTTACGATCAGATCGTGGAGGAGAATATTTAAGTCACGAATTTGGCACACACTTAAGGAAATGTGGAATCGTTTCACAACTCACGCCGCCTGGAACACCTCAACGTAACGGTGTGTCCGAACGTCGTAATCGCACTCTACTGGATATGGTGCGATCTATGATGTCTCTTACAGATTTACCGCTATCATTTTGGGGATATGCTCTAGAGACAGCTACATTCACTTTAAATAGGGCACTGTCTAAATCCATTGAGACGACACCGTATGAATTATGGTTTGGGAAGAAACCTAAGCTGTCGTTTCTAAAAGTTTGGGGATGCGAAGCTTATGTCAAGAAACTTCAACCTGAAAAGCTCGAACCCAAGCGAAAAAATGCGTCTTCATAGGATACCCTAAAGAAACTATTGGGTATACCTTCTACCTAAGATCCGAAGGCAAGATCTTTGTTGCCAAGAACGGATCCTTTCTGGAGAAAGAGTTTCTCTCGAAAGAAGTAAGTGGGAGGAAAGTGGAACTTGATGAAGTATTACCTCTTGAACCGGAGAGTAGCGCAGCTCAAGAAAATGTTTCTGTGGTGCCTCCACTGGTTAGAGAGGAGGTTAATGATGATGATCATGAAACTTCAGATCAAGTTACTACTGAACTTCGTAGGTCCACAAGGACACGTTCCGCACCAGAGTGGTACGGCAACCCTGTCCTGGAAATCATGTTGTTAGACAACGGTGAACCTTCGAACTATGAAGAAGCAATGGCGGGCCCAGATTCCAACAAATGGCTAGAGGCCATGCAATCCGAGATAGGATCCATGTATGAAAACAAAGTATGGACTTTGACAGACTTGCCCGATGATCGGCGAGCGATAGAAAACAAATGGATCTTTAAGAAGAAGACGGACGCGGATGGTGATGTTACCATCTATAAAGCTCGACTTGTCGCTAAGGGTTATCGGCAAGTTCAAGGGGTTGACTACGATGAGACTTTCTCTCCCATAGCGAAGCTGAAGTCCGTCCGAATCATGTTAGCAATTGTCGCATACTATGATTATGAGATATGGCAAATGGACGTCAAAACAGCATTCCTTAACGGTTATCTTAAGGAAGAACTGTATATGATGCAGCCGGAAGGTTTTGTCGACCCTAAGAATGCTAACAAGGTATGCAAGCTCCAGCGATCCATTTATGGGCTGGTGCAAGCATCTCGGAGTTGGAAAATTCGCTTTGATGAGATGATCAAGGCGTTTGGGTTTATGCAGACTTATGGAGAAGCCTGCGTTTACAAGAAAGTGAGTGGGAGCTCTGTAGCATTTCTCATATTATATGTAGATGACATACTTTTGATGGGAAATGATATAGAACTTTTGGACAGCATTAAGGCCTACTTGAATAAGAGTTTTTTCAATGAAGGACCTTGGAGAAGCTGCTTTTATATTAGGCATCAAGATCTATAGAGATAGATCAAGACGCCTCATAGGTCTTTCACAAAGCACATACCTTGAAAAGATATTGAAGAAGTTCAATATGGATCAGTCCAAGAAGGGGTTCTTGCCTGTGTTGCAAGGTGTGAAATTGAGCTCAGCTCAATGCCCGACCACGGCAGAAGATATAGAAGAGATGAGTGTCATCCCCTATGCCTCGGTCATAGGGTCTATTATGTATGCCATGCTGTGTACCAGACCTGATGTAAACCTTGCCGTAAGTTTGGTAGGAAGGTACCAAAGTAATCCTGGCAAGGAACACTGGACAGCGGTCAAGAATATCCTGAAGTACCTGAAAAGGACTACGGACATATTTCTCGTTTATGGAGGTGACGAAGAGCTCGTCGTAAAGGGTTACGTCGACGCTAGCTTCGACACAGATCTGGATGACTCTAAGTCACAAACCGGATACATGTATATGTTGAATGGTGGAGCAGTAAGCTGGTGCAGCTGCAAGTAGAGCGTCGTGGCGGGATCTACATGTGAAGCGGAGTACATGGCAGCCTCGAAGGCAGCGCATGAAGCAATTTGGGTGAAGGAGTTCATCACCGACCTAGGAGTCATACCCAATGCGCCGGGGCCAATCAAACTCTTCTGTGACGACACTGGAGCTATTGCACTTGCCAAGGAGCCCAGGTTTCACAAGAAGACCAGGCACATCAAGCGTCGCTTCAACTCCATTCGTGAAAATGTTCAAGATGGAGACATAGAAATTTGCAAAGTGCATACGGATCTGAATGTCGCAGATCCGTTGACTAAACCTCTCCCTAGAGCAAAACATGATCAACACCAGAACTCTATGGGTGTTCGATTCATCACAATGTAACTAGATTATTGACTCTAGTGCAAGTGGGAGACTGTTGGAAATATGCCCTAGAGGCAATAATAAAAGCATTATTATTATATTTCCTTGTTCATGATAATTGTCTTTTATTCATGCTATGATTGTGTTATCCGGAAATCGTAATACATGTGTGAATACATAGACACCAACATGTCCCTAGTAAGCCTCTAGTTAACTAGCTCGTTGATCAACTGATAGTCATGGTTTCCTGACTATGGACATTGGATGTCATTGATAACGAGATCACATCATTAGGAGAATGATGTGATGGACAAGACCCAATCCTAAGCATAGCACAAGATCGTATAATTCGTTTGCTAGAGCTTTTCCAATGTCAAGTATCTTTTCCTTAGACCATGAGATCGTGTAACTCCCGGATACCGTAGGAGTGCTTTGGGTGTGCCAAACGTCACAACGTAACTGGGTGACTATAAAGGTATACTATGGGTATCTCTGAAAGTGTCTGTTGGGTTGACACGGATCGAGACTGGGATTTTTCACTCCGTGTGACGGAGAGGTATCACTGGGCCCACTCAGTAATGCATCATCATGATGAGCTCAATGTGACCAAAGTGTTTGATCACGGGATCATGCATTACGGTACGAGTAAAGTGACTTGCCGGTAACGAGATTGAACGAGGTATTGGGATACCGACGATCGAATCTCAGGCAAGTAAAATACCGATTGACAAAGGGAATTGCATACGGGATTGATTGAATCCTCGACATCATGGTTCATCCGATGAGATCATCGAGGAGTATGTGGGAGCCAACATGGGTATCTAGATCCCGTTGTTGGTTATTGGCCGGAGAGGCGTCTCGGTCATGTCTGCATATCTCCCGAACCCGTAGGGTCTACACACTTAAGGTTCGGTGACGCTAGGGTTGTAGAGATATGAGTATGCAGTAATCCGAAAGCTGTTCGGAGTCCCGGATGAGATCCCGGACGTCACGAGGAGTTCCGGAATGGTCCGGAGGCAAAGAACTATATATAGGAAGTGCAGTTTCGGCCATCGGGAAGGATTCGGGGGTCACCGGTATTGTACCGGGACCACCGGATGGGTCCTGGGGGTCCACCGGGTGGGGCCACCCATCCCGGAGGGCCCCATGGGCTGAAGTGGGAAGGGGAACCAGCCCATAGTGGGCTGGTGCGCCCCCCTTGGCCCACCCCCTTGCGCCTAGGGTTGAAACCCTAGGGTGGGGGGGCGCCCACTTGCCTTGGGGGGTACTCCACCCCCCTGGCCGCCGCCCCCTTGGGAGATTAGATCTCCAGGGCCGGCGCCCCCCCCCCCCCAGGGGGCCTATATAAAGGGGGGAGGGAGGGGCAGCTGCACCCTGAAGATCTGGCGCCTCCCTCTCCCATGCTACACCTCTCTCTCCCTCGTAGAAGCTCGGCGAAGCCAGTGGCGGATCGAGCTATATGGCGAGGTTTGGCAGCTGCCATACCTAAAATTTGGCAAAAGTATTGCATATATATACTGTATGTATGGAGCTTTGAGCTGAGTCAATGGATTTTTGGTCAGTTTCGTCAATTTGGAGGATGAATACTCGCAGGGGGCAGGCAACTCATGGCCTCGAATGTATTTCGCCAGGTAGTTGTGTGTTACCTACGTGTTTCTGCCTCATTAGAGGCCTAACTGCCGCTGAAGGAGAGAATTAAGCAATAGGTGACTTGCATCCAGGGGCGGATCCAGCTATATGGCGAGGTTTGGCAGCTGCCATACCTAAAATTTGGCAAAAGTATTGCATATATATACTGTATGTATGAAGCTTTGAGCTGAGTCAATGGATTTTTGGTCAGTTTCCTCAATTTGGAGGATGAATACTCGCAGGGGGCAGGCAACTCATGGCCTCGAATGTATTTCGCCAGGTAGTTGTGTGTTACCTACGTGTTTCTGCCTCATTAGAGGCCTAACTGCCGCTGAAGGAGAGAATTAAGCAATAGGTGACTTGCATCACATAAGCCCATGACCCACAAGCCCATGTTCTAAACAAGGACACCATTGGGAGTCAATTGCAAATCAATTCACATGTACTCCAGTTGATTGGACATGCTAAAAAAATGTACTAGTTGATTGGAGATACAGGAGCTGTTTCGTTCAAGCACGGTTGATCAGGAATCGCCTTGCAGCCGCCGCTCAAGCTTGTCTCTAGCTGTGTGATGAGCAGTGCCAACTCCGCGAAACCCAGAGCCTCACCGCTTTCCGTCTCTCCGGTGAAGAAACTAGATCTAATTGGACTCAAATCGTCTTGAGGCATTACAATATACAACTAGGAGCAACAGCTACTCCTCCAAACTCATGACAATGTATGTCTTGTTGTGATATTTGTCCCTATTGCCGACCGACCGACCGACCCCTAGTCGGCTAACCCCTAAGGCATGCAATAAAGGCAGCGATTACAGAGCAACCACACGATCTTTAGTCAGCGTGGTCGGCATGGCAGCAACCACCGTCAAGAGAGGCAGCAAGCAGGAAAGTCACATAGTTATATGTTACTACATTGTTTTTTCCCCTCACAAACTCTGCCACACCTAAAAAATAATCCTGGCCTGCTGCGGTGACTACTGCATCCACCACCACGCCGTCGTGCTGCTGGATCTTCATCAACCTCTCCTTCCCCTTTGCTGGATCAAGAAGGAGGAGACGGCATCCGCTCCGTACGTGTGTTGAACGCGGAGGTGCCGTCTGTTCGGCGCTTGGTCATCGGTGATTTGGATCACGGCGAGTACGACTCCATCATCCACGTTCTAGTGAACGCTTCCGCTCGCGATCTACAAAGGTATGTAGATGCATCGGATCACTCGTTGCTAGATGAACTCATAGATGGATCTTGGTGAAACCGTAGGAAAATTTTTGTTTTCTGCAACGTTCCCCAACAAATACATCATAATCCTCACTCACGCGGTCGCAGCCGCACTTAACCCCCACGGCACGCAGGCCGTCACCAGCTCACCCACTCTCTGGACCCACTCGCAGTGACTCATGTGAACTGGTCACGCGTTTGCCGTGTGCCTTTGCTTCGCCCGTCGCCTCCTCCATCGCACCGCCAGGTGGGGCCTTGGTGTCATACGTGACACAACGCCGTCGGTCCGTCTCGTCTCCGATGGCCTTAGGGCCGTGGGTTCGCGGTGGATCCCGGCTCTTGCCGACAGAAGGACTTCGTCTATAGATGTTTTTTCGATTTTTGTCTCGGTTTGTGTGCTGCTCAGGAAGACCTCATCAAATTTCCGTTGCAGACCATCAAGCCATGCATGCACGGCTCCAGTAACGGAAGGAATTGATTACAGTAATAAAGATTGACGAATCAATCTTGACTGCCGGATTCACGTTATCAAATCAAATCCCTAATTGGTGGGTTGTGACTAACGAGTAGCTGTATAAATTAACATGTCATCCTACGTCTGTGCCGTGCCCCTACACAAGAAATCTGCAGAATCCACCATAGAATAGAATAGAAGCTGCAATGGCCTCCTCCTTCAATGGCGGCAGTGTCCTCTTCGTGCTCTCCGCCCTCCTCCTCTTTGGCGCCACTCAGGTCACCCCCATGGACTATCTGCTCCCCATATGCAAGACCGTCGGCGGCGGCAGCACCTTCGTCGGCATCCAGTTCTCCATGGACACCTTCCACTCCGATCCCCGGACCGCACACGGTGCGACGTACCAAGAGCTCGCCGCCATCGCAGTCGACCTCCTGACGGTCAACGCCACCAGCACCAAAGCCAAGATCGGCGGCCTTCTCGGCGGCAAGACGGCGGACGCCGCCACCGCGCAGTGCCTCAGATCCTGCCAAACTCTTTACGGCGGCATATTGCAGCGGCAGCCTGGCAGCGCCGCAGCGGTCAAGGACGGCAAGTTCAGCGAGGCAATCTTGTCCCTGGAGAAATCGGCGGCCGCGGCCAAGGAGTGCGAGGATGGCTTCAGCAAGAGCCACGTGCCGTCGCCGGTGACGGTGGAGAACGGCAACGCTTTCCAGCTCGCCAAGCTCGCCGTCGCCTTACTCCAAGTCTAGAACGTACTCTCTCTCTTTTCTTTTTGTTGAGGAAATATATATATTCGAATAAGATGCAATGCTCTTTTTCAAATAGTATGTACTAATTTTGGTAGAAAGTAAGGTTCGATTGCTCAATAGTTTTCCACTGAAGATTGCAAAGGAGAGGGCCAAACGTTTTTGCACTAATCGGAGTTGAACGAATGGGATAATTTCTCGTAAGGCATATACAAGGCTTGAGTTTAGGGTTCAAGCATAAGGAAAATTTCCGTTTGTTCTATTCTCGTTCTGAGAAAGCACGAGACATTTTATTCTCATCCTCAAATGACACGCAGATACTAATTCATCGAATATAGCATAACTTCAAGCTTGATACTCCCATAATTTGCTTCTTATATAAAGAGCTATATACACTAGGCATACAAAAAGTTGTACGGTAGGTGTGCAACTCGTACAAGAACTTGAAAATGGGGTGAACCGGTCCACGAACTTGTGATACAGAGGCAAAACTGGTCCGAATCATTCTCATGTGGACACGTGGCGGTGCTATTATTTTTTAAAACGCCCCTGAATTTTTTTATCATGCACACATGACCTTTTTTAGAGAAAACCATCATGACTAGCTTTATTAAAATCAAAAGAACTGATACAACGTCTAAGAGTTTACTGGCAATACAATCTGGAGCTCGTCCAACCAACTAAAAGTAGTTTATTAGAATAACTGAAATTTGCTAGCAAATGAGCTGCTTTTTTTTAGAAAAGGAGGATTACCCTGGCCTTTGCATCTAAGCGATGCATGCAGCTATTTTATTAAGTATTCTTATAGACCTTACAAACCATTACATCAGTAAATCTGAAGCCACTATCTTGGCGACACCTGTCGCTACTCCTATCCCCTTGATGCAGGGGTGCCGAATGTCCGAGTCTAATAACAAACATACATCACACCAAACTAACATCTAATGATGGTTGCCCCATCCCAGCAACATATTGGGAAGGGTCACACACCGGTCCGGCGCACCCACCAAGGCTAGTGGAACCGTCATCCACATAACCATCTTTAGAGCAGGTATCGGCACAAAGACCTTGCCAGGTCAGCCGTCGACGCCACCATGACGCCAGACGGCGCCACTGCCATGCGCTCTTCCATCCAGCCGCATCTGTCGTCGATATCCAGCTGCACCATGCCTCTAATACTTGTCGTCATCGACACGGTAGAAACAACGCCGCACCTCCTGGCAACCTCCACACCGTCGCCGCTGCTGGAGCTTCACGGAGTCCATCACCCACAACATCTCTCCACCGAACAGCAGAACCTCCCAAGATGGCGCCTCCATGGAGGGTACGATGAGAAGGATGCCCACCGCCGCCCAATCCAGAATGAATTTTGGACTTTCGTCCGGGAGGCGTTCGGAGGTGGATAGGAGAGACCTCGAGATCGCCTCAACGAAGGGTAACAACGTCGAAAGACGTCGCCGATGCCGGACCGAACAAGACAATCAAAGTTTCTTTCGGTCCCCATCCTATACCACCAAACCTCCGTCGGCTCCGGATCCGGCAATGGACAACGAACCGAAACCTGCAGAGATTGGAGAGCCATGGGGCTCAACCCACCATGAAGGAGGATTGAGAAGAATCCATCATAGATCTCCAGGTGCCGAATCCAATGATCCGGCGTGGTCAGCGACGACCACCACCACCCTGCGGTGGCTGACGGCGATCAAGCCCAAGACCCAGACTAGATTCGATCTGAACCCGGCAGCGCCCGCGACCACCGATCTTGCCCACCACGCAGCCGTCACCATGCCACGAGCAGGCCATCGCCGTCGTCGCGCCGCGCGCGACGTTGCCAAGAAGCCTGACCGCCGCGCCGCCCGACCCCATGCTAGTCTAGCGCCCCGCCCGATCTGCCTGCCCCGCGCCAGCTGCAACAGACAAGGGGGAGAGACGCCCCGCCGCCGCCCAGCCAGCCCTGCGGATGGCGGCGAGGAGAGAAGGGCCAAGAGGACGGCGGCTAGGCTTCCCCCTAGGTCGCCCGCGGGGGCGAAACGAGGGGGGCGAGGAGCCTTTAGGGTCCCCAACTCTGCATATGAGCTGCTTGATTACAAGAATGAGAACAATGCTTAAAAATGACCTTTCCAATCAGGGTACGTAAGTCCACACATTCAACAAAAATTGCTGCTGCGGCATCCCATCATCTAGTGTGTCCAGTGCAAAGATTTATGACTTGTAAGGAATATGACTCCGCCTCAAGACGATTAAACCCAAGAGATTCAGCAAGGGCAAGCCCATACCTCATGCCCATCACTTCTGTACTGATCACGTCAACTGCATGAGGGATAAACTTACATTGGGCCGCCAAAATAGTTCCCCTGTCATCTTGTTGTATTACAGCAGCAGTCGCACCTAGCCTTTAATCAGGAAAGAATGCTGCATTCACATTCAGTTTTGTTAATCTAGGGTCCGGCCTACTCATTTATTTTCAGATATAACAAGCGTTGGGGATGAAGACTTTTGGAAATTGCTTGCAATCGATAGAACTGAATGTGTCCATCTCCATGTTGTCCACTGGCAGCGCCTGGTTAACCATCTGTATCATGCCGGGACGTGACCCGAGGTCCCTCGCATGCCTGCATTGGAACAATAAATGCCGTATGTCCTCAACTCCCTGGGTGGCAAACTGGACAAGCTCCATTGGACCCGACATGCTTGTTAGTTAGGATATCTCGGAGAGGGATTATTCCATGCAAAACCCGCTAGTAAAAAAATCTGAACTTTACGTGGAACATGCAGTTTCCATAGCATACTCCATACTGCCGAATAGTTTGATCCACCAGGGATATCCATCACGTTTGCATGTACCCGAAAACTATGTTACCATTGAACATGCTAAGCATTCTTGAAAGAAAATATCCCTGTTCTGTTCGGCTGCCACACAATGAAATCATCAAAAGCTTGGAAATTAAGTGAAATTTGTAAGATCCTTCGGACATCAACATGATTGAATATGTTAACAAGCAAAGTCTCATCCCAAGTCCTGCTCACCGGATCAATAAGTTCACACACCCTGGGTAAGATTGTTGGCATGATGACATTCCTGTTTGGGCTAGATGAGATCCATGGGTCCTTCCAAATATTTACCTCCTCTCTTGTACCAATTCTCCAAATATATCCTCTCTAAAAACTATCCAAACATTTGAGCGTACGTTGCCATGTAAACGAAGACCCGTTTTTTGGAGTAGCATGCACTAAAGAGCCATTTGGATAGTATTTAGCCTTCCACACTCTCGAAACCAGAGAGTCTGGATCAGTAATTAATCTTCAGCACTGTTTTGCCAACATTGCCAGATTAAAAGAGTGAGATCCCGGAGTCCCATACCCCCTTCTGACTTAGGATAACAAAGTTTCCACCACGCTATCCAGTGGATCCTTCTATGCTCTTCACTGCCACCCCACCAGAACTAAGCAATTATATCTATTATTTCCTTACAAATCCCTTGGGCAAGTTGAAAATAAACATAGCAAAAGTAGGTATAGCTTGGGCGATAGCTTTCAATAATGTTTCCTTCTGTCCTACGGACAACTATTTTTCCATCCATCCAATAGCCTTATTTTAATTCTTTCTATAAGATGCCTGAAACAATCACTCTTGTCTAAAGCAACCAAAATAGGAAGCCCAAGATACTTATTTGATAGGGCTTCAGTATCACAAATTTCTCCTTTAGAGATAACACTTGTATTTGGGCTGAAAGGTTTAGCCAAACTCACCATTTGTCATGAGTTTTGAAGGTTTCTAGTATGTGTTGTAAGGAAATTGCATTTAACACATCTGCTCTCATAAAAAATAGAGTATCATTAGCAAATAAAAGGTGTGAAACTAACTGTGCATTCACACAATCTAATCTCATCTATGCCACCAAGTTCTTCTTCATACTGCAACATATTAGAATGGCCTTCTACACAAAGAAGGAACAAATATGGGGAGACCCCCCCCCCCCCCCCCCCCCCCCCGCCGAATCCCCCTTGTTGGGGGTGAACACTTCAGTTTCCTGAGAATTATATCTCTCTTTATATCTACTGAGCTCACACAAGCCATTATTATTTCAATCCATTGACCATGAATGTCTTACATATGTGGTATGTGACAAGTAACCTGATAAACCATGTCTATTAACATAACAAGCATGTGATTATAACCTGATAACTATTGAGAACGGTATATTGAAACGTTGAATATGAAATCTAGTTTCAAAATCTCATCACAATGAAACTGATTGTGATATGAGATCGTTTGTAAGATACGCGGTGTGAGAAATAGAAGAGTTTAAAAGTTAAATGGTTTAGAGAATTTGTTGATGCCATGGTACTGCCATGTGTTGCGATGTTCAAGAATAAAATAAAAAAGAAGAGGAAACATAATAAATACGAAAACCACAAACCAAAACGATTGAAATAAGCAACCTTGGGAGTTGGATGAAATAAAAGACTATTACTATTTTTCTAAGAAATACTGTACAAACACAAACACTCACATACATGATGCACTCCCGTGCACGTCTATATACATGACTGAATGTAAGATGAAGGCAAAAGGGAGGTAGTGCTTCTTCCTCCCGCCAATGAAGGCAAAAGGGAGTTAGTGCTTCTTCTCCATGAAATCTGCGACGAGGTGTCATGGAGGCCTCACTGTCCCAAGTGGTGCCGTCCCTGGCGACGATGAGGTTGCGCCCGTGAGGAAGATGCAAGGGACCCAATCACATTTTCCATCAGTTTGTTGGGGTCTTCTGTGTCAAAGTCAGGGACTCATTTTGGGTCCTTTTTGTAAATCGCTCTGTACCACTGCTTCCGTATTAATGCTCTCGTTTTTCATTAAAAAAAAAGAGGGTAACGTTAACGTTCCTAGTTCCGCTCTTCATTTCGTCATGCCTTGTGTGCTATAGTCATCTTCCAAGATGCACACGAAGGAGTCTCTCGCGAAGGAGATGTTGGATGCCAAGAAGATTTGGCTAGGTAAAGTGTAGTTATATACACGACGTACACTGTCGATGAGGGAGAGAAGGACGATAAGTTGGGACGCACATGTTGCACTTGCACCATGTCGAAATAGAGGATCTGGAGGGATCTTCAGCGATGCTAAATTGGACTAGGAGTGTGTGAAATATTTGCAACGCACAGGCATGTTTACTAGTGAAAAGAAGAAAACGATTAGCCCTAGCAATCCAAGCCATAACGAATGTACATACATGGCAAGTTTAGATCTTGCAAAATTGAAAATCTCCTAAAGATAAGAATAGCAATTGGTTGTATTGGCGTACCCCTTGGCTCTCACATACGAGGGCACCCTAAGCGCCAGGGTTTCTCGTGCCTCCTGTTGGTGCTGCCGCCGGTCCATCTCATCTTCTATGGTCTTAGGACCATGAAAGCACGGTGGATCCCGGTCCTTGAAAGCGGGAGGGCTTCGTTTTCATATGGTTTTTTGAGCTTTTTTGGGTTTGTATCCTGCTCGAAGAGATGAGGCAGCGGTGGTTCTCTGAAGATGGAATAAGGTTCTCCCGCCTAGCCCCCGTCCTGATGGTGTTTCTAGCATCGTTGGAGGGCGTCTGCAGGTTTGTCTCTGTCGGATCTCGCGGGATCCGGTCGGCATTTGTATTCGATGGATCCATGTGGATCCGATCTTTGTTCGTCTGTATTCATGTGTCTACAGGTTGGATCCTTCTGATATACGCATCTCTTCATCAGCGGAGGTTGTTGTCCTGGTGCGCTGGTTCTATGGGGCCTTAGCACGACGACTTGCTGACTGTCTACTATAATAAGGTTTGCCCGGCTTCGATGAGTGAGGAGCGGTGACGGCGGCGTGACTTCGGCTCGCTCCAGTACTTGTAGTCGTCGCTAAGTGGTCTAGATGTATTTTTTTACTTCTGGTGTTCTTTTTACTACCTTAACAGTTGATGAATAGATTGGAATTTTTTTTTAAATAATAGCAGATAACTAGTTGGAAATTTATAATTAATTCAGTAGTCAGGAAACACCTAAAACATGTTCAACCTCCACTAGACGCCCCCTTTCCTGGATGGAACCGTATAGTATATCTAAATCTGATTCGATTCATGCACGTCACCAAACAAAAATATCTCCGGTCTTCTCACGTTTTGTTCTCTCCTCGTGATCGATGGATAGAGGGAGCGCCGCCGAGATGCCCACGCAGGAAAGGAAGCGCGCGCGGCGCACGGGGCGAGCCAGGATGACGATGCGGCCTTGCCCGTCGTTCTCCACGCTCCCCGACGATCTCCTCCTCGTCGTCTACCGGCTGCTGGCCAAGTCCCCAAGCAGCCGGGCGCGCTTTGCCGCCATCTGCAGGTCGTGGCGCCACGCCGTCGCCGCAGAGCCGCGGGTGCCCGCTCTGCCATGGCTGCTGCTCTCGCCGCGCGACGAACACGACAGGACGTGGCTCGCGCACTGCCCCGAGGACGGCTCCGCGATGCGTGTCAGGCCGCGGCACGGGGCTGTCGGGAGGTACCTCGTTGGCGGCTACGACGGAGGGTCGTCTCGTCCCAGCCGCCGCCGCTCAGGATCGCCAACCTCTTCACCGGCGCCGAGGTGGGTCTGTCTGAGAAACAGAGGAGCATCGCCTGCCCATGCTCCTACCATGGGCGTGATGATGCCTGCGGGCCGATCGTCTCCAAAATCATCTTCTCCAAGACGCCCAACTCGGACGGCTGTATCATGGCCGCCATGACCGAGAACTGCGGAATCGCGCTCTGTAGTGTTGGTTGTCCAGGAGGCGGGTGGACGACATATGGATGCCGTATGTTGAGATTCATGGACATTACCTTTTGCAACGGTGAGCTCTATGGCATCGAGGGTAATTACAATAAACTTCTCAAGTTTGTGATCGGTGTGAACAAGGATGGCATGCCAATGGTCATGGCCAGTTACCAGATAGACATGGGAATGGTTAGTCATTCAGCATCCGGCAGTAGTTGCAAGGAGTATGCTCGTTACATTGTTGATCTACATGGAAAGCTTACGATGGCCGTGATTAACCTGTGGTGGCCTAACCCCAAGCCTTACTTTAGGGTCTTCGAGCTCATCGACACTAACACTTGGTCAGAGCTGACAAGCTTGGGCGACCATGCCTTGTTTTTGGGACCGACATTTTCCAAGGCAGTGCACATGCCAGCGGATAGGCATGGTGACCTAGAGAGAAACCACATCTACTACTGCAACCGTCGCTACCTAAGTCCAAACTCTACAGTCCATAGTGATGTGGTATCCTTCACGATCTCAAACAACGATGGCGATCGTAAGCATCACAAGGAACACAAGAAGAGCATTGCCGATAATTTTGGGATTGCATCGGTAGGCTACTTCGTGGAAGATGGTCGATATGATAGGATGTGGCTTCTTCCTCCTGATATCTAGCTAGCTGCTCATAAGGATGTGCACCTCCTTACTTGTACTTCAAACAAAAATTGACGGTATTCAAAAATGAAGGTTCGGGTCTTTCAAAACAAAAGGTTAGTATCTGAGCTAAATATTTATATAAAATAAAATAAACAACAGTTTTGCTAAAGTATATCTAGATGTGCTCTAAGTATTGCACATCTAAGTACTATGTTATTGATTTTACGGTAAGATTCATGCATCAATTTTCTTTTGTCTTTTTCCTTTTTCTTTCTAGTTTGATTGAGTAACTTAGATGTGCAATAACTAGAGAACATCTAGATGTTGCCCTAGACAGACCCAAAAAACAACTAACATAAAAATATATGATATATAGAGGTTAAAAGAAGGAACAAAACAAGGAATAAACAAAATATAACTAAAATCTTAAAATAATAATTAAAATAAATAGTGAAAACTACAAACAAAAAGAAACAGGAAATAAGACAAAACATATCTAACACATGCGATAGTGAGAGAGCCAGGGCGAGGGAAAGAGATCTCTGCATGCAAGTGCCTCCATCGAGGCTGGATCATTGATGCCAGAACATCTAGTAGCTGAAGCGCCAAGGTATTTACCAGCTCCTTTTTTTGTGTGTGTGTGGGGGCGTATTTACCAGATCCATCCCTGCAAAACTATAGGATCCATCAATTGATGCTCGACGGATTGCACCTTCAACACGTATCTTGCCCACTCCTTGACCTAGGTGCAGCCAAGGGTTTGGAGTACATATATATTTTTCTGGGTACGAGCTCCCAAGGTGCATATAAGTACATGAATATGAATTTTGCTTCCATAGACATGCCCTTTTAAAGATACATGTAGTTCAATTTTGAATTGTATCTGGTAAATAACTAGAAATTTGGTGCATGCTTAAAAATAGTAGCAAATAAATGGCACAAAATTTATTTTCACTAAATGTGTGTGCCGTATTTGTAATGGGTTTGGTATGATTTTTTCATTGTTAATTCTGCAACTCTCTTCTGCTTAATTAATCAATGAGGCAAATATTTTGCCTTCGTTTAAAAAATGTTATTTATGTCTCCAAACCGCAATAATTCTTTGGTGATGTTGGAATGAGTTTATATGTGCACTGTCGCCTGTCTTGAAAGAGTTGTGCAAACTAGTCATCGGTAGTGGTTATTTGGGGCCTAGTAATCTCAATGTATTTTTAATTATGTTTGAGGTGTTTTGTACTTCCGGTGAACTTTGATAATAGCTGCGAATCACTTTTGAAAGAAAAAAGTGCAATAATTTGTAGGTATGTTTTGTTTAATAAAGACACCCAAGTGGCATCTTAGATCTGATTGATAATCCGGAAAACAAAAGTCGGTACAAGGATAAACAACTGGACGTAGAACGATCAGTAAACAAATAAACTTACATTTAAAAACATACTAGTCTTCTTACTACCATTGTACGCCGTCTGTCAGAGACTAAAAACTGCACTATCAGTAAAGAAGAAGTGGCACATATAAACACCCTCGCCATACCAGGCTTTGAAGACCGCAAGTCACTCGCCCCTTGAGAGGGGATCTATAAATCTTTGAAGTGGCATCGGATGGGGCATAACCCATGTAGAACAAATTTGCAATCCATCACCACTGTTTAAGATGGCTGAAAAAAGGGCCAAGCCACGAAATAACATGGAAAAGATGCCGAGACCGTCACACTGATAGCGAGCCAATAGCTCACCATGAAAAATACACGAACTAGCAAGATCTGAAGGTAACCAACTGATCAGGGGACATTAACTCTCACTTAGTTGACATTCGATTAGACATCATCAAGGTAAGAAGAGACCCGGGAGACTTTATTCCAACAAGTTGTCGCCAGAACCACCTCGTCGATGTTGCGAGGGAAACAAAAAAAGAAACATAAGACGAGGTATCCACTACTTTTTTGACCGACGAGGCCGCCGGACGGGAAAGAGGAGGGAGGCCCAGGCGACAACATATAGGGAAGCTATGGCATCATCGGCTAGGATTGGGAGGAAATAGGCGCGCATGGGTTTGGTTATGAACCCCGAGTGTCTAGACAATTCATCAAATAATATAACCATTGTGACTAGACAAAAATTTGGGTGTCATGTTTGTGCTTGTGTGATTTCCTATGCTCGACGGATCGACGTGCCTCAAGTTATTCTATGACAATATCTAGTGTAAAGAAAACAAAGTAGGCCTAGCAATCCAAGCCATACACGAGTGTACAACTGTACATACATGGCAACTTTACATATTGAAAAACTGAAAATCTCAAAAGAATATAGGGGCCTGCTATGTGTCAGCCGCCGGCTCGACGGTCGTTAGATCTGGAGTCATCCAGCGGCCCAGCCCCGTCCTCATCATTGCAACAAACATAGTGTTGCAGAAGCCTTTGCAACAGAGGTCGTGTTGCGGAAACATTTGCAATAGAGATTGTGTTGCGGATCTTCGCAACAGAGCTCGTGTTGCAGAAACATTTGCAACAAATATTGTCTTGCCGATTTTTTTCGTTGCCACATGGACTTCTGCAACATAGGCCATGTTTCAAAAACATCCCGCCACAGAGGTAACCTTGTCTTGCTGCACCGCCGTTCTTGTTGAAGCACGAGGGATGTTTTTGAAGCAACTATGTTTCTGCAGTACCGGTTGTTGGGGAACGTAGTAATTTCAAAAAAAATCATACGCACACGCAAGATCATGGTGATGCATAGCAACGAGAGGGGAGAGTGTTGTCTACGTACCCTCGTAGACCGAAGCGGAAGCGTTGACGCAACATAGATGAAGTAGTCGTACGTCTTCCCGGTCCAACCGATCCAAGCACCGTTACTCCGGCACCTCCGAGTTCTTGACACACGTACAGCTCGATGACGCACCCCGGGCTCCGATCCAGCAAAGCTTCGGGGAGGAGTTCCGTCAGCACGACGGCGTGGTGACCATCCTGATGTTCAACCATCGCAGGGCTTCGCCTAAGCACCGCTACAATATGACCGAGGTGTAATATCGTGGAGGGGGGCACCGCACACGGCTAAGGAACGATCACGAAGATCAACTTGTGTTTTCTAGGGTGCCCCCCTGCCCCCGTATATAAAGGAGGGAGGGGGAGGTGCGGCCGGCCCCTTTGCGGTGCGCCTGGAGGAGTCCTACTCCCACCAGGAGTAGGACTCCCCCCCTCTTGCCTTGTTGGAGAAGGAAAGGGCGAAGGGGAAGAGGAAAGGGGGGCGCCCCCCCCCCTTCCTTGTCCTATTCGGACTAGGGGGGAGGGGGCGCGCGGCCTGCCCTGGCCGGCCCTCCTCTTCTCCCTTATGGCCCATGAAGGCCCAATAACCCCCGGGGGGGTTCCGGTAACCCCCCGGTACTCCGGCAAAATGCCGATTTCACCCGGAACGATTCCGATGTCCAAATATAGGCTTCCAATATATCGATCTTTATGTCTCGACCATTTCGAGACTCCTCGTCATGTCCGTGATCACATCCGGGACTCCGAACAACCTTCGATACATCAAAATACATAAACTCATAATGAAACGGTCATCGTAACTTTAAGCGTGCGGACCCTACGGTTCGAGAACAATGTAGACATGACCGAGACACGTCTCCGGTCAATACCAATAGCGGGGCATGGATGCCCATATTGGCTCCTACATATTCTACGAAGATCTTTATCGGTCAGACCGCATAACAACATACGTTGTTCCCTTTGTCATCGGTATGTTACTTGCCCGAGATTCGATCGTCGGTATCCAATACCTAGTTCAATCTCGTCACCGGCAAGTCTCTTTACTCGTTCCATAATACATCATCTCACAACTAACACATTAGTTGCAATGCTTGCAAGGCTTATGTGATGTGCATTACCGAGAGGGCCCAGAGATACCTCTCCGAAAATCGGAGTGAAAAATCCTAATCTCAAAATACGCCAACCCAACATGTACCTTTGGAGACACCTGTAGAGCTCCTTTATAATCACCCAGTTACGTTGTGACGTTTGGTAGCACACAAAGTGTTCCTTCGGTAAACGGGAGTTGCATAATCTCATAGTCATAGGAACATGTATAAGTCATGAAGAAAGCAATAGCAACATACTAAACGATTGGGTGCTAAGCTAATGAAATGGGTCATGTCAATCAGATCATTCAACTAATGATGTGATCCCGTTAATCAAATAACAACTCATTGTTTATGGTTAGGAAACATAACCATCTTTGATTAACGAGCTAGTCAAGTAGAGGCTGAAGGAAATATGCCCTAGAGGCAATAATAAAGTTATTATTTATTTCCTTATATCATGATAAATGTTTATTATTCATGCTAGAATTGTATTAACCGGAAACATAATACATGTGTGAATACATAGACCAACAGAGTGTCACTAGTATGCCTCTACTTGACTAGCTCGCTAATCAAAGATGGTTATGTTTCCTAACCATGAACAAAGAATTGTTATTTGATTAACGAGGTCACATCATTAGTTGAATGATCTGATTGACATGACCCATTCCATTAGCTTAGCACCCGATCGTTTAGTATGTTGCTATTGCTTTCTTCATGACTTATACATGTTCCTATAACTATGAGATTATGCAACTCCCGTTTACCGGAGGAACACTTTGGGTACTACCAAACGTCACAACGTAACTGGGTGATTATAAAGGAGTACTACAGGTGTCTCCAATGGTAGATGTTGGGTTGGCGTATTTCGAGATTAGGGTTTGTCACTCCGATTGTCGGAGAGGTATCTCTGGGCCCTCTCGGTAATGGACATCACATAAGCCTTGCAAGAACTGCAACTAATATGTTAGTTGTGAGATGATGTATTACGGAACGAGTAAAGAGACTTGCCGGTAACGAGATTGAACTAGGTATTGGATACCGACGATCGAATCTCAGGCAAGTAACATACCGATGACAAAGGGAACAACGTATGTTGTTATGCGGTCTGACCGATAAAGATCTTCGTAGAATATGTAGGAGCCAATATGGGCATCCAGGTCCCGCTATTGGTTATTGACCGGAGACGTGTCTCGGTCATGTCTACATTGTTCTCGAACCGTAGGGTCCGCACGCTTAACGTTACGATGACAGTTATTATGAGTTTATGCATTTTGATGTACCGAAGGTTGTTCGGAGTCCCGGATGAGATCACGGACATGACGAGGAGTCTCGAAATGGTCGAGACGTAAATATTGATATATTGGAAGCCTATGTTTGGACATAGGAAGTGTTCCGGGTGAAATCGGGATTTTACCGGAATACCGGGAGGGTTACCGGAACCCCCCGGGAGACTAATGGGCCTATTGGGCCTTAGTGGAAAAGAGAAAAGGGGCAGCCCACAGCTGGCCGGCGCCCCCCCCCCCCTTCCCCAAGTCCTAGTAGGACTAGGAGAAGGGGCAGGCCCCCCCTCTCTCTCCTTTCCCCCTTGAGAGTCCTAGTTGGAATAAGATTGGAGCGGGGAGTCCTACTCCCGGTAGGAGTGGGACTCCCCCTGTGCCTCCCTCTCTCTGGCCAGCCAGCCCCCCTCCTCCAACCTTTATATACGGAGGCAGGGGACACCCCAAGACACACAAGTTGATCATTGTTGATTGTTCCTTAGCCGTGTGCGGTGCCCCCTACCACCAAATTCCACCTCGATCATACCGTTGTAGTGCTTAGGCGAAGCCCTGCGTCGGTAGTACATCAAGATCGTCACCACGCCGTTGTGCTGACGGAACTCTTCCTCGACGCTTTGCTGGATCGGAGCCCGAGGATCGTCATCGAGCTGAACGTGTGCTAAGAACTCGGAGGTGCCGGAGTAACGGTGCTTGGATCGGTCGGATCGGGAAGAAGACGTACGACTACTTCCTCTACGTTGTGTGATCGCTTCCGCAGTCGGTCTGCGTTGGTACGTAGACAACACTCTCCCCTCTCGTTGCTGTGCATCACCATGATCTTGCGTGTGCGTAGGAAAATTTTCGAAATTACTACGTTCCCCAACAGTGGCATCCGAGCCTAGGTTTTATGGTTTGATGTTATTTGCACGAGTAGAACACAAGTGAGTTGTGGGCGATACAAGTCATACTGCCTACCAGCATGTCATACTTTGGTTCGGCGGTATTGTTGGGTGAGACGATCCGGACCAACCTTACGCGTACTCTTACGCGAGACCGGTTCCCTCGACGTGCTTTGCACATAGATGGCTTGCGGAAGACTGTCTCTCCAACTTTAGTTGAACCAAGTGTGACTACGCCCGGTCCTTGAGAAGGTTAAAACGGAGTCTATTTGACGAACTATCGTTGTGGTTTTGATGCGTAGGTGAGATGAGTTCTTACTTAAGCCCGTAGCAGCCACGTAAAACTTGCAACAACAAAGTAGAGGACGTCTAACTTGTTTTTGCAGGGTATGTTGTGATGTGATATGGTCAAGGCATGATGCTGATTTTATTGTATGAGATGATCATGTTTTGTAACCGAGTTATCGGCAACTGGCAGGAGCCATATGGTTGTCGCTTTATTGTATGCAATGCAATCGCGATGTAATGCTTTACTTTATTACTAAGCGGTAGTGATAGTCGTGGAAGCATAAGATTGGCGAGACGACAACGATGCTACGATGGAGATCAAGGTGTCGCGCCGGTGACGATGGTGATCATGACGGTGCTTCGGAGATGGAGATCACAAGCACAAGATGATGATGGCCATATCATATCACTTATATTGATTGCATGTGATGTTTATCCTTTTATGCATCTTATCTTGCTTTGATTGACGGTAGCATTATAAGATGATCTCTCACTAAATTATCAAGAAGTGTTCTCCCTGAGTATGCACCGTTGCCAAAGTTCGTCGTGCCCAGACACCACGTGATGATCGGGTGTGATAAGCTCTACGTCCAAATACAACGGGTGCAAAATAGTTGCACACGCAGAATACTCAGGTTATACTTGACGAGCCAAGCATATACAGATATGGCCTCGGAACACGGAGACCGAAAGGTCGAGCGTGAATCATATAGTAGATATGATCAACATAACGATGTTCACCATTGAAAACTACTCCATCTCACGTGATGATCGGTTATGGTTTAGTTGATTTGGATCACGTGATCACTTAGAGGATTAGAGGGATGTCTATCTAAGTGGGAGTTCTTAAGTAATTTGATTAACTGAACTTAAACTTATCATGAACTTAGTACCTGATAGTATCTTGCTTGTTTATGTTGATTGTAGATAGATGGCTCGTGCTGTTGTTCCGTTAAATTTTAATGCGTTCCTTGAGAAAGCAAAGTTGAAAGATGATGGTAGCAATTACACGGACTGGGTCCGTAACCTGAGGATTATCCTCATTGCTGCACAGAAGAATTACATCCTGGAAGCACCGCTGGGTGACAGGCCTGCTGCTGGAGCAACGCTAGATGTTATGAACGTCTGGCAGAGCAAAGCTGATGACTACTCGATAGTTCAGTGTGCCATGCTTTACGGCTTAGAATCGGGACTTCAACGACGTTTTGAACGTCATGGAGCATATGAGATGTTCCAGGATTTGAAGTTGATATTTCAAGCAAATGCCCAAATTGAGAGATATGAAGTCTCCAATAAGTTCTATAGCTGCAAGATGGAGGAGAACAGTTCTGTCAGTGAGCATATACTCAAAATGTCTGGGTATAATAATCACTTGATTCAGATGGGAGTTAATCTTCCAGATGACTGCGTCATTGACAGAATTCTCCAATCACTGCCACCAAGCTACAAGAGCTTCGTGATGAACTATAATATGCAAGGGATGAACAAGACTATTCCCGAGCTCTTCGCAATGCTGAAAGCTGCGGAGGTAGAAATCAAGAAGGAGCATCAAGTGTTGATGGTTAGCAAAACCACTAGTTTCAAGAAAAAGGGCAAAGGGAAGAAGAAGGGAAACTTCAAGAAGAACAGCAAGCAAGTTGCTGCTCAGGAGAAGAAACCCAAGTCTGGACCTAAGCCTGAAACTGAGTGCTTCTACTGCAAGCAGACTGGTCACTGGAAGCGGAACTGCCCCAAGTATTTGGCAGATAAGAAGGATGGCAAAGTGAACAAAGGTATATGTGATATACATGTTATTGATGTGTACCTTACTAGAGCTCGCAGTAGCACCTGGGTATTTGATACTGGTTCTGTTGCTAATATTTGCAACTTGAAACAGGGACTACGGAATAAGCGGACACTAGCAAAGGACGAGGTGACGATGCGCGTGGGAAACGGTTCCAAAGTCGATGTGATCGCGGTCGGCACGCTACCTCTACATCTACCTTCGGGATTAATATTAGACCTAAATAATTGTTATTTGGTGCCAGCGTTGAGCATGAACATTATATCTGGATCTTGTTTAATGCGAGACGGTTATTCATTTAAATCAGAGAATAATGGTTGTTCTATTTATATGAGTAATATCTTTTATGGTCATGCACCTTTGAAGAGTGGTCTATTCTTGTTGAATCTCGAAGATAGTGATACACATATTCATAATGTAGAAGCCAAAAGATGCAAAGTTAATAATGATAGTGCAACTTATTTGTGGCACTGCCGTTTAGGTCATATCGGTGTAAAGCGCATGAAGAAACTCCATACTGATGGGCTTTTGGAACCACTTGATTATGAATCACTTGGTACTTGCGAACCGTGCCTCATAGGCAAGATGACTAAAACACCGTTCTCCGGTACTATGGAGAGAGCAACAGATTTATTGGAAATCATACATACCGATGTATGTGGTCCGATGAATATTGAGGCTCGTGGCGGATATCGTTATTTTCTCACCTTCACAGATGATTTAAGCAGATATGGGTATATCTACTTAATAAAACATAAGTCTGAAACATTTGAAAAGTTCAAAGAATTTCAGAGTGAGGTTGAAAATCATCATAACAAGAAAATAAAGTTTCTACGATCTGATCGTGGAGGAGAATATTTGAGTTACGAGTTTGGTGTACATTTGAAAAATTGTGGAATAGTTTCGCAACTCACGCCACCCGGAACACCACAGCGTAATGGTGTGTCCGAACGTCGTAATCGTACTTTACTAGATATGGTGCGATCTATGATGTCTCTTACTGATTTACTGCTATCATTTTGGGGTTATGCTTTAGAGACGGCCGCATTCACGTTAAACAGGGCACCATCAAAATCCGTTGAGACGACACCTTATGAACTATGGTTTGGCAAGAAACCAAAGTTGTCGTTTCTTAAAGTTTGGGGCTGCAATGCTTATGTGAAAAAGCTTCAACCTGATAAGCTCGAACCCAAATCGGAGAAATGTGTCTTCATAGGATATCCAAAGGAAACTATTGGATACACCTTCTATCACAGATCCGAAGGCAAGACTTTTGTTGCTAAATTCGGAAACTTTCTAGAGAAGGAGTTTCTCTCGAAAGAAGTGAGTGGGAGGAAAGTAGAACTTGACGAGGTAACTGTACCTGCTCCCTTATTGGAAAATAGTACATCACAGAAAACTGTTTCTGCGACACCTATACCAATCAGTGAGGAAGCTAATGATGATGATCATGAAGCTTCAGAACAAGATACTACTGAACCACGTAGATCAACCAGAGTGAGATCCGCACCAGAGTGGTACGGTAATCCAGTTCTGGAAGTCATGCTGCTAGATCATGATGAACCTACGAACTATGAAGAAGCGATGGTGAGCCCAGATTCCGCAAAGTGGCTTGAGGCCATGAAATCTGAGATGGGATCCATGTATGAAAACAAAGTATGGACTTTGGTTGACTTGCCCGATGATCGGCAAGCAATTGAGAATAAATGGATCTTCAAGAAGAAGACTGATGCTGACGGTAATATTACTGTCTATAAAGCTCGACTTGTCGCGAAAGTTTTTCGACAAGTTCAAGGGGTTGACTACGATGAGACCTTCTCACCCGTAGCGATGCTTAAGTCCGTCAGAATTATGTTAGCAATTGCCGCATTTTATGATTATGAAATATGGCAAATGGATGTCAAAACTGCATTCCTGAATGGATTTCTGGAAGAAGAGTTGTATATGATACAACCAGAAGGTTTTGTCGATCCAAAGGGAGCTAACAAAGTATGCAAACTCCAGTGATCCATTTATGGACTGGTGCAAGCATCTCGGAGTTGGAATAAACGCTTTGATAGTGTGATCAAAGCATTTGGCTTTATACAGACTTTTGGAGAAGCCTGTATTTACAAGAAAGTGAGTGGGAGCTCTGTAGCATTTCTAATATTATATGTGGATGACATATTGCTGATTGGAAATGATATAGAATTTCTGGATAGCATAAAGGGATACTTGAATAAAAGTTTTTCGATGAAAGACCTCGGGGAAGCTGCTTACATATTAGGCATAAAGATCTATAGAGATAGATCAAAACGCTTAATTGGACTTTCACAGAGCACATACCTTGACAAGATTTTGAAGAAGTTCAAAATGGATCAAGCAAAGAAAGGGTTCTTGCCTGTGTTACAAGGTGTGAAGTTGAGTCAGACTCAATGCCCGACCACTGCAGAAGATAGAGAGAAAATGAAAGATGTTGCCTATGCTTCAGCCATAGGCTCTATCATGTATGCAATGCTGTGTACCAAACCTGATGTGTGCCTTGCTATAAGTTTAGCAGGGAGGTACCAAAGTAATCCAGGAATGGATCACTGGATAGCGGTCAAGAACATCCTGAAATACCTGAAAAGGACTAAGGATATGTTTCTCGTATATGGAGGTGACAAAGAGCTCACCGTAAGAGGTTACATTGATGCAAGCTTTGACACTGATCCGGACGATTCTAAATCGCAAACCGGATACGTGTTTACTTTAAACGGTGGAGCTGTCAGTTGGTGCAGTTCTAAACAAAGCGTCGTAGCGGGATCTACATGTGAAGCGGAATACATAGCTGCTTCGGAAGCAGCAAACGAAGGAGTCTGGATGAAGGAGTTCATATCCGATCTAGGTGTCATACCTAGTGCATCGGGTCCAATGAAAATCTTCTGTGACAATACTGGTGCAATTGCCTTGGCAAAGGAATCCAAATTTCACAAAAGGACCAAACACATCAAGAGACGCTTCAACTCCATCCGGGATTTAGTCCAGGTGGGAGACATAGAGATTTGCAAGATACATACGGATCTGAACGTTGCAGACCCGTTGACTAAGCCTCTTCCACGAGCAAAACATGATCAGCACCAAGGCTCCATGGGTGTTAGAATCATTACAGTGTAATCTAGATTATTGACTCTAGTGCAAGTGGGAGACTGAAGGAAATATGCCCTAGAGGCAATAATAAAGTTATTATTTATTTCCTTATATCATGATAAATGTTTATTATTCATGCTAGAATTGTATTAACCGGAAACATAATACATGTGTGAATACATAGACCAACAGAGTGTCACTAGTATGCCTCTACTTGACTAGCTCGTTAATCAAAGATGGTTATGTTTCCTAACCATGAACAAAGAGTTGTTATTTGATTAACGAGGTCACATCATTAGTTGAATGATCTGATTGACATGACCCATTCCATTAGCTTAGCACCCGATCGTTTAGTATGTTGCTATTGCTTTCTTCATGACTTATACATGTTCCTATAACTATGAGATTATGCAACTCCCGTTTACCGGAGGAACACTTTGGGTACTACCAAACGTCACAACGTAACTGGGTGATTATAAAGGAGTACTACAGGTGTCTCCAATGGTAGATGTTGGGTTGGCGTATTTCGAGATTAGGGTTTGTCACTCCGATTGTCGGAGAGGTATCTCTGGGCCCTCTCGGTAATGCACATCACATAAAGCCTTGCAAGCACTGCAACTAATATGTTAGTTGTGAGATGATGTATTACCGAACGAGTAAAGAGACTTGCCGGTAACGAGATTGAACTAGGTATTGGATACCGACGATCGAATCTCGGGCAAGTAACATACCGATGACAAAGGGAACAACGTATGTTGTTATGCGGTCTGACCGATAAAGATCTTCGTAGAATATGTAGGAGCCAATATGGGCATCCAGGTCCCGCTATTGGTTATTGACCGGAGACGTGTCTTGGTCATGTCTACATTGTTCTCGAACCGTAGGGTCCGCACGCTTAACGTTACGATGACAGTTATTATGAGTTTATGCATTTTGATGTACCGAAGGTTGTTCAGAGTCCCGGATGAGATCACGGACATGACGAGGAGTCTCGAACTGGTTGAGACGTAAAGATTGATATATTGGAAGCCTATGTTTGGACATAGGAAGTGTTCCGGGTGAAATCGGGATTTTACCGGAATACCGGGAGGGTTACCGGAACCCCCCGGGAGACTAATGGGCCTATTGGGCCTTAGTGGAAAAGAGAAAAGGGGCAGCCCACAGCTGGCCGGCGCCCCCCCCCCCTTCCCCAAGTCCTAGTAGGACTAGGAGAAGGGGCCGGCCCCCCCTCTCTCTCCTTTCCCCCTTGAGAGTCCTAGTTGGAATAGGATTGGAGGGGGGAGTCCTACTCCCGGTAGGAGTGGGACTCCCCCTGCGCCTCCCTCTCTCTGGCCGGCCAGCCCCCCTCCTCCAACCTTTATATACGGAGGCAGGGGACACCCCAAGACACACAAGTTGATCATTGTTGATCGTTCCTTAGCCGTGTGCGGTGCCCCCTGCCACCAAATTCCACCTCGATCATACCGTTGTAGTGCTTAGGCGAAGCCCTGCGTCGGTAGTACATCAAGATCGTCACCACGCCGTTGTGCTGACGGAACTCTTCCTCGACGCTTTGCTGGATCGGAGCCCGAGGATCGTCATCGAGCTGAACGTGTGCTAAGAACTCAGAGGTGCCGGAGTAACGGTGCTTGGATCGGTCGGATCGGGAAGAAGACGTACGACTACTTCCTCTACGTTGTGTGATCGCTTCCGCAGTCGTTCTGCGTTGGTACGTAGACAACACTCTCCCCTCTCGTTGCTGTGCATCACCATGATCTTGCGTGTGCGTAGGAAAATTTTCGAAATGACTACGTTCCCCAACAGAGACATACTAGTGACACTCTGTTTGTCTATGTATTCACACATGTATTACGTTTCCGGTTAATACAATTCTAGCATGAATAATAAACATTTATCATGATATAAGGAAATAAATAATAACTTTATTATTGCCTCTAGGGCATATTTCCTTTAGTCTCCCACTTGCACTAGAGTTAATAATCTAGATTACACAGTAATGATTCTAACACCCATGGAGTCTTGGTGCTGATCATGTTTTGCTCGTGGAAGAGGCTTAGTCAACGGGTCTGCTACATTCAGATCCGTATGTATCTTGCAAATCTCTATGTCCCCCACCTGGACTAGATCCCGGATGGAATTGAAGCGTCTCTTGATGTGCTTGGTTCTCTTGTGAAATCTGGATTCCTTTGCCAAGGCAATTGCACCAGTATTGTCACAAAAGATTTTCATTGGACCCGATGCACTAGGTATGACACCTAGATCGGATATGAACTCCTTCATCCAGACTCCTTCGTTTGCTGCTTCCGAAGCAGCTATGTACTCCGCTTCACATGTAGATGCCGCCACGACGCTTTGTTCAGAACTGCACCAACTGACAGCTCCACCGTTTAATGTAAACACGTATCCGGTTTGCGATTTAGAATCGTCCGGATCAGTGTCAAAGCTTGCATCAACGTAACCATTTATGATGAGCTCTTTGTCACCTCCATATATGAGAAACATATCCTTAGTCCTTTTCAGGTACTTCAGGATGTTCTTGACCGCTGTCCGGTGATCCACTCCTGGATTACTTTGGTACCTCCCTGCTAAACTTATAGCAAGGCACACATCAGGTCTGGTACACAGCATTGCATACATGATAGAGCCTATGGCTGAAGCATAGGGAACATCTTTCATTTTCTCTCTATCTTCTGCAGTGCTCGGGCATTGAGTCTTACTCAACTTCACACCTTGTAACACAGGCAAGAACCCTTTCTTTGCTTGATCCATTTTGAACTTCTTCAAAACTTTGTCAAGGTATGTGCTTTGTGAAAGTCCAATCAAGCGTCTTGATCTATCTCTATAGATCTTAATGCCCAATATGTAAGCAGCTTCACCGAGGTCTTTCATTGAAAAACTCTTATTCAAGTATCCCTTTATGCTATCCAGAAATTCTATATCATTTCCGATTAGTAATATGTCATCCACATATAATATCAGAAATGCTACAGAGCTCCCACTCACTTTCTTGTAAATACAGGCTTCTCCAAAAGTCTGTACAAACCCAAATGCTTCGATCACACTATCAAAGCGTTTATTCCAACTCCGAGAGGCTTGCACCAGTCCATAAATGGATCGCTGGAGCTTGCACACTTTGTTAGCTCCCTTTGGATCGATAAAACCTCCTGGTTGCATCATATACAACTCTTCTTCCAGAAATCCATTCAGGAATGCAGTTTTTACATCCATCTGCCAAATTTCATAATCATAAAATGCGGCAATTGCTAACATGATTCGGACAGACTTAAGCATCGCTACGGGTGAGAAGGTCTCATCGTAGTCAATCCCTTGAACTTGTCGAAAACCTTTTGCGACAAGTCGAGCTTTGTAGACAGTAACATTACCGTCAGCGTCAGTCTTCTTCTTAAAGATCCATTTGTTCTCAATTGCTTGCCGATCATCGGCCAAGTCAACCAAAGTCCACACTTTGTTCTCATACATGGATCCCATCTCAGATTTCATGGCTTCAAGCCATTTTGCGGAATCTGGGCTCACCATCGCGTCTTCATAGTTCGTAGGTTCATCATGATCTAGTAGCATGACTTCCAGAACAGGATTACCGTACCACTCTGGTGCGGATCTTACTCTGGTTGATCTACGAGGCTCAGTAACTTGATCTGAAATTTCATGATCATCATCATTAACTTCCTCACAAATTGGTGTAGGTGTCGCAGAAACCAGTTTCTGTGATGAACTACTTTCCTCCCACTCACTTCTTTCGAGAGGAACTCCTTCTCTAGAAAGTTTCCGAATTTAGCAACAAAAGTCTTGCCTTCGGATTTGTGATAGAAGGTGTATCCAATAGTTTCCTTTGGATATCCTATGAAGACACATTTCTCCGATTTGGGTTCGAGCTTATCAGGTTGAAGCTTTTTCACATAAGCATTGCAGCCCCAAACTTTTAGAAACGACAACTTTGGTTTCTTGCCAAACCATAGTTCATAAGGCGTCGTCTCAACGGAATTCGATGGTGCCCTATTTAACGTGAATGCGGCCGTCTCTAAAGCATAACCCCAAAACGATAGCGGTAAATCTGTAAGAGACATCATAGATCGCACCATATCAAGTAAAGTACGATTACGACGTTCGGACACACCATTACACTATGGTGTTCCGGGTGGCGTGAGCTGCGAAACTATTCCGCATTGTTTCAAATGTACACCAAACTCGTAACTCAAATATTCTCCTCCACGATCAGATCGTAGAAACTTTATTTTCTTGTTACGATGTTTTTCAACTTCACTCTAAAATTCTTTGAACTTTTCAAATGTTTCAGACTTATGTTTCATTAAGTAGATATACCCATATCTGCTTAAATCATCTGTGAAGGTGAGAAAATAACGATATCCGCCACGAGCCTCAACATTCATCAGACCACATACATCTGTATGTATGATTTCCAACAAATCTGTTGCTCTCTTCATAGTACCGGAGAACGGTGTTTTAATCATCTTGCCCATGAGGCACGGTTCGCAAGTACCAAGTGATTCATAATCAAGTGGTTCCAAAACTCCATCAGTATGGAGTTTCTTCATGCGCTTTATACCGATATGACCTAAACGGCAGTGCCACAAATAAGTTGCACTATCATTATCAACTCTGCATCTTTTGGCTTCAACATTATGAATATGTGTATCACTACTATCGAGATTCATCAAAAATAGACCACTCTTCAAGGGTGCATGACCATAAAAGATATTACTCATATAAATAGAACAACCATTATTCTCTGATTTAAATGAATAACCGTCTCGCATCAAACAAGATCCAGATATAATGTTCATGCTCAACACTGGCACCAAATAACAATTATTTAGGTCTAATACTAATCCCGAAGGTAGATGTAGAGGTAGTGTGCCGACTGCGATCACATCGACTTTGGAACCATTTCCCACGCGCATCGTCACCTCGTCCTTTGCTAGTGTTCGCTTAATCCGTAGTCCCTATTTCGAGTTGCAAATATCAGCAACAGAACCAGTATCAAATACCCAGGTGCTACTGCGAGCTCTAGTAAGGTACACATCAATAACATGTATATCACATATACCTTTGTTCACCTTGCCATCCTTCTTATCCGCCAAATACTTGGGGCAGTTCCGCTTCCAGTGATCAGTCTGCTTGCAGTAGAAGCACTCAGTTTCAGGCTTAGGTCCAGAGCTGGGTTTCTTCTCCTGAGCAGCAACTTGCTTGCTGTTCTTCTTGAAGTTCCCCTTCTTCTTCCCTTTGCCCTTTTTCTTGAAACTAGTGGTCTTGTTGACCATCAACACTTGATGCTCCTTCTTGATTTCTACCGCCGCAGCCTTTAGCATTGCGAAGAGCTCGGGAATTGTCTTATCCATCCCTTGCATATTATAGTTCATCACGAAGCTCTTGTAGCTTGGTGGAAGTGATTGGAGAATTCTGTCAATGACGCTATCATCCGAAAGATTAACTCCCAATTGAATTAAGTGATTACAATACCCAGACATCTTGAGTATATGCTCACTGACAGAACTATTCTCCTCCATCTTGCAGCTATAGAATTTATTGGAGACTTCATATCTCTCAATCCGGGCATTCTGTTGGAATATTAACTTCAACTCCTGGAACATCTCATATGCCCCGTGACGTTCAAAACATCGTTGAAGTCCCGGTTCTAAGCCGTAAAGCATGGCACATTGAACTATCGAGTAGTCATCAGCTTTGCTCTGCCAGACGTTCTTAACATCGTCAGTTGCATCAGCAGCAGGCCTGGCGCCCAGTGGTGCTTCCAGGAGGTAACTCTTCTGTGCAGCAATTGTTGGGGAACGTAGTAATTTCAAAAAAATTCCTACGCACACGCAAGATCATGGTGATGCATAGCAACGAGGGGAGAGTGTGATCTACGTACCCTTGTAGATCGACAACGGAAGCGTTTGGTTGATGTAGTCGTACGTCTTCACGGCCCGACCGATCAAGCACCGAAACTACGGCACCTCCGAGTTTTAGCACATGTTCAGCTCGATGACGATCCCCGGACTCTGATCAAGCAAAGTGTCGGGGAAGAGTTCCGTTAGCACGACGGCGTGGTGACGATCTTGATGTACTACTGTAGCAGGGCTTCGCCTAAGCACCGCTACAATATTATCGAGGACTATGGTGGTAGGGGGCGCCGCACACGGCTAAGAATAAGATCACATGGATCAACTTGTGTATCTCTGGGGTTCCCCTGCCTCCGTATATAAAGGATCAAGGGGGGGTGCGGCCGGCCTAGGAGAGGCGCGCCAGGAGGAGTCCTACTCCCTCTGGGAGTAGGATTCCCCCCCCCCCCAAATCCTAGTTGGAATAGGATTCGCGGAGGGGGGAAAAGAGAGAGGGGTCCGGCCCCCTCTCTTGTCCTATTCGGTCCAAGGGAGGGGAGGGGCGCGCGGCCCATCTTGGGCTGCCCCTTCTCTTTTCCACTAAGGCCCACTAAGGCCATATAGCTCCTGGGGGTTCCGGTAACCTCCCAGTACTCCGGTAAAATCCCGATTTCACCCGGAACACTTCCGATATCCAAACATAGGCTTCCTAATATATCAATCTTTATGTCTCGACCATTTCGAGACTCCTCATCATGTCCGTGATCACATCCGGGACTCCAAACAACCTTCGGTACATCAAAACGTATAAACTCATAATATAACTGTCATCGAAACCTTAAGCGTGCAGACCCTACGGGTTCGAGAACAATGTAGACATGACCGAGACACGTCTCCGGTCAATAACCAATAGCGGGACTTCGATGCCCATATTGGCTCCTACATATTCTACGAAGATCTTTATCGGTCAGACCGCATAACAATATACGTTGTTCCCTTTGTCATCGGTATGATACTTGCCCGAGATTCGATCGTCGGTATCCAATACCTAGTTCAATCTTGTTACCGGCAAGTCTCTTTACTCGTTCCGTAATACATCATCTCGCAACTAACTCATTAGTTGCATTGCTTGCAAGGCTTAAGTGATGTGCATTACCGAGAGGGCCCAGAGATACCTCTCCGACGATCGGAGTGACAAATCCTAATCTCGAAATACGTCAACCCAACATGTACCTTTGGAGACACCTGTAGAGCACCTTTATAATCACCCAGTTACGTTGTGATGTTTGGTAGCACACAAAGTGTTCCTCCGGCACACGGGAGTTACATAATCTCATAGTCATAGGAACATGTATAAGTCATGAAGAAAGCAATAGCAACATACTAAACGATCGGGTGCTAAGCTAATGGAATGGGTCATGTCAATCAGATCATTCAACTAATGATGTGATCCCATTAATCAAATGAAAACTCTTTGTCCATGGTTAGGAAACATAACCATCTTTGATTAACGAGCTAGTCAAGTAGAGGCATACTAGTGACACTCTGTTTGTCTATGTATTCACACAAGTATTATGTTTCCGGTTAATACAATTCTAGCATGAATAATAAACCTTTATCATGATATAAGGAAATAAATAATAACTTTATTATTGCCTCTAGGGCATATTTCCTTCAGTCTCCCACTTGCACTAGAGTCAATAATCTAGATTACACAGTAATGATTCTAACACCCATGGAGCTTTGGTGTTGATCATGTTTTGCTCGTGGAAGAGGCTTAGTCAACGGGTCTGCTACATTCAGCTCCGTATGTATCTTGCAAATCTCTATGTCTCCCACCTGGACTAGATCCCAGATGGAATTGAAGCGTCTCTTGATGTGTTTGGTCCTCTTGTGAAATCTGGATTCCTTTGCCAAGGCAATTGCACCAGTATTGTCACAAAAGATTTTCATTGGACCCGATGCACTAGGTATGACACCTAGATCGGATATGAACTCCTTCATCCAGACTCCTTCGTTTGCTGCTTCCGAAGTTGCTATGTACTCCGCTTCACATGTAGACCCCGCCACGACGCTTTGTTTAGAACTGCACCTACTGACAGCTCCACCGTTTAATGTAAATAAGTATCCGATTTGCGATTTAGAATCGTCCGGATCAGTGTCGAAGCTTGCATCAACGTAACCGTTTACGATCAGCTCTTTGTCACCTCCATATACAAGAAACATATCCTTAGTCCTTTTTAGGTATTTCAGGATGTTCTTGACCGCTGTCCAGTGATCCACTCCTGGATTACTTTGGTACCTCCCTACTAAACTTATAGCAAGGCACACATCAGGTCTGGTACACAGCATTGCATACATGATAGAGCCTATGGCTGAAGCATAGGGAACATCTTTCATTTTCTCTCTATCTTTTGCAGTGGTCGGGCATTGAGTCTGACTCAACTTTACACCTTGTAACACAGGCAAGAACCCTTTCTTTGCTTGATCCATTTTGAACTTCTTCAAAATCTTGTCAAGGTATGTGCTTTGTGAAAGTCCAATTAAGCGTCTTGATCTATCTCTATAGATCTTTATGCCTAATATGTAAGCAGCTTCACCGAGGTCTTTCATTGAAAAACTCTTATTCAAGTATCCCTTTATGCTGTCCAGAAATTCTATATTATTTCCAATCAGTAATATGTCATCCACATATAATATCAGAAATGCTACAGAGCTCCCACTCAGTTTCTTTTAAATACAGGCTTCTCCGAAAGTCTGTATAAAACCAAATGCTTTGATCACACTATCAAAGCGTTTATTCCAACTCCGAGAGGCTTGCACCAGTCCATAAATGGATCGCTGGAGCTTGTACACTTTATTAGCTCCCTTTGGATCGACAAAACCTTCCGGTTGCATCATATACAAATCTTCTTCCAGAAATCCATTCAGGAATGCAGTTTTGACATCCATCTGCCAAATTTCATAATCATAAAATGCGGCAATTGCTAACATGATTCGGACAGACTTAAGCATCGCTACGGGTGAGAAGGTCTCATCATAGTCAACTCCTTGAACTTGTCGAAAACCTTTTGCAACAAGTCGAGCTTTGTAGAAAGTAATATTACCGTCAGCGTCAGTCTTCTTCTTGAAGACCCATTTATTCTCAATTGCTTGCCGATCATCGGGCAAGTCAACCAAAGTCCACACTTTGTTCTCATACATGGATCCCATCTCAGATTTCATGGCTTCAAGCCATTTTGCGGAATCTGGGCTCACCACCGCTTCTTCATAGTTCGTAGGTTCATCATGATCTAGCAGCATGATTTCCAGAACAGGATTACTGTACCACTCTGGCGCGGATCTCACTCTGGTTGATCTACGAGGTTCAGTGGTATCTTGTCCTGAAGTTTCATGATCAGTATCATTAGCTTCCTCAGTAATTGGGGTAGGTGTCGCAGAAACAGTTTTCTGTGATGTACTACTTTCCAATAAGGGAGTAGGTACAGTTACCTCATCAAGTTCTACTTTCCTCCCACTCACATGTTTCGAGAGAAACTCCTTCTCCAGAAAGTTGCTGAATTTAGCAACAAAAGTCTTGCCTTCGGATCTGTGATATAAGGTGCATCCAATAGTTTCCTTTGGATATCCTATGAAGACACATTTCTCCGATTTGGGTTCGAGTTTATCAGGTTGAAGCTTTTTCACATAAGCATCATAGCCCCAAACTTTCAGAAACGACAACTTTGGTTTCTTGCCAAACCATATTTCATAAGGCGTCGTCTCAACGGATTTTGATGGTGCCCTATTTAACGTGAATGCGGTCGTCTCTAAAGCATAACCCCAAAATGATAGCGGTAAATCAGTAAGAGACATCATAGATTGCACCATATCTAGTAAAGTAAGATTACGACGTTCGGACACACCATTACGCTGTGGTGTTCCGGGTGGCGTGAGCTGCGAAACTATTCCGCATTGTTTCAAATGTACACCAAACTCGTAACTCAAATATTCTCCTCCACGATCAGATCGTAGAAACTTTATTTTCTTGTTACGATGATTTTCAACTTCACTCTAAAATTCTTTGAACTTTTCAAATGTTTCAGATTTATGTTTCATTAAGTAGATATACCCATATCTGCTTAAGTCATCTGTGAAGGTGAGAAAATAACGATATCCGCCACGAGCCTCAATATTCATTGGACCACATACATCTGTATGTAGGATTTCCAACAAATCTGTTGCTCTCTCCATTGTACCGGAGAACGGTTATTTAGTCATCTTGCCCATGAGGCACGGTTCGCAAGTACCAAGTGATTCATAATCAAGTGGTTCCAAAAGTCCATCAGTATGGAGTTTCTTCACGCGCTTTACACCGATATGACCTAAACGGCAGTGCCACAAATAAGTTGCACCATCATTATCAACTCTGCATTTTGGCTTCAACATTATGAATATGTGTGTCACTACTATCGAGATTCAATAAAAATAGACCACTCTTCAAGGGTGCATGACCATAAAAGATATTACTCATATAAATAGAACAACCATTATTCTCTGATTTAAATGAATAACCGTCTCGCATCAAACAAGATCCAGATATAATGTTCATGCTCAACGCTGGCACCAAATAACAATTATTTAGGTCTAATACTAATCCCGAAGGTAGATGTAGAGGTAGCGTGCCGACCACGATCACATCGACTTTGGAACCGTTTCCCACGCGCATCGTCACCTCGTCCTTAGCCAATCTTCGCTTAATCCATAGTCCTTGTTTTGTGTTGCAAATATTAGCAACAGAACCAGTATCAAATACCCAGGTGCTACTGCAAGCATTAGTAAGGTACACATCAATAACATGTATATCACATATACCTTTGTTCACCTTGCCATCCTTCTTATCCGCCAAATACTTGGGGCAGTTCCGCTTCCAGTGACCAGTCTGCTTGCAGTAGAAGCACTCAGTTTCAAGCTTAGGTCCAGACTTGGGTTTCTTCTCTTGAGCAGCAACTTGCTTGCTGTTATTCTTTAAGTTCCCCTTCTTCTTCCCTTTGCCCTTTTTCTTGAAACTAGTGGTCTTGTTGACCATCAACACTTGATGCTCCTTTTTGATTTCTACCTCCGCAGCTTTCAGCATTGCGAAGAGCTCAGGAATAGTCTTATTCATCCCTTGCATATTATAGTTCATCACGAAGCTCTTGTAGCTTGGTGGCGGTGATTGGAGAATTCTCTCAATGACGCAATCATCTGGAAGATTAACTCCCATCTGAATCAAGTGATTATTATACCCAGACATTTTGAGTATATGCTCACTGACAGAACTGTTCTCCTCCATCTTGCAGCTATAGAACTTATTGGAGACTTCATATCTCTCAATCCGGGCATTTGCTTGAAATATTAACTTCAACTCCTAGAATATCTCATATGCTCCATGGCGTTCAAAACGTCGTTGAAGTCCCGATTCTAAGCCGTAAAGCATGGCACACTGAACTATCGAGTAGTCATCAGCTTTGCTCTGCCAGACGTTCATAACATCTGGTGTTGCTCCTGCAGCAGGCCTGGCACCCAGCGGTGCTTCCAGGACGTAATTCTTCTGTGCAGCAATGAGGATAATCCTCAAGTTACGGACCCAGTCCGTGTAATTGCTACCATCATCTTTCAACTTCGCTTTCTCAAGGAATGCATTAAAATTCAACGGAACAACAGCATGGGCCATCTATCTACAATCAAACATACATGAGTAAGATACTATCAGGTACTAAGTTCATGATAAATTTAAGTTCAATTAGTCAAATTACTTAAAGAACTCCCACTTAGATAGACATCCCTCTAATCCTCTAAGTGATCATGTGATCCAAATCAACTAAACCATGTCTGATCATCACGTGAGATGGAGTAGTTTCATTGGTGAACATCACTATGTTGATCATATCTACTATATGATTCACGCTCGACCTTTCGGTCTCCGTGTTCCGAGGCCATATCTGTATATGCTTGGCTCGTCAAGTATAACCTGAGTTTTCCGCGTGTGCAACTATTTTGCACCCGTTGTATTTGAACGTAGAGCCTATCACACCCGATCATCACGTGGTGTCTCAGCACGAAGAACTTTCGCAATGGTGCATACTCAGGGAGACACTTACTGATAATTTAGTGAGAGATCATCTTATAATGCTACCGTCAATCAAAGCAAGATAAGATGCATAAAAGATAAACATCACATGCAATCAATATAAGTGATATGATATGGCCATCATCATCTTGTGCCTATGATCTCCATCTCCGAAGCACCGTCATGATCACCATCGTCACCGGCGTGACACCTTGATCTCCATCGCAGCATCGTTATCGTCTCGCCACTTTTATGATTCCACGACTATCGCTACCCCTTAGTGATAAAGTAAAGCATTACTGCGCGATTGCATTGCATAAAATAAAGCGACAACTATATGGCTCCTGCCAGTTGCCGATAACTCGGTTACAAAACATGATCATCTCATACAATAAAATTTAGTATCATGTCTTGACCATATCACATCACAACATGCCCTGCAAAAACAAGTTAGACGTCCTCTACTTTGTTTGTTGCAAGTTTTACGTGGCTGCTACGGGCTTAAGCAAGAACCAATCTTACCTACGCATCAAAACCACAACGATAGTTTGTCAAGTTGATGCCGTTTTAACCTTCGCAAGGACCGGGCATAGCCACACTCGGTTCAACAAAAGTTGGAGAAACAGTCACCCGCAAGCCACCTATGTGCAAAGCACGTCGGGAGAACCGGTCTCGCGTAAGCGTACGCGTAATGTCGGTCCGGGCCGCTTCATCCACAATACCGCCGAACCAAAGTATGACATGCTGGTAGGCAGTATGACTTATATCGCCCACAACTCACTTGTGTTCTACTCGTGCACATAACATCAAACCATAAAACCTTGGCTCGGATGCCACTGTTGGGGAACGTAGTAATTTCAAAAAAATTCCTACGCATACGCAAGATCATGGTGATGCATAGCAACGAGGGGAGAGTGTGATCTACGTACCCTTGTAGATCGACAACGGAAGCGTTTGGTTGATGTAGTCGTACGTCTTCACGGCCCGACCGATCAAGCACCGAAACTACGGCACCTCCGAGTTTTAGCACACGTTCAGCTCGATGACGATCCCCGGACTCCGATCCAGCAAAGTGCCGGGGAAGAGTTCCGTCGGCACGACGGCGTGGTGACGATCTTGATGTACTACTGTCGCAGGGCTTCGCTTAAGCACCGCTACAATATTATCGAGGACTATGGTGGTAGGGCGCGCCGCACACGGCTAAGAATAAGATCACGTGGATCAACTTGTGTATCTCTGGGGTTCCCCTGCCTCCGTATATAAAGGATCAAGGGGGGGTGCGGCCGGCCTAGGAGAGGTGCGCCAGGAGGAGTCCTACTCCCTCTGGGAGTAGGATCCCCCCCCCCCAATCCTAGTTGGAATAGGATTCGCGGAGGGGGGAAAAGAAAGAGGGGGGCCGGCCCCCTCTCCTTGTCCTATTCGGACCAAGGGAGGGGAGGGGCGCGCGGCCCATCTTGGGCTGCCCCTTCTCTTTTCCACTAAGGCCCACTAAGGCCCATATAGCTCCCGGGGGTTCCGGTAACCTCCCGGTACTCCGGTAAAATCCCGATTTCACCCGGAACACTTCCGATATCCAAACATAGGCTTCCTAATATATCAATATTTATGTCTCAGCCATTTCGAGACTCCTCGTCATGTCCGTGATCACATCCGGGACTCCGAACAACCTTCGGTACATCAAAACGTATAAACTCATAATATAACTGTCATCGAAACCTTAAGCGTGCGGACCCTATGGGTTCGAGAACAATGTAGACATGACCGAGACACGTCTCCGGTCAATAACCAATAGTGGGACCTGGATGCCCATATTGGCTCCTACATATTCTACGAAGATCTTTATCGGTCAGACCGCATAACAACATACGTTGTTCCCTTTGTCATCGGTATGTTAGTTGCCCGAGATTCGATCGTCGGTACCCAATACATAGTTCAATCTCGTTACCGGCAAGTCTCTTTACTCGTTCCGTAATACATCATCTCGCAACTAACTCATTAGTTGCATTGCTTGCAAGGCTTAAGTGATGTGCATTACCGAGAGGGCCCAGAGATACCTCTCCGACGATCGGAGTGACAAATCCTAATCTCGAAATACGTCAACCCAACATGTACCTTTGGAGACACCTGTAGAGCACCTTTATAATCACCCAGTTACATTGTGATGTTTGGTAGCATACAAAGTGTTCCTCCGGCACACGGGAGTTACATAATCTCATAGTCATAGGAACATGTATAAGTCATGAAGAAAGCAATAGCAACATACTAAACGATCGGGTGCTAAGCTAATGCAATGGGTCATGTCAATCAGATCATTCAACTAATGATGCGATCCTGTTAATCAAATGACAACTCTTTGTCGATGGTTAGGAAACATAACCATCTTTGATTAACGAGCTAGTCAAGTAGAGGCATACTAGTGACACTCTGTTTGTCTCTGTATTCACACATGTATTATGTTTCCAGTTAATACAATTCTAGCGTGAATAATAAACCTTTATCATGATATAAGGAATTAAATAATAACTTTATTATTGCCTCTAGGGCATATTTCCTTCAGTCTCCCACTTGCACTAGAGTCAATAATCTAGATTACACAGTAATGATTCTAACACCCATGGAGCTTTGGTGCTGATCATGTTTTGCTCGTGGAAGAGGCTTAGTCAACGGGTCTGCTACATTCAGCTCCGTATGTATCTTGCAAATCTCTATGTCTCCCACCTGGACTAGATCCCAGATGGAATTGAAGCGTCTCTTGATGTGTTTGGTCCTCTTGTGAAATCTGGATTCCTTTGCCAAGGCAATTGCACCAGTATTGTCACAAAAGATTTTCATTGGACCCGATGCACTAGGTATGACACCTAGATCGGATATGAACTCCTTCATCCAGACTCCTTCGTTTGCTGCTTCCGAAGTTGCTATGTACTCCGCTTCACATGTAGACCCCGCCACGACGCTTTGTTTAGAACTGCACCTACTGACAGCTCCACCGTTTAATGTAAATAAGTATCCGATTTGCGATTTAGAATCGTCCGGATCAGTGTCGAAGCTTGCATCAACGTAACCGTTTACGATCAGCTCTTTGTCACCTCCATATACAAGAAACATATCCTTAGTCCTTTTTAGGTATTTCAGGATGTTCTTGACCGCTGTCCAGTGATCCACTCCTGGATTACTTTGGTACCTCCCTACTAAACTTATAGCAAGGCACACATCAGGTCTGGTACACAGCATTGCATACATGATAGAGCCTATGGCTGAAGCATAGGGAACATCTTTCATTTTCTCTCTATCTTTTGCAGTGGTCGGGCATTGAGTCTGACTCAACTTTACACCTTGTAACACAGGCAAGAACCCTTTCTTTGCTTGATCCATTTTGAACTTCTTCAAAATCTTGTCAAGGTATGTGCTTTGTGAAAGTCCAATTAAGCGTCTTGATCTATCTCTATAGATCTTTATGCCTAATATGTAAGCAGCTTCACCGAGGTCTTTCATTGAAAAACTCTTATTCAAGTATCCCTTTATGCTGTCCAGAAATTCTATATTATTTCCAATCAGTAATATGTCATCCACATATAATATCAGAAATGCTACAGAGCTCCCACTCACTTTCTTGTAAATACAGGCTTCTCCGAAAGTCTGTATAAAACCAAATGCTTTGATCACACTATCAAAGCGTTTATTCCAACTCCGAGAGGCTTGCACCAGTCCATAAATGGATCGCTGGAGCTTGTACACTTTATTAGCTCCCTTTGGATCGACAAAACCTACCGGTTGCATCATATACAACTCTTCTTCCAGAAATCCATTCAGGAATGCAGTTTTGACATCCATCTGCCAAATTTCATAATCATAAAATGCGGCAATTGCTAATATGATTCGGACAGACTTAAGCATCGCTACGGGTGAGAAGGTCTCATCATAGTCAACTCCTTGAACTTGTCGAAAACCTTTTGCAACAAGTCGAGCTTTGTAGACAGTAATATTACCGTCAGTGTCAGTCTTCTTCTTGAAGATCCATTTATTCTCAATTACTTGCCGATCATCGGGCAAGTCAACCAAAGTCCACACTTTGTTCTCATACATGGATCCCATCTCAGATTTCATGGCTCCAAGCCATTTTGCGGAATCTGGGCTCACCACCGCTTCTTCATAGTTCGTAGGTTCATCATGATCTAGCAGCATGATTTCCAGAAAAGGATTACCGTACCACTCTGGCGCGGATCTCACTCTGGTTGATCTACGAGGTTCAGTAGTATCTTGTCCTGAAGTTTCATGATCAGTATCATTAGCTTCCTCACTAATTGGGGTAGGTGTCGCAGAAACAGTTTTCTGTGATGTACTACTTTCCAATAAGGGAGTAGGTACAGTTACCTCATCAAGTTCTACTTTCCTCCCACTCACATCTTTCGAGAGAAACTCCTTCTCCAGAAAGTTTCCGAATTTAGCAACAAAAGTCTTGCCTTCGGATCTGTGATAGAAGGTGCATCCAATAGTTTCCTTTGGATATCCTATGAAGACACATTTCTCCGATTTGGGTTCGAGTTTATCAGGTTGAAGCTTTTTCACATAAGCATCGTAGCCCCAAACTTTCAGAAACGACAACTTTGGTTTCTTGCCAAACCATAGTTCATAAGGCGTCGTCTCAACGGATTTTGATGGTGCCCTATTTAACGTGAATGCGGTCGTCTCTAAAGCATAACCCCAAAATGATAGCGGTAAATCAGTAAGAGACATCATAGATCGCACCATATCTAGTAAAGTAAGATTACGACGTTCGGACACACCATTACGCTGTGGTGTTCCGGGTGGCGTGAGCTGCGAAACTATTCCGCATTGTTTCAAATGTACACCAAACTCGTAACTCAAATATTCTCCTCCACGATCAGATCGTAGAAACTTTATTTTCTTGTTACGATGATTTTCAACTTCACTCTGAAATTCTTTGAACTTTTCAAATGTTTCAGATTTATGTTTTATTAAGTAGATATACCCATATCTGCTTAAGTCATCTGTGAAGGTGAGAAAATAACGATATCCGCCACGAGCCTCAATATTCATTGGACCACATACATCTGTATGTAGGATTTCCAACAAATCTGTTGCTCTCTCCATTGTACCGGAGAACGGTGTTTTAGTCATCTTGCCCATGAGGCACGGTTCGCAAGTACCAAGTGATTCATAATCAAGTGGTTCCAAAAGTCCATCAGTATGGAGTTTCTTCACGTGCTTTACACCGATATGACCTAAACGGCAGTGCCACAAATAAGTTGCACCATCATTATCAACTCTGCATTTTGGCTTCAACATTATGAATATGTGTGTCACTACTATCGAGATTCAATAAAAATAGACCACTCTTCAAGGGTGCATGACCATAAAAGATATTACTCATATAAATAGAACAACCATTATTCTCTGATTTAAATGAATAACCGTCTCGCATCAAACAAGATCCAGATATAATGTTCATGCTCAATGCTGGCACCAAATAACAATTATTTAGGTCTAATACTAATCCCGAAGGTAGATGTAGAGGTAGCGTGCCGACCGCGATCACATCGACTTTGAAACCGTTTCCCACGCGCATCGTCACCTCGTCCTTAGGCAATCTTCGCTTAATCGGTGTCCTTGTTTCGTGTTGCAAATATTAGCAACAGAACCAGTATCAAATACCCAGGTGCTACTGCAAGCATTAGTAAGGTACACATCAATAACATGTATATCACATATACCTTTGTTCACCTTGCCATCCTTCTTATCCGCCAAATACTTGGGGCAGTTCCGCTTCCAGTGACCAGTCTGCTTGCAGTAGAAGCACTCAGTTTCAAGCTTTGGTCCAGACTTGGGTTTCTTCTCTTGAGCAGCAACTTGCTTGCTGTTATTCTTTAAGTTCCCCTTCTTCTTCCCTTTGCCCTTTTTCTTGAAACTAGTGGTCTTGTTGGCCATCAACACTTGATGCTCCTTTTTGATTTCTACCTCCGCAGCTTTCAGCATTGCGAAGAGCTCAGGAATAGTCTTATTCATCCCTTGCATATTATAGTTCATCACGAAGCTCTTGTAGCTTGGTGGCAGTGATTGGAGAATTCTCTCAATGACGCAATCATCTGGAAGATTAACTCCCATCTGAATCAAGTGATTATTATACCCAGACATTTTGAGTATATGCTCACTGACAACTGTTCTCCTCCATCTTGCAGCTATAGAACTTATTGGAGACTTCATATCTCTCAATCCGGGCATTTGCTTGAAATATTAACTTCAACTCCTAGAATATCTCATATGCTCCATGGCGTTCAAAACGTCGTTGAAGTCCCGATTCTAAGCCGTAAAGCATGGCACACTGAACTATCGAGTAGTCATCAGCTTTGCTCTGCCAGACGTTCATAACATCTGGTGTTGCTCCTGCAGCAGGCCTGGCACCCAGCGGTGCTTCCAGGACGTAATTCTTCTGTGCAGCAATGAGGATAATCCTCAAGTTACGGACCCAGTCCGTGTAATTGCTACCATCATCTTTCAACTTCGCTTTCTCAAGCAATGCATTAAAATTCAACGGAACAACAGCATGGGCCATCTATCTACAATCAAACAAACATGAGTAAGATACTATCAGGTACTAAGTTCATGATAAATTTAAGTTCAATTAGTCAAATTACTTAAAGAACTCCCACTTAGATAGACATCCCTCTAATCCTCTAAGTGATCATGTGATCCAAATCAACTAAACCATGTCTGATCATCACGTGAGATGGAGTAGTTTCATTGGTGAACATCACTATGTTGATCATATCTACTATATGATTCATGCTCGACCTTTCGGTCTCCGTGTTCCGAGGCCATATCTGTATATGCTTGGCTCGTCAAGTATAACCTGAGTTTTCCACGTGTGCAACTGTTTTGCACCCGTTGTATTTGAACGTAGAGCCTATCACACCCGATCATCACGTGGTGTCTCAGCACGAAGAACTTTCGCAATGGTGCATACTCAGGGAGAACACTTATTGATAATTTAGTGAGAGATCATCTTATAATGCTACCGTCAATCAAAGCAAGATAAGATGCATAAAAGATAAACATCACATGCAATCAATATAAGTGATATGATATGGCCATCATCATCTTGTGCCTGTGATCTCCATCTCCGAAGCACCGTCATGATCACCATCGTCACCGGCGTGACACCTTGATCTCCATCGCAGCATCGTTGTCGTCTCGCCACTTTTATGATTCCACGACTATCGCTACCCCTTAGTGATAAAGTAAAGCATTACAGCGCGATTGCATTGCATAAAATAAAGCGACAACTATATGGCTCCTGCCAGTTGCCGATAACTCGGTTACAAAACATGATCATCTCATACAATAAAATTTAGTATCATGTCTTGACCATATCACATCACAACATGCCCTGCAAAAACAAGTTAGACGTCCTCTACTTTGTTTGTTGCAAGTTTTACGTGGCTGCTACGGGCTTAAGCAAGAACCAATCTTACCTACGCATCAAAACCACAACGATAGTTTGTCAAGTTGATGCCGTTTTAACCTTCGCAAGGACCGGGCATAGCCACACTCGGTTCAACTAAAGTTGGAGAAACAGTCACCCGCAAGCCACCTATGTGCAAAGCACGTCGGGAGAACCGGTCTCGCGTAAGCGTACGCATAATGTCGGTCTGGGCCGCTTCATCCAACAATACCGCCGAACCAAAGTCTGACATGCTGGTAGGCAGTATGACTTATATCGCCCACAACTCACTTGTGTTCTACTCGTGCACATAACATCAAACCATAAAACCTTGGCTCGGATGCCACTGTTGGGGAACGTAGTAATTTCAAAAAAATTCCTACGCATACGCAAGATCATGGTGATGCATAGCAACGAGGGGAGAGTGTGATCTACGTACCCTTGTAGATCGACAACGGAAGCGTTTGGTTGATGTAGTCGTACGTCTTCACGGCCCGACCGATCAAGCACCAAAACTACGGCACCTCCGAGTTTTAGCACACGTTCAGCTCGATGACGATCCCCGGACTCTGATCCAGCAAAGTGTCGGGGAAGAGTTCCGTCGGCACGACGGCGTGGTGACGATCTTGATGTACTACTGTCGCAGGGCTTCGCTTAAGCACCGCTACAATATTATCGAGGACTATGGTGGTAGGGGGCGCCGCACACGGCTAAGAATAAGATCACGTGGATCAACTTGTGTATCTCTGGGGTTCCCCTGCCTCCGTATATAAAGGATCAAGGGGGGGTGCGGCCGGCCTAGGAGAGGTGCGCCAGGAGGAGTCCTACTCCCTCTGGGAGTAGGATCCCCCCCCCCAATCCTAGTTGGAATAGGATTCGCGGAGGGGGGAAAAGAAAGAGGGGGGCCGGCCCCCTCTCCTTGTCCTATTCGGACCAAGGGAGGGGAGGGGCGCGCGGCCCATCTTGGGCTGCCCCTTCTCTTTTCCACTAAGGCCCACTAAGGCCCATATAGCTCCCGGGGGTTCTGGTAACCTCCCGGTACTCCGGTAAAATCCCGATTTCACCCGGAACACTTCCGATATCCAAACATAGGCTTCCTAATATATCAATATTTATGTCTCAACCATTTCGAGACTCCTCGTCATGTCCGTGATCACATCCGGGACTCCGAACAACCTTCGGTACATCAAAACGTATAAACTCATAATATAACTGTCATCGAAACCTTAAGCGTGCGGACCCTATGGGTTCGAGAACAATGTAGACATGACCGAGACACGTCTCCGGTCAATAACCAATAGTGGGACCTGGATGCCCATATTGGCTCCTACATATTCTACAAAGATCTTTATCGATCAGACCGCATAACAACATACGTTGTTCCCTTTGTCATCGGTATGTTAGTTGCCCGAGATTCGATCGTCGGTATCCAATACATAGTTCAATCTCGTTACCGGCAAGTCTCTTTACTCGTTCCGTAATACATCATCTCGCAACTAACTCATTAGTTGCATTGCTTGCAAGGCTTAAGTGATGTGCATTACCGAGAGGGCCCAGAGATACCTCTCCGACGATCGGAGTGACAAATCCTAATCAAGAAATACGTCAACCCAACATGTACCTTTGGAGACACCTGTAGAGCACCTTTATAATCACCCAGTTACATTGTGATGTTTGGTAGCATACAAAGTGTTCCTCCGGCACACGGGAGTTACATAATCTCATAGTCATAGGAACATGTATAAGTCATGAAGAAAGCAATAGCAACATACTAAACGATCGGGTGCTAAGCTAATGGAATGGGTCATGTCAATCAGATCATTCAACTAATGATGCGATCCTGTTAATCAAATGACAACTCTTTGTCAATGGTTAGGAAACATAACCATCTTTGATTAACGAGCTAGTCAAGTAGAGGCATACTAGTGACACTCTGTTTGTCTATGTATTCACACATGTATTATGTTTCCAGTTAATACAATTCTAGCGTGAATAATAAACCTTTATCATGATATAAGGAATTAAATAATAACTTTATTATTGCCTCTTGGGCATATTTCCTTCAGCAATGAGGATAATCCTCAAGTTACGGACCCAGTCAGTGTAATTGCTACCATCATATTTCAACTTTGCTTTCTCAAGGAACGCATTAAAATTCAACGGAACAATAGCACGGGCCATCTATCTACAATCGACATAAACAAGCAAGATACTATCAGGGACTAAGTTCATGATAAATTTAAGTTCAATTAATAATATTACTTAAGAACTCCCACTTAGATAGACATCCCTCTGATCATCTAAGTGATCACGTGATCCAAATCAACTAAACCATAACCGATCATCACGTGAAATGGATTAGTTTTCAATGGTGAACATCTTTATGTTGATCATATCTACTATATGATTCACGCTCGACCTTTCGGTCTCCGTGTTCCGAGGCCATATCTGTATATGCTTCGCTCGTCAAGTATAACCTGAGTATTCCGCGTGTGCAACTGTTTTGCACCCGTTGTAGATGGACGTAGAGCTTATCACACCCGATCATCACGTGGTGTCTGGGCACGACGAACTTTGGCAATGGTGCATACTCAGGGAGAACACTTATTGATAATTTAGTGAGAGATCATCTTACAATGCTACCGTCAATCAAAGCAAGATAAGATGCGTAAAAGATAAACATCACATGCAATCAATATAAGTGATATGATATGGCCATCATCATCTTGTGCTTGTGATCTCCATCTCCGAAGCACCGTCATGATCACCATCGTCACCGGCGCGACACCTTGATCTCCATCGTAGCATCATTGTCGTCTCGCCAATCTTATGCTTCTACGACTATCGCTGCCGCTTAGTGATAAAGTAAAGCATTATAGGGCGATTGCATTGCATACAATAAAGCGACAACCATATGGCTCCTGCCAGTTGCCGATAACTCAGTTACAAAACATGATCATCTCATACAATAAAATTTAGCATCATGTCTTGACCATATCACATCACAACATGCCCTGCAAAAACAAGTTAGACGTCCTCTACTTTTTTTGTTGCAAGTTTTACGTGGCTGCTACGGGCTTAAGCAAGAACCAATCTTACCTACGCATCAAAACCAGAACGATAGTTTGTCAAGTTGATGTCGTTTTAACCTTCGCAAGGACCGGGCGTAGCCACACTCGGTTCAACTAAAGTTGGAGAAACTGACACCCGTCAGCCACCTGTGTGCAAAGCACGGCGGTAGAACCAGTCTCGCGTAAGCGTACGCGTAATGTCGGTCGGGGCCGCTTCATCCAACAATACCGCCGAACCAAAGTATGACATGCTGGTAGGCAGTATGACTTATATCGCCCACAACTCACTTGTGTTCTACTCGTGCATATAACATCAAACCATAAAACCTAGGCTCGGATGCCACTGTTGGGGAACGTAGTAATTTCAAAAAAATTCCTACGCACACGCAAGATCATGGTGATGCATAGCAACGAGAGGGGAGAGTGTTGTCTACGTACCCTCGTAGGCTGAAGCGGAAGCGTTGACGCAACATAGAGGAAGTAGTCGTACGTCTTCCCGGTCCAACCGATCCAAGCACCGTTACTCCGGCACCTCCGAGTTCTTGACACACGTACAGCTCGATGACGCACCCCGGGCTCCGATCCAGCAAAGCTTCGGGGAGGAGTTCCGTCAGCACGACGGTGTGGTGACGATCTTGATATTCAACCGTCGCAGGGCTTCGCCTAAGCACCGCTACAATATGACCGAGGTGTAATATTGTGGAGGGGGCACCGCACACGGCTAAGGAACAATCACGAAGATCAACTTGTGTTTTCTAGGGTGCCCCCCTGCTCCCGTATATAAAGGAGGGAGGGGGAGGTGCGGCCGGCCCCTTTGGGGTGCGCCTGGAGGAGTCCTACTTCCACCGGGAGTAGGACTCCCCCCCTCTTGCCTTGTTGGAGAAGGAAAGGGGGAAGGGGAAGAGGAAAGGGGGGCGCCCCCCCCCCCCCTTCCTTGTCCTATTCGGACTAGGGGGGAGGGGGCGCGCGGCCTGCCCTGGCCGGCCCTCCTCTTCTCCCTTATGGCCCATGAAGGCCCAATAACCCCCGGGGGGTTCTGGTAACCCCCCGGTACTCCGGTAAAATGCCGATTTCACCCGGAACGATTGCGATGTCCAAATATAGGCTTCCGATATATCAATCTTTATGTCTCGACCATTTCGAGACTCCTCGTCATGTCCGTGATCACATCCGGGACTCCGTACAACCTTCGGTACATCAAAATACATAAACTCATAATGAAACTGTCATCGTAACTTTAAGCGTGCGGACCCTACGGTTCGAGAACAATGTTGACATGACCGAGACACGTCTCCGGTCAATAACCAATAGCAGGACATGGATGCCCATATTGGCTCCTACATATTCTACGAAGATCTTTATCGGTTAGACCGCATAACAACATACGTTGTTCCCTTTGTCATCGGTATGTTACTTGCCCGAGATTCGATCGTCGGTATCCAATACCTAGTTCAATCTCGTCACCAGCAAGTCTCTTTACTCGTTCCATAATACATCATCTCACAACTAACACATTAGTTGCAATGCTTGCAAGGCTTATGTGATGTGCATTACCGAGAGGGCCCAGAGATACCTCTCCGACAATCGGAGTGAAAAATCCTAATCTCAAAATACGCCAACCCAACATGTACCTTTGGAGACACCTGTAGAGCTCCTTTATAATCACCCAGTTACGTTGTGACGTTTGGTAGCACACAAAGTGTTCCTTCGGTAAACGGGAGTTGCATAATCTCATAGTCATAGGAACATGTATAAGTCATGAAGAAAGCAATAGCAACATACTAAACGATTGGGTGCTAAGCTAATGAAATGGGTCATGTCAATCAGATCATTCAACTAATGATGTGATCCCATTAATCAAATGAAAACTCTTTGTCCATGGTTAGGAAACATAACCATCTTTGATTAACGAGCTAGTCAAGTAGAGGCATACTAGTGACACTCTGTTTGTCTATGTATTCACACAAGTATTATGTTTCCGGTTAATACAATTCTAGCATGAATAGTAAACCTTTATCATGATATAAGGAAATAAATAATAACTTTATTATTGCCTCTAGGGCATATTTCCTTCAGTCTCCCACTTGCACTAGAGTCAATAATCTAGATTACACAGTAATGATTCTAACACCCATGGAGCTTTGGTGCTGATCATGTTTTGCTCGTGGAAGAGGCTTAGTCAACGGGTCTGCTACATTCAGCTCCGTATGTATCTTGCAAATCTCTATGTCTCCCACCTGGACTAGATCCCGGATGGAATTGAAGCGTCTCTTGATGTGTTTGGTCCTCTTGTGAAATCTGGATTCCTTTGCCAAGGCAATTTCACCAGTATTGTCACAAAAGATTTTCATTGGACCCGATGCACTAGGTATGACACCTAGATCGGATATGAACTCCTTCTTCCAGACTCCTTCGTTTGCTGCTTCCGAAGTTGCTATGTACTCCGCTTCACATGTAGATCCCGCCACGACGCTTTGTTTAGAACTGCACCAACTGACAGCTCCACCGTTTAATGTAAATAAGTATCCGGTTTGCGATTTAGAATCGTCCGGATCAGTGTCGAAGCTTGCATCAACGTAACCGTTTACGATGAGCTCTTTTTCACCTCCATATACAAGAAACATATCCTTAGTCCTTTTCAGGTATTTCAGGATGTTCTTGACCGCTGTCCAGTGATCCACTCCTGGATTACTTTGGTACCTCCCTACTAAACTTATAGCAAGGCACACATCAGGTCTGGTACACAGCATTGCATACATGATAGAGCCTATGGCTGAAGCATAGGGAACATCTTTCATTTTCTCTCTATCTTTTGCAGTGGTCGGGCATTGAGTCTGACTCAACTTTACACCTTGTAACACAGGCAAGAACCCTTTCTTTGCTTGATCCATTTTGAACTTCTTCAAAATCTTGTCAAGGTATGTGCTTTGTGAAAGTCCAATTAAGCGAATTGATCTATCTCTATAGATCTTTATGCCTAATATGTAAGCAGCTTCACCGAGGTCTTTCATTGAAAAACTCTTATTCAAGTATCCCTTTATGCTGTCCAGAAATTCTATATTATTTCCAATCTGTAATATGTCATCCACATATAATATCAGAAATTCTACAGAGCTCCCACTCACTTTCTTGTAAATACAGGCTTCTCCAAAAGTCTGTATAAAACCAAATGCTTTGATCACACTATCAAAGCGTTTATTCCAACTCCGAGAGGCTTGCACCAGTCCATAAATGGATCGCTGGAGCTTGTACACTTTATTAGCTCCCTTTGGATCGACAAAACCTTCCGGTTGCATCATATATAACTCTTCTTCCAGAAATCCATTCAGGAATGCAGTTTTGACATCCATCTGCCAAATTTCATAATCATAAAATGCGGCAATTGCTAACATGATTCGGACAGACTTAAGCATCGCTACGGGTGAGAAGGTCTCATCATAGTCAACTCCTTGAACTTGTCGAAAACCTTTTGCAACAAGTCGAGCTTTGTAGAAAGTAATATTACCGTCAGCGTCAGTCTTCTTCTTGAAGACCCATTTATTCTCAATTGCTTGCCGATCATCGGGCAAGTCAACCAAAGTCCACACTTTGTTCTCATACATGGATCCCATCTCAGATTTCATGGCTTCAAGCCATTTTGCGGAATCTGGGCTCACCACCGCTTCTTCATAGTTCGTAGGTTCATCATGATCTAGCAGCATGATTTCCAGAACAGGATTACTGTACCACTCTGGCGCGGATCTCACTCTGGTTGATCTACGAGGTTCAGTGGTATCTTGTCCTGAAGTTTCATGATCAGTATCATTAGCTTCCTCACTAATTGGGGTAGGTGTCGCAGAAACAGTTTTCTATGATGTACTACTTTCCAATAAGGGAGTAGGTACAGTTACCTCATCAAGTTCTACTTTCCTCCCACTCACATCTTTCGAGAGAAACTCCTTCTCCAGAAAGTTGCCGAATTTAGCAACAAAAGTCTTGCCTTCGGATCTGTGATAGAAGGTGCATCCAATAGTTTCCTTTGGATATCCTATGAAGACACATTTCTCCGATTTGGGTTCGAGTTTATCAGGTTGAAGCTTTTTCACATAAGCATCGTAGCCCCAAACTTTCAGAAACGACAACTTTGGTTTCTTGCCAAACCATAGTTCATAAGGCGTCGTCTCAACGGATTTTGATGGTGCCCTATTTAACGTGAATGCAGTCGTCTCTAAAGCATAACCCCAAAATGATAGCGGTAAATCAGTAAGAGACATCATAGATCGCACCATATATAGTAAAGTACGATTACGACGTTAGGACACACCATTACGTTGTGGTGTTCCGGGTGGCGTGAGCTGCGAAACTATTCCGCATTGTTTCAAATGTACACCAAACTCGTAACTCAAATATTCTCCTCCACGATCAGATCGTAGAAACTTTATTTTCTTGTTACGATGATTTTCAACTTCACTCTGAAATTCTTTGAACTTTTCAAATGTTTTAGATTTATGTTTCATTAAGTAGATATACCCATATCTGCTTAAGTCATCTGTGAAGGTGAGAAAATAACGATATCCGCCACGAGCCTCAATATTCATTGGACCACATACATCTGTATGTAGGATTTCCAACAAATCTGTTGCTCTCTCCATTGTACCGGAGAACGGTGTTTTAGTCATCTTGCCCATGAGGCACGGTTCGCAAGTACCAAGTGATTCATAATCAAGTGGTTCCAAAAGTCCATCAGTATGGAGTTTCTTCACGCGCTTTACACCGATATGACCTAAACGGCAGTGCCACAAATAAGTTGCACCATCATTATCAACTCTGCATTTTGGCTTCAACATTATGAATATGTGTGTCACTACTATCGAGATTCAATAAAAATAGACCACTCTTCAAGGGTGCATGACCATAAAAGATATTACTCATATAAATAGAACAACCATTATTCTCTGATTTAAATGAATAACCGTCTCGCATCAAACAAGATCCAGATATAATGTTCATGCTCAACGCTGGCACCAAATAACAATTATTTAGGTCTAATACTAATCCCGAAGGTAGATGTAGAGGTAGCATGCCGACCGCGATCACATCGACTTTGGAACCGTTTCCCACGCGCATCGTCACCTTGTCCTTAGCCAATCTTCGCTTAATCCGTAGTCCTTGTTTCGTGTTGCAAATATTAGCAACAGAACCAGTATCAAATACCCAGGTGCTACTGTGAGCATTAGTAAGGTACACATCAATAACATGTATATCACATATACCTTTGTTCACCTTGCCATCCTTCTTATCCGCCAAATACTTGGCGCAGTTCCGCTTCCAGTGACCAGTCTGCTTGCAGTAGAAGCACTTAGTTTCAAGCTTAGGTCCAGACTTGGGTTTCTTCTCTTGAGCAGCAACTTGCTTGCTGTTATTTTTTAAGTTCCCCTTCTTCTTCCCTTTGCCCTTTTTCTTGAAACTAGTGGTCTTGTTGACCATCAACACTTGATGCTCCTTTTTGATTTCTACCTCCGCAGCTTTCAGCATTGCGAAGAGCTCAGGAATAGTCTTATTCATCCCTTGCATATTATAGTTCATCACGAAGCTCTTGTAGCTTGGTGGCAGTGATTGGAGAATTCTCTCAATGACGCAATCATATGGAAGATTAACTCCCATCTGAATCAAGTGATTATTATACCCAGACATTTTGAGTATATGCTCACTGACAGAATTGTTCTCCTCCATCTTGCAGCTATAGAACTTATTGGAGACTTCATATCTCTCAATCCGGGCATTTGCTTGAAATATTAACTTCAACTCCTAGAATATCTCATATGCTCCATGACGTTCAAAACGTCGTTGAAGTCCCGATTCTAAGCCGTAAAGCATGGCACACTGAACTATCGAGTAGTCATCAGCTTTGCTCTGCCAGACGTTCATAATATCTGGTGTTGCTCCTGCAGCAGGCCTGGCACCCAGCGGTGCTTCCAGGACGTAATTCTTCTGTGCAGCAATGAGGATAATCCTCAAGTTACGGACCCAGTCCGTGTAATTGCTACCATCATCTTTCAACTTCGCTTTCTCAAGCAATGCATTAAAATTCAACGGAACAACAGCATGGGCCATCTATCTACAAACAAACATACATGAGTAAGATACTATCAGGTACTAAGTTCATGATAAATTTAAGTTCAATTAGTCAAATTACTTAAAGAACTCCCACTTAGATAGACATCCCTCTAATCCTCTAAGTGATCATGTGATCCAAATCAACTAAACCATGTCTGATCATCACGTGAGATGGAGTAGTTTCATTGGTGAACATCACTATGTTGATCATATCTACTATATGATTCACGCTCGACCTTTCGGTCTCCGTGTTCCGAGGCCATATCTGTATATGCTTGGCTCGTCAAGTATAACCTGAGTTTTTCGCGTGTGCAACTGTTTTGCACCCGTTGTATTTGAACGTAGAGCCTATCACACCCGATCATCACGTGGTGTCTCAGCATGAAGAACTTTCGCAACGGTGCATACTCAGGGAGAACACTTATTGATAATTTAGTGAGAGATCATCTTATAATGCTACCGTCAATCAAAGCAAGATAAGATGCATAAAAGATAAACATCACATGCAATCAATATAAGTGATATGATATGGCCATCATCATCTTGTGCCTGTGATCTCCATCTCCGAAGCACCGTCATGATCACCATCGTCACCGGCGTGACACCTTGATCTCCATCGCAGCATCGTTGTCGTCTCGCCACTTTTATGATTCCACGACTATCGCTACCCCTTAGTGATAAAGTAAAGCATTACAGCGCGATTGCATTGCATAAAATAAAGCGACAACTATATGGCTCCTGCCAGTTGCCGATAACTCGGTTACAAAACATGATCATCTCATACAATAAAATTTAGTATCATGTCTTGACCATATCACATCACAACATGCCCTGCAAAAACAAGTTAGACGTCCTCTACTTTGTTTGTTGCAAGTTTTACGTGGCTGCTACGGGCTTAAGCAAGAACCAATCTTACCTACGCATCAAAACCACAACGATAGTTTGTCAAGTTGATGTCGTTTTAACCTTCGCAAGGACCGGGCGTAGCCACACTCGGTTCAACTAAAGTTGGAGAAACAGTCACCCGCAAGCCACCTATGTGCAAAGCACGTCGGGAGAACCGGTCTCGCGTAAGCGTACGCGTAATGTCGGTCCGGGCCGCTTCATCCAACAATATCGCCGAACCAAAGTATGACATGCTGGTAGGCAGTATGACTTATATCGCCCACAACTCACTTGTGTTCTACTCGTGCACATAACATCAAACCATAAAACCTTGGCTCGGATGCCACTGTTGGGGAACGTAGTAATTTCAAAAAATTCCTACGCACACGCAAGATCATGGTGATGCATAGCAACGAGGGGAGAGTGTGATCTACGTACCCTTGTAGATCGCCAACGGAAGCGTTTGGTTGATGTAGTCGTACGTCTTCACGGCCCGACCGATCAAGCACCGAAACTACGGCACCTCCGAGTTTTAGCACACGTTCAGCTCGATGACGATCCCCGGACTCTGATCCAGCAAAGTGTCGGGGAAGAGTTCCGTCGGCACGACGGCGTGGTGACGATCTTGATGTACTACTGTCGCAGGGCTTCGCTTAAGCACCGCTACAATATTATCGAGGACTATGGTGGTAGGGGGCGCCGCACACGGCTAAGAATAAGATCACGTGGATCAACTTGTGTATCTCTAGGGTTCCCCTGCCTCCGTATATAAAGGATCAAGGGGGGGTGCGGCCGGCCTAGGAGAGGTGCGCCAGGAGGAGTCCTACTCCCTCTGGGAGTAGGATCCCCCCCCCCCAATCCTAGTTGGAATAGGATTCGCGGAGGGGGGAAAAGAGAGAGGGGGGTCGGCCCCCTCTCCTTGTCCTATTCGTACCAAGGGAGGGGAGGGGCGCGCGGCCCATCTTGGGCTGCCCCATTCTCTTTTCCACTAAGGCCCACTAAGGCCCATATAGCTCCCGGGGGTTCCGGTAACCTCCCGGTACTCCGGTAAAATCCCGATTTCACCCGGAACACTTCCGATATCCAAATATAGGCTTCCTAATATATCAATATTTATGTCTCAACCATTTCGAGACTCCTCTTCATGTCCGTGATCACATCCGGGACTCCGAACAACCTTCGGTACATCAAAACGTATAAACTCATAATATAACTGTCATCGAAACCTTAAGCGTGCGGACCCTATGGGTTCGAGAACAATGTAGACATGACCGAGACACGTCTCCGGTCAATAACCAATAGTGGGACCTGGATGCCCATATTGGCTCCTACATATTCTACGAAGATCTTTATCGGTCAGACCGCATAACAACATACGTTGTTCCCTTTGTCATCGGTATGTTAGTTGCCCGAGATTCGATTGTCGGTATCCAATACCTAGTTCAATCTCGTTACCGGCAAGTCTCTTTACTCGTTCCGTAATACATCATCTCGCAACTAACTCATTAGTTGCATTGCTTGCAAGGCTTAAGTGATGTGCATTACCGAGAGGGCCCAGAGATACCTCTCCGACGATCGGAGTGACAAATCCTAATCTCGAAATACGTCAACCCAACATGTACCTTTGGAGACACCTGTAGAGCACCTTTATAATCACCCAGTTACATTGTGATGTTTGGTAGCATACAAAGTGTTCCTCCGGCACACGGGAGTTACATAATCTCATAGTCATAGGAACATGTATAAGTCATGAAGAAAGCAATAGCAACATACTAAATGATCGGGTGCTAAGCTAATGGAATGGGTCATGTCAATCAGATCATTCAACTAATGATGTGATCCTGTTAATCAAATGACAACTCTTTGTCAATGGTTAGGAAACATAACCATCTTTGATTAACGAGCTAGTCAAGTAGAGGCATACTAGTGACACTCTGTTTGTCTATGTATTCACACATGTATTATGTTTCCGGTTAATACAATTCTAGCGTGAATAATAAACCTTTATCATGATATAAGGAATTAAATAATAAATTTATTATTGCCTCTAGGGCATATTTCCTTCAGCAATGAGGATAATCCTCAAGTTACGGACCCAGTCAGTGTAATTGCAACCATCATCTTTCAACTTTGCTTTCTCAAGGAACGCATTAAAATTCAACGGAACAACAGCACGGGCCATCTATCTACAATCGACATAAACAAGCAAGATACTATCAGGGACTAAGTTCATGATAAATTTAAGTTCAATTAATCATATTACTTAAGAACTCCCACTTAGATAGACATCCCTCTAATCATCTAAGTGATCACGTGATCCAAATCAACTAAACCATAACCGATCATCACGTGAAATGGATTAGTTTTCAATGGTGAACATCTTTATGTTGATCATATCTACTATATGATTCATGCTCGACCTTTCGGTCTCCGTGTTCCGAGGCCATATCTGTATATGCTTCGCTCGTCAAGTATAACCTGAGTATTCCGCATGTGCAACTGTTTTGCACCCGTTGTAGATGGACGTAGAGCTTATCACACCCGATCATCACGTGGTGTCTGGGCACGACGAACTTTGGCAATGGTGCATACTCAGGGAGAACACTTCTTGATAATTTAGTGAGAGATCATCTTATAATGCTACCGTCAATCAAAGCAAGATAAGATGCGTAAAAGATAAACATCACATGCAATCAATATAAGTGATATGATATGGCCATCATCATCTTGTGCTTGTGATCTCCATCTCCGAAGCACCGTCATGATCACCATCGTCACCGGCGCGACACCTTGATCTCCATCGTAGCATCATTGTCGTCTCGCCAATCTTATGCTTCTACGACTATCGCTACCGCTTAGTGATAAATTAAAGCATTACAGGGCGATTGCATTGCATACAATAAAGCGACAACCATATGGCTCCTGCCAGTTGCCGATAACTCAGTTACAAAACATGATCATCTCATACAATAAAATTTAGCATCATGTCTTGGCCATATCACATCACAACATGCCCTGCAAAAACAAGTTAGACGTCCTCTACTTTGTTTGTTACAAGTTTTACGTGGCTGCTACGGGCTTAAGCAAGAACCAATCTTACCTACGCATCAAAACCACAACGATAGTTTGTCAAGTTGATGCCGTTTTAACCTTCGCAAGGACCGGGCGTAGCCACACTCGGTTCAACTAAAGTTGGAGAAACTGACACCCGTCAGCCACCTGTGTGCAAAGCACGGCGGTAGAACCAGTCTTGCGTAAGCGTACGCGTAATGTCGGTCGGGGCCGCTTCATCCAACAATACCGCCGAACCAAAGTATGACATGCTGGTAGGCAGTATGACTTATATCGCCCACAACTCACTTGTGTTCTACTCGTGCATATAACATCAAACCATAAAACCTAGGCTCGGATGCCATTGTTGGGGAACGTAGTAATTTCAAAAAAATTCCTACGCACACGCAAGATCATGGTGATGCATAGCAACGAGAGGGGAGAGTGTTGTCTACGTACCCTCGTAGGCTGAAGCGGAAGCGTTGACGCAACATAGAGGAAGTAGTCGTACGTCTTCCCGGTCCAACCGATCCAAGCACCGTTACTCCGGCACCTCCGAGTTCTTGACACACGTACAGCTCGATGACGCACCCCGGGCTCCGATCCAGCAAAGCTTCGGGGAGGAGTTCCGTCAGCACGACGGCGTGGTGACGATTTTGATATTCAACCGTCGCAGGGCTTCGCCTAAGCACCGCTACAATATGACCGAGATGTAATATCGTGGAGGGGGCACCGCACACGGCTAAGGAACGATCACGAAGATCAACTTGTGTTTACTAGGGTGCCCCCTGCCCCCGTATATAAAGGAGGGAGGGGGAGGTGCGGCCGGCCCCTTTGGGGTGCGCCTGGAGGAGTCCTACTCCCACCGGGAGTAGGACTCCCCCCCTCTTGCCTTGTTGGAGAAGGAAAGGGGGAAGGGGAAGAGGAAAGGGGGGCGCCCCCCCCCCTTCCTTGTCCTATTCGGACTAGGGGGGAGGGGGCGTGCGGCCTGCCTTGGCCGGCCCTCCTCTTCTCCCTTATGGCCCATGAAGGCTCAATAACCCCCGGGGGGTTCCGGTAACCCCCCGGTACTCCGGTAAAATGCCGATTTCACCCGGAACGATTCCGATGTCCAAATATAGGCTTCCGATATATCAATCTTTATGTCTCGACCATTTCGAGACTCCTCGTCATGTCCGTGATCACATCCGGGACTCCGAACAACCTTCGGTACATCAAAATACATAAACTCATAATGAAACTGTCATCGTAACTTTAAGCGTGCGGACCCTACGGTTCGAGAACAATGTAGACATGACCGAGACACGTCTCCGGTCAATAACCAATAGCAGGACATGGATGCCCATATTGGCTCCTACATATTCTACGAAGATCTTTATCGGTCAGACCGCATAACAACATATGTTGTTCCCTTTGTCATCGGTATGTTACTTGCCCGAGATTCGATCGTCGGTATCCAATACCTAGTTCAATCTCGTCACCGGCAAGTCTCTTTACTCGTTCCGTAATACATCATCTCACAACTAACACATTAGTTGCAATGCTTGCAAGGCTTATGTGATGTGCATTACCGAGAGGGCCCAGAGATACCTCTCCGACAATCGGAGTGACAAATCCTAATCTCGAAATACGCCAACCCAACATGTACCTTTGGAGACACCTGTAGAGCTCCTTTATAATCACCCAGTTACGTTGTGACGTTTGGTAGCACACAAAGTGTTCCTCCGGTAAACGGGAGTTGCATAATCTCATAGTCATAGGAACATGTATAAGTCATGAAGAAAGCAATAGCAACATACTAAACGATCGGGTGCTAAGCTAATGAAATGGGTCATGTCAATCAGATCATTCAACTAATGATGTGATCCCGTTAATCAAATAACAACTCATTGTTTATGGTTAGGAAACATAACCATCTTTGATTAACGAGCTAGTCAAGTAGAGGCATACTAGTGACACTCTGTTTGTCTATGTATTCACACATGTATTACGTTTCTGGTTAATACAATTCTAGCATGAATAATAAACATTTATCATGATATAAGGAAATAAATAATAACTTTATTATTGCCTCTAGGGCATATTTGTTGTTGCTGCTGCTGCTGTTGCTGCTGCTGTTGTTTTGGTGTTGTTGTTGCTGTTGTTGTTGTTGTTGTTGTTGTTGTTGTTGTTGTTGTTGTTGTTGTTGAGAGGTTCTTACAACCCTTGTACACCAGCTACTTTTTTTATTGGGTGGTGGACAAAACTTTGGCCAGCTGATGTTTGTAACCAGTTAATTTGTTGGGTATTTTACATAGCATTTTTCTATTAATATATGTTCTTGGTGCAATTTCGGAAACCAAGCTCAAATAATCTTAAATGAGTGCAAGTTGGGAAAATATGAAGGAGAACCTAGGTACCAGCGCGCCCTATATGGAAAAAAATTAGTAATTCAAAAAAGTTTAAAAAATTCCGAATCTTTTTTGGTATCAAACATGATCAAATATTGTCGTCATACAAAAAGATTGGTCAGAAAATGACAGTCGTTGTAGCAAAAAACGCTATATATAAGTACTATACACGCTATATTGTCGTCATAAACTTGTCTTTTTTGCCCTGAAGTCAATATGAACCCTTTGTTGTCCAAACTGTTTATATGAGTACAATACCTGATCATGTTTGTTTCCAAAAAAGATTTGGAATTTTCTGATTTTTTTTTATTACTAATTTTTTTGGCACATATAGGGTGCGCGGGTACCCGAGAGCACCAAGTTCCCGTCCGTGCAAGTTGGTACTACTTTGTAGTTAGACTTTCCATTCCAGCCACCTTATAGTCTTATTCTTTATTGTCATTGTCATGCTGCAGTAAGACACATAGAATAAAAGGTTCAGTCATCACGACTGATAGTACATTCAGTTGTTGAGGATCTCGCATGTTGTCCCATTAAACACGATATACCTGTATATGTTGTCTTCCTTTCTTCAAACGTTAATGATTCTTAAATGAACTACTAGGTTAGCTATGAATGGGCTTTTTAGTTGGTCATGTACATATGGCTAGGCGGATTAGCATGTGATTTCAGCTTTAGATAGGAGTTGTTTTGTTGCCACAGAAGCTACACGGTGAAATATACATTTTACTCACATTGGATGCTATTTGTAGTACTTCAAGCAAGTTGTCAGTTTGTAGTTTTCCGGAAATGATTTCATCTTTCACAAAAGGACATAAAAGTACAAAAAACTTACTAGGATTTATGTTCTGGTTCATATCCACATACTGACTCAGCAACTATATAGAGTACAAAAGTAAGCAGGTTTATCTTGCTTTCGGTAAATGAAAGCTAGCCTTACGGTGAACCGTTTCACCTGTGGAGGACGCAAACATACATGATTTCACGTTTTGTACAAGGCACATTTCTATCCATTGGCACTACTAAAGCTCCTGATGACATACATACATCTTGCTGTTTTGGAAACTGCTTCTTGGGAATAATGTTGGATGTTTCCTGAGATGGTTTACTGTATTAATGCCTTGAAATCATTAGGCCAGTAATAAGGTTGCATTTCATCACACTGAGGTAACATTCTAATTTGTGCTATCACAGGTTCAGAAGGTCGGTGAAACTTGAAGGATCACGGGATCAACACCTCTTGGTGCAAACAACATTTCACTTATGATATTTGTTTTCTGTTGAAACTGCAAAATTTCATTCCAGGGCTAAATGCCTAAATGTTGATATCTGCATGCTTGTAAATTTACACCATGAATCATATTTATGCTGCTACTTTTCTCCCATAATTTGTATCTCTTTCGCCCGTGATATTTATGCTCTATCTTATTGTTATGTTTGCATCTGCCATTGCTTTCATAGTCTGTATTTTGGCTCTATCTGAAGCATATCATTGCTTGCATGCACCTGTACGACATATATCGCATAAAACTAATCGGAAGAGGCGCATTCTCACCTGGCACCGCCCATCTACCTCTCAAGAGGCACGCAATGGCGGGCCCCAACCACTAATAATTATTATTGAGCGCGAGATTTTTGTGCGGCCATTGGAGATGCTCTTAACCGATCGATGGAGGGAGCGCCGCCAGGCGAGATGCCCACGCAAGAAACGAAGCGTGCACAGTGCACGGCGGCGAGGCCGCGTCTGTTGTTCTCTGCGCTCCCCGACGATCTCCTCCTCATCGTCTACCGGTTTCTGGCGGAGTCCCCGAGCAGCCGCTCGCGCTTCGCCGCCGTCTGCAGGTCCTGGCGCGCCGCAGTCGCCGCGGGGCAGCGGGTGCCTACCATGGCTGCTGGTCTCGCCGTGCGACGCTGCAGACAGGACGTGGCGCGCGCACTGCCCCGAGGACGGCGCTGCGATGCGCGTCCAGCATCGATGCGGGGACGTCGGGACGTGCCTCGTCGGTGGCTACGACGGAGGCTGGGTCGTCTTCTCCCAGCACCAGCAGCCGTCGCTCAGGATCGTCAACGTCTTCACCAGCGCCGAGGTGGCGCTCTCTGAGAAACAGAAGAGGATCGCCTGCCCGTACCATGGGCGTGGTGATGCCTACGGTCCGGTCGTTTTGAAAATCGTCTTCTCCCAGACGCCCACCTCCGGCGGCTGCATCATGGCCGCCATGACCGGTAACTGCGGAATCGCGGTTTGTAGGGTTGATTGCCCACGTGGCGTGTGGACCATATATGGATGTCATATGTTGGGATTCATGGACATTGCCTTTTGTAATGGTGAGCTCGCATTCAACCGGGTTGCGATAAACTCATCAAATTTGTGATCCGTGTGAAGAAGGATGTCGCTCCGGTGGTCACCGAAAATTACCGGATAAACATTCTTAGAGTAGACCGTCCATCACCGTGGAGCACTTGCAATGAGTACGCATGTTACATCGTGGATCTACATTGAAAATGTACGATTGTGATGATTAACCGGCGGTGCTTTTCCCCCAGGCCTTTCTTCGGGATGTTTGAGCTCATCGACGCTACCACTTGGTCTGAGGTGACCAGCTTGGGCGACCATGCCTTATTCTTGGGACAGAAATTTTCCAAGGTGGTGCACATGCCAGCAGATAGGCTTGGCGACATAGAGAGAAATCACATCTACTACTGCAACCGCCGCTACCTACGTCTAAGCAATACAGTCAATGGTGATGAGGTATTCTTGACGATCTCACAAAGCGATGGCGACCTTAAGTATCACAAGGAACACTACAAGAAGAGCATTGCCGACAATCTCACGATCAGATCGGTAGGTTACTTCATGGAAGATTGTCGATATGATAGCATGTGGCTTCTTCCTCCTGATATCTAGCTGGCTGGTTATAAGGATGTGTATACATGCTTACTTGTATTTTTTAGGGTATTCAAAAATTAAGGTTCGGGACTTCCAAAAGAAAAGGCTTAGTATTTTAGAAGAAACATTCATGTAAAATAAAATAAAAACAACTAAAAGAAAAACACAAAATTAAGGTTCGGGACTTCCAAAAGAAAAGGCTTGGTATTTTGGAAGAAACATTCGTGTAAAATAAAATAAAAACAACTAAAAGAAAAACACACATTATAAAGTGAGGAAAAGGAACAACAAAAAAATGAAAACAAAGAATAAACCTAATATAATAAAAAGTTCAAAAGAAAATTTAAAGTAAAAAATAGAGGGAAAGGCCAAGATAATAAATAGAGAAGTATACTCTCAACAATTATATATATATATATATATATATATATATATATATATATATATATATATATATATATAGTGTTACTATTCATCACCCAGGGTGCAGAATAAGTTATTCTTCACCCGAGGTAATCTTTCGATCATTTCATAATTGAATTACGTTTCAAATTCAAATAGTTACATTCCTATTGATTCACTACGTAAAATTTGACATAAAAAAATAAAAATAAATGTCATAAGGCAAGAAAATTTGCAGTTTATGTGTATTTTAGACTATGTTTTTACGTTTGTAATTTTACATAACATAAAATATTTTTTACGGCAATTATATATTTTTTTACGGTTCCATTTTGCGTCGAAATAAGACAAAACTTATGGAACGTAAAATTACGATGCATTGATGGTAAAATAGAGGGGGATGAAGAATAACTATTCCTCACCCAGGGTGACGAATAGTCAATCCCTATATATATATATATATATATATATATATATATATATATATATATATATATATTCCTGTGTACGAGCTCCCAAGGTGCATAAGTACTTGAATACTAATTTTGATTCAATAGAGTACATCGCAAGGTCAAATTATTTCTTAGATGGGCTGATCATGAGGTGATTACCTCTCCGTGTACATTAAGTGTTAGGTGGGACTCATCGTATCGACCGATTCTGGTGATTTTCAATATAAAAGGTGAGCAATCCCCGAAAACTCGCCCTTGGTCATTGCGGCGGAGATAGGGTATCAATGGCGGCCTCCAATGGCGACAGGAGCTTCATGGCGTGGATAAGGAGCAGGATGGACTGCCTCTGCGACCGCGGGGCAGACGACAAAAGCATCCATAGCAAGGCACAGCTGCTGGCAGAAATCCAAGGCTGGCGGACCTACCTGGAGGAATCGTCGAGAAGCTTGGCCTTTGGAGCACCCGTCGAAAGAGCTTTGCCCTTCACGCCTCGGGCTTCTCGAGGAGAAGACGGGCGGCTGACGGATGGTTGTGGACTTGAACGTCGATCAGACCGTGAAGGACATCACAACGGGAGAGGAGGCAGAGCAGATTGGCCCGAACGATGATGGTGTCGAGGAGTATCAACAACCCGGCCTTCCAGCTGTCGGTGGGTCCTTCAAATATGCCCATTTTGAGGAATGCCGCGGCGGTGGCAGCTGCCATTGGTGGCCGAGTGACCCCTTTTCACATCGAGACGTTCCACCTCAAATCCATGGTGGCGGACATGTCAGGGGTGCCAATGCCAAAGCTCAAGATGCAGGCGGAGACCGAGAACGAGGTGTTCCTCCTACAAGCGTCGTCGAGCTGCGCTGCGCGGCAGTCCGTGTTGAAATATATTGCCCGTCTTCCTTCATATGTTCGGACTTTTGGATGAGTTGGCTCAAGCATGAATTTAATATGGTATTAGAGTCAAAAGGTTTTGAGTTCAAAACCCTGCCAATGCAGTATTAAAATAAAAAGATCATGCGGCCTACATCGATCCCACGCCTAAGGCCTAAATAAGCCTAGACGTGAGAGGGAGTGTTGAAATATATTGCCCGCCTCCCTCCATCAGTTTGGACTTTTGAATGAGTTGGCTGAAGCATGAATGTCCTCGAGATGCAAACCAGAAAAAGGACCTTCCTGTTGTGACATGTCTGGCACCGCGTCTGGCACCGCCATCATAGTCAGGGAGAATGGCGTGCTCGAGCTCTCGCGTCGCGTCATGGTGGTGTCGGCAGGGGATTCCTTGGTGATTACGGTTGGGACATGGGATGGTGACGGTGCTGACTTGCACATAAAGTCATCCTTCGCCTTCACGCCTCTTCTCTATGGTGAAGGGCGCGCGGTCGTTCCCTATGCTGGTTACACGATGCAGATTAAGGTTGTCTAGTCAGCTCGCCATCATAGTCAGGGAGAATGGCGTGCTCGAGCTCTCGTGTCGCATCATGGTGGTGTCGGCAGGGGATTCCTTGGTGATTACGGTTGGGACATGGGATGGTGACGGTGCTGACTTGCACATAAAGTCATCCTTCGCCTTCACGCCTCTTCTCTACGGTGAAGGGCGCGCGATCGTTCCCTATGCTGGTTACACGATGCATATTAAGATTGTCTAGTCAGCTTTATTCGATCCAAATGTTGACGGATGACCTTAGTCTCTGCATATCTTCATGGGTTTAGTTGTCACAATGATTTTGCTGGTGTCCGATGTTTTGCTCAAAGGGTTCTCGCTAGGGTTCATGTGTGATGTTTTGTTCCTTATGTTGATGGCTTGCAGTTTTGGCACGTTGCTAGTGTTTGAGGAGCCGCCTTTGCAATCGCAGGGTTTCATGCTTTGGGAGTAGTCTGCATATGGTCGTGTCTGTAATGATTTTCGCCTATCTTTTCGTTAATTAACTGGACAACTCTCTTGTGCTTAATTAATTAAGAAAGCAAGTCATTGGACTTTGTTTAGAAAAAAGAATTATGACAATGTCATATTTACGTTTTTGAACCGCAGTCATTCTTTTGTAATGTTGGACTAAGTGATACTAAATTTATATAATGTGCATTGATCAGCACAATCGCCTGACTGTAAGGTAGAAAAGTTGTGCAAACTATTCGCCATTGCAAACCCATATTCTAGTCCTTTTAACCTTTTCCTAATTTCTATCAAATGTGAAATGATGCATACTGTAGATGTTAGTAATGCCATGCAGTTGTGCACTTGAAACAATTCATCCAATAATATAACCATTTGTGACTACACAAAAAAGGACAAATACTCAGATGAACAGTGCCAAGTTAAATAACATGCAGTGTGTTTTTTTGTACAGTTCACATTATTTTATACTGAGTATTTTTGTTATGACTTTTATAATATGCAAATTATATAGTACTCCACTTGCATCCATTAAATTGTGAACAATATTCAAAACTCGAAAAACAAAAATAGAGATCATGGGGAGCATGGGCAACTTGTTGCCAAAATTTCACCTCAAAAAAGAAAAGAAAAATTGCCAAAATTACTTTCCGTGAAGCATATATATAGTCTTCACATGATGCTCAAGACTGAAACTGCAGATTAATAGATGCTGTCACCTCATGATGCTCACCAATACCAATTGGGGTTAGTTACATCAGCTAAGGTGGTTAGTGCGGCAAACCAGCAAGGCAGCGCTTGCTAACACAGCATCAAGAATCATCCAATTATATGCACATATATATAATGATATTTACTATAGCGCTCATCTCACATGAACCCTAGCTGGGTGAGATCGTCGTCCGGGATCTCCAGGCCTCCGGAGAAATCAAAGTCTTGCAGCGAGTCGTCCAGGCCGTCCGTGAACCAGGCACTAATGTCGTTGCCCTCCGGCACGTCCAGGATGTCCACCATGGGGTCCATCGGTGGCAGGTTCATGGGGGCGTCCAGGGACTCCGGAGCAACGTTGGCCGCGCTGTTCCTTGGTTGCTGGGTAGGTCTTGTGCTCAGAGGGTTGTTCCACTCGTTGGATTCTCGCGGCGACGGTGATGGGAAGCTGGAGTTGGATGGCTCTGTGACTCTGCCAAGGACGTTTCCAGATGTCGATAGCTGCGCTAGCTTCTGCTTTGGCTTCATCTTGGTCTTGCGCTCGTTCCGGCCGCTGCCAGACGAGTTCCGGCCGCTGCCTGATTTCGAGCTGGAGTTCTTGGCAGACCCATCTCTGCTCTGGTCCCTTTCTCTCTCGCCCTTTTTCAATTTTGTGCTACCTGCAAAAGGATCAGCAGAAGTTGGGATAGCTCATGAAAAAGGATTTCTTACAAAATCATCATGCCAAAAGTTAAGTAAAATTTGTTCAAGGGTGCTAGAAATACCTTGGCTCAATGGGCTTCTGTCAAGCTTTAGGGCCTTTGGCCTATCTGCAGATCCTGGAGGGACACCTGGAGCATAAGAAGGCAGGTTAATTATATGGAAGTTCTTACAACTATAGTGTCAAATAAATAGGCGGGTTTGTGTGGCTTATTTCGATATCCACAATTGCATGTGCATTACCATCAACTGGGTCACTCTTTGGCAAAGGCGCGGACAGCACACTCCAAAGGAAAGGCTCCCTGAAGCAGCTTTTCTCTGTTTCCTCAAATTTCTGGCACCGGGCAAGTGTTCGCTTTGCAAAAGCCAATGCAAGCTGTTTTGCAGCCTTACTGGCTGCTTTACTGAGACCGCCCTTGTGACTAGAACTACCTCGACCACCCTGTGAAAAAGATCGAGGTTAAGGTTACTACTTGTAGTGGTTTCTGAAGTGGTAAACAAAAAAACCATACATAGAAAGAAACATGCAACACTGGAAACCAACCAATAAAATATTTCCTAGTTATACAGAATGGACTAATAGCGAGTGTCAGGCCAAACATTGCTATCAACAAGACTACACTATGAAGGTGCCAGGCCAACATTCATCACATCACCCGCCTCAGTTGTCCAGCAATAAGTTAAGACACAAAACCTATGGGAAGCAGAATGCCCTAATCGTCCAATTCCTTAAAAAAATTAATGCTAACAAAAAGTAGGTGGTAATACAACTAATAGAGTATTCAGGTACCAGCAATTTTTTGTATGCCCTCTCTACTAATTTGTTCATTGCGTGTTGCTCCAGGCTCCTGCAAACAAAATTTTGGAATTACACACCGCAATAGTTTCTACTCAGTTACATTAATAAAAAAATAGACATGGGTAGAACCATTAATACCTTTCCTCCATGTTTTTAGTATTTCGAATTGCTTTTTCTAGCTTATTTAATTGGCATTTCTTCTGATTCACCTGAAACAAGTCGAGAAGCATACATATTAATTAGAAAAGCATATCCTTTCCTACAAAAATGTGCAAGTTGCACAAGTACTAAGAAATATGTCAAACTGAATGTTGTCAAAAGAACACGTGCATGGAGGTATTTTTGCATTAAAATGCTTTTTTAATGTTTTTATTTTTTAATGCATAGAACTGCTGTAAATCCAATGACAAAAGGAAATCATCAACACGTGAAAAATGAGGATAAGGCTGCTAGAATTAGTTGAAGTGTGGTGCATAATCTCATTTGGTTTAAAGCTCCCTATGTGGGACCGTTTCAAATTGACTCAAACTATTCCAAGTTATGCAATATTGCCATGTTCAAACAGCCCAAAAAAGTGACTTTCTCACCGAACCACTTATCTATTGAAATCTGCTAAGTGGGTGAGACCTGCTATTTCACTAGTTTCAGGTACTATCAATTTGTCACATGAGACCCAACATATCAAGCAATTCTACCATAATATTCTCATTAGTCTCACTACTTAAGCTTGAAGCCTCGAATGCAAGTTCTAGAACTACTAATACCAATGCTAGTTTAGTTACTCCCTCCGTCCCAAAATTCTTGTCTTAGATTTGTCTAAATACGGATGTATCAAGTCACGTTTTAGTATTAGATACATCCGTATCTAGACAAATTTAAGACAAGAATTTTGGGACGGAGGGAGTATGCTCTAAGCTTTCACAGTAACTTCATGTGAACTCTAGAGAAGATGAAATGATGACTTGATAACTTTAATTATCCAAATGATCTGTTGAGTTTAACCAAAATTGAATGCTGAATATACCCACCTGATCAAAGAGTCTTTTCTGCAGCTCCAAAATAACTTTATTAATATCCTCATCCTCTCCCTCGTCCAGCTCTGGCTGCAGTCAGAAAAAATATCGCCGCGGCCATGATTTGAGTTAATAAGGAGACATATGGAATAACACACAATTACTGAAAACAATGAGGTGACGATCTATGATGCATCTGTTTTCTCAAGGATCATCAAAATATGTTTGCAGTTGGTTCACCCTAAATGAACATACGATGCAAAATGAGGGTCAACACTCTCACGACAGATCAACACCCACTGAAGCACACCCCCTCAAGGTTTCGAATTCACAGCCTGCTTTCAGCCCTGATCACGGCATACTTCCAAAATTTGTCTGATCTAGTTGAAGTAATTGGCTTATATCATGTAAATGATGTACTGATAATCTCTTGTCAGTTCCCAAGAAATTAAAAAGAAACAAAAAAATGGAATCAAGTAAGAAAGGATTGCAATTTCCTTTAGCAAGCATGACAAATCCTTGCCATGTTCGGTTTTTTGCCAGGAATTGCCATGCTTGCTAAAAGATATTGCCATCCTCGCGACAACATAATTTGCCATCCTGACGTCAGATTTTTAGCATTTCCATATAAAATTGTAGCTAACTACTCCCTCCATTCCATATTAGTTGTCGCTGAAACAGATGTATCTAGACGTATTTCAATGCTAGATACATCCGTTTGAGCAACAAACTAATATGGAACAGAGGGAGTACATGACAAAGAAATAACCTTCAAATAGACAACTTATCATGAATCGGGCAGTTAGAAACCATACCATCTCTGGAAAAATGTCAATACTGTGCAACTCGACCAAAGTCCTATCGTGCAAAGACATCTGCGCATACTGATATCCATATAATGGTAAAGATAAATCTTTTCCGGGAGTTTGATACTGCTGTGTAATCTGCGGTACTGATCCATGCAAAGAGCCGTTTTCTGGGTACCCCATAACATTTATCCCATCTGATAGATTCTCACTGCAAACTGAACTTTGACTATATGAGCCCCTCAAATTACTGGAAACTGCGAAACCATTGGACATGCTGTTATATGCTGGGTTACTGTTTGAATGCTTGAAATCAGGAGACATTCCAAAACTGGATTCTAGCCCCGTAGCTTCAAATTCAACTGAGGCAGCACGAGGAAGGTAGTCATTTGAGAATTCCAGAAGTATATCTCCTTGGACACCATTGGACTCGGGAAAGTCATCAACATCTTCTACAATCAAGGCAGAGAGCAGTCTACTTGTCAGGGGAGCCATTTCACCAAATATTCCTTGCCCCTGTGCCTTTTGAGATGTGCTGTTATGATTCTCGCCATTATTATAAGACAAAATGTCAACAGATTCCCTTGGTCCAACACCATTTGCTTCCCCTTGATCCAGCAACAAAGAAGAATTGGATGGAGGCAGAACCTGGGAGGAATGCTCAACCTACAGATGAAAATAATATATAAAACATGGGTATCAAATTCAGATCTTTGCAGTACAGGGTAGACAAATAAAGGAATACAGAAGTTGAGGATTTTACTGGAAACATCTTGCACGATAAGAGTAGGGAGTAGACATATAAAGGAATACAAAAGTTGAGGATTTATTGAAAACATCTTCCATGATAAGAGTAGAGGAGTGGCAGAAGGTAAAGTACCATTGATGGTGGCCCATTGTAGTTAGCTGATGCATTTAACTTATCTTCATCGTGCTTATTAGACATGCCCATCTCAAGTTCTTCCAAGAATATTATCTGACCAGAGACTCCGGTAAGTGATGATTCATCCCAACAAGGCAACAGGTCCATTATACCAACTTGTAAGGAAAATAAAATCGAACCTGGTTTTTCAAGAAGGATAAATCTTCAGAGCTGATGAAAGTAAGCATGGGTTCTATTTTCTTCCAAAAAGGGCCAGCATATGCACCAACTGCAGAAAAGGATAAAGAATTCATCAACCATGAGACATGAAATTGCAGCTCTTTGCATGGCAAATAGATAACTACGATGTGTGCAATTGCACACCTATTGCACCACGGGCAGCATTTGCGGCAGCTAGAAGTTCTTCTCGGTCATCTTCAGATTCACCTACAACAAACAGCTTAGCATCAGGATCAACTTTCAGAGAAAGAAACCAAAGATCTTCAATGGTAAATTAAAATGTCTATCAGCAAACCTGTAGTATCCATTGACCCACAATTCAGAATTTCTGGGTGACGAGATGATGCTTTGCGGTCCGAGCCTTTCTTTGTTGGAGGACGGCCTAACTTACTGCACCAAATTAAAGAAGACCATAAGTTTCAGATACAAAATACAATACATGTGTTCGCTAGAATTCAGTCATTAAGCACCTTTCATTCTTTTCAGATGCAGGTCTTACGCTCTTTACCAACTTCCTCGTTTCAGTGCTGTCCAACTTCTCTTTTGGTATGGATGAACACCCTTTAACATGCATAGTGCCTCTTCCACTCCTCCCTTGACGACGAATACTACCATCTTCAAGTTCTTCTTTCAACGGAATCCTGCTTTTCTTGGACGAGAAAATTAAGTCTGATGCCATATGAGCTGAATTTGCCCCCTCATTCTCAAAGTCGCCACTGTTTGTGACTTTTTCCTTATTCCTGTGTTCAGTAGCAACAGACCCTTCACTTTCTGATAGACCAGCTGGAGATGTAACATTATCCATTCTAGATGCAGCTTGTGAATTATTGCTAGCTGCACCCCTTGGAAGTGAAAGGCCAGGCGTTTCTAAAGCTGGCCTAACAGCAACATCAACTGGTGATCCTTCAGATACGGGTTCATCAAAATTTGACACCGGTGATACAACATTTGCTCTTCTTGTCCGTGACATTTTCTGTGGACGTTGACCCACCCAAGCAACAGGAGGTGAAGAGGCAGTTGCAGCCATGGGACGCTTGCGATTTGTGGTGCTTGCCAATGGTGAGGCTTTATTTGTGCACGGTGCTTCTTCCCATTCATCAATTCCTCCAGCTGAGCGTAGCAAAGTAGATGATGAGTGGATACCGACAAGCGAACTGGTTCTTGGTGCTCTGGTTGCTTTACCCTTGGTCACAGGACTTAAGGTTCCTGGTTGCATATCCTCGGAAATATGTGCCCTGGAATCACGATGGATACAAAACATCAGAAGAATGAAGAAGCACATAACTAATCATATTTTGCAAAAAAAAATTTGAAAGTTCGAAACTACATGAACTACAGCAGCACAAAGAGGTTTCAACCATTCAAATCAGTCTGATCATGTTATAGAATGTGTTTGCTACAATATTGACATCAAGCTATCAATGCTTACTTGTTTCCTTTCACCAAAACCCGTTCTTTGTCTAGTCCACCATGGCGCTCTCGTCTTTCATTTGGAAGAGGGGTGGAATCCATCTCTGTCTTCAGAAGATACCGTGAGCCAGAACTACTCAGTTGAGAGCTTCCATCCATCTTGCTACCTCCAGATGCTCCAGCAGAAGCTCCATGTCTGTCATACAACAATTAAAAGGAGGGATAAGATAAGTGCCCCTGAATGCGGAGATGACTCACCATGGTCATGAACCTGAAGACAATAATCTGAGGTTGGACCTCTGAAGCTATAGCATTCTTAACCTCATAATGCATCTCCATAATGATCCATTTGAAGCTTATGTGGAAAAACTATAAATACATAACAAAGCTGATGACAGTGCACGAAGATTACCTAAATGGAATAGCATCACTAGATCGTCCACGTACTTCACTGTTTGATCTATGTTGAACTGATGGTTTAACATCTCGGTCTACATCACTGCCTCTATTGAGCATAGTTCCAACAGAACGCTTACGTTTCATCTTTTTCTCCCATCCTTCACCACCAGGAGCTAGGCCTCGTAATTTGTCTTCAGAAAACCCTGATGTGGCATTGGCAATTCTAACGGAGCTTTTGTCCTTCTCCAAAGATGGATTTTTCTCAGTATCAACCAAAGGACCTCCTTGCCTTGTAGAAACACTAACACGCCCTTCCAACTGAAATATGCGGCCAAAGAGTCAAAACAAAAGCAAATGGTAGCCTTTGAAGACATAATAAGGATGAACGCACTCATAGTCAAAAAAAAGTAAAAATGCACTATTGTGTAACAATTGAACAGGCCACAAAAAAAAATAAGTGTGGGGACTTTAACTCAACCACTGAGCAACAAAAGGGAATTCGGTAGAGAGACATGGTATTAAAGTGTTGCTCAATCTTGATACATCTCTACCTAGGGGAACTGGTCCACTCAAAGATTAATCGACCTAACGGTTCTGTCTCCACAATGTTTTAATTCAGTCATGAAATTCGATACACTGAAGGAATAGTTGGGCCTAAGCGTATAGTTATCAGCATCATAGAAGTATACAAAGATTTGTCATTTAAGATGAAATCACTTCCATGACCTGTTGTCCCATGTGATTTGCGCACGCACACTGACATGCCATGCCAACCACCAGTTCACACAAATTTATCTGTTTAGAAGAGGAATAACGGAACCTCTAATATGTCATAACGCATAACCCAAAGTACCAACTCAAACTAACTACAACCGTGGAAGCAATGGCATACAAGCGAAATGGAGTTGCTGACTGAAAGCATCGGTGAAGTAGCAGAAGTACAAACCCGTGCATCTGCCGTCAGCGACGACCGGACACGCTTGCTCATGGTCGAGCTCTTAGCCCTCTCCTCGAGCCTCTGGGCGGGGTTATCCCCGCTGTTCTGAGCCCCGATCCTGAGAGAGCCGCCGACGTTCCCCGACGACCTATCCACCGACGCGCCGTCGCTCCTCTGCCGGCGCCGCGTGACAACGTTCTTGTACTTGTCCAGCTTCTGGATGGACTCCTGCAGTGACTTCACCCTGTCCCTGCAACCCCATTCCATTTCAGGCCCCGTGAGCCACCACCGGAGCAGCAATGCACGCGAGAAAGAAACACGGCGAAAAGATACGAGGAGCAACGTGTACTTGGCCCTGGCCGACGACTCCACGACGCCGCCCCGGATCCGCCGGAGCTCCTCGGCGGCCGCGGGGGGGAGCGGCTTGCCCTGCGCCAGCGCGGCGAGCGGCTGCTCCGCCGAGTCGGCCAAAGCCCGCCGCAGCTCCGCGGAGCGCGAGTGCCGGTGCTCGCCGACGGGGAACTGATCCAGCGAGATGTACTGCGCGAGCGACGGCGGCTCCGTCGCGGCCCCCGGCGCCCCCCTCGCGGGGAAGCCCCCCGCGGCGGCGTCGGGCCTCGACCCTCCTCCTCCTCCCGACATCGTCAGCCCCCTCCGAAGCTACACTGCATCAAGGTCAAGAACGAATCCCGCCGACCGGCCGGACGAGGGCGGCCAATCCGGCCGTCGAGCGGCCGGGATCGGCCGGATTGGGGATCGAGGGGCCCGCGGATTGGGGGAATTCGGGGCGGGCCGGGGGGCAAAACCCTAGAACCGGAGGTCGCCGGCGGCGAGGGGGAGCGCGTGGGGGAATTCGGCCGGGTTGCGGGTACAGATGGGAGAGAAAGATCGGTCCTTTTTAGGCACGAGGGCAAAATTCTGACACTCTTGGACCCGGGGTCAATTTGGTCAATAATAATTTCTTCTCTCTTTGTAGTACAATTTTTTTCATGGGTACTGTACTACAACCTCAGGCTTTCTATACAACAAAACTTTTTTTTCAAGTGTAGTACTGTGCTCACTTTGTTCGATTTATTAGGCCTCAAAGACAAAATGTGATATCAAGACGTAACTAATTTAGTTGGAAACAAAGTGCACGTGCTCAACCATGTCGCTACTTAATAACCACGCTCTTTCGCGAAAATCATGGGTCGCGCTCTCTCTCGGGGAAATTGACCACCCATGTCGCTACGTAAATTCGTTGGAGTTACTGCTAGTGGAGGATAAGGTGGATAGTTGGAGGCGAAATTGAACATAAAGATGTCGTGTGGGGTAACTATTCAAGTCAGTGGCGGAGCATGAACCAAATATAAGGAGGGGCCAACGAGTGTACTATGACCTAAAAAAGGCTAGGGTGATCAGACATGCCGGAGGATTAGTAGAGCGATTAGTATAAATATAAGCATACTGTGTAAATTTTTCTCTAGCAAGGGATGGCCAAGGCCCGGTATTGTCCCCACTACGCTCCGCCATTGATTCAAGTGGATCGAGGATTCAAGGCAAATAACACGAAGAGGGGTCGAGGCAAATCACTACACATAATAAGCACGAGTTTAGATCAAAATGGGTGCAAGCACATATTTATTGCTTATTAATTTCGTTCGACAGCCGCACGTCTCTCTCACCCGCATTCCGCAACTTAACTTTGCTGGAGCTACCTGTAGAGGGGACCAGCGGAGAGTGTGGTCGAAAATGGAAAATCGACACGCATCGGTAACCGTCCAGAAGGATAGTGTGCGGAATGGGAGGATGGAGAGAAATCATTGCGCTTAATAACCGCTGCCTTACAAAAGTTTGTACCATGCAAAAGAAAATTCTAAGATGAAACACCGATCATAATGTTTGATCTCAATAGATGCATTACATGTGTGATCTATGTGAAGATACCCTAGATCCATACAGGTAGCTACTAATGTCTTTGTACAGAGAATAGATTACATGTAGAAAACATACAAGAAAAAACTTTAAAACAGATATAGGAGTGTGTACACAGTGATGTACTACTATCCTAGGGTTGAGATGGTTTGCACACACACAAACAATGACATACAAAAAATCTTTAAAATAAATACAGGGAGTGCATAGTGATGAACTACTGCCCTAGAATTGAGATGGATTGCGCATATACAAACAATGCCACAAGGGTTCCCATTCCTTTTTATTATTATTTGGAAGAAAATGGATAAAGGTAGGTTAGAAAAAAAATGCTAGTATGGGCTGAAGTGGCTGCACCAAATTCGTACATGCCGTAGACCTGTGGAATGTGGTGAAAAGGACATCGCAGGGTCATGAGATGTTTACATGCCCTATCAGAAATTCTTGCCCCCCCCCCCCCCCCCCCGTTCGGGCGACTCGGGTGGCTCCCCAACCCTAGCCGCCGCCAGGGCTTAGCCCATCTTCCTCCCCTCCTCCCGCCGCCGCCGGAGGACGCCGTCGGCTTGCGCCCGGAGGCCGACGGCGGTGGCGGGGGCTCTTCCTCCCTCCCGTGTCTCAGGGGTGGCGGGGCCCCAACATGCGTGGAGGTGCGGCCGATCTAGAAGCGACGGCGTTGGCTTCGACGGCGGCGGCGGTCGGCCCTGCCTCGGGTTACGGGCGGCTGCGGCGGCGGCTGGCCTGGATCGGGTGGCAGCGCGATGTGGTCTTCGGTGGCATGTCATCTGGCTTTAGATCGGCGGCGGCGTGGAGGGCCTGGTGTGCTTGGCGGCACCCATGGCAGATCTGTTCTAGCCGGTGTAGCCAGTGGTGGTGGTCATCTTCTTCGTCGGCGATGGCCGGCCAGAAGCTTGGTGATCGAATCTCGAGATCCATCATCTAGTCCCGGCTGCGAGTTGGGGAGACATGGTTGCCGGTGAAAACCGAGCCTACGACAGGCGATGGCGGCGTTCTACGTCGTTACCTTGATGAAGGCATCGTCGTGTAACTACTGTCGACCCACTCGTGCTGCTCTGGGGGAAACCCTAGGATCTGGCGTTCCAGATCGGACGATGGCGGCACTGCCGTGTCGTTTCTCTCTTGGGAGCATCGTTTGTGAAGCAGCGCTGAAAGTCAGAGGCAGGAGGTGGAGCGGCTTCGTCTTGCATGGAGCTTCGGTGAAGATGTCATGTCATGCCTGACCGACAGGTGCTACGCTTTGTCATGCATGGTCGGCAGGTGCTACGCACGACAGATCTTCCAAAGACTTCAAGCTGCGTTGGCTGGTGGTACTTGGCAGCATGGCGCTGAGGTGTATCAGTGGCGACCGCGACGTGCTCAGCTGTTTGCGCACAGGGAGGAGGTGCCGTTGGGCGCCATGATGGCATCGACAATAGCTAGACCGAGCAAGGTTGATGCATCAGTACAGTTCTGAAGATGGAGCGGTGGCAGTTGGCCGCGGCGGCCTCTGAGAGCACGTCGGACCAGTGTGTGCCCCGGACCCGGCAAGTGGCTAGGTTGGGGTCTCAGGTCTTAGATTTTAGGCTTGGCTGCGATGTCTGTTTGGTATTAGGCTCAGGCTGTCTGCGCCCCTTCATCAACTGGATAGGTGTAGCGACAATTTTTTGCTTAGACGGCAACTTTAATTTTACTGTTGTATGACTTTGTAAAGTCTTATGAGAATAATTAATAAAGTGGCTGTATGCATTATCCAGATGCAGAGACCGGGGGTCATCCTCCTTTTTAAAAAAAATAGAAATTCTTGCTTTTTATTGTCTATAAATTTATATTTATTTAAATTTTGAAATGTATTCATAAATGCTTAAACCAGCCTCTCCCCGATTACCATCTCTTCAACCATTCTGCGCCAACCACACTGAAATCCATGTTGGTTGATGCAGATTTTTTTTACAGGTAAGATTGAACCCTCTTGATCCATCTCCAGTTGACGAAAATCGCTGCCCCTCCTTGTGTGTTTAGGATCTCCTTTTTTGAGACACATCCATCTGATGTTTTGATCTGGAAAAGGCAGCGGAAGTAATTTCATTTGACCATGGACGCATTGGTTCGGTCCGGCCTCTCGGGGTCAATTTGGTCAATCATCATTTCTCGCTTGTAGTACAATTTTCTTTTCATGGGTAGTGTACTATACAACCTTAGGCTTTCTATACAAGAAAACCTTTTTTTTCAAGTGTAGTACTGTACTCACTTTGTTTGATATATTCGATGTAGAGTATAAAAATAGTGTTTAAATTTGAATTAAATTAAATTCTTCAAATTTACATGCTGCTAAAATTGTTTTTTTATATAAATTTAAATGACTCTAAAGTATATTATATTTAAATTTTTTACTTAATTTTTCATATCTATAATCTATAATACCTAAATAGTTGATCCCCACAATCTTATTTTCTCTTGACATGCAAGCTATCCACATCACTCATCAACATGCAGCCACTCACCTCACTCCACCTCATTAGTCTAGCCACATCATCTCTTTTTGTTTGTGATGATTTAATTTCTCTTCTGCCCGCTTCACGTTTTTCTTTAAGTCTGTCCGTTTCAGGTTGAGGCGTTGACCCTTCCGTACCTTAAAACTGGACGCATAGAAGCGGAAGCGGAAGCAAACCATCCTCACAATCAAAGCCTCCTTCATCGGCCGTCCCGTTTTCTATTCCAATTTCCTCATCTCTCCCCCTCTCCTCTAGAGTTTGCAGCCGGAGGCGAGGGTAGAACTGGCGGCTACATCGGCAATAGTGGGGCATGGGTAGATTGCAGGACAATCAATCTGGAGGATGGGTGGAACTTCATGCACATGGAATCAACAATATCATCAACATCCTCAAGGTCAACTAGAGCCGCAGTTCAGCTCCGAGGTGTCATGATGTTCTACCTGTAAGTCGCATCTGTCCCCGCCTCCCTCCGACCATGCCTAGCTACGACCGATCCGGTTCTGATCTAGGATTTCCGCCCCTGTTTGTCTCCTTTTGTCGTGCAGCATGATATACAACATGCTCATGGAGGGGAAATGTCCGCTAGAGGATTGTACCTATGAAGCGGCAAGAGTATCAATGTGAAAATTCCAGCAATTTTTTTAACCGAATAGAGTTATTTGATCTGAATTGTAAGGTAAGCATGCACAATATTGTTTGTAACATATTTAGCTCTGCTCGGTTTATGATTATGATTAACTGAGTACAATACGTGTGTACCTCATGAAATAGCATAAAAAATTCCTATTCAATTTTGATTTGTCTCCAACAGTCAGGTCCACCATATACACTTCCGGTGATCTGTCCACAAATGTTGAGTCATCTCCAACAGTTATTCCCCCTGATGTACGTCCGTCAGGTGATCTGTCACGAACATACTGTAATTTTTTAAAACCTGCCATGTTTTTTTTAGATCTATTCCTTACTTAAGTCTTCTTTGACCATGTGCCTGCAATAGCTGACACACTTTTGTTTTACCTCAAACTGAATCTTTGTACAAATCAATGAGGTGGTGCAGCTAGCAATCAAAAATTTATGATCTCTCGACTGAGAAATATAAATTAGATACCACAATTGAGTTTTTTAATGTAAATTGTTGCATCGTGTTCTTTTAGAAAATTCTAGGAGAGCACTCAGACAATGATACATATGTCATCCATTCATCCGCAACCTCCACTAAATGTGATCTTCACTCAATTTTTTTCGGATTAAAAGTTCAATAGAACATAGTGTTACTTCTATTGTTATGGTTCCCTAGTATTTGACTGCAACAAAATAACTAGTGTTTCTTTGATATCGTATTCTTCCCCACAAAAGGTATTTCACAGTCATAGTATTTTCCGAACTTTCTCACTGAATTGCCTTGAGCATTGAAAGGGGATGCAAAGAAGATGGTGCTGGTGCAACTCTGGCATAGTCCTATGTTGAGGCTGCAGATGAGGCTTTTGAGGAAAATAGCTCTAAGAAATACTAATTCCTTACAATCTTCTCATCTTTTACCAAGGTAAAAACAAGTTTTTGTACTATAAGTTATGGTGCAAGGTGAAGGTGTATGCTGTGCTGACCTTTACATTATTCTGTTATGTAGGTTCGATAGCTCTCTCATGCATGCGGTTTACTGATGATAATGCTATTCCCACATATTAGTACGATGGAAATTGAATCATTTTTATTATACATTTATTTGAATTGTTATTTATGAGCATGTGAACATCATTATTATTTTCGTTCAATACATTAAAAAAAAAGACACATCCGTGACATTTTGGGCCGAACGAAATTTTTTCTGTCATACATATGACACTTCTATGACGATAATTGTGATAAAACCCGGTATGATCATAGATGTGGTGGGCTCCTACTTCTATAACAAAAAATCATGACAGAAAATGGGCTTTTCGTCCTGGGCGGGCCAGAGACGCAGCTGCATGACATTTTTTGGGCCGTCCATGACGGAAAAAACCATGGTAGAAGCGACGGGGAGGAAAATTTCGGGGAGTTCCTGGTTACGGTGGGAGGTCGGGGGCCGAGCGATGCGCGTTTCTCTCGTACACGTACGTGCATGTGTGCGAGGCGTTGGCTCTAACTGAACCCGAGCGAGGCGTTGGGCTCTAACTGAACCCGAGCGATTGCACTGCAGGCTACGCGAACCCGGGAGATCGATCGATGGCTGTTAACTGAACCCGATCGAGCGATTCCTTCGCTACTGCTACTAACTGAAACCGATCGATTGGATGAACAGTGAGCGTTGCGCGGGGGGGGGGGGGAGGGGGGTTGGATGAACAGTGAGCGGTGGCGTTGCCTCTGGATTAACATGACCCCGTGGTGTGGAGGGCTGGATGAACAGTAGACGGTAGAGGGGTGCCCGTGGAGGGGTGGTTGAACAGGACCCCGTGGTGTGGAGGGCTGGATGAACGGTAGACGATGGAGGGGTGGTTGAATAGTAGCCGGTGGAGTAGCGCGCGGTGGAGGCTGGATGAACAGGAGCCCGTGGAGGCTGGAGGAGGTCGACGGTAGCCCGTGAAGGCTGGAGGAGGTCGACGATGGAGATGAACAGTATCCTGTGGAGTCCCATTTTGCGGTACGCCACACCCCTCCTGATGAACAGGACCCCCGTTTCGACCGTATGAGGTTCGTTTCGTCCGTTTTGCGGTACGCCACACCCCTCCCGATCAACAGGACCCCTATTTCGACCGTAGGAGGTCCGTTTCATCCGTTTTGCGGTACGCCACACCCCTCCCGATCAACAGGACCCCCGTTTCGACCGTATGAGGTCTGTTTCCTCCGTTTTGCGGTACGCCACACCCCTCCCGATCAACAGGACCCTGTTCCGAACGTAGGAGGTCCATTTCCTCCGTTTTGCGGTACGCCAGGCCTCGTTTCCATCGCCTGTTCCGTCCAAGCCCTCCCAATGAACACGATCACGCATTCCGTTCCGACCCAACCAGTTGGCTCCCACGCGTTCTGTTGCCTCTCGATGAACACGACACATTCCGTTGCATCCCCATGAACACGACGCATTCCGTTGCCTCCCCATGAACACGACGCGTTTCGTTGCCTCCTCATAAACATGACGACGATGCTGTTTCTCTGTTCTGACCCAGCCATGCACACGAGCCCTGATCATACGTATGCGCGAGTAGGCGTTCGAGACCCCGCCCATATGTACACATATGTGGCCGTATTTTCTTTCTTGCACCCTGGCCGCTGTACGTACGTGTACATGCTACGTGCGCGCCTCTACTACGACACGTACCCGCCTCTACTATGACACGTGCGCGCCTCTACATCCACCAGTATATATGTATGTACACGTTCGCGACCAGAATGGCAACACTACGTACGCTTCGACCAGGTGGGTCCCGACTGTCAGGCACTTCTTTGCGTGCGAAGATGTAGCTGGTGGGTCCCAGCAGTCAGGGGGGCGAATCGTTTTTTTGCCCGGACGCATTTCCTTGCGTGCGAAAATGTAGTTGGTGGGTCCCAGCAGTCAGGGGGGCGAATCGTTATTTTTTTGCTCGGACGCACTTCCTTGCGTGCGAAGATGTAGCTGGTGGGTCCCAGCAGTCAGGGGGAAACGTTTTTTTCATGAAATAGGGTGGGCCGTCCGGTGGGTCCCCGCTGTCAGGTGGAGGAATCATTATTTTGCGCGTAATAAGGAGACACTTCCTTGCTGCGGCCGTGGACCCAGCTGTCAGCCTCTCCACTACAGTCCACGTTTGATGGAAGTCGTTCCTTGACCACGTTGACCACGCTGCGCCGAGAGCACCACGGCGGTGGACGACGGCGAAGACTAGGAAGGGGACGACTCGGAGTTGGGAAAGATGCACCAGTGGATGCCCACGCGAAGAGGAGTACGAGGGTTCACTGGTTCGGCTGCTGTCGCCACAGAATAACAGGGGGTGTGGGTGAGTAGAGGGATGGCCTGGCCAGCGGTGGGAGTAGTAGGGGGCGGTGAGGCCTTGTTGACCACGCCACGCCGAGAGCACCACGGCGGTGGACGACGGCGAGGACTAGGAAGGGGACGACTCGGAGCCGGGGAAGACGCACCAGTGGATGCCCACGCGAAGAGGAGTACGAGGGTTCACTGGTTCGGCTGCGGTGTGAGGCTGCTGTCGCCACAGAATAACAGGGGGTGTGGGTGAGTAGAGGGATGGCCTGGCCAGCGGTGGGAGTAGTAGGGGGCGGTGAGGCCTCCACGGCATCACAGCCAGCCACGGGAGGCAGGAGCACGCGGCACGACCGACGCTGGTTTGGGCGGCTGGAGCAAGAAGACCAGAGGTTGAAGAAGCACTACGGCCGTTGGATGAATATCGTACGGTAACAGGAGCTAGAATCGTCCATATTGACTAAGTTGACAAAGCCTTCCGTCCCCGTCAACTTGGTAGGCCCACAAGCCAGCCTCCCACTATGCTAGGTTCCAGCTGGCAGGGGGAATATTCATTTTTTTTGTGCGTAATAAGAAGACACTTCCTTGTGTGCGAAGATAGCTGGTGGGTCCGACATGTCAGCAGGGGCACGTTATTTTCGTGAAATATAGAGGCCCTTCCGGTGGGTCCCAGATGTCAGGTGGAGGAATCATTATTTTGCGCGTAATAAGGAGGCATTTCCTTGTGTGCGGCCGTGGACCCAGCTGTCAGCCTCTCCACGCACAGTCTACTTTCGATGGTGTCGTCCGTTGACCACGTTGACTATGCCGCGCCGAGCGCATCCAAGGTGGTGGACGAAGGCGAGGCCCCGGACAACAACGAGCCGGAGATGGGAAGACGCGGGAGTAGAGTCGCAGACGGAGAGGTGTACGAGGGTTAACTGGTTCTAGTGCGGTGTGGTTCGACAGTCGGTGGAGAAGAACAGGAGGTGTGGAGGGATGGAGGGAGGGCCTGGCCAACAGTGAAGTAGCGCTTCATAGCGAAGCGTGCTAAGCAGAGCTGCTAGCAGCAGGAGGCGGGAGGTGGTCCCGACGGCGCTGGAGGAAGAAGACGAGAGATTGAAGATGGATGCCGGTCGTTGGATGTAAATCCAACGGCTAACATGTCAGAATCATTTGTTGACTAAATTGACAACGACTTGCGTTGGCTTCGACCTATTGGCCCACATTTCAGCCTCCAAAAATATGGCACGTATTCAACCCATTTTTTCAAAATTTACAGTCTTTTTTTTATGCGGTAGAATTTACAGTCAATTTGATCTTTTTTTTGAATTACAGCCATTAGCTGGGTTGGGTGAACAAATAATGTAGTGTCCATACGACCCATTTATTTTATTTTCTAAAAAATTACAGGTCATTTGCACTTTCTCGAAATACACGATTTTGCTGGGCTGATTCTAATTATAATGTTGGGTTGGGCCAGCAATGTTATCAAAAAATAAAAAGGGGCTGAGCATTTTGTTATAAATATATTTAAATAATAAGTAATATTATTACATTCGTCCTTAAATCTGACCAAACTTTTGTACACAATCACTAGGATTTTCGTGCCAAAACAATTTAGGATTTTATTTGTTAAGAAATTATTTTTATAAGTTAATAAGATGTGGGATATTGTTTTCTTATATATGTAAGTATCTGTTAAATATATGATGACAATAAAAATAATATATAAGAACATATAAAATAATTTAAATATACATAATATAGTTAGAAAGGAAACATAAGTTGGACCTAGCGTTCCTATTCTTATATAGAAAAATAGAACAGACCTCTGCGTTTTTTTCAAAAAAAAAACATAAATTGGGCTGCCAAAAATAAAACCTCAGATGGGAGGTCCATAGGCCGGTCGATACATGAATGCCTAGACGGGGCAGCCCAAAACCACGTCCAACACTTGCCAAAACTTCGTCCCTCGTTTTCTCTGTGTTTCGCACACTCGACATTGTGTGGGCATTTTGACTGTGCATCATATGAAGATGTGCTATGCATGAATGTTGATCAGCATGATGTTAACTGGCTGATAGTTCCATTTTCGACCGTGAATAAAACTTCCAACATGATGTTAACCCTGTTTGAAAAGGCCTTGTTAATATAAATGCTCTACTTCTGAAATTTGCAGTTTCTTATGTGAAACTGAACTTGCAGTTTCTTATCTGAAACTTGCAGTTTCTTCTCTGAGAATCACATTGTCTGCACTTTTATACTCCTATGAAACTACATTTTTTTAAGTGCTAAAAATAGATCTCTAGAATTCATAAAACACTTCATATGCTCAATACTGCAAATCTGAAATTCAAAAGACATTCATATCTGAAAGTACTTTCAAAATACACAACACAAAACACAATTCACAACCTGCTAATACTGACAACCCTAAGCTCCTCCTGACAATTCACAACCTGCTCGACTATTGGGCTGGGGGGCAGCCCCCTCCTATTCCTCGACGACAGACAGCCACCCCGTGAGACGATGTGAATGGCGAGGGAGACGATGGCGGGGAAGCGTCGTCGGGCCAACTGCTTTTCTCCTCTTGCAGTTGGGTTCGGTCGATGAAGACTCCACCGGCTCGCTCTGGCAGGACACCCTCACAAACGGCACCCTGTAGATGCTCGATCCTTCAATCTCTGGTGGATGCTCCATCTGGGATCGATACTCCCACCACCGTTCCCTCACGATCGGATTCGGTGAATCTGTTTGCTCCATGGCCTAGAGGAGCAGCTCTATGTACTCCGGCGCGACTCCCTCCGGGAGTATCGCCGCCTTTTCGCTCTGTTGCAGACATTTGGCCATGGATGTCGCCGTCGCCGCTAGTTGGTCCTTGTTGTCAAACCAAGACTGTATCTCCAACATCCTAGCTAGCTTCACATGGTCGCCGTCTGCGATCCTCACGTATCGGTTGTACTCCTCCATCGATCTACTTCTCCACAGCACCTTCACTCGCCGGCGGTGGTTTTTGAATGGAAGAGGAGAAGAGCAGCGCTGGTTTTGGATTAGAACGGGAGAGGAGCGACGCTAGTTTTGGACTGGAACGGGAGAGGAGGGGCGGTGGTTTTGAAATGGAAGAGGAGAGGAGCGGTGCTGCATTTAGATTGGAACAGGAGAGGAGCGGTGTTGCATTTAGATTGGAATAGGAGAGGAGCGGCGGTGGTTTAGGAGGAGAAGAGCGGAAGAGCGGCGCTGGTCTTGGAAGTATTTTTTTGTTGTTTTGCGTATTTTGGGTCAAAGTTTGACCACGTACTGTATTTGACAAGCAAAATGTGAATGCATGTCACCAAAAATTGTATTGTTTGGTTCGTATCTGAATGTACTTTCAAATTATATTATTTTTGCAACGTATAACATATATTATGTGTGCGAAAATCATGGTCAATTATGACCCAGAATAAAAGTGAGACTAGTTAATGTGGGGCCGCTTTCTTAATTGAAGGGTAAATTGATTTTGATTTTGATCCAGTCACGGCGCGCCGGCCCTCACGTCCAATCCTAAATCGCTGTCGCGCGCTCCTCTTCCTCTTCTCCATTGCAAAACCACCTCCTCTCTGCTGTACAAAAGTATACATTTTTTAAAAGGCTAGAGGGCGGGGCAGTCTATCTTGGTCGGTTTCACGAGAGGCGATGGCCTTTGTGATTTGATGGCTCATTACTGCTGGAAGGTGGGGCCTTGTGATTTGACTTCTCGTATAAATGCGCCAACGACCTGATCGAGGAGGAGCAAAGAACTGTGCGGTATACTCAAGTTTTCCACTGGAGTAGTACTGCGACGGAGGAGCACGAAACACGGCAGCCCAGTGCGATATGGTGATAAAAAATGATCTAATTTGCTAGTCATCTCATTGTTAGCATTGTTCTATTCATTCCCTTAAAAACCATTGTTCTATTCATGCCTTGCAGAGAACGTGACACGTGCGGCGAAACACCCGAAGCAAAAGATGAAACACATGAGCAAAAGAAGAAGGAAGATTATCACCCCAAATGATCTAATTCGCCGCGGAGTCGTAACTACTTCTTCATCGCCTCCACGACCTCCATCTCCTTGCGCGTCTCCTCCGCCATCTTCTTCATTCTGTCCATGACACGTGATTTCTCGACGCGAGACTTCATCATCTATTCCACGGCCGCATTACGTACCTTGACAACAGCCGGGTGCTCTATGCGGACACTAATAGGAAAAGGCCTACTAATGGCGCACCAGTTTTGCCTACTAATGGCGCATCACTGGTGCGCCATTACTAGCACGCCATTAGTAATTTTTACTAATGGCGCACCACTGGTGCGCCATTAGTATCTGGTATACTAATGGCACACCACCGGTGCGCCATTAGTATAGGCCACGGTGCGCCATTAGTATTTTTGAATTTTGAAGGCGGGAAAATAGTTGTGGCGCACCGTCTAACCCCCACCGTGCGCCATTACTATTTTTGAATTTTGAATTTGGATCTGGATCGTGATTTTTTGCCCATTTTTTGCTAGTTTTTTTGCTCGTTTTTTGGCACGATATTATTTCAAATTTTGTTCCTGTTTTTGGATCTTGTACGTTCTTTTGCCGGAGAGGAGTTCGCCGGAGAGGAGGAGGAGGAGGTCACCGGAGAGGTGCTCGCCTACATCGCCGGAGAGGAGGAGGAGGTCGCCGGAGAGGAGTTCACCGAAGCATCGGAGAGGAGGAAGGAGAAACCATGAGGGAATGGGAGGAGAGGAGGGAGGAGGAGCTCACCGGAGAGGAGGGAGGAGAAACCGTGAGGGGAGGGGATGAGAGGAGGGAGGGGGAGGAGGTCGCCGGAGAGGAGGAGGTCGCCGGAGAGGAGGAGGAGGAGGTCGCCGGAGAGGAGGAGGAGGAGGTCGCCGGAGAGGAGAAGGAGGTCGCCGGAGAGGAGGAGGAGGTCGCCGGAGAGGAGGAGGAGGTCACCGGAGAGGAGGAGGGTAGTATGATGGAGGAGAGAAGGGAAGATGGAGTGGAGGAGAGGAGGAGATGGAGTGGAGGAGAGGAGAGGAGGATATGGAATGGAGGAGAGGTGGAGTGGAGGAGGTGCGCCATGGGCAGATACGACGGGAAGATACTAATGGCGCACCATGGGCAGGTGCGCCATTAGTAACTTTTTTTTGACTAATTTTGAATTTTGAAGGCGGGAAGATACTAATGGCGCACCATGGGCAGGTGCGCCATTAGTAACTTTTTTTTTATTTTTTGACTAATTTTGAATTTTGAAGGCGGGAAGATACTAATGGCGCACCATGGGCAGGTGCGCCATTAGTAACTTTTTTTTTATTTTGTTGACTTATTTTGAATTTTGAAGGCGGGAAGATACTAATGGCGCACCATGGGCAGGTGCGCCATTAGTAATTTTGAATTTTTTTGCCTCTCCAGATCTTAAAAGCCCTGTATCTTTTTTTCTATTAGGTTTTTGAGGATTTTAAAAATGTTTAACGGGGTTCCCTCGGTTAAATTTGGATATAACTTTTCGAGTAGATGATTTTTCATATAAAAAACTTTTTCATCCGAGTTAGTATGCAAAAGTTATGCCCATTTTTACAAATTCTCGAGAGATTTTGCAAATGAAGTCGACATTCATATTTGCAAATTTTCCCAACAACTAGACCACATATCACATGGGAAACTTATTTTCTTTTATTTTTTGACATTTTCATCATTTTATTTTATTTTTTAAAAACTGAAAAGGCGATCCACGCGCGCGGGGGGGGGGGGGGGGGGGTGCATTCGGTGGAAGTGGTGGCCAAGTTACTAATGGCGCACCGTGGCATGGTGCGCCATTACTAGTTCAACTAGTAATGGCGCACCACTCCCACGGTGCGCCATTAGTAGTTTTGAAAAAAAAATAAAAAAATTTCAAAAAAAAATTTACTAATGGCGCACCGTGGATGTGGTGCGCCATTACTAGTTCAACTACTAATGGCGCACCACTCCCACGGTGCGCCATTAGTAGTTTTGAAAAAATTAAATTTTTTTTACTAATGGCGCACCGTGGATGTGGTGCGCCATTAGTATTTGGACACTAATGGCGTACCAACACATGGTGCGTCATTAGTATATAGTAATGGCGCACCACATGTCTGGTGCGCCATTAGTGTCAATTCCATCTATAGTCCTTTTTCTAGTACACTAGTAGAAAACAGGGCTATGGTCCAGGCCGGCTCAGCCCATTAGTCCCGGTTCAATGTAGAACCGGGACCAATGTGGGCATTGGTCCCGGTTCGTGAGCCCAGGGGGCCGGCCGGGCCACGTGGGCCATTGGTCCCGATTCGTCTGGACCTTTTGGTCCCGGTTGGTGGGACGAACCGGGACCAAAGGGCCTCCCTCCTGGCCCACCACCATTGGTCCCGGTTGGTGGCCTGAACCGGGACCAAAGGCTCCCCTTTAGTCCCTAACAGAGAAGTTTTTATTCACTAACAGAGAAGTTTTTATTTTTTGTGACCTAAAATAAATAGCAAGGAAAAAGATTGACTCAAAAATCAATTTTAACTATTCTACAAAGTGTTTTCACACAAATTTAGTAAACTAGTGATTCATAAACTAGTGATTCACACAAATTTCAAAGAATTCAAATTTTAACTATTCTAATTTGAAAACTAATGGCACTAGTAAAGTTAATCACAAACTTGAGATTCACACAAATTTCAAAGAATTCAAATTTTAACTATTCTAATTTGAAAACTAGTGGCACTAGCAAAGTTAATCACAAACTTGAGATTCACACAAATTTCAAAGAATTCAAATTTTAACTATTCTAATTTGAAAACTAATGGCACTAGTAAAGTTAATCACAAACTTGAGATTCACACAAATTTCAAACAATTCAAATTTTAACTATTCTAATTTGAAAACTAATGGCACTAATAAAGTTAATCACAAACTTGAGATTCACACAAATTTCAAACAATTCAAATTTTAACTATTCTAATTTGAAAACTAGTGGCACTAGCAAAGTTAATCACAAACTTGAGATTCACACAAATTTCAAATAGTAAAGTTATTCATAAACTAGTGATTCACACAAATCTTAAAAAATTCAAATTTAAACTATTCAAATTTTAACTATTCATAAACAAATTTTGTGACCTAAAATAAAAAATAAACCAAAAAAAAGAAAATGAATAATGCAGAAAACAAAACAAAAAATCTGGAAAAAAAACACTTATATTAACTATAAGTATTTTGTTATAAGTAGAAAATAAAATAAAATAAATAAAGCAACAAAGAATAAATCATCTAAGTATTTTCTGTTTAGAACATTATAAGCAAAAAGAAACTTTAATAGCAAAAAGAATTATCATAAATATTTTGCTGTTAGTAAAAAAACCAAAAAACTAGTAAGTATTTTGCTGTTAGTAAAAAACAAAAAACTGGATTTTTTTTTAAAAAAGGCCGCCTACTGGGCCACCACAGCCTGCATATGACTAGAAACCCGCTAGTTGGGCCAGGATGCAGGCCCATAGTAGGCCCAGTAGGCCCACAGGCACAGAGAGTGGATTTAGGCCCGTAAGCCTGCAGTAGAGAGGAGCTCGAAGTGGTCGGCTCCGCAGGGCTTATAAACCACTCTGAGCCCCTCTCGGCTAGCGAGGTGGGACTAAACATCCCAACGCACCGTGGCAGTTCCAGTACACGCCCTTTGGTCCCGGTTGGTGGCACCAACCGGGATGAAAGGGGTCCTTTCGTCCCGGTTCGTGGCACCAACCGGGACCAATGGCCGCCGCTTCCCGCCCTTTGGGCTGCCGAAAAGTGGCCTTTGGTCCCGGTTGGTGGCACCAACCGGGTCTAAAGGGGGCATTCGTCCCGGTTTCTGTCACGAACCGGGACCAATGCTTCGTCTATATAAGTAGCACTTGCGAAAATTTTGGGTTCAGTTCGTTCTTCCCCGCCCGACGACGCCGCCAGGCTGCGCCTCGCCGTCGCCCCTGCCTCCGCCGCCGTCCCGCGCGGCCGCAGACGCCGTCGCCGCCCCGTGCCCCCCTGCCTCCTCGCCGCCGACGCCGTGCCCCTCACCGTCGCCGTCCGCCGCCCCTGCCGTCGCCGTCGCCGCCCCGTGCCCCCCTGCCTCCTCGTCGCCGTCACCGCCCCGTGCCCCCCTGCCTCCTCGCCCCCGACCGTGCCGTCGCCGTCGCCGCCCCGTGCCCCCCTGCCTCCTCGCCCCCGACCGTGCCGTCGCCGTCGCCGCCCCGTGCCCCCTGCCTCCTCGCCGCCGACGCCGTGCCCCTCAACGTCGCCGTCCGCCGCCCCTGCCGTCTCCCCCGACCGCGCCGTCGTCGCCCCGTGCCCCCCTGCCTCCTCGCCACCGCTGCCCCGTCGCCGTAATTTCCTAATTTAGAATGTATAGTTAGTTTAGTTGTATAGTTAGGATGTATAGTTAATTTAGATGTATAGTTAATTTAGTTGTACTTAATTTAGATGTATAGTTTAGATGCAAAAGTTAGAATTTTTTTCTGTTCATACATTTTTTTGGTGATATTATTGTTGCATATGCAAAAGTTTGTGTGTTCATATATATGCAAATAATATGTCAATTTTTTCATAGAATTTTTATGATTTTTTTGTTGTAATTTTGTTCATAGAATTTTTATTTTGTTCATAGAATTTTTATTATTTTTTTCTGTTATAATTTTGTTCATATTGTGTAGGAATCTGAACGTTATGTATGATCAAAGTCATTTATGTATATGTTCATATTTTTAAGAAAAAGAAGGAGAGAAAAAAGGAAAATAAGAAGAGGAAGAAGGAGAAGAAGAAGAGGAGAGAAATAACAGGAGAAATAAATAAGAAGATGAAAAAGAAGAAGAAAAAAAGAAGAGAAGAAGAAGGAATAGAGGAGAAGAAGAAGAATTCTTCTTGTTCTCCTATATTATTCCTTCTTGTTCTCCTATATTATTCCTTCTTCTTCTCCTTTTTTTTCCTTTTTTTTCTTCTCCTTTTCCTTTCTTCTTCTCCTCTTTTTTTCTTCTTCTTCCTCTTCTTATTTTTTGTTATCGGGTATGTGGTTGTCGACATACCCCCCCCCCCCCCCGATAATTAACTTTTAGTAATTAGTACTACTTAGAAAGTGTTTAATGGAATTAGTTAGAACTAGGTAAACTTGTTTATTTTTAGTAAGTACTACATTATTCTATTTATAGTAAGTGCTTAGTAGTTGAACTAGTTGATTTAATAAAACTGGTTTATTTTACTATAGAAGTAGTTTATTTTTAGCAAGAAAATTAATAGAACTAGTTTATTTTGCGGTTTATTTTACTATAGAAGTAGTTTATTTTACTACTTTATTTTGTGATTTGATTTTTCTTATTGAATGCTCAAATTGGAGAGCACTATGCAAGGCATATGCATATGATTAGTTGAATAATAATGATCTAATTTAGTCTTTGAATTATGAACGTATAGGAAATGTCATCATCGGACGACGAAAGTCTCCCGGGGGAGTGCGACTGGTGCCACGACGATCGAGGTGAGTGCGACAAGCCTCACCTGGACGATGGTCGGCGCTTTAGCATTAAGCTCGAGGAGACTTTCGAAATTGAAACGGTACGCAACAACGACAAGTGTTTTTTTCATAATTAAGCATGACTTCAACTATTTCAACGTGTAATTTTCATCTTTTACAATTCGAGTATAGTTTATCCCATGCCATGCAAGACGCTATGTCTTGGAGAGGATGGATTTTGAAGACCATGAAAATTTTGAAACGAAGAAAATTCACCTAAGGACCCATCATGATGTGGATTTTGAAGTAAAGTTGTATAATGCTGAGAGCGTAACTCATTTTGGTTGCAAAAATTGGGAAGCATTTTGCAAATTGTATGGTTTTGATGAGGGTATGCTTGTCACCATGGATCTTGGTGATCCTGAAATAGAGCAAGACAATATGGACATTTGGGTCCTTGTTGATACTCCTCCAGTTCTACCGCTATGTGAGTTTCTCAAACATAGTTAATTATTAACTAATTTATATTGTTCATTTCAAAATAGTTGACAACTTATTTCCATTGACAGCTTATTTTGAAGTATCAAAGAATGTGCAGAAGATGGTAGATAGAACTTACTACACCGATGGCTCTGAGTTAACTTACAAGGAGAAAACTCATCTGGTTGGATTTTGTAACGATCTTGAGAATTACAACATCTACAATCGAACTCCTCAACATTATGGTCAATACGTGCCACTAGTGCACGTGTTGAACTACGGTAACTACCATGGAGATACCCTGGTAAGTTTTTTTTACTATTACGACATCCGTGCATCTTTTTGCATACTTCTAAAACTAGTACATCATTGCTAACTACGAAGTTATTACTATGTTTTTCAACAGCTTATCCCAGAGGATTGTGTGCCTCATTTGATGTATCAGAATGGCGGCAGCCTTCGTGTTTTGAACATATATCCAGGTCATCCTACGAATCTCAACTGTCCATACCGGATTTCTAAAAGAAGTGGAGACATGACAATCAAAGGATGGAAAAAATGTATGGACAGTCGTAAGGAGCTTCTTGGAAGCAAAAGGAAGCGAGGCGCAAGAATTGGAGACAGGATGATCTCCATTCTTCATAATGGAGAGTCAGGGTCTATATTGTTTTATGCTATTTTACCTTAAGTGTGTTTAGGTCCTACCTGATACTGATGATCATGTGCTAAGAACAATTATGTAGGGTTGGGTTCGATGACTATGAGGATGATGATCGTATGACTTATTATTAATAACGAGTAGAAGTTGTATGATGATGCTTGATTAATTAGTAGGACTTGTTATTATATATGATGATGTATGATGCGAGCATGCATGAGTTATTATATATATATATCTATGGGTGAAATGAACATAGCAGTAGCGTAGGTAAACCAAGGATGAAGATATAAGAGAGGACACTTCTCTCTATTAGCTAGCTAATAACAACCTAAAAATAACCCCCTAAACCCCTAAAACAGCCACTTTTTTTTAAAAAAAAAGAAAAACCTCAGCTCCAGCCAGATGCTGACGCGTGGAAGCCTATTGGTCCCGGTTTATGTCATCAACCGGGACCAAAGGCCCCCCTGCCTGGGCTGCCGGCACTGCCCACGTGGAGGCCCATCCGTCCCGGTTCTGGATTGAACCGGGACTAAAGGGTCGGGGCATTAGTACCGACACTTTAGTCCCGGTTCAGGAACCGGGACTAAAGGCCCTTACGAACCGGGACTATAGGCCCTTTTTCTACCAGTGGTAGTGGGAGCTTCACCAACTCCTCCTTCTGTTCCATGACGAGGGCCTGCAGCATCTTCATCGAGGAACTACTATTCTCATGCAGCTTCTTTCAGCCGGCGTTCTTCTCCTTCAACAAGTCAATCTCGTGGCAGAGCTTCGCCTTGTCCTCCTGAAGTCACAGAATTTCTCCGGTTGTCTTCTTCTCTGAGGCAATGCTCTTCTTCAGCAACATCACCAAGCCGGCGGTAAACTCCCCCTGCCGATTGAGCTCAGCGGGCATGTCATCGAGGCTCTCCTTTAGCAACTCCATCAAGCCTTGGATGAACTCCTTCTGCTTATTGAGGTGCTTATTGAGCTGATCGGGCATGCCGTCGAGGGATAACGACTCCAGCTCCACCGGCTCGGCATGTTCGCCTCCGCGGCTAGGGCGCTCCTGGGAGCCATCGCCTGCCCGTGAGAGATCTTTCGAGGTCTCTGCGTGGCGGCGAGCCCTCTTTTTTTCCACAGCCTTGGTTGCCGCTCCCTTGTAACGAGTAGTTCTCGACCTAGAGCTCTGCTCACCGGCCATGGCAACGACGGACAAAGAAGAAGCACTTATGAGGAGGAAAGGTAGAGTAATTTTCGGTTAGGTAGTTCTCCTTTTTATAACCTAAGTACTAGCACTAGTACTAATACCTGCATAGTGGGAACACGTTCAGGTTTGGTACGTACTAGCTAGTAGGTGTGAGCAGGCTTTCGAATGTGATGGGAACAAGGTAAAGATTAATTGATGGTTTTGGTTTTGAGGCCCGAAACGGCTCCCGATGAGTTTAGTGGAACATAAATTTCAAGTACTACACTGCTCAAATGCGTAAATATTATGTTACTGTCAAAAATTGGCACAAAAAAGGAGAACAATGAAAGTACTACTAGCAACCCATGATTTAACTACTCGCATGCGCGCAATGGAGTAATAATGTCTTTCTTCCGCCCTCACGTCCACTCAATTTGCATGCGCTGTATTAATTGACCATCAATGAAGTGAACGACTTTACACGCGTCAAATTATCACACGGGGTGGATCTTGGTACAAAATTGCGTCCGCCCATGTACCCGCGTGTGCGTGCGAGGGAATGAGTGCGTGCGTGGCGTGCGTGCACATCTTCGCTTCGTGCATGTACCGCCAGTATGGCTTAGGGAGGACGAGTACATTCTTCTGGAACCAGTAGCACGTCACTGTGATCAATCCACGCAAGGAGGTCGCAACAACGCCTCCACATGTGCCACGTGGCTTCATGAACTGTGAGAGAGACACTGTGTAGCGTGCCACTGGTATTCTAATTTACGTGTTTTGCACATACTCGAAGTATTAGTAAGGTACATGTGCATTGCACGCATCAGATTTTGCAATCAAATTATGAATAAATACCATACTATAGCATGTAAGCTCTGAGTCATATATGCCTGATGTAGCCCTTCGTTTAATTCTTATAGTTCATCTCATTCAAAATCAATTAGTTTTTATAAAAAAGCTAAGAACACGGGAATAGGAAAAACATGGGATTATAGTGGAATGTCATCTTGAATCCTACAGGATTGTACGAGTGTTTGATTATGCATAGAAAAAATGCAGAATTCTTTCAAAGAGGTTTGAGTGGATGTGATGTTTCCTATGAAATCTAGTGCAAATGAATCATATGGAAAAATTCATATGGTTTACAATCCTACGGATCAAACAACCAAGATAGGAAAAATTCCTAATGATTAGAATCCTCCAAAATTCCTTTGAGAATCCTTTGAATCAAAGAAGCCCTTAATCTATTTTATGACTCATGGAATTGTGCGTTGTAAAGCATAAAGTAAAAACAAATAATGGCAATTCAACTAGAAAAAAAGTTTGGGCAGTTATGATATGAAAGATTCTAGAACAAAAGAGAACCACTGTTGTTTTGAGGTTTGTGCATTATGCTTAAGTTCAACCATGGAGTCTGCTAGATTGTACATGTGGCAAAATCCGGTGGGGGGCTAGAAGATGGTGCGAGGGGCCGAGTGGAGGGAGACTATGAAGGAATGCACAAGTGCGAGATCGATATTTAGAGAGAGGGGGTGAACACGTGCGCTGTTGCGCGCAGTGGCGGAGCCATGAAAAATAAATGAGCTAGGGGGCCAAGCATTGCTAATCCTTTACGAGGAGGGTCAATTCATGAACTTAAACCATTTTTAGCAGCAATTGTCTAATAATCACAATCATATTAGCCTCGATATATAGTGATGTTAGGGGGGGAGGGGGCAGGGCCCTTACTGCCCCCTGCCTTTGCCATTGTGCACACGTCTGAGAGATGAAGCGGAAGGCATGGATGATGAGAGGGGGACGTTGGATATATAATTAATGTGGGTGTATTAGCTATATATGTTAATCCTATATAGAGAGGTATAGATTGATCGATGTGGACGTGGGAAAGAGGGTGAGACCTCACTGGATATATCGATTTATCGGTTTGTGTGGAAAACTATGAAATACCTAGCTATATACACACATACATAGAGGAACATCGATTGTTGCGCATGCACGCGTGAGAGATAAAGAATGCCCAGTATGATGGAGGGGGGGGATGTGTGTGGGTGTGTGCCTTCATGGGAGACCGACCTGAAGAAAAAGATTGCATGCGTGCGATGGATAATGCCGACTGGTAGTGTGTGTGCATGCATGGACGAGAGAAAGTTAGTGGTACAATTATAGAGAGAAGACTACTATGTGTGTGTAAAGAATAGGTGAGGTCATAATCAATGTAAAGTTGAATTTAAATATTTGAATAAGAGATCCTGATGTTTGAAACCCATACATGCATGAATATAACGGAGATCTGCACGGTGTGGTTTGGAAACGAGCATGTTGTAATATATACACATTGAACAAGGTCAGACTGATTTGAATTTGAGATACCGATGGCAGACATCATTTGGCCACGTCGCATCCGTGCATGGACACACTATTCTAATTGGAGATGATGGGCGGCTTTCGCATCACATATTTATATCTATACCCCTATATATATATTATATTTTATATTTTTTATATTGTGTGCGGGTAACTTTAACTTTGAAAGATGGTCATTGGGTGAGGCGAATCCGATGGTTCAAAGATGGCAAATTTCAACACTACTGGCCATTGGATATCATCTAGATTCCACCAGATTTCGCCACATGTATAATCTAAAAGACTCCATGGTTGAACTTAAGCATAATGCACAAACATCAAAACACAAGCACTTCTTATTTGTTCTAGAATCTTCTGTATCAGAATTGCCCAAATGTTTTTCTACATGATTTGCCATTATTTGTTTTTACTTTATGTCTTACGACGCACAATTCCATGAATCTTAAAATAGATTAGCTTTCTTATAAAAACTAGATGATTTTGAATGAAATGAACTATAAGAATTAAACAAACATCTACATCATACATATATGACTCAAAGCTTGCATGCTATAATGTGGTATTTATTCATAATTTGGTTGCCAAATCTCATGCGTGCAATGCACGTGTACCTTACTCTAGTCTAAATAGTGTTTGTGTGTGTATTGTGCGTGTTGAGGTGCAAATTGTCTTTTTTGGGTACACGTTAAGCTTGTTCTTTCGAAATTTCAAGCGCGCCTTGTTATGCCGAAAATTCAAGCTAGCGTCTACGTCTATCGTGCTACGAAACTCCCGCCTCTTCAACCCGCGCCTTGTTAGCCCGAAATATTTATGTTATATCTTTGTCGTGTGCTCCGACAACTCCCTCCATCTCAACCCGCGCCTTGCTATTCCGAAATTACAACGCGCGCAAAAACTCCCACCTCCTATGAAATCCTGACACGCAAAATGCCCGTGGTACCCCTGAACCGAAAGAACCGCCTCAAATCGGTGGGGGTACTTTCGTAACTTACCCCACATTTCGGACAAGCGCGTCTCTAAGCCATGGTTCCCCACTGCCATCCCATCCGCCCACCCATTCGTACATCGAGGCCGCAAAAACCCGCGACGAAACCCAACACCCTGCTCCGTCCGCCACCCAGCCTGAGCCTCTTCCCAGACGACGTTGTCCACATCAACACCTCGACGTCCCTCATCCACCATACCGGATGAGGATCCGTTGTCGATCTCATCGTCCCGCCGGTTCAGCCACCCCGTCCTCCACCTCCAAGGAGCTGCCCCGACATTCCCCTCGTCTTTCGCGCCACCTCCATTCCCACACCACCGTCTTCACCTGCACCACCGGAAGAGCATCATCATCACCGTTTCCTCAGATGAAGCTGCGACCTAATCGGCGCCACCAAAGAGGTTGTACACTAATCGCCGCATTTTCTTCTTGATTCGATCTCATGGTGCCGCCGGCGCTCGATCCCGAGTCGACACGGCACGGCTCCATCCACGGCGGCGTCGCCATCCACTTCCTCCACGGCGTCGCTCCCTCGGCGGCGACGTCCACATCAGTAGGAGCTGCTGCTGCTTTAGCTCTCGCTTGCGCTGCAGCTCTGCTCTTGCTCTCGGTCCCCTGCCTGGTCTGCTCTTGCTATTGCTCTTGCTCGCGCTGCTGCTCTCGCTCTTTCTCTTGCTTGCGATGCTGGTCTGATTTAGCTACACTTCAGTCGACTGATTCGACTTTTGGGTCAGTCGATTTTCAGGGGGTGGGGGGTGGGGGCTTGCCGGGGTGAAGGAATAACCAGCCACATCGGGAAGGGGGGCTCGCCGGAGAGGTACCCTACTATCTATCTTAGGGTTCAGGATGGGGGCGGTGGTCGCCGGCGGGGCGGTGGCGTGGGGATCGCCGGAGAAAAAGCTCGGCATGGGGGGCCTAGAGGGATGGCCGGGGCGGCGGCGGACCGGCGGTGGGGAGTGTTTTCGGGGCGGGCGGGGCGGCGCATCGCCGGCCGCGGGCGGCGGGGGGCTGCTATTTGGCCGGTGGTGGCTGGCGGCTCAGGGGGGTGGAGGTTGAAGATGAACCACATGCCCTTGATTTCGTATCCAACGGCTGCAAAATCGACTGACCAGAGATGAAAAAGTCAGTCGACTGACGTGTAGCCTCACCTTGCTAGTGCGTTCAGTTTCGACAGCAAAATTCAGTTTCGACGGTTAAGTTCAGTTTCGACAGTTAAGTTCAGTTTCGACAGTTAAATTCAGTTTCGATAGTTAAGTTCAGAGATGAGCGGCTGGTGTATTTTACATCTAGCACTTTGTGGTTATGCATTTTACGTCATGTATTGGAGATGCTATTAGAATTCCACTCAGGTTAACGTTGTTCGTTGTCTCTCTTGTCCTGCTTCAGCCTCGGCGTCGTACAACTCACCGGAGCTGCTCCAACGACGAAACCCTCCATCACAGTGGAGCAGTACCTCGGGCTCCATCTCCAGACGCCTAAGATATTCTTCCCCTCCTCCGACAGCCAAGTCGGCCGGAGCATCCTCACCGGCCAACCCAATCACACTGAGATCGACATGACTTTGCCAAAGAGGTTGTACACTTGTTGCAGCTCTTTTTTACTCTACATGTTATATATATTGTCCACTGAGCACTCGTAGTAACGGGAAATACGATTATTTTATCCTACTATATGACAAGCAGTGAGGTACCCGGCAACTTAGCTACCCATGATGGACTCTCTTGAACGCCATCATTATTTATCTCTGCGCGTTTGAGGTGTGCATTTGTCGATGGACCTGGGAGTTGAGCTAGTATGGCAGTGGCCTGGGTCCAAAGTAATAGAAGTAGCACAAAAACATTTTTTTAGTGTAGGATTTTTCTTGCTCAAGCCTGCCTACTAGAATCGCCAGTGCTTGAAAGGAAAAGTGAATGAAAAACATCGGAATTGGAAAGTTTCCTATGGTACTATGTCGGTGTTAAAACCGGCGGATCTCGGGTAGGGGATCCCGAACTGTGCGTCTAGGCCGGATGGTAACAAGAGGCAAGGGACACGAAGTTTTACCCAGGTTCGGGCCCTCTCGATGGAGGTAAAACCCTACGTCCTGCTTGATTAATATTGATGATATGGGTAGTACAAGAGTAGATCTACCACGAGATCGGAGAGGCTAAACCCTAGAATCTAGCCTATGGTATGATTGTGTATGAATATGATGTCCTACGGACTAAAACCCTCCGGTTTATATAGACACCGGATAGGGTTAGGGTTACATAGAGTCGGTTATAATGGTAGGAGATCTACATATCCGTATCGCCAAGCTTGCCTTCCACGCCAAGGAAAGTCCCTTCCGGACACGGGACGAAGTCTTCAATCTTGTATCTTCATAGTCCAGGAGTCCGGCTGAAGGTATAGTCCGGCCATCCGGACACCCCCTAATCCAGGACTCCCTCAGTAGCCCCTGAACCAGGCTTCAATGACGACGAGTCCGGCGCGCATATTGTCTTCGGCATTGCAAGGCGGGTTCCTCCTCCAAGTACTTCATAGAAGATTTTGAACACAAAGATAGTGTCCGACTCTGCAAAATAAGTTTCCACATATTGCCATAGAGAGAATAATAGTTACACAAATCTAATCTGCTGACGTATTTCGTAGTGTGACATCACACCACAGCCAAGCTTTTATTCGAACCGTTTTACTGTCCCATCTCAGCGTGTTATGCGAGGCGGTTTCCTTGGCACGTCTTGTTAAAGCAGAGATCGTGTCCCCTTATTCCGGGATTCTCATCAATACGGGCATGGGTAACCCAACCGCGCCACTGATTACGGCGCTTGGGAGATAAGCGAGTTTTACCAGGCTGGTGGGGATGTGTAGTCGCGTCCACCCATATAAGGGGATAAGGATCCACCTTTTCACCTATGCCTTCTTCCTCCTTTGCCTATCCATTTTCGCGCACTCGAGCTCTAGCGCCCAAGTCCGCACTCCCTACCTCAACCTTCTCCAGCCATGTCTGGAGCGGGAGGCAAGTGGATGGTCTCCTCCGTCACGGAGGGACACATCAAAAAACTAAGGAAGGCCGGATACTTGTCTAACGACATCGCGTACCGGCTTCCCGAAAAGGGGCAGCTCCTCCCCACCCCAAGGCCCAATGAGAGGGTAGTGTTCCTTCCCCACTTCCTCCGCGGACTAGGCTTTCCGATCCACCCATTCGTCCGGGGACTCATGTTCTACTACAGCCTGGATTTCCATGATCTGGCCCCGAACTTCATCCTCAACATCTCGGCGTTTATCGTCGTGTGTGAGGCTTTTCTCTGCATCCGCCCCCATTTCGGCCTATGGCTCAAGACTTTTAATGTCAAGCCGAAGGTGGTGCACGACAACCAGGCGGAGTGCGAAGGCGCCATGGTGGGCAAGATGCCCAACGTCTTATGGCTCGAGGGCTCCTTTGTGGAGACCCTAAAGGGGTGGCAATCGGGGTGGTTTTACATCACCGAGCCGTGCGACCCTGAGTGGGTCGCAGCCCCCGAGTTCCGGTCTGGACCCCCAACACGGCTCACGTCCTGGAAAGAGACAGGCCTGTCGTGGGGCAACAAAGGAGAGGTAACTGGACTGCAAACATGCATCCAAACCCTGGTGGACAAGCAGCTCAAGCTCGTCAACGTAGTCCAGGTTATGCTCATCCGCCTGATCCTCCCGTGTCAACAACGAGCCTTCAATCTGTGGGAGTTCAACCCGGCCTAGCACCAAACTCTAAGCAGGCTCTTCGACACTACGTATGAGGATGCCTGGAAGGTGCTTTTCAAGGGCGCCGAGGCTCCCGCATCCGCCACCAAGGATCGCGGATTCAGCGTGCAGCGTCACGCTAGCGCGGTAAGTTGTGTGTACCTTTTTACAGGGTATTGGTTTTCCATAGTTTAACTCAATGTGGGATCTAAGCTCCCTTCCCTTTGACAGAGTTGGAAGGCGAAGTCCGGACAGATCAGCTGTCCGGCTCCCTTGCCCGAAGACCCAGCTGATGTCCGCTTGGCGAAGCTGCTGGTTTCGGCACCCTATGTGGTGCCGGGGAAGAAGGCTAAGAAGAAGGCCACGGGGACTCGAAAGAGTGCCCGGCGCCAGGAGGCGTCAGATCCATCATCCGACGGCTCCAAGATGCACTCCTCTCATGAAGATGAGGAGGAGGAACAAGAGACCTCTCCTCCTCCAGCGGGGGAAGGGAAGAAAAGGAAGGCCGCCCTCTTTGGGGAGGCCGGAGGGTCCAAGAAGGGGAGAACCCTTCCTCCGGACTACTCCATCGACGCCGACGACGGCGGAGAAGAGTGGCCGAACAGGGCCAAGCCCCTGGCGAAATCGTAAGTATCCGGATACCAGAGTAGTTCATAGTATTCGTTTATTGCACAGCTTTCCCTTATGTCGAATATGTTTATGCAGCCCACCCAAAGACCGGCTCGACGCGTCATCGACGCGGCTCATTGGACTTGTCGGATGTGAACTCGCTTCCGACGGCTTCCTCCCCCCGCCCTACGGACGACACCGAAGTGTTGTCCCAACAGGTTCCAAGCCGGGAGGAGGTGGTCCTGGAGGCGTCGCAAGGCGACCTCTCGGACTCCAGGAGTAAAGGGGATGAAACCCCCCAGGGCTCCAAGTCCGGCTCTAGGCCGGACACTGCTCCGGAATCAGGGGCGGAGACAGGGGGGGTGCGAGCAGGGGTCAGACACCCCCCATCGCCTCGCCCCCCTATTAGGTTTCGTTAGTTTCTACAGGTATACGGTGGCTGATCTGTCATAGTTATATGTCTGTTTAGCGCTAATGGCCTAGCATGCCAACTTCCCAGCCCAAAGGCCCAAAGGATCGCTTGATCGCTAGGTATAGGTGTCAGTAAAATAGGATTACATCCAACCATTAGATCGAGTAGTTAATTCCCTATCCTTCCGATTATTACGTTCGTGGCTTCTAGGTCTGCTCGCTCCGTCCGTTTTGCGCCGTCGCTCCATCGCGGCGTCGCTTCTCGCTGCTTTCATCGTTGTGGTTGGGGCACAGAAGGCAGTACACTCCCAAAGCCGGGGCAATTGAATCTATGAGAGAGAGAGAGATCACGAGTACTGGTCTGCAACATTAGCGTCACACATCAACAGATCGATTTCCAAGGAATCAAGGTACACCAATGGTGTATAGTAATCCATGTGAATCAGTACAATTCATTTCAAATAAATTATTTAATTTACTAATTAGTTAAGATTGTAATTTAGATATCTAATTTCACTTGTTTATTATTTCATGGAAAATAGATTCATTTACAAGCTCAATTGCTTCGAGCTCAAATATTACCGAGAATTCAAATCCACTTGAGGAGCAACCTATTCTTCATGATAATTTAATCTCATGTTATTACTAAACATATGTTTCCATTCATATTAATTCTACTGTTGAGACTATATTTTAGTGTTGTGTCTCTGAAACGATTGTTATCTTTCTCGCCCCCACCCCCTATGTCTAAATCCTGGCTCCGCCCCTGTCCGGAATCTTCAAAGGTTCCAGAGTCCGGCGGGGGATCTCCTTCCAAGAGGAGCAAGCCCACTGTGCCGGTGACCCCCGTCCAACTGGAGGCGCCGGACAATCTGCTGGAGGCGCTCCAAGGCGCCTCCATCGACGAGGGGCACCGCACCATTATGAGTGCGGTGGTCCAGAAGGTTCAGTCCGCCAAGAGCGGACTGACTGAAGCTTGTACTAGCCTTTTAACAGGCTTTGAGGTAAGTAAAGAATGTGTAAATAATATTACCACATAGACAGTAGCCCCTGATGCTCTGTTTGGCGTTCGAGAAGAAAAGCCGAATAGAGGATCAAAAAAAGTCGCAGGAGTCTAACAAAAAAGGAGTCAATATGCGTATGCAGGCTTCTCTGCTTGCGTCCGCCGCACTGACTGCGGAAGTGGACACGCTAAAGCAGAACCTCGAGTGGTCCGAGCAAGAGCTCGGGCATGCCAAGAAGCAGCTCGAGGACAATGAAGGTAAGAAATACCTTGTTTAAATATATATAAAAAGGTGCAATTGCAAAAAATGACAGGATTATCATGGCTATTATAGGGGCCACGTCTGAGGTGGCGACCCTTAAGCAAGCGCTGCTCGAAGCCGAGAAGACGGCAGCCACGGAGCGCACCGAGCGGGAGAAGTATGAGGCCGAGGTTGGCAAGGTGCGGCAAGAGCTCCAGGCTCTCATGGAAAAACATGAGAGTTTGGAGCTTGACTCAAAGACGTGAGCGTCCGAGCTCGCGGTGGCTATTGAAAATGCGAAGTCTGCCAAGGCCGAATCCCAGAAGACCCTCCAGGAGTTGGATGAGGTGAAGAAGATAGTGGCGGGTAAGGCATTCTTTATGCAAAGCAAACACATAAACGTGAGTTACTTGTTACTTACCCGAATCTGGAGCTCTCCAGGAGCGTTCGCAGATCTTCCCTGAAGTGTGTCCGATGCCGCCGCATTCTATCAAGCCGAGGAGGGCAGCTTGACAGAGAAGGTGTTCTGGTCACAGTATGCTGAGGTCGGACACCCCGTGCCCCTGAGCGACCAGTTGAAGCAACTGGTCGAGCTCCACAAGGCGGCCAAACAGGCCATGAAGGGCCTCATAGTTCGCCTGTGGCCTGGAGAGGCTCAGCCTGGGAGCTATTTTGGGCTGGTGCGGCGGCTGGTGGAGGCCTGTCCAAGGCTCGAAGTCATCAAGCGCTCCATCTGCATTGAAGGTGCCCGTAGGGCCCTTGCCCATGCTAAGGTGCACTGGGGCAAGCTGGATGCTGAGAAGCTTGTGAAGGACGTTGCCACCGGCGGGGAAAGAGCATTGCAAGCCCGAAAATTATTATAAGGATGTTTTGAAGGGTTCCTGCCTTGTGGCGGATGAGTGTTCCAGAGATGTAATTTTTGAGTAAAACTCGCTCGTTTTGTCCTGTGCGCTGAAAACTTGTTCATATGCGCTAAGCAATGCTGTTTGAATTTAAATTATTACCTTCTGTGCGGCTGTTTATCAATTCCGAGAGATGGCGAGTCGTCGGCTTCTGCCCCCGTGCCGCTAGTGCTGGGGTGTTCGGGGATAAACCTGAGCGCTCTTTTTCCCATGTTTGGGTCCTTCAAGGGAGGCGCTCAGCCCAACGAACAAGGCAATCGGACTATAATGCGTGAACACTCTCACTTAGCCATAGAATTTTATAATTTTAAATTTCGGCAAAGCCCCTGGTATTCGGAAGACTGAGTTCGGGGCGCTATCCATGCCTTGGCCGGACAAAGCCGGCTCCTCGCTCTAAGCGGCATAAGTCTTTAGGGACTTGAAAAAACCTCTCGAACAGCGACCAGCTCTCGCCTCATCATGACAGTCAGTTTTAGCTTTCTCCACTGAGGTGCTCGACCCAGCTCAACTGGGGCACAATCGCAGTGGTTCTCCTAGTGCTACTTTAGCCGATATAGCGGAACGTAAGGCACCAAAACATAGGAGCCGGGCAAACCCAACATTTGACCAAAGACATGATTCGGAGCCGATGCATATAATGCTATAAGTTCGGGGTGCCGCACTTATTAAAGTGTTCGGACTTCTCACACCATATTGAGGGGTACTAAAGCCCCTGGCATATTTTGGTCGTACCAAAGTGTACGAATGCAACATGTCATTAAGGAACATATATTAGAAAAGAGTAATGCAAAAATAGACAGAAGCTATGCATTGTTTATTAAAGAGGGCTGCGATCAAAGCAGAACGATACAGTTAATGCGATAAGCGAAAGGTTGGACTATGTAACATGTCCGTTCCAGGGCAAGCTGCGGAATAGTATGCGAAACAGGTATACTGCTCGTGATAGAGACCACCTGGGAGTTCCGTAATGCGGCGTGGCTTGTCTGCTTCCCTGGTTCTTGCATCGTTTGTGCAGCAATTGAACTACCGAATAGGCCTTCCGAAGAGTGGAGTCCTGAAAGTAAGAGAAAATTAAAAAATCACCAGCCCCTGGTGCGGTTTAAGCCATGTTTCGGGCGTGCCGTGATGGTGCCCCCTGTACCCATGGTATTTCTAGAGCGTAGTTATGTACGCGAAGTACTGGTATCGCATTTTTGCGAGGGATGGGGTTGGGGCCGCATTGCTACGCCTGCTCGGGTCGTGCCAGGCAGTCTTGTTGTAGGTTACTCCGGGCACGCTTGACGGTGTCCGGTCGTTTAATGGCCGGACTGGAGAACTGCCTGGAGAGGCTACTTTGTACTTCCGCTGCAAGGGCTGCCGTGTGCTCCTCCGTTCGGAGGGAGCGTTCGGTGTTTCCATTGACCGTACTTACTCCTCGGGGGCCTGGCATCTTGAGCTTAAGGTATGCGTAGTGCGGTACCAGATTGAACTTGGCGAATACGGTTCGTCCGAGCAGTGCGTGATAACCACTGCGGAATGGGACTATGTCGAAGATTAACTCCTTGCTTCGGAAGTTATCCGGAGATCTGAAGACCACTTCAAGTGTGACTGAGCCTGTATAATTGGCCTCTACACCTGGTGTTACGCCTTTAAAGGTCGTTTTGGTGGGCCTAATCCTCGAGGGATCTATGCCCATTTTCCGCACTATATCCTGGTAAAGCAGGTTTAGGCTACTGCCGCCGTCCATAAGGAATCTAGTGAGATGAAATCCTTCAATAATTGGGTCTAGAACCAATGCAGCGAATCCGCCATGACGGGTGCTGGTGGGATCGTCCCTTCGATCGAAGGTGATCGGGCAGGAGGACCATGGGTTGAACTTTGGGGCGACTGGCTCTATCGCATATACGTCCCTTAACGCGTGCTTCCGCTCCCTCTTGGGGATGTGGGTTGCGTATATCATGTTCACCGTCCGCACTTGTGGGGGAAAACCCTTCTGTCCACTATTGTTCGGCGGCCGGGGCTCTTCATCGTCATCGCTATGCAGCCCCTTGTCTGTATTTTCGGCATGTAACTTGCCTGCCTGCTTGAACACCCAACAATCCCTGTTGGTGTGATTGGCCAGCTTTTCGGGGGTGCCATGTATCTGGCACAAGCGGTCGAGTATTCGGTCCAAATTGGACGTGCCCCTTGGATTTCTTTTGAATGGATTTTTCCGCTGACCGGATTTATAGCCTCTGAATCCGGCATTAACTGCCGTATCCTCAGCGTTGTTGCCATTAATGCGGCGCTTCTGCTTGTTGCGACGCGACCTGCCACTACTGTCCCTGGTAGCCGAGTACCAGGGTTCTTGGTCATGTTGTTGCTACGAGCAAGCCAGCTGTCTTCTCTCGGGCAAAAGCGGGTCATGAGTGTCGTGAGTGCTGCCATAGATTTCGACTTTTCCTGTCCAAGGTGCCGGGCAAGCCACTCGTCACGGATATTGTGCTTGAAGGCTACTAGGGCCTCAGCGTCCGGACAGTCGACTATTTGATTTTTCTTTGTTAGAAACCGTGTCCAGAATTGCCTGGCCGATTCCTCTGGCTGCTGAATTACGTGACTTAGGTCATCGGCGTGGGGGTTGCACATAAGTGCCCTAGAAATTGTCGAGGAATGCGGCTTCCAGGTCCTCCCAACAACTGATTGATCCTGTTGGCAAGCTGTTAAGCCAATGCCGAGCTGGTCCTTTAAGCTTGAGTGGGAGGTATTTGATGGCGTGGAAATCATCGCCACGGGCCATGTGGATATGAAGGAGATAATCCTCGATCCATACCGCAGGATCTGTTGTGCCATCATATGATTCGATGTTTACGGGTTTGAAACCCTCGGGGATTTGATGATCCATTATTTCGTCTGTGAAGCATCGTGGGTGTGCGGCGCCTCTGTACTGGGCTATATCACGACGTAGCTCCAATGAGCTTTGTCTACTGTGTTCGGCCCTGCCGGATTTGTGGCCGGCGTGATGGTTACTGTCTCGAGCCGTGGGGCGCCCACGCGATCCGTAGATCGATCTTGTTTGCCTTGCCTTGTCCTCCAACATATCTTGTAAGTCCGGCGCATATTCCCGTGCCTTGGTACGGGGTGCGGCTTGAGTGGAGGGCCGAGAGGCCTCTCTGTCGCGGCCACGAGGTGGCCGGTCGGCCGCATCAAGTGCTTCCTCCTCTAATCGGGGTAGCAACCTGCGCTTTGGGTAGCTCTTGGAGGGGCGTTCGGGTTTATGCTCTTCGGCCGCAAGGACTTCAGTCCATCTGTCGACTAGCAAATCTTGATCAGCTCTAAGCTGTTGCTATTTTTTCTTGAGGCTTCTTGCCGTGGCCATAAGCCTGCGTTGAAAATGCTCTTGCTCGACGGGATCCTCTGGCACGACAAATTTGTCATCGTTGAGGCTTGCCTCGTCTTCGGAGGGAGGCATATAATTATCGTCCTCGACCTCTCTGTCTGCCGCTCTCTCATGAGGGCTGGTTTCTCCATCCTCCTGTGCTAAATTTTGCTGGAGGGGGTTTTCTTCGGCACTCTCTGGAGTATTATTATCTCCCGTGCTGGAATCGCCGTATTTGTTTTGGCGGGATTTTGATCGGCGCCGCTGACACCGACGCTTAGGATGTTTCTTGGAGGGGTCATCCTCCGCTGTTCCATCGCCATCTCCATCTTTTGGAGTGTCCACCATGTATATGTCATATGACGAGGTGGCTTTCCAGGGCCTAATAGGCGCTGGTTCTTCATCGTCTCCTTCATTGGCGTCCATACCGTCGATGTCTTCGGAGTCGAAGTCGAGCATGTCAGTTAAATCGTCGACAGTGGCTACAAAGTGGCTGGTGGGTGGGCTTTGAATTTCTTCATCGTCCGTACCCCAACCTTGCTGAATGTAGTCCGGCCAGGGCTCTCCTGATAAAGAGAGAGACTTCAGTGTCTTCAGAATATCGCCGAAAGGCGAGTGCTGAAAGATGTCCGCGGCAGTAAACTCCATGATCGGCGCCCAATCGGATTCGATCGGCAGGGGCGCGGAGGGTTCGGAGTCCGTAGAGGAGTCCGGCTTCTTGGAGTCACGAGTCTCGCGGAGTGCGGGGCTGGTGTTCGGCTCGATCGCCGTTGGGATCGCAGCCCCCGAGGCGGCGTCCAACCGCTCATCCTCGATCGGCGCAGTAGGCTCTGAATTAATGGTCGAAGCCGATGCGGGTGCGGCCTCCAGGGCACTGTTCGGCGGCAGAGCTAGATCATGCTCGTCGTGATTGTGCGGCGCGCTCGGCAGTGGCTCGAATCTGTCGAAGATCAAGTCCCCGCGGATATCAGCCGTGTAGTTTAAACTTCCAAATCTGACCTGACGGTCAGGGGCATAGCTTTCGATCTGCTCCAGATGGCCAAGTGAATTGGCCCGCAGTGCGGAGCCGCCGAAGACGAAGATTTGTCCGGGGAGGAAGGTCTCACCCTGGACTGCATCGCTATTGATGATCGTAGGAGCCATCGAGCCTGACGGCGATGAGACAGAGGAACTCTCAATGAAAGCACCAATGTCGGTGTCAAAACCGGCGGAACTCGGGTAGGGGGTCTCGAACTGTGCGTCTAGGCCGGATGGTAACAGGAGGAAAGGGACACGAAGTTTTACCCAGGTTCGGGCCCTCTCGATGGAGGTAAAATCCTACGTCCTGCTTGATTAATATTGATGATATGGGTAGTACAAGAGTAGATCTACCACGAGATCGGAGAGGCTAAACCCTAGAAGCTAGCCTATGGTATGATTTTGTATGAATATGATGTCCTACGGACTAAAACCCTCCGGTTTATATAGACACCGAATAGGGTTAGGGTTACATAGAGTCGGTTACAATAGTAGGAGATCTACATATCCGTATCGCCAAGGTTGCCTTCCACGCCAAGGAAAGTCCCTTCCAGACACGGGACAAAGTCTTCAATCTTGTATCTTCATAGTCCAGGAGTCCGGCTGAAGGTATAGTCCGGCCATCTGGACACCCCCTAATCCAGGACTCCCTCATACTACTTTTCATGAATTTGGTGCAAAGGAAAACTGTAGGATTTGTTCCTTTAGTGTCTCCTTGAAAGAAAAACCATAGGAATTCTAATTTCCACTTCTCCTCCTTTTCATATTCCTATTCATGAAGCACAAGACTAAGAGATAGTAGCATAATAGCATTATAACCGTACATTTTCTTGTGGTTTGAATTAATCTCACCATGCTTTTTTGCATCCTGTGATCTTCCAATTGTTGTGAATCAAACACCCAGGTTGGCAGAAATCCTGTGTTTTTAAATTCTCTGTTTTGCACGTGCATTCCTATCCTATTCCTGCCTTTTTCCTATCCCTGCATTGTTAGAATCCTCAAATTCAAACAAGCCTTCACTACTAGGGAAAACCCTAGTAGTAGCGCGGGTTTAAATCCCACTAGTAGCGCGGGCAGCCGTGCTACCAATAAGGCGCTACAACTATTACTTAGCAGTAGCGCGTGCGACAGGCGCTACTGCTAAGACACATAGTGGCAGCGCTTGTTCTGTCCCGCGCTGCTGCTAATCTAGCTAGTTGTAGCGTCTTTCTTATCCATCGCTACTAGTATTCTTTTTTTCATTTTTAGTGTATTTATACGACGTTATACAAATTTCGGTACAATACCAATTATGAGGTTTATATCATTATGTCCATAATAGTGTGTCAAATGAAGGTGGGTTAGGTTCAAGTGGAGGCAATATGTGGTGCATGTCAAAAGTATACTACTAATCCAAACTTGATCTAGTTTGGACTAGTAGTACTTTTGATGTGCACCACATTTTGCCTCCACTTGAATCTAATCCGCCAGCACAAGCTATTTAATCATCATCATCATAGTCATTACCACCAATAGTATTTATTTAATCACCATAGTCATAGTGTAGCACATCATCATCTTCAAACTCATTCTAGCTAGCTAATCACCACCAACACTAGCTGCGATAGCTATCTAATCACCACCAACACTAGCTAATAATAATCATCATAGTCATTACCACGAACACTAGCTTTTTAATCATCATAGTCATAGTGTAGCACATCATCATCTTCAAACTCATTTCTAGCTAGCTAATCACTCCTGCTGCTCTCTCTCAGGTAAAATAACATAAAACATGTATATCACTCCTCCTTCATCAAGTTGGAGCATGCAGATGAACCTGTCTCCTAATCATGGGCTGCGCTTTTGATTGCTGCCCCCTAGTACTTCTCTGCGATCATTCACAATTTTGCTCCAGTCTTTCACTATTAAGCATTCCTCGCTATTAGAAATCCTGAATGCACTAAAGTGCATTGTAGGATATCTTGGCCGTAAGCTAAAAATATTCATGGTACCTTTAGTCTCGATCGAATCAGGCACAACATTCAACGGGAGTCCCTGTTGAAGAACATCGTATAGTAACATACTTAGCAATGAAGTTTAGCTTAAAAAATAATGTATGCAAAAGATGAACTGAGGACAAATAGTAAAAATCTTACCATCTTTCCTAAATAGATGTGACCTTAGTTCAATGCAAACACTATTGGTCGCATGTTTTCAGTACTAACATTTCTAAGTGCAGGAAGAAAATTTGTCTTGATAGTATCAAGATCCTGAAGCCATGAAACATAATGACTTAGCTCCTCGCAGTTTAGTTCAGCCCCGAGACAGTAGTAGGTCCTGTCTACCAAGCGCTGGTCATGTTTGCTTGAACGGAAATAAGCTGACAATAGAAATTAGTTGTCAACTATTTTCGAATAAACAATATCAAAAACATAAATATGGTTAAGAAACTCACATAATGGTATAACTGGAGGAGTCTGCACATCGACCCAGATGTCGGTATTACCTTCAATATCATCTTTCGGACGAATATCAAAGGTGATAACCATATCAGGCTCAAATTCATAAGTCTTGCATAGTGCTCGCCAAGTTTTGCATCCAAAATAGGTGTAGTCGTCTTCGTTGTATAATTTTGCGTGGAAAATATAACCATGATCGGTCTTCAAGTAAACTTTCTTTACCTCCATAGTACGTCTGAAATCTATCTTATCCAAGACAAAAACTCTTGCATGATAGGGGATACACTAATAGAATAATAAAAAAATTAAATTATAAGTTGAAGCAAATGAAGGAGATGTCATGCTTAATTACGAAAAAAGGCTTGCCATTGTGACTTACTGTATCCACTTCGAAGTTCTCGTCCAGCTTGATGCTGAAGCGCCTATCATCTAGGAAGATTCCGTCTCACAGGCCGCGCTCGTCTTCGCAGTACTTACAAATACCGAAATCCTTTTCGTCGTGAGACATTTCGTATGTTCATAGTTGAAACATTATGTCAGGGGTGCTGATCCCACGGACACCTATGGGACCACGGTGGACCGAGGCCCCTTTCGGTTCGACAGGGGGGGGGCGGAGAGTGCACAAAGAGCAGATCGAGGCGAACGCACGAGCGACGCGATCGGTTTACCCAGGTTCGGGCCGCACGGATGCGTAAAACCCTACTCCTGCTTTGATTTGTATTTCGTGTTCTTGCTCGGGAGCGACGGATGCTACAGTACACTTGGATGGCTAGCGAGACCGAGCGTGAGAACGATCGTCCGACCCCCTCTACGTTGCACACGGGCCTCCTTTTATATGTCTAAGGGGTCATCGACAGGTGGCAACAAAGATGAGGGTAAAAAGGTAAAAGAGGTGGTGGTTGACGCCACCGCTTACTACAGTTGTATCATACCTAACCCTGACGGCAGGGGACAAAGGCATTTAATGCTTGTCTATGTCGCCTAGACGGTGCAGAAAGGGACCGCTAGGGACGCCATTGCTTGCCATGATGGCTATCTTGTCAGTGCCGCCTGCCACCGTGTACCTCTAGCTGCACAGCCTTCCGCCACGTACGCCTGGAAGGGTCCCAGGGCGACACGTTGGCGGATGTGCTGGAGCGCAGGTACAAGATGGAAGCTTGCCGCGGCAAGTGCCTTGCCGCGGTTATTATCTTGTTGCGTCTAGGAGCTTGTCGCTCACTGGGTCTTGCCGGGACACGTGGTGCGCTGCGGCAAGTTCTTTGATATGTCTTGATTGGCCTCCCCGGCAAGCTCCTCTTGCCGGGGTCTTGTTTCCTTCCCGACAAGCTCCTCTTGCCGGGGCCTTGGATACTTTATTCTTGAATGGCTCCAAAGGAACCACGGAGGATCTTGGCGGTCGCCCGGCAAGCCTTACCGCGGGACGCTGCGACTGCCCGTGCACAAGTTCGGGATACTAAGGTACCCCTACTTTAGTACACCGACAGGAGCCCCTGGGCCTGGGCCATACACGGTGCCGAGCGCTATTGGGCCAGGCCCAAAACAGGGCACGGGCACGCGCGGCCTAGGTTACGCCGTAACTCACTCCGCATCCACCGCGCCCTCTCCGCACGGCACACGTCGAACGCGGCATCGTGGGAGAGATCATGGGTGGTTTCTTTATTAGGAAAGGCGGAACGTCCGCCATCTCCCCCTTTATAAGCAAAGGGAAGCAGGGGTAGTGCGCCCACTCGCCCCCATTCCGCTCCAATCTTGAAAAACTCCGCCCCGCCTCTGTCTTCCCAAAGCACACAGAGCGCAGCGCCCTGCCCCCCACATTGCCACCAGCACCACCACGCCGTCGACCTCCTCCACTGCTTCCGCCATGGCTCCGAAGGGCGACAAGGGGAAGGCCGTGAAGTCGACCGAGGCGCAGCGGCTCACGGCGCTGCGGAAGGAGCAAGCCATTCCCCCCCCCAAGCTCGGCGCGAAGGAGCTGCGGGAGTACTATTATCTCTTTTGGGTGACGGAGACGCGAGCTCACCCGCGGACCAAGGTGCTTCCGGCCGCTGCTCACGCGACGGCTCCGGACGGGTACCCTTTCTTTGCCGTCTTCTTCTACTGCGGGCTCTGCCCGCCTTTTTTCGAGTTCTTCTGTGATATCATGAACACATACAATCTCTGCCTCCTTGACTTCACTCCCAACGCCGTCCTCACCATGGCCGTTTTCGCACACCTCTGCGAGAACTTTGTCAGAGTCCACCTTAGCATAGCCCTTTTTCATTCCCCGGGTAGAGAGAGGAGAGCCCTTGTCCGGCGGAATTGCCTGGGTCTCTAGGACCGGCAAGAAAGATTCCTATTTGAAGGGCGATTCTGCGGCAAGTGGGAGGAGTGGAGGGCTGATTGGTGCTGGATTGTCGAGGAGAGCCTGCAGCCATTCACCGCCCGGCGCCAAGTAGCAGCAGTACGCGGCAGTGACTGGTGCGACGTAGCCCCGGAGGACAGCAGGCTGAAGATTGCCGTCACCAGGATCCAGCGCCTCAGGCTTGCCGGACTCACTGTAGGCGCCGTTGGCGTGGACTTTCTTCGTCGCTGCATCGCTCCCCTGCAGGAACGGAGGAGGCCTGCCCGAGAGTTCAAGAATGCGGCAGACATCATGAGGCTGCGCCCAGGCCTCAACTACAATTTCACCGTCCTTGAGCTCAACGGAATACTGCGGAGCTCTTCAAGTACGATTCAGATCACCCCGAGGTCTTCAGGTTGCCGCAGGGCGTCGTCCCTTTGTGCAACAATCCGGCACTCGACCGCATCAGGGCGATGATGCCACTGTGCGATTCGCACGGGATCGCGCCAACTTGGCAAGAGCCAGAGGACGAGGTTGTGCAGCAATTCTTCGACGACTTGGTGGAAGTGCCAATCCGCGCCGACGAGAAGGACGGCCTCACCCGCGACACCACCGAGGCGGAGTTGGCGTACATCACCACCAGATTGGAAGAGGCGGCGGCGGCTACCGCGGCGGGCGAGTTCGGCTTCACCTTGGAGGAAGCAGCGGCGGCAGAGGCGGCAAACCGTGCCGAGCGAGAAGATCTTGCCGGCAAAAAGGATCTTGCCGGTAAGAAGGAGGTTGCCGGGCGTGATGCCGAACCGGGCCAGGTTGCCGGGCATGACGCCGAACCGAGCGAGCCTGCCGATGATGCGAGCGGCTCTTTGGAGATCGATTCCTCCTCCACTTCGTCCTCCGACAGCACGCCGCCAGCAGCGTCTCCGTCCCTACCAAGAAGGCGTGTCCGCATGGCCGGGAATGTAGCGAGGCGGCAGGCGGGCCGGCAGTCGCCGCGCCGCACGATGCGCTCCACCGCGGCAAGCACCGTTGCCGCGGGAGTACCCCATGCTGCTGCTTCGACTGGAGCGGGGTCTTCCCGGACTGCCGCTTCTGCTCCCGCCAAGCGACCAAGGGAGCCTACTCCTCCACCTTCCCGCGCTAGACACGGGCCGGATTTTGACTTCTCTGTGTTTAGTTCCGACGAGGAAGAAGAAGAGGAGTAAGTTCTTCTTATTTCCTTGCAATTCTTTGATTTATGCTGTTTTTGTCTCGTCTTGTTTCTCACTTGCCTTTCCCTGTATCTGTTCCTTTTTAGGACTCTGGCGTAGAGAGCGGCAAAGAGAGCCAAGGCGCCGGTGATCGTCATCAAGGACGAACCCACTGCGTCAACAGGGGACGTGCCTGAGACAAACTTGCCGGACCCGGCGGCTGATCTTCAGAGCAGCCCCCAGTGTAAGTGTCTTGCTTAATTCCCGCTGTCAGGTGCGCACGAAGATCCTTGATGTGCTGATACTTGTTTGTTTGACTTGTGCAGGAGCAGAGCAGCCACACCAGGAGAGCCCGGAGGCTGCCCCTGAAGCGCTAAGGGAAAGTCCTCCGGCGAGGGAGGAGCCACCGGCAAGGGAGGAGCCCCCGGCAAGGGAGGAGGCTCCGGCAAGGGAGGAGCCTCCGGCAAGGGAGGGATCTCCGGCAAGGGACTGTGTCGGCGATCCCCCGGCGACGGAGACCGCAGCTGCAGACCCTGGCACAGGTAACTTCCTTGCTTCCAAACTCCCCTTGGTTCTTCGTTTTCTTGACCTTTCTCTTGGATTTTGCTCGAATTTTGCTTGAATCTTCTCCCCTCTTCCGGCCGTCAGATCCATCTGCCGCAGAGCTGATGGAGACTGAAGTTGCCGCCGAGGAAGCAGCCGGCGCCGGCGAGGAGGCCGCCAGGGCTGCCACCGCGGAGGCGGGCGGGGAGTCTGGCGGTCGTACTGACGACCCGGAGGCCGCAGGAGCGCCAGGCGCTGCTCCGACCACCGACTCCTCCGCCGCTGCCGCCGCGCCAGGCTCCGATGAGCCCTAGCCTGGCGTCTACCTGAAGGCCGGCGAGGACATCTTCATTAACCTTCCTTGGGCGTCAAGCTCCAGGGCGCCGATCAAGGGGGAGATGCTGGACGGAGAGGTGCTTGCCTCCGCCGGGCTAAAGCTGGTCGACGCGCCAAGCAGCAGCAGCGGCGAACCTGAAGAGGAGCGCCTGCTGCGTAAGCTAGTGGCGCTCTACCGCGCCCGGCAGGCCAAGCTGGAGTCCCGCAAAGCGCTCGTTGCAAAGGCCGGCGTTGATATCGAGAAGCGCGCGGAGGAGCTCCGGGGCGCCAACCAGGAAGCTCTCCGCTCCCTGGCAAAGGAGCGGGAAGATCTTGCCGAGGTGCAGCAGGCATTCCTCCTCGAGAAGGCCGACGTCGAAGAGCGCCAACGCCTTGCCGCGGAGAAGTTGTCTTCACAGGAGGGTGACTTGGCGCAGCAGAAGGTCCACCTCGACAGCCACGAGGAGGAACTTGCCGCGCGCGAGCAGGCAGCTGGCGGGGCTCTTTAACAAGCTGAAGGCGCCGCCGCAGCCGCCGAGGCCGCCAAGGCCGAGCTGGAGCTGAAAGTGGTGCAGCTGGAGGCGAGCCTTAAGGCAAACGGCGACGAGCTTGCCGCGCTCAAGCTCGAGCGGGAGAAGGACGCCAACAGCTATTCGGAGCTGCAAGCCTTTTTCGCCGAGAAGGGCAAGGAACTGGACGCCGCCAAGAACTCCAATGCTAATCTCGAAGTGAAGCTGGCGGCCCTGACCAAATCTCTGGACGGCGCCAAGGAGCAGGAGGCGGCCCTGAAGGAAGAAGTCGAGGCCAGCAAGGTGCTGCTGGCGAACGCTGTTGCCGCCCAGAAGACCTTGTTGGAGAACGTGGAGCACTGAACGGAGGGTCTGGTGAACGTCGCCACGGACGTCGACAAGGAGTTGGCGCAATTGGGGATGGTGGATCTCGGGTACTCCTCCGACGAGAATCTCCAACCCAGCGCCAAGCTGACTCTGTTCTTCAAGGGCGTGGCGACGGCGCTCCAGCGACTCCGGGAGCAGATCCCAAATCAGCTTGCCGACGAGTCGCGCAAGATTTGCACGGGAGCTCTCCAGAAGGTGTTGATGAAGGTGGCCTTCCGCAACCCAGGTCTCTGCCTCACCAACGTCCTCCGAAGCTTGCCGCCAGATGCTGATGTAGAAGAGCTCAAGGCCCTTGTCGCACCTATCGTGGACAGGGTGAGCGGAATTAGGAGGGTCGAGGGCGACCGTGTAGACTAGGCCATCCATCTTTTTCTTTCCTTGTCGCTGTTAATCATGTTATGAAAAACAGTCTGTTAGAGCTGCGACAAGTTATTTTGTAATATACTCTATCCTTGGTAGTAATTGCTATGTTATTTCCTTTACTTGACTCTTTCCTTTGTATGTTTTTACCCTACGCTTTTAGGGAACTTGCCGGCGCAGGCACCTTTGCCGCGAGCGCTGAGTGCGGAACGTCAGCAACCTGCTGGCAGTGCTGCAGCCGACAAGAAACCTTGTCGCGGCTAGTCGCAGCTCACTTAAGTTGTTGAGCGGACTCAAAACAACAGTAAGGGCGCAACTAGCTACGAGTTGGTTCCTCCGCGCACAGGTTTTCCATACAAAGCACGGTCGTTCAAGGAAAATAACTTAAAAATTTAAAGGAAATTTGATTGCTCAGACTTTGGCAACTTATCTTTTTTTTGTTACTTGCTTCTCGGCAAGGCGAAAACTTCTTGAACGACGTCTGGTCCATACCGTATCTTCTCCCTTCCCCCCGGCAAACTTGTGCACGAGGGAACCTCCTTTTCCTTGTAAAAAAAGAAAGAGGGCGAAATAACAATATGGAGCTTTAAGGCTCGTTATTTCTTACCGGGGGTAAGTGCTGCGCAGAATGTCAGATAATACATGCAAAATTTAAAAAGCATGAAATCGACAAGGTGTGCTGAGCACATAATCTTTATGCACGGGATCTGCGCCCGGCTTTGTACAAAGGATTACATGCAACAACGGCAAGACTTGTACAAAAGGTGGTTGCCGGAACAGGTTCCGGCAACCGTGCCCTACGGGTAAAACTTGCGAAGATGCTCAATATTCCAGGAGTTGCTCACTGGTACGCCATCTTCGGTCTCCAGGCAGACAGCGCCAGGCCTAGTGACTCGCTTCACCCGGTAAGGGCCTTCCCACTTTGGCGTCAACTTGTTGGAATTCTTGGCGGACTGAATGCGCCGAAGAACAAGGTCACCTTCCTCGAGACTTCTGGCATTAACTTTGCGGCTATGGTAGCGGCGCAAAGCTTGCTGGTAGCGAGCAGCTCGCACAGCAGCCTGAAGACGGTCTTCCTCAAGGAGCAGCGCCTCATCTTGCCGCAGCTGCTCTTGCTCAAGCTCATCGTAAGCGAGCACTCGAGGCGACCCGTATACGAGTTCTGTGGGGAGAACTGCCTCCGCTCCATAGACTAGAGCGAAGGGTGTCTGGCCAGTGGCTCGATTTGGTGTCGTCCTGATCGACCAAAGAACCACCGGCAGCTCCTCGATCCAATTTCTTCCGCACTTGTGCAGCCTGTCAAAAGTTCTGGTCTTGAGCCCGCGCAGCACTTCAGCATTTGCCCTCTCCGCTTGACTGTTGCTTCTCGGGTGACCAACAGAAGCGAAGCAGACCTTGGCGCCAAGATCTTGGACGTACTGCATGAAGGTGCGACTCGTAAATTGTGTACCGTTGTCGGTGATTATCCTGTTAGGGATCCCGAAACGGCAAACAATCGACCTGAAGAACTTGACTGCTGACTGTGTTGTCACCTTCCTCACTGGTTCCACTTCCGGCCACTTTGTGAACTTGTCGATTTCAACGTACAAGTACTCAAAGCCCCCGACAGCTCGGGGAAAGGGGCCGAGAATATCGAGCCCCCAGACCGAAAATGGCCAGGATAAAGGGATCGTCTGGAGAGCTTGAGCTGGCTGGTGTATCTGCTTGGAATGGAACTGGCACGCTTCACACTTGGTTACTTGTGCAGTTGCATCCTCGAGGGCTGTCGGCCAGAAGAAGCCTTGCCGGAATGCTTTTCCGACAAGAGCTCTTGCGCCAATGTGGTGACCACATATGCCTCCATGTATCTCTGCCAACAGCTTCTGTCCATCTTCCCGGGGAATACACTTCAACTTCACACCGTTGAGTCTTCTTCTGCACAGTGTGTTATCGACAAACTGGTACATACTAGACTGCCGGGCTACTCTTTCTGCTTCTTCTTGCTCTTCGGGAAGTTCTCCTGTCTGAAGGAAACGGACAATCTGCTGCGCCCATGTTGGAGCATGTGGCTCGACAACAAGGACTAAAGGCAATTCTGCTGCTGCGGGAACATCTGCTTCCACGGCAAGAGCCTGCGGCTTTGCCGGAGCTTGACGTTCCTCGGCAAGCTTGCCGGAGCAAAACTTGTCGGGAGTGTCTGCTTCAATGGAGCAAACCCTGGGGCTTGTCGGAGCAGACTGCTCCTCAACATTCTTGGTGTTGATCTTGGGGACCTTCTTGGCGGCGGCTTCGGGAAGCTCTGCCGGAAAATAGTCACCAGAAACCAACTTCCTCTTCTTGCTCTGTCCAGTTGGTGGTGTTACGGACGGCTGAGTCAGCTTGAGCACAAAAATCCCTGGTTCCACAGGTAATTTAAGTGCAGCGCACTTTGACAGGCCATCGGCAACGTCATTCTGAGCTCTTGGGACATGCTCCATCTGCAGGCCGTCAAAGTGCTCTTCTAGCTTTCTCACTTCGTCGACGTAAGCTTCCATTAAAGGACTCTGGTAATTCTTGTTTACTTAGCGGACGGCAAGCTGTGAGTCACCCCTGACTATGAGCTTTTTAATCCCAAGTTCTGCCGCGATCCTGAGACCGGCAAGCAAGCCTTCATACTCTGCAGTGTTGTTTGTCGCTTGCTCCTTGGGGAAGTGCATCTGGACTATATACTTGAGGTGCTCTCCGGTGGGTGCGACAAGCAGCACTTCGGCACCAGCGCCTTGCAGCGAGAAGGCACCGTCAAAGTACATAAGCCACTCTTTGTTTGCTTCCTTGGCGGGGATGCTCGTCTCCGGAATTTCTTCATCTGGAGTTGGCGTCCACTCTGCTATGAACTCTGCCAATGCTCTGCTTTGGATTGTTGATGTACTCTCAAATTTGAGGCCAAAGCTTGACAGTTCCAGTGCCCACTCAACAATCCTGCCTGTTGCTTCTGGATTTTGCAATATCCTCTTCAGCGGAAAGTGAGTGACAACCGTGATTTCATGTGCTTGGAAGTAATGGCGCAGCTTTCTCGACGCCATGAGAAGGCCGAAAAGCAACTTCTGCACACTAGAGTACCTTGACCTAGCCCCCCTGCAAAAGGGAACTGACAAAGTAAACTGGGCGCTGCACCATCTTCTTCTGTATCTCCTCTTGCATCTGCGCAGATCCTTGCTTGTCGGGACCAGAGCTTGTCGGGGAAGCCCCCTGCTTGTCGCTGGATGTGTTTGCCGCGGTTGCTGGCTCGTCATCTGCCTCCCTCTCCGCTACTAACGTAGCACTAACCACTTGATTGGTTGCCGCTATGTACAACAGCAACTTCTCTTGTGGTTTAGGCGCGACAAGTGTTGGAGTGGAGGACATGTATCTCTTCAAGTCCTGCAGCGCAGCCTCCGCTTCCGGAGTCCATTTAATGGGACCCGCCTTTTTCAAAATTTTGAAAAACGGCAGGGCGCGTTCAGCAGACCGAGAGATAAACCTGCTGAGAGCAGCCACGCAACCGGCAAGCTTCCGTACATCCTTGACGCGCTTTGGTGCTTCGATCTGCTCAATGGCCTTGATCTTGTCGGGATTAGCTTCGATTCCCCACTGAGACACAAAGAACCCGAGAAGCTTGCCGGAAGGGACTCCAAACACACACTTCTCGGGGTTGAGCTTGAGGTTGATCTTGCGCAGATTTGCAAAAGTCTCTTCTAAATCTTGTATCAGAGTTGCCCTGTCCTTGCTCTTGACCACTATATCATCCATGTAGGCCTCCACATTTCTGTGTATCTGTGGCTTCAAAGCGACATGGACTACTCTGGCAAATGTTGAACCAGCATTCTTTAAACCAAAAGGCATCCGTACGAAATAGTACGTGCCACACGGAGTAATGAATGCGGTTTTCTCCTCATCCTCTTCTGCCATGAAGATCTGATGGTATCCTGAATATGCGTCAAGAAATGAAAGCAAATCACATCCGGCTGTGGAGTCAACAATTTGGTCAATGCACGGCAAGGAAAATGGATCTTTGGGACAAGCTTTATTAACATCAGTAAAGTCAATACAAAGCCTCCATTTTCCATTTGCCTTGCGCACTACAACAGGATTGGCCAGCCACGTGGGATGGAGCACTCCTCTGACAAGGCCTGCTGCTTCCAACTTCTTGATTTCTTCTGCTATGAATTCTTGGCGCTCCACTGCTTGTTTCCTGACCTTCTGCTTGATGGGCCGCGCATGAGGACAAACGGCAAGATGGTGCTCAGTTACTTTTCTGGGAACACCGGGGATATCAGACGGTTGCCATGCAAACACGTCGACATTCACCCGAAGGAAAGTAACGAGCGCGCTTTCCTATTTAGGGTCAAGCGTGGCACTTATGGTGAAAGTACCACCAGTGCCGTCCTCCTTGGCGGACACCTTCTTGGTATGTGGTGGAGCTGCCATTGCCTTTTTACACTTGCCGGTGGAGCTCGATGGTGCGTCCTCGATGGCAGCGCAGCACTCCGAGGAGGTGCGCTTGCCGGAGTGGGCATCAGGGCTCTTGCCGGACTTGGTCTTCTTCTTCCCCCCGGGAGCTTCATCGGCAAGTGTCTTGTGATCTGTTGCACCAGCTGCTTCCCGCTAAATCTTGTCGGCGCAGATAAGGGCATCCTTCTTGTCGCCAGGGACAGAGATGACGCTTATCGGGCCTGGCATCTTGAGCATGTTGTATGCATAGTGAGAGGCTGCCATGAACTTGGCGAGCGCTGGACGGCCAAGTATCCCATTGTAAGGCAATGGGAAATCAGCAACGTCAAAAGTGACCCTCTCCGTTCTGAAATTCAGCTCGCTGCCAAATGTCACCGGCAACGTGACCTTCCCTTTCGGCTTGCTCCTTCCCGGGTTAATTCCTTGGAATGTACCGGTCTCTTCGAGCTCGCTGTCCGGGATCTGGAGTTTCTGGAGCACAGCGGAGGAGATCAGATTTAAGCCGGCCCCGCCGTCAACTAGCATCTTAGTGACTTTGAGGTTGCGAATTGTTGGCGAAACCAACAACGGCAAGCACCCGACCGCAGTTGTGCGATCAGGGTGGTCCTCAATGTCAAAGATGATAGGCGTGCTGGACCATTTCAGAAGCTTGCGCGATTCGACAGGTGGCTCTACCGCATTAACTTCCCGCAGCCACTGTTTGAGTTGGCGGTGGGAAGTATGCAGAGAAGCACCGCCGTCTACACACAAGACTTCTGTAGCTTTCTAAAACTCCTGCTCACTGTTCTCGACATCATCCATGTCCTCGTTGTCGTCTTCGTCTTCATCCTTGTCGCGGCCGCGGGGAGGTCTATCTCCTTGCCGCTGCTTGGCCTTGCCACGGCGTCCTCCCCGGCCAGCGCGCTTCTTGCCGGCCTCTCCACCGCCTCCTTGGGCTTTCTCCTTGTCGCGCCGCTCGTACTCAGCTTTTTGTTGTTGGACAAGCTACTCGACCTTCTTGCAGCTCTGGAGGTCATGGCCCTTGGTGCGGTGGATCTTGCAGTACTGCTTGTCGGAGCCGTCCTGCTTGTCGGCGGCCGCCACAGCTTGGCAGTTGGTGCATGCGGCAACCTCCTTGCCGGAGCTGCCAACTTTGGCTTGCTTGGCGCCACCGTCGTTGCCGGACTGCTCAACGACTAGTAACTCCTTGCCTTTCTTCTGCCTGTTGCGCCTCCGGTTTTTCTTTGCCGGGGCAGCATCTTCGCTGTCAGATCCCCCTGTTCCAGTATTCTCTTCGGGGAGTTTCCTCCCTTCTTCAGCGCGTGCACACTTGTCAGCCAGGGCGTACAGCTCGCTGACGTCTCTGATCCTGCTCATCGCCATCTCCTCCCGCATCCTGCGATTACGCACGTTCTGATGGAACGCGCTGATAACCGCGGCAGGGTGGATGTCTGGGATGTTATGCTGTACACGGCTGAATCTCTAGATATACTTGCGCAGGGGCTCTCCTTCCTTCTGGGCAAGCAGGTGGAGATCACTCTCTTGGCCATGTGGTTTGTGGCCGCCCGTAAAGGCGCCGACAAACTGATGGCACAAGTCCGCCCAAGAGGATATGGAGTTGTCCGGCAAGTGCATGAGCCAGGACCTGACTTCGGGCTTGAGCACCAGTGGGAAATAGTTGGCAAGGACCTTATCGTCTTGCCCCCCAGCAGCTTGCACCGCGATGGTGTAGATGCTAAGGAACTCTAACGGGTGCGACTTGCCGTCGTACTTCTCCGGTACGTCTGTCTTGAAATGCTTCTGGCTGGGCCACTGGACTTGCCGCAGCTCACGGGTAAACACAGGGCAACCTACCGCGTACGGCAAGTTGCCTGGTTCTTTGGGCGCATGCATGTCAACAGAGGGCCCAACGCGCAGGTCTGATTGACGCCGCGCTTCTCTTCGGCGCTCGATGCGTGTTCGAGCGTCTTCTTGCTGTCTCTCATGAAGAACTTGGCGCTGATCGCGACGAGCTCGCGGATCTGATGACGCGGTGGAGTTGCTGTCGAGGTGGATCCGGCGAGTCGGCGATCTTGGCCTTCTAGGCGGAGAGTGCACAGTGGTTGCACCCTCGCCGGTCTTGTCATCACCGGCTCGCGCCTGGCTGACTTGCCGCGGCAGCGATGCGCTCAGCTGCCGTGGGTTGTCACCGTTGGCAAAGCCGATGAGGCTCTGGATAGTGGCCCTCCAGTCATCGATCTTCTCTGGCGCTGGAGGGTAATCTAGGAGCAGTTGGGCCTGTGCCAACGCTTCTGCCGGACTGGCGGGCGGCGGCGGCGAACGGTGCGAGGAGCGAGATATGCTCGGACTTCTAACTGCGTTAGAAGGAGGAGTACCTCGTCCAGGCGACCGTGCCCTGCTCGTGCCAGCATGTTGGCGCGCATGCTGGTCTTGAGCGCTCCGGGATCCGCCAGCTTGATCTTGGCCCAGCAAACGTATGGTACCGTGAGTACCATGACGCTGCTGGTCCCGCGCCTCCTGAGATGGGCGCGGTGCATGTACGGACGCCGAGGTCTTCGAGTGCGCTCGGTCGTTGTGGGAGCCGATCGCGCTGCCGATGTGCAGCGCAGTCTTGTCCTTGGACCTGGCAGCACCATGAGCCTCCTCGTCGGCGCCCGTTCTTCCGCCGGCACCCACTCCACCAGTCGTTCGCTCTGGCGATGGTGGGCTCGGCGCAGACAGAGCAGCTGCCTCCGAAATCTTCTTCTTCGGTGGCATGTTGATGAAGATGACGAAGATTCGGCTCGTGCGAACGTCAGATCAGGTTCACGCAGCCTCGACGCACCCCCTACCTGGCGCGCCAAAGATGTCGGGGGTGCTGATCCCACGGACACCTATGGGACCACGGCGGACCGAGGCCCCTTTCGGTTCGGCAGGGGGGCGGAGAGTGCACAAAGAGCAGATCGAGGCGAACGCACGAGCGACGCGATCGGTTTACCCAGGTTCGGGCCGCACGGATGCGTAAAACCCTACTCCTACTTTGATTTGTATTTCGTGTTCTTGCTTGGGAGCGACGGATGCTACAGTACACTTGGATGGCTAGCGAGACTGAGCGTGAGAATGATCGTCCGACCCCCTCTACGTTGCACACGGGCCTCCTTTTATATGTCTAAAGGGTCACTGAAGGAAATATATCCTAGAGGCAATAATAAAGTTATTATTTATTTCCTTATATCATGATAAATGTTTATTATTCATGCTAGAATTGTATTAACCGGAAACATAATACATGTGTGAATACATAGACAAACAGAGTGTCACTAGTATGCCTCTACTTGACTAGCTCGTTAATCAAAGATGGTTATGTTTCCTAACCATAGACAAAAGAGTTGTTATTTGATTAACGAGGTCACATCATTAGTTGAATGATCTGATTGACATGACCCATTCCATTAGCTTAGCACCCGATCGTTTAGTATGTTGCTATTGCTTTCTTCATGACTTATACATGTTCCTATGACTATGAGATTATGCAACTCCCGTTTACCGGAGGAACACTTTGGGTACTACCAAACATCACAACGTAACTGGGTGATTATAAAGGAGTACTACAGGTGTCTCCAAAGGTAGATGTTGGGTTGGCGTATTTCGAGATTAGGATTTGTCACTCCGATTGTCGGAGAGGTATCTCTGGGCCCTCTCGGTAATACACATCACATAAGCCTTGCAAGCATTGTGACTAATGAGTTAGTTGCGAGATGATGTATTACGGAATGAGTAAAGAGACTTGCTGGTAATGAGATTGAACTAGGTATTGGATACCGACGATCGAATCTCGGGCAAGTAACATACCGATGACAAAGGGAACAACGTATGTTGTTATGCGGTCTGACCGATAAAGATCTTCGTAGAATATGTAGGAGCCAATATGGGCATCCAGGTCCCGCTATTGGTTATTGACCGGAGACGTGTCTCGGTCATGTCTACATTGTTCTCGAACCGTAGGGTCCGCACGCTTAAGGTTTCGATGACAGTTATATTATGAGTTTATGAGTTTTGATGTACCGAAGGAGTTCGGAGTCCCGGATGAGATTGGGGACATGACGAGGAGTCTCAAAATGGTCGAGACGTAAAGATCGATATATTGGACGACTATATTCGGACTTCGGAAAGGTTCCGAGTGATTCGGGTATTTTTCGGAGTACCGGAGAGTTACGGGAATTCGCCGGGGAGTATATGGGCCTTATTGGGCCATACGGGAATAGAGGAGAGAGGCCAAAAGGAAGGAGGCCTGCGCCCCCCTTCTGGTCCGAATTGGACAAGGGGCGCAGCCCCCTTTTCCTTATTCCTCTCCACCTCTTTCCACTTCTCCTACTCCAACAAGGAAGGAGGGAGTCCTATTCCCGGTGGGAGTAGGACTCCCCTTGGCGCGCCTCCTCCTAGGACATATCGAGCGCTTGAAATTTGCCGGAACGGAAATGAATCAACACTCCAGCAAAACATAGGCCACTCGGAGGTGTAACCTGCAAACATGACCGGCCACTTGGGCAAGCACATATCCTATTTGAGAAACACAAGATATACACTTCAAAATATCTTATAGGACTCATATTGACATGAGCATTCAATAAGCAAAACCAAATCGTAAAATAAGTAAGTATTCACATTAGGATGCATTCAATAAGCAAAATTAAATCATCTCATGCGTCCGTACATCATCGAATATTATCACTAATACATCCCGAATAGTATCATACATATAACATCACTAATACAACTAAAACCCTAGCGCACGGCGGGTATCGGCGCGGGCAGTGGACACCCACAGAGAAGGAACCATCACAGGATCATAGCTCCAGTGAGATCCCTAGAGAACCTGCCAGGTATTGGAGAACCTGTGCTCCAACGCAAACAAGTAGCGACGGACGTGCGCGTCCTCCTCACTGACACGGTGACGCACCACCTCCGCGAGGTCCTCGAGCCTTTGGACCTCCACTGGCCCACGCGACCGCCACCAAAGAAGGTTCGGGTCAACGACGGGCTGACTCCTCACCAACCTGCGCCCCCGGTAGGTAGCGCCTCCCAGTACCACCCCGGTGGAGCCCAGTCCCGGACATGACCCATCAGGTGACGCAAGTGTCCTCCGCCGACTCGACGACGAGGATGCGGGATAGGCATCATCGACGTCGATGCGGGAATAATTGCTTTAACTAAAAAATTAAACTACTTCTATTAATTTTTGTACTAAAAACAAAATAGTTGTATTAACTCAACTAGTTCAATTAAGCACTTACTATGAATAAAAATAAACTAGTTTTTACTAAAAATAAACTAGTTCAACTAGTTATATTAATTTTCTTACTAATTCTATTAAACACTTACTAAAAATAGTAAAAAACCTAGTTAGATGAACTCTAAAATTTAACCCTAACTGATGAACTCTAAAATTGAATGAACCCTAACTAATTTGATGAACTCTAAAATTTAACCCTAACTAATTTGATGAACTCTAAAATTTAATGAACCCTAACTAATTTGATGAACTCTAAAATTTAACCCTAACTAATTTGATGAACTCTAAAATTTAACCCAAACTAATTCGATGAACTCTAGAACTAATTCTATTTAACAACTACTGCCATAATTAGCATCTAATTTGATGAACCCTAACTAATTAGATGAACTCTAAAATTTAACCCTAAGAACCCTAGCTAGGCAGAGGTAGGGAAGGAGGAGGAGGAGGGCGTGCTCACCTCTAGCGCTGGCGGAGTTAGGGAGAGGGGCACGCGGCGTCAAGGTCGGGGACGGGGTCGGGGTCGGGGCGGCGGGCGCACGGCGGAGGGCGGTGATGTAGGGGGGCCATCGAGGTCGGGGTCGGGGGCGGCGTCGAGGTCGCGGTCGGGGGCGGGGGCGGCGTCGAGGGTGTGCGGAGAGTGACGGGTCGCGTGCGGCGGCCGACAGCGATGCAGGGCGGCGACATCGGAGGAATAGGATTTGGGGGAAGTGGCCGTGGGGGTAGAACAATCCGCGCGGTTAAGTTAAAAGTAGCAGTAGCGCGTTCCAGGAAGTGCGCTGCTGCTACGGTAGCTATAGCGCGTTTCTTAACAAGCGCTACTGCTATTCCTTCTCTTTTTTATTTGCTTTACATTTAATTTTATTTTCGTTAGCAGTAGCATCTTTGTTCGTAAACGCGTTGCTACAAAACAAGTAGCGGTAGCGCGGTTCTACGTAGATCGCTACTACTATGTGTAGCCTATCGGCTAAGCCGTGGGAATTTTAGTAGTAGCGCTTTTGTACTCGGGCGCGCTACTGCTATAACTGTATCTATAGCGCGGTTTAAAACACCGCGCTGCTGCTAATTAGCACCAACGTGCATTTTTAGCTTGCGCTACTGCTAATGTTCTGTGTATAAGGTTTTCCCTAGTAGTGCCTTACTCAATTACTTGTGTTACAGATATGTGTCAAAGAAAACCTTGTGTGGTTTGTCCTACTCCTGTGGCGCTGTGTTCCACCCCAGCTCAGCTGCTCCAACGACGGAAGGGTTCACCACAGCAGGGATCCGCTCTCCAGACAGTCTTTCATCGCCTCAGATCTTCTTCCCCGCTGCCGGTAGCCACGGCAACTGCATTACCATCATCAACTGAGCAGATGACCTTGAGGACTACACGGGTCCGCAAGAGAGGTCCTACTCTTCCGTGTCTGCTTACATTATGCGTCGCTTAATATGATGACATGCTACATATCATCGTGTTCACCTATTAGACTCCGAGTCAGGTCCAAACTAATGCTGAAACTTGAGTTTTAAATGGTTGTGGGGTACATATTGGGGCAGCAATCAGTACTATCTGTCTACTATCTGGTTAATCTCCGGTGTCTACTATGAGTTTCATGTTGGGTGCAAACAAACATTAAAGGAGCCATGATCTGTATTTTTTAACTAAAGCTATTATCTGCCTGCTATCATTGGTTTTGGGTCTATCCATAGTTTGCTACCATCACTCTGGATTTGTGCATGCACTGCTTACATAATCTCACTATGTTTTATTCCTATGCATGCCAGTTATTGTACACAATGGAACTGATCATGTAGAGCAAAAGAGACGAGCCTTGCATGACAATAAAATTTCATGTAGACGTCGTTCCATGGTGGGCGCAAAGGCAGCCCCCTCCACCCATTTCGGATCGTAATCAAGAGGAAGATAACTGTTCTGAGGGGGATTCAGAAGGAGAAGACCACTCCTATTTACCCCATGAGGTCTTCGCTCTAACTTGGCATGCTGATGTTGGTAATATCATGCATATGGTGCCTTGCATTGCTTACTGTATACATGAAAGATGTCATCTACTTAGTTTAGACATGCTTTGTGTCAATGCCATCTGTTTAGTTTCTTTATCATATATGTGAATCATGCAATGCCATCTTGTCTAGCCAGTCATCATATATGTGAATTTTGCAATGCCACCCTGGTTAGCCAGTCATCTTATATGTGAATTATATCATGCCATCATTTTTTATTACGTGTTAAATTTTTCAACAATTTTAGTACATTCAATTACTCTTCATGTGCATCAGCCATTCGGCACGGTCATGGAAAAATCTAGAGTGGAAACAAGGTCTTCAGAGCAGACAATGCTATCTGACAAAGCGCATGTCTTGCTGGTTACTGATAACTCCTCAGAGGAGGATTCAGAGACAGATGACCAGTCATACCCCCCCCCCCCCCCCCGAGGTGCATGCCCTAACTTGGCAGGGTTATGTTGCTCATATCGTGCGTATGGTATCTTGCATTGCTATGTCATTTGCTTAGTTTAGACATGCTCTGTGTGAATGCCACCTGTTTAGTGTCTAATTACCATATATGTGAATTATGCAATGCCATCTTGTTGCAAGACATTATATATGTGAATTATGCAATTTTATCTTGTTGCAAGGCATTATATATGTGAATTATGCAGTGCCATGCTGTTTAGGCAAGCGTCATATATGTGAATTATATCATGCCGTCCTTTTTTTGTATTTCTCACTGCTTTTGTCGACAATGTTTGTATATTCAACTTCTCTTCCTGTGCATCAGCCATTTGAATTGGTGATGGAGAAATCTGGAGTGAAAACAAGGTCTTCAGAGCAGACAATGCTACCTGCTGAAGCAGATATCTTGATAGTTACAGATAGCTCTTCAGAGGAGGATTCAGAGGCAGATGACCAGTCCTATTATCCCCCTAAGGTGTATGCTCAAACTTGGCAGGGTTATATTACTCATATAATGCATATGTTGTATTGCAATGCTTAGTTTTTACATCATATACACAATATTGAATGCCATCTCCTTAGTTGACACATCATATATGCGATTGCCCTCTGCTCACTTCCTTAGTATATAAATCATATATTTGAATTATGTCATGCCATGATGTTTACATAGACAGCATGTATTTGAATTATGGCATGCCAACCCATTTTCTAAAGACACAATATAGTTATATGATCTCATCCTGTTTACATAGTCATCATATTTTAAATTATGTCATTCTATCCGTGAATTATATCATGCCATCATGTTTCCATCGACGACATGTTTGTGATTTATGGCATGCCAACCACTTTAATAGACACATCGTATAGTTATATCATGTCATCCTATTTACATAGTCATCATATTTTGAAGTATGTCATTCTATCCTGTTTAGTTAGCCATCATACATGTGAAATTGTGTCATGCTATCCTGTTTAATTAGCCATCATATATGTGAAATTATGTCCTGCTATTCTGTTTGCTTAGACAACATAAATGTGAATTATTTCATGCCCTGTTTTCTTCCCTACTATCCATTGCACCTGTCTATCTTACAATGTCTGTACATTCAATTGCGTTTCTTGTTTATTAGCCATTTCAATTGGAGGGAGTGATGGCGGTATCTGTGGGAGTAAAAACATGGTCTTCAGAAAAGATCGTGCTACCTGTCGATGCAGATAGAACCACGGTTGTACTTGCCCAAGAATCAGCCCCACCACACATAACCCACACTCATGCAGATTGTACCCCTACCCAGGTTGACAGAGAACCAACTGCACCTCTTCTAACCCCAACCCCAGCAGATAGACACCCAATTCCCATTGACACAACACCGTCTCCACCATAGAGCACCCAAACACGAGTAGTTAGTAAGGCAACTGCAGTGCCCAAATCACGAGGACCACCACTCCGAACCCAAAGTCAATGCTTAAAGCAGAAGAAGAATTGTTCTCAGGTCAGGTTCCATAGCTATGGTTCATACTACTTTGCTCTTGCATCACTGTATTTACTGATACCAACTAATTTCAAATTTGAAGGATGCAATTGAAACTCCAATGGCGCAACAGGTATGTTTTAAACCTGTTTCTTCAACGTGTTTGGCTGTTTGCTTTTGTAACTTGCTCTATGTTGATTTCAGTTTCAGTTGAATAAACAGTTATGTTCTCATGCCATGCACATTACAAGTGTTGTTATTGCTGTGTAGTTTCCCACACTTATATTCTGTCTATGCTGCTTTGTCTTAAATAGATATGATTCGAACTGTATCTATCTTGATTTGGCAACATAAACTAGAATGATATAGACCATACAGTGACCATACTACATAGATATATGTTTGTTTCATGCTATTATCCTTTCCACCTTACTACTGAACTGGTTTACCAAAATGAGTTTCATATACTACATTGTGAACCTGAGATGTGTTTGTTTGTTTCTCTTTTAGAACGCGGATAAAATATTGGAGAAGAGTACCCTGTTATGCAATGGTAAAGGAAGTAATGCAGATAAGGTTCAAGATAGTGAGACATCCCTGTTGGTCTCCAAGAAAGCTGATAATAACTATAATGAAGACACTGAGACAACCCCAAAGTCCTGTCTTGATGTAGCGTTCGAGTTACTGGCTACCACTGCTGGCACCAGCTCTTCGAACTTGTTGCCTGAATTAGTTCGGCTTCTTGAGTCTCAACTTCAAGTTGAAAGACATCGATCAGATGTTATGCGACAGGAAGCCGAAGGATTGAGAAAGTCCCTGCAGAATTCAGATGCATACTTTCTGGTGCAACAACAAGTGTTGGAGGACTTAAGTGCCAAACAAGAGAAAGTTAATGAGCTTGCTAAGCATCTTGCCAGCATTATGGGTACCCATGATATTGTTTCTTGAGCTCTTCTGAAGTGGTTTCAGTTCTGGTCTTGTTTTGCTGTGACGTTATATGCTGCCGTGTTCCCTATATTTGCACTGGTGGCGAACTTTGATGCCCAGTGGATGTAATATGTGTAATAGCCGTGATAGCCTAGTGTAAGTTGCTTGCTTATTTATTTCCTTGTTGTCTTGTTTATTTGTTTGCTTATAGTTAGTGCAGTTCTTTTTCTGCGGTTTGCTAGTGGTTGCAATAACCTATTTTTTAAAACTAGGCCACAATAACCATGGGCTAATATTTACTGTAGTGACACTAGGCCTCCTACGGGCCATAGAAACAGTGGGCCTTCTACGGGCCGTATAAACAGTGGGCCTTCTACGGGCCGTAGAAACAGTGGGCCTTCTACGGGCCGTAGAAACAATGGGCCTTCTACGGGCCGTAGAAACAATCGGCCTTATACGAGCCGTATCATCAATGGGACTTATACGAGCCATATGATCGATTAGCCAAACATGGGCCAAACAGACCGCATTCTGGCCGTAAACGGGCTAGAGTTGGAATCATCCGATCATGGGCCGACCATAACAGGGCCATCGTTAATAGGCCGTATTTGATGATGCTATGAAAACGGCCCAACGTATTAACGGACCACAAACGGGCCGACTGTAACCACGGGCAGAATTTGGCCCACAAGCAGAAAATGACAGTAACGGACCGTAAGTAAACGAATGCTGGAAAATAGCCCAAGAATAAATGTGCTCTGAGAAGGCCGAAAGACAACATGGGCTGGAAACGGCCCAACGGAATAATGGGCCGTTAATGGGTATAAAGTGATACACTGTTCTTTACGGGCCAGTTTCACCATGGGCCGTTAATGGGTGTAAAGTGATACACTGTTCATTATGGGCCAGTTTCACCACGGGCCGTTAATAGGCCAAGAGTTACATAGGGCCTCATATGGACCGAAAGACGTCATGGGCCAGAAGTGAAAACGGGCTGGAATCATATTGGATGGCCCAGATGACGCTACTGGGCCTAATTCGAATAGGGCATAACGGGCCTTGGGTTAGCGGGCTGTAAATGGGCTATATGCGAACATGCCGTTAACAGGCTTTCCATGGGCCAGCCCGCCACCTTTTGACCAAGTCAAACGGGCTGGCCTTTTCACAGGAATGTGCCTCTGTTGGGCCATGCCACGTGTCGACATATCATAGGCGCCTTCTGTCCAATAAGTGGATGACATCTGTCCCAGCGATGAGCCGACACGTGTTTCCTCCAGCCAATGATGATTTTACACGTGGGAAATCCCCATTGGTCGGGGCTGTTAACGGGTTATCGTATCCAAAACCCAACCCGATAGCTTAACGGCGTTCCATTACGATGGATGCCACGTGTCGGTCACCCTTGACGAAAGCACTTCTGTGACGTGCGATTTATCGTCATGGAAGTGGACACTTCCGTGATGATAATTTTGGTAATGTCATGGAACACTTCTACGACAGCACAAGTATGACTATCTTGATTCTATCATAAAATCGTCATGGATGTACATGCATGACAGAAAACGCGACCTACTATGACAAACACGTATCATCACAGAAGTGTAATTTTTTGTAGTGATATATAGTGCATTCCACTTCAACTTCCTGGTATGTCTGTTCTTAAGGCTTTCCTCTCCTCTCTTCGTTAGATTGCCCACTATCATATTGTGTTTGTCCATCACAATGATGTAAGGACGGGGGTGATCCTCCTTTCATAAACAAAAAACATGTTGTGTGTCGACTTCTCATAAATTAGATTTGCAACAGGGATGTATTTTAGTTTTGGTCCTATGACGTTCTAAACCTTAATCGTGGTTCAACATGATTTGTGTATCAAACCATATTATCTAATTTTTAGATTGATTGATGTTCTCTTATATTTGCCGATTTGGTTTGTTTCATAATTGACTCCAGAAGACTAACATTTGTATGTAGTCAACAATTTTCATCAATCAACCATCCGTATCTACAACAATTTTGTTATGGCAATTTAATTAAGTTTATTCTTTATTTGCACATTAAGTACCGCTACTCTTTATAAAGAAACTAATTGAGTTTGATTACGTACAAGTGTATAATGCATGGTTTATTTATTTCTTTTGCTCGGAGTAACACAAGATTATCTTAATTGGAAACATGTATTTTTTGTGGACCAAACTCATGTATTCCTATAGATAATTCTTCCATATATCCACACTGAATTACTTACTCATATTTCCCCAGCAACGCGCGGCGTATTATCTAGTTTTGGCAATGTCAAAAGATTCATACATGAATTTTGATAATTTGTTTGATATATATTTTGGTCCTTAATTTTATTATTTTAATAAAAAATATTAATTATTTGGTTGTGTAGAACAACATAAAGAGCTCGTATGGAAAGATTTCATAATTGTTGGGTAATTTTTTGGAGAGAAACTCAACACCCAATGTCGATAGCAGCTTCATGACGTGGAAAAATCACGGATGTATAATTTTCTATTACACTTAACAAAATTAAGCTTACACCATCACCGTGATATAGTAGTATACAACATAAGCGTTATAGAGTTTAAATGTCATCACATATTTAAATAAACCTAATTCATATTTTTGTAACAAAAGTCAAATCAATATTTTTATTACGTTCTCTCTTCAAAAGCCTTTCACTAAGTTGTGTCTCCTTAGTACTAAGAAAAACAATCTGGGAAAAAGGTAAGTCTTCAAAGATGAAATTGTTGTGCTCATGGATAATAGTCTATATGGATGTGCGTTGATCCATTTTAATATCCTTGCATATTTTGCAGAGATCTCTAAAATATAAACGTTCTTATATTATGGGACGGAGGGAGTAGAATCTAAAAATTATCTCGGAAAAAGTTTCTAGAGCATATAATAGTTTATCTTAGTCGTACGTAACAAATTTCGAAAGATCAACATTTTCCGTAATAGGTTTAATGGAAAGTTCTACAGTATAAGTGGTGTTGATTCATGACCAAACGTATCATGATATTTTTAGTATTAAGATATATGCGCATAAGTATTTCACCAGCATTGGTTATATTTTAGTCCCATATTACTCTAGTGTGGATTAACACCAAGAGAGTCTTTTTGCCATCTTTTATGGAAAACATCAAAACAGATAGAAAACCAATCCTTCTGTGTGCATTTGCTGTTTACTAGTGTATTCTACTCTATTACAACGATGTAACCATTTTATTATGAAAAAATGTTCCATCATTGAGATGGGTAGTGTTCAGAGATGGACCAACCAGTCATCCACACCCAACATATTCTATAACCCATCCCCTTCTTCGCGCCCACTGCCCTGGGCGATGTATCTCCCACTTTGAGACGGCTGCATTGCTGACAATCTATGCAGATGGTATTGGAAAATATACTTAGGTGCAAGTGCGTTGAGCGGCATTGGATGTGAGACAATTTGTGGTAGGCAAGTGCTACTTCTTGAGCACTGCGTTGGTTTTTCCTTGAAGAGGAAAGGGTGGTGCAGTAAAGCAGCGTACGTATTTACCTCAGTTTTTGAGAACCAAGGTATCAATCTAGTAGGAGACCACGCGCGAGTCACCTCGTACCTACATAAAAAATAAGAACCTCGCAACCAACGCGATAAAGGGGTTGTCAATCCCTTCACGGCCACTTGCAAGAGTGAGATCCGATAAAGATGATAATAATAAGATAAGTATTTTTGGTATTTTTATGATATAGATTGAAAGTAAAGATTGCAAAATAAAATAGATTGGAAACTTGTATGATGGAAAATAGACCCGGGGGCCATAGGTTTCACTAGTGGCTTCTCTCAAGATAGCATAAGTATTATGGTGGGTGAACAAATTACTGTCGAGCAATTGATAGAAAAGCGAATAATTATGAGAATATCTAGGCATGATCATGTATATAGGCATCACGTCCGCGACAAGTAGACCGACTCCTGCCTGCATCTACTACTATTACTCCACACATCGACCGCTATCCAGCATGCATCTAGAGTATTAAGTTCATAAGAACAGAGTAACGCCTTAAGCAAGATGACATGATGTAGATGGATAAACTCATGCAATATGATATAAATCCCATCTTTTTATCCTCGATGACAACAATACAGTACGTGTCGATTCCCTTTCTGTCACTGTGATCGAGTACCGCAAGATTGAACCCAAAGCTAAGCACTTCTCCCATTGCAAGAAAGATCAATCTAGTAGGCCAAACCAAAACTGATAATTCGAAGAGACTTGCAAAGATAAACCAATCATACATAAAAGAATTCAGAGAAGATTCAAATATTGTTCATAGATAGACTTGATCATAAACCCACAATTCATCGGATCTCGACAAACACACCACAAAAGAAGATTTCATCGAATAGATCTCCAAGAGAATCGAGGAGAACTTTGTATTGAGATCGAAAGAGAGAGAAGAAGCCATCTAGCTACTAGCTATGGACCCGAAGGTCTGAAGTAAACTACTCACACATCATCGGAGGGGCCATGGAGTTGATGTAGAGGCCCTCCGTGATCAATGCCCCCTCCGGCGGAGCTCCGGAAAAGGCCCCAAGATGGGATCTCTTGGGTACAGAAGGTTGCGACGGTGGAATTAGGTTTTCGTGGTGCTCCTGGATGTTTGCGGGGTATATGGATATATATAGGAGGAAGAAGTAGGTCGGTGGAGCAATGAGGGGCCCACAAGGGTGGAGGGCACTCCCCCTGCCTCGTGGCCTCCTCGATTGATTCTTGACGTCCACTCTAAGTCTCCTGGATCACGTTTGTTCCAAAAATAACGCTCCCGAAGGTTTCATTCCGTTTGGACTCCGTTTGATATTCCTTTTCGGTGAAACTCTAAAATAGGCCAAAAACAGCAATTTGCGCTGGGCCTCCGGTTAATAGGTTAGTCCCAAAAATAATATAAAAGTGTAAAAATAAGCCCATTAACATCCAAAATAGATAAATAATAGCATGGAGCAATCAAAAGTTATAGACACGTTGGAAACGTATCCGCAAGCCATCATGTCCATCAATTAGGGCTCATGCCCCCTTAGTTTTTGTGTCATCATAATCTGGCGTTGAGGTTTGAGGTACATAGTAGCCGCACATAAATGAATATAGATGCACCATCAAAAAAGTTGTCGACGTGTTTGAATTTACATTGTATTGTTTGTAGAAATGTTGTGTTTTGGCTTCCTTGGGTCATTGTATGAACATACATTATCAAATATTTGTAGTTTGTGTCATAAAATAAAAATATGCTATCACATATTCGACATATCAAAGTTGTAACCTATGACCCCGACCACCTCTGCGCCACTAATGTTACTACACAACCTTCTTCTTGTAGACGTTGTTGGGCCTCCAAGTGCAGAGGTTTGTAGGACAGTAGCAAATTTCCCTCAAGTGGATGACCTAAGGTTTATCAATCCGTAGGAGGCGTAGGATGAAGATGGTCTCTCTCAAACTACCCTGCAACCAAATAACAAAGGGTCTCTTGTGTCCCCAACACACCCAATACAATGGTAAATTGTATAGGTGCACTAGTTCGGCGAAGAGATGGTGATACAAGTGCAATATGGATAGTAGATATAGGTTTTTGTAATGTGAAAATATAAAAACAGCAAGGTAACTAATGATAAAAGTGAGCGTAAACGGTATTGCAATGCATTGAAACAAGGCCTAGGGTTCATACTTTCACTAGTGCAAGTTCTCTTAACAATAATAACATAATTGGATCATATAACTATCCCTCAACATGCAACAAAGAGTCACTCCAAAGTCACTAATAGCGGAGAACAAACGAAGAGATTATGATAGGGTACGAAACCACCTCAAAGTTATTCTTTCCAATCAATCCGTTGGGCTATTCCTATAAGTGTCACAAACAGCCGTAGAGTTCGTACTAGAATAACACCTTAAGACACAAATCAACCAAAACCCTAATGTCACCTAGATACTCCAATGTCACCTCAAGTATCCGTGGGTATGATTATGCGATATGCATCACACAATCTCAGATTCATCTATTCAAACCAACACATAGAACCTCAAAGAGTGCCCCAAAGTTTCTACCGGAGAATGACGATGAAAACGTGTGCCAACCCCTATGCATAGGTTCATGGGCGGAACCCGCAAGTTGATCGCCAAAACATACATCAAGTGAATCACGTGATATCCCATTGTCACCACAGATACGCACGGCAAGACATACATCAAGTGTTCTCAAATCTTTAAAGACTCAATCCAATAAGATAACTTCAAAGGGGAAACTCAATCCGTTACAAGAGAGTAGAGGGGGAGAAACATCATAAGATCCAACTATAATAGCAAAGCTTGCGATACATCAAGATCGTACCACCTCAAGAACACGAGAGAGAGAGAGAGAGAGAGAGAGAGAGATAAAGAGATCAAACACATAGCTACTGGTACATACCTCAGCCCCGAGGGTGGACTACTCCCTCCTCGTCATGGAGAGCACCGGGATGATGAAGATGGCCACCGGAGAAGGTGAGGGAGTCCGGGATTAGGGGTCTCCGGACAGCCGGACTATATCCTTTGGCCGGACTGTTGGACTATGAAGATACAAGATTGAAGACTTCGTCATGTGTCCGTATAGGGCTCTACTTGGCGTCGAAGGCAAGCTAGGCAGTACGGATATGGATATCTCCTCCTTTTGTAACCGACCTTGTGTAACCTAACCCTCTCCGTTGTCTATATAAACCGGAGGGTTTTAGTCCATAGGACAAATACAATCATACCATATGCTAGCTTCTAGGGTTTAGCCTCTCCGATCTTGTGGTAGATCAACTCTTGTAATACCCATATCATCAAGAATAAATCAAGCAGGACGTAGGGTTTTACCTCCATCAAGAGGGCCCGAACCTGGGTAAAACATCGTGTCCCCTGCCTCCTGTTACCATCCGCCTTAGACGCACAGTTCGGGACCCCCTACCCGAGATCCGCCGGTTTTGACACCGACATTGGTGCTTTCATTGAGAGTTCCTCTGTGTCGTCACCGTTAGGTTTGATGGCTCCTTCTATCATTGATAGCGATGCAGTCCAAGGTAAGACTTTTCTTCCTGGACAAATCTTTGTGTTCGGTAGCTTCGCACTACGGGCCAACTCGCTTGGCCATCTGGAGCAGATCGAAAGCTACGCCCTTGGCCATAAGGTCAGGTTTGGAAGCTTAAATTACACGGCCGATATCCGCGGAGACTTGATCTTCGACGGATTCCAGCCCCTGCCTTGTGCGCCACGCGGTCACGATGAGTACGATTTAGCTCTACCATCGGACCGTATTCAGGAGATCGCACCGGCAGCCGCTCCGAGCCTCAATTCGGAGCCAGTTGCACCATCCATGGACGGGTGGATAGACCCCGTCACGGAGGCCGTATCCTCAGCAGCGATCGAGCCGAATATCGACCTTACCCTCCACGAGAGCCGTGTTGCTAAACTGCCGGATTCTTCTCCGGCCACGGACTCCGAACCGCCTGTGCCCGTTCCTATCGAATCCGGTTGGGCACCGATCATGGAGTTTACCTCCATGGATATTTTTCAGCACTCGCCCTTCGGCGATATACTGAACTCATTAAGGTCTCTCTCCTTGTCAGAAGGATCCGGGCCGAACTATGTCCGGCAGGATTGGGATGCGGATGACGAAGAAATTTGCCGCCCACCCACCACCTACTTAGTAGCCTCTGTCGATGACTTAACCGACATGCTCGACTTTGACTCCGAAGACATCGACGGTATGGACGACGATGCATGAGACGAACAGGAACCACTGCTCACAGGGCACTGGACGCCCACTTCATCACATGAAGTATACATGGTGGACACACCAAAAGAAAACGACAACGAGGAACGAAAGGACGCAATGAAGGGTTGTACCCTCGAGAAGCAGTCAAAGTGGCGGCGTAAGCGCCGCTCCAAATCCCGCCTCAGCAGAAACAACGATCATATAGACCCAGCGTTAGAGCAGGGTGAACCATCGCCGGACCACGGCAACACGGAGAATCAAACCGAACAACCCGACTATGTCAAAGATAATAGTCCAAACGACATCACACCGGACAGACACCCGAAGCAACAGAATGCCCATCAAAGGCTTGTTGCCACCGCGAGGAGTCTAAAAAAGCAGAAGCAAAGGCTCAAAGCTGCGCAACACACACTCATAATCAGATGGAGTAAAGTACTCAACACAGTAGCGAAGTACGGCGGCAATCGCCCCACCAAGAGCTACCCGAAGCGGAAGTTGCTACCTGAATTTGATGAGGAGGCCTTAGATCCCCCGCAACCAAAAATTAAAATGGCCATCCGGCCGGATAGACGACCTCACGGCCAACATAGAGCGGCAAACAACGCCGCACATAAGCCAATACGCGATCCATGTGAGGGCTCGCATCAAAAGGACGGCGCAACCAGATCCATCTATGGACCACGCAAGCGCGCTCCAGCATACGATGCAACACAACAAACATCCGAACAATGTGGTACACCCAGATACAAGGGTGTCGCACACCCCCTATGTTTCACCGACGAAGTGCTGGACCACGAATTTCCGGAGGGATTCAAACCCGTAAACATAGAGGCATACGACGGAACAATAGACCCCGGGGTCTGGATTGAGGACTATATCCTCCATATCCATATGGCTCGAGGAGATGATCTCCATGCCATCAAGTACTTACCCCTCAAGCTCAAAGGGCTAGCTCGGCACTGGCTTAAAAGCCTCCCCGAAAGCTCCATTGGAAGCTGGGAAGAGCTCGAAGACGCTTTTCGGGCAAATTTTCAAGGGACTTATGTCCGACCTCCGAATGCGGACGATTTGAGTCATATAACTCAACAGCCCGGAGAGTCAGCCCGAAAGGTTTGGAACAGGTTTCTTACTAAAAAGAACCAAATAGTCGACTGTTCGGACGCCGAAGCCTTGGCAGCTTTTAAGCACAGCGTCCGAGACGAATGGATTGCCAGACACCTCGGCCAAGAAAAGCCGAGAACAATGGTAGCATTAACAAGCCTCATGACCCGTTTTGCGCGGGCGAGGATAGCTGGCTAGCCCGATGCAGCACCAGCGACCCAAGTACATCCGAAGTTAGAGATGGAAACGGGAAATCATGACGTAACAAAAATAATAAGCGCCGGAATAAAGAAGACAGCCCAAAGAGCACGGCGGTAAACGATGGATTCAGAAGCTCTCGGCCAGGTCAGCAAAAGCCGCCCTCTAAAGGCGCCAGAGATGAACTGTCCAGCCTAAACAAAATTCTGGACCAAATATGTCAGATCCATAGAAACCCCGATAAACCTGCAAATCATACCCACAGAGAATGTTGAGTCTTCAAGCAGTCCGGCAAGCTCAACGCCGTACACAAGGGGGAGGATACACCAAGCGAAGACGAGGATGAGCCTCTCAAGCAAGACACTGGGGAACAAAAGAAATTTCCACCAGAAGTCAAAATAGTAAATGTGTTACACGTGATCAAGGGGAGAAACAAAGCGGCACTCCCAAAGAAATATGCCCAAGGGCCTATCACCGTGGAGTCATGCCACTGGTCGTCTCAACCGATCACTTTCGACCATCGGGATTACTCAGCAAGTATCCGGCGTGCAGGATGGGCTGCCTTGATATTAGACCCAATAATTGACGGATACCTCTTCACACGAGTCCTGATGGACGGTGGAAGCAGTCTAAACCTGATATATTAGGACACAGTCCGCAAAATGGGGATAGACCCAAAAAAAATTCGCCACAGCAATACTACCTTTAGAGGAGTAACGCCAGGCTCAGGGGCTCATTGCACGAGCTCCCTGCTACTAGAGGTTATATTCGGCTTCCCCGATAACTTCCGTAGCGAAAATTTAACCTTCCACATTGCTCCGTTCCAAAGTGACCATCAGGCACTACTCGGACGCGAAGCTTTCGCTCACTCCAACGCAATACCGCATTACTCTTCCCTCACGCTTAAGATGCCCGGTCCATGTGGCATCATTACAGTAAGTGGAAATATTGAGCGATCCTTGCGCGCCGAAGAGAGTGCGACTGCCTCGGCAGCCGCAAACTAAAATGGCCTCACCAACTAAAGCATTTGATAGGTCGTCAAGACCACGAACACGGTCAGACGAGTCCGGCGCAGCTATATGTAATCCATACAGGTTCGACGGGCACACCCCTGTTATAAAAACAAGGGGCTCCACGCGCGTAAACAAGTGGCAATTTTCGCTCATCTTGAATTGTACATGGTTTCTTTAATATAACCTACCTTTTTGCACGACAACTTTCACCTAAGTTCCTCTCTTTTACAGATGACCATCGTGGTACACCCGTCCAGGATATGGCACAACGGAGACACAGGCGCAGATGTGCAACAGGGACCTGTTCCAATGATTCTTTTTAGATTAAGACCCTGCGTAAACCTTTCTTACTGTCTCTTGTTGATACACATCCCTCGATTCTCAGTACTATTGAGAAGGATGCTGATGTCTTGGCATGTGGCCATGTCAGAATAATGCACGTACCTGGACACCAGGGGCTTCTTACAAAGGGCATTGTTTAGGCCCGGTTTATACCATGAAGACCGAATACCTTAGGGAGTGTTCGGCGTCGCGAGTTTGGCCTTATATGCATCAGCTCCGAATCATGTCTTTGGTCAAATGTTGGGTTTGCCTGGCTCCTGTGTTTTGCTACCTTACGTTCCGCTCTATCGACTAAGGCGGCACCAGGAGAACTACTGCGATTGTGCCCCGGTTCATCCGGATGAGCACCTCAGTAGAGAAAGCCGAAAACTGACTGTCATGATATAGCATGAGACTGGTCAACCACTCGATGACCTATCGGAATGTTAGAATTCCTCCGCCTTAACGAAGGGCCATTTCCCGGCCAGGCATGTACGCACCCCGAATTCGGGAGAGTGCGGAGCCACCAGGGGCTATATAGTAGCCGCACCGTCAAACTCCTATGGCTAAGTGAAAGTGTTAAAGCATTATAGTCCGGTTGCCTCGTTCGCTGCGCTATCACCTCCTTAGTAGGACCAAGACGTTGGATTAAGTGTGAACACGCGTCTTCTGCGAACACCTCCACATTATATGCGTGGGGGTTGAAGCCAACGACTGCAATCTTTCAGGTTATATACATATATACATAAACGGCCGCACAGGAGGCATCATATTACTTTCAGGCAAAAGTATAAATACAGCCTTAATAAATTTCATAAACATTGTTTTTACAATGGGAATACATGTCACACAAACATAATATTCTTCGAGCACTGGGCCTCTATCAAACGAGCACCCTCGAGAACTTCTTTGAAATAGTGCTCGGCAGCCACTCGGCCTATGGCCGAACCCTGTGCCGCAACAGTAGTGGCATCCATCTCCGCCGGGTATGCTTTGACACGGGCAAGGGCCATCCGCGAGCCTTCTATGCATGCCGACCTCTCCATCGCATTGATGCGCGACACCGCACCAAGGAACTGCTGCACTAAGCTGAAATAGATGTTCGGCTTCGGCTTTTCCGGTCACAGATGTGAAGGGGAACGTAGTAATTTCAAAAAAATTCCCACGCACACGCAAGATCATGGTGATGCATAGCAACGAGAGGGGAGAGTGTTGTCTATGTACCCTCGTAGACCGTAGCGGAAGCATTGACGCAACATAGAGGAAGTAGTCGTACGTCTTCCCGATCCAACCGATCCAAGCACAGTTACTCCGGCACCTCCGAGTTCTTAGCACACGTACAGCTCGATGACGCTCCCCGGGCTCCGATCCAGCAAAGCTTCGGGGATGAGTTCCGTCAGCACAACAGCGTGGTGACGATGATGATGTTCTACCGACGCAGGGCTTCGCCTAAGTACTACAACGATATGACCGAGGTGGAATATGGTGGAAGGGGGCACCGCACACGGCTAAGAAACGATCACGAGGATCAACTTGTGTGTCCTAGGGTGCCCCTTGCCTCCGTATATAAAGGATCCAAGGGGGGGGGGTGCAGCCGGCCCTATGGAGGGGTGTAGGAGGAGACTCCCCTCCCGTTCCTTGTCCAACTAGGAGAGGTGGAGGGAGAATAGGAAAAGGGGGGGGGGGCGCCGCCCCTCCCTCCTTGTCCAATTCGGACTAGGGGGAGAGGGGGCGCGCGGCCTGCCCTGGCAGCCCCTTCCTCTTCTCCACATTAGGCCCATGAGGCCCATTAACCCCCCGGGGGGTTCCGGTAACCCCCCGGTGCTCCGGTTTTATCCGATAATACTCCGGAACCCTTCCGGTGTCCGAATATAGTCATCCAATATATCAATCTTTATGTCTCGACCATTTCGAGACTCCTCGTCATGTCCGTGATCACATCCGGGACTCCGAACTAACTTCGGTACATCAAAATGCATAAACTCATAATAAATGTCATCGTAACGTTAAGCATGCGGACCCTATGGTTCGAGAACAATGTAGACATGACCGAGACACGTCTCCGGTCAATAACCAATAGCGGGACCTGGATGCCCATATTGGCTCCTACATATTCTACGAAGATCTTTATCGGTCAGACCGCATAACAACATACGTTGTTCCCTTTGTCATCGGTATGTAACTTGCCCGAGATTCGATCGTCGGTATCCAATACCTAGTTCAATCTCGTTACCGGCAAGTCTCTTTACTCGTTCCGTAATACATCATCTCTCAACTAACTCATTAGTTGTAATGCTTGCAAGGCTTATGTGATGTGCATTCCCGAGAGGGCCCAGAGATACCTCTCCGACAATCGGAGTGACAAATCCTAATCTCGAAATACGCCAACCCAACATCTACCTTTGGAGACACCTGTAGAGCACCTTTATAATCACCCAGTTACGTTGTGATGTTTGGTAGCACACAAAGTGTTCCTCCGGTAAACGGGAGTTGCATAATCTCATAGTCATAGGAACATGTATAAGTCATGAAGAAAGCAACAACAACATACTAAACGATTGGGTGCTAAGCTAATGGAATGGGTCATGTCAATCAGATCATTCAACTAATGATGTGACCTCGTTAATCAAATAACAACTCTTTGTTCATGGTTAGGAAACATAACCATCTTTGATTAACGAGCTAGTCAAGTAGAGGCATACTAGTGACACTCTGTTTGTCTATGTATTCACACATGTATTATGTTTCCGGTTAATACAAAGCTAGCATGAATAATAAACATTTATCATGATGTAAGGAAATAAATAATAACTTTATTATTGCCTCTAGGGCATATTTCCTTCAGTCTCCCACTTGCACTAGAGTCAATAATCTAGATTACACTATAATGATTCTAACACCCATGGAGCCTTGGTGCTGATCATGTTTTGCTCGTGGAAGAGGCTTAGTCAACGGGTCTGCAACATTCAGATCCATATGTATCTTGCAAATCTCTATGTCTCCCACCTGGACTAGATCCCGGATGGAATTGAAGCGTCTCTTGATGTGGTTGGTTCTCTTGTGAAATCTGGATTCCTTTGCCAAGGCAATTGCACCAGTATTGTCACAAAAGATTTTCATTGGACCCGATGCACTAGGTATGACACCTAGATCGGATATGAACTACTTCATCCAGACTGCTTCATTCGCTACTTCCGAAGAAGCTATGTACTCCGCTTCACATGTAGATCCCGCCACAACGCTTTGTTTAGAACTGCACCAACTGACAGCTCCACCGTTTAATGTAAACACGTATCCGGTTTGCGATTTAGAATCGTCCGGATCAGTGTCAAAGCTTGCATCAACGTAACCGTTTACGATGAGCTCTTTGTCACCTCCATATACGAGAAACATATCCTTAGTCCTTTTCAGGTATTTCAGGATGTTCTTGACCGCTGTCCAGTGATCCACTCCGGGATTACTTTGGTACCTCCCTGCTAAACTTATAGCAAGGCACACATCAGGTCTGGTACACAGCATTGCATACATGATAGAGCCTATGGCTGAAGCATAGGGAACATCTTTCATTTTCTCTCTATCTTCTGCAGTGGTCGGGCATTGAGTCTGACTCAACTTCACACCTTGTAACACAGGCAAGAACCCTTTCTTTGCTTGATCCATATTGAACTTCTTCAAAATCTTGTCAAGGTATGTGCTTTGTGAAAGTCCAATTAAGCATCTTGATCTATCTCTATAGATCTTTATGCCCAATATGTAAGCAGCTTCACCGAGGTCTTTCATTGAAAAACTCTTATTCAACTATCCCTTTATGCTATCCAGAAATTCTATATCTTTTCCAATCAGTAATATGTCATCCACATATAATATCATAAATGCTACAGAGCTCCCACTCACTTTCTTGTAAATACAGGCTTCTCCGAAAGTCTGTATAAAACCAAATGCTTTGATCACACTATCAAAGCGTTTATTCCAACTCCGAGAGGCTTGCACCAGTCCATAAATGGATCGCTGGAGCTTGCACACTTTGTTAGCTCTCTTTGGATCGACAAAACCTTCTGGTTGCATCATATACAATTCTTCTTCCAGAAATCCATTCAGAAATGCAGTTTTGACATCCATCTGCCAAATTTCATAATCATAAAATGCGACAATTGCTAACATGATTCGGACAGACTTAAGCATCGCTACGGGTGAGAAGGTCTCATCGTAGTCAACCCCTTGAACTTGTCGGAAACCTTTTGCGACAAGTCGAGCTTTGTAGACAGTAACATTACCGTCTGCGTCAGTCTTCTTCTTGAAGATCCATTTATTCTCAATTGCTTGCCGACCATCGGGCAAGTCAACCAAAGACCATACTTTGTTCTCATACATGGATCCCATCTCAGATTTCATGGCTTCAAGCCACTTTGCGGAATCTGGGCTCACCATCGCTTCTTCATAGTTCATAGGTTCATCATGATCTAGTAGCATGATTTCCAGAACAGGATTACCGTACCACTCTGGCGCGGACCTCACTCTGGTTGATCTTCGAGGTTCAGTAGTATCTTGTCCTGAAGTTTCATGATCATTATCATTATCTTCCTCACTTGTTGGTGTAGGTGTCGCAGAAACAGTTCTCTGTGATGTACTACTTTCCAATAAGGGAGAAGGTACAGTTACCTCGTCAAGTTCTACTTTCCTCCCACTCACTTCTTTCGAGAGAAACTCCTTCTCTAGAAAGGATCCATTCTTAGCAACGAATGTCTTGCCTTCGGATCTGTGATAGAAGGTGTACCCAACAGTCTCTTTTGGGTAACCTATGAAGACACATTTCTCCGATTTGGGTTCGAGCTTATCAGGTTGAAGCTTTTTTACATAAGCATCGCAGCCCCAAACTTTAAGAAACGACAACTTTGGTTTCTAGCCAAACCATAGTTCATAAGGCGTCGTCTCAATGGATTTTGATGGTGCCCTATTTAACGTGAATGCGGCCGTCTCTAAAGCATAACCCCAAAATGATAGCGGTAAATCAGTAAGAGACATCATAGATCGCACCATATCTAGTAAAGTACGATTACGACGTTCGGACACACCATTACGCTGTGGTGTTCCGGGTGGCGTGAGTTGCGAAACTATTCCGCATTGTTTCAAATGTACAACAAACTCGTAACTCAAATATTCTCCTCCACGATCAGATTGTAGAAACTTTATTTTCTTGTTACGATGATTTTCAACTTCACTCTGAAATTCTTTGAACTTTTCAAATGTTTTAGACTTGTGTTTCATTAAGTAGATATACCCATATCTGCTTAAATCATCTGTGAAGGTGAGAAAATAACGATATCCGCCACGAGCCTCAATATTCATCGGACCACATACATCGGTATGTATGATTTCCAACAAATCTGTTGCTCTCTCCATAGTACCGGAGAACGGTGTTTTAGTCATCTTGCCCATGAGGCACGGTTTGCAAGTACCAAGTGATTCATAATCAAGTGGTTCCAAAAGTCCATTAATATGGAGTTTCTTCATGCTCTTTACATCGATATGACCTAAACGGCAGTGCCACAAATAAGTTGCACTATCATTATCAACTCTGCATCTTTTGGTTTCAACATTATGAATATGTGTATCACTACTATCGAGATTCATCAGAAATAGACCACTCTTCAAGGGTGCATGACCATAAAAGATATTACTCATATAAATAGAACAACCATTATTCTCTGATTTAAATGAATAACCGTCTCGCATCAAACAAGATCCAGATATAATGTTCATGCTTAACACTGGCACCAAATAACAATTATTTAGGTCTAATACTAATCCCGAAGGTAGATGTAAAGGTAGCGTGCCGACCGCGATCACATCGACTTTGGAACCGTTTCCCACGCGCATCGTCACCTCACCTTTTGCCAGTGTTCACCTAATCCGTAGTCCCTGTTTCGAGTTGCAAATATTAGCAACAGAACCAGTATCAAATACCCAGGTGCTACTGCGAGCTCTAGTAAGGTACACATCAATAACATGTATATCACATATACCTTTGTTCACCTTGCCATCCTTCTTATCCGCCAAATACTTGGGGCAGTTCTGCTTCCAGTGACCAGTCTGCTTGCAGTAGAAGCACTCAGTTTCAGGCTTAGGTCCAGACTTGGGTTTCTTCTCCTGAGCAGCAACTTGCTTGCCGTTCTTCTTGAAGTTCCCCTTCTTCTTCCCTTTGCCCTTTTTCTTGAAACTAGTGGTCTTGCTGACCATCAACACTTGATGCTCCTTCTTGATTTCTACCTCCGCAGCTTCCAGCATTGCGAAGAGCTCGGGAATAGTCTTATTCATCCCCTGCATATTATAGTTCATCATGAAGCTCTTGTAGCTTGGTGGCAGTGATTGGAGAATTCTCTCAATGACGCAATCATCTAGAAGATTAACTCCCATCTGAATCAAGTGATTATTATACCCAGACATTTTGAGTATATGCTCACTGACAGAACTATTCTCCTCCATCTTGCAGCTATAGAACTTATTGGAGACTTCATATATCTCAATCCGGGCATTTGCTTGAAATATTAACTTCAACTCCTGGAACATCTCATATGCTCCATAACGTTCAAAACGTCGTTGAAGTCCCGATTCTAAGCCGTAAAGCATGGCACACTGAACTATCGAATAGTCATCATCTTTGCTCTGCCAGACGTTCATAACATCTGGTGTTGCTCCAGCAGCAGGCCTGGCACCTAGCGGTGCTTCCAGGACGTAATTCTTCTGTGCAGCAATGAGGATAATCCTCAAGTTACGGACCCAGTCCGTGTAATTGCTACCATCATCTTTCAACTTTGCTTTCTCAAGGAACACATTAAAATTCAACGGAACAACAACACGGGCCATCTATCTACAATCAAACATACATAAGCAAGATACTATCAGGTACTAAGTTCATGATAAATTTAAGTTCAATTAATCAAATTACTTAAAGAACTCCCACTTAGATAGACATCCCTCTAATCTTCTAAGTGATCACGTGATCCAAATCAACTAAACCATAACCGATCATCACGTGAAATGGATTAGTTTTCAATGGTGAACATCATTATGTTGGTCATATCTACTATATGATTCACGCTCGACCTTTCGGTCTCCGTGTTCTGAGGCCATATCTGCATATGTAGGCTCGTCAAGTTTAACCTGAGTATTCTGCGTGTGCAAAACTGGCTTGCACCCGTTGTAGATGGACGTAGATCTTATCACACCCGATCATCACGTGGTGTCTGGGCACGACGAACTTTGGCAACGGTGCATACTCAGGGAGAACACTTCTTGATAATTTAGTGAGAGATCATCTTGTAATGCTACCGTCAATCAAAGCAAGATAAGATGCATAAAAGATAAACATCACATGCAATCAATATAAGTGATATGATATGGCCATCATCATCTTGTGCTTGTGATCTCCATCTTCGAATCACCGTCATGATCACCATCGTCACCAGCGCGACACCTTGATCTCCATTGTAGCATCGTGGTCGTCTCGCCAATCTTATGCTTCCATGACTATCGCTACCGCTTAGTAATAAAGTAAAGCATTACAGCGCGATTGCATTGCATACAATAAAGCGACAACCATATGGCTCCTGCCAGTTGCCAATAACTTGGTTACAAAACATGATCATCTCATACAATAAAATTTAGCATCATGTCTTGACCATATCACATCACAACATGCCCTGCAAAAACAAGTTAGACGTCCTCTACTTTGTTGTTGCATGTTTTACGTGGTTGCTACGGGCAAAAGCAAGAACTAATCTTACCTACGCATCAAAACCACAACGATAGTTTGTCAAGTTGATGCCGTTTTAACCTTCGCAAGGACCGGGCGTAGCCACACTTGGTTCAACTAAAGTTGGAGAAACTGTCACTCGCAAGCCACCTATGTGCAAAGCAAGTCGGGAGAACCGGTCTCGCATAAGCGTAGCGTAATGTCGGTCCGGGCCGCTTCATCCAACAATACCGCCGAACCAAAGTATGACATGCTGGTAGGCAGTATGACTTATATCGCCCACAACTCACTTGTGTTCTACTCATGCAAATAACATCAAACCATAAAACCTAGGCTCGGATGCCACTGAAGGGGAACATAGTAATTTCAAAAAAATTCCTACGCACACGCAAGATCATGGTGATGCATAGCAACGAGAGGGGAGAGTGTTGTCTACGTACCCTCGTAGACCGTAGCGGAAGCATTGACGCAACATAGAGGAAGTAGTCGTACGTCTTCCCGATCCGACCGATCCAAGCACCGTTACTCCGGCACCTCCGAGTTCTTAGCACACGTACAACTCGATGACGCTCCCCGGGCTCTGATCCAGCAAAGCTTCGGGGATGAGTTCCGTCAGCACAACGGCGTGGTGACGATGATGATGTTCTACCGACGCAGGGCTTTGCCTAAGTACTACAACGATATGACCGAGGTGGAATATGGTGTAAGGGGCACCGCACACGGCTAAGGAACGATCACGAGGATCAACTTGTGTGTCCTAGGGTGCCCCCTTGCCTCCGTATATAAAGGATCCAGGGGGGGGTGCGGCCGGCCCTATGGAGGCGCGCAGGAGGAGTCCTACTCCTACCGGGAGTAGGACTCCCCTCCCGTTCCTTGTCCAACTAGGAGAGGTGGAGGGAGAATAGGAAAAGGGGGGGGGGGGGCGCCGCCCCTCCCTCCTTGTCCAATTCGGACTAGGGGGAGAGGGGGCGCATGGCCTGCCCTGGCAGCCCCTTCCTCTTCTCCACATTAGGCCCATGAGGCCCATTAACCCCCCAGGGGGTTCCGGTAACCCCCCGGTGCTCCGTTTTTATCCGATAATACTCCGGAACCCTTTCGGTGTTCGAATATAGTCATCCAATATATCAATCTTTATGTCTCGACCATTTTGAGATTCCTCGTCATGTCCATGATCACATCCGGGACTCCGAACTAACTTCGGTACATCAAAATGCATAAACTCATAATAACTGTCATCGTAACGTTAAGCGTGCGGACCCTACGGTTCGAGAACAATGTAGACATGACCGAGACATGTCTCCGGTCAATAACCAATAGCGGGACCTGGATGCCCATATTGGCTCCTACATATTCTATGAAGATCTTTATCGGTCAGACCGCATAACAACATACGTTGTTCCCTTTGTCATCGGTATGTTACTTGCACGAGATTCGATCGTCGGTATCCAATACCTAGTTCAATCTCGTTACCGGCAAGTCTCTTTACTCATTCCGTAATACATCAGCTCTCAACTAACTCATTAGTTGTAATGCTTGCAAGGCTTATGTGATGTGCATTCCCGAGAGGGCCCAGAGATACCTCTCCGACAATCGGAGTGACAAATCCTAATCTCAAAATACGCCAACCCAACATCTACCTTTGGAGACACCTATAGAGCACCTTTATAATCACCCAGTTACGTTGTGACGTTTGGTAGCGCACAAAGTGTTCCTCCGGTAAACGGGAGTTGCATAATCTCATAGTCATAGGAACATGTATAAGTCATGAAGAAAGCAACAGCAACATACTAAACGATCGGGTGCTAAGCTAATGGAATGGGTCATGTCAATCAGATCATTCAATTAATGATGTGACCTCGTTAATCAAATAACAACTCTTTGTTCATGGTTAGGAAACATAACCATCTTTGATTAACGAGCTAGTCAAGTAGAGGCATACTAGTGACACTCTGTTTGTCTATGTATTCACACATGTATTATGTTTCCGGTTAATACAATTCTAGCATGAATAATAAACATTTATCATGATGTAAGGAAATAAATAATAACTTTATTATTGCCTCTAGGGCATATTTCCTTCAAGATGATCTACGACGGACCTCATGGCAAGTCCGGACAACCTATTGAGTTCGGCCCATTCAGCTAGCTGATCGGTCAATGGAAGCGGACGCTCTGGCACGTTGAACTGCGACCAGAACAGCTTGTCCACTTCCCGGCCTGTTTGATCTCAGAAGTATTCGGCCGCATCGACAACGCTCGCCGCCAAGTCCAGATATGCGTCCGCCGAACTCCACAGCCGATCCAGAGGGGCATACCGCGGATCTCCGAACTTCCTCCGCAGCAAAAAGGGCTTCCCAGCCACAATATCCCAGGCTTCACGCAGTTCCTCCTTCTTCACTCTCATGGTAGAACGGGTGTCTTTGGTCGCCATCGTGGCCTTTTCAAGGTCCATCGCCTTGGCTCGGTTTTCTTTTTCAAGGAACTAGCAACGGTCGGCAGTGTCTTTTAACTTTGCAGCCATCTTGACCATTTTCTCTTTGCTCTCGCAATGCGCGGCCTTCTCGGCTTTCAACTATTCGGCCGGCTTCAATGCAGCCGCATTACTACTCCTTGCTTGTTCTTTGGCTCAGGCAAGTTCCGCCCGAAGGGTTTCCACGGTGGCAGCTCCATCCGCAGTCACAAAATATTAAAGATACTGGCATCACGCTGCTCTTACTATGTGACATTCACCAGAAAATATCACTTACCCTGTGCCTCGTCAAGCCGCTTGTTAACAAGCTCGATGTCGGCATCTGCCGCATCCAGTTGCCGCTTTAGTTCGGCAAACTCATTAGTCCGGCTAGCCACCGGAGCTTCCACCACCTGCACATAAATGCGGTATGGTTATTACCTGGGACTACGATCCTCTGTTTGCCGCCGTTCTCAGCGACAACCAGAGTCTCAGGGGCTACTATCTACACATGGCACACCTAAAAATGTGCGGTACTATCACAAATGTATATCATTTCACGTACCTCAAAACCCGTCAGTAGACTCATAAAGGCTTCATGCAACCCGCTTTCGGTCGACGAAATCCTTTCAATCACCGTACCCATCAATTTATGGTGTTCTTCTAAGATAATTGCTCGCTCTAGCAGACCCCTCAGTGCGTCCGACCGCATACCAAACGGTGCCGGATTCTTTTGGTTGCTCTCTTCAAAAGCCGGACACTGGGGACTTTGGGTGACCATAGGATTATCTTCTGGCCTCACCTGATCCGGCGAGGCCCTCCCTGACGACACTTCAAGGTCGCCTGCTCCTTGAGCGGGGGAGTCCGGGGGAGGCGTTTCGCTCTCCATCATCTCCGGAAGAAGATCCCCCGAGGACGAGCTCTGCTGAGAAGGGATAAGATCCGAACTGCAAGATAAATGCTTCGGTTATTTTCCTCAGAGGTAAGGTAGTATATCTTCACTATTAAAGTACCTTTTGATTACTTACAGCTCGTTAGAGGGCTGATCCCCATGCGGACTTTGTGCGGCAAGAGCACCCTCCAAGGTAGGACCCTCTGGTGCAGATTTCTTCTCCCGTTTGGAAACCTTGGTTTTCGGATCTTCAGAGGTAGTCCTCTTCCTTCCCCGAAGCGAGCGAAGGTCAGATTCTTCCCCTCGATTATCCTCCTTCATGGAGGCACTCATTCCCTCGGTTGGAATTGGTAGCGTTGGGGGCTCGCTTTTGCCCTCACTATTCCCCCCTTTATCTTCCTTTGACGGCTCCGGGCAAGGTGCTAGCTCGAGCATCTTTTCCACTACCGGATTGTCCAAACCCTCAGGAAGGGGGGCCGAACACCGAATCATCTTCGCCTTTGTTAGCCAGTCCTGGTCAAAGAGCGATTTCTTAGAATGACGTCATGATAAATGAAAGACGGCGTGTTAGGCTAGAGAATTACTTACTTGGTCGGTGGTGCGGTTGCTGCTCAGGCCCACGTCCTCGGTAGTATCCGGACACTCTATTTGGGGTCCGAAGAATGATTTATACATCTCCTCGTGCGTCAGGTTGAGGAAATTCTGAATAGTGCGCGGTCCTTCTGGGTTGAACTCCCACATGCGGAGGGGCCGGCGTTTGCAAGGCTGGACTTGACGAACCAACATGACTTGCACCACCGTAACCAGACTAAAATCTCCTTCGAAGAGATCTTGAATGCGGCTCTGCAGTATAGGGACATCCTTGGCTGGACCCCAGCTCAGCCCTCTACTAATCCATGACATTAGTTGTGGTGGAGGGCCCGAGCGGAAAGCAGGGGCAGCCACCCACTTGGCACTTCTGGGATCTGTGATGTAAAACCACTCCCGTTGCCATACTCTTGACACCTCTGGAAAGGAACCCTTTGGCCATGGAGCTCCAGCGATCCTGCTTATGAATGCTCCTCCGCACGCTACATGCTGCCCCTCGACCATCTTCGGCTTCACGTCAAAGGTCTTGAGCCACAGACCGAAGTGAGGGGTAATGCGGAGGAAGGCCTCACATATAACAATAAATGTCGAGATGTGGAGAAGGAGTCCGGGGCTAGATCCTGGAAATCTAGCCCGTAATAGAACATCAAACCCCTAACGAAGGGATCCAGAGTGAGACCTAGACCTCGGAGGAAGTGGGAGATGAACACAACGTTCTCGTTGGGTTCGGGAGTAGGAACGACCTGCCCTCGGGCAGGCAGCCGATGCGAAACCTCGGCGGTCAGGTATCTGGCCTCCCTCAACTTCTTGATATCCTCTTCCGTAACGGAGGAGGGTATCCACCGGCCTTGAAGGCTAGATCCGGACATGATTGAAGGTCTGAAGCACCTGGCCTAGGCTTTGGGTGTTAGAACTCGAGGCGGGGGAAGGATTCGATTGAGCACGGGAGGGAAAAAAGTAAAAGCCTTGTCCCTTTATAAAGAGGGTTTATATCAAGCGTCCTCCTAGTGGCTGTTTGGGACTTGCCTAAAATCTAGGAGTCCTAGGCACGGTTGGGTTACCCACGACCGTATTGATGAGAATCCCGTAATTAGGGGAGCATGATCTCTGCCTTGACAAGACGTGTCAAGAAACCGCCTCACGTTATGTGTGGAGCTGGTTGAAGAGAAACAATTCGAATAATCACCGAGCCATGGCATGATGTCATGTTGCCAAAACGTGTCAGCAGATTAAGATTTGTGGAAATATTATTCTCTCTATGGTGGAATGTGGAATTTATTTTGCAGGGTCGGACACTATCCTTTTATTTGAACTCTTCTGTGGTATATCCGGAGGAGGAACCCGCCTTGCAATGCCGAAGACAACACTGCATGCCGGACTCGTCGTCATTGAAGCCTGGTTCAGGGGCTACTGAGGGAGTTCAGGATTAGGGGTCTCCGGACAGCCGGACTATATTCTTTGGCCGGACTGTTGGACTATGAAGATACAAGATTGAAGACTTCGTCCCGTGTCCGGATAGGACTCTACTTGGCGTGGAAGGCAAGCTAGGCAGTACGGATATGGATATCTCCTCCTTTTGTAACCGACCTTGTGTAACCCTAACCCTCTCCGGTGTCTATATAAACCGGAGGGTTTTAGTCCGTAGGACAACATACAATCATACCATAGGATAGCTTCTAGGGTTTAGCCTCTCCGATCTCGTGGTAGATCAACTCTTGTAATACCCATATCATCAAGAATAAATCAAGCAGGACGTAGGGTTTTACCTCCATCAAGAGGGCCCGAACCTGGGTAAAACATCGTGTCCCCTGCCTCCTATTACCATCCGCCTTAGACGCACAGTTCGGGACCCCCTACCCGAGATCCTCCAGTTTTTACACCGACAAAAGGATTCCCCCTCCGGTAGGGTGCCAAAACGGGTCTAGATTGGCTTTCGGTGGCTATGGACGCTTCTGGCAGCGGAACTCCCGATCTATTGTGTTCTCCGATGTTTTTAGGGTATATGGATATATATAGGAGGAAGAAGTACGTCAAGGGAGCCACGAGGGGCCCATGAGGGTGGAGGGCGTGCCCAGGGGGGTGGGCGCGCCCCCTGCCTCGTGCCTTCCTCGTTGCTTCCCTTACGTAGACCCCAAGTCTTCTGGATTGCTTCCCTTCCAAAAATAAGTTCCATGAAGTTTCAGGTCAACTGGACTCCGTTTGATTTTTCCTTTTCTGCGATACTCTAAAACAAGGAAAGACATAAATTGGCACAGGGCTCTGGGTTAATAGGTTAGTCCCAAAAATCATATCAAATAGAATATAAATGCATATAAAACATCCAAGCTTGATAATATAATAGCATGGAACAATAAAAAATTATAGATATGTTGGAGACGTATCAGCATCCCCAAGCTTAATTCCTGCTCGTCCTCGAGTAGGTAAATGATAAAAACAGAATTTTTGATGTGGAATGCTACCTAACATATTTATCCATGTAGTTCTCTTTATTGTGGCAAGAATATTCAGATCCATAAGATTCAAGACAAAAGTTTAATATGGACATAAAAATAATAATACTTCAAGCATACTAACCAAGTAATCATGTCTTCTCAAAATAACATGGCCAAAGAAAGCTATCCCTACAAAATCATATAGTCTGGCTATGCTCTATCTTCACCACACAAAATATTTAAATCATGCACAACCCCGATGACAAGACAAGCAATTGTTTCATACTTTTGATGTTCTCAAGCTTTTTCAATCTTCACGCAATACATGAGCGTGAGCCATGGACATAGCACTATAGGTGGAATAGAATGGTGGTTATGGAGAAGTCAAAAAGGAGAAGATAGTCTCGCATCAACTAGGCGTATCAACGGGCTATGGAGATGCCCATCAATAGACATCAATGTGAGTGAGTAGGGATTGCGATGCAACGGATGCACTAGAGCTATAAATGTATGAAAGCTCAACAAAATAAACTAGTGGGTGTGCATCCAACTCGCTTGCTCATGAAGACCTAGGGCATTTTGAGGAAGCCCATCATTGGAATATACAAGCCAAGTTCTATAATGAAAAATTCCCACTAGTATATGAAAGTGATAACATAGGAGACTCTCTATCATGAAGATCATGGTTCTACTTTGAAGCACAAGTGTGGTAAAAGGATAGTAGCATTGCCCCTTCTCTCTTTTTCTCTCATTTTTTTTATTTTTTTTATTTGGGCCTTCTCTTTTTTATGGCCTCTTATTTATTTATTTATTTGGGCTTCTTTGGCCCCTTTTTTTCGTCCGGAGTCTCATCCTGACTTGTGGGGGAATCATAGTCTCCATCATCCTTTCCTCACTAGGACAATGCTCTAATAATGATGATCATCACACTTTTATTTACTTACAACTCAAGAATTACAACTAGATACTTAGAACAATATATGACTCTATATGAATACCTCCGGCGGTGTACCGGGATATGCAATGACTCATGAGTGACATGTATGAAAGAATTATGAACGGTGGCTTTGCCACAAATACAATGTCAACTACATGATCATGCATAGCAGTAAGAAAATGATGGAGCGTGTCATAATAAACAGAAAGGTGGAAAGTTGCATGGCAATATATCTCGGAATGGCTATGGAAATGCCATAATAGGTAGATATGGTGGCTGTTTTGAGGAAGGTATATGGTGGGTTTAAGGTACCGGCGAAAGTTGCGCGGTACTAGAGAGGATAGCAATGGTGGAAGAGTGAGAGTGCGTATAATCCATGGTCTCAACATTAGTCATAAAGAACTCACATACTTATTGCAAAAATCTATTAGTTATCAAAACAAAGTACTACATGCATGCTCCTAGGGGGGTAGATTGGTCAGAAAAGACCATCGCTCGTCCCCGACCGCCACTCATAAGGAAGACAATCAATAAATAAATCATGCCCCGACTTCATCACATAACGGTTCACCATACGTGCATGCTACGGGAATCACAAACTTCAACAAAAGTATTTCTCAAATTCACAACTACTCAACTAGCATGACTCTAATATCACCATCTTCATATCTCAAAACAATCATCAAGTATCAAACTTCTCTTAGTATTCAATGCACTCTATATGAAAGTTTTTATTATATCCCTCTTGGATGCCCATCATATTAGGACTAGTTTCATAACCAAAGCGAACTACCATGTTGTTCTGAAGACTCTCAAAATGATATAAGTGAATCATGAGAGTAAATGACAAACTACTCCGAAAGATATAAGTGAAGATCAATCAGTAGTCGAATAATTATGCAACTATGTGAAGACTCTCTAACATTTAATAATTTCAGATCTTGGTATTTTATTCAAATAGCAAGCAAAACAAAAGAAAATAAAATTACGCTCCAAGGAAAACACATATCATGTGGTGAATAAAAATATAGCTCCAAGTAAAGTTACCAACGAATGAAGGCGAAAGAGGGGATGCCATCCGGGGCATCCCCAAGCTTAGGCTCTTGGTTGTCCTTGAATATTACCTTGGGGTTCCTTGGGCATCCCCAAGCTTAGGCTCTTGGCACTCCTTATTCCATAGTCCATCGAATCTTCACCCAAAACTTGAAAACTTCACAACACAAAACTTAACAGAAAACTCGTAAGCTCCGCTAGTGAAAGAAGACAAAACACCACTTAGGTACTGTTGTGAACTCATCTAAATTCATATTGGTGTAAAATATACTGTATTCTAACTCATCTATGATTCATACCCTCCGATACTACTCATAGATTCATCAAAATAAGCAAACGACACATCAAAAACAGAATCTGTCAAAAACAGAATAGTATGTAGTAATCTGGATCAAACATATACTTCTGGAACTCATAAAATTCTCAAATAAATTTCTGGACGTGAGGAATTTATCTATTAATCATCTGCAAAAGTAATTAATTAAATAGCACTCTCCAATAAAAAATGGCAGCAATTCTCGTGAGCGCTAAAGTTTCTGTTTTTATAGCATGATCGCAAAGACTTTCCCCAAGTCTTCCCAAAGGTTCTACTTGGCACAAACACTAATTAAAACATAAAAACTCAATCATAAAAGAGGCTAGATAAAATATTTATTACTAAAGAGGAGCAAAAAGTAAGGAACAAAAATAAAATTGGGTTGCCTCCCAACAAGCGCTATCGTTTAACGCCCCTAGCTAGGCATGATGATTTCAATGATGCTCACATAAAGGATAAGAATTGAAACATAAAGAGAGCATCATGAAGAATATGAATAGCACATTTAAGTCTAACCCACTTCCTATGCATAGGGGTTTTGTGATTAAACAACTTATGGTAACAATAATCAACTATCATAGGAGGGCAAAACAAGCATAACTTTAAAACTTTGAGCACATAGAGAGGGAACTTGATATTATTGCAATTCCTACAAGCATAAGTTCCTCCCTCATAATAATTTTCAGTAGCATCATGAATGAATTCAACAATATAACCAGCACCTAAAGCATTATTTTCATGATCTACAAGCATAGAAAATTTACTACTCTCCACATAAGCAAGATTCTTCTCATTCGGAATAGTGGGAGTATCATAAGAGACTAGAATACTATAAATTATTTGCACATTAAAAGAGTAATGCTCAGAAAAGGGGTAATCATAATCATGACAAGTTTTATAAATATAATCACTACTTTTTATATCATAAGTATCATCACAATAATCATCATAAGTAGGAGGCATGCTATCATCATTGTAAATTTGCATATCAAAACTTGGGAGACTAAAATATCATCTTCATTAAACGTAGCATCCCCAAGCTTGGGACAAACATTAATTGCAGCAAATATATTCTCAAAAACATCATCATCTTCAAACATAGCATCCCCAAGCTTGGGCTTTTTCATATCATAAGCATAATCACTCTCATCATTAATAGTATGGATAGCACCAATAGTATAGCAATTATCATATTCTTCCAAGCTAGTGCCAAAAAGATTTTCAAGATCATAAGAAGTATCATTATCTTCCACAATTATATTTTCATGAGGCACAATAGTAATAGGAGCAGCATTATTTTGGGGAGATATCTTTTTACCTCTCTTCCTTTTTCTTTTCTTCTTCTTCACCACATCATGTGTGGGTTCAATCCTCTTTTCGGAGCTCCTTATGAATGAGATTGGTTGAATAGGAGGCTCTTCCTCATTACCTGATTCATCATAAGAAATAATAGGAGAATATTGGGAAGTCTCTTCCTTTTCGTTAGTATTCTCTTCATCTTCTATTTGCTTTCTTTTCTTTATGTAATTGGCAATATAAGGATTTTCAATACAATTCACCGCACAATACATATAATTTTTCTCTAGATCAAAATGAAGAACTCTATCAAGGGCAAATTTTGGGATATCCTTAGTTATACGTTTCATTTCTTCATAACCCAAGAGCAAACTAAGTTCATTATGATGTGCAAGGGAAATCCAGTCATCACAATTTTTGGACACGATACGATCATGAAACAATTTGCATTGGGTACTGAAATGATCATGTTCATTGCAAAGTTCACAAGTACGTCTAAGAAAATTTAAATTTTCAGCACAAACATCTAGCCTTTCTTGCAACCATTTATTTTCTAAGTACTTATGCCTCTTGCAATATCTATCTTCCCTATTTGGTGCATACTTGCAAACCCAATGCACTCCACAAAAATTGACATGTTTATAGGAGACATTTTCATCATAACTAGTGCAATCATCATTAGTACTATGGATATTCAAGGAGTTCATACTAACAACATTGCAATCATGCTCATCATTCAGATATTTAGTGCCAAACATTTTAATGCATTCTTCTTCCAACACTTTGGCACAATTTTCCTTTCCATCATAGTCACGAAAGATATTAAAAAATGAAGCATATGAGGCAAACTTAATTCCATTTTTTTGTAATTTTCTATTATAAACTAAAATAGTGATAAAACAAGAAACTAAAAGATTCAATTGCAAGATCTAAAGATATACCTTCAAGCGCTAACATCTCCTCGGCAACGACGCCAGAAAAGAGCTTGATGTCTACAACACAACCTTCTTCTTGTAGACGTTGTTGGGCCTCCAAGTGCAGAGGTTTGTACGATAGTAGAAAATTTCCCTCAAGTGGATGACCTAAGGTTTATCAATCCATAGGAGGCGTAGGATGAAGATGGTCTCTCTCAAACAACCCTGCAACCAAATAACAAAGAGTCTCTTATGTCCCCAACACACCCATTACAATCGTAAATTGTATAGGTGCACTACTTCGACGAAGAGATGGTGATACAAGTGCAATATGGATAGTAGATATAGGTTTTTGTAATGTGAAAAATATAAAAACAGCAAGGTAACTAATGATAAAAGTGAGCGTAAACGGTATTGCAATGCGTTGAATCAAGGCCTAGGGTTGATACTTTCACTAGTGCAAGTTCTCTCAACAATAATAAAATAATTGGATCATATAACTATCCCTCAACATGCAACAAAGAGTCACTCCAAAGTCACTAATAGCGGAGAACAACCGAAGAGATTATGATAGGGTACGAAACCACCTCAAAGTTATTCTTTCCAATCAATCCGTTGGGTTGTTCCTATAAGTGTCACAAACAGCCGTAGAGTTCGTACTAGAATAACACCTTAAGACACAAATCAACCAAAACCCAAATGTCACCTAGATACTCCAATGTCACCTCAAGTATCCGTGGGTATGATTATACGATATGCATCACACAATCTCAGATTCATCTATTCAAACCAACACATAGAACCTCAAAGAGTGCCCCAAAGTTTCTACAGGAGAATGATGACGAAAACGTGTGCCAACCCCTATGCATAGGTTCATGGGCGGAACCCGCAAGTTGATCGCCAAAACATACATTAATTGAATCACGTGATATCCCATTGTCACCACAGATACGCACGGCAAGACATACATCAAGTGTTCTCAAATCTTTAAAGACTCAATCCGATAAGATAACTTCAAAGGGGAAACTCAATCCATTACAAGAGAGTAGAGGGGGAGAAACATCATAAGATCCAACTATAATAGCAAAGCTCGCGATACATCAAGATCGTACCACCTCAAGAACATGAGAGAGAGAGAGAGATCAAACACATAGCTACTGGTACATACCCTCAGCTCCGAGGGTGGACTACTCCCTCCTCGTCACGGGGAGCACCAGGATGATGAAGATGGCCACTGGAGAAGGATTCCCCCTCCGACAGGGTGCCAGAACGGGTCTAGATTGGCTTTCGGTGGCTACGGACGCCTCTGGCGGCGGAACTCCCGATCTATTGTGTTCTCCGATGTTTTTAGGGTATATGGATATATATAGGAGGAAGACGTACGTCAGGGGAGCCACGAGGGGCCCACGAGGGTGGAGGGCGCGCCCCTGCCTCGTGCCTTCCTCGTTGCTTCCCTTACGTAGACCCCAAGTCTTCTGGATTTTTCCGTTCCAAAAATAAGTCCCGTGAAGTTTCAGGTTAATTGGACTCCGTTTGATTTTCCTTTTCTGCGATACTCTAAAACAAGGAAAAAAACAGAAACTGACACTGGGCTCTAGGTTAATAGGTTAGTCCCGAAAATCATATAAAATAGCATATAAAACATCCAAGGTTGATAATATAATAGTATGGAACAATCAAAAATTATAGATACGTTGGAGACATATCAGCCACCACCACTATTGCCGCTAGCCCCGCCTTCCCCTCCGGCCGCATGTGGCTCAACAACGAGGTTAGCTCCCTCTTTTTTTCCAGCGCTTTGTTCATCTTCCATTTTATTTTCCTAACGGATAATAGTGTATAGATGTGTTTTTGTTTGTTTTAATATCCTTACATATCTTGGTAGCAAGCTCTAAAATGTGGAATCTAACAATTATCTCAACAATGATTCTAGCCTATATAATAGTTTATATATTAGATTTAATGGGGAGTTCTAGAATATCAGGGATGTTGATACAACAAAAATGCATAATGGTTATTGTAGTTTTAAGAGATCTCCGCATGAGTATTTCACCAAGGTCAGTTTATATTTTTAGTCCCAAACTCTTTGTTTATTATTTTACACAATTAACGTTTTTTACAGTTTTGTTTTCTTTGGAATCTTATTCAAATTAGAAGTATAAAGTATTTACAAACACATTTAGCTACTTCCTTTTGAAAAATATGGAGCCATTTAAACTACAGTGTTGATCAATCTGCGCTATTTTAAAATGGCCACAAAAGATTAAATAGCTTGCATCTTTAGCCCATTTATCTCTGATGAATAAATATTAGAATTTATAGCTAAATTTTCTATTCAAGTTTAACTAATATAGACAAAGTAAAGTATATATAGCAATTAGTGCTACAAAGAAAGTGCATAAACAAACAAAATGCTTGAGAGGAAAACTAATTTGTTAACCAACCCTCATATCTAAATGTATGCAGTAAGCAAACTCAACAGTGAGTATAAAGGTATTACAACATAATTGGGCGGATGTATACATAGTAATCGGATGATTAGATTTACCATACTCATTTTTTTCAAGTTGTTTTTTCTTTTCAGATGACAACTTTAGTTGTAAAAAGGTCAGGGCTGAAGTACTTTGTGTTGTGAAATTTATCATTGGACTTCGCTAACTTCCACCCAGTCAGAAGTTAAGCAACAGATCCGCACAATTTTCCCCTTTCCTAATTTGCATGCTTGCATTAGCTTTATCTTAGTTCTTTTTTCTGGGTGTGTCCACTGTCTACTAGCAGTTCATTAGCAGCTACTCATAATATACATGCAGAAAAAACTAAATTAATGATGTCATCAAAGATTCTTCCCAATGCAAAAATTTAATATATTTTGTAGCTCAAACCGTCGCACCGATTGAAAAACCGTTTTCATATAAAAGATTCATTGCGAGAAGATCTCCAAAACAAGATCCCATATTAATATGTTTCGATGATTTTTTTGGGGGGTCAAAAGTTATCAGGCTTAGTCTAAGTAAGTTATCACGTCTCTGGTTCATAAGTTACCATATTGCTTATATAGAAATTATCGGGGCATAAATATGGTCAACCAACCTTCTTCTAAGGTGCAAACGAACTAGAGGAAATAAATGATGACCCACAAGTGTAGGGGATCTATCGTAGCCTTTTCGATAAGTAAGAGTGTCGAACCCAACAAGGAGCAGAAGGAAATGATAAGCAGTTTCCAGTAAGGTATTCTCTCCAAGCACTGAAATTATCGGTAACAGATAGTTTTGTGATAAGGTAATTTGTAATGAGTAACAAGTAATAAAACTAAAAAAGGTGCAGCAATATGGCCCAATCCTTTTTGTAGCAAAGGACAAGCCTGGATAAACTCTTATGTAAAGTAAAGCGCTCTGAAAGACACATGGGAATTATCGTCAAGCTAGTTTTCATCATGTTCATATGATTCGCGTTCGGTACTTTGATAATTTGATATGTGGGTGGACCGGTGCTTGGGTACTGCCCTTACTTGGACAAGCATCCCACTTATGATTAACCCCTATTGCAAGCATCCGCAACTACAACAGAAGTATTAAGGTAAACCTAACCATAGCATGAAACATATGGATCCAAATCAGCCCCTTACGAAGCAACACATAAACTAGGGTTTAAGCTTCTGTCACTCTAGCAACCCATCATCTACTTATTACTTCCCAATCCCTCCTTCTAGGCCCAAACAATGGTGAAGTGTCATGTAGTCGACATTCACATGACACCACTAGAGGGATGACAACATACATCTCATCAAAATATCGAACGAATACCAAATTCACATGACTACTTATAGCAAGACTTCTCCCATGTCCTCAGGAACAAACGTAACTACTCACAAAGCATATTCATGTTCACAATCAGAGGGGTATTAATATGTATAATGGATCCTAACATATGGTCTTCCACCAAGTAAACCAACTAGCATCAACTACAAGGAGTAATCAACACTACTAGCAACCCACAGGTACCAATCTGAGGTTTGGATACAAAGATTGGTTACAAGAGATGAACTAGGGTTTGAGAGGAGATGGTGCTGGTGAAGATGTTGATGGAGATTGACCCCCTCCCGATGAGAGGATCATTGGTGATGACAATGGCGATGATTTCCCCCTCCCGGAGGGAAGTTTCCCCGGCAGAACAGCTCCGCCGGAGCCCTAGATTGGTTCCGCCTCATGGCGGCAGAGTTTCATCCTGTGAGTTTGTTTATGATTTTTTTCCTGGACGAAAGACTCCATATAGCCAAGGATGGGCATTCGAGGGCCACCAGCGGGGCCCACGAGGCAGGGGGCGCGCCCAGGGGGGTAGGGCGCGCCCCCCCCACCCTCGTGGACGGTGGGTGGCCCCCCTCTGGTACTTCTTTCGCCCAATATTTTTTATATATTCTGAAAATAATTCCCGTGGAGTTTCAGGACTTTTGGAGATGTGCAGAATATGTATCTAATATTTGCTCCTTTTCCAGCCCAGAATTCCAGCTGCTGGCATTCCCCCTCTTCATGTAAACCTTGTAAAATAAGGGTATTGTGACATAATGTGTAATAACAGCCCATAATGCAATAAATTTTGATGTAAAAGCACTAGTAGAAAAAGGGTCAAACGTGAAGCACATTAGTGCCGGTTTGAATTTGAGCCGGAACTAATGTGTACATTAGTGCCGGTTCCAACGGCTAGCCGGGCCGCTCTCATTAGTACCGGTTCATGGCGAACCTTTAGCACCGGTTCGTGCCACAAACCGGTACTAAAGTGAGTGGTGGCAGGATGTTGTCAGTCCGGGGCCCCTCCAGCACCTTTAGTACCGGGTCGTATCACGAACCGGTACTAAAGGTCGTCCTACATAGACCCTTCGTCCACCCGAGCTCGCTCTGTTCTTCCCCTTTCCCCTCTCCTCTTTGTTCTTTCCCCTCTTCCTCTCAAGCTCATCACACATTTTACCCAAGATTTGAAGGCCCCCATCCATTCAAATGATCACAAAGGTTAGCAACTCTTTCCTTTCATCTCTCATTGCTAGATTAGCTCGTGCAATGCTTTATATAGTGATTGGTTTTTGGGTTTAGTAATTTGGGAGGAATTTTATATATATATATATATATATATATATATATATATATATATGCTAGTATTTGATTTATATGCAATTTGAGGTCAAAAATAACACTTAGTTTTGCATATGTAGGTGTGGTTTACTTAGTACCTTCTAAATCTCCATCGTAACCACCGTCGATCGCTCGCAACGTCCCTCGCCGGCACCACCTTGTGGTGAGCCTCTTGTTCATGAAGTTTTATATAAAAAAAATGATGTTTGTGTGATTTGGATATATAGTTACTCGTATAATTATCTTACCCATATGTTGTTTGTTATGCATAGTGCCATGGTTTTGATATCCGTCCCCGCCGGTCCTCGTCCGGGTTATGATTCGGATGTGGTATATTCTCTTTTAAAACTATTCATTGCATTTCGTGTTTATGACAAATTATGCCCATCAAGTTGACATAGATATTTGTATGTAGGAGGTAGTTTAACCCTAAATTCCAACCGACCCTATTGTCGAGAGGTTAAATTTAGTTGAAAGAGAAAACGAGGATTTGAAGAAAAATTGAAAAGAATTGAGGTGGAGAAGATGGAATTGGAGTTGCATGTTGCCGATGTCATCGATGATCACAAGATTAAGATGGAGAAAATGCGTTTGAAGATTAGAAAGATTAGAACATATGCCATTCGTAGTGAGGCTTGGTATCATTATGCTGTTGGATCAATTGTTACCTTAGTTGCGATCTTGATCGCATTTAAATTCTTTAGCTAGAGAGTTATTTGTTTGTTGCATTGAAGTGTTGTATGCTCTTTATGTATGAACTTTATGTATTGTATTAATTCGATGTTTTCGGTGCTGTGTATTGAAGATGAGCCGGCAATGGATGTACGATGACTGATGCTCTCCCGAGTTCATTAATGGCGTGCATACTTTTCTGCTTGCGGCTGAGGCAAACAAGCGAGCGGATGGTTTTATGCATTGTCCATGTGCTGGCTGTAAGAATGGTCGCAATTACGCTACGTCAAGAACCATTCACGTCCACCTGTTTGAGTCCGGTTTCATGCCCCACTATAATGTTTGGACCAAGCATGGAGAAAGAGGGGTTATGATGGAAGACAATGAAGAAGAAGAGGACAATGACAGCTATCCTGGCCATGGGTTCCCTAAATACGATGATACAACAATGAGGGAAGAAGCTGAGCCGGTAATGCGGGAAGAAGCTGAGCCGGCAATGCGGGAAGAAGCTGAAGAAGAGGCATCGGATGAGCCCGTTGATGATCTAGGTCGGGCCATTGCCGATGCAAAGAGAAACTGCGCAAGTGATTTGGAGAAGAAGAAGTTGCAGCGCATGTTAGAGGATCACAAAAAATTGTTGTACCCGAATTGCGAAGGTGACAAGAAAAAACTGGGCACCACACTGGAATTGCTGCAATGGAAGGCAGAGAATGGTGTATCTCACAAGGGATTTGGAAAGTTGCTGGTAATGATAAAGGATATGCTTCCAAAGGACAACGAATTGCCCGAGAGTACGTACCAAGCAAAGAAGGCTGTCTTCCCTCTAGGGTTAGAGGTGCAGAAGATACATGCATGCCCTAATGATTGCATCCTCTACCGCCGTGAGTACGAGGATTTGAACGCTTGCCCGGTATGCGGTGCATTGCGCTATAAGATCAGCCGCGATGACCCTGGTGATGTTGAGGGCGAGCGCCCCAGGAAGAAGATTCCTGCCAAGGTGATGTGGTATGCTCCTATAATACCACGGTTGAAACATTTGTTCCAAAACAAAGAGCATGCCAAGGCGATGCGATGGCACAAAGAAGACCATAAGAAAGACGGAAAGTTGAGAGTACCTGCTGACGGGTCGCAGTGGAGAAAAATCGAAAGAAAGTTCGGGAAGGAGTTTGCAGATGACGCAAGGAACATATGGTTTGGTCTAAGCGCAGATGGCATTAATCCTTTTGGGGAGCAGAGCAGCAACCATAGCACCTGGCCTGTGACTCTATGTTTGTATAACCTTCCTCGGTTGTGCATGAAGCAGAAGTTCATTATGATGCCAGTGCTCATCCAAGGCCCTAAGCAACCCGACAACGACATTGATGTGTATCTAAGGCCATTAGTTGAAGAACTCTTACAACTGTCGAATGGAACAGGTGTACGTGCGTGGGATGAGCACATGGGGGAAGAATTTGACCTAAAGGCGTTGCTGTTCATGACCATCAATGATTGGCATGCTCTCAGTAACCTTTCAGAACAGACAAACAAGGGATACCGCGCATGCACGCACTGTTTGGACGATACCGACAGTATATATTTGGCTAATTGTAAGAAGAATGTTTACCTGGGACATCGTCGATTTCTTCCGAGCAAGCATCCCGTAAGAAAGAAAGGCAAGCATTTCTCCGGTGAGGCAGATCACCGGACGAAGCCTCACCACCGTACTGGTGCTGATGTACATGATATGGTCAAGGATTTGAAGGTGGTCTTTGGAAAGTGTCCTGGTGGACAACCTGTTCCGAATGACGCTGACGGATGCGCACCCATGTGGAAGAAGAAATCTATATTTTGGGACCTGCCCTATTGGAAAGACCTAGAGGTCCACTCCGCAATCGACGTGATGCACGTGACGAAGAATCTTTGTGTGACCCTGCTTGGCTTCTTGGGCATGTATGGGAAGACAAAAGATACACCTGAGGCATGGGAGGACCAGCAACGTATGCACGGAAAAGACGGCATACATCAGGGTCATGCACGCTACGCTCTTACCAAAGAAGAGAAGGAAATCTTCTTTGAATGCCTGCTTAGTATTAAGGTACCATCTGGCTTCTTGTCGAATATAAAGGGAATAATAAACATGGCATAGAAAAAGTTCCAGAACCTAAAGTCTCATGACTGCCACATGATTATGACACAACTGCTTCCGGTTGCATTGAGGGGGCTTCTACCGGAAAATGTTCTATTAGCCATTGTGAAGCTATGTGCATTTCTCAATGCAATCTCTCAGAAGGTAATCGATCCAGAAATCATACCAAGGTTAGAGAATGATTTGGTGCAATGTCTTGTCAGTTTCGAGTTGGTGTTCCCACCATCCTTCTTCAACATCATGACGCACATCCTAGTTCACCTATGCGAAGAGATTAACGTTTTGGGTCCTGTATTTCTACACAATATGTTCCCCTTTGAGAGGTTCATGGGAGTCTTAAAGAAATATGTTCATAACCGTGCTAGGCCAGAAGGAAGCATCTCCAAGGGCCATGAAAATGAGGAGGTCATTGAGTTTTGTATTGACTTTATTCCTGACCTTAAGCTGATTGGTGTTCCTGAATTGTGGCATAAGGGCAGACTGGATGGAAAAGGCACGCTAAGAGGGGAACAAATAATATGTATGGACGGACATTCTCTCACTGAAGCACACTACACAGTTCTACAGAATTCCGCCTTGGTGGCTCCGTATATGGATGAACACAAGAATTTGCTACGCTCCAAACACCTGGAGCGGTCTGATGACTGGATTACACGTGAACAAACCAGGAGTTTCGCCAGCTGGTTGCAGACACATACCATGCATGACACCTCTATTGAAGATGACCTGTACTTGCTGTCCTAGTTACCATCTTCGAATATAATGAATTTCAAAGGGTACGAGATAAATGGTAATACATTTTACACGATCGCCCAAGATAAGAAGAGCACCAACCAAAACAGTGGTGTCCCCTTTGATGCAGAAACCAAGATAGGAAAGAAAACATATTATGGTTATATACAGGACATATGGGAACTTGACTATCGACGTTGTTTGAAGGTCCCTTTGTTTCGGTGCAAATGGGTCAATATGACACGAGGCGGGGTAACGGAAGACCCGCGGTACGGAATGACAACAGTGGATCTCAACAATCTTGCGTATGCAAACGAACCATTCGTCCTAGCCAATGATGTGGCACAGGTTTTCTATGTGAAGGACATGTCTACCAAGCCAAGAAAAAGAAAAGATAAGGAAGCGAATGCATCGTACGATGAGCCAAAGCGGCACATAGTTCTTTCTGGGAAGAGAAACATCGTGGGAGTGGATGACAAGACAGACATGTCAGAAGATTATGAAAAGTTTGATGAAATTGCTCCATTCACAGTGAATATTGACCCGAGCATCCCGTTAAATGATGAAGATTTTCCATGGTTACGGTGCAAAGGGACACACGCGAAGAAAAAGTTTCACACCCTAAGATCTGGGATGTGATCGGCTTCACTATCATCACTTTCTTCTGTGTTTCACACCCAGGAAGGAAGCTCTGTAATAGTTAGGGTAGTTATGTGTTTTGGCATTTGAAACGCGAAGAAATTTTATGTGCAAACAAATTCTTTCATGCCTTTACTGATTTTTTAAGCTAAATGACCCTGAAATTGAAAAGCATTTCAAATGAACTCAGAAAAGGTTGAAAGTTGGCATGGTATCATAATTTCACCCACATAGCATGTGCAAAAAAGTAGAGAGGGTTACCGCAAAAACTGGATGCACTTCGTGTACTAAATGGACAATCTCTTTCGAAGTATCAGGGTTTCGGACGAAAACTCATCCGTTACAAAAGGCATTTCATTTTTTATATAACCTAAGCATTACCAAATTGAATATAATGATAAAACACACTAATATTAAACATAAGAAAAAAGAATCACTGAAAAATCTATTCTCAAAGTTAAGTTATTCACAAACTAGTGATTCACACAATTTCAAATAAATCAAAATTTAAACTATTCAAATTTGTAAACTACCGGTACTAACATAAAGTTTGTAATTTTTTGTACCTAAAGCAAAAATATTCACAAAGAAACTCTAAATACAGCAAAAAAAGAACTCAAACAAAAATAAATAAAGCAAACAAAATAAGAAAAAAAAGCCCACCTACTGCGCCACAGCGGCCTGCATACGACTAGAAACCCAACCTATTGTTGGGCCAGGATGCAGGCCCGCAAAGGCCCAGTAGGCCCACAGTGCAGAACAGAAAATTTAGGCCCAGTAGGCCTGCATTGGAGAGGAGCTCGAGGGAGCTACCGCACTGGGCTTATAAACCAGTGCGGACGCCCCTCGGCTAGCGAGGTGGGACTAAACATTTCGCACCGCACCTGTGCTAGCGCACCCCCTTTAGTGCCGGGTGGTATCACCAACCGGTACTAAAGGGGGGGCCTTTAGTACCGGTTGGAGCCACCACCCGGCACTAAAGGGGGTGCGGTTCCCGCCGCTTGGCCTGGCCAAAACAGGCCTTTAGTACCGGTTGGTGGCTCCAACCAGTACTAAAGGTCCATCCTATATAACTAAACACTTCAAAAATTTCAGTTTCTCCTCTGCTTCTTCTCCTCTACCCCGTCGCCCGCCGCCCCCGTCTCCATAACCCTTGTCGCCGCCCCCGTCCCCGTCGTCGCCGCCACGTCGTCCCCGTCCCCGTCGTCACCGCCGCGCCGTCCCGGCCCGTCCCGCGTCGTCCCCGTCCCCATCATCGCCGCCCCGTCCCCATCGTCGCCGCCCCGGCCCGTCCCCGTCGTCGCCGCCCCGTCCCTGTCCCCGTCGTCATCATCCCCGTCGTCGCCGCGCCCGTCGCCGTCCCCGTCGCCGCCCCCCGTCGCCTCTCGCCTCGCCGGTGAGCACACACAGACACACACACACACACATATAGCATTGTTAGAAATTTTTCTTTTTTTAGTTATAGAAATAGTTAGTTATATAGCATTGTTAGAAATGTTTGAATTGTCAGGAATTTTTCTGTTTTTTAGTTATAGAAATAGTTATAAAATAGTTAGAATTGTTAGAAATTTTTCTGTTTTTTAGTTATAGAAATAGTTATAAAAAAGTTAGAAATTTTTCTTTTTTTGTTATAGAAATATTAGAAATGTTATACAAATGTTAGTTATATATATAGAAATGTTATAATTTTTTTTTTCTGTTTTTTAGTTATAGAAATATTAGAAATGTTATAGAAATGTTAGTTATATAGCATTGTTAGAAATGTTATAGGAATGTTAGTTATATAGAAATGTTAGAAATTTTAGTTATCAAAATCCAATCATTAAAAAATGTTACTTTTTGCGGGCATATAGCTAGTATTTGTTCTCGACGATGCCCGGCCCGCATCCTCGCCGTCGACCCGTCCGCGACGACGTTCGGCTGAACCATGTCCGGGACTGGGCTCCGCCGGGCTGGCACTGGGAGGTGCTGCCTGGAGGGGCGCGCCGCTTGATGAGGAACCCGGCCCCGGGTTTCGTCGTCGACCCTGATCTTGTTTGGTGGCGCTTGCGTGGGCCAGTGTCGGTGCGGAGGGAGCCGGCCCCGCCGGAGGTGGTACGTCGTCGTGTCAGGGAGGAGGACGAGCACGTCCATCGCTACATGGTTGCGTTAGAGGGTGGCAGGTTCTCCAATACCTGGCAGTTTCTTCAGGGATCTCACTTCAGCTATGATCCTGTGAGGGTTCCTTCTCTTTGGGTGTCCACTGCCCACGCCACAGGAACCGCGAGTGTCCTAGATTCTTCTGTAGTATTCGATCTTTATTAGCTACCTAGCCAGTGATGTACTCGATATATAATATTCGAGATGATGTATTCGAGATTATATATTATTCGAGACGATGTATTCGATATTATATCTATTATTCGAGACTATGTATTCGAGATTATATCTATTATTCGAGACGATGTATTCGAGATTATATCTATTATTCGAGACAACGTATTCGAGATTATATTCGATGATGCTTATTATGTACTATGATTGATTCAGTTTTTCCTTATTAATTGATTGCATCCATGCATTGTAATTTGAATATATTTCTTTTGGATTAGTTAAAAAAAACCTATGGCGGACAATACCGGCAGAGAGGGAGAAGAGGCCCTGTTCAATATCATACGCAATCCTGGCGGGCCAGATGATGATCAGAATGAAGAAGATTATGACGGCTCCGAATATCTAAACCACACCGGGGAGGGTGATATGATATTCGATCGCGACGACCGAATTGATGAAGTCGTGAACTATGAACATGACGAAGAAAATGTTGATCTTGAAACAACAAAGACCGACGAGGTATATATATTTATATAAGCAGTCATCTGGTGATCATCACATGTTTTATATGACTTGAAGATATATTAACGAATCGATCTTTCTTCTTTCAGCCATCCGGATCGAGCAAATCTTTAGGCAACAGGATGAAATGAGGCCCGAACAAAAAGTTGAAGGAGGGCGTAAAGTACAATATCGAGGCAATCAGACCTAATGGCGAACCATTCATACCTAAGAAGATTGCGGACAAGTTCGTTCGTCAGTGCAGAGTTCTTGTGAAGGACCAACTCCCGATCTCCCTTCAATAATGGAGAGAGCCATCAAAGCCACGTCCAGGAGTTACTTTTGTCGACGACACACAAAAAAAGTTGCTTTGGGAAACGCTCATGGAACATTTCACCCTACCAGATCATTTCACAGATGCAGATGTGGAGAAAGTCAAGGACGCTGCTCTTAGGAAGATGGCGGTTGCATTCAAGAACCACAAGATTCGTGAATGGGCCAAGTACGTCAACGGAGGAAGGAAGACTCCAGTATTCGAGGGAACACTAGAGAACCAAAGTGCTCATTGGGACGATTTCGTGAAATTCAAGGATTCAGAATTATCCAAGGAACGGTCGAGAATAAACAAGGCCAATGCCGCAAAAAGGACAAGTTCCATAAGCTGGGGCTAGGTGGCTATGCGGTGGGATTGCCTAAGTAGGATAAGTCTGAGAAAGAGATGCTGGATGCAGGTGTCACTCCAGAAACATTGCGCTGGCCCCCCAGGTGCAGGACTTGGTTCTATGCGCATGGGGGGGAGTTGGACCCGAAGACAGGCAAAGTTTCCAAGAAGGCATGTCTAGACGGAGCCGAAGATAAGCTACTTGTTGCAATAGAAGATGCTCGATCCGGGTTGTTCGAGCCCAACAGAGAGAACAACGAGCTTACGCGTGCCCTGGGAAATCCTGAACACCCGGGAAGAACACGAGGCATGGGCGCTATTCCTTGGTATGAGGGGTTTTCAGACTGGAACGCCGACTACAGAACCCGTGCGAGAAAGAAGATTGCGGAGGAGAAGAAGAGGAAGATGGAGGAGGAGCAGAGGAAGCTAGACTATGAACGCCTTCAAGGCCTAGAATCAGCGCACGCGGACTTGGCAATCAAATTCCAGCGGTAGCAGGAGCAGATCGACTCACTTAGCCAGCAAAGGGGGTCTCAGCAGCTAGCGGATGATCCACCAATGGATAGCACCGTCCCATCCATGCCGAGAAGCAGCATGGGTTCTGCCCCGGGCGATGCATTGCTGGATAGCTACCGAGTGGATGACATCATGGAGAACACTAACTGCGAGCTACACTTCAAAATGAAGAACATATCCATGAAGGTGGCGGACGCCCTTGCTTTTACAAATCCCCCCGAGGCAACCTTCCATTGCAACCCGATTCCAACGGGCTATGCTCGTGTCTTGGTTGATGAGGTGGTGGACCAATATTTGGAGCTAGAGCTTGACATTCCTGGAGGTGACGATGAGCACACACTAGGAGAGGCCAACCATCGTATCATCCTATGGAGAAAGGATTGCATCATCTTTCAAAGGCCATCGACACAGCGTCATCCGACTCCTCGTCGCAGTCCGCCACCGAGTCAGCAGACTCCCGCTCCTCCAAGTCCACCAACGCGTCAGGCCACTCCTCCTCCAAGTCCGGCACAGCTTCAGGCCACTCCTCCTCCAAGTCCGGCAAAGCGTCAGGCCACTCCTCCTCCAAGTCTGGCACAACTTCAAGCCACTCCTCCTCCAAGTCCGGCACAGCTTCAGGCAACTCCTCCTCCTCCAACTCAGCCACGTCAGCCGCCTTCGCCGCCTCAGCAATCACGGAAGAGAGCTGCCTCAGCTATGGTGCGTAGCGGTACAAGTCGAGGTAGTACTGTAGGTACAGGCAGAGGCAAGCGATTTCAATATGGTCCAAGCCTTGCGCCTCTTCCGCAGAGGCCTTACGACAAGTCCGAGGAGGAAAACGTAGCCATATCAAAGGCCGAGGTGGAAGCCCATTTTGCACCGAAACCGCCACCGCCGCCAAGGGAGAAAGTTCCTGTGGAAAAGATTGACCACTTCATTCGTATGGCTAAACCACCAGCTCCCAAGCCTGTTGACACAGACTATGAGCGCCACCTCAGGAAGTTAAATCGAGCACGTCTACAGAAAGAGGCGAGCTCAAGCTCGAGCAAATCAACTGGCAAAAGGAGCGGTAAAACCGTTCCTCGGCTGGGAGAACAGGCTGCGCAATCAATCCCCCCGCTTTTTGTGCCAACAACACATGAGAGTAGGCGCGCCCAATATTATTGTGGGCAAACCGTTAACGTTCCCAGGGTGGGCGATGTGGTAATAACCGAGGAGCATATTGCGCAGGCTTAATCGATCAGGATCACTGTTGGACAACTCCTCGATATCGAGCCCATGTCTCCGACTAGAGAAGAGGAAATAAAACGAAAATATGCCCGGGGCCAACCTTTGGTCGAGCCAGAGGAGGTCAATAAGCTTCCAACAAGAATGTATGAATTGCATCAATGGTACATGGACATTACCAAGATCTCCAATCGAGAGTCCCTCATGGTGAATGTCAACGAGGAGCATTACTACCATAAGAAAGTTGTGACCGTTGTGAAGGAAATATGCCCTAGAGGCAATAATAAAGTTATTATTTATTTCCTTATTTCATGATAAATGTTTATTATTCATGCTAGAATTGTATTAACCGGAAACATAATACATGTGTGAATACATAGACAAACAGAGTGTCACTAGTATGCCTCTACTTGACTAGCTCGTTAATCAAAGATGGTTATGTTTCCTAACCATGGACAAAGAGTTGTTATTTGATTAATGGGATCACATCATTAGGTGAATGATCTGATTGACATGACCCATTCCATTAGCTTAGCACCCGATCGTCTAGTATGTTGCTATTGCTTTCTTCATGACTTATACATGTTCCTATGACTATGAGATTATGCAACTCCCGTTTGCCGGAGGAACACTTTGTGTGCTACCAAACGTCACAACGTAACTGGGTGATTATAAAGGAGCTCTAAAGGTGTCTCCAAAGGTACATGTTGGGTTGGCGTATTTCGAGATTAGGATTTGTCACTCCGATTGTCGGAGAGGTATCTCTGGGCCCTCTCGGTAATGCACATCACTTAAGCCTTGCAAGCATTGCAACTAATGAGTTAGTTGCGGGATGATGTATTACGGAACGAGTAAAGAGACTTGCCGGTAACGAGATTGAACTAGGTATTGGATACCGACGATCGAATCTCGGGCAAGTAACATACCGATGACAAAGGGAACAACGTATGTTGTTATGCGGTCTAACTGATAAAAGATCTTCGTGGAATATGTAGGAGCCATATGGGCATCCAGGTCCCGCTATTGGTTATTGACCGGAGAAGTGTCTCGGTCATGTCTACATTGTTCTCGAACCCGTAGGGTCCGCACGCTTAAGGTTTTGATGACAGTTATATTATGAGTTTATGAGTTTTGATGTACCGAAGGAGTTCGGAGTCCCGTATGAGATCGGGGACATGACGAGGAGTCTTGAAATGGTCGAGACGTAAAGATCGATATATTGGACGACTATATTCGGACATCGGAAAGGTTCCGAGTGATTCGGGTATTTTTCGGAGTACCGGGTAGTTACGGGAGAAGCAATGGGCCTTGATGGGCTTTAGTGGGAAGAAGAGAGAGGGCCAAGGGGCTGCTGCGCCCCCTCCCCTCTGGTCCGAATTGGACTAGGGAAAAGGGGGCTGGCCACCTTTCCTTCTCCTCTACTTCCTTCTCCCTTCCTCCCCTCTTGGTGGACTCCTACTAGGACTTGGAGTCCTAGTAGGACTCCACATCCTGGCCGCACCAATTGCCTTGGCCGGCCTCCTCCTCCTCCTCCATCCTTTATATACTGAGGCAAGGGGCACCCTAGAGACACAAGTTGATCCACGTGATCTTATTCTTAGCCGTGTGCGGCGCCCCCTGCCACCATAGTCCTCGATAATATTGTAGCGGTGCTTAGGCGAAGCCCTGCGATAGTAGTACATCAAGATCGTCACCACGCCGTCGTGCTGATGGAACTCTTCCCCGACACTTTGCTGGATCGGAGTCCGGGGATCGTCATCGAGCTGAACGTGTGCTAAGACTCGGAGGTGCCGTAGTTTCGGTGCTTGATCGGTCGGGCCGTGAAGACATACGACTACATCAACCAAACGCTTCCGCTTCGGTCTACGAGGGTACGTAGACAACACTCTCCCCTCTCGTTGCTATGCATAATCATGATCTTGCGTGTGCGTACGAATTTTTTTGAAATTACTATGTTCCCCAACATGTTGAGTATTCAGAACTTTTTTAGCTATACAATAAAGACGCACTCGACAAATCTATCGTCAGTTGCTATTGTATGTAAGTGATTCCTTTCTGTAATTTAAGTCTCAAGCTAGCTGATCATTTTGATCAATCATTACCTGTAATTATCCTCACTATATTCTTTTCTGTTGTATTATGCAGGATGAAGATTTATGAAATAAAAAAAGGTGGATGCTATGGCATTGGGTTCATTGACCCAAATACCATTCATGAATACACATGGAAATTAGATCCATATCACGCAAAATGTGTAGAGGAAAGCATGCTATAGTTCTTCAAGGAACTCAAATACAATGAAGATATACTACTTCCTTACAACTTCCACTGAGTCACACTATCTTGTACTACAAATTCTGTTTTTCCCTACTAGCTATAGCTACATGTTTTTGCTTACATATGCCCGCTTAATTAAGACATGCAAACGTGTGTGCATGCAGATATCACTGGATCTTGTTAATCATTAAAGTTGATGAAGGAATAGTTGAAGTACTAGACTCGCTACTTAAGAAAGCAAGTGACTACACCATCATGAACGGGATAGTCAACAGGTAATTTCAATCATTATTAACTATATCTCGGCCTATTTAATTAGTTCGTCATTTCCTGATAACAACTATTTAATAACCCATTTATTCATTTTCTTTGTCGGCTGGCAGGGCTTGGGCAAAGTTCATCAGGGTCACTCCGGGCCCATGGAAACAAAGTCTGAAATGGTATCGACCCAAGGTAAGTAATTAAGTAGTACTAGCTAGCTGCCATCTCTTTAATTATCATGCTTGATTAATTATTATCTGATCAAAATTCCATTCTCGTAAAGGCCCTGAGGCAGGCGCCGGGGAGTGATCTATGTACATACTACGTTTGCGAGAACATTCGCATGATGGCGTCCGAAAGGAGCAAACCTCAAAGACAGGAGTGGGTACGATATCGATTGTCAGAACACTATTCACAATTTTTACACCATTATCGATATCTAGTCACACAACTAGTACACATGCATATTGATCTCCTTCTTAACAGTTCAAAGAGGTGCGGGACAAGCTCCTAGCACAGGACCGCATATAAGCAATTCAAGAGGAAATAGTGGGATTTTTGCTCGACCAGGTCATAGATCCCAAAGGAGAATACTATTACCCGCTACCGCCCCCCATGAACCACTTCCAATTGTTATCGTGCTCCGAAGGCACAAATTAGCTAGGCTAATGCCACTGGCTCCGAAGGCACCAATTAGGAGAAATTATATATATATATATATATATATATATATATATATATATATATATATATATATATATACATGTGTGTATATATGTGTGAATTAATTAATGGTGGTTGTGAGACATTCGATGATATATAAATATATATTATGATCGGTTCTACTAGAAATTCTATTTGTATATATGCATAACGTGTACAATATGTAGTATCGTAAAATACCAGCAAACGAAAAAGAATTAAATATAAAACACAAAATTAAATGAAAAAGAAATCATAAACCCAACCCCCCCCCAATATTTTAATACTGGTTGGTGACACCAACCAGTACTAAAGGGCTCCCTGCCCCCGAAGCTGGCTCGTGCCACGTGGTTGCCCTTTAGGACCGGTTCGTGTTGAACCGGTACTAAAGGGGGGGGCTTTAGTGCCTACATTTTAGCGCCGGTTACCAAACCGGCACTAAAGGGCATTACGAACCGGTGCTATTGCCCGGTTCTGCACTAGTGAAGCATGACGCAAAATGGACGTATCAACTCCCCCAAGCTTAGACCTCGCTTGTCCTCAAGCGAAAGCCGAAATCGAAAAATATGTCCACATGTTTAGAGATAGAGGTGTCGATAAAAATAAAATACGGACATGAGGGCATCATGATCATTCTTAGAACAACAACATATATATATATATATATATATATATATATATATATATATATATATATATATTGTCATATGATCTCTTATGCTAAAGTAACAATTCATTCACATACTCAAGTATGAATCAGAAACTTCATTGAAAACTAACAAACTATAATCTCAGTCATTGAAGCAATTGCAATTTATCATAACATAGGAAAGAGTCAATATAAGAACTTCTCAGCAAGTCCACATACTCAACCATCATTTAGTCTTTGACAATCGCTAACACTCACGCGATATTTATGGTTATGAAGTTTTAATCGGACACACAGAAAGACATGGGCTTATAGTTTTGCCTCCCAACTTTTTACCTCAAGGGTAATGTCAACAATAATAGTTCATGAAAACCCACATCCAATTAGCCATATATATCAGGATCTGTCCAACACATTGTGCTTGCCAAAGGATAAAATGTAAAATAGAAAGGTGAAGATCACCGTGACTCTTGCATGAGTTATAAGACAAGAATAAAAGATTGGCCCTTCGCAGAGGGAAGCAGAGGTTGTCATGTGCTTTTATGGTTGGATGCACAAAATCTTAATGCAAAAGAACGTCACTTTATATTGCCACTTGTGATATGGACATTTATTATGCAGTCCGTCGCTTTTTATTTCTTCCACATCACAAGATCATATAAAGCTTATTTTTTTCCGCACTAATAAATCATACATATTTGGAGAGCAATTTTTATTGCTTGCAACGATGACAACTTACTTGAAGGATCTTACTCAATCCATAGGTAGATATAGTGCACTCTCATGGCAAAACTAGGTTTAAGGATATTTGGAAGCACAGGTAGTATCTCTACTTGGTGCAAAGAATTTGGCTAGCATGAGAGGGAAAGGCAAGCTCAACATGTTGGATGATCCATGACAATATAATTTATCTCAGATGCAAGAAAACATAACCCATTACATTGTCTTCCTTGTCCAACATCAACTCTTTAGCATGTCATATTTTAATGAGTGCTCACAATCATAAAAGATGTCCAAGATAGTATATTTATATGTGAAAACCTCCCTTTCTTTTTTACTTCATATTAATTGCAATGATGACCAAAACTATGGTTGTCAACTCTCAACAACTTTTATTCATCATACTCTTTATATGTGAAGTCATTACTCTCCATAAGATCCATATGATATCTTTATTTCTTTTTATTCTTTTTCTTTTATTTTATTCCCTCAAGATCATAGTAAGATAATCAAGCCCTTGACTCAACACTAATATTTATTATATATAGCTCAAGGACTCGATTACATAGAAGGATCATAAAGCAAAACTAAAAACTAGATCATATCAAAACTTTATTCTACTAGATCAAGATATTACCAAAAGGATCGAACTAAGAAAAACGGTAAAGATAAAAGTATGATGGTGATACGATACTGGGGCACTCCCCCAAGCTTGGCAGTTGCCAAGGGAAGTGCCCATACCCATGTGTTTATGTCTCCTTCTTCGGGGGTGGTGATGTGATATTCTTGGCGATGATGCCCCTCAGGATACGATTCTCTTCCTCGAGCTTATTAACTTGCTGCTTGAGGTCCATTATTTCCTTACGGAGCTTGCCCGTGATGGCTAAAGCTCCTTTCACCCAAGGATGTTACATAGCTGCGGGAGAACAAGTAACTCTTTTTCATATTTTCATAAGAAAGAAATCTAACATTGGAAGGGATGACCGAGCTTGGAATAGCTGAGCTCTGTAGTTCCCCCATCGTGAATCCAGCTCGGAAACGAGAAGTAACTTCTTCATCCTCCTCCATGGCATCTATCCTTTTCAAGTCAGCCTCCATCTCTTCCTCAGTTGACGGCCCAAAGTGGTCTGCATTGCTGTTTGCTCTTGGCCCCGGTGTCGGATGAGACACCCGACTCTCCCCGACTGACTCTTGAGAAGACATCTTGCTCTAAATTTGCATCAGAAACAGCTCGAAACAAAAATGAGAGATATTTGCGTGATATGGTGGTCAAAACCTTCGAGAGATTATATAATGAATTTTTACCAGCCAAAAGAAGTATCGTGTAAGAAAACGGAGTCCAGAGGGCACACGAGGTGCCCACGAGGCAGGGGGCGCGCCCTCCACCCTCGTGGAAGCCTCGTGTCCTTTCCGGGCTGCTTCTTATTTTCCTATTTTCTTAAATATTCCAAAACAAAGAAAAATTGCCATTAGAACTGTTTTGGAGTCGGTTTACTTACCGTACCACATACCTATTCCTTTTCGGAGTCTGAAACGTTCTGGAAAGTGTCCCTTATGTATTCCTCCAGGGTTACGGTTTCAATAACATTAGTTTCAACATTTATGGGATTACCTGAGATATCATGTTTGATTCTTTGACCGTTCACCACCCTCGGATTTGTGCCTTCGAAGTTGTTGATTTTTATGGCACCGAAACGATAGACCTCCTCGATGATGTAAGGACCTTCCCATTTAGAGAGGAGTTTGCCTGCAAAAAATCTTAAACGAGAGTTGTATAGCAATACATAATCACCTACATTAAACTCACGCTTTTGTATCCTTTTATCATGCCATCTTTTAACCTTTTCTTTAAACAGTTTGGCATTCTCGTAAGCCTGGGTTCTCCATTCATCAAGTGAGCTAATGTCAAATAACCTCTTCTCACCGGCAAGTTTGAAGTCATAGTTGAGCTCTTTAATGGCCCAATATGCCTTATTTTCTAGTTCAAGAGGTAAGTGACATGCTTTACCATAAACCATTTTATACGGAGACATACCCATAGGATTCTTATATGCAGTTCTATAGGCCCATAATGCATCATCAAGTTTCTTGGACCAATTCTTTCTAGATCTATTAACAGTCTTTTGCAAAATTAATTTAAGCTCTCTATTGCTCAGTTCTACTTGACCACTAGACTGTGGATGATATGGAGATGCAATTCTATGATTAACATCATACTTAGCAAGCATTTTACGAAAGGCACCATGAATAAAATGTGAACCACCATCAGTCATTAAGTATCTAGGGACTCCAAACCTTGGAAAAATAACTTCTTTAAGCATCTTAATAGAGGTGTTATGCTTAGCACTACTAGTTGGAATAGCTTCTACCACTTAGTAACGTAATCCACAGCAACTAAAATATGAGCATACCCATTAGAGGAAGGAAATGGTCCCATATAATCAAAGCCCCAAACATCAAATGGTTCGATAACAAGTGAATAATTCATAGGAATTTCTTGACGTCTACTAATATTACCAATTCTCTAATATTCATCACAAGACAAGACAAGCTTACGGGCATCTGATACGTCTCTAACGTCTCTATAATTTTTTATTGTTCCATGCTATATTATATTTTGTTTTGGACATTATTGGGCTTTATTATACACTTTTATATTATTTTTGGTACTAACCTATTAACCGGAGGCCCAGCCCAGAATTGTTGTTTTTTTTGCCTATTTTAGGGTTTCGCAGAAAAAGAATATCAAACGGAGTCCAAACTTAATGAAACCTTCGGGAACGTGATTTTCGGAATGAACATGATCCAGAGGACTTGGACCCTACATCAAGACATCAACCAGGAAGCCACGAGGTAGGGGGCGCGCCTACCCCCCCCCCCCCCCAAGCGCGCCCTCCACCCTTGTGGACCCCCTGTTGCTCCACCGACGTACTCCTTCCTCCTATATATACCTACGTACCCCCAAACTACCAGATACGGAGCCAAAACTCTAATTCCACCGCTATAACTTTCTGTATCCATGAGATCCCATCTTGGGGCCTGTTCCGGAGCTCCGCCGGAGGGGGCATCGATCACGGAGGGCTTAAACATCAACACCATAGCCTCTCCGATGAAGTGTGAGTAGTTTACTTCAGACCTACGGGTCCATAGTAATTAGCTAGATGGCTTCTTCTCTCTTTTTGGATCTCAATACAAAGTTCTCCCCCTCTCGTGTGGAGATCTATTCGATGTAATCTTCTTTTGCGGTGTGTTTGTTGATACCGATGAATTGTGGGTTTATGATCAAGTTTATCTATGAACAATATTCGAATCTTCTCTGAATTCTTTTATGTATGATTGGTAATCTTTGCAAGTCTCTTCGAATTATTAGTTTTGTTTGGCCTACTAGATTGATCTTTCTTGCACTGGGAGAAGTGCTTAGCTTTGGGTTCAATCTTGCGGTGTCCTTTCCTAGTGATAGTAGGGGCAGCAAGGCACGTATTGTATTGTTGCCATCGAGGATAACAAGATGGGGTTTTCATCATATTGCATGAGTTTATCCCTCTACATCATGTCATCTTGCTTAAGGCGTTACTCTGTTCTTATGGACTTAATACTCTAGATGCATGCTGGATAGCGGTCCATGTGTGGAGTAATAGTAGTAGATGTAGGCAGGAGTCGGTCTACTTGTCTCGGACGTGATGCCTATATACATGATCATACCTAGATATTCTCATAACTATGCTCAATTTTGTCAATTGCTCAACAGTAATTTGTTTACCCACCGTGAATACTTATGCTCTCGAGAGAAGCCACTAGTGAAACCTATGGCCCCGGGGTCTATCTTCCATCATATTAATCTTCCAATACTTAGTTATTTTTATTGCCTTTTATTTTACTTTGCATCTTTTATTTATCTTTATCGTAAAAATACCGAAAATATTATCTTATCATATCTATCAGATCTCACTCTCGTAAGTGACCGTGTAGGGATTGACAACCCCTTATCGCGTTGGTTGCAAGGATTTATTTGTTTGTGTAGGTGCGAGGGACTCGTGCGTGACCTCCTACTGGATTGATACCTTGGTTCTCAAAAACTGAGGGAAATACTTATGCTACTTTGCATCATCACCCTTTCCTCTTCAAGGGAAAACCAACGCAAGTTCTCAAGAGGTAGCAGCATCCATGAAGAGAGTAGGCCAATAAAAACCGGATTGCAATACCTTATGTGCAGTTCTATCTCCAACATGGCATCCTCCATAAGCCTCGGAGTGACACTTGTGTAGGATCTATTCCTGTTCATGCTTAGGTACACAACGTCTAATAACACCATCTACTCCTTCTTTATAAAGATGTGGGTCACCCCAGAAGTAATGTCTTAAATCATAGAAGAACTTTTTCTTTTGCTGGTATGTGAAACTAGGTGGTATAAATTTAGCAACAATGTAATTAGCATAATCAGCACACCATGGAGCAGTACGAGAAGCATTTATGACAACTAATTGTTCATCAGGAAAGCTATCATCAATAGATAGTGGGTCATCAAGAACATTCTCTAACCTTGACAAGTTGTCTGCAACGGGGTTCTCAGCTCCCTTTCTATCAATAATATGCAAATCAAATTCTTGTAGTAAGAGAACCCATCTAATAAGTCTAGGTTTAGCATCTTTCTTTTCCATAAGATATTTAATAGCATCATGATCAGTATGAACAGCTACTTTAGAATCAACAATATAAGGTCTGAACTTATCACAAGCAAATACAACTACTAAAAATTCTTTTTCAGTAGTAGTATAATTTCTCTAGGCACTGTCTAGAGTTTTACTAGCATATTGGATAACATTTAATTTCTTATCAACTCTTTGTCCTAGAACAACCCCTACAACATAATCACTAGCATCACACATAATTTCAAATGGTAAATTCTAATCAGGAGGCTGAACAATAGGTGCAGATATCAAAGCTTTCTTAAGTATTTCAAATGCTCCTACACAATCATCATCAAAAACAAAAGGAACATCTTTTTGTAGGAGATTAGTCAGAGGCCGAGAAATTTTAGAAAATTCCTTAATGAACCTCCTATAAAAACTGGCATGACCAAGGAAACTTCTTATACCTTTGATGTCCTTAGGACATGGCATCTTTTCAATAGCATCAACTTTAGCTTTATCAACTTCAATACCTCTTTCAGAAATTTTATGCCCCAAGACAATACCTTCGTTAACCATAAAGTGGCACTTCTCCCAATTCAAGACAAAATTAGTTTCTTCACATCTCCGCAAAACTCGATCAAGGTTGCTTAAGCAATCATCAAAGGAAGTTCCGTAAACGGAGAAATCATCCATGAAAACCTCAACAATCTTTTCACAAAAGTCAAAGAATATAGCAGTCATACATCTTAGAAAGGTAGCAGGTGCATTACATAAACCAAAAGGCATACGTCTATAAGCAAAGGTACAGAAAGGGCAAGTAAAGGTTGTCTTTTCTTGATCCTCTTTTGACACAGGTATTTGAGGGAAACCAGAATAACCATCTAGGAAGCAAAAATGTGTATGTTTGGATAATCTTTCTAGCATTTGATCAATAAAAGGTAACGGGTAATGATCATTTTTAGTAGCTTTATTTAATTTGTGGAAATCAATTACCATTCTATAACCTGTAACAATTCTTTGTGGTATCAATTCATCTTTATCATTAGGAACAACAGTAATACCTCCCTTCTTAGGGACACAATAGACAGGACTTACCCACTGACTATTAGCAACGGGATAAATTATACCTGCCTCCAGAAGCTTTAGTATTTCTTTTCTTACCACTTCTTTCATCTCAGGATTTAACCATCGTTGGTGATCAACAACTGGTTTCGCATCTTTCTCCAATTTTATTTTGTGCTGGCAGAGAGTGGGACTAATGCCCTTAATTAAGATCATCAAGAGTATATCCAATAGCAGCACAGTGCTTCTTCAGAGTTTTCAATAATTTCTTTTCTTCATGCCCTGAAAGTTTAGCACTAATAATAACAGGATATATCTTTTTCTCATCAAGATAAGCATATTTAAGAGTATTAGGTAAAGGTTTAAGCTCAAACACGGGATCACCCTTGGGTAGAGGAGGATCCCCTAGAATTTCTACACGCAAGTTGTGTTTCAAAATAGGTCCCTGTTTAAAGAATACTTCATCTATTTCCCTTCTTTCACTCATAAACATATTATTTTCATGGTCTAGCAAATATTATTCTAAAGGATCACTAGGAGGCACGGCAATAGAAGCAAGACCAATAATTCCATCTTTACTAGGCAATTCTTTATCATGGGGTTGTCTATGAAATTTAGCAAAATTAAACTCATGAGACATATCCCCTAAACCCATAGAAACAATATCCTTATTGCAGTCTATCTTAGCATTAACAGTACTAAAGAAGGGTCTACCAAATATAATGGGAAAAAGTCATCTTGTGGGGAACCAAGAACAAGAAAATCTGCAGGATATTTAACTTTCCCACACAAGACTTCAACATCTCTAACAATCCCAACTAGTGAAATGGTATCTCTATTGTCAAGCTTAATTGTAACATCTATCTCCTCTATCTCAGCAGGTGCAATATTATGCATAATTTCTTTGTATAAGGAATGAGGTATTGCACTTGAACTAGCACCCATATCACATAAGCCGTGATAGCAATGATCTCCTATTTTAACAGAAATAACAGGCATTCCTACAACAGGTCTATGTTTATTTTTAGTATCAGGTCTAGCAATTCTAGCAGATTCATTGCAGAAGTAAATAAAATGCCCATCAATATTATCGGCCAAGAGATATTTAACCATAGCAACACTAGGTTCAACTTTAATTTGCTCGGAGGGAGTAGGTGTTCTAGTGTTACTCTTACGAACCACAGTTGAAGCTTTAGCATGATCCTTTATTCTAACAGGGAAAGGTGGTTTCTCAATATAAGCAGTAGGAACAACATGATCATTATAAGTGATAGTCTTTTCTTCAACTTTAATAGGTGCAACTACTTTTACTTCAATGGGAGGATTATATTTAAACCACTTCTCCTTAGGGATATGAACATGAGTAGCAAAGGATTCACAGAAAGAAGCTACTATCTGAGCGTCAAGTCCATATTTAGTGCTAAATTCACGGAAAGCATCGGTATCCATAAAAGATTTAACACAATCAAACTTTAGGTGTTATACCTGACTCCTTACCTTCATCGAGGTCCCAATCTTCAGAGTTGCGTTTAATTCTTTCAAATAAATCCCATTGGAATTCAATAGTCTTCATCATAAAAGATCCAGTACAAGAAGTATCGAGCATGGATCGATTACTGAGAGAAAGCCGAGCATAAATTTTTTGAATAATCATTTCTTTTGAGAGCTCATGATTGGGGCATGAATATAACAATGAATTAAGCCTCCCCCAAGCTTGAGCGATGCTTTCTCCTTCGCGAGGCCAAAAATTATATATATAATTACGATCACGATGAACAAGATGCATAGGATAAAACTTCTGATGAAATTCCAATTTCAATCGTTGATAGTTCCATGATCCAATATCATCACATAGCCTAAACCATGTCAATTCATATCCCTTCAAAGATAAAGGGAAGAACTTCTTATTGATAACATTCTTGGGCATACCTGCAAGCTTAAATATTCCACAAACTTCATCCACATAGATTAGGTGCAAATCGGATGTAATGTTCCATCTCCTGTAAAAGGACTAGCTAGCAGTTTCTCTATCATACCCGAAGGAATTTCAAAGTAAACATTTTCAGTAGGTTTAGTAGGTTGAGGAGCAACTCTTTGCTCTACTGGTCGGGGTGAAGATACCCCGAACAAGCCCCTCAAAGGATTATGTTCCATAGTAACAAGTGATAGTAATTTTCAGCACACTATATAAATTTTTCCTTACCAAATTCCACCTAGCAAAGGCGTTTCACTCCCCGGCAACGGCTCCAGAAAAGAGTCTTGATGACCAACAGGTGTAGAGGATCTATCATAGCCTTTTCGATAAGTAAGAGTGTCGAACACAACGAGGAGCAGAAGGAAATGATAAGCAGTTTTCAGTAAGGTATTCTCTTCAAGCACTGAAATTATCGGTAACAGATAGTTTTGTGATAAGTTCATTTGTAATGAGTAACAAGTAATAAAAGTAAACAAGGTGCATAAATATGGCCTAACCCTTTTTGTAGCAAAGGACAAGCCTGGACAAACTCTTATATAAAGTAAAGTGCTCCCGAGGACACATGGGAATTATTGTCAAGCTAGTTTTCATCATGTTCATATGATTCGCGTTCGGTACTTTGATAATTTGATATGTGGGTGGACCGGTGCTTGGGTACTGCCCTTACTTGGACAAGCATCCCACTTATGATTAATCCATTATTGCTAGCATACGCAAGTACAACAGAAGTATTAAGGTAAACCTAACTGTTGGTGTCAAAACTGGCGGATCTCGGGTAAGGGGTCCCGAACTGTGCGTCTAAGGCAGATGATAAAAGGAGGCAAGGAACACGATGTTTTACCCAGGTTCGGGCCCTCTTGATAGAGGTAAAACCCTATGTCCTGCTTGATTAATATTGATGACATGAGTAGTACAAGAGTAGATCTACCACGAGATCAGAGAGGCTAAACCCTAGAAGCTAGCCTATGGTATGATTGTATGTTGTCCTACGGACTAAAACCCTTCGGTTTATATAGACACCGGAGAGGGCTAGGGTTACACAAGGTCGGCTACAAAGGAGGAGATATACATATCCGTATTGCCTAGCTTGCCTTCCACGCCAACTAGAGTCCCATCCGGACACGAGACGAAGTCTTCAATCTTGTATCTTCATAGTCCAACAGTCCGACCAAAGGATATAGTCCGGCTGTCTGAAGACCCCCTAATCCAGGACTCCCTCAGTAGCCCCCGAACCAGGCTTCAATGACGATGAGTCCGGCGTGCAGTGTTGTCTTCGACATTGCAAGGAGGGTTCTTCTCCAACTTTCAAGTGTTCGTAAGCAGTGTCCGGCTCCATAAATGTTGAACCTCTTGGCTTCTGTGCCCAATAAGGGCTATCTCCCACGCGTCGAATGAATACGAGGCGCCAGTGCGTTTTTACATTCGCCCCCTAGCCAGATAAATAAATTGTCTATTAAAGGGATGGGGATTCTTAGATCCAATCCATATCATCCTCCCCCAGCGAGAATTCATCAGAGCGTGTTTCGGAAAGATCCATTCTAGCATGGCCGACCTCCGCAGCTCCTCCTCCCGCCCCCATAGCCCTAAGCCCGGTGTTTGGGAGTTGTGTTCAGTCCCACAAAGTCGATTAGTCGGGGTACAGACTAAGGGATTTCTCCCTCCAGCGTACATGGTGCCCGTTCGAGCCGGGCTCGCCACCTACAATGGCGGGGAGCAAGCGGAGAACCTTCCCTGTCCCTCCATGGGGGAACAAGTTTGCCTTGTTCCTTACTTACTAAGGGGACTCGGATTTCCAATTCATCCGTTCCTCCGCGGGCTCCTGGAGTTCTACGGCCTCCAACTACACAATCTTAGCCCTACCTCCATCCTACACATCGCCAGCTATGTTGCTCTCTTCGAGTTGTTCCTGGGCTGCGAGGCTCACTTCGAGCTATGGAAAAGGCTATTCTGCCTTGTCCATCGCACACAGAGGGAATCACTTTATCAAGTGGGCGGAGCCGAAATATGGCGCATCGCCGATACCAGATACCTGTCCGGTACCCCGAAGAAGCCGTCCGAAGACTGGCCTTCGGAATGGTTTTATATGGAGGACGTCCCCCTTCCGGACCTTGTTCAGCGGGGTCTACCCGAGTTCAACAATGCTCCTCTGAAGAAGCGCCGAAGTTGGCGCCCATGGAGCCCCCAGGCGGAAGACAATGGAGAAGTCCTCTATCTGATGAACCGGATCAAAGCACTAGCTCGATATGGATTGACAATAATCGAAGTTATGTCGAATTGCATAATGCGGGGAGTGCAGCCACTCCAATATCGTGGGTACCCCTTGTGGTGTTATAACAGGGCGGATGACGCCACCCACTGCGGGCGTAAGGTTCCGGACAATGCTGCCGCTCTAGCGAAGATTCTGTCCGAACTGTTCAAGGGCGAGGAAGAGGAGTTCACCTGCATCAAGCCACGGGATGGATTCTCTATGTACAATCCTCCAAGCTGGGTAAGTTATATTTCCCTGCTCCCATTTTTCCCGCATTCTTAGTCATAAGTATTCACCTTGCCACCTTGCGGCAGGAACTGCGAAAAGCCATAAAGGAGGTCAGCAGCCCTTCTCCACAATCAGAGGACCCTGACCGGGCCATCGATTCCGGACTCGAAGAAGATCTGGTTATCTCTGTGGAACTGATAGACTGGCAGTTCTATCAATTAAGCTACGACGATGCCCCGGTGGCCATTACGGTCGACTATCCCGAACTGCTCCCTGCATTGCAGGTAAGAAAAATCAAAAAGTCCCAACTCCAAAACTAGGATCCCATTTTAGGCTCTTCACCCACCATATACACATGGCATCTTTTACAGGGAAGGCATTCGGGACGCCCTGCCGAACCCGCGGCAACTCGCCAACAAGAGGTGCCGAGGCCGGGTAGGCCAAAAAGGAAGGCGGCCAGGACGGAGACGCCGGCGTAAAGGTATAGGAAAAACCCTGCTCCATGGTTGTCGGCTTTCTCAAAATGTAATGACACCCGCGTTTCTTTAACAAAAAGAACGCTCGCCGGAATATGCCCGGCGATGCTGCCAATCAAGCTTCCACCAGTCGGGCGCCAGGACCGGACATAGAGGCGAAAGGTGATATGGGGCAGGCGCCGGATAATCCCCCAACAGAGGATGCAGATAGATTGTCCGCTACAAACTCAGAAGTGGAAAGCGCCATGAATCATAGGCGCCGCCAGGCCGTACTCCGCGACGCTTGTTTCTCACCAGAGGCGTTCGACGCCTTCAATTCTGGAGAGGCGTACCTCCGTGCTGCTCAAGATGGTCTAGCCAGATCCACGGATCAGTATGTAAAGGATGTACGGGTGAGTAAATCTGATGATTTATATGTATCAGTAGCCCCTGAGCCTTGAAACAGTTAGCAGAACTGATTTAAGGATCATCTATAATGTGCAGGTTCTTACAAAGAAGAATACTAGGCTGTCCCAGGAGCTGGACGAATGCAAGACCCAACTGGGGGCTGCTCTTGCCGCATTGCAGGAACAGAAAAAGCCTCCCGCTGGTAATATTTACTTTAAAGAATGGTGGTTACCATATAGTGTGCGGCGTGTCTGCAGATCTAACAATTGATTTTGCAGATGAGTCCGGAGAGAATCCGGGGGACCAGCATGTTATGCGACAGCTAGAGGCTGGCAAACGCGTGCTGAGTAAGGTTGTGCTGGAGAAAAACAGTCTCCAAGATGCCAATGTTAAGCTGAGCATTGAACTGAAAGACGTTCAGGGCCAGCTTGCAGACTCCAAGAAGGAGAATAAGCGGCTTCGGCGCGGCATTTTTAGTAAGTGCTTGAACGAATCCTGCTAAAGGAGTTCGGCGAAGAAGTCGACTAACAGCGTTATGTCTGTAGGTATGCTGACGGGTCGTCCCGCGAAGGAAATGCCCGGGTCTGCGGGTGATCTTCTGTCCGAGCTGTCATATCTGCACGAACAAGTTCGGCGGGTGATGCAAGGTGTTGCCCAGGCTTTGTGGCCATCTGTCTCCTTGCCAGAGGGCGTTGTAGAGCTTACGGAGAAGCTCAGGGGAGCACGGCGGCGCCTCCGATTATGGAAGATATGGGCCTGCCGACAGGGTGCCAGAGAGGCATGGGCCATGGTGAAGACTCGGTATACCAAGGCAGACCCAAATCACATGGCCGAGGTCGGACCTGTGGGGCCTGACGGAAAAGAGATCCCCGTTAGCTTAGTTTATGGGCAAGTAGAATTAGCCGCAAAGTATTCCCAACAGCATTGTAAGCTAGACCGCCTGTTGGATGGTATAGAAGAGGAGTTTAGTCAGTCTGCATGACTATGTAATTAAAGTGACATGTATAATGCCTTTCTAGCCGGATTGTAGATCATTTGTCGTTGCGGACCTTTTCGCTTCAACCTTCAGGCCCGATAGTCCGGAGTGAATGCGAATACCCGCTCAGTTATATAAGAACCGGGGTATGCGTGGAGACCAGGCGTAGGGGTCATTAGTGCTTTATCAGACAAGTGCCCAACTAGTTATGTTATATTACATGGGTAGTAAGAAACATTTTCCAGGGAGAATAGTTCTGTTAAGGGTTCCTTTCCCTGGGTAAGCATGCCCTAAAGTGCATGTCCGGACTGCGATAAGAAATGCAGAAAAAGCGTCTGGGGGCAGATATGGACAATAAATAAAAATCATCTTTTGTTCACCGACTGAATATTCTCTTAAGAACGCTAGGTTTCCGCTTCACCCAGTCTGAGGTACACATCCGGCTGACCCGGCAGTAATAATCGCAGAGGTGCTCCCCTTATGCCCTAGCCGAATTAACGGGAACGTAGGGCATAAATACAAGAGCCAGGCAACCCAGCTTGGCTAAAACTTAAGTCATATCGATGCATATAATGGTGAAAAAAGGTACATGGGGAAGTAGAACACATGTGTTGGGCATGAAGCCCGGATAAATAATTTAAGCTTCTGTGAAGGAAGCCCCCAAGTATGAAGAGTGCGGCTAGCGCATCTGTAGTGTGCAAACAAGGCACAAGGTGACCCTTGAAGGCCTAGAGAAATAAGAAAAGAAAGAAAGAAAGGAAAACAAGACAGCTAATGTATTTGTGAAAAAATGGACAAAGGGAGGGGACTAACATAGATTCCAGTGCTAGGCGTAGAATCTTCGGAGCCTGGCCGCGTTCCATGGGTTCGGCTCGAGTCGACTAGTCGATGCATCCCGCAGTCGGTACGCTCCACCGGTCAGAACTTGGTCAATAATGAAGGGACCTTCCCATTTGGGATCGAGCTTGTTCTTTTTCTTATCTGGTAGGCGTAGAACTAGTTCACCAACGTTATAAGTTTTGGCCCGTACTTCTCTGCTTTGGTATCTGCGAGCCTGTTGCTGGTAAAATGCGGAACGGGATTTGGCTACGTCACGCTCCTCCTCCAAGGTGTCTAGACTGTCCTGCCGATCAAGCTCGGCTTCTCTTTCTTCGTACATGCGCACTCTAGGTGAGTCATGAATTATGTCACAGGGCAAGACTGCCTCTGCGCCGTACACCATAAAGAAGGGTGTTGTAGGACCTTGAAGTAGATGTGTCTAGAGGGGGGTGATTAGACACTTCATGCCAAAGTTGCAATTTTTTAAGCTCTTTCGGTTTGAGTGGAGTTTAAGCATAATTTCAACAATCACAATACATATCAAGCAAGTATGCAAAGTGTATATAGGCAGCAGAAAGTAAAGCATGCAACTTGCAAGAATGTAAAGGGAAGGGTTTGGAGAATTCAAACGCAATCGAAGGCACGGATGTTTTTTCCCGTGGTTCGGATAGGTGGTGCTATCCTACATCCACGTTGATGGAGACTTCAACCCACGAAGGGTAACGGTTGTGCGAGTCCACGGAGGGCTCCACCCACGAAGGGTCCACGAAGTAGCAACCTTGTCTATCCCACCATGGCCATCGCCCACGAAGGACTTGCCTCACTAGCGGTAGATCTTCACGAAGTAGGCGATCTCCTTGCCCTTACAAACTCCTTGGTTCAACTCCACAATCTTGTCGGAGGCTCCCAAGTGACACCTAGCCAATCTAGGAGACACCACTCTCCAAGAAGTAACAAACGGTGTGTTGATGATGAACTCCTTGCTCTTGTGCTTTAAATGATAGTCTCCCCAACACTCAACTCTCTCTCATAGGATTTGGATCTGATGGAAAGAAGATTTGAGTGGAAAGCAACTTGGGGAAGGCTAGAGATCAAGATTCATATGGTGGGAATGGAATGTCTTGGTGTCAACACATGAGTAGGTGGTTCTCTCTCAGAACATATGAGTTGGAATGGTGTATGTGTTCTGATGGCTCTCTCCCCAAATGAAGAGGAGGTGGAGGGGTATATATAGCCTCCACACAAAATCCAACTGTTACACACAATTTACCAATCTCGGTGGGACCGAATCAACAAACTCGGTCGGACTGAAAAGGTAAACCTAGTGACCGTTAGAGATTTCGGTGGGACCGACTGAATCAACTCGGTGTGACCGATGTGCTAGGGTTAGGGTAAATCCAAAACTCGGTTTGACCGATTACTCAAACTCAGTGGGACCGATTTGGGTAATAAGCGAAACAGAGAGCTGGCCAAGCAAACTCGGTGGGACCGATTGCATATCTCGGTGGGACCGAGAATAATGCAATAGGTAACAGAGAGTTTGCAAGCACATCTCGGTGAGACCGAGATCCCATCGGTGAGACCGAATCGATTAGGGTTTCTGGCAGTGGCTATGACAAGTGAAACTCGGTGGCGCCGGATAGGAATAATCGGTAGGTCCAAGTTTGGCTTAGGGTTTAGGTCATTTGTGGATATGGGAAAGTAGCTGAGGATTTTGGAGCATATCATTAAGCACTTGAGCAAGAGGCTCATTAAGCAACACCTCATCCCACCTTGATAGTATTGGCTTTTCCTATGGACTCAATGTGATCTTGGATCACTAAAATGTAAAATGAAGAGTCTTGAACTTCAAGCTTTAGCCAATCCTTTGTCCTTAGTATCTTGGAGACCTTCCCACAACCTTTAGTCCATGTCACTCCATTGTTGAACTTATCTAAAACATACTAGATGAAAACGTTAGTCCAACAAGAGATATGTTGTCATCAATTATCAAAACCACCTAGGGAGCACTTGTGCTTTCAATCTCCCCCTTTTTGGTAATTGATGGCAACATACATCAAAGCTTTAGATAAAGATATAAAGAACAACAAGTAAAGCTTTGGAAGGACATGTAACAACATAGGCTCCCCCACATGTATGCAATCATATGAATATAAAATATAGCAGCATGTGAGAGCATAATCATGATAGAGTAGGCAATGTGTTACATGTATCTTGGCCATATGCATCAGAGTTAAAGATTATCAAGGAAAATACCTTCATGCTCATGAGTCCTTGTTGCAAACAGTATGTACATAAGCAAGAACTCCTCATACTCGTGATTTTGATGCATACACTTACCTTGTAGTTTTTGAGTTGGCTTAGGATAGAATGAACCTGCACAAACAAAGTTAGATAACACAGGTACATCCACTAGCCAGGGCAAACAAAAGAAACCACAATAGTACCAAGACTGGGATGACATGTAGAGAGTAAGTACTAGGTACTACATTGAATTCGACATGTCCCCAAGAGTAAAGATATGCAATGAATTTGACTGATTTCTTTCCCTTAGGTGTCTTGCTCCCCCTGAATCTTACATGGGATATTGGGAGAAGATAGGAAACAGAAGATCAGATCAGAGCTGATAGATACATATGAACATGTCTTTCCCCCTAAAAAGACATGTGACATCTCTCCTCTTGAACATCAAGCATCTGGGATCCTTGAGTATTTTCTCTCCCCCTGGAAGTCTCTTTCTCCCCCTTAATACTTTCTCTCTTGTGGGTTTGGTCCTTGAGACTTTTTCTCTCCCTTGATGTGATCTCTCTCTCCTACAAGCTTTGATGTGATCTCTCTCTCCCCCTTTGACATCAATTTCCAAGAAGGGCTTTCTGGAATCCGTCATATAGGTTTGGTCCTTGAGACTCAGCACAAAGCAATGGATAAAATTGTGATGCTTGTAGAGGACAAGATTCATTGAGTGGAGCTGGATGAGAAGAAAGGTAGAATAAGTGGCAAACTGTTTTTCTAATTGCGAAGTCGGTGGCACCGAGTGGCATATTTCGGTGGTACCGAAAAGATTCGGTTGGACCAAAAATTGCAAGTCGGTGAAACCGAGTTTACACAGAGAAAAACACTTGTCACCTCAGCTCACTAGACATGTAGGATCTCACAAAGATTTGCAATGAATTACCTGAAGGGTTTGCAAGGAATTAAATGCAGAAAATGCAGAACAAAAGCAAAGAGAAGGAAAGTGAAAGATCTAGTGAAAAAGAGAAAGAAAATAAACATGCATGAGACAAATGCAATAACACAAAGAAGGAACACAAGAAAACTTCATCTAGAGTCACCTATGTTAGAGTATATTGACTTAGGAGTCAAGTGAGAACACTTGATCATAGGTCATACTCATCATTTAAGCTCAAAATGGGGTTACCATTTTTCGTTTAAGCATCTTGATGTATTCACATCTTGTTGAGTTGCTTTGACTTCATGTCTTGGAGTAAAGCTTCTCTAAGATGGAATAACATACCTTGGGTGGTGGTGTGGTTCTTGCTCATGTAGTTGAACTTGTGTGGGTGCTCAAGGTTGATGTAGCTCATCAAGAGTTGGGAGCACCACTTGGAGTGTGAGTTCACCTACCTACATGGATTAGTTCTTGCAAGGAAAAGAACTTGTGTATCCAAAAATGACATTCATGAAGCTCAACATAGGATTTGTCAAAGGATATGTTTGAATGATTTTGTGCGTCCTTGTCTTCAACCACCATCATGTAGAGACTTGGTGATGTAGAGATTGCTCTAGATGTGAGTGAGTCGCAATCTCATGGAATTAGATTCAACCAAGCACCTACATGGGTTAGACAACATGCAAGGTACAAATATATCCAAGACATAAGATAGTCATCATAAGAGATATATCATGGATTAGTCATAAGCTCATGTCTTGCATGTATCCAATGGAGTTCCTACTCCAAGTTCGAAGCATCAATGATGTTCAATTCTCCTCTCAACCTGCAAAACACTTTCTCATCAAGTGGTTTAGTGAATATATCCGCTAATTGCTTATCGGTGCGAACATGCTTAAGATCAATGTCACCCTTAGCAACATGATCTCAAATGAAATGATGACGAACTTCAATGTGCTTAGTTTGAGAATGTTGTATAGGATTATGACCAATTTTCATAACACTTTCATTGTCACAAAGCAATGGAACATGTTTCACATAGATCCCATAATCTTTAAGAGTTTGGGTCATCCAAAGTAATTGAGCACAACATGAACCAGTGGCAATGTATTCCGCTACGGCGGTGGATAAGGATACGGAGTTTTGTTTCTTGGTAGACCAAGACACAAGAGATCTACCAAGAAATTGACAAGTACCCGAAGTTGACTTTCTATCAACCTTGTCTCCGGCATAATCCGAGTCGGAATAGCCAACAAGATCAAAAGAAGACCTCTTAGGATACCAGATGCCAAAATTTGGTGTATGAATTAAGTATCTCACTATCCTTTTCACGGCCTTAAGATGACATTCTTTAGGGGCAGCTTGATATCTTGCACACATGCACACACTTAGCATAATGTCGGGACGTGAAGCACATAGGTATAACAATGAACCAATCATAGAGCGATAAACCTTTTGATCAACCGGTTCACCATCTTTGGTCAAATCAGTATGTCCACAAGTAGGCATGGGTGTAGACATACCTTTGCATTCTTGCATATTGAACTTCTTGAATAAGTCCTTGGTGTACTTCGTTTGAGAGACAAATGTACCTTCCTTAGTTTGCTTGATTTGCAAACCGAGAAAGAATTTGAGTTCACTCATCATAGACATCTCAAACTTCTCTGACATTAGCTTTCCAAACTTTTCACTAAAGAGAGGGTTAGTTGAACCAAATATGATATCATCAACATAAATTTGGCATACAAATAGTTCTCCATTAACCCTTTTAGTAAAAAGAGTAGAATCAATTTTACCAATTTCAAAACCGCTTGCAATAAGGAACTTGGTCAAGCATTTATACCATGCTCTAGGAGCTTGTTTAAGACTATAAAGAGCTTTGTGAAGTTTGTAAACATGATTAGGTTTCTTAGGATTGACAAAGCCGGGAGGTTGTTTGACATAAACTTCCTCCTCTATTTCACCATTTAGAAAAGCACTTTTAATGTCCATTTGGTACAAGGTGATGTTATGGTGATTAGCATAGGCAAGTAAGATGCGGATGGACTCAAGTCTAGCAACAGGAGCATATGTCTCACCATAGTCCATACCTTCGACTTGTGTGTACCCTTGGGCGACGAGACGTGCTTTGTTGCGAATCACTTGTCCATCTTCATCTTGCTTGTTGCGAAACACCCATTTAGTACCAATGATGTTGTGGTTGTCGTCGGGCTTCTCAACCAATGTCCAAACTTGGTTTCTCTCAAAGTTGTGTAGCTCTTCATGCATGGCGTTTATCCAATCCGGATCTTCCAATGCTTCTTCAACCTTCATAGGTTCAATGCTAGAGATGAATGAATAGTTTTCACAAAAGTTAGCTAAACGAGTTTTTGAGCGAGTGATTCTCCCGGTTTGTATATCATTGAAGATTTGCTCGACGGGATGATCTTTGGCGATTCTTGCTCGAACTCGTGAGAGCTTTTGCTTGGGTCTTCGTTGAACATTTTCTTCATCTTGTTCTTCTTCTTGGCCTTCTTCATTGTTGACGTTGTCATTGTCTTGTCATGGTGGAGAAGGAGGTTGTTGATGTTCGTCTTGATGCATTTCCTTGTCTTCTTCATCTTGGTGTGTCCCACTTGTGGATGCTTCCATATCAATTCTTGGTTCACCTTGTTGTGAAGTAGAAGCCTCCACTTGGACGGATGAAGTACTCTCCTTCACCTCCGTTGGACGAACTTTGCCTATGGACAAGTCTTGGATTGCTTCTGAAGGGTCTTTGTCTCCTACATCAATTGACAATTGCTCTACTTGCGAGCCATTAGATTCATCAAACTTCACATCTACCGTCTCTTCAACCTTTCGGGTGAAATTGTTGTAGACACGGTAAGTGTGAGAGTTTGAGCCATAACCAAGTAGGAAACCTTCATGATATTTAGGAGCAAACTTTGAACGATGATGCTTATCAAGAATGTAGCACTTTGAGCCGAATACTCGAAAGTATCCAACTTGGGGTTTGTTACCGGTGAGGAGCTCGTATGCAGTCTTGCCGAGTAGCTTGTGAAGATACAAGCGATTTGTTACGTGACAAGCTGTCTCAACCGCTTCTGCCCAAAAGTGCTTCGGCGTCTTGTATTCATCAAGCATTGTTCTTGCAATTTCGATGAGCATCCGATTCTTCCTCTCAACAACTCCATTTTGTTGAGTTGTGTACATAGCCAAGAACTCGTGTGAAATCCCTTCTTCGTCAAGAAAGGTGTCCACATTTGCGTTCTTGAACTCCATTCCGTTGTCACTCCGAACCTTCTTGATCTTCACGTCAAACTGATTTTGGGCCTTCCTAGCGAAGTTTTTGAAGATCTTCTGAACCTGCGACTTGTCATTAAGAAAGAACACCCACGTAAATCTTGAAAAATCATCAACAATAACTAGACCAAAAGAATTTCCACCGAGACTCTTCTAGGCGTTGGGACCAAAAAGATCCATATGAAGTAGCTCGAGTGGCCTCCTTGTAGTCATGATGTTCTTCACGGGATGCCTTCCTCCGACCTGTTTACCTGCTTGACAAGCACTGCAAAGTCTATTCTTATCAAATATGACATCGTTAACTCCAAGGATATGATTTCCTTTAATAAGCTTGTCAAGGTTTCTCATGCCAACATGTCCTAGTCGTCTATGCCACAACCAACCTTTTGATGATTTAGCAATAAAGCAAGTTTTAGGTTGTGCCTTTTTAGAGAAATCAACAATGTACAGATCACCTCTACGCATACCGGTAAAGACCATTTTATGATTGTCTCGACGAAAAACTTGGCAATCTACCTTAGTAAATAGGACATTCAACCCGAAATCAGCAAGTCTAGATACTGAAAGTAAGTTGTAGCCGAGTGATTCAACGAGCATGACATTTTGAATGGAACTATCATGTGAGATGGCCACCTTACCAAGGCTAACCATTTTACCCTTTGAATTATCACCAAAGGTGACATATTTTCGAGGGCCGTCATTTTCAGCAAGATCACGGAACATCTCTTCATCTCCGGTCATATGATCAGTACATCCACTATCAAGAACCCATTCCTTTCCTCCTGATTCATATCCCCGAAGATTTGCCATAAGACCAAAGTGTCTCATTGCATCATCAAGATTGAAGTCACTATCATCATCATCATAATATCCATGTTCACCATGATCGTGTGACTCATCATTTCCTAGAGAGGGTAATTCATTAGATAAATGATCATCAAAATGGTCACTTTTATGAATTCTTATAGCTTCGAATATAATATCACTAATGATTCCAACATCTCCTTTAGCTCGCTTGAGATTGGCAAGCTCAAGTAGACAATCACCAAAGCTAGGATCACTGGAGTTCATCTTACTCAAGGCAATAGATTTATGGAGAATTTCATCCAAATTTTTCAAGGAATGGCCGGGAAATCGTTCCTCAAGAAATTTCCATATAGTATAGGCACAATTAAGAGTAGGCAAACTAGCAATCAAATTTTTGGGCAATCCTCTAGTGATGAGCTCAATAGTTCTAAGATTGCGAATCATGTCAATATCTTCATCTAGTGTAGGATGCAAAGGATCAATGTGAGGTGCACAAGGGATACCAATATACTTGTTCAAATGATATTGGTTGAAGATTACAAGCATCTCATTTTTCCACTCATGAAAATACTCTTCATCCAGAATAGGTACTCTATGTCTAAGACTCCCTAAAGTACACACATCCATCTTCCTCCAATGGTGATTAAACCAAGGCAATGGAGACCAAAGCTCTGATACCACTTGTAGGACCTTGAAGTAGATGTGTCTAGAGAGGGGGTGATTAGACACTTCATGCCAAAGTTGCAATTTTTTAAGCTCTTTCGGTTTGAGTGGAGTTTAAGCATAATTTCAACAATCACAATACATATCAAGCAAGTATGCAAAGTGTATATAGGCAGCGGAAAGTAAAGCATGCAACTTGCAAGAATGTAAAGGGAAGGGTTTGGAGAATTCAAACGCAATCGGAGGCACGGATGTTATTTCCCATGGTTCGGATAGGTGGTGCTATCCTACATCCACATTGATGGAGACTTCAACCCACGAAGGGTAACGGTTGCGCGAGTCCACGGAGGGCTCCACCCACGAAGGGTCCACGAAGTAGCAACCTTGTCTATCCCACCATGGCCATCGCCCACGAAGGACTTGCCTCACTAGCGGTAGATCTTCACGAAGTAGGCGATCTCCTTGCCTTTACAAACTCCTTGGTTCAACTCCACAATCTCGTCGAAGGCTCCCAAGTGACACCTAGCCAATCTAGGAGACACCACTCTCCAAGAAGTAACAAACGGTGTGTTGATGATGAACTCCTTGCTCTTGTGCTTCAAATGATAGTCTCCCCAACACTCAACTCTCTCTCATAGGATTTGGATCTGATGGAAAGAAGATTTGAGTGGAAAGCAACTTGGGGAAGGCTAGAGATCAAGATTCATATGGTAGGAATGGAATGTCTTGGTCTCAACACATGAGTAGGTGGTTCTCTCTCAGAACATATGAGTTGGAATGGTGTATGTGTTCTGATGGCTCTCTCCCCGAATGAAGAGGAGGTGGAGGGGTATATATAGCCTCCACACAAAATCCAACCGTTACACACAATTTATCAATCTCGGTGGGACCGAATCAACAAACTCGGTCGGACCGAAAAGGTAAACCTAGTGACCGTTAGAGATTTCGGTGGGACCGACTGAATCAACTCGGTGTGACCGATGTGCTAGGGTTAGGGTAAATCCAAAACTCGGTTTGACCGATTACTCAAACTTGGTGGGACCGGTTTGGGTAATAAGAGAAACAGAGAGCTGGCCAAGCAAACTCGGTGGGACCGATTGCATATCTCGGTGGGACTGAGAATAATGCAATAGGTAACAGAGAGTTTGCAAGCCCATCTCGGTGAGACCGAGATCCCATCGGTGAGACCGAATCGATTAGGGTTTCTGGCAATGGCTATGACAAGTGAAACTCGGTGGCGCCGGATATGAATAATTGGTAGGTCTAAGTTTGTCTTACGGTTTAGGTCATTTGTGGATATGGGAAAGTAGCTGAGGATTTTGGAGCATATCATTAAGCACTTGAGCAAGAGACTCATTAAGCAACACCTCATCCCTCCTTGATAGTATTGGCTTTTCCTATGGACTCAATGTGATCTTGGATCACTAAAATGTAAAATGAAGAGTCTTGAACTTCAAGCTTTAGCCAATCCTTTGTCCTTAGTATCTTGGAGACCTTCCCACAACCTTTAGTCCATGCCACTCCATTGTTGAACTTATCTGAAACATACTAGATGAAAACGTTAGTCCAAAAAGAGATATGTTTTCATCAATTATCAAAACCACCTAGGGAGCACTTGTGCTTTCAGGTGTATATCCGGTACTACGATTCGGCGTGGTCCGCAGCCCCCAGAGTACGGAGTCGAGCTCCTCTACCCAGTGCGCGTTAGACTCCCTTAAGGAACACACTAATCTAGGTTTAATGCCGCTCATTATAAGACCGTTTGCTCGCTCGACTTGACCGTTGGTTTGTGGGTGATAGACTGAGGCATAATCAAGCTTGATGCCCATTTTGCTGCACCAGAGTTTTACCTTGTCAGCCGTGAAGTTTGTGCGATTATCAGTGATGATGCTGTGGGGGACGCCATAATGGTGTAGAACCCTGGATATGAAATCTATCACCGGTCCGCATTTAGTTGTTTTAACCAGTTTGGCCTCTATCCATTTGGTGAATTTATCCACCATGACCAATAAGTATTTTTTTTCTTGTGGGTTCCCCCTTTAAGGGGTCCAACCATGTCAAGCCCCCAGACCGCAAAGGGCCATGTAATGGGGATTGTTTGGAGGGTGGTGGGTGGCATGTGGCTTTGATTTGCAAAAAGCTGGCAACCGGTGCAACATTGGACCAAGTCGTGTGCATCTGCCCGGGCCGTTGGCCAATAGAATCATGTAAGGAAGGCTTTGCTTACAAGAGCTCGGGCTGCGGCGTGATGATCGCCGAGTCCGGCGTGAATTTCTGCCAAAAGATCCCGCCCTTCCTCTTCGGAGATGCACCTTTGAAGGACTCTGATAGTGCTTTTCTTGTATAATTCTCCCTCATGGACCCTGTAGGCCTTGGATCGCCGCACTATGCGGCGTGCCTCATTTTGGTCCTCCGGAAGTTCCTGTCTAGTTAGGTAGGCCAGGAATGGTTCTGTCCATGGGGCAATAATGGCCATTATTTCATGGGCTGAAGGTGTTATTTCGGTGGCGGAGCCTCCGATTGTGTCAGAGAGTTCGGTATCGGGTATTTTGGCCGGGTCCGGACTGTTGTTGTCAGTGTCGCCTTCCCATGCTACGGATGGCTTGAAGAGCCTCTCCAGGAATATGTTGGGGGGGACCGCGTCGCATTTTGCGCTGATGCAGGCGAGGATATCTGCCGCCTGATTGTTTTCCCGAGCCACATGTTGAAATTTGAGTCCCTCGAACCGAGCTGACATTTTTAGGATGGCATTTCAATAGGCCGTCATTTTCGGATCCTTGGCGTCGAAATCTCCATTTATTTTGGATATTGCGAGGTTTGAATCCCCATGCACCTCCAGGCGTTGAATGCCCATGGAGACTGCCATCCGAAGATCATGCAACAGAGCTTCGTATTCGGCTTCATTGTTGGAATCTGTATACAATCTTTGCAGTATGTACCGAACGGTATCTCCGGTTGGGGACGTCAGGATGACGCCAGCCCCTAGACCGGCCAGCATTTTAGAACCGTCGAAGTGCATGATCCAATTGGAGTATGCGTCGTACTCTTTAGGGAGTTCGGTCTTCGTCCATTCGGCAACGAAGTCGGCCAGTACTTGCGATTTAATGGCTCAGAGAGGTTTGTATGTTATGTCGAATGGGAGGAGCTCAATGGCCCATTTGGCAATCCGGCCCGTAGCGTCGCGGTTGTTGATAATATCATTAAGTGGCACTTCCGAGGCTACTGTAATCGAACACTCTTGAAAGTAGTGTCGCAGTTTCCGCGATGCCATGAATACCGCATATGCTATTTTTTTGGTATTTTGGGTACCGTGATTTGCATGGAGTAAGGATAGTGGATACATAGTATACCGGCTTTTGAAGAGGGAATTTGTGTCCGTCCGCTTCTCGTTCGACAATGAGCACCGCGCTTACAACTTGATGAGTTGCCGCAATGTACAACATCATTGGTTCGCCAATGTTTGGTGCGGCCAGGATCGGGTTGGTTGCCAAAATGGCCTTTATTTCTTCCAATCCGGCTGTGGCCATGTCCGTCCACTCAAAGTGTTCGATGCGCCAAAGGAGGCGATAAAGGGGTAAAGCCTTTTCTCCCAGGCGGGAGATAAAGCGGCTTAGAGCTGCCACGCATCCAGTTAGCTTCTGGATTTGTTTGAGGTCTGTTGGGGTAGCCAACTGTGACAACGCTTGGATTTTGGCCAGATTAGTTTCAATACCTCTACTGGAGACAATGAATCCCAGGAGCTTTCCGGCTGGTACGCCGAAAACACATTTTTCCGGATTGAGCTTGATGTCATATGTTCGGAGGTTGTCGAATGTGAGCCTCAAGTCGTCTATCAAAGAGTCGACGTGTTTGGTTTCGATGACCACATCGTCTACGTATGCCTCTACTGTTTTGTCGATTTATTTCTCCAGACATGTCTGAATCATGCGCTGATATGTTGCGCCGGCGTTTTTGAGCCCAAAAGGCATTGTGTTAAAACAGAAGGGACCATATGGTGTGATGAATGCCGTTGCGGCTTGGTCGGACTCCGCCATCTTGATTTGGTGGTAACCGGAGCATGCGTCGAGGAAACACAATGACTCGTGTCCTGCAGTAGCATCAATGATTTGATCGATGCGTGGGAGGGGGAAGGGATCCTTTGGGCAAGCTTTATTGAGGTCTTTGAAGTCAACACAAAGGTGCCAGGATTTTTCCTTCTTTGGTACCATCACCAGGTTTGCTAGCCAGTCCGGGTGTTTTATTTCTTTGATGAATCCGGCCTCCAGTAACATGGCTAGTTCCTCTCCCATGGCCTGTCTCTTAGGTTCAGAGAAATGCCGAAGAGCTTGCTTGACTAGCTTGAATCCCTTTAGGATATTGAGGCTATGCTCGGCCAGCCCACGTGGGATTCCTGGCATGTCTGAGGGATGCCAGGCAAATATGTTCCAGTTCTCGCGCAGGAACTCTCATAGTGCGGCGTCCACAGCGGGGCTTAGCTGTGCCCCGATGGAGGCTGTTTTTGTAGGGTCCATTGGGTGGACTTGGAATTTGACTATTTCATCCGCTGGTTTAAAAGAGGTGGACTTGGATCTCTTGTCGAGTATCACGTCATCCCTGTCCACTGTGGAGCGTAGCGTAGTTAATTCCTCGGCCGAGAGGGCTTCGGATAGTGCCTCCAGGGCCAATGTGGTTGTTTTGTTTTCGGCGCGGAGTGTTGTGTCCGGATCGCTGGCGAGAGTGATGATTCCGTTGGGCCCGGGCATTTTGAGCTTCATGTACCCGTAATGGGGTACGGCTTGGAAGATTGTGAATGCCTCCCATCCTAAAAGAGCGTGATAACCACTGCTGAACAGGGCCACTTGGAATGTAATTTCTTCGGATCTGTAATTATCTGGCGTGCCGAATACCACATCTAGTGTGATTTTCCCAGCACAACATGCTTCCCGACTGGTGATAATTCCTCTAAAGGTTGTGCTACTTTGCTCGATGCGGTTCCAGTCTATTTCCATCTTTTGAAGGGTTTCCTCATAGATGAGGTTTAGTCCGTTGCCGCCGTCGATGAGTACTTTGGTGAGTCGAAAGCCGTCCACGATTAGACTGAGGACCAGTGTGGCTGGTGCTCGGGCTGTTCGGAATTTGGGTTCATCACTGGCATTGAAGGTAATAGCCGTGTCACTCCATGGATTTGTTGCTGCTACGTGGCAGATTTCAGCCATGCTGCGGAGTGTTCGCTTGCGCCTGTTATTTGACGCAAAGGTCTCGAACACTGTTAACATCGTATTGTTATCCACTGGATGGTGCTCCGTGGTATGTGGGATAAGAAGATCCTCACCACTTTTGGCCACCTGCCGGAGTATCCAACATGCTCTAAGGCTGTGTGTTGGTATTGTATCCGCTGTACTATGAATTTTACAGGGTCCGCTGAGCCCTCCTTCCTGTACGGTTCCATACCCTGTAGAGGGTTATTTCTTTTTGGTAGTTTACGCGGGTGTATTGTGATAATGCACCCTTTTGTTTCGGACTGGGTTTGAATTTAGGGCCGGATTATCCCAAAAGTTTACTTTGGTTTTCCAGGCACTTTCCATCGCACAGTACTTTCGTACTATGGACACCAAGTTAGCGAAGCGTGTTATCTCACGGCGATTTATGGCGTTAAGGATTCCCTTGTCTATGCAAATATTGCAGAAAAATAGGATTGCGTCTTCCTCGCGACAGTCCTTAACCTCGTTCATCGCAAGGAGGAATCTGGCCCAATAGGGATGTACTGTTTCCTGGGGCTCTTGCCTGATGTGGGAAAGATCGCTTATGTTTGGGTGGGTGTGTGGAATTGAATCCGAACCCTCACCTGATCTGGGATCCAGGGGCCGAGGAATTTCCAATTTTGAAAGTACCGGTTCCGGGGTGTGACCCAATAATCCTGGCCCGCTGCCTGACTCTATGTTCAGGGATTGGGTGTTGTCCTCCCGCGAACGGGCGTCCGGCTCGGAGAGATCGGGAATCCGGACATATTTGGTCCTCAGGATAGAGGAAAGGTCGCCACATTTGTTCCTCCACCACTGCAATATGATGGGTGACCGGTGGAGAGTTAATCTCCCTTTGATCAGGTTTAAGCCCAATCCGATCATAGTCTGTAGCGACTCCCAAGGCGGGGATGCGATCCAAGAGCTCATTTAAGGAGGAGAGCTCCATTGGATCCATCTGTTCGGCGAGTGCCGATTTAACGTGGAGGCTGTTTTCGATGACCCGAGAATTCATCGTCGGCCCGGCGGCCGAACAGGCGGTCATGATGAACCCGCCTAGCCGGAGAGTTTGGCCAACAGCCAAAGCTCCCCCAACAGTAGTAACGTCTTTAAAGACGAGACGAGACATCCTTCCTTCTGGCGACGGCACAGAGGAACTCTCAATGAAAGCACCAATGTCGGTGTCAAAACCGGCGGATCTCAGGTAGGGGGTCCCGAACTATGCGTCTAAGGCGGATGATAATAGCAGGCAAGGAACACGATGTTTTACCCAGGTTCGGGCCCTCTTGATAGAGGTAAAACCCTATGTCCTGCTTGATTAATATTGATGATATGAGTAGTACAAGAGTAGATCTACCACGAGATCAGAGAGGCTAAACCCTAGAAGCTAGCCTATGGTATGATTGTATGTTGTCCTACGGACTAAAACCCTCCAGTTTATATAGACATCGGAGAGGGCTAGGGTTACACAAGGTCGGTTACAAAGGAGGAGATATACATATCTGTATTGCCTAGCTTGCCTTCCACGCCAAGTAGAGTCCCATCCGGACACGAGACGAAATCTTCAATCTTGTATCTTCATAGTCCAACAGTCCGGCCAAAGGATATAGTCCGGCTGTCCGGAGACCCCCTAATCCAGGACTCCCTCACTAACCATAGCATGAAACATATGGATCCAAATCAACCCCTTACGAAGCAACGCATAGACTAGGGTTTAAGCTTCTGTCACTCTAGCAACCCATCATCTACTTATTACTTCCCAATGCCTCCCTCTAGGCCCAAACAGTGGTGAAGTGTCATGTAGTTGACGTTCACATGACACCACTAGAGGGATGACAACATACATCTCATCAAAATATTGAACGAATACCAAATTCACGTGACTACTTATAGCAAGACTTCTCCCATGTCCTCAGGAACAAACGTAACTACTCACAAAGCATATTCATGTTGATAATCAGAGGGGTATTAATATGCATAATGGATCTGAACATATGATCTTCCACCAAGTAAACCAACTAGCATCAACTATAAGGAGTAATCAACACTACTAGCAACCCACAGGTACCAATCTGAGGTTTGGATACAAAGATTGGATACAAGAGATGAAGTAGGGTTTGAGATGAGATGGTGCTAGTGAAGATGTTGATGAAGATTGACCCCCTCCCGATGAGAGGATTGTTGGTGATGGCGATGGCGATGATTTCCCCCTCCCGGAGGGAAGTTTCCCTAGCAGAACAGCTCCGCCGGAGCCCTAGATTGGTTCCGCCAAGGTTCCGCCTCGTGGTGACGGAGTTTCGTCCCATGAGCTTGTTTATGATTTTTTCCTAGATATAACCAAAGATGGGCATTAGAGGGCCACCAGGGGCCCACGAGGAAGGGGGCGTGCCCAGGGGGGTACGGCGCGCCCCCCACCCTCATGGATGGTGGGTGGCCCCCCTTTGGTACTTCTTTCGCCCAATATTTTTTATATATTATGAAAATAATTCCGGTGGAGTTTCAGGACTTTTGGAGATGTGCAGAATAGGTCTCTAATATTTGCTCCTTTTCTAGCCCAGAATTCCAGCAGCCGGCATTCCCCTCTTCATGTAAACCATGTAAAATAAGGGAGAATGGGCATTAGTATTGTGACATAATGTATAATAACAGCCCATAGTGCAATAAATATCGATATAAATGCATGATGCAAAATGGACGTATCAATAAATAGGTGATGTCATTGTAGATCCCCCCTATTTCAATACTTCAAAATGTTTTCTAGCTCAAACCGTCGGTCATATTAAAAAAATCAGTTTTCAAATAAAAGATTTGTTGCGATGAGATGTTCGAAGCTAGATCCCGTATTGATATGTTTCGGCGACTATTTTTTGGATGAAAAGTTACCGGGCCCAAACTAAGTAAGTTACCACACATGTGATAACTAAATTACATCTTGTTTATGTTGAAATTATTGGGGCATAAAAATGATTCTTCTACCTTCTCCCCATGTGCAAATTAACTAGAGGACAAAAAAGCTGATGTCATCTTAGTCTTTCCTCTATTTTAAAACTTCAAAATGTTTTGTAGTTCAAACCGCTAGTCCGAATGGAAAACCATTTTCACATAAAAAATACGTCATGACGAGAGCCTCGAAACTAGATCGCATGTTGGTATGTTGCGGTGACTTTTTCAGATCAAAAGTTACCACTAATTAATGGGCTTATTAATTTATCCCACATGTGCTACTGAAAGTGCAACTATCCCTGGGTGGTTTTGGTAATTCCTAACAACATATAGCTCATTGAGCTAATACTATTTCAAGATAAATATTTCAGGAAAGCTCAGTGATTGGCATGGCATGGATTAGAGATGTGGACCCCTCAAAATGCTAAGGACAAAAGATTGGCTCAATCTCTAAAGCTCAAGACTCTACATTTTACCTTTTAGTGATCCAAGATCACATTGAGTCCATAGGAAAAGTCAATACTATTAAAAGGGGATGAGGTGTTGCTTAATGGGTTACTTGCTCAAAATGCTTAGTGATATGCTCAAAAATCCTCAACCACTTTCTCTTATCCACATATGTCCCAAACCAAAAGTCGAACTCGGCCCCACCGAAACTTTCCACCGAGTTCAGTTAACATAGCCACTGCCACAAAATCCTAGTCACTTCGGTCCCACCGATAGGGATCTCGGTCTCACCGAGATGGGATTGCAAACTCTTTGTTTCCCTTCGTAACATTTCGGTCTAACCGAGATGAGTAATCGGTCCCATCGAGTTCGCAATGCAAACTCTCTGTTTCCCCTTCATAACGTTTCGGTCCAACCAAGATGAGTGAATCGGTCCCACCGAGATTGCCTGACCAACTCTCTGTTTGCTTATTACCAAAATCGGTCCCACCGAGTTTGTGTAATCGGTCTCACCGAGATTACGTTATGCCCTAACCCTAATGAAATTGGTCTAACCGAGTTGACGTGTCGGTCCCACCTAAAATCCTAACGTTCACATTTTGAACTGAATCGGTCTGACCGAGTTTTCTGATTCGGTCCCACCGAGTTTGATAAATTGTGTGTAACGGTTAGATTTTGTGTGGAGGCTATATATACCCCTCCACCCACTCTTCATTCATGGAGAGAGCCATCATAACATGCCTACACTTCCATCATACATTTTCTGAGAGAGAACCACCTACACTTGTGTTGAGGTCAAGATATTCCATTCCAACCACATAAATCTTGATCTCTAGCCTTCCCCAAGTTGCTTTCCACTCAAATCATCTTTCCACCAAATCCAATCCTATAAGAGAGAGTTGAGTGTTGGGGAGACTATCATTTAAAGCACAAGAGCAAGGAGTTCATCATCAACACACCATCTATTACTTTTTGGAGAGTGGTGTTTCCTAGATTGGTTAGGTGTCACTTGGGAGCCTCCGTAAAGATTGTGGAGTTGAACTAAGGAGTTTGTACGGGCAAGGAGATCGCCTACTTCATGAAGATCCACCCTAGTGATGCAAGTCCTTCGAGGGCGATGGCCATGGTGGGATAGACAAGGTTGCTTCTTCGTGGACCCTTCGTGAGTGGAGCCCTCCATGGACTCACGCAACCGTTACCCTTCGTGGGTTGAAGTCTCCATCAACGTGGATGTATGATAGCACCACCTATCGGAACCACGCCAAAAATCTCCGTGTCTACATTGCGTTTGCTCCCTCCAAACTCCTCCCTTTACCTTCATGTGCAATGTTTTACATTCCGCTGCTATACTCTTAGACTTGCATGTGTAGGTCGATTACTTGACTTGTGCTAAGTTGTTAAAATCTGCCAAGACTTAAAATTGGGAAAAGGCTAGATTTTTATTTGGTCAAGTAGTCTAATCACCCCCCCCCCTCTAGACATACTTTTGATGCTACAAGTGGTATCAGAGCTTTGGTCTCCATTTGCCTTGATTTCCATAGCTTTTGGGGATCATAGCCTTGGTTTCACAACCTAGGAGAGTATGGCGTCTAGCGAGGGAAATTACCACTGTAGAGGTCCTTACTTTGATGGTACAAATTTTGCTAGTTGGAAGCATAAGATGAAAATGCATATTCTTGGACATAACCCCGCTATTTGGGCTATTATGTGTATTGGCTTGTAAGGTGAATTATTTGATGGGAGAGAACCGAACCGTGAAGCTAGCGCGAAAGAGTTGAAGATGCTGCAATACAATGCTCAAGCTTGTGACATTCTCTTCAATGGATTATGCCCCGAAGAATTCAACAAAATCAGCCGTCTTGAGAATGCAAAGGAAATTTGGGATACTTTGATTGATATGCACTAGGTACTGACTCCGCCAAGGAATCCAAATTGGATGTGCTTCAAAGTCAACTTGACAAGTTCGAAATGAAGGATGGTGAAGGTGTCGCTGAAATGTACTCTAGGCTTGCTCTTGTCACAAATGACATTACCGGCTTAGGAAGTGAAGAGATGACCGATAGATTCATCATCAAGAAGATCCTAAGAGCCTTGGATGGAAAATATGATACCGTGTGCACATTAATCCAAATGATACCCAATTACAAAGATCTCAAGCCAACGGAAGTCATTGGAAGAATTGTTGCTCATGAGATGTCACTCAAGGATAAGGAAGAGCTTCAGAACAAGTCAAGTGGTGCTTAAAAAGCCTCATGTGATGCTCCCACATCATCAAGTGAGAAACAAGCCTTCAATGAAGAATTGAGCCTAATGGTGAAGAATTTTAACAAGTTCTACAAGAGTAGAAGCAAGGAAAGAAGTTCCAAGTCAAGGTCCTACAATGACAAAAGATCTTCAAGTCGTGAACGAAATTGCTACAATTGTGGAAGACCCGGACACTACTCCAATGAATGTACGACTCCCTACAAAAGAAGAGGAGATTCTCCCAAAAGAAGGAGTAGGACAGAAGAATCACCACCAAGAGAGAGAAGGAGTAGAGATGACCGTTATGAACGAAGAACATCATGGAGAAGCAAGGAATCGGAAAGGAAGGACAAATCATCAAGGAGCTACACAAAACTAAGACATCAAGATCATGTTGGTGAATGGGTATCCGGCTCCGACTCCGACGATCACTCCGAGAGAAGTTATCACTCCGACTCCAAATATACTCAAGAGGAAGGTGTTGCCGGTCTAGCACTTGTGTCAACCAACTCCTACGACATATTTGAGTCACCAAATGAAGGAATTGGAAGATGCTTCATGGCTAAAGGCCCAAAGGTATCACACCCCGAGTATGTTGATTTCCATAGCGATGAAGATGACTTGCTAGGTGATGATGATTTACTTGTTGACAATTCTAGTGATGAAAACTATGATGAACTTGCTAATCAAGATAAAACGAATGACGATGATAAGGAGATTGAGCATCTTAAAGAACTAAACACTCTTAAGTTAGCTCATGAAACTACCTTGGAAAATCATTGAGAGCTTTTAAAGACTCATGAGAAGTTACGCTTCGAAAAGCTCAACCTTGAGCAAGAGCATGGATTCTTAAAAGTGATCAATGATGATCTTCGAAGAAAAGTTCTTCTTACATTGCCAAGCGTTTACTCTTGTCTACTTACATGCCGCAAGTTAAATCTAGCAACAAGAGTAAGAAAGATTCTTCTTCTAGTAGTAACAATAATCATGCTAAACCCAATGATGTTGCTTATAGTAGTTCTCTTGATTCCACTAATGATTCTCTTAGCCAAGTTACACTTGTGCAAGAAAATAGATTATTGAAGGGAATTATAGAGAAAGGTGTTTACAAGAGCCTTGCCGGAAGTAAGCAATTTGAGGAAATTATACGCAAGCAAGGAAGACACCGGAAGAATCAAGGTGTTGGTTTTGATCGAAAGTTCAATGCCAACGGAGTTGAGTGGGAAGAAGATCAATACCCCAAGACGAAATTTGTTCCTCAACAAGAGAAGTATGATCCTACTTCTTTCCAAGGAACACAAGCTCAAGATGATCTTCCACCACAAGACCACACGCAAAAAGGCTAGGACAAGCTTCAAGAGGAGATTGATGCATTTGAGGAAGCTCCCTAAGCCTTGGTCAAGTGGGTTCCCAAGACTACATCAAGTCCTACTTCATCAAGTACGACTACAACTTCAGGGATTCCCATCAAGATGGTGTGGATCCAGAAGAAGAAGAACTAGAGAGTTCTTGAGGGTGACTCCGCCAACATACTTCACTCATATCATTTTGGCGAGGACAGGTGCAAACAACTTCCACATCTTGCACTAGTTCAAGGAGTCACAAACCCTCTTGTTAGTAAGACAAGGGACAAGGTAACCTAATGCTTTCATGGACATCATCCTATGTGAGCATCACTCTATGTTTATGGATATCCTTGTTTGTTCCTTGTGGGAATAACCCGTGTAGGTATTGAAAGTGCAACTCACTCTAATGGATTGCTCCAAATGATCTACATCAACATTGAGCATCTACATCTTCAACACCTACATGAAGTCATCATTGACAAAACCCAAGGTTAGTTCATCCCTCTTAGGGGGGATATCACATCTAGGGGGAGCTTTGCTCTAATCAATTGAGCTAAAGCAACTCTAATGGTGTGAGCACAACAATGCTTTATGTAAAAGTGGTATTTTTCTTGCAGCCAAAATCTATCAAGTCTACGACAGTAACAGTGTGACCTCGGTAATCAAGATTTCCATTGGAATAAGCAAATTTACAACCCCACTTGTGCTTAAACGATGAGTATGACCTATGATCAAATGTTCTCATTTGACTCCTCAATCAATATACTCATATATAGATGACCTAGTCATCGTAAATTGCTTGATAGATACTAGAGTGATTGTGCATGCTTTGTCACATATTTCATTTGCCATCTTATTGTGTGAGCATGTTGGTTGCATATTTTACTCATTCGAGGACATCCATTTGTTGCTTTGATTGTTTGGATTTTTCTCTTTTGCAAAATGGATGGACAAGAATGCCTAAGAACCTCCTCTAGCTATCTATGCTTTTATCGTCTCAAACTCTATTCATGCTACATCACAAAGTTTGATCAAGTCAGATTCGAACCACTCTGTGTGAGGAGCACTCGGAGTCCCCGATTCTTCATAGACTTAAACTTCCAAAACCTCTTTGTGCATTTCGATATGACCGAGTCATCCACTTTGGTCACACCGAGTTCACTAAGTTGATCTAGGTTTTCAATCTCGGTGCAACTGATTTGAACTTTTCGGTCACACCGAGTTGTAGTAACCGCTCGTGATTCTGCATCTCGGTGTCACCGAGTTGTTCCACTCGGTCACACTGACAGGGTCGGGATATATATACTCACGGGTTGAATTTTGGGAATTTCTCCAAAACTCTTCACCCCGCGCGGGTCCTGCTCTGCCTCCTCGGGTCTCCGGATCGTCTCCTCACCGCTAGCGACCTCCCGCCTCTGGTCTCCATTGCCGTAACGGAAATCTGCCCCACCGTTGTCGCCGTAGCGAACTCCTGCCGAACTAGGGTATTGGTTCGACCTTTTGTGCTATTCTTTTACCTCTGATTCATAGCACATTGTTTTGCCATGATCCTTACCACGTATGCAAACACTCTATCCACTGAAAACATCCTTTAGGTTAAATTCGATTTGAAAATTTAGGGTTAGGTCTCCGTCGAACTCATCTCGGACCGACCGAGTTGTAGAAATCGGTCTCACCGATTTGGCTTAGGCCATAGCACATGCATTTTCATTCTGAACGAAAATTGAAAATCGGTGTGACCGAGTTTGATTCTTTGTGAAACCCTAGCAGTCTCGGTGCCACCGAACTATGACTCAATCTGATCGATTTCACTAGTTTAGGTTCCAAAAGCTGATTCGGTATCACCGAGTTTACAAATCGGTAGCTCCGAAATGCTTTCTGTGGAGAACTAAAACTAAGTTGTTAAGTCATTTGTTTTGCAAAATCTCTGCACTTTGTGATGCTCATCCACTCTACCTCATCTACATCTATTCACAGGGTCTGCTGTCAGTAAGTTTGCAAAGATGTCTGATCAGAGTGACAGTCAGAACATGTATGAGTAACATGTGCAGCTGAGTGAGGGTTCAGATCCCTCAAGCACTTTTGATGATGGCAGCAGGAGCACTCCAAGTAACTTGCCAAAGGCAGCCACCAGATCTAGAAAGAAGAGAACCTCAGATTTAGAGGATGCGGACTATGTGGCTACTAAGGAGGAAGTAAGCTCCAAGAAGAAGGTGCTGAAAAAGGAGTATGGCACAACTACTACAGTTAATCCAGGGATGAATAAGAAGGCTCCAGCAAGAAGGATTCCTATGTCTAAGGCTAGAGCCTCCACTCAAGAGACAATGGAGTTCACCCTTGAACCCAAAGAAGGTGGAGAAGGCAAGAGGAGGAAGGAGAGGGTCAAGAAGACCATTGCCAGAGTCATTGGTAAGCCCTCCATGATGAGAGATCCCTCTGAAGAAGAGGAAGAGGAAGAGGATGCTCCAGCACCCAAAGCTCAGAAACTTACGAGAGATAATATAAAGTCAGGGACTGCAACATCAAAGCCCAAAGCTGCTCCGAAAGCACAAGCTCAGAAGCCTCCTAAGACCAAGAGGAACACCAGAAGTATTCCTGCTGAAGAGAAGAACAAGGCCCTAGTGCCTGAAGCTGAAGAAGAGGATGATGAATCCCATGTGTTGAGAAAGTTGAAACCCAGGATCCCAGACCACAATGATACTCATCCAGTGGCTGAAGACATGCACATCAGAAAAGATGTTGGACTGAGATTGTGGAGACAGTCTGATCCCTATGCTGTGAGGAGAAGGACTACAGTTGACTACAGGTTCCACACAAAAGAACAACAAGACTTCTATGAAACTATTTTGCTTGACAAGAAGCCCATTGTTTGTGACGCGAGATGGGTTGATTGGGAATTCATCAAGGAGAATGAAGATCACTTCCTAGGAGTATATGACAGTTTCAAAGCATGTGGAGTAGATGAGTTTGTTGGACAGACGCTCATAAAATGGAATGATGAGATGATCATGCATTTTTACTCCACTGCTAACTTTTACCTAGATGGGAAGATCATTTGGATGCCAGAAGGTACTAGGTACCAGTCCACTGTTGAAGAATGGGCCAAGCTGATAAATGCCCCAGAGGAACATAATGATGACTTGGATGTGTATGCCAAGAAGAAGAAATACCACAACTCTATGGCAAACAAATACAAGGAGATCCCAGATAAAGCTTTGAAGACTCACAAGCTTGGCTCAGTACATTACTTGTTGTCTGGTCTGCCTACCATCAACTGGATCCTTAGGCACACATTGCTACCCAAGTCAGGAGATCACAAGATGATCAGAGGGCATTCTATCAACCTGCTACAGCTTTTTGATGTCCCTCAGAAGTTCAAGGTCATGAGTATGATTGTAGAGACAATCAAGAGGACTGCCGCTGACCAGAAGAGAAGCTGTGGGTATGCTCCACACATCCAGGAAGTCATCAACTCCAAGATGGGCACATGGACATATCTGTTGGATAAGGAGCATCTACCCTTATATCCTGATTTTGAAGACAACACTGTAGTGATGAATGAGGAGGAACCATCATCAGCTTAAGCACAGGAGAAGAGAGTCAAAGCAAAGGCTGAGAAAGCTGCCAAGATGCCAAGTGTTGAAGAGGCATCTCAAGTTTTCCTGAAGAGCAAGCAAGATCAACTTGCATATCTGATCTGGTCTACACTGAGGATTGAGACGGGCTTGGCCACCCTGACTCAAAACCAGGAGAGCTTGGAGAGGATCGTAGAAACCAAATTTTATGATCATAATCTGAAGGTAACTGAGATTCAAACAACAGTTGAGCAGCTCCAGGAGGAAGCAGAAGAGAAGAGAGGGAAGGCAACCACTGATGCATTTCAGCGAGTGCCTAGAGGACAGAGGTCTGCTGCAGTGCATGTACCTGATACAAGAGCAACAACATCAGCACCAGTAGCCACAACCTCATTACCACCTCCAGCAGCCACTCCACCAGCTCCAATTACGTCAACGGATGCCTTCGTCCTTGAAGTTCTCTCTACACCACCTCTCGCAGACCAAGCCTGAGAGACGCATATCACTATGCATATTTGAACTTTTTGGTAACTTGTTGCCAAAGGGGGAGAAATATGTATAGATCATAGGCTTCGAGAGAGTGTTTTTCTTCTTTGCTTTTGGTTGAACTTTCTATTGTATGCCTGTGTCAGATACTTTTATGATCTTGTGTGAGATACTTGTGTGATCATGTGATTGATCATATGCTACTTTAATGCTTGCTTGGATGATACTATCTTTTATATCTCTATATGATCGTTCACTTTGCTTGGTGATGAGTGCATACTTTGAATTTATATCATTTTGAGCGCTCCATCAAGATGTATGTGACATGTAAGAGTAACCCATGATCCTAACCGATTGTGCATTTGCATTCAAAAGCAAACTTTAAATAATGCACAAATTTAGAGGGAGCTCTTGCTTATCACATACTTCTCAAAGCGACGATGTATTTCAATCTTATTATCATTTGCCAAAGCTTTGATCTATATGTTGTCATCAATTACCAAAAAGGGGGAGATTGAAAGTGCAACTATCCCTAGGTGGGTTTGGTAATTCCTATCAACATATAGCTCATTGAGCTAATACTATTTCAGGATAAATATTTCAGAAAAGCTCGATGATTGGTAGGGCATGGATTAGAAATGTGGACCCCTCAAAATGCTAAGGATAAAAGATTGGCTCAAGCTCTAAAGCTCAAGACTCTATATTTTACCTTTTAGTGCCAAGATCACATTGAGTCCGTAGGAAAAGCCAATACTATTAAAAAGGGATGAGGTGTTGCTTAATGGGTTACTTACTCAAAATGCTTAATGATATGCTCAAAATCCTCAACCACTTTCTCATATCCACATATGTCTCAAACCAAAATTCAAACTCGGCCCCACCGAAACTTTCCATCCGGCGCCACCGAGTTCAGTTGACATAGCCGCTGCCACAAAACCCTAGTCACTCCCATCCAACCGATTGCAAACTCTCTGTTTTCCTTCGTAACGTTTCGATCTAACCGAGATGAGCGATCGGTCCCACCGAGTTCACAATGCAAACTCTTTTCCGCTTCGTAATGTTTTGGTCCAACCGAGATGAGCGAATCGGTCCCATCGAGTTTGCCTGACCAACTATTTATTTGCTTATTACCAAAATCGGTCCCACCGAGTTTGTGTAATCGGTCTCACCAAGATTACGTTATGCCCTAACCCTAATGAAATCGGTCTCACCGAGTTGACGTGTCGGTCCCATCGGAAATCCCAACGTTCACATTTTGAACTGAATCGGTCTGATCGAGTTTTCTGATTTGGTCCCACCGAGTTTGGTAAATTGTGTGTAACAGTTAGATTTTGTGTGGAGGCTATATATAACCCTCCACCACTCTTCATTCGGGGAGAGAGCTATCAGAACATGCCTACACTTCCATCATACATTTTTTGAGAGAGAACCACCTACACTTGTGTTGAGGTCAAGATATTCCATTCCAACCACATAAATCTTGGCCTCTAACCTTCCCCAAGTTGCTTTCCACTCAAATCATCTTTCCGCCAAATCCAATCCTATGATAGAGAGTTGAGTGTTGGGGAGACTATCATTTGAAGCACAAGAGCAAGGAGTTCATCATCAACACACCATCTATTACCTTTGGAGAGTGGTGTCTTCTAGATTGGTTAGGTGTCACTTGGGAGCCTCCGTCAAGATTGTGGAGTTGAACCAAGAAGTTTGTACGGGCAAGGAGATCGCCTACTTCATGAAGATCTACGCTAGTGAGGCAAGTCCTTCGTGGGCGATAACCATGATGGGATAGACAAGGTCACTTCTTTGTGGACCCTTCGTGGGTGGAGCCCTCCGTGGACTCGCCCAACCGTTACCCTTCATGGGTTGAAGTCTCCATCAACGTGGATGTACGATAGCACCACCTATCGGAACCACGCCAAAAATCTCCGTGTCTACATTGCGTTTGCTCCCTTCAGACTCCTCCATTTACCTTCATGTGCAATGTTTTACATTCCGCTGCTATACTCTTAGACTTGCATGTGTAGGTTGATTACTTGACTTGTGCTAAGTTGTTAAAATCTACCCAGACTTAAAATTAAGAAAGGGCTAGATTTTTATTTGGTCAAATAGTCTAATCACCCCGTTCTAGACATACTTTCGATCCTACAGCTACATATGTTTTTTAGTTGTTTTTTTAGAGATGCTCTAATTAGATGATTAGATTTACCATACTCGTTTTTTAGTTGTTTTTTCTTTTGGATGATAATTTTAGTTGTAAAAAAGTCAGGCCGAAGTACTTTGTGTCAGATCGTGTGAAGTATATCATTTGGGTATTTTTTAAGCACTCCCACATCCTGGTACAACAATTAGTCAAAGTTTTATGGAAGAATAGTCAAAGTCCTTAGCAGCCCCTGGCTTTGGGAGGCTATTTCCCTCACTCCTTGCCTCCGCCGCGGAACTCAACTCAATGGCGACGGAGGCGCAGGCGCAGTGGGTGCTGACGGCCACGGGGCGGTCGCCGACCAACATCGCCGTGATCAAGTACTGGGGGAAGCGGGACGAGGCGCTCATCCTCCCCGTCAACGACAGCATCAGCGTCACCCTCGACCCCGACCACCTCTCCGCCACCACCACCGTCGCCGCCAGCCCCGCCTTCCCCTCCGACCGCATGTGGCTCAACGGCAAGGTCAGCCCCCTTCCCTTTCTTCCACCGCTCTCTTCTTCTTCTTCCCTTTTCCCTTTCCTCACGCTCGGCTCGCCTGCCCCCATTGCCTCCGCCGCCGCCGAGTGTTCCTTCCTGCAGTGATCCGGTGGATCGCGACCTCGAAAGAGTTCTGTTTTAGGGGGGAAATCCAGCAGGCGCACGCCGATTTGGGCTTCGAGACTGAGTCGGTCACCGTTGTGATTTGGGATCACTGTAGTGAAATCGGCTGCCCATATGCTTAGATCTGGATCAGGACCTGCTTGAAATCTTGCTGCATTTGCAGAGACAGTCGGCGCATTTCTGAAATTTTGTCTTTTCATCAGAAGCCAAAGGACACCTTTCTGTTTGTTAATCTTGTCTGCAGTTAGCATCTACTACTACTAAGTACTAGTATATTGCTGCCTGCGTCATGCTGGGATGATGGACCAATACAACTAGTTCTGTATCAGCTCTTTAACTGGATGTGATGTAACACAATTGCAAGAAAAAGAAAACAAATTATTGTCTGCTTGGATGGTAGTGTGATCTAATCATCCGTTTGGTGTGGAATTGAGCAGGAGATTGCGTTGTCGGGCGGGAGGTTTCAGAGCTGCCTGAGGGAGATCCGGAAGCGGGCTCGTGACGTCGAGGATGAGAAAAGGGGGATCAAGATCAAGAAAGAGGACTGGGAGAAGTTGCACGTCCATATAGCGTCGTATAACAACTTCCCAACCGCTGCCGGTTTGGCCTCTTCGGCTGCTGGCTTTGCTTGTCTTGGTAAGTCTCCTGGTTCTGATGCCATGGCTATTTGTCAGAAAAACAGATGTGTGACTAAAACTGTGGATATTTCGGGTTAGACTTGGATTTCATTTTGTTTTCTGCTCTTTTGGACCCACCTCAGTTGTGTTTAGTAGCGGAGGGGGTGTATTTCTTATTCTCTTATAGAATTGTTCTCTTGCTGATGCAATCTGCAAACATTCGTTGTTGAGGGTGATACAAGTATATCTGCTACAAGTGGACTGTTATCCTAGCAAAAGCTGTTGCTCTTACCTTTCGAATACACCTCCGTGTGCTATTCATGATAATAGGACAATATTATGGTTTTCTAACTGTACCTAAAATTGTCCTGGATCCTGCTATTAAGGTTGTCCAACTTATCTGCAGTTTGTTCTTTATTATCTGGTTGTATAGAGGCAAAAAATAAAATAAAGTAAAATAAGACGTAGAAGATATGTTTAGTCCTGGCCTGCTGGTTAATCTTTGCAATAAATCTGCTAGCCTAGAAAAAAAAATGGCTGGTCTTACCAAGTTCCATGATAGTGCTAATATCTGGTCCTGAGTGTTGTTTTGCCCTGATTGAGTACCACTGCTCAGCATGCTTGCTTTCTACAAATATTGATTACTTTATTCATAGCTTGGAAGTTTGATAGCGCTATCCAAAACAAAATGATTGTCTACTACTACTTTTATTTTTTGCTCATAAACATGCTAAGCAAGGTCTTGCTTTCATACCAATATCACAGCACAAATTAGTAATTTGAATACTGTTTGTAGTTTTCACCCTCGGAAAGCTAATGAATGTGAATGAAGATTATGGAGAACTTTCTTCAATAGCAAGGTCTGTACTCTATACTGATACATTACGTAGCAACACTCTGTTTGTGCTCTATCCTGTTTGTGATGTTTGGTTGATGATATAGCAACAGTTTTACTTCATTTTACTAAATAATAAGCTAGTGTACTTATGTCCCCTCTTTACTTATACTTCTCTCGGGCTGACAAATTTCAATGCAGGCAGGGGTCTGGAAGTGCATGCCGCAGTATATATGGTGGATTTGTGAAATGGTGTATGGGAAAAGTAAGTTATCTCTTGGTTAAGGCAGAGAAGTTCAATTGGTTAAAATGCATGTTTTTCTATTGTAATACGATTCAGTTTGACTCTATACTTGTAGAATGATGATGGAAGTGACAGTATGGCAGTACAGCTTGTTGACGAGTCGCATTGGGATGATCTTGTTATAATCATAGCAGTGGTATGTCAATGTGATCTCTATTGTATAACATGATCTGTTTCATTTAACTTATCATTGGATATTGCTCATCGAGTCATGGTTCCATTAACACCATCCTTAACTATCTAGTGACACCGTTTTACCATTTTTATCCCAACATCTTTTTCTTATTATGATGCTTTGCGGAATTAGGTCAGTTCAAAGCAGAAGGAAACCAGTAGCACCAGTGGGATGCGGGACACTGTTGAAACAAGCCCCCTCTTGCAGTACAGGGCCCAGGTGATTGCATTTCATCTTTAACTTGTTTTTGGCACATATTGTACAATTTTTTTACGAATCATCAAGGGAACAAAATCATGAAGCTGAAATCTGAATTGTAGTTTTATCCCTCCTCTTGTGTCGACCCTCAAGTTTTGTTGTTTCAATTTTTTTATCAAGTCTGTTGGCCATCTATCTCTTTAGCTGCAGCTTATTGTTTCTTGCTCTCACTGTGCACTGCACTACTTTTTCTTGTATTCCAGACTGTAGTGCCAGGTCGCATATTGAAAATGGAAGAGGCCATCAAGAATCGTGATTTTGAATCCTTTGCCAGGTTAACTTGTGCAGATAGCAACCAGTTTCATGCTGTATGTTTGGACACGAGTCCTCCCATCTTCTACATGAATGATACATCACACAGGTAGTTTTTTATAAGTCCTGATTTTGAGGTTCTGTTGGTACTGAAATCCCAGAGTTGAGGATTGCTCTTTCAACCAACTGCAGGATAATTAGCCTTGTGGAAAAGTGGAACCACTCGGAAGGAACCCCACAGGTATATTTTGTTCCTGTTTAACACTTGCTGCCTTCTTTTCAATTCTTCTGAACTGCGCCAGTGGCTCAGTGCTGCATAGGGATCTAATATAAGGTTGGTTAACCTTCGTTATGACATGACAGTACAATAAGTTTTTACTGCACTGGATAAAACCTATTTAACTAGCATCACATGGTGAAGTAATTTAATTTAACTGAAAAGTGCAAAAAAATATTGCCACCTTGTTGAAAGAAATTACAAAAATACGAGTTTATGCTTATGCTTTCAGCCCTTTGGTTTCTGGGGAACATACAGTTAATTTTGAAGAGGTAATCATGAAAACATATTACTACTGGTATTGGTTCTGGAGCGGTCAATTGCTAATGGGATGAACAATAAATATCTTAGTATGCCGTCATCAAAGAGAGAAAACCTGTGAAATATTGCAATATTACTTGTTCGTCTATTTGTGTTGTCTGGTATCCAGTTCACTTCAACTGTGAACAGTCGATTGGGTGATTGATCTGACATACTGGAACCATCTTTTGTGTGAAGACTTCTAATTTGGCATTTGGTCTTTTTGTATTTGAAGGTTGCGTACACATTTGATGCTGGGCCTAACGCTGTCCTAATAGCACGAAACCGCAAGACTGCTGCTCTTCTCCTTCAGAGGCTCTTATACTGCTTCCCCCCACAAGAAAATAATTTGGACAGGTGTGTTTGATATTATCAAGAATAAACGTAGCATTTGTTTGTTTCTGGGTATTCTACAAATATGTATACATCTGACAAACCTGATCATGGCAGCTATATGGTCGGCGATAAATCAATCCTAAGTAGCGCCGGAGTGCAATCCTTAGCTGACATTGAGGCCCTTCCACCGCCTCCGGAGATGAAGACACCAACCCAAAAATTTAAGGGTGATGTTAGCTACTTCATTTGCAGCAGGCCTGGGGCTGGCCCAAAAGTTCTCACCGAGGAGAGGCACACGTTGATTGATTCAGCCACGGGGCTTGCAAAAGGAGTGTAATTTTGGATGAAGATGACTGGTTTGATACTCTAGGTTTATGTAACACTGGTTCGTGTGTTGAGATCATCATGTAGAGTTGTCGTTTGTGCTGGACACTCTATACTTCTGTCGTACAGTAGATTGATCTTGTATTATTTACATCATTTGTTCCTGGCTGTTGTAGTGTCCTTGCCACTTAAACATGCATATATTTTTCAATAAAAGATAGCGGAATAAATTTTACAGATTTCATTTTCTGTAGTCCAATGCATAGACGGAGCTGTTCTTTTTTATTTTGCATCTGAAAAAAAAACAAATTAGCAACACCAAAAATCTATCTATCTATATCTATCTATCTATGTATACCTATACTAATTAGGGACTCCCTAGAAATTACCACGATAATCCGTAATTTGGTGGGATCAAATTATTATGGCGCAGATTAACCCATCCCTATGTAATAAAAGAAAAAAAAACTTTTATATCCCTCTTTGGAGAATGTTTTCACGTGCTGCCTAAAGAACCTCCACAACAGGCACGTCTTCTCCACCTTAGGTTTTAGGTCCCGTAATCTACCCAACATATAAGCACAATCCTCATGTCATGGCCGCCTCATGTCTTCCTTCATTGATCCTTTGCCTCTCCTATCGCCTCAATGAAGGGCCTTCCCAAGTGCTTCTCCTATCCTTCACGGTCTACAATCGCCCAATGGTTATGTCTCTTAGTACAGCCGTCATCTCCACGTGCCTCGGTCTTCGTATCTCATTAAATCCTCCTCTGATCGATCATGGTGTTAGAGCCCCCGATGTCTTCTGTTCCTCATACCATGTGCAGATGTGGAAGATCAAGCAAGTCAGGCAAGGATGGGAAGGAAAAAGAAGTTAAAACCTACTACCGCGGGTGTCGTGGCCAACAATCTCGGATCAAGTTTGCCCCAACGCAACACACGCAAGGTGCTTCCATTAGCCGTAGGGTTGCCTGGATGCTGGCTCACCTAGCCATCTACACACCACGTAAGGTACATGGTAGCTCCTCCCCAGTCAGATCTAGAAGTATATCACATAAGTTTTTTAAGTTTCTGTGATTGTCCTGTTTGTGCATTGATCCGGAAAAAGGGCAGAGGCTTGGAGCACATAGTGTCCCACCCTCCTCTGTTCCCTTTCCTTTTCAATTTTTAAATCCCCTCAGTTTTACCTAGCATGCTGCCTTTTCAGAATAATCAGTGAATCAATTGGTCAGTGAGAAGATGGTTGATGCAATGGACCCGATTTTCTACGAACTAAAGCAGATTGAGTGGGCATGGTAACCTGCAAGGCTGTAGAGTGGAGAAACTACACTCCGCGTCACCTATGCAGGCAAGTATCCCCTTATTCATAAATTTCCTTTTGTATTTACAGTTCATGGAACTCATTAAATAGCCCCATGAATTGGCTTATGCCCGACATAGAAAAAACTACAACAATCAGTTTTTTTAGGTCTATCAGCAATAATACTATTGACGGGAGTATGAGCCAAAGAAGAGCATAGAGACCTGATCTGCTTCTCCTCAAGCGGCACCACACAATACTTGCAGTAGGGCTATTGTCTTCGCATCATAAAGTAAATACTGCACAACAAGTCCACTTAGATGCTTACATGAGGCTTTATGAAGATTCCCATCTCAGGTTCATATTTAGATGAAGCTATAAACATGAGTGTTAGCCAATAAAATTGGTTGATGTTTCTCATAGTTCTAAATAGTGTGCTTTCTTGGTACTAGATTGCTACCGGCTAAATAAAGATACCTAAATCAGTTTTAACCAAATTATTATATTATGCCTTCCATCATCCATCATATATACACACGTGAGTATTCAGAGATTTAGTACTGACCTGATTATTTATCCCGATCTCAAATAGGATTTAGAATCTTCATCTTGAATGTCATATGATTTTAGCTACTGGGTGCCAACATGCAGTATGGCATAATAATACTCTAAATTGTTTATGCTCTTGCAGCCTTGCAGGTACAAATCAAGTCCCCACTTCTGTACGTATTGCCCACATAACCTTTTCCCCCTTATAATCCATGTACAGTTTTGTTTTGTGTGTGGACAAAGGAGTAATCATGTGTGACTAGAGAAGTATTGATGAGGTTGAGTTGGTGGACGTTTATCTCCCAACAAAAGCAAACTACGTGTTTGTACATTGATTCTCCCATTATAATCTCGATTTTGATAGCTAGAATATTTCAGTTTGGTATGTGTCTCCAAAGTAAGAGGATTAATATGATCTCAAAGATAGTAGCTGGTCACATAGCCGGTGATGAATAGTGGTTGGATTTGCGAGCCTCCACAATTTGTTAAATTTTGTATATAATCAGAAAAATACATTAAAAACATCATCGCTACTCCTATTTAAGTGGGTACGGACTATGCTCTGTATATTTGCACTCATCAATTGTGTTCACTAATAATATACGATGAGAAATGTACGACCCTGTCATATTTGCGGCCAGGTCAACACTTGGGTAAATCACACTTTGACTTAATATTATAATAGCCAACATATGCTTTCATTTAACCCAAGAACGTATTTTTATATTATATTTATGGTTTAGCTATCTTCACCATGTGACATGACCAAACATTACTCTTAAAAATGCTATTGTCACGTTATATGCAGATATATACTATGAGCCTATGAGGTGATATTTAATTAGTAGGTAAATAAAAATATTAATGATTAATTGTGCTAACATATTGCCTCTTAAATGGTCTACTCGGATGCACTTTTAAATCATGTTTTGCATTACTTTTATTTTTTCCTAGCTTACCAGATGATCCTCGGACGTGAGAGATAGTTGCATGTGCTGTTTAGGCCAATTTTGTCTAGCTTGCTACTTACTATTGGACGAGAGAAATATGTAGAAACAAATTAGTTGTTCTTTCTAGACCTGCTTTAAAATTAAATTATGAAATGATAATTTGTTGTCATTGATATGATTTCAAAATATTCTTTAATTGAGTTATGGCACCTAAACTGAAGCAATTTATCTAAACACATATTTATCTACTGAAGCTTGCATCTTTGTGCCTTGCAACATCACTAACCATCCTTTTCTTAAAAATAAATAATGGTGTAACAACCTCTGCCTGTGCTTTTCCACACATGAAGTCCAGTGGACAATTATTTTTACAACAAAAGGAGGCATCCAGAGCAAAATCATCACAAATAAACACCGCTTTGATCTATTTTTCTCTCACAATATAGGCTGAGAAGGGTCTCATGTTGTCCTTTTTGTGGTGCTAGGGTGCTGTCTCGGATGGAGTAACACAACCTCGCTTCTGTTGTATGCCCAAAGAACAAAATGAATGGTATCATTTCTAATTGATGGATGGAGTTGGACAAAGACTTTTTCATTTGCATTCCTCCTTCGTTATGATACGAACATCGCTATATATGTATTGTGTGTAATTTCTGTTAAGTGTACTCCTTCATTAGTTGTACATACAGTGTGATGGTATTTTCTTCAACTGCGCATCTTGCCCCGGTTATGGTTTATAATTATCAGTGTTTTTCAGAACATAAATATATGCTTTTTGTTTAACATTGAAAAAACAGGCTTATGTAAAGATAAACAGATGAGTCAACTAATCTAATGTGTGTCACCAGCAAAAATAAATAGTTACAGAATTGCTTCTTCATTTCAAGAATATAAGACGTACTTTGTCCGTGCAGGCCAACACTCTGATCATAACAGTAATGCACAATGTTTTTTCTTGTGGTTATGAAATCACAAGATGATTAGAAAGTGCTTTTAAGTACAGATCTAGTGATCAACTTCATGTTACATAGTCAGTGAATTGTTGAACTAATACATGGGAAACAACCTTTATAATATCTGAACAAACGAGTAATATACGGTGGTACAATATATTGGGCCGCTCCTAATCTTCTAGATACCCGGAGGGAATATCCACATGGGGGGACGGACAACACCGATTGCATAGTACCCCTTTGACAGGACGTGTTCATCTTTCTTGTAGTACACACGGTAACCATCATCATTTAAGCTCGTAAAAAATACCTTGCCGTACTGGGGATCTCACTGTTTCGCCTTAAGCAGCGATGGTGGGAGAAGTAGATGTGATTTTTCTGTATGTCGCAGCGTGCACCTGCCGGCACTTGCACTGCCTTGGAACATGTTGGTCCCACGAATAGCGCGTAGTCTCCAAAGTTATGCACCTCCACCCACTTGTACGGGTAGTTATAATAATTGTAATGTTGTAATCCTATGTTGCCGTGAACTAGCCTGAAAGCGGTGAAGTCCTTGTATGACTGATAGCCCCTCACCACCATCACAGGCTCACCGGGTAGTTAGAAAAAGGTTCATAAAATTTTAAAAGTTCATCGAATTTAAAAAATATTTCATTGATTTTGGTAAAATAATCATCGATATGAAAAAAGTTCATCAATATTGAAAAGAGTTCATTGATTACAATTTTTTATTATCGATTTACAAAAAAATTCATCGATTTTACAAAAAAGTTCATTGATTTTGAAAAAGTCTTCATCGATTATGAAAAGAGTTCATGGATTTACAAAAACATTCATTGATTTTACAAAAAAAGTTCATCGATTTTGAAAAGAGTTCATCGATTTACAAAAAAGTTCTTTTTTTTGTTCATCCGTTTTGAAAAGAGTACATTGATTTACAAAAAAGTTCATCGATTTTACAAAGAAGTTCATCGATTAAGAATAGAGCTCATCGATTATGAAAAGAGTTCATCGGTTTCGAAAAAAACTTCATCGATTTACAAAAAAGTTCATCGGTTTTGAAAAGAGTTCATCAGTTTTGAAAATAGTTCATCGGTTTCAAAAAATAAGTTCATAGGTCTTGAAAAAAAGTTCATCGTTTTTACAAAAAAGTTCATCAATTATGAAAAGAGTTCGTCGGTTTTGAAAAAAAAACTTCATCGATTTACAAAAAAGTTCATCGGTTTTAAAAAGAGTTCATCAGTTTTGAAAAGAGTTCATTTGTTCAAACAAAATTTCATAGGTTTTAAAAAAACGTTCATCGGTTTTAAAAAGAATTCATCAGTTTTGAAAAGAGTTCATCTGTTCGAAAAAAAGTTCATAGGTTTTAAAAAAAAGTTCATCAGTTTTAAAAAGAGTTCATCAGTTTTGAAAAGAGTTCATCTGTTCGAAAAAAAGTTCATAGGTTTCAAAAAAAAGTTCATCGATTTACAAACATAATTATCAATTTTACAAAAAAAGTTCATCGATATTGAAAATACTGCATCGATTATAAAAAGAGTCCATTGATTTTGAAAAAGAGTTCATCTAAATTAGCAAAAGAAAAAATAATAAAAAAACCGTTCCATATAAAAAAGGAAAACGAAAAATAAAAAGAACAAAACAAAACCCTTCCAAATAAAAAAAAGAAAGACGAAAAACGAAAAAATATAAAAGACATGGAAAATATAAAAAGACATGTAAGTAGAAAAGGACGAAGAGGCAGTAGCTGAAAAACTCTAGGTAAACTGTTCGAGTTGTTGTTGCATCGCGCGAATGATCGTGAGGTCGCTTGATCGAATCCCGCTGGATGCGCTCTTGTATTTTCTGTTTACAACCGAAAAAAAAGATAAGATGAGCCGAGCCCAGCTAGCGTGGCTGCAGGCTTCGTTTTGCAAAAAAACAATAATAACCGACGCCTGCAGCGCCATATAGAGATTGCCTGCCTAATTGCTTCTCAAAACGAAGAGCATTCTATGGTGGGCCTTTGCAAGCCAGCTAACTCCACATGCTAGTTTTGGCTGGGTAGCCACGATTGGTTGTTAGGCCAAGAAAAAACACAATAATACAAGAAGACCTAGACCGAGACTTGCCGCGCAACGACTATTCCACAAAAACACAATATTTGAGAGAGGAGATTATGAAGAGGCAGATATCAAGAGTGGATTGGCTAAGGGCGGGCGACCGAAACACACAGTATTTCCAGAACCGTGCTTCTCACAGGAGGAGGAAAAACACGGTAAAGTCGCTGCTACGGTCGGATGGAACGAAGTGCTCTGATGATAAGGGAATGAGGGAGATGGCACGGGAGTTTTACTCGCTTCTGTTTGCCACCCAGGGCACATCAAATACACAGCAGATCCTAGATAATATTGAGGTGGCTGTCACGGAGGCAATGAATACCAAACTGGATGCTGCAATTTCCGATGAGGAGATTGAAAGGGCTCTCTTCCAAATGGGACCCACAAAGGCACCTGGGCCGGACGGGCTACCAGCCCTCTTTTACCAGCGGCACTGGCCTCTGGTGAAAGAAGAAGTATGTAAGGCAATCCGCGAGTTCCTAGGTGGGGGCCAGATTCCAGAGGGGATGCTATCACAGTTCAGACCGATAAGCTTGTGTAATGTGTTGTATAAGATCGCGGCTAAAGTTCTCGCTAACCGGCTTAAGGTTGTGCTCCCTATTCTGATCTCAGAGGAGCAAAGTGCTTTTGTTCCGGGGAGGCTCATCACCGACAACATTCTCGTGGCATACGAATGTGTGCATGCCATCTGGAACAGATGATGACTAACCATTGTGTGTCGTTAAATTGGATATGATGAAAGCTTATGATAGAGTGGAATGGTCTTTTCTTCAACATATGATGACTAAGCTGGGTTTTTCTCATTCATGGACAGCCATGGTTATGAGATGTGTCACTTCTACAAGATTCTCAGTGAAACTTAATGGCAGTCTTGTTGGAAATATGCCCTAGAGGCAATAATAAATTGATTATTATTATATTTCCTTGTTCATGATAATCGTTTATTATCCATGCTAGAATTGTATTGATAGGAAACTCAGATACATGTGTGGATACATAGACAACACCATGTCCCTAGTAAGCCTCTAGTTGACTAGCTCGTTGATCAATAGATGGTTACAGTTTCCTAACCATGGACATTGGATGTCGTTGATAACGGAATCACATCATTAGGAGAATGATGTGATGGACAAGACCCAATCCTAAGCATAGCACTAGATCGTGTAGTTCGTATGCTAAATCTTTTCAAATGTCAAGTATCATTTCCTTAGACCATGAGATTGTGCAACTCCCGGATACTGTAGGAATGCTTTGGGTGTGCCAAACGTCACAACGTAACTGGGTGGCTATAAAGGTACACTACGGGTATCTCCGAAAGTGTCTGTTGGGTTGGCACGAATCGAGACTGGGATTTGTCACTCCGTGTGACGGAGAGGTATCTCTGGGCCCACTCGGTAGTACATCATCATAATGTGCACAATGTGATCAAGGAGTTGATCATGGGATGATGTGTTACGGAACGAGTAAAGAGACTTGCTGGTAACGAGATTGAACAAGGTATCGGGATACCGACGATCGAATCTCGGGCAAGTATCGTACCGCTAGACAAAAGGAATTGTATATGGGATTGATTAAGTCCTTGACATCGTGGTTCATCCGATGAGATCATCGTGGAACATGTGGGACCCAACATGGGTATCCAAATCCTGCTGTTGGTTATTGACCGGAGAACGTCTCGGTCATATCTGCATGTCTCCCTAACCCGTAGGGTCTACACACTTAAGGTTCGATGACACTAGGGTTATAAAGGAAGTTTGTATGTGGTTACCGAATGTTGTTCGGAGTCCCGGATGAGATCCCGGATGTCACGAGGAGTTCTGGAATGGTCCGGAGGTAAAGATTTATATATAGGAAGTCCTATTTCGGCCATCGGGACAAGTTTCGGAGTCATCGGTATTGTACCGGGACCACCGGAAGGGTCCCGGGGGTCCACCGGGTGGGGCCACCTGCCCCGAGGGGCCACATGGGCTGTAGGGGGTGCGCCTTGGCCTATATGGGCCAAGGGCACCAGCCCCAAGAGGCCCATGCGCCAAGAGATGAGGGATAGGAAGAGTCCTAAGGGGGGAAGGCACCTCCGAGGTGCCTTGGGGAGGAGGGACTCCTCCTAGCCGCACCCTTCCTTGGAGGAAGGGCCAAGGCTGCGCCTCCCCCCTCTCCCTTGCCCCTATATATATGTGGGGGGTGGGAGGGCAGCCATACCAATGTTCTGGTGCAGCCCTCCCCTTCTCCCTAGTCCTTCTCCTCTCCCGTGGTGCTTGGCGAAGCTCTGCAGGATTGCCACGCTCCTCCACCACCACCACGCCGTTGTGCTGCTGCTGGATGGAGTCTTCCTCAACCTCTCCCTCTCTCCTTGCTGGATCAAGGCGTGGGAGACATCATCGGGCTGTACGTGTGTTGAACGCGGAGGTGCCGTCCGTTCGGCACTAGGATCATCGGTGATTTGGATCACGACGAGTACGACTCCATCAACCCCGTTCACTTGAACGCTTCCGCTTAGCGATCTACAAGGGTATGTAGATGCACTCTCCTTCCCCTCGTTGCTAGTCTTTCCATAGATAGATCTTGGTGACACGTAGGAAAATTTTGAATTTCTGCTACGTTCCCCAACAGCGGCATCATGAGCTAGGTCTATTGCGTAGATTCTATGCACGAGTAGAACACAAAATAGTTGTGGGCGTTGATATTGTTCAATATGCTTACCGTTACTAGTCCAATCTTGTTTCGACGGCATCGTGGGATGAAGCGGCCCGGACCGACCTTACACGTACTCTTACGCGAGACTGGTTCCATCGACAAACATGCACTAGTTGCATAAGGTGGCTGGCGGGTGTCTGTCTCTCCCACTTTAGTCGGATCGGATTCGATGAACAGGGTCCTTATGAAGGGTAAATAGCAATTGGCATATCACGTTGTGGTTTTGCGTAGGTAAGAAACGTTCTTGCTAGAAACCCATAGCAGCCACGTAAAACATGCAAACAACAATTAGAGGACGTCTAACTTGTTTTTGCAGGGTATGCCATGTGATGTGATATGGCCAAAAGGATATGACGAATGATATATGTGATGTATGAGATTGATCATGTTCTTGTAATAGGAATCACGACTTGCATGTCGATGAGTATGACAACCGGTAGGAGCCATAGGAGTTGTCTTAATTTATGACCTGCGTGTCAACATAAACGTCATGTAATTACTTTACTTTATTGCTAACCGTTAGCTGTAGTAGTAGAAGTAATAGTTGGCGAGACAAATTCATGAAGACACGATGATGGAGATCATGGTGTCATGCCGGTGACGATGATGATCATGGAGCCCCGAAGATGGAGATCAAAAGGAGCACTATGATATTGGCCATATCATGTCACTATTTGATTGCATGTGATGTTTATCATGTTTATACATCTTATTTGCTTAGAACGATGGTAGTAAATAAGATGATCCCTCATTAAAATTTCAAGAAAGTATTCCCCCTAACTGTGCACCGTTGCGACAGTTCGTTGTTTCAAAGCACCACGTGATGATCGGGTGTTTGATCCTAACGTTCACATACAACGGGTGTAAGACAGATTTACACACGCGAAACACTTAGGTTGACTTGACGAGCCTAGCATGTGTACAGACATGGCCTCGGAACACAGAAGACCGAAAGGTCGAGCATGAGTCGTATGGTAGATACGATCAGCATGAAGATGTTCACCGATGTTGACTAGTCCGTCTCACGTGATGATCGGACACGGCCTAGTTGACTCGGATCATGTAATCACTTAGATGACTAGAGGGATGTCTATCTGAGTGGGAGTTCATAAGATGAACTTAATTATCCTGAACATAGTCAAAAGGTTTTTGCAAATTATGTCGTAGCTCGCGCTTCAGTTCTACTGTTTAGATATGTTCCTAGAGAAAATTTAGTTGAAAGTTGATAGTAGCAATTATGCGGACTAGGTCCGTAAACTGAGGATTGTCCTCATTGCTTCATAGAAGGCTTATGTCCTTAATGCACCGCTCAGTGTGCCGAACCTCGAACGTGGTCTGTGGATGTTGCGAACATCTGACATACACGTTTTGATAACTACGTGATAGTTCCGTTAAACGGTTTAGAGTTGAGGCACCGAAGACGTTTTTGAAACGTCACAAAACATATGAGATGTTTCGAGGGCTGAAATTGGAGTTTCATGCTTGTGCCCACGTCAAGAGGTATAAGACCTCCGACGATTTTCTTAGCCTACCAACTAAGGAGAAAAGCTCAATTGTTGAGCTTGTGCTCAGATTGTCTGAGTACAACAATCATTTGAATCGAGTGGGAGTTGATCTTCCAGATGAGATAGTGATGTTTTCTCCAAAGTCATTACCACGAAGCTGCTAGAGCTTCGTGATGAACTATAATATATCAGGGACATATATGATGATCCTTGAGATATTGGCGATGTTTGACACCAAAGTAGAAATCAAGAAGGAGCATCAATTGTTGATGGTTGGTGAAACCACTAGTTTCAAGAAGGGCAAGGGCAAGAAGGGATACTTCATGAAACGGCAATTCAGCTGCTGCTCTAGTGAAGAGACCCAAGGTTGAACCCAAACGCGAGACTAAGTGCTTCTGTAATAAGGGGAACAACCACTGGAGCAGAATTACCCTAGATACTTGGTAGATTAGAAGGATGGCAAGGTCGATAGAAGTATATTGGATATACATTGTGTTGATGTGTACTTTACTAGTACTCCTAGTAGCACCAGGGTATTAGATACCGGTTCAGTTGCTAAGTGTTAGTAACTCGAAATAAAAGCTACGAAATAAACGGAGACTAGCTAAAGGTGAGCTGACAATATGTGTTGGAAGTGTTTCCAATGTTGATATGATCAAGCATCGCACGCTCCCTCTACCATCGAGATTGGTGTTAAACCTAAATAATTGTTATTTGGTGTTTGCGTTGAGCATAGACGTGATTGGATTATGTCTATCGCAATACGGTTATTCATTTAAGGAGAATAATGGTTATTCTGTTTATTTGAATAATACCTTCAATGGTCTTGCACCTAAAATGAATGGTTTATTGAATCTCGATCGTAGTGATACACATGTTCATGCCAAAGATATCGGATAGTAATGATAGTACCACCTACTTGTGGCACTGCCACGTAAGTCATATCGGTATAAAACGCATGAAGAAGCTCCATGTTGATGGATCTTTGGGCTCACTCGTTTTTGAAAAGTTTGAGACATGCGAACCATGTCTATTGGTGTATATGCATGAAGAAACTCCATGCAAATGGAACGTTTGGACTCACTTGATTTTTGAATCACTTGAGACATGCAAATCATACCACATGGGCAAGATGACTGAAAGCCTCGTTTTCAGTAAAATGGAAAGCAACTAGTTGGAAGTAATACATTTTGATGTGTGCAGTCCAATGAGTGCTGAGGCGTGTAGTGGATATCGTTATGTTCTTACTTCACAGATGATTTGAGTAGATGTTGAGTATATTTACTTGATGAATCACGAGTCTGAATTATTGAAAGGTTCAAGTAATTTCAGGGTGAAGTTGAAAGATCGTCGTGACAAGAGGATAAAAGATCTATGATATGATCATAGAGATGAATATCTTAATTACGAGTTTGGCACAGAATTAAGACATTGTGGAAATTGTTTCACAACTAATACAGCCTGGAACACCATAGTGTGATGGTATGTCCGAACATCATAACTGCACCCTATTGGATATGATGCATACCATGATGTCTCTTATCGAATTACCACAATAGTTTATGGGTTATGCATTAGAGACAACCACATTCACTTTAAACAGGGCACCACGTAATTCCAATGAGATGACACCGTATGAACTATGGTTTAGAGAAACCTAAGCTGTCATTTCTTAAAAGTTTGGGGCTGCGATGCTTATGTGAAAAAGTTTCAGGCTGATAAGCTCGAACCCAAAGCGGATAAATGCATCTTCATAGGACACCCAAAACAGTTGGGTATACCTCCTGTCTCCGATCTGAAAGCAATAAGGGATTGTTTCTAGAATCGGGTCCTTTCTCGAGGAAAAGTTTCTCTCGAAAGAATTGAGTGGGAGGATGGTGGAGACTTGATGAGGTTATTTAACCGTCTCTTCAACTAGTGCGTGGCAGGGCACAGGAAGTTGTTCCTGTGGCACCTACACCAATTGAAGTGGAAGCTTATGATAGTGATCATGAAACTTCAGATCAAGTCACTACCAAACCTCGTGGGATGACAAGGATGCGTGCTACTTCAGAGTGGCACGTAATCCTATCTTGGAAGTCATGTTGCTAGACAACAATGAACCTACGAGCTATGGAGAAGCGATGGTGGGCCCGGATTCCGATAAATGGCTCAAGGCCATATAATCCGAGAGAGGATCCATATATGAAAACAAAGTGTAGACTTTGGAAGACTTACTTGATGGTCGTAAGGCTGTTAGGTACATATGGATTTTAAAAGGGAAGACGGACAATGATGGTAAGTATCACCATTAAGAAAGCTCGACTTGTCGTTAAGATATTTTCCGACAAGTTCAAGGAGTTGACTACGGTGAGACTTTCTCACTCGTAGCGATGCTAAGAGTCTGTTAGAATTATATTAGCGATTACTGCATTATTTATGAAATCTTGCAGATAGGATGTCAAAGCATTGTTTCCTCGACGATTTTCTTGAGGAAAGGTTGTATGTGATACAACCGGAAGGTTTTGTCAATCCTGAAAGATGCTAAAAAGTATGCAAAGCTCCAGCAGTCCTTCTAAGGACTGGAGTAAGCATCTCGGAGTTGGAATATATGCTTTGATGAGATGATCAAAGATTTTGGGTGTATGCAAAGCTTATGAGAAACTTGTATTTCCAAAGAAGTGAGTGGGAGCACTATAGAATTTCTGATGAATATATGTTGTTGACATATTGTTGATCAGAAATGACGTAGAATTTCTGGAAAGCATATAGGGTTATTTGGAAAGTGTTTTTCAATGGAAAGCCTGGATTAAGCTACTTGAGCATTGAGCATCAAGATCTATAAGGATAGATCAAAACGCTTAATGGTACTTTCAAATGAGCACATACCTTGACATGATCTTGAAGGTGTTCAAGATGGATCAGTCAAAGAAGGAGTTCTTTCCTGAGTTGTAAGGTATGAAGTTAAGACTTAAAGCTCGACCATGGCAGAATAGAGAGAAAGGACGAAGGTCGTCCCCTATACTTAAGACGTAGGCTCTACAGTATGCTATGCTGTGTACCGCACCTGAAGTGTGCCTTGCCATGAGTCAGTCAAGGGGTACAAGAGTGATCCAAGAATGGATCACAGGACGGCGGTCAAAGTTATCCTTAGTAACTAGTGAACTAAGGAATTTTTCTCGACTATGGAGGTGGTAAAAGAGTTCGTCGTAAAGGGTTACGTCGATGCAAGCTTAACACCTATCCGGATAGCTCTGAGTAGAGATACCGGATACGTATAATGGAGCAACAATTTAGAATAGCTCCAAGTAGAACAGTTATTTGGAATAGCTCCAAATAGAACGTGGTAGCTACATCTAGGAGATGACATAGAGATTTGTAAAGCACACACGGATCTGAAAGGTTCAGACCCGTTGACTAAAACCTCTCTCACAAGCAACATGATCAAACCTAGAACTCATTGAGTGTTAATCACATAGTGATGTGAACTAGACTACTGACTCTAGTAAACTCTTGGGTGTTAGTCACATGGCGATGTGACCTGTGAGTGTTAATCACATGGCGATGTGAACTAGATTATTGACTCTAGTGCAAGTGGGAGACTGTTGGAAATATGCCCTAGAGGCAATAATAAATTGATTATTATTATATTTCCTCGTTCATGATAATCGTTTATTATCCATGCTAGAATTGTATTGATAGGAAACTCAGATACATGTGTGGATACATAGACAACACCATGTCCCTAGTAAGCCTCTAGTTGACTAGCTCGTTGATCAATAGATGGTTACGGTTTCCTAACCATGGACATTGGATGTCGTTGATAACGGGATCACATCATTAGGAGAATGATGTGATGGACAAGACCCAATCCTAAGCATAGCACTAGATCGTGTAGTTCGTATGCTAAAGCTTTTCTAATGTCAAGTATCATTTCCTTAGACCATGAGATTGCGCAACTCCCGGATACTGTAGGAATGCTTTGGGTGTGCCAAACGTCACAACGTAACTGGGTGGCTATAAAGGTACACTACGGGTATCTCCGAAAGTGTCTGTTGGGTTGGCACGAATTGAGACTGGGATTTGTCACTCCGTGTGATGGAGAGGTATCTATGGGCCCACTCGGTAGTACATCATCATAATGTGCACAATGTGATCAAGGAGTTGATCACGGGATGATGTATTACGGAACGAGTAAAGAGACTTGCCGGTAACGAGATTGAACAAGGTATCGGGATACCGACGATCGAATCTCGGGCAAGTATCGTACCGCTAGACAAAGGGAATTGTATACGGGATTGATTAAGTCCTTGACATCGTGGTTCATCCGATGAGATCATCGTGGAACATGTGGGAGCCAACATGGGTATCCAGATCCCGCTGTTGGTTATTGACCGGAGAACGTCTCGGTCATATCTGCATGTCTCCCGAACCCGTAGGGTCTACACACTTAAGGTTCGATGACGCTAGGGTTATAAAGGAAGTTTGTATGTGGTTACCGAATGTTGTTCGGAGTCCCGGATGAGATCCTGGACGTCACGAGGAGTTCCGGAATGGTCCGGAGGTAAAGATGTATATATAGGAAGTCCTATTTCGGCCATCGGGACAAGTTTCGGAGTCATCGGTATTGTACCGGGACCACCGGAAGGGTCCCGGGGGTCCACCGGGTGGGGCCACCTGCCCCGGGGGGGCACATGGGCTGTAGGGGGTGCGCCTTGGCCTATATGGGCCAAGGGCACCAGCCCCAAGAGGCCCATGCGCCAAGAGATGAGGGATAGAAAGTGTCCTAAGGGGGGAAGGCACCTCCGAGGTGCCTTGGGGAGGAGGGACTCCTCCTAGCCGCACCCTTCCTTGGAGGAAGGGCCAAGGCTGCGTCTCCCCCCTCTCCCTTGCCCCTATATATATGTGGGGGGTGGGAGGGCAGCCATACCAATGTTCTGGTGCAGCCCTCCCCTTCTCCCTAATCCTTCTCCTCTCCCGTGGTGCTTGGCGAAGCTCTGCAGGATTGCCACGCTCCACCACCACCACGCCGTTGTGCGGCTGCTGGATGGAGTCTTCCTCAACCTCTCCCTCTCTCCTTGCTGGATCAAGGCGTGGGAGACATCATCGGGCTGTACGTGTGTTGAACGTGGAGGTGCCATTCGTTCGGCACTAGGATCATCGGTGATTTGGATCACGACGTGTACGACTCCATCAACCCCGTTCACTTGAACGCTTCCGCTTAGCGATCTACAAGGGTATGTAGATGCACTCTCCTTCCCCTCGTTGCTAGTCTCTCAATAGATAGATCTTGGTGACACGTAGGAAAATTTTGAATTTCTGCTACGTTCCCCAACAAGTCTATCCGATGGTTTTCTCCCTACACGAGGGTTGCGCCAAGGAGACCCCATCTCCCCCTATTTGTTTTTGTTTTGTGCAGAGGGCTTCTTGGCGCTTCTCAAGCACGCACAACGGGAGAGGGAAATACAGGGGGTGTCGTTTGGGCGCACTGGCCCCATAATCACACACCTACTGTTTTGCGGACGACAGTATTGTCTTCCTTGAGGCCTCACAGTCGAACTTGGCGCGCCTTCGGCAGATTCTTATCACATACGAGGAGGCATCAGGACAAAAGGTGAATCTGGAGAAATCCTCCATCTTTTTTGGAAAAGGCTGTGATGACGAGGTTAAGGCTAATTTGAAGAATGTGGTGGGTATTCAATCCAAGGCCCTTAATGAAAAATACTTGGGGTTACCAACCATGGTGGGCAAGTCCAAGGACGGGTGCTTCAAGCATGTTCAAGAATCATCTATAGGGAAGGTAATGGGGTGGAAAGGACATGGTTTGTCGAAGGCAGCAAGGGAGGTACTTGTCAAGTCGGGGTTGCAAGCAACACTGACTTACTCGATGAGTTGCTTCCAGCTCTCCAAGAAAATGTGTTGGAAGCTGAAATCTATTTCTTCTAAATTCTGGTGGGGGCGGCCGACGGCGAGCGCAAAGTTCATTGGGTGGCCTGGGACAAAATGTGCACAAGGAAGCAGGCAGGTGGGATGGGTTTCCGGGACTTCGAGATGTTTAATCAAGCTCTCCTGGCCAAACAAGTCTGGAGGTTACTAATGTATCCAACATCTTTATGTGCAAAAGTGCTTAAGGCAAGGTATTATGAAGATATGGATGTTATGGCTGCTCCTTGTCCACAGGGGTGTTCCTATACATGAAGAAGCTTGATGCATGGAAGAGACCTTCTAGCACGTGGGCTAATATGGCGTGTTGGGGAAGGGACAAAGATAAACATGGTCCATGACAATTGGATCCCGCGAAATGGTAGCATGGTGCCGCTGGGTGCCACCTAAGTACTGAACACAGTGAAGGTTGCGGACCTGCTTACACCGGATGGCACAACTTGGGATGAGGAAAAACTGCAGCAGGTGTTTACTCCGAGTGATGTGCATGATATCAGACAAATTTTGATCGGAGGACCGGGCAAGGAGGACTTCCGGGCATGGAATTATACTAAAAATGGAGTATTTTCCGCCCGGTCGGCATACCACTTGGGTATGGCACTGTAGGTGGCGACGAAGGCACTGGCCTCCTCGTCAAGTTCGGTGGCTGATCATCGGAGCTGGATGGAGCTATGGGCTGCGGACGTCCCCAACAAGGTCAAGATCCATGGTTGGCGTATGCTAGAAAATGGTTTGGCTGTAGGGGCAGAACTATTACGACGGCATGTGAAGCCTGGGGTCTTCTGTATTGCGTGTGGGAGAGAAGAGACAATTATTCATCGGATGTGGCGCTGCCCTCACTCGAGGCCGTCGGCAACGTTATCGCCTAACGGCGGCCGCCGTCAAGTGTTGACCAACGCGTGCTCGACACGTGGCACGTCTGTGTCGACGGTCTAGCCGTCGGCATAGTTTCAAACTAAGCCGACGGCTAGGCCGTCGGCATAGACGTGCCACGTGGCGAGCAGGCATCACCCCTGGGGCGGGTCTATGCCGACGGCCTAGCTGTCGGCTTAGTTTGAAACTATGCCGACGGCTAGACCGTCGGCATAGACCTGCCACGTGGAAGCCACTGGGAGCTCCTGGAGTAGGCCTATGCCGATGGCCTAGCCGTCGGCTTAGTTCGAAACTATGTCGACGGCTAAGCCGTCGGCATAGACCTGCCACATGGCAGCCACTGGGAGCTCACGACAGCTCTCGGCATAGTTTCTGTCTGTTTTTTTTCTTTTTTCTGTTTTTTTCGGCTCAATTCATTTGAATATATACAACATCACACAACAAATATATGCATCACATAACAGCTGGCCCAGCAGCATCACACACCAAATTTATCATCACACATCATAAGAAGCATTGCAAAGCATAAACATATAAGTATCATCACCACCAAGCATATAAGAATCTCACAAACAACAATAAGAAACATCACAAGCATATAAATATCATCACCACCAAGACCGCCACAATGTGACCCAAAGGCTTAAGCGCCAGGACATCGAGCACCACGGAGGTCGTCACCGCCAAGACCGCCAAAGCCTAGGTCGTCACTACTAGCGGCAGCGCTACCGCCAAGACCGCCTCCACCTCCGCCTCCGCCTCCGTGGATCGGAGTGGTCGGGCTCCGTGTCTCTGGAGTGCTGCGAAGACCACCGCCAACGGTAGATCCACCTGTTCCCTGGATGTTGAAAAGACATATGCATGGGATATGTGACTGTGTTGAAAGGCATGACATGCTTTGGGTGAATAGATTGGGGATGAACTAACCGGCGAGGGACCAGCGTTCTGTGCCACAAACTTTGTGAAGTTTGGCCAGCTTTATATAGAAAAAATATTAACATCTACAATACTAAAACTATATAGTATGAAAGTTTATTTCATGATGTATCTAACAATATTAATTTCATATTATGTATCTTAATATTTTTTTCTATAAACTCAGTCGAAGTTAAGAAAGTTTGACTTTGACTAAATCTTATATAGAGACTAAAAAGAAACGAAGGAAGTACCATATATAAGCGTTGTTTTTCTTGAATTTTTTTGCTTATTAATAATTATGGCCGTATGCATTGCTATGATGCAAAGGCCGGGGATCGCCCTCTTTTTGAAAAAAAAATAGGCGTTGTTTTCCTCGCCGAGGAAATGCACCGGTTTTCCCTCGAGTCTCGTTCGTGGGTTGCTCGATACAACAAGCTCGTACACTCAGATCAATCGGCCGGTGCGAGATCAAAGATGACGTCGACTTACGTCTACGCCTACGGTGTCGGCGCCCAAGAGAACTCAGCGGCGGCACTGCCATGGTCCAGCCTTCTCGACGATCTCCTCGCCATAAGTTTCTCAGCCTCGCCGCCCCAGTAGACCACATCCGCTTTGCCGCCGTGTGCACGGCGTGGCGTGCCATCGCATCACCGCACCTGCCACGCAGCGAAAATATATTTTAGAGCACCTGCACCCAGGCCCCTCTTATCTAGCCATCCATTCTTCGCATCAAGATCAGTGCAAATATATTTCTCTTTTTTGTTTCTCTCACATAGAACATGTCTTCAAATTCAAACCTTTGCAGAACAGTAAAACTTTCTAGCTATAATCTAGGATAAAAAATTTATATTTTTTTGTCCAACAAAAATATACAAAATAAGTTTTATTTGATTGAAAATATATATTTTTAGTATTTATGTTGGACGAAAATTCTGAAAGTTTTATCCCACATTCGAGTTAGTATGTTTTGCTGCGCTGCAAAGTTTGAAGTTCAAAACATGTTCTATCTGAACGAAACAAAAAAGAGAAAATTCTATATACAAAGTTTGTTGTCTTGCACAGATCTTAAAACAATATTGAAGAGGCAGGATAACAGAGCCTCGGTGCAAGTGCTCTAAAAATCCGCGTCCTGCCACACAGCGGCGTTCTCCCATGGCTGATCCTTGACCCAAGCGGCGGCCACAAGACGGAGCACATGTACTGTCCCGAAGAGAGTGTGGCCCTGCCACGGCGCCATCTCCCCGGCGAGGCCGTCCGCAGGTGATTCGTGGGCAGCCACGACCATGGCTGACGTAGGAAGTTCTACTGCCGAGGGACGTCCTTCACGCTGCACCGTTCATTAGGTATCCAACGATACTCGCAGGAAATACAGCCTGCGCCAGCTTTCTCGCTCGGGTGGAAACAGAAGCAAGCGGCCCATCGGCCCAGTCCGATGCTACCCATCGCTCTCGCCTCACTCTCAATCGCCATCATGTCGTTCAAAAAAAAAACTCAATCTCCATCATCGTCGGTCAGTCACTCTTGTCTCTCCCTAGGGTTCGCTACGCCGGCGGTGAAGAGCAGCCGCTGCACTATCAGGGCGCGAGCAGCGTAGCCGTGGAGCGGCAGAGCCAGCGGTTGCCCCGTCCATGGCATGACGATGCCTATCCGTCGAGGTGGCGGAGCCAGCCGCGGCCGCGTACAGGGTACGACGCCCCCGGTGCCGTCGAGACCGTTGAGCCACGGACCAAGCATCGTCGATGCCGCCGATTCTTCTCAGAGGGTTCCTCTGCTGCTTGCCTCGCGTTGCATTGGTTTGCTGCTTGCTTTGCCTTGCTGTGTCTTCAGTTTCAGTTGTGCAGGAACTGTAATTTTAGTTGTGCAGACAACAGAGAAGCAGCAACAACAGAGAAACAGCAACAACGGAGAAGCAGCAACAGTAGGAGAAATGCCAGATTGAGCTAGTAACTGATGTGAACTGAGAGTCGTCATTAGGCCCCCGCGTCGCCCCCGCTCGGGCGACTCAGGCGGGATCTCGATCCCTAGCCGCCGGGGGTCCCCTCCCCCCCCTCCGCCGCTGCCGAAGGACGCCGCTGGCGATGGCCCGGGGCTGACGGCGGTGGCGGGGGTCCTCCCTCTTGCCTGCGCCGTGGGGGTGGTGCGGCGCCCCGCGGCATGGGTGGCGCGGCCGATCTGGCCTGGCGGCGCGGCGGGCCGGCCTTCCGGCGGCGGCGCGGCGGTTGCCTCGGCCAAGGGCCGATCTGGACTGGCGGCGCGGCGGCTGCCTCGGCCAAGGCCGATCTGGCCTGGCGGCGCGGCGGGCCTGCCTTCCGGTGACGGCGCGGCGGCTGCCGCGGCCAAGGGCGGCAATGGTGGGGTGCGGCAGCCGGCTCTGCCTCGGGCTGCGTGGCAGCGTTCAGCAGCGGCGGCCGGGTATGTAGCGACACACCATCTCACCTCGGATCGGCGGTGGCGGTATGGAGGGCCTGGTGGTTGGGTCGGCACCATGCGGGTTGTGCCCTCCGGACAGATCTGATCTGGCCGGTGCGGCCTGCTCGTTGTGCGGCGGCTCAGATCGGTGGCGACCCGTGCACACATCATGTGATGGAGGTTCTTCGAGCGGATCCGGGTGAAAACCTTGTGCTAGGCTTGATGCCAAGACCGGCGTTGGTGGCACCCTGTGGTGTCATTACCTTCTTGAAGGCATCGCCGTGGAGAAGCTCTAGACCTCTATCCGCTACCTCCGGGGGAAACCCTAGATCAGTTGATCGGATGACGGCGATGCGTTGGTGTCGTTTCCTCCTTGGGGGCGTCATTCTTGGAGGCGCACATGGGATCGAGGGACCAGCGGGTGCCTTTTTGGTGGAGCGGTACTTCATCCTTCACATTGATGACGACGAATCTCGGCGGCGTGGTGCAGTGGAGACTCGGCGCCCGATGCGCGGTGATGGACTCGCGCAGGTGGAGGTAGTTGTCTGGCGTCAAGGTGGCGTCGATGACGGAGTGGCCTGACAAGGGAGAAGCCTCAATATCTGCTCTGAAGATGGACCTGTGGAAGATGGCGGCGACGACACATGTGAGTGCGTCAAACCAGTTTATGCCCCAGACCCGGTATGTGGCTCGGCTGGAGCTTCTGACTTTTGATGATAGACTTAGGTGAGTAGACCGGGTATATGGCCCAGGTAGCACCCCTTCATCATATGAATAGGAGTAGTGGCATATGTTGCCAAGATGGCGAATTCAGGCATATTATTGTAATACTTTGTAAGGTCCTCAAAAATAATCAATAAAGTGGCCGTATGCATCTCCCAGATGCAGAGGCCGGGGGTCATCCTCCTTTTCTAAAAAAAAAGTAACTGATGTGAACTGGTTGTACACTTCAGTGAATAGTGTGACTGAATGTTGTATCCAGATTGTAATCATGTAATTTGAGAGTGGAGTTGAGTGAATTTGAGTGTGATTATTGTATTTGAGATAAGAAAAATACTTGTTAGAATTAAAATCATGGTGCACTGTATCAGCCTCTTCTCTTTCTGTTGCATCTTCCATTAAAAGAAGGAATGCTTGATCAAAGTTCAGCAGGTTGCTTTTTTCATTAGAAAAAGGGATGCCTGATCCGAGTTCAGCAGGCTACTTATTCGATGAGAAAAAGGGAAATTTGATCAAGTTCTAAAGCAATTTGATGGTGAAAGTTTAATCAATTTCAGTGTTTTATTCACGCAGGCTACTTCTTCCATCACAAAGGACTAGGAGCAGAGCAGTCGTCCCTGCTGAGCGCCGGGGATCTCCTTCCGATCAATTTTGGCGCCGTTTCTATGGCCTCTCGCGCCTTTTTCCCTGGCTTCCTTCGCCTCTCTCTCTAGCTAGCGTTGGACTGGGCCGATGGGCCGCTTATTTTTGTTTCCACCCGAGCGAGAAAGCTAGTGAAGGCTGTAATTCGTGTGAGTATCGTTGGATGCCTGATGAATAATGCAGCGTCAACGATGTCCCTCGGCAGTAGAACTTCCTACGTCAGTCGGAGGATCTCGTTCCCATGGCTGGGTCGCCACGTCCGAGGCTCCGTTCCTGATCATTAACTTTTTCTCGGGCGCAGAGGTGGCTCCCTCTTCGAAGCATCTGTTCCACACACTCCAGCGCAGAGGTGACACGTTAGTCTTGCGAAAGGTCATCTTCTCTGAGGAGCCCACCTTGAGTAGTTGTGTCGTCGCCGCCATCACCAATGTGCACGAGCTCACGTTCTGCAAGGTTGGCTCCCCTAAGTCCGGTTGCACAAGCACGTGAGGTACATTCTTGAGCTACGTGGCAATGTTGTAATGGTGGTGAGTAATTATACAATGCACAACAGCTTCACGGCCATCGGAAAAAACAACTTCACAGTTTTTGAGCTAGGCTACAGCCACAGGTATAGCTGGGCAAGGGTTAATAACTCGAGAGACCATGCGCTATTCCTGGGGCCAACAGGCTCCAAGGCAGTGCGTGTGCCGGCAAGTGGGTGGGGTGAGATGCAGAGAAACCATATCTACTTCTCCCACCATCATTGCTTAAGGCGAAACGATAAGATCTCCAATGGTGTCAAGGTATTCTGAAAGAGTTTAAATGATGATGGTTATCCTCATGTGGCTTGAAAGATGAAAGTGTCATGGATGGTCTGAAAGGCATCATGTCAACAGGGTACTACGCAATGGACGGTGTCCATCCCCCCATGTGGCTATTCCCTGAGAGGTGTGCAGAGGGTTAGGGTTCGGGATTACTATACCATCATAAAGTACTCCTTTTCTGATGTTTAATGTTGTTTTCATGTTTTAGTTGGACAATTCCTCTATAACACTAAGCTCCGTAACCACGCGGCGAACGTGGTAGAAGCAATCTCAAACAGACAAAAAAACACTAAGCTCCGTAGTTTTAAAGATCCCATATTCAATTGAGCTCTTCAATTAGAATTGAGTCACTCGATTTGTCAACAATTTCTCAAAGCTCTCCCATTCAACTCTTTTATACTACTATGCACTATGCTTCCTAAATTTTAAGGCCTCACAATTAGTTGTGGTGTTCAATTTAGAATTGGGTCAATCAATTTTGACCAGATCAACACTTTCTCAAGCTCCCCCATTCAACTCTTTTAGTTCACCACTTTCCCTAATTTTGAAACTCTTTCGTTCAATTGAGGTATCCAATTTTGGATTTGGTTTATGGTTTTGACCGGGCCAACGGGTTTTCAAATCAATCAGCGACAACCGGCCTAGAAGACATATCAATCCCGCGCACCCTCCCACCACCTGAAAAAAAGAAGCGCCACCATGTGATATTGTAGCATCAATATAGTAGTACATGCGACCACCGACACATAAATTTCCCCACATAAATATAGATTGGCTAGCGGATAACACAAAATCACACCACGAAAGACCCACCAAATAATCGCGTTATAAAAAAAACACTCTATCATCTCCCACACCTGCCAAACTAAAGATTCCATCGGTCAAAATATAAGGGGTATTAGTTTTGTAGAAAGTCAAATTTCTTTAACTTTGATCGAGTTTAGAGTAAAAATATCGACATCTACAATATTAAACTAAAAAGTATGGAAATTCATTTCATGATGCAGCTCCAGATGCAGTCACAACAGCTGTCCTTCTTCCTCCTGTCATAGCTTCCTACCCTTCTCTTCCTCCCTCCTCAAGAAACACAGCAGAACCAGACCCCATCGTCGGCCGGTCGCCCGCGCAGCCGCTTCCCCTCCTCGTGCGCACAACCGCCTCTTCTCCAGCACATAGGACCGCTGCCGACCGCCGAACCCGGCCGCCTCACTGGCTAGCACCGCCCTCCGTTAGACCTCGCCAAACCTGGCCTCTGATACCATGTTGAATCGCGCGGCAGGAGCTCACCTATCTGGTCATGGCTACGACAGCTCGATGTGTTGTGTCGTTTGTGTTGAGCTCTGGGAACGGGAGGACTTGATACCCCCTTCTAGGTCAGCACCTTCACATGGGCTTGGGCCCTAAGTGATAAGTTGATGGGCTTGGGCCCTAAGTGATAAGTTGATGGGCTTGGACCCATACCGGCTCAACAGAGGCTATGGTCCAAATTACATTACTTTGCTGGAGAATTAAATTTCTTATTGCACCGAATAATACAGAAAAACACTAACCTGGAGCAGCAAACAACTTGGAGGCCATGGTTCAAAATTACTATAACTTGGCAGGAGAATTACATTTCTTGTTGCACTGTAAATAGTACATTAGAGGCACCATAAACAAACAACATAGTTTAGTATGAAACGGCGATCTGCAAACAACTTGGAGACTATTTCAAAATTACTATAGCTTTGCATGAGAATTGCAATTCTTGGTACACTAAAAAATAATAAAGAAGATGCACTGTAATAACTGGGAGCGGCAAACAGACTGGTGTGAAAACACTAGGGAAAAATAACTGAACTATTGAAGGCTATGGTTCAGAATTACTACAGCTTTGCGGGAGAATTACATTTTTTTTCACACTGTAAATAATACACACAATGACTGTGAAGTACAAATAGTAGTTTAGTATCGACTGGGAGCAGCAAACTCAATTCAGGGGAAAAACAGTCTGGAAGAACTATGGCCAAAACTACTGTAGCCTTATTTGGGAATTACATATTTTTTACATTACATATTTTTTACACTGTAAATGATACAGAAAATGGACTGTAACAAAAAAAAGGCTAAAACAAGGCCCAAAAAAAAAGAACGCAGGATCGAAGGTTGAGAGCACATAAAATCCACAAATCTCATGCACCGAGATCTAGAGAAAGACCAACGAATGGAGGGGAGGGACAACACCAGACACAAACCACTTCGAAGAGCACTTCTAACCACCAGTGGGCCGATAGCAGCAACCGAACGCTCAAGCAATAAGAGAAGAACTTTGAATGCAAATCGCCCCTCTCTCTCTCTCTCCCCTGCTCTCGAATTCTCTTCTTCTGCTTGAACAGTCTGATGAAGGGGGAATGGGCAGCAACATGGGTGTAACATTCCAAATTGAAGCAACATGGGTGTAACATCCCAAATTTTCAATTTGGAATGTTATATAATAGATCATCATTACATATCATATTTTATTGCATTTTGGTTGATCCTAGAAATTCTACGCAACTCAAGGACTCTCGGAGAGAGTTGGGGATTTCATTATTTTCATATTTGAGTTTTCTTAAATTTTGAAAATAGAATCATTTGATTTTATTTATTTTATCTTTAATTATTTCTATTATCAAAATATGAGAGAGGGGGCTTTATATAGCGCCACCCGGGCCGCCCCATCCCATAGCCGCCGCCGCCCCAACCCTAGCCTACCGCGCCGCCCGCCCTAGCCGCCGTCGCCGGAGCTCGCCGCCGATGAGGTTGTCCCGCCGCCGTTTTTTTAGAAAACCGTTGGTTTCCACCGATTTTTTTCGGTTTTTTTAGATAGATCGATTTTTCTTTTCTCGGTTTAGTTAATTAGCGAGCATTCGCTCGTTCGTTCGTTTTAACGAACGCGTTCATCATTTAGATCCAGATAACTAACGTTCGTTTGTTAATCTGTTCGTCATTTTTCTTTTTCTCGGATTAAATCCGTGATTTTTTTGATCGCGATTCCTGATCCGATTTTCATTCTAGTATAAATTTTCGCTCGTTTATCGGAATCAGGCGATTCAAGTGCCTGGAGTTTCGTCTCGAAACCCTCTTTCCATTTAACCAACTCAAACAAGTTTTTGCTTCTGTAAAATTTGACCTAGATCCAGAATAGTAAACGAAGCTTATTTCTTTTGTCGTTTGTCTTTCGTTGCTTCGTTCGATTTGATTCCTTTTGCCAACCTGAGTTCTTAAGTTGAACTTTCTGGTTAGATCTCTTATTTGAGTTTTACCTGTGCATTAGTTGAGTACTTATTGTATACTTGTTTGTTTGCGATAGAGTATCCGGAGTGCGCCGCTTGGTACTTCGAATCGCTAGGTTTTGCAGATCATCAGCAAGACAAGTAACACTTTGATCATACCTCATATTACCCAGTTTTTATTGCATTAGATCAATCCTCACACATTGCATGATTATGATCTAATTAAATTGTGGGTTTAGGAAGTAGATGAGGTAGTACCTATTACATGTTTTATTATCAAACCTTTGGGAGTTACTTCTACGTTTGCTTATTATGCCATGCTATACTAGTAGATGTGGATTGGGTGAGTGAAATCCATGACAGATGTGAGTTTGTTAAATTAATGGTTTATCTAAGGTGGCAACTTAAACACACATCTGGGTGGACTGAGGCACCTGGGTATTCCAGCGATTGCCTATTTTTCTTTTGGACCGCCACCCGGCCTCAAAGGGATCATGAGATTATTCATACTAGAAAGTTCCGTGTGCAGCCACAAACTACTATGAGCTCTAGCATAGTTGATTAAGTTGTGCGAACTCTTACAGTGGTAGACTAGCAGATGTATGGGAAAGTATGTGTAACTGTCTACCCGATCGTAAGGTGCTAGCGCTTCTGAAAGACTATGTCTCGGTCATCCGCTTCTCAAACACCATGTAGTGCGAGAATCCCAACGAAGGAGATATGGTCTTGTGGGGAAAGTGCGCAAATCTCTGCAGAGTGTATAAACTAATCATGGTTAGTCGTGTCCCCGGTTATGGACAACTTAAGCATCTAGTACTTGGATTATCATATGAATCTCATCATGTTACTCTAATTAATTTGTTGGATTTTTAATGATGATGTTTAATTGGAATTGAGAGGGTGTCTACACTCTCAATGTTTAACAACCACCATGATAGTTAAATAAAATTTATTCCCTTGCAGTAGGAAAAATTGACTTTACGCAAAACTGTAACCATAGAGCTTTCCACCAGCCAAATATGCATATATTATAGCCTTATTCCATTATTGCTCTCTATTTGTTACCTTGCCAGCATATTCCATGTGTTGACCCGTTTCGGGCTGCAATGTTCATGTTGCAGACTTTTCAGACGACGAGTAAGGTGCTTCAAGTCGTGGTTCTATACTCAGTGATGCCGTTGGAGTTGATGGACTCACTTATCTTCCAAGCCTTCCGCTGTTATCGTTATTAGATGGCCTTAAGCCATATTTATTGTAATAAGTTCTCTTTTGAGACACTCGATGTAATAAGTGTATGATTGCTACTCTGTTATAAATCCTTCAAGTACTGTGTGGTGTCAGCATTACTGATTCAAGAATGATACCGGAGCACAGAGATTGGACCGTTTGAGGTCTGATCGCTACAATGGGTGAACGGGCAGACCACAAACAAAACAACTAGCCCAGTAAACAAATAACCAGAGGACAATGCACGAATCGCTGCGCAACAGCGCAAGGATCAGACTGGCACAAAATCTAACTGAAAACAAATTGTTTTCAGTCGGATGAAAATCCACAAAACCGACCAAATTGTATAAAACAGTACACATCAATATCCTTACATACCAAATAGTTCTCAGAAACTATTGGACAAAGATAGACAGTCGACAAGAGTATACGGCCGTGGCACCAAGCCACCCAAGCGTTTGGTGGCGCGTTCCATGCGCCCAAGTCTAGGCTGATAGGCTCCAATGTTTGAATACTCACTCTCTTCAAAATCAAAGCTTAAGTAGATGGTGTCAGCACAAATGGATCCGGAGGGGAAAATCCCCAGACACACTGACAGAGAGCTATTATTCATGCCCATGAACACTGCACGCCTTGCACCGCCGCCCAAGCTCTTGACAAGGAATAGCATCCCGGCGTCCAAATCCACTCGATACATGTCGCACACCAAACTCTTGTTATTCCTGGGCAACACATGTTCATGTGCTCGACGGTGCACTAGCATTAGCTCCCCGCAATTGTTCACCAGGTGCATGCAATGCACATTGTGCCGGACATCTATATTCAGCTTGGCAGCCACATGCAGCCGTGGTGGCTGATCTGCACCCGTTTCGAGCACCATGACGCCTTGTACGGTAACATAGTAGAAGCGGCCTGCCAGCATTATGGGTGTTGTTCCCAGCAAACTGCCTTGGTAGTTTAGATCCAGCACCGTCCAGTTGTCGTCACCGGGCTTAGCCATGCCAAGCATGCCCAGCTGGTTGAAGCAAAGCACCACCGTCGAATCATCATCGGCAATGCCGGAGCTACACGCTGTGAATTTCTTTTCTAGATAGTTACAATGAACCGAGCGCGAAAGGTCACGCTGAGCATGTCGAGGCAGCAGGGTGGTGATTGGCGGCAGATCTGCGAGGAGGTGGCGTGTGAGCGGGTTCAGGAGGCGGATGCTGGTGCGCTGCGGATCGTGGAGCAGAACGAGGAGGCCCTCAGGGGTGCAGGCGACCACGACGTGGTCATGGAGCTCGGGGACGTCGACCTGGATGCACTCGGCGGTGGATGTGTTGAGGAAGGAGAGGCGGCTGGGCCCGGCGCGTTCGTCCCGTAGCATGGTCCACCGCCCGGGATGGAACCGGCGGTCGAGGACGCTGTGCGCGCGCGGGTGCGCTGAGCACCGCCTCCACGGGCGGCACACGACGCGGAAACGGACGTAGTCGGCGACGTCGTACGCGAGGACGCGGTCGGCGATGAGGCCCGTCGGCCCGCCCGATAGATCCGCCCAGTCACAGTCACGGGATGCATCCATCAGATCGGAGTGCCGTGAAGAGGAGGAACTACACCTTTGCTTGGAGTCGCACCCAAGATCAGGCAAGCGGAGAGGATAGGATCTGGGCGGCGTAGCTGATGGGGATCGCGCCCGCCGGCACCGTCGGAGGAGTGGATGGGGCAGACTGCTAGAGGGTTTGCGTTCTTCTTTTCTTTTACCGATTTCTCGCGATCGAAAAAATCGTTCTGGGGCAGATTGCCGTCTTTCTCGACGGCAGCGGTTCCCTGGTTTCCCGCGTTCGGCAGCGGCTCGATCCATCAAAATCGCTCGGGAGAGGAAGCGTCTAAAATCGGAACATTCTTCCGTAAAAAAAAAACTTATCATGTGGACAATCTTCCGTATTATTTACACCTCCGTAGAGTTTGCAATTGCGGATCAATCGAGGAATTCCCATTGTTATGTTTCTAGTGCACCTACACTTCGGCAAAATATTGTATGGATATTTGAGCCATTGTTTACGATTATATTGGACGGAGCCGCGTACAGAACACATTTTACTCAAAGTAGACTTCGTGCTACGTATGCCACCGTAGTCTTCCCGAGAGGGTTACAACTCATGACAATTAAGGGTTACCCTATGGACGCGGCCTCTCGATGGGTTCTTCGTAATTCCCCAGTTAATTGCAAAGGTTAGGAGCAAAAGGCTTTTACTATCTTCTCGAATTACCCCCACATCCTAGCCCATTACAATCATAGTGATATATTCGGGACCATAAGGCACAAATGCTGAGTGGGGCCACTTCACAACATTCACGAAGTTATTAAACTGAGCATTCAAAAGGGAATCTCATATCCAAAAATAATGTTTGAAATCTTACATATACCAAGGCTCATGTACATCCCCTAGAACTAGGTTTCTACTCGCACATGGGGAAGACAAACATCATAACCATAGCGATGGAATGTAATACATGGACGGATACTTCATATAACATAGAAGACGATCCACTACGGTTCTTGATGTTACAACGAGATTGATGTGGATGGTGATGATGATGATGATGACGATGATGGTCTTAATGATTTTGAAGCCCCGTGCACGTGGTGAGCTAGCAGAAAGGACGAGCGGCCGGAGCACGGGTACGTCTTTAGCGGCGGCGGCTACTCGTTTATTGATCTCCATCGGTGCTTCAAACTAAAGTGAGGCATACATAGATCGACTTCGGGAAGGGAAAGCTTATGCCTCCACGCCAACCTGCTTGGGTGTTCCCAAAAAATTCATAGCTCCGGTGCTCTTTGTAGCATCAAGCGGTAGAACTTGGGGGAAGGGATAGATATGAGGGAGGAACAAGGAGACCGGAACATAAGTCACAAGATGGTTCATACCTCAGACGGTAATCTCTCATGCGCTCTCTATATAAGTGGTGGTCTCCCGCTTGCCAGGGATACCTGGGGTGGGGGCAAAGCCCCCCGGTACGTGGCCTCACCAATCAGCGACCAAAAGGCTGGGCAAGGCAGTGTCCCAGTCTCCCACTTACCGAATTCATGCTTCGTCCTCCTCTCAAACCCAGGGAAAAGAGCTCCCCTTGGTCATAAAGCAATTCTTGAACAAAAATAGCGATGGGACGGCACACACTTGCCATCACTGCGGCTTTACATCGGCCAAGCCCAACATCATATATCAGCAGCACTGCAAAGAGCCGGAAAGCAGCACGCACACAGCTGGTTCACAATGGCGCTCAATCATTGTTTCTTCGGTAGAACCATTTGAGTTCTTCAATGAAAGGTGGCAAGTCTAATGACCGAAACACTGGTTTCTTAAAAAAACTGTTTTAAAAACCGACGGACAAATAATAATGGATCTTTTTATCACACCCCATGCATGAATCGATCTATATTTATTAGGAAGAGAATATGCCGCAGCGGCCGAGGAAGCGGCAGAGAGATTTGAGCTTCTGACCGAGTACTCCGTTATTACTCCCTCCGTCACGATTTAGAAGGCACAGTTAAATTTGCGTGCGTTTCCATAATAGACAAGGTTTAGGGCGCATTGCATTTATTTCTAGTAGCTAATTAGTACTCCGATATACTATTTCTATATGCATGCGTAGTGTGAATGCTATTTTTTAGCCCATTTCATAACCAATAGATAACCACCTAGGTCCCAGAGAATTTCCAAACTCGCCTTCTAAACCGTGACAGAGGTAGTATGTTTCTTTGGGCTTGTGGGGACCTTACGAGGAAGCTGTTCGACTGCAATGAAAACCACAGCATGGTTCAAGGTGACGGCGCCAACCCGTAAGCTGAGAAGCGTTATAAAATAAATGTTAACCAATAGGTTCATAACATAACATGATGTGTAGACCCTAGGTCTCAACTTCTCACTAGTAATATAATCAAAACTAGACTCCAAATTCGAAATGTTATTTCGTCCTCTTGACCTGCATAAACTGTCCCTCAACCATACACATACGTACTGAGAAAAGAACATGGTTTGCTGGGCAGTTTCGTGGACTCATGGGCGAGCTACTTCCGCGCCGTTGCGCGGACGGCGCGGATAGTCTTGAAAATCCACCACTTCTATCATGTTCAGGCACCAGCAACTTCCTGGGTCCGACGCTTCATATGCATACTCATATTTAACCCCGGATCGTGTAACACTTTGAGTCCTCGCGCACCTCGTCGGTCTCGAAGTCCTTGTCGATGATGATCCAGTTACGAGGACAAAAGCGGGGGTCGGAGGAGTTGGAGGGGTCGTCGGTGGCGGAGCGCCAGCTCGCCAGCTGTGGCAGACGGCGCGGAAGTCCATGTAGGAGTCAAGGTCGTTGGTGTCGAGGAGGCACTCGGCAATGCGGCGGACGAGTTCCGATTGGGAGCGACGAGCAGTCCGCCATGGCCGACTTGCTAGATCGGAAGTTTTACAGCTGGATTTATGTTGTTTCCACCTCGTAGAAATGGAAACACCGTGGGTAGGTGAAGAGGTTAAGTAGATGTTGTTGGAATTATCCGGCTCGGACTAGAGTCAGAGACCGTATAGGATTGTTAGTTAGCTAGGTTAGCTACTACGTATATATATATACGTATATCTATATATACATGTGTATCCTCTTGTATGATTAACTCAGATTAAGTGGCGTGCGTGTCCTTGTGATCTCGTCGAGTTTGTTTGCTGATTTGATCGATCATCAATCAGGCCAGCGACCTCTACAAGCTAGCTACCCACCGTAGGATCGATCCAGCAGCCTGCTAGTCTGCTTGATGTATAGTGCACCTAGTGTACACGGGGGCGATCTCGCGCCGCTGCCCCTTGTCGTCACCACGTTCCTTCTTTCCTCGCCGCTGCCAGAGGCTAGCGCCGGGCAGGCCCTGGGCGCAGCCAAGGAAGGTGGCGGCGGGGAGCTTCTCGCGCTCCACCAGATCCGTCCGGTCCAGTCCTAGGGTTTGAGGCGGCGGTCTCTGCTGGTGAGGGCGGCGTCGTCCGGGAGGCGGTGGAAGGCGGGCGGCGCTCGCCGGAGTTGTGGACGGCGCCTTCTCGGCCGCGCGGGCGGCAAGTTGGCGGTGGATACGGACACCACATGGAGGGATCCTCTACCGCTCTCCTTCACCAGATTTGAAGACGGCGCCCCCGTGCTGCTGCTTCCTCCTCGTCAATCCGGCCGGATCCGGTGGCGCACTGCGCGGATGTGGGGTTGGGATCTCTGGATCGGAGTAATTTCTTGGCCGGCTGCGGCGGCCACGACGCCGGCGGCGCCCCAGGCGCTGTTTCCTTCTTGAAGGCGGCTTCGAGATCCAGCTCCCTCCCCCTCGTCCTCCCCCTGCACCCCGGTGAAAACACACAACTTTGGTTGGGCGGCGGCGGTGCCCGGCTCCGTCACCTTCTTGAAGGCGCCGCTTTGGGTCCGCGGGGAGGTGGGACAGCTGCAGCGCGTTCTTGGCGTCCTGATGGCGGCGGTTCTCTTTAGTGGTGTCGCTTCGCCATGGCGGTCGGCTGGTCCGGCTCTCGTGGTGATTGTGGTGCCTAACTCTTCGCCGTGTCTTCCTGGGGTGCTCCCGTCCCGTTCAGAGAGGCTGAAGGTGGAGCAGCTTCATCTTGCACGGAGCTTCGGTGAAGATGTCAAGTCATGCCTGACCGACAGGTGCTACGCTTTGTCATGCCTGGTCGGCAGGTGCTATGCACGACATATCTTCCAAAGACTTCAAACTGTATTGGCTGGTGGTACTTGGCAGCATGGTGCTGAGGTGTATCAGTGGCGACCGCGACGTCCTCGGATGTTTGCGCGCACGGAGGAGGTACCGTTGGGCACCGTGGTGGCATCGACGATAGCTGGACCAAGCAAGGTTGATACATTAGTACAGTTCTGAAGATGGAGCGGTGGAAGTTGGTGACGGCGGCCTCTGAGTGCACGCCGGACCGATGAGACCCATGCCCGGCAGGCGTCCTGGATGGGATCTCAGGTCTTAGATGTTAGGTTTGGCTGCAATGCCTGTTTGGTATTAGGCTCAGGCTATCTGCGTCCCTTCATCAATTGGATAGAGTGGCTTAGACGGCGGCTTTAGTCTTACTGTTGTATTACTTTATAAGGTCTTATGAGAATAATTAATAAAGTGGTCGTATGCATCGCCCAGATGCAGAGGCCGGGGGTCATCCTCCTTTTCTAAAAAAAAGACTCGAACGGTTACTCGGCATGCTCGGAAAGTACTCGAGCTAGTCTGATATGTAGAGGAATATGATGCAACTCTTAATGTATTGATTGGATGCATATGTACATGTATATCGCCTGAAAGTACTCGGCTACAGCTGCGTCGAGGTCGGTCTGTGCCAACAGATGTTGGAGCGTGAAGACGGAGGCGCGGAGCGGCTGCATTTGGTGCGTGGAATTCAACCGGCTTCAGAGTTGATTGAAGGCGTGAATGTCAATGGCACCGCTTCGTTTTTGCAACTCCAAGAGGTCGTAGGATTGAATTTACCCACCTGTTTGTTTTCTTTTTCAAAGTTTGTAGCAAGGGACCGAGACAGACTCCGCTTGCCGGTGGTGTTTTCTGACCGAGACAGACTCCGCTTGCCGGTGGTGTTTTCTTTGTTTCCATGCATGGTGGTTGCGTGCTTGAAAATGGTGTTTCATAATCCTAGCGGTGCTCATCAATCAAGTACTTCCTCCATATCAAACGTCTTATATTTTGGTACACAGGTAGTAGAATGTAATGTAACGGCTCCGTTCCGCTGTAGTAAATTTAAAAACTACAACAATTATGCGTGAAATTCATAAAAGCACCAGGATTCATATTTTTTTTAAAGACCACTGGTCAAGCGGTTGTCCTATTGAAAAAGCCCTGATCGTTCCTAACTTTTTTTAAGGAATGCCATGTCATTATTGAAATTTTCGTATTCGCCGAGTGTCAGGGTCGTCGCCCAGAACCAAAACACTAAACCCTCCCAAACCCTTCCATAAAAAAACAAAAACAAAAACCCCAGCGCTTGGCAGGTGCTGACGCGTGGTTATCTTTTAGTCCCGGTCGGTGTTACCAACCGGAACTAAAGGTCCTCCTGCCTGAGCGCCCCGCAGCGGCCACATGGAGCACCTTTAGTCCCGGTTGCTTAGTTCCGGTCGCGGAGCCGGGACTGATGGTCCGTTTCCTACTAGTGAGATGCGATCACTATCCCTCTACACTACTAGGAAAAGGCTTATACATAGAAGTTTACCAGTAGCGTGTATTATGGACCCCACGCTACTGATAGTTACCAGTAGCGTCTGTTACAAAGCGCGCTACTGGTACAACATAGTAGCAGCGTTGGTTTTTGGAAGCCACGCTACTGGTAAGTTTGTCACAGCACACCACCTGACCAAAAAATATTAGCAGCGTTTGTTGTCTAACAAGCGCTACTGTTAAGAAAGTAGCTGTAGCGCCCGTGTACCTAGACGCGCTACTGGTATTTCTTCTATGGGTAAACTTATACCAGTAGCGTTGTTTTTGTACAAGCGCTATAGCTAGTTTTACGCACCAACAGATATTTTGGCTGGCACTCATAGCTGTAGCGTGCTTTGGCACCCCGCGCTACTGGTATGGTCGCCACCCACCTACCACCTTTCCCCTCCTTCCCCTCCTTCCTCCCCTTTCTTCTTCCTCTCCCCCTTTCCTTGCATCTTGCTTGTTCCATTCAATGCTCCCCCTCCACCACCCCTCCATTAGAGCCCTCCCTTCCCCTCTTCTTTGCCCTCCACCACCCCCTCCATTAGAGCCCTCTTCTTTGCCCTCCATCACCCCCCTCTTCTTTGTGCCCTCCACCACCACCCCCTCCATTAATGCCCTCCCTCCCCCTCTTCTTTGCCCTCCACCCCCTTCCATTAATGCCTTCCCTCTCCTCTCCCACTATCTCCCTAGCTAGCTAGCTCTCTCTCTCTCTCTCTCTCTCTCTCTCTCTAGCTAGCTAGCTAGTTAGAGCTATATATCTAGAGCTACTAGGTAATTAAGAAGAAAGGTGCTTGATATCCCTCTCAACATATAGGTGAGCAAAAAAAGGTGTTTGTGTGGATAGGATGGCAACTATATATATATGGACGATATGTGAATATATATACCGATTTGTGTGTGGCATAATTTGAGTTTCCTACATTGTGTATTTGATGAAATAATGTGGGTGACATGAATTGCCTATGTTTTGCCGAAATGTCGATTCAATTCCGTTTCGGCGAATTTCGGGCAAACTCAATATATCATATGTTTAGGGAAGGTCATGCTGAATTTTTGTATGAATTTGATCCATGCATGCATATATACGTGGTTATAATATTTGCTCCGGGCGCAGGTGATCATGAAGATCAATGAAAGGATGGTGGAAAGATACTGGCAATCCGCTGTGGACGACATGTATGAAAAAAGACTGAAGGATGTTTTATGTCCGTGTCGAAAATGAAAAGGAATTGTCAGGCTCGACCCCTTTGAGGGTGACACATTCAAGGCGCACCTGCTCATGCATGGTTTCATGCATGGCCATACTCGGTGGATAAGTGAAGATGATGATGAGGAGGAGGAGGAGGGGGAGGAGGAGGACGTCGACGGGGCAGGAAATAACGACATGGGGCCACCAGACGAAGAGATGACTGATTATGTGCCCGAAGAGGAAGACGGCCTCGGAAATGTCGATGGAACGAAACTGCAGTCCACGGGGATTCCCCCAAGCAGGACGAAGAGCGCCGGCTATAGACTGAATTTGTAGAAGATTCCGGTGAAGGACCTTGGCAGCGATCAGCCACCTCTTCGGCTTGTCTTCCTCCCTGTCATCAATCACAAGTGGTGTTGCTTCTTCATCAGTTATGCTAGCTTGCCTAATGCCACTTCCAGGCTAGCCCACGCCGCCCTGGATGACTCCAGGGCCTTCCCATCACAAACGCCTTGCGGGGCTGAGGCCATCCCCTTGCGCCATAGTCTCGTACGTGGCCCGCCGGTGAGAAACTAGCGACCGCCGCACTTCCACCTCGAAGCCCTAGCCACCGCTAGAGGGGAGTCTAGGCTTTCGGGGAAAAAACGGCATGCGTCATATATGTACATACCTGAATACCTACAAAAATACACATAGCAAGCTTGTATGTCCCCTCCAAATAAATATTTGCTCGCTGATGGTGACTAAGAGCTGAGCTGGCTGGACTCTGAACCACCGTTCCTGGTCAGAAGCCTTCTGGCGGATGACCGTAGGAGCTCTTTTGTTTGAATAAAACTCTCATAATTTCATGCAAAAAAATCTCCTAAAAAACATTCATACGGGTGCCCCCAATGTCATGAGAGTAACATGGACTTTTGAAAAAAAAATAAGCGCACTTGCCAGCCGCATGCCTGATGAGAGCTCCGCTCTGCAGGCGCCCGTTGGCGCTACCGGCGCTCGCTAGGTATGCCTAGTGGGCCGGCCGACCAAATGAATCAATAGTGAAACACGAAGAAAAAAAGGGCACTAATCAAGATATAGAACTGCTAGAATTCAAACCCAGCACTTGAATGTTGGCAGTTTAACACGATAACCACCACACCATTCTAACTCGTCTGTATAATAGAACAAAACCATACTAGTTAATGTTTCCTTTAGAAAACGTTAACGTATAACCAATATAAATTATTTTCTAAAAACGTAAATTATAAATCAAGATCATTGATTTTTAGAAAAAGGTTCATAAAATTTTAAAAGTTCATCGAATTTAAAAAATATTTCATTGATTTTGGTAAAATAATCATCGATATGAAAAAAGTTCATCGATATTGAAAAGAGTTCATTGATTACAATTTTTTATTATCGATTTACAAAAAATTTCATCGATTTTACAAAAAAGTTCATTGATTTTGAAAAAGTCTTCATCAATTATGAAAAGAGTTCATGGATTTACAAAAACGTTCATTGATTTTACAAAAAAAGTTCATCAATTCTGAAAAGAGTTCATCGATTTACAAAAAAGTTCTTCTTTTTGTTCATCCGTTTTGAAAAGAGTACATCGATTTACAAAAAAGTTCATCGATTTTACAAAGAAGTTCATCGATTAAGAATAGAGCTCATCGATTATGAAAAGAGTTCATCGGTCTCGAAAAAAACTTCATCGATTTACAAAAAAGTTCATCGGTTTTGAAAAGAGTTCATCAGTTTTGAATATAGTTCATCGGTTTCGAAAAATAAGTTCATAGGTCTTGAAAAAAAGTTCATCGTTTTTACAAAAAAGTTCATCAATTATGAAAAGAGTTCGTCGGTTTTGAAAAAAAACTTCATCGATTTACAAAAAAGTTCATCGGTTTTAAAAAGAGTTCATCAGTTTTGAAAAGAGTTCATTTGTTCAAAAAAAAGTTCATATGTTTTAAAAAAAAGTTCATCGGTTTTAAAAAGAGTTCATCAGTTTTGAAAAGAGTTCATCTGTTCGAAAAAAAGTTCATAGGTTTTAAAAAAAAGTTCATCAGTTTTAAAAAGAGTTCATCAGTTTTGAAAAGAGTTCATCTGTTCGAAAAAAAGTTCATAGGTTTCAAAAAAAAGTTCATCGATTTACAAACATAATTATCAATTTTACAAAAAAAGTTCATCGATATTGAAAATACTTCATCGATTATAAAAAGAGTCCATTGATTTTGAAAAAGAGTTCATCTAAATTAGCAAAAGAAAAAATAATAAAAAAACCGTTCCATATAAAAAAGGAAAACGAAAAATAAAAAGAACAAAACAAAACCCTTCCAAATAAAAAAAAGAAAGACGAAAAACAAAAAAATATAAAAGACATGGAAAATATAAAAAGACATGTAAGTAGAAAAGGACGAAGAGGCAGTAGCTGAAAAACTCTAGGTAAACTGTTCGAGTTGTTGCATCGCACGAATGATCGTGAGGTCGCTTGATCGAATCCCGCTGGATGCGCTGTTGTATTTTCTGTTTACAACTGAAAAAAAAGATAAGATGAGCCGAGCCCAGCTAGCGTGGCTGCAGGCTTCGTTTTGCAAAAAACAATAATAACCGACGCCTGCAGCGCCATATAGAGATCGCCTGCCTAATTGCTTCTCAAAACGAAGAGCATTCTATGGTGGGCCTTTGCAAGCCAGCTAACTCCACATGCCTAGTTTTGGCTGGGTAGCCACGATTGGTTGTTAGGCCAAGAAAAAACACAATAATACAAGAAGACCTAGACCGAGACTTGCCGCGCAACCACTGTTCCACAAAAACACAATATTTGAGAGAGGAGATTATGAAGAGGCAGATATCAAGAGTGGATTGGCTAAGGGCGGGCGACCGAAACACACAGTATTTCCAGAACCGTGCTTCTCACAGGAGGAGGAAAACACGGTAAAGTCGCTGCTACGGTCGGATGGAACGAAGTGCTCCGATGATAAGGGAATGAGGGAGATGGCACGAGAGTTTTACTCGCTTCTGTTTGCCACCCAGGGCACATCAAATACACAGCAGATCCTAGATAATATTGAGGTGGCTGTCACGGAGGCAATGAATACCAAACTGGATGCTGCAATTTCCGACGAGGATATTGAAAGGGCTCTCTTCCAAATGGGACCCACAAAGGCACCTGGGCCGGACGGGCTACCATCCCTCTTTTACCAGCGGCACTGGCGTCTGGGGAAAGAAGAAGTATGTAAGGCAATCCGCGAGTTCCTAGGTGGGGACCAGATTCCAGAGGGGATGCTATCACAGTTCAGACCGATAAGCTTGTGTAATGTGTTGTATAAGATCGCGGCTAAAGTTCTTGCTAACCGGCTTAAGGTTGTGCTCCCTATTCTGATCACAGAGGAGCAAAGTGCTTTTGTTCCGGGGAGGCTCATCACCGACAACATTCTCATGGCATACGAATGTGTGCATGCCATCCGGAAGAAGAAAAGGAAAAAACCATTATGTGTCGTTAAATTGGATATGATGAAAGCTTATGATAGAGTGGAATGGTCTTTTCTTCAACAGATGATGACTAAGCTGGGTTTTTCTCATTCATGGACAGCCATGGTTATGAGATGTGTCACTTCTACAAGATTATCAGTGAAACTTAATGGCAGTCTATCCGATGGTTTTCTCCCTACACGAGGGTTGCGCCAAGGAGACCCCATCTCCCCCTATTTGTTTTTGTTTTGTGCAGAGGGCTTCTTGGCGCTTCTCAAGCACGCACAACGGGAGAGGGAAATACAGGGGTGTCGTTTGGGCGCACTGGCCCCATAATCACACACCTACTGTTTTGCGGACGACAGTATTGTCTTCCTTGAGGCCTCACAGTCGAACTTGGCGCGCCTTCGGCAGCTTCTTATCACATACGAGGAGGCATCAGGACAAAAGGTGAATCTGGAGAAATCCTCCATCTTTTTTGGAAAAGGCTGTGATGACGAGGTTAAGGCTAATTTCAAGAATGTGGTGGGTATTCAATCCGAGGCCCTTAATGAAAAATACTTGGGGTTACCAACCATGGTGGGCAAGTCCAAGGACGGGTGCTTCAAGCATGTTCAAGAATCATCTATAGGGAAGGTAATGGGGTGGAAAGGACATGGTTTGTCGAAGGCAGCAAGGGAGGTACTTGTCAAGTCGGGGTTGCGAGCAACACCGACTTACTCGATGAGTTGCTTCCAGCTCTCCAAGAAAATGTGTTGGAAGCTGAAATCTATTTCTTCTAAATTCTGGTGGGGGCGGCCGACGGCGAGCGCAAAGTTCATTGGGTAGCCTGGGACAAAATGTGCACAAGGAAGCATGCAGGTGGGATGGGTTTCTGGGACTTCGAGATGTTTAATCAAGCTCTCCTGGCCAAACAAGTCTGGAGGTTACTAATGTATCCAACATCTGTATGTGCAACAGTGCTTAAGGCGAGGTATTATGAAGATATGGATGTTATGCCTGCTCCTTGTCCACAGGCGTGTTCCTATACATGGATAAGCTTGATGCATGGAAGAGACCTTCTAGCACGTGGGCTAATATGGCGTGTTGGGGAAGGGACAAAGATAAACGTGGTCCATGACAATTGGATCCCGCGAAATGGTAGCATGGTGCCGCTGGGTGCCATCTAAGTACCGAACACAGTGAAGGTTGCGGACCTGCTTACACCGGATGGCACAACTTGGGATGACGAAAAACTGCAGCAGGTGTTTACTTCGAGTGATGTGCATGATATCAGACAAATTTTGATCGGAGGGCCGGGCATGGAATTATACTAAAAATGGAGTATGTTCCGCCCGGTCGGCGTACACTTGGGTATGGCACTCTAGGTGGCGACGAAGGCACTGGCCTCCTCGTCAAGTTCGGTGGCTGATCATCGGAGCTGGATGGAGCTATGGGCTGCGGACGTCCCCAACAAGGTCAAGATCCAACGTTGGCGTATGCTAAAAAATGGTTTGGCTGTAGGGGCAGAACTGTTACGACGGCATGTGAAGCCTGGGGTCTTCTGTATTGCGTGTGGGAGAGAAGAGACAATTATTCATCGGATGTGGCGCTGCCCTCAATCGATGCACTTCTGGAAAGTGCTTGGCAAAGGAGTTGGGGCGCCCCTGGCGCTGCTGCCCACACATATTGACAGGGTAGACAACATGCGAACCTGGGTGCTGGATTGGCCGGCGGCAGCGTCAAATGAGGAGAAGAGGGTGGTGATGAGGGCGTGGTATGAACTGTGGCTTGCAAGGAACAACGCACGGGATAGCGGACGTATAGAGGACCCGTCCCTGATTGCAATAGAGTCATTTATCTTGATCAGGAGTGGGAGGGGATCAAGGAAACTAATGCGACACTACCGGAATCGCACCCTATGCCGACGGCCAGGGCCGTCGGCATAGCCCTGAATGGCCGTCGGGACAGGCCTATGCCGACGGCCCCCGTCGGCATACGGCCGCCGGCAACATATCCGTCGGCGTAGCCAGGAAGGCCGTCGGCATAGAAAGGCCGTCGGCATAGGACCTATCCCGACGGTGTCCGTACATCTATGCCGACGGCCCTGGCCGTCGGCAACGTTATCGCCTAACGGCGGCCGCCGTCAAGTGTTGACCAACGCGTGCTCGACACGTGGCATGTCTGTGCCGACGGTCTAGCCGTCGGCATAGTTTCAAACTAAGCTGACGGCTAGGCCGTCGGCATAGACGTGCCACATGGCAAGCCGACGGCTAGACCGTCGGCATAGACCTGCCACGTGGAAGCCACTGGGAGCTCCTGGAGCAGGCCTATGCCAACGGCCTAGCCGTCGGCTTAGTTCGAAACTATGCTGACGGCTAAGCCGTCGGCATAGACCTGCCACGTGGGAGCCACTGGGAGCTCACGACAGCTCTCGGCATAGTTTTTGTCTATTTTTTTTTTCTTTTTTCTGTTTTGTTTCAGCTCAATTCATTTGAATATATACAGCATCACACAACAAATATATGCATCACATAACAGCTGGCCCAGCAGCATCACACAACAAATTCATCATCACACATCATAAGAAGCATCGCAAAGCATAAACATATAAGTATCATCACCACCAAGCATATAAGAATCTCACAAACAACAATAAGAAACATCACAAGCATATAAGTATCATCACCACCAAGACCGCCACAATGTGACCCAAAGGCTTAAGCGCCAGGACATCGAGCACCACGGAGGTCGTCACCGCCAAGACCGCCAAAGCCCAGGTCATCACTGCTAGCGGCAGCGCTACTGCCAAGACTGCCTCCACCTCCGCCTCCGCCTCCGTGGATCGGAGTGGTCGGGCTCTGTGTCTCCGAAGTGCTGCGAAGACCACCGCCAACGGTAGATCCACCTGTTCCCTGGATGTTGAAAAGACATATGCACGGGATATATGACTGTGTTGAAAGGCATGACATGCTTTGGGTGAATAGATTGGGGATGAACTAACCGGCGAGGGGCCAGCGTTCTGTGCCACAAACTCCTCAAAGCTCATCAGCACTAGTTGTGCTGGAGGGCATTGTGCTGGAGGGAACTGAGGACACCTGCCGGCCGCCATATCCTGAAAAGCCTGCCGCATCTGGCTATCCCTCTGCACTTGGTGTTCATAAAGCCTCTGATGCCACGCCATGGTCTCCTGGCGTGTGTACTCCAGGTAGGCCTAGCTACGGTATGAGATGATGGAACTCATAAAACTACTAAATGCGGAAAATGAAGTGAGAAATGAAGATAAGAGGGAAAATACTTACAGATTGTTGCTCCTGAAAGAGGGACTGTGTACTGGTCACTGGCTGGCTCGTGCGCTGGCTCAGGCTCGGGTCGATCCGACGAAGCTGTGAAGGAAATATGCCCTAGAGGCAATAATAAAGTTATTATTTATTTCCTTATATCATGATAAATGTTTATTATTCATGCTAGAATTGTATTAACCGGAAACATAATACATGTGTGAATACATAGACAAACAGAGTGTCACTAGTATGCCTCTACTTGACTAGCTCGTTAATCAAATATGGTTATGTTTCCTAACCATAGACAAAGAGTTGTTATTTGATTAACGAGGTCACATCATTAGTTGAATGATCTGATTGACATGACCCATTCCATTAGCTTAGCACACGATCATTTAGTATGTTGCTATTGCTTTCTTCATGACTTATACATGTTCCTATGACTATGAGATTATGCAACTCCCGTTTGCCGGAGGAACACTTTGGGTGCTACCAAACGTCACAACGTAACTGGGTGATTATAAAGGAGTACTACAGGTGTCTCCAAAGGTAGATGTTGGGTTGGCGTATTTCGAGATTAGGATTTGTCACTCCGATTGTCGGAGAGGTATCTCTGGGCCCTCTCGGTAATGCACATCACTTAAGCCTTGCAAGCATTGCAACTAATGAGTTAGTTGCGGGATGATGTATTACGGAACGAGTAAAGAGACTTGCCAGTAACGAGATTGAACTAGGTATTGGATACCGACGATCGAATCTCGGGCAAGTAACATACCGATGACAAAGGGAACAACGTATGTTGTTATGCGGTCTGACCGATAAAGATCTTCGTAGAATATGTAGGATCCAATATGGGCATCCAGGTCCCGCTATTGGTTATTGACCGGAGACGTGTCTCGGTCATGTCTACATTGTTCTCGAACCGTAGGGTCCGCACGCTTAAGGTTTCGATGACAGTTGTATTATGAGTTTATGAGTTTTGATGTACCGAAGGAGTTCGGAGTCCCGGATGAGATCGGGGACATGACGAGGAGTCTCAAAATGGTCGAGACGTAAAGATTGATATATTGGAAGCCTATGTTTGGACACCGGAAGTGTTCCGGGTGAAATCGGGATTTTACCGGAATATCGGGAGGGTTACCGGAACCCCCCGGGAGGCAAATGGGCCTATTGGGCCTTAGTGGAAAAGTGAAAAGGGGCAGCCCATAGCTGGCCGCGCGCCCCCCTTCCCCAAGTCCTATTAGGACTAGGAGAAGGGGCCGGCCCCCCTCTCTCTCCTTTCCCCCTTGGGAGTCCTAGTTGGAATAGGATTGAGGGGGGGGGGGAGTCCTACTCCCGGTAGGAGTAGGACTCCTCCCGCGCCCTCTCCCTAGCCGGCCGAACCCCTCCCCCTGCTCCTTTATATACGGCGGCAGGGGGCACCCCATAGACACACAAGTTGATCCTTGAGATCGTTCCTTAGCCGTGTGCGGTGCCCCCTGCCACCAAATTCCACCTCGATCATACCGTTGTAGTGCTTAGGCGAAGCCCTGCGTCGGTAGTACATCAAGATCGTCACCACGCCGTCGTGCTGACGGAACTCTTCCTCGACGCTTTGCTGGATCGGAGCCCGAGGATCGTCATCGAGCTGAACGTGTGCTAAGAACTCGGAGGTGCCGGAGTAACGGTGCTTGGATCGGTCGGATCGGGAAGACGTATGACTACTTCCTCTACGTTGTGTGATCGCTTCTGCAGTCGGTCTGCGTTGGTACATAGACAACACTCTCCCCTCTCGTTGCTATGCATCACCATGATCTTGCGTGTGCGTAGGAAAATTTTGAAATTACTACGTTCCCCAACAGTGGCATCCGAGCCTGGTTTTTATGGTTTGATGTTATTTGCACGAGTAGAACACAAGTGAGTTGTGGGCGATACAAGTCATACTGCCTACCATCATGTCATACTTTGGTTCGGCGGTATTGTTGGACGAGACGATCCGGACCAACCTTACGCGTACTCTTACGCGAGACCGGTTCCCTCGACGTGTTATGCACACAGATGGCTTGCGGAAGACTATCTCTCCAACTTTAGTTGAACCAAGTGTGACTACGCCCGGTCCTTGAGAAGGTTAAAACGGAGTCTATTTGACGAACTATCGTTGTGGTTTTGATGCGTAGGTGAGATGAGTTCTTACTTAAGCCCGTAGCAGCCACGTAAAACTTGCAACAACAAAGTAGAGGACGTCTAACTTGTTTTTGCAGGGCATGTTATGATGTGATATGGTCAAGGCATGATGCTGATTTTATTGTATGAGATGATCATGTTTTGTAACCGAGTTATCGGCAACTGGCAGGAGCCATATGGTTGTCGCTTTATTGTATGCAATGCAATCGCGATGTAATGCTTTACTTTATTACTAAGCGGTAGTGATAGTCGTGGAAGCATAAGATTGGCGAGACGACAACGATGCTACGATGGAGATCAAGGTGTCGCGCCTGTGACGATGGTGATCATGACGGTGCTTCGGAGATGGAGATCACAAGCACAAGAAGATGATGGCCATATCATATCACTTATATTGATTGCATGTGATGTTTATCCTTTTATGCATCTTATCTTGCTTTGATTGACGGTAGCATTATAAGATGATCTCTCAGTAAATTATCAAGAAGTATTCTCCCTGAGTATGCACCGTTGCCAAAGTTCGTCGTGCCCAGACACCACGTGATGATCGGGTGTGATAAGCTCTACGTCCAAATACAACGGGTGCAAAACAGTTGCACACGCAGAATACTCAGGTTATACTTGACGAGCCAAGCATATACAGATATGGCCTCGGAACACGGAGACCGAAAGGTCGAGCGTGAATCATATAGTAGATATGATCAACATAATGATGTTCACCGATGAAACTAATCCATCTCACGTGATGATCGGACATGGTTTAGTTGATTTGGATCACGTGATCACTTAGAGGATTAGAGGGATGTCTATCTAAGTAGGAGTTCTTAAGTAATATGATTAATTGAACTTAAATTTATCATGAACTTAGTCCTGGTAGTATTTTGCAAATTATGTTATAGATCAATAGCTCGCGTTGTTGCTTCCCTGTGTTTATTTTGATATGTTCCTAGAGAAAATTATGTTGAAAGATGTTAGTAGCAATGATGTGGATTGGATCCTTGATCTGAGGTTTATCCTCATTGCTGCACAGAAGAATTATGTCCTTGATGCACCGCTAGGTGACAGACCTATTGCAGGAGCAGATGCAGACGTTATGAACGTTTGGCTGGCTCAATATGATGACTACTTGATAGTTTAGTGCACCATGCTTAATGGCTTAGAATCGGGACTTCAAAGACGTTTTGAACGTCATGGACCATATGAGATGTTCGAGGAGTTGAAGTTAATATTTCAAGCAAATACCCGAGTTGAGAGATATGAAGTCTCCAACAAGTTCTATAGCTAAAAGATGGAGGAGAATCGCTCAACTAGTGAGCATGTGCTCAGATTGTCTGGGTACTACAATCGCTTGAATCAAGTGGGAGTTAATCTTCCAGATAAGATAGTGATTGACAGAATTCTCTAGTCACCATCACCAAGTTAGCAGAACTTCATGATGAACTATAATATGCAAGGGATAACGAAAACAACTCCCAAGCTCTTCGTGATGCTGAAATCAACGAAGGTAGAAATCAAGAAAAACATCAAGTGTTGATGGTTGACAAGACCACTAGTTTCAAGAAAAGGGCAGAGGGAAGAAGGGGAACTTCAAGAAGAACGGCAAGCAAGTTGCTGCTCAAGTGAAGAAGCCCAAGTCTGGACCTAAGCCTGAGACTGAGTGCTTCTACTGCAAAGGGACTGGTCACTGGAAGCGGAACTACCCCAAGTGATTGGCAGATAAGAAGGATGGCAAGGTGAACATAAGTATATTTGATATACATGTTATTGATGTGTACTTTACTAGTGTTTATAGCAAACCCTCAGTATTTGATACTAGTTCAGTTGCTAAGAGTAGTAACTCGAAACGGGAGTTGCGGAATAAACAGAGACTAGTTAAGGGTGAAGTGACGATGTGTGTTGGAAGGGGTTCCAAGATTGATATGATCATCATCACACACTCCCTATACTTTCGGGATTAGTGTTGAACCAGAATAAGTGTTATTTGGTGTTTGCGTTGAGCATGAATATGATTTGATCATGTTTATTGTAATACGGTTATTCATTTAAGTAAGAGAACAAATTGTTGTTCTGTTTACATGAATAAAACCTTATATGGTCATACACCCAATGAAACAAGTTCGTTGGATCTCGATCGTAGTGATACACATATTCATAATATTGAATCCAAAAGATGCAAAGTTAATAATGATAGTGCAACTTATTTGTGGCACTGCCGTTTAGGTCATATTGGTATAAAGCGCAAGAAGAAACTCCATGCTGATGGGCTTTCGGAATCACTTGATTATGAATCACTTGATGCTTGCGAGCCATGCCTTTTGGGCAAGATGACTAAAACGCCGTTCTTCGGAATAATGGAGCGAGCAACAGATTTGTTGGAAATCATACATACTAATGTATGTGGTCTGATGAATATTGAGGCTCGCGACAGGTATCATTATTTTCTGATCTTCACAGATGATTTGAGCAGATATGGGGATATCTACTTGATGAAACATAAGTCTGAAACATTTGAAAATTTCAAAGAATTTCAGAGTGAAGTGAAAAAATCATCGTGACAAGAAAATAAAGCTTCTACGATCTGATCGCGGAGACAAGTATTTGAGTTACGAGTTTGGTCTTCAATTAAAAACAATGTGAAATAGTTTCACTACTCACGCCACATGGAACACCATAGTGTAATGGTATGTCCGAACGTCATACCGTACTTTATTAGATATAGTGCGATCTATGATGTTTCCTACCGATCTACCACTATCGTTTTGGGGTTATGCATTAGAGACAGCTGCATTCACGTTAAATAGGGCACCATCTAAATCCGTTGAGACGACACCGTGTGAACTATGGTTTGGCAAGAAACCTAAGCTGTCGTTTCTTAAAGTTTGGGGTTGCGATGCTTATATGAAAAAGTTTCATCCTGATAAGCTCAAACTCAAATCGGAGAAGTGCGTCTTCATAGGATATCTAAAGGAAACTATTGGATACACCTTCTATCACAGATCCGAAGGCAAGACTTTTGTTGCTAAAATTCGGAAACTTTCTCGAGAAGGAGTTTCTCTCGAAAGAAGTGAGTGGGAGGAAAGTAGAACTTGACGAGGTAGCTGCACCTGCTCCCTTATTGGAAAATAGTACATCACAGAAAACTGTTTCTGCGACACCTATACCAATTAGTGAGGAAGCTAATGATGATGATCATGAAACTTCAGGACAAGATACTACTGAACCACGTAGATCAACCAGAGTGAGATCCGCACCAGAGTGGTACAGTAATCCAATTCTGGAAGTCATGCTACTAGATCATGATGAACCTACGAACTATGAAGAAGCGATGGTGAGCCCAGATTCCGCAAAGTGGCTTGAGGCCATGAAATCTGAGATATGATCCATGTATGAGAACAAAGTTTGGACTTTGGTTGACTTGCCCGATGATCGGCAAGCAATTGAGAATAAATGGATCTTCAAGAGGAAGACGGACGCTGATAGTAGTGTTACTATCTACAAAGCTAGAATTGTCGCAAAAAGGTTTTCGACAAGTTCAAGGTGTTGACTACGATGAGAGCTCCTCACTCGTATCTATGCTTGAGTCTGTCCGAATCATGTTAGTAATTGCCGCATTTTATGAAATCTGGCAAATGGATAAACAAAACTGCATTCCTTAATGGATTTATTAAAGAAGAGTTGTATATGATGCAACAGAAGGTTTTGTCAATCCGAAAGGTGCTAACAAAATGTGCAAGCTCCAGCGATCCATCTGTGGACTGGTGCAAGCATCTCGGAGTTGGAATATACGCTTTGATGAGTTGATCAAAGCATATAGTTTTATACAGACTTGCGGTGAAGCCTGTATTTACAAGAAAGTGAGTGGGAGCACTACAACATTTCTGATAAGTATATGTGAATGACATATTGTTGATCAGAAATAATGTAGAATTATTCTGTAAAGCATAAAGGAGTGTTTGAAAGGAGTTTTTCAAAGAAAGACTTCGGTGAAGCTGCTTACATATTGAGCTTCAAGATCTATAGAGATAGATCAAGACGCTTGATAAGTTTTTTCAATGAGTACATACCTTGACAAGATTTTGAAGTAGTTCAAAATGGAGCAGTCAAAGAAAGAGTTCTTACCTATATTATAAGGTGTGAAGTTGAGTAAGACTCAAAGCCCGACCACGACAGAAGATAGAAAGAGAAAGAAAGTCATTCCCTATGCCTTGGCCATAGGTTCTATAAAGTATGCCATGCTATGTACCAGATCTATTGTATACCCTGCACTGATTTGGCAAGGGAGTACAATAGTGATCTAGGAGTAGATCACTGGACAGCGGTCAGAATTATCCTTAGTGAAATAAGGATATGTTTCTCGATTATGGACATGACAAAAAGGTTCGCCGTAAAGGGTTACGTCGATGCAAGTTTTTGACACTGATCCAGATGAATCTAAAAGTCTCAATCTGGATACATATTGAAAGTGGGAGCAATTAGCTAGAGTAGCTCCTTGCAGAGCATTATAGACAAAGAATTTTGCAAAATACTTACGGATCTGAATGTGACAGACCCGTTGACTAAAATTATCTCACAAGCAAAACATGATCACACCTTAGTACTCTTTGGGTGTTAATCACATAGAGATGTGAACTACATTACTGACTCTAGTAAACCCTTTGAGTGTTGGTCACATGACGATGTGAACTATGGGTGTTAATCACATGGTGATGTGAACTATTGCTGCTAGATCACATGGCGATGTGAACTAGATTATTGACTCTAGTGCAAGTGGGAGACTGAAGGAAATATGCCCTAGAGGCAATAATAAAGTTATTATTTATTTCCTTATATCATGATAAATGTTTATTATTCATGCTAGAATTGTATTAACCGGAAACATAATACATGTGTGAATACATAGACAAACAGAGTGTCACTAGTATGCCTCTACTTGACTAGCTCGTTAATCAAAGATGGTTATGTTTCCTAACCATAGACAAAGAGTTGTTATTTGATTAACGAGGTCACATCATTAGTTGAATGATCTGATTGACATGACCCATTCCATTAGCTTAGCACACGATCGTTTAGTATGTTGCTATTGCTTTCTTCATGACTTATACATGTTCCTATGACTATGAGATTATGCAACTCCCGTTTGCCGGAGGAACACTTTGGGTGCTACCAAACATCACAACGTAACTGGGTGATTATAAAGGAGTACTACAGGTGTCTCCAAAGGTAGATGTTGGGTTGGCGTATTTCGAGATTAGGATTTGTCACTCCGATTGTCGGAGAGGTATCTCTGGGCCCTCTCGGTAATGCACATCACTTAAGCCTTGCAAGCATTGCAACTAATGAGTTAGTTGCGGGATGATGTATTACGGAACGAGTAAAGAGACTTGCCAGTAACGAGATTGAACTAGGTATTGGATACCGACGATCGAATCTCGGGCAAGTAACATACCGATGACAAAGGGAACAACGTATGTTGTTATGCGGTCTGACCGATAAAGATCTTCGTAGAATATGTAGGAGCCAATATGGGCATCCAGGTCCCGCTATTGGTTATTGACCGGAGACGTGTCTCGGTCATGTCTACATTGTTCTCGAACCGTAGGGTCCGCACGCTTAAGGTTTCGATGACAGTTGTATTATGAGTTTATGAGTTTTGATGTACCGAAGGAGTTCGGAGTCCCGGATGAGATCGGGGACATGACGAGGAGTCTCAAAATGGTCGAGACGTAAAGATTGATATATTGGAAGCCTATGTTTGGACACCGGAAGTGTTCCGGGTGAAATCGGGATTTTACCGGAATACCGGGAGGGTTACCGGAACCCCCCGGGAGGCAAATGGGCCTATTGGGCCTTAGTGGGAAAGAGAAAAGGGGCAGCCCATAGCTGGCCGCGTGCCCCCCTTCCCCAAGTCCTATTAGGACTAGGAGAAGGGGCCGGCCCCCCTCTCTCTCCTTTCCCCCTTGGGAGTCCTAGTTGGAATAGGATTGAGGGGGGGAGTCCTACTCCCGCTAGGAGTAGGACTCCTCCCGCGCCCTCTCCCTAGCCGGCCGAACCCCTCCCCGTGCTCCTTTATATACGGGGGCAGGGGGCACCCCATAGACACACAAGTTGATCCTTGAGATCGTTCCTTAGCCGTGTGCGGTGCCCCCTGCCACCAAATTCCACCTCGATCATACCGTTGTAGTGCTTAGGCGAAGCCCTGCGTCGGTAGTACATCAAGATCGTCACCACGCCGTTGTGCTGACGAAACTCTTCCTCGATGCTTTGCTGGATCGGAGCCCGAGGATCGTCATCGAGCTGAACGTGTGCTAAGAACTCGGAGGTGCCGGAGTAACGGTGCTTGGATCGGTCGGATCGGGAAGACGTACGACTACTTCCTCTACATTGTGTGATCGCTTCTGCAGTCGGTCTGCGTTGGTACATAGACAACACTCTCCCCTCTCGTTGCTATGCATCACCATGATCTTGCGTGTGCGTAGGAAAATTTTGAAATTACTACGTTCCCCAACAAGCTATGTGTAGGAGATACTAGGAGTGATCACAGCATCGAGAACCGCCTCCCGACCGTGCTCCTTGGGCCCCATCCTCACCACCGCCATGTCGTATAGAGGCGCCGCAATGCGGTCAGGTGTGTCAGGATGTAACTTCAGATACGCTTCGGAGTAGGCCTTCTTCCTCCCTATGGTCTTCTTGCCGTAGTACTTGGGCTCGCCAGGCTTGGGGTCCTTCCGCGTATGGGCGATCTCCCACGCCTGCATGTGTGAGAGCGGCCGCTTTAGTTTCTCCTCCTACGCCACCAAACAGAGGTTAGTCATACATAAGAAAGTGATGGTAAATAGAAGAAGAAGAATGTTTAATGGGGTTAGTCATACATTAACTGCCTTGTGGAGATAGTGGTTTCGGTTTCCCTGAGCATTTACTCCCTCCGTCCCTCGGTTAGCCTTATTTTTGGTTCTCATAGCCGCCCAGGCTCCAGCCTCATCACACCAAAGAGAAAAAGTAATTAGTAAATTAATGAAATGAAGGAAAAGGCATGATAATAAACACATTAATAAAAATGCATAAAAAGGCATATTCCTAAACTATAGAAAAAAAAATACTTGAAACGAACATCTGCTAGAATCCATATGAATCATCACTATTGTAACCTCTTTCTCGGTCCGTCTCATCATCACTATCAATCATATCATCTTCGTTGTCCGACGGAGGTGGAGGCTCTTCCTCGTCGTCAGCGTCTTCGTTTAACTTTTCTAGCATAAGTATGTCATTTTCATTGACAATGGTCTCACCATCATTCCGTGCATCGTCGACGTTTGGGTCCACACCATCATCACCCAATGGTCTAGCGTCATCGTTTCTAACCACATCATCATCATCATCATCATCAGGTTGCTCTTGATAGAACACTCCCTCGTATGTCATGGGGTTAATGTTGTAGTAATTGTCTTCATTCGGGTCTGGTAGCTTACCATGTGGCGACACCTTGAACATAACTTCCCAACCCTTTAGATACACTTTCTGGCATGGGTAAGGCAGATAATATACTTGTGTAGCTTGGGTAGCCGTAATGAAGAGATCGGCTCCGGCATAGACGGTTGATGGTTTAACTTCGACCAAACCAATGGAAGGCATATGTTTTACCCCCTCCCGCGGATCGAACCATCGGCATTTGAACACAGGCAGACTTAGGGTCTCACGCCCCTGGCGGAATTTAACCTCGTATATATTTTGTACCCTTCCATAGTAGTCTACTGAATTTTGACCGAGGGTGTACACTCCAGTATTTATAGTTTTGGGATCGGGGCGGCTGTTTTGGTGCTCCTCTGTATGGAAGCGATACCCATTCACATCATACTTTTTACATGTCATGACGGCAGGGTCAAAACCCATGGAAACCCATCTCAATTCATCATCCATAGATATGTTCGGATCTTTTCCCTACAAGTATAATGGAAATTGTTGCGTGCATTAGTTCGGTTAACTAATAAATGTTGAAGTAGGTATTTAATAGGGGAGTGTGGAAAATTACTTTCTCCATGAACCAAGCAACAAAATTTTTACGTCCAGGGTTTCCATGACGGAGAAGAGTAAGTGCCTCCGCCTCAGTAGGAGGATTCACTCCCGTCCATTCCTCTTGAACGAAATCACTAAAAAAAGATAAGCAGTGTTAGACCGGGACTAAGTGAACATGAAACATGATGATGTGGAAGACATAAAAGAATGGTGTAGTGGTATTACCTCATCCACACTTCCTCAACTTCCTTGATGTTGTGCAAGATATAGAACATGAGGTCCTCCCACTCTTGTCATGGCATGTTATAAGATTTCGAGGCCCCAGCCCTCCCACCTTGCGCGTTGAATAGATCGAGCCTGTGTTGATACTTGGGCTCTTATATATTGTATCGAGGCACCTTGTTATGCAGATGGGGAACGTGGTCTGGATAGTATGATGTCCTGAGGTCTGACACCTCCTCTAGGATAACTGCTTCAGCTATGGAAGCTTCAATCTTAGCTTTGTTTCCACATTTCCGTCGGAGATGCTTGTTCTGCCTCTCAGGGCCGTACTACCAGCAATTTTGCACAGGGCCCCCCAACAATACCTCGTTCGCGAGGTGCAGAATGAGATGTGTCATCGGAGTAAAGAAGCCTGGCGGAAAGATCTTCTCTAGCTTGACTATCAACTCCGGTGCCTTCTTATGCAATTTTTCAATCACCTCTTTACTTACTTCTTTAGCACAGAGCGTGCAGAAGAAATGGCTAAGCTCGGCAAGCACTCGCCAGACATGCTCGGGGACATAACCTCGAACCATCACCGGCATTATCCGCTCAATCCATACATGGTAGTCATGACTCTTCAGGCCGGTCACTTTGCCCGTTGAAAGATTGACTCCCTTACTTATATTCGATGCATAACCATCGGTGAACTTCAAAATTTGTTTCAGCCAGATAAGTACTTCTTTTTTTCTGGCGGTTTAAGGACAAAGTCAGCATCTGGCTTGAACCAGTTTTTTCGACCGCCTGTGGGAGGCTTCATGTTCAGGCGTGGTCTATCACAAATTCTCTGTTGATCGGCTCTAGCGTCTACGTTATCCTTCGTCTTATCAGGAATGTTGAGGATCGTGTGGAAAAGGGACTCTGCCACATTCTTTTCGGTGTGCATCACATCAATATTGTAAGGAAGTTTGAGGTCCTTGAAATAGGGAAGCTGCGAGAAGGGGGTAATGTGCGTCCAGTTCTGCGTCTCACCATATCCCTCGAAGCCTTTGGCTTTGGCTTTGCCTTTGCCTTTGACTTTAGGCTTGAGAGCTTTTAGCTGAGCAAGAACATCTGCCCCCGAAAATGTTGGAATCTCGGTTACTTCATGAACAACCCGGCCTTTCGTGAAGTTCTTCTTGTCTTCCCTGTCTGGATGGTCTGGAGGGAGGAACTGTCGATGCAGGTCAAAGGCTACATACTTGCCACCCTTACTCAGCCAAATCATTCGCAGACCCTGCATGCACACTGGGCATGGCATCTTACCACTTGTACACCATCCGCAGAATAGAGCATAGCCGGGAAAGTCATGCATGCAATAGTGCAACCAAACTTTCATCAAGAAATTTCTTTGCAGATCCCGGTCTTATGTCAACCTCGGAAAGTACCAAGAATGGTGCAAATCATCCACAAGCGGCTGCATAAACACACCCAATTGCTTCCCCGGGTAGTCAGGCCCCGGAATGATGAGCGACAAGAACATGGTCTTCCGTTGCATTAGGGCACCGGGAGGAAGATTGAGCGGAATTACAAACACAGGCCAGCAGCTATATGGATTGGACGACATACCATATGGATTCAACCCATCACCTGATATGGCTATTCTGACATTCCCAGCCTCGGCTGCTTCCTCGGGGTATTCTTCATCGAATGACTTCCACGCTTCCCCTCCCGATGGATGTACGATTTTTTTTGGATTGTACCTTATACCTTCCTTGTGCCACTTCATCATTTTGGCAGACTCCTTCGTGATGAAAAGGCGCTGCAGTCTTTTTATAAAATCAAGATACCGAAGAACCTTAACGGGGATGGTTAGCTGCTTTTTCTCACCATCCTCACCAACCACCTCAATGTACCGAGACGAACCGCACTTCCTACAGTACTTGTCATCCACATACTCGTCCCTAAACAAAAGGCAATTCTTCGGGCAAACATCTATTTTCTCATAATCCATAGAGAGTGCCTTCATGATTTTCTTTGTATCGTACATGCTTTTCGGCAGTTCATGACCCTCAGGGAGGCTGTTAGCCCATACTCCCAGGAATGCTTCGAAGCATTTTTGGCTACAGCCGTACTCAGCCTTGACTGCAATCAGTTGCGAGATGGCATCCAGCTGATATATTTTCGCACCCGCATAAAGAGGTTTCTTCGACAAGGCCAAGACCTCCAAGAAGGCCTTTGCGGTTGCCTCCGGCTCCTCCGGTTCATTCTCTGAAGGTGTCGCATTTGCCGTTTCTGCAACAATGACATCATCTAGCATGTCCCTGACCCCGTCGTCCTCATATCCATCGATGCATTGTCGCATCACCTCCTCTCTATGATGGTCCTGCTCGGCTATATTTATCGGCGGCATGTCAAAGTTTGGCATATATCCGTGCGTGCGAAGGTGCTCACTCATGTCCGTCTGATTTCTACGGTGACGTCTGGCACATCTCGCACAGGGGCATGGTGGGATAATTCTCATTGGACGACGGAATATCTCCTTCAAATACACATCGGTTTTCGCGATGCACTTTGATGTTACTCGATTCCGATGGATAAAACCACTGTACATCCACTGATTATCTGCCATCCTCTGCTTTTTTGCAACCCACACAACATAATTAAGGATTCACTTAAATTAATCACATCAAATTTTCAGTTTCTACCGCATTTAATCCACCTACATCTCTAATAGGTAAAGATGGGTCCTAATCCCACCCGAGGATGTGTAGATTGAGTACGTTCTCAATTCTACCCCGTTCCGAGACAAAATTTCAGCAGCACCTCCCCGCTGTTCTCCAGATACACGTCTCGGCAAATAGCCGAGAGAATGTGCTCCGGAGAACAATGGGGAGGCGCCGCCGAAATCCTGTCTCGGAATGGGGTAGAACATGGAGAACATACCCAATCTACACATCCTCGGGCTGTCCATGGAAAACGCTAGACAATCCGAAAGAGCTGCGGTGATAAATATGCAATTGAATGCATATTTATCGATGCAACCCTTTCGGACGGGAGACGCCTAGGTTACGTCAGTTGACTTGAGAATGAAATCTAGTCACATGATTCGTAGCTCACCCTCGGCTGTAGAGGAAGTAGTCGAACACCGGAGGGACAACCGGGGACCAACAGCTCCTACGACGACCACTCCACCGAGATGGAACACCACAGAACCTGCACCGTGACAATAGTTAAGTACATCACAATATATTCATCATCATCATCTAACAATCATCGAATCATAAAAATCAGCATCCTATATCATCTCTTCCGCAAAAAAAATCATTATCTATCATCAACATCATCATCTATCATCATTAACATCATCATCTATCATGTAACAATCATCATACATTTGCAACTATCATCAAAAAATCTATCATCTAACGTCATGCCCCTTGTTAAAAAAATTGCTTTTCTTGCATTTCTCACATTTGTAACTATCATCAAATCATCTATCAACCAACTATGCATCCATCCATCTAGTTACATAACTATGAACAACAACAAAATTATCAAAAAAATCTACAGAGAGGGAGGGAGGGAGCTCACCGTGGGGGAGGGCCGGCTTGGGGGGAGGGGCAGGCACGGACGACGGGCCAGAGCAGGCGGCGGAGGGGCAGGCATGGACGAAGTGGCCGCCGGGGCGGGGTCGATGGAGGTCGGGGCGGGGACGGAGGTCGGGGGAGGGAGGGACGGCCGCGCGGGTGGGTGGGGGAGACGGGGAAGGCGCGGGTGATGGCGGGTTCGGGGCGGGGCGGGGCGGCCCGGGGTTGGTGCGGCGCGGGGCGGCGGGCTCGAGGCCGGCGGTGGCGTGCTCAGGGCGGGCGGCGGAGGTGGTGGGCAGCGGCGCGGGTGTGGGTCGTGGAGGAAGGGGGAGATGGATGGCGAATGGGTGGTGGGGGCGAACCGCAAGGGGATAAGGTCGGCCCTATGCCGACGGCCTGGCCGTCGGCATAGGCCCGCCCCTTTGCCACGTCATCGATCCGTGGACATGTGCGCTGCTATGCCGACGGCCAAGCCGTCGGCATGGATACTTTGCATTTTTTATTTTTTTGTTACGGCATTTTTTTATTTTTTATTTTTTTGTTACGACATGTGCTGCACCCCCCAACACCATTCCGGCCCAAACCACCCAAAGATACCCTCCGTGTCGGCCCGACGTGGCCGTTTCCCCCCTCCGGGACACGGCGGCAGCCACACCCGTGAGGTCTACACGGCAGGACGGGGGCCGTGGGGGAGTAGTAATGCCACCGGAACGTCGCACCGGGCCCTCATACATGCGGGGTGGTGTCGTGGCATGTCCGAAGAGGCGGCACGCGTCTCCGGGGTGTGCCCCCCCTCACGGACGGCGCCGCCGCCGGCACCTGGAGGGGGGAAACGGACACGTCGGGTCTACACGGAGGGGATCTTGCTATGGGTCTGGCCCGGATGTTGCTCCAGAGTGTTCCTATGGGCTGACCTAACACAACCGGGTGGGGAGGTCCACTGGTCAAAGCCCGTCCGTGCAAAGTCAAAGGGCTAGATCGCGTGGTCAAACGCTACAGGGTTAGGCGGGACGGGGGCACTTGGGGGGTAGCAATGCCACCGGAGCGTCGCACCGGGCCCCCATACATGCGGGGTGGTGTGGTGGCATGTCCGAAGAGGCGGGACACGTCTCAAGAGGGGGGGGGCACGCACCGGAGACGCGCCCCGCCTCTTCGGACATGCCACCACACCACCCCGCATGTATGAGGGCCTAGTGCGACGCTCCGGTGGCATTGCTACCCCCAGTGCCCCCGTCCCGCCTAACCCTGTAGCGTTTGACCACGGGATCTAGCCCTTTGACTTTGCACGGACGGGCTTTGACCAGTGGACCTCCCCACCCGGTTGTGTTAGGTCAGCCCATAGGAACACTTTGGAGCAACATCCGGGCCAGATGTTGCCGTGGGCCTATGGGCTGACCTTACACAACCGGGTGGATACGTCTACTGCTCAAAGCCCGTCCGTGCAAAGTGAAAGGGGTAGATCCCGTGGTCAAACGCTACAAGGTTAGGCGGGACGGGGGCCCTAGGGGGGTAGGAATGCCACCGGAGCGTCGCACCGGGACGTCATACAAGCCGCGTGCCGGGTGCCTACGCCTGCCACCATGCTTATATAACCGTAGGAGGGCCACCGCAACACTTGGCGGCATTGCTACCCCCAGGTACCCCGTCCCGTCTAACCCTGACACAGACGACCGCCGGGTCTATCCCTTTGACTTTCGCTGGACGTAGTTTGACCGGTGGACCTTTTCACCTTGTTGTCATAGCCCAGTGATAGCTAGACCCCCCAACACAGTCCCGGCACTACCCACCCCAAGATTCCCTCTGCGTTGGCCCGACGTGGCCGTTTCCCCCCTCCAGGGCACGGTGGCATCAACGCCCGTGAGGGGGGAGGGGGCACACCCCGGAGCCGCATGCCTGCGCCTGCCAACACGTTTCCACAACCGTAGGAGGGCCCACCGCAACACCTGGCGGCATTGCTACCCCCCACAGGTACCCGGCCCGTCCTGTCTAACCTCTCCGTGACACGACGGAAGAAGGCCCGTGTGGGGGGCAATCGATATATGTTTTCTGTACATTTAAGTTAATGAAATTAGTATTGGAAAAAAAATAAAAAATAATAAGAGAAAATACAAAAAATATAAAAATATTATTAGAAATCTATGACGTGGCGTAGGGCGGGGATCAATGACGTGGCAAAAACCATGGACCAGGCCTAGCCGTCGGCATAGAAATGCCACCCCACGGGACCGGCGAACGACGCGGATCGATGACGTGGCGGCGCGGCGGATCGATGACGTCGGCATAGGTATGCCGACAGCCACCGTTAGCCCGTCGGCGTAGCCTGACGCCGTCAAACTGCTGTCGCTGCCCGGGTAGACGGGCCCACGCGATATGCCGACGGCCCCGTTGGTATATTCGGAGAAACGCCGACGGCTTATCTATGCCTACGGCCCCCGTCGGCATAGATGGTTATACGCCGACGGCCTTCCTACGCCGACGGCTTTTATTGGGCCGTCGGGGTATGCCCATATATGCCGACGGGGGCCGTCGGCATAGATATGGCCGTCGGCAAAACAAGTTTTTCTGGTAGTGAGGCCACCTACTATGCGCAACAAAGAGGTCTGGACGAAACCAGAAGAAGGGTGGATGAAGGTCAATACTGATGGTGCACTAGCTAAGCAAGGAGGATCAGGAGGAGGTGGACCGGTCCTTCGAGACCACCATGGCGCGTTCGTGGCAAGAGCGTGCCATTTTTTCCCAGCTACTACGGATCCAGAAGTTGCTGAGCTCCTAGCGTGCTGTCGGGGTGTTCTTCTAGCACAAGAAAACGATGTCCAGAAGATGGTGTTCGAGATGGACTCGCTGAACGCGGTTGGGAAGATCAACAACATCGAGAGGGATCTCTCGACGTCAGGTCAGGTCGTCCAGGAGATTAAGAAGCTACTTACCCAGTTCCAGGAGGTTAGAGTTGTTTGGGTTCGTCGCTCCGCAAACGTAGTCGCTCATAGACTAGCTAGGGAGAGTTGCTATAGGGAGTTATGCCATTCTTGGCGCCATGTAGCGCCAGACTTTGTAAGCTCAGACATTCCCTCTGATGGGGCAGTAGAGCATTAGAGAAATAAGGCAACGTTTCCCTCAAAAAAAAAGACAGTCCCCTTAATTAATACAATTTTTGCGTGGTTGGTGCCGATTAGGGATTCCCAAGAAGCTTCCGCGTGTCGATGCAAAAAAAAAAAAGAAGCTTCCGCGTGCCTTCACGATACTTTAAAAAAAAATGCGGGAATCCTTTAGGATACGTTAGCATCCAAATGCAGGCATATTCCGAGAGCAACCCAGGCCACTGCAAGAAGACAAGATGTGTCCTATATATAGAGCTAAGTGGGAAGACTACATCTTAGATCATCTCATCACATATCATTAGCTAGCGGAAGGCAAGGATGGCCGGGACAAGAGACGACTACGACGTCACGGCGGGAAATACATATCACGAATGTCGATCTTGAAGTTGTTGTCAGCACCGCCATGGCAAAAGTTCCCACATAGCTCACAAGAAAAAACCTAAGAACACAAAAAAACAGTTAAGGGACAGGCTGACTGCAAGCATTTCCTCAAAGGTCCAAAGTCGGGCGGCCTGAAACCGGATGGACAACAGTCTTCTTTCAGAATGAGGATTGACTGAAATTACAAAAACAATTATGTGCATGGATCACAAAACTGACTGAACATAACAAAATGACCTAAACCAAAATGGAAAAGCACATATCTGATAACTAGACACTCCCAGGCCACTCTTTTCCTTGACTCATCTGTTCAAGACTGCCATGGCGGAGATTGACTGAAATTACTAAATTAACTTAAAATATATTCAAGCGTATAAGTGTCTGACAAACGAAAATAATAAAGTATCTTCGAAATCTTGTGCAGGAGCATAGGGACCGTTTCAGCTAAGGCCTTAGGCTAGTTTCCACTGCCTAAAAATGACGCGAAATCGAAATCACGTACGCTTTCTTTTGCGACAAGAAGGAGATTCTAATTTCACAAACTATATTTACATGATGTAAGTTATTAGTTCTTAAGAACGAAAATTATATACATAAAGTGAATGATCGACTCGATGAAAAGGAAACAGAACCAAAAAACAGACTATAAAAATTCTGCACAAGCAAGTGCTCCAGGAAAGGGTTGTATTACAGTACATACTATGGTGATCAACCGGAGACAGAACACGAGCAAGCTCCAACTAGTCAAAGTTATCAATTCCACATGGCGAACATATAAAGTAAAAAGAGACTGATGAATAAACTTAAGAGAAGCCATAATCATATATGCGCTCCTAAAAAATCGACCACAACCCATAAAAAACAGAGGGCAGCCCCCTGTTTGAGAGACACCTTAATAATATGGAAGCCATGCAATGTATAAGCAATCAAATAATATGCAGCAGGTGCTCATTCAGAAAACACATGGAAATGATACGCAAAATCAGAACAAGCAACAACATCAACCAACAAACAGACTGGAAGGCAGCTACTGAAAAATGAAGAAGACCCAGAGCAGGCAATTATCACAAAAGAAAAAGGAAAACTTGATGCACGCATAAGAGATTTTCATCACAAAAAACAAAGTCATGACATTATTGCCTAGGGACTATCTCTACCATAGATAAGCAGAAGAGGATCTGGGTGCTATCTGCTGCATATAGTCCCACAAACAGGGGATCTATAAAAAGATAAACAGGGGATCCAAAAACAGCTATTGATAGGACATTTGGTAAATAAAACTGAAGCCTTGATATTTTACAATTCTTGGTTCCAGTCAGTGTATGTATCTATGAAAAATACAAGGCAGGATCTGTGCCTATGATTACTATTTAGCAGCTATATGTAGACGAACAACTACATACAGAGCAGAATCTGTACCTAGGAGCACAATCAAAAAACATTTAAATCGCTCTAGACCAAACATGAGCATTCCACACTCAAAAAACATTCATCACCCCGCCCCCCTCCCCTCCCCCCAAGTTAATGATGAACTATAGTAGAACAAACCCTAGAATGCAAAAAACAAATCTACAAAAATGACAAGAAAAGCAAACGAAAACTCACTTCGCCGGCCTCCCCTGCCATCTCTCTCGCCACAAGCCCACCAAGTACTTCCACGCTTAGATTGAAAAATCACAGGAGGAAGGGAAACAGACCACGGGAAGAAAAAGAGACGATGGGAAGGGGAACAGAGGCGAGGAGAGTGGGGCGAGGAGGCGAGGAGAGTGACGACAGCAAACACGTCTGGACATTAGTAGCAGGGCTAGACCGTTCGCATTCTGAACAAGCGCGGCCCAAAAACAAAACAAAAACAATTCGGAGGCCCAACACGCAACAACTCGCTACCCGCCTGCGTCGCTTCCGGCCCGACAAAACAAAAAAGAGAAAGAAAAAAAGAAAACAGAACGTTCCGCGAGCGGGACAAACAGATGGGCTGCGCCTCCCGTCGCTACGAAGCAGTCCACCTGGAGGAAGCACGAATCGTCGCGTGGCTCGATCGGACGGTCGAAAAATTGAATGAGACCAATTAGTTTCTCATTCGAATGAGATTTAGCAAACCCGTTAAAATAAATTGCCGGAATCCTTCAGGATACGTTAGCATCCAAATGCAGGCATATTCCGAGAGCAACCCAGGCCACTGCAAGAAGACAAGATGTGTCCTATATATAGAGCTAAGTGGGAAGACTACATCTTAGATCATCTCATCACATATCATTAGCTAGCGGAAGGCAAGGATGGCCGGGACAAGAGACGACTACGACGTCATGGCGGCGCTCGACGAGTTCTACGCGTCCGGCACCGGCGTCTGCGGCCTGGTCGAGTCCGGCGTCACCATCGTGCCACCGCTCTTCCTCGCGCCGAACAGCCCGCCTCCACCGCCACTCGGGACGACGAACTTCATCATCCCAACCATCGACCTCTCTCTCCCACGCTCGGTCATCGTGCCCCTCGTCCACGCCGCCGCGCGCACCTGCGGCATCTTCTACGTCACCAACCATGGCGTCCCTGCCGACGTCATTGACTCCGCCCTGTCCGCCGTCCGCGCCTTCCACGAGCTGCCTCCCGCCGTCCGGTCGGCGTTCTACACGCTCGCGCCCGTTGGTGGCGTCAGCTTCAGCACGTACCGCAACGACCGGCCACGGCAGGCTGCCAGGCCCGACGCCATCCCCGTCCTGCCTTAGCGCGACAGCCTCACCATCAGCCTCGCCCCACCGGGTCCCGACATGGGCCACTTCCCCGCGAGCTGCCGGGACCCGTTGCTTGAGTATCACCGGGTCATGGCGGAGTTCGGAAAGAAGAAGATCGGGGCGCTGCTGTCAGAGGCGCTCGGTGTCGGTGCAGAGTGGCTCGAGAAGACTATGCAGATGGAGGCTGCGTCTATGGCGTCCCACTACTATCCTCCATGCCCGGAGCCCGCGAAGGTGATCGGCGGTATGGACCACACCGACCCATTCCTGTTCACGGTGCTGGTGCAGGACGCCGTCGGAGGGCTCGTGGTGCATGTCGACGATGGGGAGTGGATAGACGTGCCGCCGGTGGCTGGAACGCTCTTAGTAAACATCACAGAATTGCTCAAGGTAAGCTAAGTATATAAGCATGCGTTGCGATTGTTCTGCTTCTGCTTCCGTCACCAACTTAGGCGCGCACACCATGCATGTAATTAATGGCTCATGCAGGTGTTTTCGAACGATGAGTACATTAGCATAGATCACAGGGTGAGGGTCAAGTCGATGAAGGAATCAAGGGTGTCCATCGCCCTCTTCTTCAATCCAAGCGACTCCCACATAATCGAGCCTCTCCCGGAGCTCGTGACGGCAGACAAGCCCCGACGGTACCGGAGTTTCACCATGACTGAGTTCATGGATTCGAGAAAAGGCAAGTTCGGGAATGACAGCTCGTCCATCCAGCAATTCGCGCTCACGAGCGAACCAAGCTCTTAATTAGTACCAGAGCTTAGCTGTCTCTCGATCGGCATCGGCATCATTACCTTTTGCCTCGATTACTGTTGGTGGCCTTGTATTGATGCAAAATGTATTTTTAATAGTGGCCTTGTATAAGAAAATGGAAGGAGTACTTGCTATTGTTACAGGACCTTGTATTTCTGGTGCGGTTTTAACCCCTCACTTCTACTCGAATAAAGTGGTCCAGGACCCCAGACTATGGCGATTGTCCTCCAATGGTGAGATCAGTCCTACCTATTTCCTCTGTATCAAAATACAAGACTTTTTTAGCTAGCCTACAAGAACGTTTTATATTTTGGTCCCCCCTCCTCAAAATATAAGACCATTTATAGAGTTAAAAGTGATTTTATATTCTGAGACGGAGAGACTAGTATATAACTAGCAGTTGGGGCGCGCCATGGCGCGCCTCCTGAAAGGAAGTTTGGCCGTTGCCAGCTTGTATGCACCATTTTCATTGCTTCTTCTGCTCCTTACATGTAGGTGAACATTAGCATATTTTAGTATGGCTGATTGATTATAGTCAGTGACAATAATTCAGATATGACTAAAATGACAATTGGACCTCAAATTATATCAGATTCAGTAATGCAGAAACAAAGCAAATGATATTTATTACAAGTAGAGGAACATCTATTCAGTGCTCAACCATAAACAAGCGGTAGCCTAGTTTCTATAACACGGAATTGATCATGTTGGCTAATGTTCAGACAATTGGTAGCATAAAACACAAAATTAATCATGTTGGCTACACTTGACTTCTTATCAAGAGAGAAAATAGCACATCAAAAGCAGATGCCTGAATGACCTCAGGCGGGTCGAAAAGCTCGATTTGCATGGAGGTGGGTGTTGTCATGGCGGCAGTATCATTGGTTACATGGCGCCCATTGGATATCCACGAGGAGAGTTGGGGGAGTACTTCTCATTTTTTTTCCACATAAAGTAAAATGTTATACGTAACCACAAGCAGCGGTGCTAGGTGGTACACGCCCCTTCCACTTTCCTTTTTCTACTTTGCATGAGACTGAAAGTACTGCAAGTTTCTGACTGGAACAATAAAACAGGTGTGTATCAACCGACAGGGACTTAGGTTACAGGAGTGATAGCATACATTATACTGGTTCAAAAGCAACGGTCATGTCCACGTTGTCAGGATCGGGCTGGCTACCACATGGTGTTGCTGGACGAGACGAGCCGACCCAATCCGTCCATGCATGACGGCCTCCTGTCCGCCGGGAAGCTCATGGTGTAGCTTTTTTTCTCGCCCACCTTGGTGATGGTCAGTGTTGATCTGCATGCTGCCCGCCGTGGCAGTGGCCGTCACATTATTCCTCCACTGCGGCAGAAACGAGTTTACTCTGTTGGTTTGGTGCAAATCGAACCTGTCCGGCAAAGAATGATAAATTAGCACAATGGTAACAACCGAATCTATAAACTGTAGTGGATAAATATCATGCGTTGAAATGAAGTCAATACAAAAGTATAAGTATTTTAGATAGTAATGCCAGCAAAAAGTTAACAAAACATAAGTGTGTGATAGCTCTAACTTCCACTATAAAAAGGGATATTCACATGCACATGTCAGACTCTATAAAATGCGCATACTTGTGTTACATTGTCCATGTGGTATTCCTCTAAGCAAGCTATCTGTTTTGAACTTCTCCAGTCCCACAATAAAACCTAAAATAAAGCAACTTGAGTGGGACTTGACCTGAATAACGTCAAGAAACCTCATCTTTTTGCTATAACATATGACATATGAACTAAAACCACAAATTCTGATAGAAAAGATATTGTAAGGGAAACCTGAACTATGTTGGTAATTATCAAGGAAATCAGATGTGTAGGATAATTCATAGCTAGCTTGCAGCCCTACCACGGCTGAGGGATGCAACTCACCTGAGCGTACATCCCTTGCTTTACCCAGAAGTCTGGTGTATACCACACATAGAGATGAGTTGGCAGAAAGTTCATCCACATGTTAATTAAGACCTAGCCCAATAAAAATGCAAAATTTGAAGTACGTTTTGCCGTCCTACCTCTAGCATCGCTTGTTAAATACTTTGCCCTAATAAAGTTCACATATTAACCAACACCTGGCCTACCAAATACAGCTAATAATGATCAAATTGGGATGGTAGCAAATATTCTGTCGCGGTTACCACAAAATGTTAAAGAAAAATAAAATTCATGTAATGAAGGATGACATATTCTGTTGAAAGCTTGAGCTATCCAATATTTCTTAGCATTTTGTTTTGACATTTCAAAAGAAATACATAGAATTGCATAAAGAAAGAGTTGGTCATAATATCTCCAGATTTCTCCAAACTATCGCTTTTACTCAGTGGCGGAGCCAGGGGTCTTCCCTGGACTTCCATGGAATACCAAAGAATTACTGATTCATTGATATACTACTGCTAGCTTGCTGCATATTTGTTGCCATATTGCTACTGTATCGCACAAATGAATACCAAGGAATACCGAGCAGGAAATTCCTGGCTCCGCCACTGCTTTTACTTACCTTATACAACCACTTATTGGGGATGCATTGCCACTAAGATTGATTACTTCAGGCAGGGTCATAACATGGCACCTATATTTTCTCAGAAGAGGATAACACATCATCTTCTATATCTAAATAGCTGCTCCCCACTACCTGATTTCTCTCGCTTCTCGTGCGGCCACGTCATTCCCGATCCTGTCGTTCGCACTCGCACGGTTTTGCTGCCCCGCCCGCGCGTTTAACTGACGTCCGCACGGTTTGGTTTACTCAAAGAGAAAAGGTCGGAGTACTCGGTGGTGTGCCAACAACCGGGCTGTGTTTTGCAAGCCCATGTAACTAACGCGACCTGTTAACCCATGCAATGGCAGTGGATCACTTACGCTTCGTCTTCCCCACGACGATACAATTGCAGTGGATCGCTTACGCTTCGCATTCCCCACGGCGAGTCATATCGCCGCCGCCCCACCCGCACGCTCCATTCAACGCCATGAAACGGCAGCCATAAATCCACATGAAACGGCAGTATTCATCGCCCTCCATTATATTGCAAACGGGAGCTTTCGTCTTTAAAAAGGCGTCCTCCATCACGCACGGCTGCTCGCGTCCCCGCGTTCTACTCTCCGACCAACCTCCAGCTCTCCACTGTGGTAGATGGATCATGGACGCTCCCTACTTTCAGCCACCTCCCTTTTTTTCTCCTATCCTGCGCTACCCAATACGGGTGGCGGTGTGTTCAAGTAGAACGGGTCCTCGCTGTCCGACGCACAAGACGTTGATACCTACCTATGGGACAACTTGCTCGGCTGCACAATAATGGACGGCAGCTTGCCGTCAGGGACTGTATACGTCGGCCTGACAGTGTTGTTTGGCATCGTGGTGGTGGTGGTGCTGCTGCTAGAAGGCGCGGCAGGCCGATGAATTCATCGACACGGACACATTCGTGTAGCATGTGCGGCTGCTGCTAGAAGGCGCGGCCAGTTACGGCCGGATCATGCTGTGGAGGCACTCCTATATATGACATGGAATCTGACTTTAGTGTCAGGCTGCGCAAAAGAAAACCAAAAAGAACAGGTAAGAGTTTGGGTTCTGGTTGATTTTATCAGCAGTCGCATCTTTCAACAGGCTATAATGTTTTGTTTGACAAAATTACAGCGACGAGCGCATCCTTATATTACAAAAATGGAATGGTGCGTAAAAGATCAGTCTTCTGTCATTTCTAAATTTTTTTCCTTGCACATGATATATTTGTATAGTTCAACCAGCGTCTAATTAACTTAGTCCATACAGTGATGGTGCATACAGAACCTAACTCAAGAATCTGCTGCCCCTACTTCTTACCACCTGGCACATTCAGGCAACCCGATCAAGGTTCTGGCAAAATCCATATACGCCCGTGCCTTTGCCCTTTGCAGTCCATATCACCGAAGAGCAACGAGTATCTTCCTGGTGCCACCACCAATAGGTTTTGTGAGTTATGTCACCTCCAATCTCAGTGGAGTAGTCTCTCGGCGTCTGTCAAATTTTACTCTTACAACTTTCTTATGCATTCAACCAAAGTGGAGATCAATATCTAGCTTAGTTGCTTGCTTATTAGTATTCGCAACAGAATACAGTTTTACATGGTATGGACAAATCCATGAATTATTCTCGACCCGTTGAATATTCTTTTTATTTATTTTCCTAAGTTGTTGACTAGATTTAAAATTTGCCTAATTCATCATGTAGGAAAGACTGTAGTAAATCTCTACCGGTTGTCGCCGTCAATATTTCTCAACTACCTTTAGCAGCATTCTAAAATATCATATGTGCTCACTAATGAGGTCACAAGAATATGGTTATATGATAATATTTTTGTACTCAAATGTTACATGCCAGAATTCGTAGCTTATTTTCGTTTATGTGTGTGCCTGCTTGCAAGAATACTTTTTAAACCAATATTAAGGAGCTAGAACATTGCTGAAAACTAATTTCATTTGCATGCTGTATCGGCAATTTTGAACTATTTATTGAATGCAAACTCCACTCGTGAGTTACACCGATCTTGAGCTTGCGAAATTAAATCACATCTCCAACAACCGATCTGACACATACTAATGTTTATCAAATCATCATTAGTATTAGTGTATATGAGTACCCATGCTTGGCAATATGACTCATCTTCAAATACTGTTTGCAAAGCATTTGTCTTTTTTGATGCGTACTTAACCACATGCTAATTTCATGCCGACAACCCCCCAATATGCCAACTTTCTAATGACTGTCGAAACTAATCCGTTTAGCATTACAAGCCTACTACATGTCCCGCAGAAACGCGCGGGGTATCCATCTAGTTTCTCTAATCAGTGCCCCATTTGTGAGAAATTTGATCATGGCCATGCCCTATTAAAACGTGTATGGCATAAGCAGAGTATATAGGGCATGAAAGCCATTAAACCCAAAAGGTTGATGTAGAATTCAGATAAAGAAAATCAGTGCAAGGAGAGAAACTTAGATCATACCAGGTTTACCTCAAATCTTATTGTAAATCCTTCTCTTGATACAACCATCTGTAACATACTGAGATGGGTTGAAAACGGAAGTGATCTTGAAAACATAGGGATCTACAGATGTAGTCTAAGAACAAAAAAGAAAATTTGTAACATAAGAAAATTAGTAGATCAAAGCACTCAAATTTCATTCAGGTATCATCCTCTAAGCAGTACATATCTAGTTCTATCAACTGACTTCTCTATAATAGGATGCCAGAAATCACTATCGAACCACATGAATTAGTTTTCAGCAGAATGTATTTCAATGTTGGATTCTCACAAGTAGTTAAGATACATAATTTTGCACGATGTAACCTCCTATTACACACTTTTGGGCACCGCCACATGGCAACCCTGTCACAAACGGCTAGGCATCAAAAGGGCATATGGATAAACCTACATGGCTGAGAAAGTGCAAGCTTATCTTTTAGGAGCTATTTCTCCCTAATAAAGAAAAATTATCAGACCCATATTGTTAGGATTTAATTTGCTATGAATTTAGCATGGACTCGGATATATATATATATATATATATATATATATATATATATATATATATATATATATATGACTTCTCTTCTGTACTCCTGAGAGTATATACTCTCATTCTCAATATACCTCATATACGCATTAATTATACCTTTTTATTATTCTCAATATACTTCATTAAATATTTTAAGATACCCCAATACGAGTTTTGTTGAAAAAATATCATCTGCGATGTACTTTTTGTAATATACCTTTTTCACGTACAAACACATCAGTATATACGTAAACATTTAAAAATATGTAGACTCACATCAATTTTTTCATGAAACTCATTTTGGGGTATCTAATAATTACTAATGAAGTATATTAAAAATAATAAAATGGTATAAAAGATTTATCTATGTGGTATATGAGAAGCGGGAGTACGTACTCCCAGGAGTACACAACCATTTTCATATATATATATATATATATATATATATATATATATATATATATATATACTATTCTAATACCAGGATTAGAATAACTATTTGGATCATAGTCGCTGTATATATAGGACACGAGCAAGATTTTTCCGAGATCCAAAAGCTATCAGGCCGCGATCTTCCTTGATCCCCCTCCACCTTCTCCGACTCGCTGCCCCACCCTTCTCCCGCAACTCCCGCGCCCCCAAACGGAATCCCGCCGGTGCCCGGCTAGTCTCCCCGGCGCGCCGGCACCCCGCACGCCTCCTTCGCTGCCACCATCCAGTGAGTAGCCGCCACAACTACCGCCCTCGAGAGCGCCGGCACGCACGGATCCAGCCGGACCCGACCGGAGTGGGCCAGGGGTGCCCTTCGCGGGCGCTGTGTCGCCGCCGTTGACCGCCATGCCACTGCCGCCCCCAATTCCCCACCACACATTGCCACGCGCGGAGCCCCTCTGCCTCTTGTGCGTCACCGCGAGACAGCCCCGCGCCGACGACTAGGCATGACTCGAACCACGGTGTTCTACTGCTAGCTCTAGAAGCGCCCTCAGGCACTGATCCCGTTCTTCCACATGACCGCTGCTGGTCACCCGCCCCAAACGCCATCGAGCCAGCATCTCCTCCAAAAAATCTGATGGCCGAGGGCACCCCTGGACGTCTGTGTCGCCCCTGCTCCTCAATGCCATGGCCGCCCTATCCGCTCGGCCCCCTGGCAATCCTTGCCGCCGCCCCGCCACAGACGTCCACCCTATGGAGCTCCCTCCTCCACTGGTGTCCGGCCGCCTCCCTGTCCCTTGCCACATCTACGCATGGACCTCTACGAGGGGAGAGTTCATCATCTCAGGGCACCACATCAACACTCCAAGTTCGCATTCTTTCTCTATCTCTGTTTTCTGTTGTTCCCTACTGTTGTATTGTAACCAGATCATGCATCGATTCCTTCCCCCGTCTAGTTCTGTCTTATGTGTTTCTAATTATTTTTCATGTCTGAAGTTCAACTATATCTACAGGCGCAGCTGACCCTGACGTGCTCCTGCATATTGATACTGTTGCTGCTGTCAAAATTTCTCTTAACTGAACTTAACTCTTTTTACTGATTGAACTGTGCAGGAGATGTGTGGAGCGAGCACTGTGACAAGCAGTAAAGGAAAATAATGCATGCTTGTATGTCTGCGTATTCAATGAGATTTGTTGTAAAAGTTTATTTTTTTCCTTGTGCATCAATTGAGCTAACTTTTAAGACGTTTAGAGGCTTCGTGAAATTCTACAAAAAGCTATACGCCGGCAGGTGTGAAGTTCTACCACGGCTATATGCTGGAAGCTGTGAAGTCCTAGCACGGCTCTCCACCAAGTTCTAGTCGATTCAACGTCTACTCTTTCCGTTTTTCACTCTAGTGGGCATGAGATGCTGCTGATGCATGTGCTCTTCTACCTCGGAAAGAAGCTACTGCTGCTTCGGATTTGGGTGAACATCCGGTATGGAGATGTGTGTATGCTACGATGAGAAGATACGGTATATGATTTTTTTTATAGACAAAGGTGTGTGTATGCTATGATGAGAAGATAAGGTATTTTTTATAGAATCAACGTGTGGTGGAGAGACATGCACCGCTTTGTCACAAAACAAAAACAAATAGGGGGAGATGGAGTCTCGTTGGCGCAACCCTCGTGTAGGGAGAAAACCATCGGATAGACTGCCATTAAGTTTCACTGAGAATGTTGTAGAAGTGACACATCTCATAACCATGGCTCTCCATGAATGAGAAAAACCCAGCTTAGTCATCATCTGTTGAAGAAAAGACCACTCCACTCTATCATAAGCTTTCATCATATCCAGTTTAACGGCACACAATGGTTTTTTCCTTTTCCTCTTCCGGATGGCATGCACACATTCGTATGCCACGAGAATGTTGTCAGTGATATCGATGAGCCTCCCCGGAACAAAAGCACTTTGCTCCTCTGAGATCAGAATAGGGAGCACAACCTTAAGCCGGTTAGCAAGAACTTTAGCCGCGATCTTATACAACACATTACACAAGCTTATCGGTCTGAACTGTGATAGCATCTCCGGCGCCTTCACCTTGGGTATCAACACCAAAATCGTATCATTGAAACCCTCTGGAATCTGCCCCCCACCTAGGAACTCGCGGATTGCCTTACATACTTCTTCTTTCACCAGAGGCCAGTGCCGCTGGTAAAAGAGGGCTGGTAGCCCGTCCGGCCCATGTGCCTTTGTGGGTCCCATTTGGAAGAGAGCCCTTTCAATCTCCTCGTCGGAAATTGCAGCATCCAGTTTGGTATTCATTGCCTCCGTGACAACCACCTCAATATTATCTAGGATCTGCTGCGTATTTGATGTGCCTTGGGTGGCAAACAGAAGCGAGTAAAGCTCCCGTGCCATCTCCCTCATACCCATATCATCGGAGCACTTCGTTCCATCCGACCGCAGCAGCGACTTTACCGTGTTTTTCCTCCTCCTGTGAGAAGCACGGTTCTGGAAATACTGTGTGTTTCGGTCGCCTGCCCTTAGCCAATCCACTCTTGATCTCTGCCTCTTCATAATCTCCTTTCTCAGATATTGTGTTTTTGCGGAACAGTCGTTGCGCGGCAAGTCTCGGTCTAGGTCTTCTTGTATTATTGTGTTTTTTCTTGGCCTAACAACCAATCGTGGCTACCCAGCCAAAACTAGGCATGTGGGGTTAGCTGGCTTGCAAAGGCCCACCATAGAATGCTCTTCGTTTTGAGAAGCAAATAGGCAGGCAATCTCTATATGGCGCTGTAGGTGTCGGTTATTATTGTTTTTTTTGCAAAACGAAGCCTGCAGCCGCGCTAGCTGGGCTCGGCTCATCTTGTCTTTTTTTCAGTTGTAAACAGAAAATACAAGAGCGCATCCAGCGGGATTCGATCTTGAAGTTGTTGTCAGCACCGCTTTAGACAGGAACTCATCACGAATGTCGATCTTGAAGTTGTTGTCAGCACCACCATGGCAAAAGTTCCCACATAGCTCACAAGAAAAAACCTGAGAACATAAAAAAACAGTTAAGGGACAGGCTGACTGCAAGCATTTCCTCAAAGGTCCAAAGTCGGGGGGGCTGAAACCGGATGGACAACAGTCTTCTTTTAGAATGAGGATTGACTGGAATTACAAAAACAATTATGTGCATGGATCCCAAAACTGACTGAACATAACAAAATGACCTAAACCAAAATGGAAAAGCACATATCTGATAACCAGAGTGAGATCCACGTGGCGGCGCGGCGGATCGATGACGTCGGCATAGGTATGCCGACAGCCACCGTTAGCCCGTCGGCGTAACCTGACGCCGTCAAACTGCCGTCGCTGCCCGGGTAGACGGGCCCACGCGATATGCCGACGGCCCCGTCGGTATATTCGGAGAAACGCCGACGGCTTATCTATGCCTACGGCCCCCGTCGGCATAGATGGTTATACGCCGACGGCCTTCCTACGCCGACGGCTTTTATTGGGCCGTCGGGGTATGCCCATATATGCCGACGGGGGCCGTCGGCATAGATATGGCCGTCGGCAAAACAAGTTTTTCTGGTAGTGAGGCCACCTACTATGCGCAACAAAGAGGTCTGGACGAAACCAGAAGAAGGGTGGATGAAGGTCAATACTGATGGTGCACTAGCTAAGCAAGGAGGATCAGGAGGAGGTGGACCGGTCCTTCGAGACCACCATGGCGCGTTCGTGGCAGGAGCGTGCCATTTTTTCCCAGCTACTACGGATCCAGAAGTTGCTGAGCTCCTAGCGTGCTGTCGGGGTGTTCTTCTAGCACAAGAAAACGATGTCCAGAAGATGGTGTTCGAGATGGACTCGCTGAACGCGGTTGGGAAGATCAACAACATCGAGAGGGATCTCTCGACGTCAGGTCAGGTCGTCCAGGAGATTAAGAAGCTACTTACCCAGTTCCAGGAGGTTAGAGTTGTTTGGGTTCGTCGCTCCGCAAACGTAGTCGCTCATAGACTAGCTAGGGAGAGTTGCTATAGGGAGTTATGCCATTCTTGGCGCCATGTAGCGCCAGACTTTGTAAGCTCAGACATTCCCTCTGATGGGGCAGTAGAGCATTAGAGAAATAAGGCAACGTTTCCTTCAAAAAAAAAAGACAGTCCCCTTAATTAATACAATTTTTGCGTGGTTGGTGCCGATTAGGGATTCCCAAGAAGCTTCCGCGTGTCGATGCAAAAAAAAAGAAGAAGCTTCCACGTGCCTTCATGATACTTTAAAAAAAATTGCCGGAATCCTTCAGGATACGTTAGCATCCAAATGCAGGCATATTCCGAGAGCAACCCAGGCCACTGCAAGAAGACAAGATGTGTCCTATATATAGAGCTAAGTGGGAAGACTACATCTTAGATCATCTCATCACATATCATTAGCTAGCGGAAGGCAAGGATGGCCGGGACAAGAGACGACTACGACGTCACGGCGGGAAATACATATCACGAATGTCGATCTTGAAGTTGTTGTCAGCACCGCCATGGCAAAAGTTCCCACATAGCTCACAAGAAAAAACCTAAGAACATAAAAAAACAGTTAAGGGACAGGCTGACTGCAAGCATTTCCTCAAAGGTCCAAAGTCGGGCGGCCTGAAACCGGATGGACAACAGTCTTCTTTCAGAATGAGGATTGACTGAAATTACAAAAACAATTATGTGCATGGATCACAAAACTGACTGAACATAACAAAATGACCTAAACCAAAATGGAAAAGCACATATCTGATAACTAGACACTCCCAGGCCACTCTTTTCCTTGACTCATCTGTTCAAGACTGCCATGGCGGAGATTGACTGAAATTACTAAATTAACTTAAAATATATTCAAGCGTATAAGTGTCTGACAAACGAAAATAATAAAGTATCTTCGAAATCTTGTGCAGGAGCATAGGGACCGTTTCAGCTAAGGCCTTAGGCTAGTTTCCACTGCCTAAAAATGACGCGAAATCGAAATCACGTACGCTTTCTTTTGCGACAAGAAGGAGATTCTAATTTCACAAACTATATTTACATGATGTAAGTTATTAGTTCTTAAGAACGAAAATTATATACATAAAGTGAATGATCGACTCGATGAAAAGGAAACAGAACCAAAAAACAGACTATAAAAATTCTGCACAAGCAAGTGCTCCAGGAAAGGGTTGTATTACAGTACATACTATGGTGATCAACCGGAGACAGAACACGAGCAAGCTCCAACTAGTCAAAGTTATCAATTCCACATGGCGAACATATAAAGTAAAAAGAGACTGATGAATAAACTTAAGAGAAGCCATAATCATATATGCGCTCCTAAAAAATCGACCACAACCCATAAAAAACAGAGGGCAGCCCCCTGTTTGAAAGACACCTTAATAATATGGAAGCCATGCAATGTATAAGCAATCAAATAATATGCAGCAGGTGCTCATTCAGAAAACACATGGAAATGATACGCAAAATCAGAACAAGCAACAACATCAACCAACAAACAGACTGGAAGGCAGCTACTGAAAAATGAAGAAGAACCAGAGCAGGCAATTATCACAAAAGAAAAAGGAAAACTTGATGCACGCATAAGAGATTTTCATCACAAAAAACAAAGTCATGACATTATTGCCTAGGGACTATCTCTACCATAGATAAGCAGAAGAGGATCTGGGTGCTATCTGCTGCATATAGTCCCACAAACAGGGGATCTATAAAAAGATAAACAGGGGATCCAAAAACAGCTATTGATAGGACATTTGGTAAATAAAACTGAAGCCTTGATATTTTACAATTCTTGGTTCCAGTCAGTGTATGTATCTATGAAAAATACAAGGCAGGATCTGTGCCTATGATTACTATTTAGCAGCTATATGTAGACGAACAACTACATACAGAGCAGAATCTGTACCTAGGAGCACAATCAAAAAACATTTAAATCGCTCTAGACCAAACATGAGCATTCCACACTCAAAAAACATTCATCACCCCGCCCCCCTCCCCTCCCCCAAGTTAATGATGAACTATAGTAGAACAAACCCTAGAATGCAAAAAACAAATCTACAAAAATGACAAGAAAAGCAAACGAAAACTCACTTCGCCGGCCTCCCCTGCCATCTCTCTCGCCACAAGCCCACCAAGTACTTCCACGCTTAGATTGAAAAATCACAGGAGGAAGGGAAACAGACCACGGGAAGAAAAAGAGACGATGGGAAGGGGAACAGAGGCGAGGAGAGTGGGGCGAGGAAGCGAGGAGAGTGACGACAGCAAACACGTCTGGACATTAGTAGCAGGGCTAGACCGTTCGCATTCTGAACAAGTGCGGCCCAAAAACAAAACAAAAACAATTCGGAGGCCCAGCCCGCAACAACTCGCTACCCGCCTGCGTCGCTTCCGGCCCGACAAAACAAAAAAGAGAAAGAAAAAAAGAAAACAGAACAGTCCGCGAGCGGGACAAACAGATGGGCTGCGCCTCCCGTCGCTACGAAGCAGTCCACCTGGAGGAAGCACGAATCGTCGCGTGGCTCGATCGGACGGTCGAAAAATTGAATGAGACCAATTAGTTTCTCATTCGAATGAGATTTAGCAAACCCGTTAAAATAAATTGCCGGAATCCTTCAGGATACGTTAGCATCCAAATGCAGGCATATTCCGAGAGCAACCCAGGCCACTGCAAGAAGACAAGATGTGTCGTATATATAGAGCTAAGTGGGAAGACTACATCTTAGATCATCTCATCACATATCATTAGCTAGCGGAAGGCAAGGATGGCCGGGACAAGAGACGACTACGACGTCACGGCGGCGCTCGACGAGTTCTACGCGTCCGGCACCGGCGTCTGCGGCCTGGTCGAGTCCGGCGTCACCATCGTGCCACCGCTCTTCCTCGCGCCGAACAGCCCGCCTCCACCGCCACTCGGGACGACGAACTTCATCATCCCAACCATCGACCTCTCTCTCCCACGCTCGGTCATCGTGCCCCTCGTCCACACCGCCGCGCGCACCTGCGGCATCTTCTACGTCACCAACCACGGCGTCCCTGCCGACGTCATTGACTCCGCCCTGTCCGCCGTCCGCGCCTTCCACGAGCTGCCTCCCGCCGTCCGGTCGGCGTTCTACACGCTCGCGCCCGTTGGTGGCGTCAGCTTCAGCACGTACCGCAACGACCGGCCACGGCAGGCTGCCTGGCCCGACGCCATCCCCGTCCTGCCTTGGCGCGACAGCCTCACCATCAGCCTCGCCCCACCGGGTCCCGACATGGGCCACTTCCCCGCGAGCTGCCGGGACCCGTTGCTTGAGTATCACCGGGTCATGGCGGAGTTCGGAAAGAAGAAGATCGGGGCGCTGCTGTCAGAGGCGCTCGGTGTCGGTGCAGAGTGGCTCGAGAAGACTATGCAGATGGAGGCTGCGTCTATGGCGTCCCACTACTATCCTCCATGCCCGGAGCCCGCGAAGGTGATCGGCGGTATGGACCACACCGACCCATTCCTGTTCACGGTGCTGGTGCAGGACGCCGTCGGAGGGCTCGTGGTGCATGTCGACGATGGGGAGTGGATAGACGTGCCGCCGGTGGCTGGAACGCTCTTAATAAACATCACAGAATTGCTCAAGGTAAGCTAAGTATATAAGCATGCGTTGCGATTGTTCTGCTTCTGCTTCCCTCACCAACTTAGGCGCGCACACCATGCATGTAATTAATGGCTCATGCAGGTGTTTTCGAACGATGAGTACATTAGCATAGATCACAGGGTGAGGGTCAAGTCGATGAAGGAATCAAGGGTATCCATCGCCCTCTTCTTCAATCCAAGCGACTCCCACATAATCGAGCCTCTCCCGGAGCTCGTGACGGCAGACAAGCCCCGACGGTACCGGAGTTTCACCATGACTGAGTTCATGGATTCGAGAAAAGGCAAGTTCGGGAATGGCAGCTCGTCCATCCAGCAATTCGCGCTCACGAGCGAACCAAGCTCTTAATTAGTACCAGAGCTTAGCTGTCTCTAGATCGGCATCGGCATCATTACCTTTTGCCTCGGTTACTGTTGGTGACCTTATATTGATGCAAAATGTATTTTTGATAGTGGCCTTGTATAAGAAAATGGAGGGAGTACTTGCTATTGTTACAGGACCTTGTATTTCTGGTGCGGTTTTAACCCCTCACTTCTACTCGAATAAAGTGGTCCAGGACCTCAGACTATGGCGATTGTGCTCCAATGATGAGATCAGTCCTACCTATTTCCTCTGTATCAAAATACAAAACTTTTTTAGCTAGCCTACAAGAACGTTTTATATTTCGGTTTTGCTATTTCATATCTAGATGTGAGATACTATCTCATATCTAACTCCCTCATCCTTGATTTTTTTTTTCTTTTAAAGTCTCCCATTGATTTGTTTTGTTCCAAAAATTCACGCATAGGCTAATCTCGTTGTCGCGGTTGTCCGCGTTCGAGCTCGAGCGTGCTGTGCTCGCCTAGCCTGAAGCCTAACGTGCGTGCATCGTGGCAGCTTGGGCTGGCCCATGTGTGTGGCAGCGTGGGCTGTTTTTGTCTGTTTTTTTCTTTATTTGTCTATTTTCTGAACTGTCTTTGTTCGCTACATCCTTTGCATTTTCTGAGGCCTTTTATCTTTTCTTATTTTTTTAATTTTTCTCCCACTGCGATGCTATTAATGCATATAATTCATATGTTGCGTGCATGCATCTCCTTTGTGCGTGTATATACCGTACGATTGTTTATGCATTTTTTTTGTTGTTGTTTTGATTTTTGTGTTCATTTAAGTAAATCATGTATCGAATTGCTAAAACTCATATAGATGAGTTTCAACGATGTTTCATCTAAGTTCCAGTCCATTTGACCCGTCGCTATTAATTTCGTGCAATTTTTTGATCGGGGTTGCCTAGTCCCGCGCATCCGGTGTCACTCACCCATTGTCCATTTTGCGGCTCATCACACCGTGCGTTCTTTCTGTTGGGCCATTCTTTGTGGTTTGTTTTTTCTGTGTTGTAGTTGAAAAGACAAGTTGTTTGTATAAGTCGAAGACATGAGCTGACCGCTGGCTCATCAGTTCTTCTCATCTCTCTCTCTCTCATTCCTCTTTGTCTTTGGAGCAGAGGTAACCCGAGGATGGATGTGCTTTTAAACACTACAATGACAGGCAACAACCTTTTTTTGGCAAGTCTACCCCTAATATGTAAGAAGCCCGATCTTTTCTTGTCCTACTTTGTGAGTGCACTGTTCATATGCAACTTGGCCTGGCCCATTTTTGTCCCAGTTGTAACTCCACCCTCAACACATAACTGGGGAACCGACCACTTTTGTCCCAGCTGCAAGTTCACCCCTGGCATGCAAGTCCACCCCTACAAGCCCATTTTTTACTCGTAACTGGGCATGTGTTTTGTCTTTCATCCCAACTACAAGTCGACAATTGACTTGCAATTGGGCTTGTAGTTTCGTAGTTGTTCTAGTTGCAAGTCCATCTTCCATTCGCAACTGGGTTTATATTTCTCCCATTTGCAAGCCCACCCTCAACTTGCAACTAGACATGTTTTTATTTTTCATCCCAGTTGCAAGTCTACCCTTAACTCGCAATTGGGCTTATTGTTTCGTAGTTGTCTTAATTTGAAGTCCATCCTCGACTCGCAACTGGGATCACAGTTTTGTTGTTGTCCTAGTTGCAAGTCCACCCTCAACTTGCGAATGGGCCCATATTTTTGTTGTTGTCCTAGTTGTGAGTCCACCCTCGACTCGCAACTCGGCATGTGTTATGTTTTTCATCTCAGTTGCAAGTCCACCCGTGAGTCGCAAATGAGCTCGTAGTCTTTGTTATCCTAGTTTCAAGTCGTACCTCGACTCGCAACTAGGCCCATAGTTTGTTTTATCCCAGTTGCAAGCCCAACCTTGACTCGCAACTAGGCCCGTGTTTGGTCTTTCATCCCAGTTGCAAGTCCATCTTTAACTCGCAACTGGACTGTAGGTTGTTTTATCCTAGTTGCAAGTCGACCATTGACTCGCAACTGGGCTCGTAGTTTGTAGTTGTCCCAATTTTATGTGCATCCACGAGTCGCAACTCAACTCATAGTTCTCTCGGTTGCAAGCGCATCCTCGCCTCGCAACTAGCCATGTCTATTATTTTTCATCCAAATTGCAAGTCCACCTTTGACTCGCAACTGAGCTCATAGTTTGTTTCATCCCACCCTCAATTTGCAATTACTGGTCTTGTCCCCCACAACATTTCACGCCTTCAATGCTAATGCAACTAGGTGTGGTTATGTTGGGTTGCGGAATTGACGTTCTCGAGGGTAATTGCCTTTTTTTCCACAGCTGCAAGTTCACCATCGACTCGCAACTGGGGCTCAAACTTTTCTTGTCCTAGTTGCAAGTCCACCCTTGACTCACAACTGGGGCCCAACCTTTTTTGTCCTAGTTGCGAGTCCACCCTCGACTCGCCACTAGGGGTCCAATTTTTTTTGTCCCAGTTGCAAGTCCACCCCTCGACAGTGAACAAACCGTAGATGAGCCGGCCCAGGTAGCTAGGATACTTTTTCTATTTTTGATTTGTTTTTTCTTCATGATTTTTTATTTTTATATTTCATCATTTTTTTTCTTTCGTTCGTTTTCCTCTCGTTGTAATCCCAGTTGCAAGTCCACCCTTGACTCGCAACTAGGACCATAGTTTGCTTCATCCCAGTTACAAGTCAACCCTTGACTCGTAACTTGTTTCGTAGTTTCATAGTTGTCCTAGTTGCAAGTCCATCCCTCGACTCGCAACTGGGCACGTAGTTGTCCGAGTCCCAAGCCCACCCCAACTCGCTACTGGAGCCTATGTTTTGTTTTTCGGGTTTGCTATTTCACATCTAGATGTGAAATAATACCTCACATCTAAGTGCATTATTGTAGGATAACTCTTTGCTATAAGATTTTTGTTTTGTTTTCCCTTGTTTGTTTTTCCTCATATGTTTTTCAACTTTTTTTCTATTCTCTCTTTTTGGTATTTTAAATTCATAATTTTCAATAAATAAATAAATTCACCATTTAATATATTTTCTGTAATTTCCATGTAAGCGCTCTTTCTACCTTCCGCCTCGTTTGTTGCTTTTTGTTTATTACATATCATGTTGTTGTCTAGGCCTGTTTGGCTTCGCTTTTGTTAGCCCTCGACTCACAACTGATGCCTGACATTTTTTGTCCCAGTTGCAAGTACGTCCTCCACTCGCAACTGGAGCCCAACATTTTTTGTCCGAGTTGCAAGTCCGCTCTAGTCTCGCAACTAGGACCCGGTCTTTTTTTCCTAGTTGCAAGTCCATCATCGACTCGCAACTGAGGTTTGATTTTTTTCTAATTGCAAGTGCACCCTCGACTCGCAATTGGGGCTCGAACTTTTTTGTCCCAGTTGCAAAACCCCCCTCGACTTGTAACTAGGACATGACTTTTTTTCCCAGTTGCAAGTCCACCCTCAACTCGCAATTGGGGTCCGACCTTTTTTGCCTGATTTCCAAGTACATCCTCGAGTCGCAACTAAGGCCTGACCATTTTTTCCCGGTTGCAATTGTACTCTCGACTCACAACCGGGTCTTGACACTTTTGGTCCTAATTGTAAGTCTACCCTTGACTCGCGACGGGGCTTCAGCCCTTTTTGTCCTAGTTGAAAGCCCACCCTCGATTCTTAACTAGGCCTCAACCATTTTTGTCCTAGTTAGAAGTTCACCCTTGACACAAAATGGGGGTAGACTTTTTTTTCGCAAGTTGCACGACCACCCTTGACTCGCAACTGGGGACCAACCTTTTTTGTCTGAGTTGCAAGTTTACCCTTTACTCGTAACTAGGGCACAACCTTTTTTGTCTGAGTTGCAAGTCCACCCTCGACTCGCAACTAGGGTCCAACCTTTTTGTGTCCGAGTTGCAAGTCCACCCTTTATTCGCAACTAGGGCCCAACCTTTTTTTTGTCCGAGTTGCAAGTCCACCCTCGACTCGCAACTGGGGTCCAACCTTTTTTGTCTGAGTTGTAAGTCCACCCTCGGCTCTCAAGTGGGCCCCAACCTTTTTAAATCCCAATTGCGAGTCCGCCCTCGATTTGCAACTGGGACTCGATCTTTTTCCCACTTGCAATTCCACCGTGGGCTCGCAACTGGGACTCGACCTTTTCTTTTCCCAGTTGCAACTCCACCCCTCAACTCGCAAGTATGGCCCAACCTTTTTGGTCCCAGTTGCAAGTCCAAACTCGACTCGCAACTAGGGCCCGACCTTTTTCATTCCCAGTTGAGAGTCCACCCTCGACTTCTAGTAGGGGTTCAGCCTTTTTTTCCTAGCTGCAAGTCCACCCTCGTCAGCGAAAAACTGTAGAAGAACCGGCCCAAGTAGCTAGGATACATTTTTTGTTTTGTTTTCTCCATGTTTTTTATTTATCATTTTTCTTCATTGGTTTTGCTCTGCTCTTAGTTTTTCTATTTTGAAAAAATGGATCCCATTTTCTATGATTCTTTTTTCTTTTTTCATAAATTCACAAGTTTCAATAAATGTTTCAAATGTGTAAATTTGTTCATTTTTCTAAAAGTGTTCGTGTTTATCAATTTTTTAGAAAAAATCAAAATGTGTTCATTTTTTGTTCTCTTCTTATTTATCTATTTTCTCTATTTGGGTTTCTCTTTCTTTTTTGTTTTCTCTTGTTTGATTTTAGTACAATGTATATGAAAAAGTTCGCTTTTAGTTCATCGTATATAAAAAAGTTCATCATGTATTAAAAAAGAATGTTCACTGTATATTGCAAAAAAAAATTGTATTCAGAAAATGATCATCATGTATTAAAGGATTGTTCACCATATATTAGAATTTTTTGGTATTCATTAACTTTTTTGTAATTTTTAAAAATATGTAAATTCATGAACATGTTTTTTGAAATATGTTTTGACCAAACTTTGTTCCTCACAGAAAATTAATTACAAAATAATTAGAGTGAAAAACGCAAAAACCAAAAGGCAAAAAGAAAAAAAAACGTTGGTAGCCTAAGCTAGCAATGAGAGATGTACTTGTAAATGTATAACGATCAGATGCAAAAGCTAACAAATCGACGTTTGGACCAGTGAGAAGTTTTTTCCGGAAAAAGCTAGCGATCAGTTTTTTTACCGGTAGCTAGCAACCAGATCTGACGCTAACCAAGTTATTATCTGTTTGTGTTTATTATTATGCAAGAACACCCCTTAGTTCTTTTTTTTTTGAGCATCAGTACAGACACAAGCGCTCATATACACGCGCATACACTCATCCCTATGAACGCACACACGCACACCCTACCCCTACGAGCACTTCTGAGAGACTGAGCCGGCATATCATCATGAGATTTACGAAGTCACCGTAGGCGCCTCGTCGTCGACGGGAACGTCTCCTCCCACTGAAAGCGCATCGCCGGAAATCCTGAAATAAATCCAGGAATAATGCGAGCACCAGGATTTGAACCCTGGTGAGTTGGGGATACCACTGTCCACCTAACCAACTCAACCACAGGTTAATTCGCTCACACCCCTTAGTTCTAGCGGCTATAAGTGAGTGTTTAAGAGTAGGCGGTAGGAAGTTCAACACCTGGTACGTGCGCTCTATTGTTTCCTTTTTTCAGAGGGCCGGATAAAGAAAACAAACAAACAAACAATAAAACAGCAGGTTGGCTGGATGTTCTTTGCGTTTTTTTCCAGAAGAAACTGAGCTGAATAAAAAAACAAACAAACAATAAACGGTAGCTTGGCTGGACAATTAACAAATAAGAATCACATCTAGATGAGATATAGACAGACCCTGGTCCCCCCTCCTCAAAATATAAGACCATTTATAGAGTTAAAAATGATTTTATATTCTGAGACGAAGAGACTAGTATATAACTAGCAGTTGGGGCGCGGCATGGCGCGCCTCCTGGAAGGAAGTTTGGCCGTTGCCAGCTTGTATGCACCATTTTCATTGCTTCTACTGCTCCTTACATGTAGGTGAACATTAGCATATTTTAGTATGGCTGATTGATTATAGTCAGTGACAGTAATTCAGATATGACTAAAATGACAATTGGACCTCAAATTATATCAGATTCAGTAATGCAGAAGCAAAGCAAATGATATTTATTACAAGTAGAGGAACATCTATTCAGTGCACAACCATAAACAAGCGGTAGCCTAGTTTCTATAACACGGAATTGATCTTACAAAAAAAGAACAAATAGTACATCAAAAGTGGATGCCCAGACAATTGGTAGCATAAAACACAAAATTAATCATGTTGGCTACACTTGACTTCTTATCAAGAGAGAAAATAGCACATCAAAAGCAGATGCCTGAATGACCTCAGGCGGGTCAAAAAGCTCGATTAGCATGGAGGTGGGTGTTGTCATGGCGGCAGTATCATTGGTTACATGGCGCCCATTGGACATCCACGAGGAGAGTTGGGGGAGTACTTCTCATTTTTTTTCACATAAAGTAAAATGTTATACGTAACCACAAGCAGCGGTGCTAGGTGGTACACGCCCCTTCCACTTTCCTATTTCTACTTTGCATGAGACTGAAAGTACTGCAAGTTTCTGACTTGAACAATAAAACAGGTGTGTATCAACCGACAGGGACTTAGGTTACAGGAGTGATAGCATACATTATACTGGTTCAAAAGCAACGGTCATGTCCACGTCGTCAGGATCGGGCTGGCTACCACATGGTGTTGTTGGACGAGACGAGCCGACCCAATCCGTCCATGCATGACGGCCTCCTGTCCGCCGGGAAGCTCATGGTGTAGCTTTTTTTCTCGCCCACCTTGGTGATGGTCAGTGTTGATGTGCATGCTGCCCGCCGTGGCAGTGGCCGTCACATTATTCCTCCACTGCCGCAGAAACGAGTTTACTCTGTTGGTTTGGTGCAAATCGAACCTGTTCGGCAAAGAATGATAAATTAGCACAATGGTAACAACCAAATCTATAAACTGTAGTGGATAAATATCATGCGTTGAAATGAAGTCAATACAAAAGTATAAATATTTTAGATAGTAATGCCAGCAAAAAGTTAACAAAACATAAGTGTGTGATAGCTCTAACTTCCACTATAAAAAGGATATTCACATGCACATGTCAGACTCTATAAAATGCGCATACTTGTGTTACATTGTCCATGTGGTATTCCTCTAAGCAAGCTATCTGTTTTGAACTTCTCCAGTCCCACAATAAAACCTAAAATAAAGCAACTTGAGTGGGACTTGACCTGAATAACGTCAAGAAACCTCACCTTTTTGCTATAACATATGACATATGAACTAAAACCATAAATTCTGATAGAAAAGATATTGTAAGGGAAACCTGAACTATGTTGGTAATTATCAAGGAAATCAGATGTGTAGGATAATTCATAGCTAGCTTGCAGCCCTACCACGGCTGAGGGATGCAACTCACCTGAGCGTACATCCCTTGCTTTACCCAGAAGTCTGGTGTATACCACACATAGAGATGAGTTGGCAGAAAGTTCATCCACATGTTAATTAAGACCTAGCCCAACAAAAATGCAAAATTTGAAGTACGTTTTGCCGTCCTACCTCTAGCATCGCTTGTTAAATACTTTGCCCTAATAAAGTTCACATATTAACCAACACCTGGCCTACCAAATACAGCTAATAATGATCAAATTGGGATGGTAGCAAATATTCTGTCGCGGTTACCACAAAATGTTAAAGAAAAATAAAATTCATGTAATGAAGGATGACATATTCTGTTGAAAGCTTGAGCTATCCAATATTTCTTAGCATTTTGTTTTGACATTTCAAAAGAAATACGTAGAATTGCATAAAAAAGGAGTTGATCATAATATCTCCAGATTTCTCCAAGCTATCGCTTTTACTTACCTTATACCACCACTTATTGGGGATGCATTGCCACTAAGATTGATTACTTCAGGCAGGGTCATAACATGGCACCTATATTTTCTCAGAAGAGGATAACACATCATCTTCTATATCTAAATAGCTGCCCCCCACTACCTGATTTCTCTTGCTTCTCGTGCGGCCACGTCATTCCCGATCCTGTCGTTCGCACTCGCACGGTTTTGCTGCCCCGCCCGCGCGTTTAATTGACGTCCGCACGGTTTGGTTTACTCAAAGAGAAAAGGCCGGAGTACTCGGTGGTGTGCCAACAACCGGGCTGTGTTTTGCAAGCCCATGTAACTAACGCGACCTGTTAACCCATGCAATGGCAGTGGATCACTTACGCTTCGTCTTCCCCACGACGATACAATTGCAGTGGATAGCTTACGCTTCGCATTCCCCACGGCGAGTCATATCGCCGCCGCCCCACCCGCACGCTCCATTCAACGCCATGAAACGGCAGCCATAAATCCACATGAAACGGCAGTATTCATCGCCCTCCATTATATTGCAAACGGGAGCTTTCGTCTTTAAAAAGGCGTCCTCCATCACGCACGGCTGCTCGCGTCCCCGCGTTCTACTCTCCGACCAACCTCCAGCTCTCCACTGTGGTAGATGGATCATGGACGCTCCCTACTTTCAGCCACCTCCCTTTTTTTCTCCTATCCTGCGCTACCCAATACGGGTGGCGGTGTGTTCAAGTAGAACGGGTCCTCGCCGTCCGACGCACAAGACGTTGATACCTACCTACGGGACAACTTGCTCGGCTGCACAATAATGGACGGCAGCTTGCCGTCGGGGACTGTATACGTCGGCCTGACAGTGCTGTTTGGCATCGTGGTGGTGGTGCTGCTGCTGCTAGAAGGCGCGGCAGGCCGACGAATTCATCGACGCGGACACATTCGTGTAGCATGTGCGGCTGCTGCTAGACGGCGCGGCCAGTTACGGCCGGATCATGCTGTGGAGGCACTCCTATATATGACATGGAATCTGACTTTAGTGTCAGGCTGCGCAAAAGAAAACCAAAAAGAACAGGTAAGAGTTTGGGTTCTGGTTGATTTTATCAGCAGTCGCATCTTTCAACAGGCTATAATGTTTTGTTTGACAAAATTACAGCGACGAGCGCATCCTTATATTACAAAAATGGAATGGTGCGTAAAAGATCAGTCTTCTGTCATTTCAAATTTTTTTTCCTTGCACATGATATATTTGTATAGTTCAACCAGCGTCTAATTAACTTAGTCCATACAGTGATGGTGCATACAGAACCTAACTCAAGAATCTGCTGCCCCTACTTCTTACCACCTGGCACATTCAGGCAACCTGATCAAGGTTCTGGCAAAATCCATATACGCCCGTGCCTTTGCCCTTTGCAGTCCATATCACCGAAGAGCAACGAGTATCTTCCTGGTGCCACCACCAATAGGTTTTGTGAGTTATGTCACCTCCAATCTCAGTGGAGTAGTCTCTCGGCGTCTGTCAAATTTTACTCTTACAACTTTCTTATGCATTCAACCAAAGTGGAGATCAATATCTAGCTTAGTTGCTTGCTTATTAGTATTCGCAACAGAATACAGTTTTACATCGTATGGACAAATCCATGAATTATTCTGGACCCGTTGGATATTCTTTTTATTTATTTTCCTAAGTTGTTGACTAGATTTAAAATTTGCCTAATTCATCATGTAGGAAAGACTGTAGTAAATCTCTACCGGTTGTCGCCGTCAATATTTCTCAACTACCTTTAGCAGCATTCTAAAATATCATATGTGCTCACTAATGAGGTCACAAGAATATGGTTATATGATAATATTATTGTACTCAAATGTTACATGCCAGAATTCGTAGCTTATTTTCGTTTATGTGTGTGCCTGCTTGCAAGAATACTTTTTAAACCAATATTAAGGAGCTAGAACATTGCTGAAAACTAATTTCATTTGCATGCTGTATCGGCAATTTTGAACTATTTATTGAATGCAAACTCCACTCGTGAGTTACACCGATCTTGAGCTTGCGAAATTAAATCACATCTCCAACAACCGATCTGACACATACTAATGTTTATCAAATCATCATTAGCATTAGTGTATATGAGTACCCATGCTTGGCAATATGACTCATCTTCAAATACTGTTTGCAAAGCATTTGTCTTTTTTGATGCGTACTTAACCACATGCTAATTTCATGCCGACAACCCCCCAATATGCCAACTTTCTAATGACTGTCGAAACTAATCCGTTTAGCATTACAAGCCTACGACATGTCCCGCAGCAACGCGCGAGGTATCCATCTAGTTTCTCTAATCAGTGCCCCATTTGTGAGAAATTTGATCATGGCCATGCCCTATTAAAACGTGTATGGCATAAGCAGAGTATATAGGGCATGAAAGCCATTAAACGCAAAAGGTTGATGTAGAATTCAGATAAAGAAAATCAGTGCAAGGAGAGAAACTTAGATCATACCAGGTTTACCTCAAATCTTATTGTAAATCCTTGTCTTGATACAACCATCTGTAACATATTGAGATGGGTTGAAAACGGAAGTGATCTTGAAAACATAGGGATCTACAGATGTAGTCTAAGAACAAAAAAGAAAATTTGTAACATAAGAAAATTAGTAGATCAAAGCACTCAAATTTCATTCAGGTATCATCCTCTAAGCAGTACATATCTAGTTCTATCAACTGACTTCTCTATAATAGGATGCCAGAAATCACTATCGAACCACATGAATTAGTTTTCAGCAGAATGAATTTCAATGTTGGATTCTCACAAGTAGTTAAGATACATAATTTTGCACGATGTAACCTCCTATTACACACTTTTGGGCACCGCCACATGGCAACCCTGTCACAAACAGCTAGGCATCAAAAGGGCATCTGGATAAACCTACATGGCTGAGAAAGTGCAAGCTTATCTTTTAGGAGCTATTTCTCCCTAATAAAGAAAAATTATCAGACCCATATTGTTAGGATTTAATTTGCTATGAATTTAGCATGGACTCGGAGATATATATGTATGTATGTATGTATGTATGTATGTATATATATATATATATATATATATATATATATATATATATATATGACTCCTCTTCTGTACTCCTGGGAGTATGTACTCTCATTCTCAATATACCTCATATACGCATTAAGTATACCTTTTTATTATTCTCAATATACATCATTATATATTCTAAGATACCCCAATACGAGTTTTGTTGAAAAAATATCATCTGCGATGTACTTTTTGTAATATACCTTTTTCACGTACAAACACATCAGTATATACGTAAACATTTAAAAATATGTGGACTCACATGAATTTTTTCATGAAACTCATTTTGGGGTATCTAATAATTACTAATGAAGTATATTAAAAATAATAAAGTGGTATAAAAGATTTATCTATGTGGTATATGAGAAGCAGGAGTACACAACCATTTTCATATATATATATATATATATATATATATATATATATATATATATATATATATATATATATATACTATTCTAATACCAGGATTAGAATAACTATTTGGATCACAGTCGCTGTATATATAGGACACGAGCAAGATTTTCCCGAGATCCAAAAGCTATCAGGCCGCGATCTTCCCTGATCCCCCTCCACCTTCTCCGACTCGCTGCCCCACCCTTCTCCCGCAACTCCCGCGCCCCCAAACGGAATCCCGCCGGTGCCCGACTAGTCTCCCCGGCGCGCCGGCGCCGCCCCGGACCTCGCCGGCACCCCGCACGCCTCCTTCGCTGCCACCATCCAGTGAGTAGCCGCCACAACTACCGCCCCCGAGAGCGCCGACACGCACGGATCCAGCCGGACCCGACCGGAGTGGGCCAGGGGTGCCCTTCGCGGGCGCTGTGTTGTCGCTGTTGACCGCCATGCCACTGCCGCCCCCAATTCCCCACCACACATTGCCACGCGCGGCGCCCCTTTGCCTCTTGTGCGTCACCACGAGACAGCCCCGCGCCGACGACTAGGCATGACTCGAACCACGGTGTTCTGCTGCTAGCTCTAGAAGCGCCCTCAGGCACTGATCCCGTTCTTCCACACGACCGCTGCTGGTCACCCGCCCCAAACGCCATCAAGCCAGCATCTCCTCCAAAAAATCTGATGGCGGAGGGCACCCCTGGACGTCTGTGTCGCCCCTGCTCCTCAATGCCATGGCCGCCCTATCCGCTCGGCCCCCTGGCAATCCTTGCCGCCACCCCGCCACAGACGTCCACCCTATGGAGCTCCCTCCTCCACTGGTGTCCGGCCGCCTCCCTGTCCCTTGCCACATCTATGCATGGACCTCTACGAGGGGAGAGTTCATCATCTCAGGGCACCACATCAACACTCCAAGTTCGCATTCTTTCTCGATCTCTGTTTTCTGTTGTTCCCTACTGTTGTATTGTAACCAGATCAAGCATCGATTTCTTCCCCCGTCTAGTTCTGTCTTCTGTGTTTCTAATTATTTTTCATGTCTGAAGTTCAACTATATCTACAGGCGCAGCTGACCCTGACGTGCTCCTGCATATTGATACTCTTGCTGCTGTCAAAATTTCTCTTAACTAAACTTAACTCTTTTTACTGATTGAACTGTGCAGGAGATGTGTGGAGCGAGCACTGTGACAACGCAGTAAAGGAAAATAATGCATGCTTGTATGTCTGCGTATTCAACGAGATTTTGTTGTAAAAGTTTATTTTTTTCCTTGTGCGTCAATTGAGCTAACTTTTAAGACGTTTAGAGGCTTCATGAAATTCTACAAAAAGCTATACGCCGGCAGGTGTGAAGTTCTACCACGGCTATATGCTGGAAGCTGTGAAGTCCTAGCACGGCTCTCCACCAAGTTCTAGTCGATTCAACGTCTACTCTTTCCGTTTTTCACTCTAGTGAGCATGAGATGCTGCTGATGCATGTGCTCTTCTACCTCGGAAAGAAGCTACTGCTGCTTCGGATTTGGGTGAACATCCGTATGGAGATGTGTGTATGCTACGATGAGAAGATAAGGTATATGATTTTTTTTAGACAAAGGTGTGTGTATGCTACGATGAGAAGATAAGGTATTTTTTATAGAATCAACGTGTGGTGGAGAGACATGGACCGCTTTGTCACAAAACCATCAACCGGCTTATATATTGCTTAAATTATTATCACATATGTAATTAGAAGAGCAAGTACTTAGTTTTTCATGGTTTGATGCGTATATTTTGTAATTATTTTTCATTTACAAACCACTAACCATGTGTTCATTTTTTATTTACTCTTTTGTGGAATGGTTTGATTTGTTTACATTAAAATATTGTTCGCATACTGAGAAAATTTAAATGCAAAAAGAAATGGAGAGTCGACACTCAAAACAATGTTCGTGTAAATTCAAAATGAGCTCATGTATAAAAAAATTGCATTTGGGAATATCATCTATTGCTCTCGATTTGTTTTTTTAAGAAACAATGTCAAACTCATCATAAACTTGGAAGATAAACGATACCCTACATTGTTTACATGAAACAATCTTAGAACATTCACTAGGAACTAAACTTTGAAGTTCGGCCATGAGAACACACATAGTACAGAGATGAAAAAAAAGAAAATTTAGAAAAAGAAAGACGGACTTTCACGTTTCTAAAAAAATCGTGTTCAAATTAAAGTAACATAGTAGTTCGATGTTTTAAAAAGGAATAAGATTTTCCACATCTCAACATTAAAACCAACATTTTAAAAAGTTTTTCTGTAAAAAACTTATTTTCCTTGTTTTCAAAAAATACAAGAAGTTCAACTTAAAAAAACAGAGCAGTTCAATGTTTATTGAAAATTAGGATTTTTGACGTTACAAAAGAATCAAACCAAGAAGTCGAATTTTTAAAAAATCCCGCGGTCTCCGGCGCATCTTCTGGCGTCCACCCATCCCGTCGTCGTGCTCCCCGGCGCGGCCCCCCTCCATCATCCCGCCAAGGCCATATCGCCACCATTTCACGCTCGTCGGCCCGGCACGGCCCTACATCCGTTGCCACGACACGCAACTCCTGTTACTTCGCATCCTACGGGAGTAGGGGAGTCAGAGCCGCCACCAGATGTCGAATTTCTTCCTCCTCCTCACACATCTCTGGCCAACCTCTTCCCCACCTTCGTCTTCAACCAAAGATGACCTTCACTCTGCCCACGTGCTAAACTTCTTCCTTCTGCTGTTCCATCCTCCCCTCCCGGATGAAAAAACTACATTGCACAGTGGAGTAGAACCGTCGGCCGTGCCGTCTTGCTCCTGCCACGTCGTTTGTTTGCTGTTGGTGCGCTTGAGTGCGAGAGATAGATTTCTGCGAGAGATTAGGCAGTGCTGCTGTCTTTATTTTTTTGTTTGAACTTGATGTTGTTCATCGTAAAAGAAATGATAAGATGTGCTTTTCCGGTCACATGGAACATATCCCGTTACTTGAAGATGTATTTTGAGAGTAATTCTTTGTTTGTTCATTAAGAAAGCCACATATGTTCGTTAAATCGATAGGAGGTTCTTTGTACAGATGGTGTTCCTGTAGAAAAATCAAACTGACATTTGAAAATGTGCAGCAAAAGTTCATGTCAAACTAACGGGGCGATTTAAACGTTTATTCTTGAAAAATTTGAGAAAATTGTACATGCTCTGTAGGTCAAAAGTTTGGCTTTAATTTATGTTTTGCGAAGGTCAAAATGTTGTGTTCGAGAAGGTCAAGTGTGTTATATCAATAAGTTCAAAATAAATTTAAACATGCAAGGTAAAACATGCAAGAAAACAAAAAGAAAGGGAGAAGTTCAATTTCTAAAGATGACGCGGTACACAACGTGTAAACCAATGTTGAAAGAAAACAAAAAGAAAAATGAGAAGTTCAACTTCTAAAGATGACAAGGTACATAACATGTAAACCAATGTTGAAAGAAAACAAAAGAAAAGGAGAAGTTCAATTTCTAAAAATGACGTGGTTCGACATGCTAAAAAATGTTGAAAGAAAACAAAAAGAAAAAGCAGAAGTTCGATTTCTAAAGATGACGCAGTTTGATGTGCAAACCAATGCAAAAACACACACAAAAAATGTTGTTTGGTGTCTTAAAATATTTTTATTCATAAAATAGGATTAAAGAAACAAACCAGGAAGTCCATATTAAAAAGATGGAGAAGTTTGATGATTATAAAAAACTCAAATTTTCCTCGTTATTAAAGAAATGGAAACAAGAAGTTCAAAAATAAAATAACAAGAAGTTCAACTTTTAAAAATAGAGCGCTTCAAATTTCATAAAAAAGATTAAGAAAAAAACCAGGAAGTCCATATTAAAAAGATGGAGAAGTTCGATGATTATAGAAAACTCAGATTTTCCTCGTTAACAAAGAATGAAAACAAGAAGTTTAAAGATAAAATAACAAGAAGTTCAACTATTAAAAATAGAGCGTTTCAAAATTCATAAAAAAGATTAAGAAAAATAAGATTAAAAATTCATAAAAAAAACTCAAATATTTACATGTAACCGAGAGAAGTTCAGGTTGATAACTGCTAGAAGTTAATGTAATACACGGCGTGCATTTTGTACTAAAAAAAGAACAAAAAAGAAAAGGCAAAAAGTTTTGTTGTTATAAGTTCAAGTCCTTCGTCGAAGAAAGTCAAAAAAATTATTGTGAGAAAGATTTATACAAAAAGAAATAACATTTGTATAACACTGACGACAGCATCCTACCACCGCTGCCATCTCGTAGGTCGCCGGATCTAGCGGGAGGAAACCGTGCTACACCGCCGCCTCATACACCATGCCACACACATACCTCGCCTCCACCGGTCCACAACCTCAGGCCACTACGCCTTATCAACCGATCTGTTCGAAGGGAGGGGGGGAGGAGTGAAAAGAAATACAGGGCAGAGGCGCGGCGCATCGCCGGAACAAACTAAGAAGAGGGTGCGTGGGGCTCGAGGCAGGCTCCTCTCTTTCTTCCGTCTAGACGAAGGAAATGAGCGATGGTACAGGGGAGACGAGAAGGCGTGCTTGTCTTGTGTGCGTTTGAGCAACCGCTGGGGAGGTGTTATCTGGGGTAAATACCAGCGACAGTAAAAATATTTGACGTGGCACGCGTGAGCGGACGCTCTTGATGCACACCTTATTGTTTTGGATAGGTTCAGACTTTAGAGTATGTCCCGTTTTCAAAAAGTGTTCTCGTTTTTTCGTGATGTATATCCGTCTCATATATTAATTGACACCAAGAAACGAAGAGAATATTTATTGTTTCTCACAAAGTGCTTGATAATTGCTAGTAAATGCCAATGAAAGGCGCCGGCAGGCCGGCCGAAATTTCGGCCGGTCTTACCGCCCATGTAAGATGTGTGTGGTTCTAGCTGCACAATCTATTCTTTAACTGCTTTGTTTAGAAAAAAAACAGAAAGGAAAAATCCTTATGAAAGCAGTATAGACACAAATGCTTATATATATACACATACACTTATCCCTATGAATGCAAACATGCACAATCTATCCCTATGAGCACCTTTCCGAGCGACTCGCAGTCGACGGAAACGTCTCCTCCCACTGCACACGCACCAACGGACCTGAAATAAATTTATAATAAATGCGAGCATCAGGACTTAAACCTTAATGGGTTGGGGATATTATGTCCTCCTAACCATCCGACCATAGGGTGGTTTGTAAAGAGTATTTATTGTTTCTCAGGCCTTGTTTGGTTCATAAGTCTTAAGACTTTTTTTAGGCCCAACTTATAAGTCCCAAGTCCCTAAAAAGTCTTTACCTGTTTGGTTCCTGGGACTTATAAGTCTCTATAAGACCATATTATAACTATAAGTCCCTATAAGTCCCTCCTTAAGAGTCTTATTTCATAAGTCCCAAATACACACTTTAAGTCCCTATAAGTCCCTCCTATTTGGTTTAGATGGGACTTATAGGGACTTATTTAAGTCCCTAGATCAATAAGTCCCTGAAAACAAACACCCTCTCACAAATCGATGATTGCTAAATGGGCAATGATAAGGGCCGGCCGGTCCCACCACACATTTACGATATGCGTAGTTGTAGCCAAACGATCTATTCTCCAATTGCTTTTCGTTAACAAAAACAGAAAGGAAAATCCATGGCGCCTCTCCACCGTGTCCACGCCGTGATCCTCCGAGATGCTAGCCAGGTCGTCAGCCGTCCTGTCCCGCCTGGCTCGCCGATGACCGCTGCCTTCGTCGCCAGTGATCACTCTCGCAGCACCAACCTCGCTAGCAGAACACGTCGCCCTGTAGCAAATCTTCACGGCCTTGTAGCACGTCCGCCGTCTCTATAGTTGCAGGACCTAGCTGCCATCGTCGTAGCACGTCCGTCATAGTACAACCATGCCACCGCCCGCAGCTCTCAACGTCACTGTTCACGCAAAAATCAACATGTCGGGCGAATGTTTTTCTCAGGCCGATGGAAGCTTTTTTATGCCGGTTGAACCTTTTTTCGTAGAGGTGAAGCTTTTCATCATGACGGTTGTAGCTTTCCCTTAGTCGGTCGGAGCATTCCCCCCCCCCCCTAAGGAACTAGTCATATATCATCATGACGGTTGTAGCTTTCCCTAAGATGGCCTGCCCAATGATTCTCCCTTATGAGTGCTAGAAAGGGCTCCAGAAGGGATAGCTTCGGAACAGTGGCTTTGCAGTGGTGATTAAATTGTATCGGGTCTCACCTCAAGCGTTTCTGAATATGTGAAAATTTATAGGCAAAAAATTAGGGCAAATGAAGCTACGAGGGCTCACAAGTGAGTTTGGCTCCCCCTACCCTCCGAGGGCGCGCCCACTAGCTTGTGGGGCCCTTATAGCTCTTCTGGTCCTTCCGTGGACCTTCTAGGGTCCCATATGTTCCAGAAAAAATCCTCGTAAAATTTCATTGTGTTTGGACTAATCAAGTGATGAAGAAACCTTTGCGATGGTGTTGTGCAGTTGGATTATCATAGAAGCTTTGTAGTGGGACAAAAGGGTCTTCTTAAGCAGAGTTGCTTTGAGGGAAAGGGCGTACCTATGCCGGCAAGTCAACATGGGGCCCTATGAAGGCAAGCCTTGTGTATGTCGGCATGATGATGAGAGAAAGGTAATGACCTTTGACAATAGCTTTCCGTAGCACACACTGCAATGACTTTGACCAGCAGACTAGCATGTCCAATACCCCAAGCCATGACCTCAGAAGTTCGTACCCCATGATATTCAATGACACCCGTAGACATTTGACCATTGATAACTCATATTATGCTCTTTTCCCTTTTTGGACTTTGAATTCCAAGTGAAGGAAGCTCGGTGAAAGATAGACTAGGATTCGACGGCAAGAAGAGCAATCATAGTACGTGACACACACAGCGGATGAATGAGACTTAAGTCCCAAACCCAATTCAATACTAAGTGTAGAACCAAGAATGTCGTGGATACAAAAGTGAGTGCTTCCTCATGCTTCATGGAAGATGGGTCCAAGGACCTAAGCAACAATGTGTTTGCTGACACTAAATAGACGTGGCTTGGGGAAGACTCCAGCGTCTAGGCTAAGTTCCCTAGTCTTCTATTGGCCTACCTACCCCTCCGACATGGAGGCGCTTACCCTTCTCCAAAAAGATTTACACCACACGCGGCGATTGATTACCACTTTCCATCTCAATCCAATACAGACCAAGTCCCCTCTCTAATGCAGTGGAGATGGGGGTTCCTTTTCAATCAAAGTGATGGGGGTCCTTCCACACGTGCCATAACAAGTGTTAGTCTCGACCATCCAAATTAGCAATAGGTCTACTCTTAAAGAATAAAAAGATGCGAGGCCATATCACATTCTAGTCGTATGACGACCTGAGTGTTGCGCCAGAAGGTAAGGTGGACAGACCAGAGGAGTAGGGATGCTTCTGATACAACCATGCTCGGTAATGGAACATTACTTCCTTGTTTTCTTTATGCCTAAAGGCAAATTGAGTGAACTAAGTTTAGTGTAAGCCATTCGAGTGTCACCATGATGGATTTGGCGTGATGGATCCGGAGGGGAAAACCTTGATAGGCACCAAGAGTGACCTATACATGCGGATGGACAATGCTCGACCTCCACCTAGGCTACTGATTAAGAATAATGTCCCTGTGTCAGACTCCACCACTGTCCACGAGGTGCATACTATCTCTCTGGAGAGAAAACGGGCATATGCAGCTCAAAAGCCACAACCAGCCATGGTGGGCTAGGTTACAACACCATAAGGGGACCCTGATTGACGCGGTACACATGGCCTATGAACGTTATGGGTGCTGCCGCCCACAAATCAGGATGGTAGGATAGTGACGTCCAGTGATCGTTGCCGGGCTAGACCATACCAAATACATGGAATTCGTTGAAGTAGAGCACCACTATTGCATCATCACGGGCAATGCCGGAGCCAATGGTATTATAGCCATTCGCAGAGCAGATCATGCGCCAAAAGGTCATCTTCTAGAGGCAGCAGTGTAGTGACCGGTGGGAGGTCTACGAGAAGGCAGTCGTAGGCCTGTTTGCAAATTTTTGAAATCCTCAAATTCTTAAAGGAAAAAAAGATTTGCTCAAATTTTAGTTTTTTTGAATTTTGGTTAAATCTGGCCAAACTATGGTCAAACTACTTATTCAAGAAGTATTAGTGTTACTAAATAATTATTCAAGAATATTAGCATTACTAAATAATTATTTTAGTTTTTTGAATTTTGATCAAATCTGATCAAACTGTGGTCAAACGATGGTCAAACTACTTATTCAAGAAATATTAGTGTTACTAAATAATTATTTTTTTAGAATAATTGTTTCAAACTCAAACAGTGAAACGTGTGACTTCATGCTCAAGCTAAACTCCTCAGGGTTAATAGGATTGACACTTACTATTGTCAGGAAAACAACAAGTGCAGACAGGGAAATGAGGGGGAATAGAACACACACACCCCCCTTAGTTGCGAGTCGAAAACGCTCGACATGGGACTAGGATCTCTCGACAAACACACACATGCCCCTAGTTGCGAGTCGATGGTCGCCATGCAACTGGGGACGCTCAACAAACACACACTCCCCGTAGTTGCGAGTCGATGGTCGATATGCAACTGGGGACCCTACACAGTAGTACTGCAGAGGGGCGGTACTACTGCTTGACCGCATAGCGTGGTACTACCGCACGGCGAAAGCGGTACTACCGCGGCAGGTGTGGATGTAAAAAATTACATCCGCTCCTACTATCGCAAAGGGGACGGCACTAGCCTGGTGGGCAGCGGTAGTGCGGCTCCAGGGGACCAGTACTACCGTGGGTACTAGCGGTACTACCGCGCCACCGCACGGTACTACCGTGGATGCCTACGGTACTACCATTGATCCAGGAGCAGTACTACCGCAACCACAACAGCAGCCAATCAAAGGAGGCAGGAAAACGGAGGAAGCTCCAAGGAAGAGGGAGGGGATAAAAGGAGACGTGTACGTGATGATTCCACCCAAACCTTTCCAACGTGGACCCCCTCTTAATAGTACGGCTTTCCTACGACTCAGATCCACCAAAAAGAAATGTAGAAAAGACGCCGTCTTCGTCAGTCTTCGAGGGGCACCCAATCGTCTTGTGCCTAGCAAAGAAGTGTGTGGAATACTCATGGCACATGATTAGTCCGCAAATGCGTTGTCATCAAGCACCAAAACACTTAGGGATAAATATGTCCTTACAGGGTCTCATACCCATCTCCCTTGATGCGTTATCTATCACAACACGTGGTAGCCCTTTAGTAAAGGGATCTGCCATATTCTTAGCCGTTTGAATTGAAGGAAATATGCCCTAGAGGCAATAATAAAGTTATTATTTATTTACTTATATCATGATAAATGTTTATTATTCATGCTAGAATTGTATTAACCGGAAACATAATACATGTGTGAATACATAGACAAACAGAGTGTCACTAGTATGCCTCTACTTGACTAGCTCGTTAATCAAAGATGGTTATGTTTCCTAACCATGGACAAAGAGTTGTTATTTGATTAACGGGATCACATCATTAGTTGAATGATCTGATTGACATGACCCGTTCCATTAGCTTAGCACCCGATCGTTTAGTATGTTGCTATTGCTTTCTTCATAACTTATACATGTTCCTATGACTATGAGATTATGCAACTCCCGTTTGCCGGAGGAACACTTTGGGTACTACCAAACGTCACAACGTAACTGGGTGATTATAAAGGAGTATTACAGGTGTCTCCAAAGGTAGATGTTGGGTTGGCGTATTTCGAGATTAGGATTTGTCACTCCGATTGTCGGAGATGTATCTCTGGGCCCTCTCGGTAATGCACATCACATAAGCCTTGCAAGCACTACAACTAATATGTTAGTTGCGGGATGATGTATTACGGAACGAGTAAAGAGACTTGCCGGTAACGAGATTGAACTAGGTATTGGATACCGACGATCGAATCTCGGGCAAGTAACATACCGATGACAAAGGGAACAATGTATGTTGTTATGCAGTCTGACCGATAAAAGATCTTCGTAGAATATGTAGGAGCCAATATGGGCATCCAGGTCCCGCTATTGGTTATTGACCGGAGACGTGTCTCGGTCATGTCTACATTATTCTCGAACCGTAGGGTCCGCACGCTTAACGTTACGATGACAGTTATTATGAGTTTATGCATTTTGATGTACCGAAGGTAGTTCGGAGCCCCGGATGTGATCATGGACATGACGAGGAGTCTCGAAATGGTCGAGACATAAAGATTCATATATTGGAAGCCTATGTTTGGATATCGGAAGTGTTTCGGGTAAAATCGGGATTTTACCGGATTACCGGGAGGTTACCGGAACCCCCCGGGAGCCATATGGGCCTTATTGGGCTTTAGTGGAAAGGTGAAAGGGTCTGCCATGGTGGGCTGCGCGCCTCCCCCCTCCCCTAGTCCTATTAGGACTAGGAGAGGTGGCCGGCCACCTCTCTCTCTCTTTCCCCCTTGGGAGTCCTATTTGGAATAGGATTGGGGGGGTGGAGAGTCCTACTCCCGGTAGGAGTAGGACTCCTCCTGCGCCCTCCTCTTGGCCGGCCAGCCCCTCCCCCTTGGATCCTTTATATACGGGGGCAGGGGGCACCTCTAGACACACAAGTTGATCATTGAGATCGTTCCTTAGCCATGTGCGGTGCCCCCTGCCACCATATTCCACCTCGATTATATCGTTGTAGTGCTTAGGCGAAGCCCTGCATCGGTAATACATCAAGATCGTCACCATGCCGTCGTGCTGACGGAACTCCTCCCCGAAGCTTTGCTGGATCGGAGCCCGGGGATCGTCATCGAGCTGTACGTGTGCTAAAAACTCGGAGGTGCCGGAGTAACGGTGCTTGGATCGGTCGGATCTGAAAGAAGACGTACGACTACTTCCTCTATGTTGTCTCAACGCTTCCGTTGCGATCTACAAGGGTACGTAGATCAGACTCTCCCCCTCGTTGCTATGCATCACCATGATCTTGCGTGTGCGTAGGAATTTTTTTGAAATTACTACGTTCCCCAACAGTGGCATCCGAGCCTAGGTTTTATGGTTTGATGTTATATGCACGAGTAGAACACAAGTGAGTTGTGGGCGATACAAGTCATACTGCCTACCAGCATGTCATACTTTGGTTCAGCGGTATTGTTGGACGAGACGACCCGGACCAACCTTACGCGTACGCTTACGCGAGACCGGTTCCCTCGACGTGCTTTGCACATAGATGGCTTGCGGGCGACTGTCTCTCCAACTTTAGTTGAACCGAGTGTGGCTACGCCCGGTCCTTGAGAAGGTTAAAACGGAGTCTATTTGACAAACTATCGTTGTGGTTATGATGCGTAGGTGAGATTGGTTCTTGCTTAAGCCCGTAGCAGCCACGTAAAACTTGCAACAACAAAGTAGAGGACGTCTAACTTGTTTTTGCATGGCATGTTGTGATGTGATATGGTCAAGACATGATGCTAAATTTTATTGTATGAGATGATCATGTTTTGTAACCGAGTTATCGGCAACTGGCAGGAGCCATATGGTTGTCGCTTTATTGTATGCAATGCAATCGCGATGTAAAGCTTTACTTTATCACTAAGCGGTAGCGATAGTCGTGGAAGCATAAGATTGGCGAGACGATGGAGATCAAGGTGTTGCGCCGGTGACGATGGTGATCATGACGGTGCTTCGGAGATGGAGATCACAGGCACAAGATGATGATGGCCATATCATATCACTTATATTGATTGCATGTGATGTTTATCTTTTATGCATCTTATCTTGCTTTGATTGACGGTAGCATTATAAGATGATTTCTCACTAATTATCAAGAAGTGTTCTCCCTGAGTATGCACCGTTGCGAAAGTTCTTCGTGCTGAGACACCACGTGATGATCGGGTGTGATAGGCTCTACGTTCAAATACAACGGGTGGAAAACAGTTGCACACGCGGAATACTCAGGTTATACTTGACGAGCCAAGCATATACAGATATGGCCTCGGAACACGGAGACCGAAAGGTCGAGCGTGAATCATATAGTAGATATGATCAACATAGTGATGTTCACCATTGAAACTACTCCATCTCACGTGATGATCGTACATGGTTTAGTTGATTTGGATCACGTGATCACTTAGAGGATTAGAGGGATGTCTATCTAAGTGGGAGTTCTTAAGTAATATGATTAATTGAACTTAAATTTATCATGAACTCAATCCTGGTAGTATTTTGTAAATCATGTTGTAGATCAATAGCTCGCGTTGTTGCTTCCCTGTGTTTACTTTGATATGTTCCTAGAGAAAATTGTATTGAAAGATGTTAGTAGCAATGATGCGGATTGGATCCGTGATCTGAGGTTTATCCTCATTGCTGCACACAAGTATTATGTCCTTGATGCACCGCTAGGTGACAGACCTATTGCAGGAGCAGATGCAGACGTTATGAATGTTTGGCTAGCTCAATATGATGACTACTTGATAGTTTAGTGCACCATGCTTAATGGCTTAGAATCGGGACTTCAAAAACGTTTTGAACGTCATGGACCATATGAGATGTTCCAGGAGTTGAAGATAATATTTCAAGCAAATACCCGAGTTGAGAGATATGAAGTCTCCAACAAGTTCTATAGCTAAAAGATGGAGGAGAATTGCTCAACTAGTGAGCATGTGCTCAGATTGTCTGGGTACTACAATCGCTTGAATCAAGTGGGAGTTAATCTTCCAGATAAGATAGTGATTGACAGAATTCTCTAGTCACCATGACCAAGTTAGTAGAACTTCGTGATGAACTATAGTATGCAAGGGATGACGAAAACGACTCCCGAGCATTTCATGATGATGAAATCGATGAAGGTAGAAATCAAGAAAAACATCAAGTGTTGATGGTAGACAAGACCACTAGTTTCAAGAAAAGGGCAGAGGGAAGAAGGGGAACTTCAAAAAGAACAACAAGCAAGTTTCTGCTGAAGTGAAGAAGCCCAAGTCTGGACCTAAGCCTGAGACTGAGTGCTTCTACTGCAAAGGGACTGGTCACTGGAAGCGGAACTACCCCAAGTGATTGGCGTATAAGAAGGATGGCAAAGTGAACATAAGTATATTTGATATACATGTTATTGATGTGTACTTTACTAGTGTTTATAGCAAACCCTCAGTATTTGATACTAGTTCAGTTGCTAAGATTAGTAACTCGAAACGGGAGTTGCAGAATAAACAGAGACTAGTTAAGGGTGAAGTGATGATGTGTGTTGGAAGTGGTTCCAAGATTGATATGATCATCATCGCACACTCCCCATAATTTCAGGATTAGTGTTGAACCTAAATAAGTGTTATTTGGTGTTTGCGTTGAGCATGAATATGATTTGATCATGTTTATTGTAATACGGTTATTCATTTAAGTAAGAGAATAAATTGTTGTTCTGTTTACATGAATAAAACCTTATATGGTTACACACCCAATGAAAATAGTTCGTTGGATCTCGATCGTAGTGATACACATAATCATAATATTGAAACCAAAAGATGCAAAGTTAATAATGATAGTGCAACTTATTTGTAGCACTGCCGTTTAGGTCACATTGGTGTAATGCGCATGAAGAAACTCCATGTTGATGGGCTTTTGGAATCACTTGATTATGAATCAGTTGATGCTTGCGAACCATGCCTCATGGGCAAGATGACTAAGACTCTGTTCTTCGGAACAATGGAGCGAGCAACAGATTTTTGGAAATCATACATACTGATGTATGTGGTCCGATGAATATTGAGGCTCGCGACAGGTATCATTATTTCCTGATCTTCACAGATGATTTGAGCAGATATGAGTATATCTACTTGATGAAACATAAGTCTGAAACATTTGAAAAGTTCAAAGAATTTTAGAGTGAAGTGAAAAATCATCGTAATAAGAAAATAAAGTTTCTATGATCTGATCGTAGAGAAGAGTATTTGAGTTACGAGTTTGGCCTTCAGTTAAAAACAATGTAAAATAGTTTCACTACTCACGCCACATGGAAAACCATAGTGTAATGGTGTGTCCGAACGTCATAACCGTACTTTATTAGATATAGTGCGATCTATGATGTCTCTTACCGATCTACCACTATCGTTTTGGGGTTATGCATTAGAGACAGCTGCATTCATGTTAAAAAGGGGCACCATCTAAGTCCGTTGAGACGACACAATCTGAACTGTGGTTTAGCAAGAAACCAAAGTAGTCGTTTCTTAAAGTTTGGGGTTGTGATACTTATGTGAAAAAGTTTCATCCTGATAAGCTCAAAACCAAATCGGAGAAATATGTCTTCATAGGATACCCAAAAGGAGACTATTGGGTACACCTTCTATCACAGATCCTAAGGCAAGACATTCGTTGCTTATAATGGATACTTTCTAGAGAAGGAGTTTCTCTCGAAAGAAGTGAGTGGGAGGAAAGTAGAACTTGATAAGGTAATTGTACCTTCTCCTTTATTGGAAAGTAGTTCATCACAGAAATCTGTTCTTGTGACTCCTACACCAATTAGTGAGGAAGCTAATGATAATGATCATGAAACTTCGGATCAAGTTACTACCGAATCTCGTAGGTAAATCAGAGTGAAATCCGCACCAGAGTGGTACGGTAATCCTGTTTTGGAGGTCATGTTACTTGACCATGACAAACCTACGAACTATGAGGAAGCGATGATGAGCCCAAATTCCGCGAAATGGTTTGAGGCCATGAAATCTGAGATATGATCCATGTATGAGAACAAAGTATGGACTTTGATGGATTTGCCCAATGATCGGCAAGCCATAGAAAATAAATGGATCTTCAAGAGGAAGACGGACGTTGATAGTAGTGTTACTATCTACAAAGCTAGAATTGTCGCAAAAGGTTTTCGACAAGTTCAAAGTGTTGACTATGATGAGAGTTTCTCACCCGTATCTATGCTTATGTCTGTCCGAATCATGTTAGCAATTGCCGCATTTTACGAAATCTGGCAAATGGATAAACAAAACTGCATTCCTTAATGGATTTCTTAAAGAAGAGTTGTATATGATGCAACCAGTAGGTTTTGTCAATCCTAAAGGTGCTAACAAAATATGCAAGCTCCAGCGATTCATCTACGGACTGGTGCAAGCATCTCAGAGTTGGAATACACGCTTTGATAAGTTGATCAAAGCATATAGTTTTATACAGACTTGCGGTGAAGCCTGTATTTACAAGAAAGTGAGTGGGAGCACTACAGCATTTCTGATAAAGTATATGTGAATGACATATTGTTGATCAGAAATAATGTAGAATTATTCTGTAAAGCATAAAGGAGTGTTTGAAAGGAGTTTTTCAAAGAAAGACTTCGGTGAAGCTGCTTACATATTGAGCTCCAAGATCTATAGAGATAGATCAAGACGCTTGATAAGTTTTTTTTCAATGAGTACATACCTTGACAAGATTTTGAAGTAGTTCAAAATGGAGCAGTCAAAGAAAGAGTTCTTGCCTGTAGTACAAGGTGTGAAGTTGAGTAAGACTCAAAGCCCGACCACGGCAGAAGATAGAAAGAGAATGAAAGTCATTCCCTATGCCTCAGCCATAGGTTCTATAAAGTATGCCATGCTGTGTACCAGATCTATTGTATACCCTAAACTGATTGGCATGGGAGTACAATAGTGATCTAGGAGTAGATCACTGGACATCGGTCAAAATTATCCTTACTGGAATAAGGATATGTTTCTCAATTACGGAGGTGACAAAAGGTTCGTCGTAAAGGGTTACGTCAATGCAAGTTTTGACACTGATCCAGATGACTCTAAGTATCAATCTGGATACATATTGAAAGTTGGAGCAATTAGCTAGAGTAGCTCCATGCAGAGCATTGTTGACATAGAGATTTGCAAAATACATGCGGATCTGAATGTGGCAGACCCGTTGACTAAACTTCTCTCACAAGCAAAACATGATCACTTTTTGGGTCTTAATCACATAGCGATGTGAACTAGATTATTGAATCAAGTAAACCCTTTGGGTGTTAGTCACATGGAGATGTGAACCAATCACATAAAGATGTGAACTATTGATGTTAAATCACATGGCGATGTGATCTAGATTATTGAATCTAGTGCAAGTGGGAGACTGAAGGAAATATGCCCTAGAGGCAATAATAAAGTTATTATTTATTTCCTTATATCATGATAAATGTTTATTATTCATGCTAGAATTGTATTAACCGGAAACATAATACATGTGTGAATACATAGACAAACAGAGTGTCACTAGTATGCCTCTACTTGACTAGCTCGTTAATCAAAGATGGTTATGTTTCCTAACCATGGACAAAGAGTTGTTATTTGATTAACGGGATCACATCATTATTTGAATGATCTGATTGACATGACCCGTTCCATTAGCTTAGCACCCGATCGTTTAGTACGTTGCTATTGCTTTCTTCATAACTTATACATGTTCCTATGACTATGAGATTATGCAACTCCCGTTTGCTGGAGGAACACTTTGGGTACTACCAAACGTCACAACGTAACTGGGTGATTATAAAGGAGTACTACAGGTGTCTCCAAAGGTAGATGTTGGGTTGGCGTATTTCGAGATTAGGATTTGTCACTCCGATTGTCGGAGAGGTATCTCTGGGCCCTCTCAGTAATGCACATCACATAAGCCTTGCAAGCACTACAACTAATATGTTAGTTGCGGGATGATGTATTACGGAACGAGTAAAGAGACTTGCCGGTAACGAGATTGAACTAGGTATTGGATACCGACGATCGAATCTCGGGTAAGTAACATACCGATGACAAAGGGAACAACGTATGTTGTTATGCGGTCTAACCGATAAAAGATCTTCGTAGAATATGTAGGAGCCAATATGGGCATCCAGGTACCGCTATTGGTTATTGACCGGAGACGTGTCTCGGTCATGTCTACATTATTCTCGAACCGTAGGGTCCGCACGCTTAACGTTACGATGACAGTTATTATGAGTTTATGCATTTTGATGTACCGAAGGTAGTTCGGAGTCCCGGATGTGATCACGGACATGACGAGGAGTCTCGAAATGGTCGAGACATAAAGATTCATATATTGGAAGCCTATGTTTGGATATCGAAACTGTTCCAGGTAAAATCGGGATTTTACCGGATTACCGGGAGGTTACCGGAACCCCCCGGGAGCCATATGGGCCTTATTGGGCTTTAGTGGAAAGGTGAAAGGGGCTGCCATGGTGGGCTGCGCGCCTCCCCCTCCCCTAGTCCTATTAGGACTAGGAGAGGTGGCCGGCCACCTCTCTCTCTCTTTCCCCCTTAGGAGTCCTACTTGGAATAGGATTGGGGGGGGGGGAGTCCTACTCCCGGTAGGAGTAGGACTCCTCCTGCGCCCTCCTCTTGGCCGGCCAGCCCCTCCCCCTTGGATCCTTTATATACGGGGGTAGGGGGCACCTCTAGACACACAAGTTGATCATTGAGATCGTTCCTTAGCCGTGTGCGGTGCCCCCTGCCACCATATTCCACCTCGATTATATCGTTGTAGTGCTTAGGCGAAGCCCTGCGTCGGTAATACATCAAGATCGTCACCATGCCGTCGTGCTGACGGAACTCCTCCCCGAAGCTTTGCTGGATCGGAGCCCGGGGATCGTCATCGAGCTGTACGTGTGCTAAGAACTCGGAGGTGCCGGAGTAACGGTGCTTGGATCGGTCGGACCTGAAAGAAGACGTACGACTACTTCCTCTACGTTGTGTCAACGCTTCCGTTGCGATCTACAAGGGTACGTAGATCAGACTCTCCCCCTCATTGCTATGCATCACCATGATCTTGCGTGTGTGTAGGAATTTTTTTGAAATTACTACGTTCCCCAACATGAATATAATCCAACGCTGTCACTCCGGAGTTCCTCAGTTTTCTGACAGCTTTCAATCTCATTCTTATGTGTTTGTTGGACTTCATGTTGTCCTTTGAACTCTTCACCTTGACAATAACTGTTTGATTGTCACAGTTCATAAGGATGGTCGGAACCGGCTTCTCAACCACTGGCAAGTCCATCAACAGATCTCGAAGCCATTTTGCTTCGCCACCCGATGTGTCTAATGCTGTTAGTTCTGCTTCCATTGTTGATCTTGTTAAGATCGTTTGCTTGCAAGACTTCCAGGAAACATCACCACCTCCAAGAGTAAATATATACCCAGTTGTGGCCTTCATCTCATCAGCATCAGAGATCCAATTTGCATCACTATACCCTTCAAGTACCGACGGGTATCCGGTATAGTGAAGTCCATAGTTCATAGTACCTTTCAGATAGCGCATAACTCTCTCAAGAGCACGCCAGTGTACATCACCCGGTTTGGAAACAAATCGGCTCAATTTGCTAATAGCAAATGCGATGTCAGGCCTCGTTGCGCTCGCTAGATACTGGAGTGAACCAACAATCTGAGAGTATCGCAATTGATCTATAGCTGTGCCTTTAGACTTTCGAATCAGCACACTAGGATCATATGGTGTTTGAGATGGTTTGCAGTCCGAATATCCAAAATGACTCAACACCTTCTCAATATAATGGGATTGCAGAAGTGTAATCCCACCTTCATCATCTCTCAATAGCTTGATGTTCAAGATAACATCAGCCACTCCAAGGTCCTTCATCTCAAAGTTCTGAGATAGGAAAGACTTAACTTCCTCGATCAACTTGAGATTAGTCCCAAATATCAGTATGTCATCAACATACAAACACAGTATAACTCCTTCGCCCCCACCATAGCGATAGTATACACATTTGTCAGCCTCATTAACAACAAAGCCAACAGATGTCAACGTTTCATTAAACTTGTCATGCCATTGCTCAGGCGCTTGTCTCAGGCCATACAAAGATTTCACCAACTTACACACCTTTCCTTCCTGACCATCCATCACAAAGCCATCAGGCTGTTGCATATAGATTTCCTCCTTTAGCTCTCCGTTCACGAAAGCCATCTTAACATCCATCTGATGAATGAGAAGACCATGCGAGGCCGCCAACGAGAGTAATAGTCGAATGGTGGTCAGTCTGGCCACAGGTGAATAAGTGTCGAAGAAATCTTCTTCTTCTTTTTGGGCGTAGCCCTTGGCCACAAGCCTAGCCTTGTACTTTTCTATCGTACCATCGGGCCTAAGCTTCTTCTTGAACACCCACTTGCATCCCAATGGTTTGCAACCATAAGGACATTCAGTAAGCTCCCAAGTCCCGTTAACCATGATGGAATCCATCTCGCTACGGACCGCATCCTTCCAGTAGTCAGCTTCTGGAGATGCATACGCTTCTGAAATAGAAGTGGGATTATCCTCCATGAGGTATATGAAGAAATCATCACCAAAGGTCTTTACAGTCCTTTGTCTCTTGCCCCTACCAAGGGATCCCTCATTATCCTCCTCAGGATTTTCATCATGTGTTTGATTATAATATTCCATCGGAATGGCAGGTTGAGGAGTCTCCTCAGATTCCTGTCTAGAAGTGCTTTGTGCATCTCTCATGGGAAAAATGTCCTCAAAGAATGTAGCATCTTTAGACTTCATAATTGTACCGACTTTCATGTCAGGTACCTTAGATTTCACTACTAGAAATCTATAGCCAACACTTTTCATAGCGTAGCCCAAATTAACACAGTCCACAGTCTTTGGTCCAAGCTTGCGCTTTTTGGGGATCGGCACATTAACTTTCGCCAAGCAGCCCCAGGTATGTAAGTACGAGAGTGTTGTCCTTCTCTTGGTCCACTTCTCGTCAGGAGTGATCTGTTATCCTTTGTCGGAACTTTATTCAGGACATGACAAGATGTCATTATAGCCTTCCCCCACCATGCCTTGGATAAACCGGACATATCTAACATGGCGTTAACCAAATCAGTTAGAGTGCGGTTTTTCCGCTCGGCAACCCTGTTTGACTGGGGTGAGTAGGGATGCGTCCTCTCGTGAATAATGCCGTGTTCCGCACAAAAGGCATCAAACTCTTTCGAGAAGTACTCTCCACCACGATCTGACCGGACTCGTTTAATTTTCTTTTCACGTTGATTCTCAACTTCTGCCTTATAGATTTTGAAGTAGTGTAGAGCCTCATCTTTAGTATTTAACAGATACACATAGTAATATCTAGTGGAATCATCTATCAAAGTCATGAAATATTTCTTTCCACCTTTAGTCAACACACCATTCATCTCACAAAGATCAGAATGTATGAGCTCCAGTGGCGCCAAGTGTCTCTCCTCTGCTGCCTTGTGAGGGTTGCGAGGTTGCTTAGATTACACACACGAATGGCACTTAGAACCTTTGGCTAAAGTGAAACTTGGGATTAAATTCGATTTTGCTAGCCGCGTCATAACACCAAAACTAATGTGACAAAGACATGAATGCCATACTTCAGATTCATTAACACTCAAATGAATATTGTTCACGACTTTATTACATAGATCTGCAAGAGAAAGGCGGAACATGCCTCCGCATTCATAACCCTTTCCAACAAATAGTCCATATTTCGTAACAACTAATTTATTAAACTCGAATACCAACTTAAACCCTTCTCTACATAGAAGGGAGCCACTAACGAGGTTCTTCTTGATGGCGGGGACATGTTGCACGTTCTTCAGCTGCACGATCCTTCCCGAAGTAAACTTCAGATTGACCGTGCGAACACCAAGAACGGAAGCACTCGCGCCATTCCCCATCAGTACGGACCCGTGACCTGTGGCCTGGTAAGAAGAAAACAATGAAATGTCAGCACACACATGAACACCTGCACCTGTGTCGACCCACCAATCGGTGGACGGCCAAACTGAAAATACAGCAAATAAATTCCCGTACCCAGATGCACCACTCTCATTGTTGCTCACAATCATATTGACAGACTTGGAGTCCTGCCCTTGCTTCTTATACTTGTTTGGGCACTTATTGGCCCAATGTTCAAGCGAACCACAAGTAAAGCAGCCCTCATCCTTCTTGTTCTTCTTGAAGGTCTTCTTACCCTTCTTCTTAAAGTCGGCACTCTATTGGACACCGTTCTTTCCCTTGGGCTTGTGGGAATTGGAGTTCTTCTGATGCACCATGTTGGCCACAGAAGTTCCTTCAACCCCTTTACCGTGCGTGTCCTTTGCCCTTGAATTCTGCTCAACACTCAGATGGCCAATGACATCCTCCACAGAGAATTCACGCCTCTGATGTTTCAGAGTGGTGGCAAAGTTCCTCCAGGAATTGGGAAGCTTAGCGATTATGCAGCCCGCGACAAACTTGCCCGGTAACTCGCACTTAAGAAGCTCAAGCTCCTTAACAATGCATATTATCTCATGAGCCTGCTCCAATACAGGACGGTTTTCAACCATCTTGTAATCATGGAACTGCTCTATAATATACATCTCGCTCCCTGCATCGGCAGCCCCGAACTTAGATTCGAGCGCCTCCCACAAGTCCTTGGCAGACCGCACATGCAAATATGCATCAACCAGCTTATCTCCAATCACGCTCAGAACTGCCCCGAGGAACACGACAGTGGCCTCCTTGAACGCCTTCTCCTGATCAGGAGCGATCGTTCCTGTGGGAGTCATACCGGCGACCCAGAACACGTTCATGGCAGTGAGCCATAAGGTGGTTTTAGTCTGCCAACGCTTAAAGTACGTCCCCGTAAACGGCGACGGTTTCAGTGCTGCAGCAAAACCAGAATTCGAAAAACTTCTACACATATTAGGTTTTTGGATTGATAAGAAAATAGGCAATTTTCTGATTAAATTAATCCATGAATAAACCATGAGCATGACATTGACAGCATTGATAACACACTGGTTACGATCTAACAGAGCATGTACTACGCATATAGTAGAAACATCTACGCATATCGCTAGTACTGCTACAACAGAAAGAAACATGAGAGGGATAAACGATGTATACCCTCCAATCGGCCATGCGGCGGCGGTGGCGGCGGCAGTAGCCGCAGCATCCTCGGCGGCCTTCTTGTCGGCCTCGGCCTTCTCAGCGGCAGCACGGTCGGCGTCGGTCGACATGGTGATGACGAAGGTGTTGCAGACGTAGATGAACAGAAGCGAGCAGTCGCGTAATCGCTACCCAAAAACCTAATTGCCCCTCTCCCGTACAGGATCTGGAGAGGCGGGGTTTCGGAGGCTTGCTCTCCCGTTAACCATGTACGCGGTGAACGGGACGGAGTCGCCGGCGACAGCAGCAGCAAAGGAACGACGTGGGCGTGGAGGCGGAGATGCGTTCTGTTTTGTGGCGGGTAGGGTTGACAGCGCCCCACATATATATGTGCGGCTGCGCGTGGAGAGACGTGGGCTAAACCCACGTCCAAGTCGATAGCCCACGATCCGACGTATCAGATCATGACTCAATGGGAATGATCGTCTCATGGATATTGCCTTTTGCAACACCGAGCTCTATGGCATCACGAGAGACAGCAAGAGGCTCATCAAGTATGAGTTTGATGTAAACCAACTTGAAGAGCTCGATGTTAACATCCGCTCGTTGTGCATGCCAAACAACTACGAAAATGGCCCAGACAAGCACTTGAGGTACATTCTTGAGCTACGTGGCAACCTTGTAATGGTGGTGAGTAATTATACGATGCACAACAGCTTCACGGCCATCGGAAAAAACAACTTCACAGTTTTTGAGCTAGTCCACAGCCACAGGTATAGCTGGGCAAGGGTTAATAACTTGAGAGACCATGCGCTATTCCTGGGGCCAACAGGCTCCAAGGCAGTGCGTGTGCCGGCAAGTGGGTGGGGTGAGATGCAGAGAAAACCATATCTACTTCTCCCACCGTCATTGCTTAAGGCGAAACGATAAGATCCTCAATGGTGTCAAGGTATTCTGGAAGAGTTTAAATGATGATGGTTACACCCATGTGGCTTCAAAGATGAAAGTGTCATGGATGGTGTGAAAGGCATCATGTCAACAGGGTACTACGCAATGGACGGTGTCCATCCCCCCATGTGGCTGTTCCCTGAGAGATGTGCAGAGGGTTAGGGTTCGGGATTACTATACCATCATAAAGTACTCCTTTTCTGATGTTTAATGTTGTTTTCAAGTTTTAGTTGGACAATTCCTCTATAACACTAACGCTTCGTTTGGATGTCTCCATTGGAGAGCTCCGTATTGAATTGGTCTGAATTCCAAATCAGTGAGGAAACTGAAATGGAACGAATACGAATTCACCTGTTTGGTTGTCCAGTGAATTGCCCCTTGAAATGCCTCTGAGATTTCAAAACCAAATCATGTTTGGATGACAAACTTTGGAATTGCATAGCTACATTACCAGGTTATACCTTGTTCTACATGACTCAAAATTGAAATCTTACTACGAATAAATATATAGCAACGAAAATAAATAAATATTCTAGAAATGCATCAGGAAAACGCAAAATGGTTATACATGGACAACAATATATTGCATGTTTCATCCACTCAATAATTATTGCAGTTTTGTTGCTGTCAAGAATATCAGGAACATAGCATGTATTGCAGTTTATTCTACCGACAGGATCAGAATATTTGTATCTCTGAATTTTGTTTAGAAAGGCATAACATATCGGAACTGAATTTTGCCTAGATCAACATTCAGGTTTATTCTTACTTCCTTGTGTAATTTTGTTTATAAAGGCCTAGATCAAAATGATAAAAACAACACACACTTTCAGTTTTGGTGAACTGAATTAGATCAAAATGATGAAAACAACAAGAATTTTATGCTGTCTAACAAAGCAGAAGCGAACTTTCTGCTGTCGAAAAGAGCATCACACATGGCATACATGTTCAGTTTGCTGTCGAACAGAGCAACATACCTGCTTCATTCCCTCACTATAAAGATACACGCATGCAAAACATACAACATTTTTTAAGAACTCCATGAAAGCAAATTTCAAACGAATCAACGAAGCGCGGCATGCCACCAAGCACTACGTACCCGCTAGTCCCTTCAATAGGCTTATGGATCAACAAAACTTCAGTAATCTGCATAACAAGAGGAGTTGTCAGGTGTGATCACGCTATAGAAGAGGAGCTGCAGCTCCATAACAAAATTCAGATGAGAAAATTCTGTAGTCCAGTGTGATCTAAACTTTAGGAGCCATGGTAGGAAACTTAATACCCATACTGAACACTCGTCTACATTCTCTTGATTATGAAATCAGACAACTCAGCAAAAAAAATTTAATGACTGAACTTTGTTACTAACATCTGATATAATAAACATTGTAAATTAGCTAATCAGAGAGGGATATAGAGGGAGGAGGAGAAGAGGAGGTAGGCTATGGCCATGCTGGAAGAGTAGAAGAATTCATACAGGGAGCGGTCGGGCGGACATGGTGTAGAGGAGCAGAGGAGCTGCAGCTCCGTCGACCATGGTGCAGAAAGAGGGGGTGTACAGGAGGATGGAGGGGCATGGCATAGGGGGAAGGGTGGATCCAGCGGGTCAGGGCACGGGCTAGATGTCTCGGGCCGCCGCAGACCTCCATCTTGATTGCCGACCGGCGTCAGGAGGGGACGCGGTACGGGGATGGGATGCGGCGCGGTACGGGGAAGGAGGAGGTACTGGGATGGGGAAGAGGGAGAGAGAACGGGGAAGAACGGCACCTGCGCAGCCGCCGGTGCTCGTGGTGGTCGCCGCCGCCGAGCTCCTAGGTCATGGCCGACCTCCCTGCTCTGTTTTACTAGTATTATTTTTCGTGGTCGCGGGGGGGGGGGGGGGGGGGGGGGGGGGTACGTTTTGCGGGCGCTCGCGATTTCATCCCAAATCGGAGCGGTACCCCTCCGAAACGTGGAAGGAAGCTTTTCGTCGGAGGCAAAACGGTTTGGAATTGGCTTTTGTTTCCAATACGAATTCGTTGTCCATCCAAACGGCTGTATTGCTGCTAGTTCAATACCAAATCCATTTCCTAGGCTCCAATGAAGACATGCAAACACAATGTAAGATCCGTAGTTTTAAAGATCCCACATTTAATTGAGGTCTCCAATTAGAATTGAGTCACTCGATTTTGTCAACAATTTCTCAAAATTCTCCCGTTCAACTCCTTTATACTACTATGCACTATGCTTCCTAAAATTTTAAGGCCTCACAATTAGTTGAGGTATTCAATTGAGAATTGGGTCAATCGATTTTGACCAGATCAACACTTTCTCAAGCTCCCCCATTCAACTCTTTTAGTTCACCACTTTCCCTAATTTTGAAACTTTTTCGTTCAATTGAGGTATCCAATTTTGAATTTGGTTAATGATTTTGACCGGGCCAACGGGTTTTCAAATCAATCAGCAACAACCGGCCTAGAAGACATATCAATCCCGCGCACCCTCCCACCACCTAGAAAAAAGAAGCGCCACCATGTGATATTGTAGCATCAATATAGTAGTACATGCGACCACCAACACGTAAATTTCCCCACATAAATATAGATTGGTTAGCGGATAACACAAAATCACACCACGAAAGACCCACCAAATAACCGCGTTATAAAAAAACACTCTATCATCTCCCACACCTGCCAAACTAAAGATTCCATCAGTCAAAATATAAGGGGTATTAGTTTTGTAGAAAGTCAAATTTCTTTAATTTTGACCGAGTTTAGAGTAAAAATATCGACATCTACAATATGAAACTAAAAAGTATGGAAATTCATTTCATGATGCAGCTCCAGATACAGTCACAACAACTGTCCTTCTTCCTCCTGTCATAGCTTCCTACCCTTCTCTTCCTCCCTCCTCAAGAAACACAGCAGAACCAGACCCCGTCGTCGGCCGGTCGCCCGCGCAGCCGCTTCCCCTCCTCGTGCGCACAGCCGCCTCTTCTCCAGCACATAGGACCGCCGCCGACCGCCGAACCCGGCTGCCTCACTGGCTAGCACCGCCCTCCGTCAGGCCTCGCCAAACCTGGCCTCTGATACCATGTTGAATCGCGCGGTAGGAGCTCACCTCTTTGGTCATGGCTACGACAGCTCGATGTGTTGTGTCGTTTGTGTTGAGCTCTGGGAATGGGAGGACTCTATACCCCCTTCTAGGTCAGCACCTTCACATGGGTCACATGGGCTAGGGCCCTAAGTGATAAGTTGATGGGCTTGGACCCATACCGGCTCAACAGAGGCTATGGTCCAAATTACATTACTTTGCTGGAGAATTAAATTTCTTATTGCACCGAATAATACAGAAAAACACTAACCTGGAGCAGCAAACAACTTGGAGGCCATGGTTCAAAATTACTATAACTTGGCAGGAGAATTACATTTCTTGTTGCACTGTAAATAGTACATTAGAGGCACCATAAACAAACAACATAGTTTAGTATGAAACGGCGATCTGCAAACAACTTGGAGACTATTTCAAAATTACTATAGCTTTGCATGAGAATTGCAATTCTTGGTACACTAAGAAATAATAAAGAAGATGCACTGTAATAACTGGGAGCGGCAAACAGACTGGTGTGAAAACACTAGGGAAAAATAACTGAACTATTGAAGGCTATGGTTCAGAATTACTACAGCTTTGCGGGAGAATTACATTTTTTTTCACACTGTAAATAATACACACAATGACTGTGAAGTACAAATAGTAGTTTAGTATCGACTGGGAGCAGCAAACTCAATTCAGGGGAAAAACAGTCTGGAAGAACTATGGCCAAAACTACTGTAGCCTTATTTGGGAATTACATATTTTTTACATTACATATTTTTTACACTGTAAATGATACAGAAAATGGACTGTAACAAAAAAAAGGCTAAAACAAGGCCCAAAAAAAAAGAACGCAGGATCGAAGGTTGAGAGCACATAAAATCCACAAATCTCATGCACCGAGATCTAGAGAAAGACCAACGAATGGAGGGGAGGGACAACACCAGACACAAACCACTTCGAAGAGCACTTCTAACCACCAGTGGGCCGATAGCAGCAACCGAACGCTCAAGCAATAAGAGAAGAACTTTGAATGCAAATCGCCCCTCTCTCTCTCTCTCCCCTGCTCTCGAATTCTCTTCTTCTGCTTGAACAGTCTGATGAAGGGGGAATGGGCAGCAACATGGGTGTAACATTCCAAATTGAAGCAACATGGGTGTAACATCCCAAATTTTCAATTTGGAATGTTATATAATAGATCATCATTACATATCATATTTTATTGCATTTTGGTTGATCCTAGAAATTCTACGCAACTCAAGGACTCTCGGAGAGAGTTGGGGATTTCATTATTTTCATATTTGAGTTTTCTTAAATTTTGAAAATAGAATCATTTGATTTTATTTATTTTATCTTTAATTATTTCTATTATCAAAATATGAGAGAGGGGGCTTTATATAGCGCCACCCGGGCCGCCCCATCCCATAGCCGCCGCCGCCCCAACCCTAGCCTACCGCGCCGCCCGCCCTAGCCGCCGTCGCCGGAGCTCGCCGCCGATGAGGTTGTCCCGCCGCCGTTTTTTTAGAAAACCGTTGGTTTCCACCGATTTTTTTCGGTTTTTTTAGATAGATCGATTTTTCTTTTCTCGGTTTAGTTAATTAGCGAGCATTCGCTCGTTCGTTCGTTTTAACGAACGCGTTCATCATTTAGATCCAGATAACTAACGTTCGTTTGTTAATCTGTTCGTCATTTTTCTTTTTCTCGGATTAAATCCGTGATTTTTTTGATCGCGATTCCTGATCCGATTTTCATTCTAGTATAAATTTTCGCTCGTTTATCGGAATCAGGCGATTCAAGTGCCTGGAGTTTCGTCTCGAAACCCTCTTTCCATTTAACCAACTCAAACAAGTTTTTGCTTCTGTAAAATTTGACCTAGATCCAGAATAGTAAACGAAGCTTATTTCTTTTGTCGTTTGTCTTTCGTTGCTTCGTTCGATTTGATTCCTTTTGCCAACCTGAGTTCTTAAGTTGAACTTTCTGGTTAGATCTCTTATTTGAGTTTTACCTGTGCATTAGTTGAGTACTTATTGTATACTTGTTTGTTTGCGATAGAGTATCCGGAGTGCGCCGCTTGGTACTTCGAATCGCTAGGTTTTGCAGATCATCAGCAAGACAAGTAACACTTTGATCATACCTCATATTACCCAGTTTTTATTGCATTAGATCAATCCTCACACATTGCATGATTATGATCTAATTAAATTGTGGGTTTAGGAAGTAGATGAGGTAGTACCTATTACATGTTTTATTATCAAACCTTTGGGAGTTACTTCTACGTTTGCTTATTATGCCATGCTATACTAGTAGATGTGGATTGGGTGAGTGAAATCCATGACAGATGTGAGTTTGTTAAATTAATGGTTTATCTAAGGTGGCAACTTAAACACACATCTGGGTGGACTGAGGCACCTGGGTATTCCAGCGATTGCCTATTTTTCTTTTGGACCGCCACCCGGCCTCAAAGGGATCATGAGATTATTCATACTAGAAAGTTCCGTGTGCAGCCACAAACTACTATGAGCTCTAGCATAGTTGATTAAGTTGTGCGAACTCTTACAGTGGTAGACTAGCAGATGTATGGGAAAGTATGTGTAACTGTCTACCCGATCGTAAGGTGCTAGCGCTTCTGAAAGACTATGTCTCGGTCATCCGCTTCTCAAACACCATGTAGTGCGAGAATCCCAACGAAGGAGATATGGTCTTGTGGGGAAAGTGCGCAAATCTCTGCAGAGTGTATAAACTAATCATGGTTAGTCGTGTCCCCGGTTATGGACAACTTAAGCATCTAGTACTTGGATTATCATATGAATCTCATCATGTTACTCTAATTAATTTGTTGGATTTTTAATGATGATGTTTAATTGGAATTGAGAGGGTGTCTACACTCTCAATGTTTAACAACCACCATGATAGTTAAATAAAATTTATTCCCTTGCAGTAGGAAAAATTGACTTTACGCAAAACTGTAACCATAGAGCTTTCCACCAGCCAAATATGCATATATTATAGCCTTATTCCATTATTGCTCTCTATTTGTTACCTTGCCAGCATATTCCATGTGTTGACCCGTTTCGGGCTGCAATGTTCATGTTGCAGACTTTTCAGACGACGAGTAAGGTGCTTCAAGTCGTGGTTCTATACTCAGTGATGCCGTTGGAGTTGATGGACTCACTTATCTTCCAAGCCTTCCGCTGTTATCGTTATTAGATGGCCTTAAGCCATATTTATTGTAATAAGTTCTCTTTTGAGACACTCGATGTAATAAGTGTATGATTGCTACTCTGTTATAAATCCTTCAAGTACTGTGTGGTGTCAGCATTACTGATTCAAGAATGACACCGGAGCACAGAGATTGGACCGTTTGAGGTCTGATCGCTACAATGGGTGAACGGGCAGACCACAAACAAAACAACTAGCCCAGTAAACAAATAACCAGAGGACAATGCACGAATCGCTGCGCAACAGCGCAAGGATCAGACTGGCACAAAATCTAACTGAAAACAAATTGTTTTCAGTCGGATGAAAATCCACAAAACCGACCAAATTGTATAAAACAGTACACATCAATATCCTTACATACCAAATAGTTCTCAGAAACTATTGGACAAAGATAGACAGTCGACAAGAGTATACGGCCGTGGCACCAAGCCACCCAAGCGTTTGGTGGCGCGTTCCATGCGCCCAAGTCTAGGCTGATAGGCTCCAATGTTTGAATACTCACTCTCTTCAAAATCAAAGCTTAAGTAGATGGTGTCAGCACAAATGGATCCGGAGGGGAAAATCCCCAGACACACTGACAGAGAGCTATTATTCATGCCCATGAACACTGCACGCCTTGCACCGCCGCCCAAGCTCTTGACAAGGAATAGCATCCCGGCGTCCAAATCCACTCGATACATGTCGCACACCAAACTCTTGTTATTCCTGGGCAACACATGTTCATGTGCTCGACGGTGCACTAGCATTAGCTCCCCGCAATTGTTCACCAGGTGCATGCAATGCACATTGTGCCGGACATCTATATTCAGCTTGGCAGCCACATGCAGCCGTGGTGGCTGATCTGCACCCGTTTCGAGCACCATGACGCCTTGTACGGTAACATAGTAGAAGCGGCCTGCCAGCATTATGGGTGTTGTTCCCAGCAAACTGCCTTGGTAGTTTAGATCCAGCACCGTCCAGTTGTCGTCACCGGGCTTAGCCATGCCAAGCATGCCCAGCTGGTTGAAGCAAAGCACCACCGTCGAATCATCATCGGCAATGCCGGAGCTACACGCTGTGAATTTCTTTTCTAGATAGTTACAATGAACCGAGCGCGAAAGGTCACGCTGAGCATGTCGAGGCAGCAGGGTGGTGATTGGCGGCAGATCTGCGAGGAGGTGGCGTGTGAGCGGGTTCAGGAGGCGGATGCTGGTGCGCTGCGGATCGTGGAGCAGAACGAGGAGGCCCTCAGGGGTGCAGGCGACCACGACGTGGTCATGGAGCTCGGGGACGTCGACCTGGATGCACTCGGCGGTGGATGTGTTGAGGAAGGAGAGGCGGCTGGGCCCGGCGCGTTCGTCCCGTAGCATGGTCCACCGCCCGGGATGGAACCGGCGGTCGAGGACGCTGTGCGCGCGCGGGTGCGCTGAGCACCGCCTCCACGGGCGGCACACGACGCGGAAACGGACGTAGTCGGCGACGTCGTACGCGAGGACGCGGTCGGCGATGAGGCCCGTCGGCCCGCCCGATAGATCCGCCCAGTCACAGTCACGGGATGCATCCATCAGATCGGAGTGCCGTGAAGAGGAGGAACTACACCTTTGCTTGGAGTCGCACCCAAGATCAGGCAAGCGGAGAGGATAGGATCTGGGCGGCGTAGCTGATGGGGATCGCGCCCGCCGGCACCGTCGGAGGAGTGGATGGGGCAGACTGCTAGAGGGTTTGCGTTCTTCTTTTCTTTTACCGATTTCTCGCGATCGAAAAAATCGTTCTGGGGCAGATTGCCGTCTTTCTCGACGGCAGCGGTTCCCTGGTTTCCCGCGTTCGGCAGCGGCTCGATCCATCAAAATCGCTCGGGAGAGGAAGCGTCTAAAATCGGAACATTCTTCCGTAAAAAAAAAACTTATCATGTGGACAATCTTCCGTATTATTTACACCTCCGTAGAGTTTGCAATTGCGGATCAATCGAGGAATTCCCATTGTTATGTTTCTAGTGCACCTACACTTCGGCAAAATATTGTATGGATATTTGAGCCATTGTTTACGATTATATTGGACGGAGCCGCGTACAGAACACATTTTACTCAAAGTAGACTTCGTGCTACGTATGCCACCGTAGTCTTCCCGAGAGGGTTACAACTCATGACAATTAAGGGTTACCCTATGGACGCGGCCTCTCGATGGGTTCTTCGTAATTCCCCAGTTAATTGCAAAGGTTAGGAGCAAAAGGCTTTTACTATCTTCTCGAATTACCCCCACATCCTAGCCCATTACAATCATAGTGATATATTCGGGACCATAAGGCACAAATGCTGAGTGGGGCCACTTCACAACATTCACGAAGTTATTAAACTGAGCATTCAAAAGGGAATCTCATATCCAAAAATAATGTTTGAAATCTTACATATACCAAGGCTCATGTACATCCCCTAGAACTAGGTTTCTACTCGCACATGGGGAAGACAAACATCATAACCATAGCGATGGAATGTAATACATGGACGGATACTTCATATAACATAGAAGACGATCCACTACGGTTCTTGATGTTACAACGAGATTGATGTGGATGGTGATGATGATGATGATGACGATGATGGTCTTAATGATTTTGAAGCCCCGTGCACGTGGTGAGCTAGCAGAAAGGACGAGCGGCCGGAGCACGGGTACGTCTTTAGCGGCGGCGGCTACTCGTTTATTGATCTCCATCGGTGCTTCAAACTAAAGTGAGGCATACATAGATCGACTTCGGGAAGGGAAAGCTTATGCCTCCACGCCAACCTGCTTGGGTGTTCCCAAAAAATTCATAGCTCCGGTGCTCTTTGTAGCATCAAGCGGTAGAACTTGGGGGAAGGGATAGATATGAGGGAGGAACAAGGAGACCGGAACATAAGTCACAAGATGGTTCATACCTCAGACGGTAATCTCTCATGCGCTCTCTATATAAGTGGTGGTCTCCCGCTTGCCAGGGATACCTGGGGTGGGGGCAAAGCCCCCCGGTACGTGGCCTCACCAATCAGCGACCAAAAGGCTGGGCAAGGCAGTGTCCCAGTCTCCCACTTACCGAATTCATGCTTCGTCCTCCTCTCAAACCCAGGGAAAAGAGCTCCCCTTGGTCATAAAGCAATTCTTGAACAAAAATAGCGATGGGACGGCACACACTTGCCATCACTGCGGCTTTACATCGGCCAAGCCCAACATCATATATCAGCAGCACTGCAAAGAGCCGGAAAGCAGCACGCACACAGCTGGTTCACAATGGCGCTCAATCATTGTTTCTTCGGTAGAACCATTTGAGTTCTTCAATGAAAGGTGGCAAGTCTAATGACCGAAACACTGGTTTCTTAAAAAAACTGTTTTAAAAACCAACGGACAAATAATAATGGATCTTTTTATCACACCCCATGCATGAATCGATCTATATTTATTAGGAAGAGAATATGCCGCAGCGGCCGAGGAAGCGGCAGAGAGATTTGAGCTTCTGACCGAGTACTCCGTTATTACTCCCTCCGTCACGATTTAGAAGGCACAGTTAAATTTGCGTGCGTTTCCATAATAGACAAGGTTTAGGGCGCATTGCATTTATTTCTAGTAGCTAATTAGTACTCCGATATACTATTTCTATATGCATGCGTAGTGTGAATGCTATTTTTTAGCCCATTTCATAACCAATAGATAACCACCTAGGTCCCAGAGAATTTCCAAACTCGCCTTCTAAACCGTGACAGAGGTAGTATGTTTCTTTGGGCTTGTGGGGACCTTACGAGGAAGCTGTTCGACTGCAATGAAAACCACAGCATGGTTCAAGGTGACGGCGCCAACCCGTAAGCTGAGAAGCGTTATAAAATAAATGTTAACCAATAGGTTCATAACATAACATGATGTGTAGACCCTAGGTCTCAACTTCTCACTAGTAATATAATCAAAACTAGACTCCAAATTCGAAATGTTATTTCGTCCTCTTGACCTGCATAAACTGTCCCTCAACCATACACATACGTACTGAGAAAAGAACATGGTTTGCTGGGCAGTTTCGTGGACTCATGGGCGAGCTACTTCCGCGCCGTTGCGCGGACGGCGCGGATAGTCTTGAAAATCCACCACTTCTATCATGTTCAGGCACCAGCAACTTCCTGGGTCCGACGCTTCATATGCATACTCATATTTAACCCCGGATCGTGTAACACTTTGAGTCCTCGCGCACCTCGTCGGTCTCGAAGTCCTTGTCGATGATGATCCAGTTACGAGGACAAAAGCGGGGGTCGGAGGAGTTGGAGGGGTCGTCGGTGGCGGAGCGCCAGCTCGCCAGCTGTGGCAGACGGCGCGGAAGTCCATGTAGGAGTCAAGGTCGTTGGTGTCGAGGAGGCACTCGGCAATGCGGCGGACGAGTTCCGATTGGGAGCGACGAGCAGTCCGCCATGGCCGACTTGCTAGATCGGAAGTTTTACAGCTGGATTTATGTTGTTTCCACCTCGTAGAAATGGAAACACCGTGGGTAGGTGAAGAGGTTAAGTAGATGTTGTTGGAATTATCCGGCTCGGACTAGAGTCAGAGACCGTATAGGATTGTTAGTTAGCTAGGTTAGCTACTACGTATATATATATACGTATATCTATATATACATGTGTATCCTCTTGTATGATTAACTCAGATTAAGTGGCGTGCGTGTCCTTGTGATCTCGTCGAGTTTGTTTGCTGATTTGATCGATCATCAATCAGGCCAGCGACCTCTACAAGCTAGCTACCCACCGTAGGATCGATCCAGCAGCCTGCTAGTCTGCTTGATGTATAGTGCACCTAGTGTACACGGGGGCGATCTCGCGCCGCTGCCCCTTGTCGTCACCACGTTCCTTCTTTCCTCGCCGCTGCCAGAGGCTAGCGCCGGGCAGGCCCTGGGCGCAGCCAAGGAAGGTGGCGGCGGGGAGCTTCTCGCGCTCCACCAGATCCGTCCGGTCCAGTCCTAGGGTTTGAGGCGGCGGTCTCTGCTGGTGAGGGCGGCGTCGTCCGGGAGGCGGTGGAAGGCGGGCGGCGCTCGCCGGAGTTGTGGACGGCGCCTTCTCGGCCGCGCGGGCGGCGAGTTGGCGGTGGATACGGACACCACATGGAGGGATCCTCTACCGCTCTCCTTCACCAGATTTGAAGACGGCGCCCCCGTGCTGCTGCTTCCTCCTCGTCAATCCGGCCGGATCCGGTGGCGCACTGCGCGGATGTGGGGTTGGGATCTCTGGATCGGAGTAATTTCTTGGCCGGCTGCGGCGGCCACGACGCCGGCGGCGCCCCAGGCGCTGTTTCCTTCTTGAAGGCGGCTTCGAGATCCAGCTCCCTCCCCCTCGTCCTCCCCCTGCACCCCGGTGAAAACACACAACTTTGGTTGGGCGGCGGCGGTGCCCGGCTCCGTCACCTTCTTGAAGGCGCCGCTTTGGGTCCGCGGGGAGGTGGGACAGCTGCAGCGCGTTCTTGGCGTCCTGATGGCGGCGGTTCTCTTTAGTGGTGTCGCTTCGCCATGGCGGTCGGCTGGTCCGGCTCTCGTGGTGATTGTGGTGCCTAACTCTTCGCCGTGTCTTCCTGGGGTGCTCCCGTCCCGTTCAGAGAGGCTGAAGGTGGAGCAGCTTCATCTTGCACGGAGCTTCGGTGAAGATGTCAAGTCATGCCTGACCGACAGGTGCTACGCTTTGTCATGCCTGGTCGGCAGGTGCTATGCACGACATATCTTCCAAAGACTTCAAACTGTATTGGCTGGTGGTACTTGGCAGCATGGTGCTGAGGTGTATCAGTGGCGACCGCGACGTCCTCGGATGTTTGCGCGCACGGAGGAGGTACCGTTGGGCACCGTGGTGGCATCGACGATAGCTGGACCAAGCAAGGTTGATACATTAGTACAGTTCTGAAGATGGAGCGGTGGAAGTTGGTGACGGCGGCCTCTGAGTGCACGCCGGACCGATGAGACCCATGCCCGGCAGGCGTCCTGGATGGGATCTCAGGTCTTAGATGTTAGGTTTGGCTGCAATGCCTGTTTGGTATTAGGCTCAGGCTATCTGCGTCCCTTCATCAATTGGATAGAGTGGCTTAGACGGCGGCTTTAGTCTTACTGTTGTATTACTTTATAAGGTCTTATGAGAATAATTAATAAAGTGGTCGTATGCATCGCCCAGATGCAGAGGCCGGGGGTCATCCTCCTTTTCTAAAAAAAAGACTCGAACGGTTACTCGGCATGCTCGGAAAGTACTCGAGCTAGTCTGATATGTAGAGGAATATGATGCAACTCTTAATGTATTGATTGGATGCATATGTACATGTATATCGCCTGAAAGTACTCGGCTACAGCTGCGTCGAGGTCGGTCTGTGCCAACAGATGTTGGAGCGTGAAGACGGAGGCGCGGAGCGGCTGCATTTGGTGCGTGGAATTCAACCGGCTTCAGAGTTGATTGAAGGCGTGAATGTCAATGGCACCGCTTCGTTTTTGCAACTCCAAGAGGTCGTAGGATTGAATTTACCCACCTGTTTGTTTTCTTTTTCAAAGTTTGTAGCAAGGGACCGAGACAGACTCCGCTTGCCGGTGGTGTTTTCTGACCGAGACAGACTCCGCTTGCCGGTGGTGTTTTCTTTGTTTCCATGCATGGTGGTTGCGTGCTTGAAAATGGTGTTTCATAATCCTAGCGGTGCTCATCAATCAAGTACTTCCTCCATATCAAACGTCTTATATTTTGGTACACAGGTAGTAGAATGTAATGTAACGGCTCCGTTCCGCTGTAGTAAATTTAAAAACTACAACAATTATGCGTGAAATTCATAAAAGCACCAGGATTCATATTTTTTTTAAAGACCACTGGTCAAGCGGTTGTCCTATTGAAAAAGCCCTGATCGTTCCTAACTTTTTTTAAGGAATGCCATGTCATTATTGAAATTTTCGTATTCGCCGAGTGTCAGGGTCGTCGCCCAGAACCAAAACACTAAACCCTCCCAAACCCTTCCATAAAAAAACAAAAACAAAAACCCCAGCGCTTGGCAGGTGCTGACGCGTGGTTATCTTTTAGTCCCGGTCGGTGTTACCAACCGGAACTAAAGGTCCTCCTGCCTGAGCGCCCCGCAGCGGCCACATGGAGCACCTTTAGTCCCGGTTGCTTAGTTCCGGTCGCGGAGCCGGGACTGATGGTCCGTTTCCTACTAGTGAGATGCGATCACTATCCCTCTACACTACTAGGAAAAGGCTTATACATAGAAGTTTACCAGTAGCGTGTATTATGGACCCCACGCTACCGATAGTTACCAGTAGCGTCTGTTACAAAGCGCGCTACTGGTACAACATAGTAGCAGCGTTGGTTTTTGGAAGCCACGCTACTGGTAAGTTTGTCACAGCACACCACCTGACCAAAAAATATTAGCAGCGTTTGTTGTCTAACAAGCGCTACTGTTAAGAAAGTAGCTGTAGCGCCCGTGTACCTAGACGCGCTACTGGTATTTCTTCTATGGGTAAACTTATACCAGTAGCGTTGTTTTTGTACAAGCGCTATAGCTAGTTTTACGCACCAACAGATATTTTGGCTGGCACTCATAGCTGTAGCGTGCTTTGGCACCCCGCGCTACTGGTATGGTCGCCACCCACCTACCACCTTTCCCCTCCTTCCCCTCCTTCCTCCCCTTTCTTCTTCCTCTCCCCCTTTCCTTGCATCTTGCTTGTTCCATTCAATGCTCCCCCTCCACCACCCCTCCATTAGAGCCCTCCCTTCCCCTCTTCTTTGCCCTCCACCACCCCCTCCATTAGAGCCCTCTTCTTTGCCCTCCATCACCCCCCTCTTCTTTGTGCCCTCCACCACCACCCCCTCCATTAATGCCCTCCCTCCCCCTCTTCTTTGCCCTCCACCCCCTTCCATTAATGCCTTCCCTCTCCTCTCCCACTATCTCCCTAGCTAGCTAGCTCTCTCTCTCTCTCTCTCTCTCTCTCTCTCTCTAGCTAGCTAGCTAGTTAGAGCTATATATCTAGAGCTACTAGGTAATTAAGAAGAAAGGTGCTTGATATCCCTCTCAACATATAGGTGAGCAAAAAAAGGTGTTTGTGTGGATAGGATGGCAACTATATATATATGGACGATATGTGAATATATATACCGATTTGTGTGTGGCATAATTTGAGTTTCCTACATTGTGTATTTGATGAAATAATGTGGGTGACATGAATTGCCTATGTTTTGCCGAAATGTCGATTCAATTCCGTTTCGGCGAATTTCGGGCAAACTCAATATATCATATGTTTAGGGAAGGTCATGCTGAATTTTTGTATGAATTTGATCCATGCATGCATATATACGTGGTTATAATATTTGCTCCGGGCGCAGGTGATCATGAAGATCAATGAAAGGATGGTGGAAAGATACTGGCAATCCGCTGTGGACGACATGTATGAAAAAAGACTGAAGGATGTTTTATGTCCGTGTCGAAAATGAAAAGGAATTGTCAGGCTCGACCCCTTTGAGGGTGACACATTCAAGGCGCACCTGCTCATGCATGGTTTCATGCATGGCCATACTCAGTGGATAAGTGAAGATGATGATGAGGAGGAGGAGGAGGGGGAGGAGGAGGACGTCGACGGGGCAGGAAATAACGACATGGGGCCACCAGACGAAGAGATGACTGATTATGTGCCCGAAGAGGAAGACGGCCTCGGAAATGTCGATGGAACGAAACTGCAGTCCACGGGGATTCCCCCAAGCAGGACGAAGAGCGCCGGCTATAGACTGAATTTGTAGAAGATTCCGGTGAAGGACCTTGGCAGCGATCAGCCACCTCTTCGGCTTGTCTTCCTCCCTGTCATCAATCACAAGTGGTGTTGCTTCTTCATCAGTTATGCTAGCTTGCCTAATGCCACTTCCAGGCTAGCCCACGCCGCCCTGGATGACTCCAGGGCCTTCCCATCACAAACGCCTTGCGGGGCTGAGGCCATCCCCTTGCGCCATAGTCTCGTACGTGGCCCGCCGGTGAGAAACTAGCGACCGCCGCACTTCCACCTCGAAGCCCTAGCCACCGCTAGAGGGGAGTCTAGGCTTTCGGGGAAAAAACGGCATGCGTCATATATGTACATACCTGAATACCTACAAAAATACACATAGCAAGCTTGTATGTCCCCTCCAAATAAATATTTGCTCGCTGATGGTGACTAAGAGCTGAGCTGGCTGGACTCTGAACCACCGTTCCTGGTCAGAAGCCTTCTGGCGGATGACCGTAGGAGCTCTTTTGTTTGAATAAAACTCTCATAATTTCATGCAAAAAAATCTCCTAAAAAACATTCATACGGGTGCCCCCAATGTCATGAGAGTAACATGGACTTTTGAAAAAAAAATAAGCGCACTTGCCAGCCGCATGCCTGATGAGAGCTCCGCTCTGCAGGCGCCCGTTGGCGCTACCGGCGCTCGCTAGGTATGCCTAGTGGGCCGGCCGACCAAATGAATCAATAGTGAAACACGAAGAAAAAAAGGGCACTAATCAAGATATAGAACTGCTAGAATTCAAACCCAGCACTTGAATGTTGGCAGTTTAACACGATAACCACCACACCATTCTAACTCGTCTGTATAATAGAACAAAACCATACTAGTTAATGTTTCCTTTAGAAAACGTTAACGTATAACCAATATAAATTATTTTCTAAAAACGTAAATTATAAATCAAGATCATTGATTTTTAGAAAAAGGTTCATAAAATTTTAAAAGTTCATCGAATTTAAAAAATATTTCATTGATTTTGGTAAAATAATCATCGATATGAAAAAAGTTCATCGATATTGAAAAGAGTTCATTGATTACAATTTTTTATTATCGATTTACAAAAAATTTCATCGATTTTACAAAAAAGTTCATTGATTTTGAAAAAGTCTTCATCAATTATGAAAAGAGTTCATGGATTTACAAAAACGTTCATTGATTTTACAAAAAAAGTTCATCAATTCTGAAAAGAGTTCATCGATTTACAAAAAAGTTCTTCTTTTTGTTCATCCGTTTTGAAAAGAGTACATCGATTTACAAAAAAGTTCATCGATTTTACAAAGAAGTTCATCGATTAAGAATAGAGCTCATCGATTATGAAAAGAGTTCATCGGTCTCGAAAAAAACTTCATCGATTTACAAAAAAGTTCATCGGTTTTGAAAAGAGTTCATCAGTTTTGAATATAGTTCATCGGTTTCGAAAAATAAGTTCATAGGTCTTGAAAAAAAGTTCATCGTTTTTACAAAAAAGTTCATCAATTATGAAAAGAGTTCGTCGGTTTTGAAAAAAAACTTCATCGATTTACAAAAAAGTTCATCGGTTTTAAAAAGAGTTCATCAGTTTTGAAAAGAGTTCATTTGTTCAAAAAAAAGTTCATATGTTTTAAAAAAAAGTTCATCGGTTTTAAAAAGAGTTCATCAGTTTTGAAAAGAGTTCATCTGTTCGAAAAAAAGTTCATAGGTTTTAAAAAAAAGTTCATCAGTTTTAAAAAGAGTTCATCAGTTTTGAAAAGAGTTCATCTGTTCGAAAAAAAGTTCATAGGTTTCAAAAAAAAGTTCATCGATTTACAAACATAATTATCAATTTTACAAAAAAAGTTCATCGATATTGAAAATACTTCATCGATTATAAAAAGAGTCCATTGATTTTGAAAAAGAGTTCATCTAAATTAGCAAAAGAAAAAATAATAAAAAAACCGTTCCATATAAAAAAGGAAAACGAAAAATAAAAAGAACAAAACAAAACCCTTCCAAATAAAAAAAAGAAAGACGAAAAACAAAAAAATATAAAAGACATGGAAAATATAAAAAGACATGTAAGTAGAAAAGGACGAAGAGGCAGTAGCTGAAAAACTCTAGGTAAACTGTTCGAGTTGTTGCATCGCACGAATGATCGTGAGGTCGCTTGATCGAATCCCGCTGGATGCGCTGTTGTATTTTCTGTTTACAACTGAAAAAAAAGATAAGATGAGCCGAGCCCAGCTAGCGTGGCTGCAGGCTTCGTTTTGCAAAAAACAATAATAACCGACGCCTGCAGCGCCATATAGAGATCGCCTGCCTAATTGCTTCTCAAAACGAAGAGCATTCTATGGTGGGCCTTTGCAAGCCAGCTAACTCCACATGCCTAGTTTTGGCTGGGTAGCCACGATTGGTTGTTAGGCCAAGAAAAAACACAATAATACAAGAAGACCTAGACCGAGACTTGCCGCGCAACCACTGTTCCACAAAAACACAATATTTGAGAGAGGAGATTATGAAGAGGCAGATATCAAGAGTGGATTGGCTAAGGGCGGGCGACCGAAACACACAGTATTTCCAGAACCGTGCTTCTCACAGGAGGAGGAAAACACGGTAAAGTCGCTGCTACGGTCGGATGGAACGAAGTGCTCCGATGATAAGGGAATGAGGGAGATGGCACGAGAGTTTTACTCGCTTCTGTTTGCCACCCAGGGCACATCAAATACACAGCAGATCCTAGATAATATTGAGGTGGCTGTCACGGAGGCAATGAATACCAAACTGGATGCTGCAATTTCCGACGAGGATATTGAAAGGGCTCTCTTCCAAATGGGACCCACAAAGGCACCTGGGCCGGACGGGCTACCATCCCTCTTTTACCAGCGGCACTGGCGTCTGGGGAAAGAAGAAGTATGTAAGGCAATCCGCGAGTTCCTAGGTGGGGACCAGATTCCAGAGGGGATGCTATCACAGTTCAGACCGATAAGCTTGTGTAATGTGTTGTATAAGATCGCGGCTAAAGTTCTTGCTAACCGGCTTAAGGTTGTGCTCCCTATTCTGATCACAGAGGAGCAAAGTGCTTTTGTTCCGGGGAGGCTCATCACCGACAACATTCTCATGGCATACGAATGTGTGCATGCCATCCGGAAGAAGAAAAGGAAAAAACCATTATGTGTCGTTAAATTGGATATGATGAAAGCTTATGATAGAGTGGAATGGTCTTTTCTTCAACAGATGATGACTAAGCTGGGTTTTTCTCATTCATGGACAGCCATGGTTATGAGATGTGTCACTTCTACAAGATTATCAGTGAAACTTAATGGCAGTCTATCCGATGGTTTTCTCCCTACACGAGGGTTGCGCCAAGGAGACCCCATCTCCCCCTATTTGTTTTTGTTTTGTGCAGAGGGCTTCTTGGCGCTTCTCAAGCACGCACAACGGGAGAGGGAAATACAGGGGTGTCGTTTGGGCGCACTGGCCCCATAATCACACACCTACTGTTTTGCGGACGACAGTATTGTCTTCCTTGAGGCCTCACAGTCGAACTTGGCGCGCCTTCGGCAGCTTCTTATCACATACGAGGAGGCATCAGGACAAAAGGTGAATCTGGAGAAATCCTCCATCTTTTTTGGAAAAGGCTGTGATGACGAGGTTAAGGCTAATTTCAAGAATGTGGTGGGTATTCAATCCGAGGCCCTTAATGAAAAATACTTGGGGTTACCAACCATGGTGGGCAAGTCCAAGGACGGGTGCTTCAAGCATGTTCAAGAATCATCTATAGGGAAGGTAATGGGGTGGAAAGGACATGGTTTGTCGAAGGCAGCAAGGGAGGTACTTGTCAAGTCGGGGTTGCGAGCAACACCGACTTACTCGATGAGTTGCTTCCAGCTCTCCAAGAAAATGTGTTGGAAGCTGAAATCTATTTCTTCTAAATTCTGGTGGGGGCGGCCGACGGCGAGCGCAAAGTTCATTGGGTAGCCTGGGACAAAATGTGCACAAGGAAGCATGCAGGTGGGATGGGTTTCTGGGACTTCGAGATGTTTAATCAAGCTCTCCTGGCCAAACAAGTCTGGAGGTTACTAATGTATCCAACATCTGTATGTGCAACAGTGCTTAAGGCGAGGTATTATGAAGATATGGATGTTATGCCTGCTCCTTGTCCACAGGCGTGTTCCTATACATGGATAAGCTTGATGCATGGAAGAGACCTTCTAGCACGTGGGCTAATATGGCGTGTTGGGGAAGGGACAAAGATAAACGTGGTCCATGACAATTGGATCCCGCGAAATGGTAGCATGGTGCCGCTGGGTGCCATCTAAGTACCGAACACAGTGAAGGTTGCGGACCTGCTTACACCGGATGGCACAACTTGGGATGAGGAAAAACTGCAGCAGGTGTTTACTTCGAGTGATGTGCATGATATCAGACAAATTTTGATCGGAGGGCCGGGCATGGAATTATACTAAAAATGGAGTATGTTCCGCCCGGTCGGCGTACACTTGGGTATGGCACTCTAGGTGGCGACGAAGGCACTGGCCTCCTCGTCAAGTTCGGTGGCTGATCATCGGAGCTGGATGGAGCTATGGGCTGCGGACGTCCCCAACAAGGTCAAGATCCAACGTTGGCGTATGCTAAAAAATGGTTTGGCTGTAGGGGCAGAACTGTTACGACGGCATGTGAAGCCTGGGGTCTTCTGTATTGCGTGTGGGAGAGAAGAGACAATTATTCATCGGATGTGGCGCTGCCCTCAATCGATGCACTTCTGGAAAGTGCTTGGCAAAGGAGTTGGGGCGCCCCTGGCGCTGCTGCCCACACATATTGACAGGGTAGACAACATGCGAACCTGGGTGCTGGATTGGCCGGCGGCAGCGTCAAATGAGGAGAAGAGGGTGGTGATGAGGGCGTGGTATGAACTGTGGCTTGCAAGGAACAACGCACGGGATAGCGGACGTATAGAGGACCCGTCCCTGATTGCAATAGAGTCATTTATCTTGATCAGGAGTGGGAGGGGATCAAGGAAACTAATGCGACACTACCGGAATCGCACCCTATGCCGACGGCCAGGGCCGTCGGCATAGCCCTGAATGGCCGTCGGGACAGGCCTATGCCGACGGCCCCCGTCGGCATACGGCCGCCGGCAACATATCCGTCGGCGTAGCCAGGAAGGCCGTCGGCATAGAAAGGCCGTCGGCATAGGACCTATCCCGACGGTGTCCGTACATCTATGCCGACGGCCCTGGCCGTCGGCAACGTTATCGCCTAACGGCGGCCGCCGTCAAGTGTTGACCAACGCGTGCTCGACACGTGGCATGTCTGTGCCGACGGTCTAGCCGTCGGCATAGTTTCAAACTAAGCTGACGGCTAGGCCGTCGGCATAGACGTGCCACATGGCAAGCCGACGGCTAGACCGTCGGCATAGACCTGCCACGTGGAAGCCACTGGGAGCTCCTGGAGCAGGCCTATGCCGACGGCCTAGCCGTCGGCTTAGTTCGAAACTATGCTGACGGCTAAGCCGTCGGCATAGACCTGCCACGTGGGAGCCACTGGGAGCTCACGACAGCTCTCGGCATAGTTTTTGTCTATTTTTTTTTTCTTTTTTCTGTTTTGTTTCAGCTCAATTCATTTGAATATATACAGCATCACACAACAAATATATGCATCACATAACAGCTGGCCCAGCAGCATCACACAACAAATTCATCATCACACATCATAAGAAGCATCGCAAAGCATAAACATATAAGTATCATCACCACCAAGCATATAAGAATCTCACAAACAACAATAAGAAACATCACAAGCATATAAGTATCATCACCACCAAGACCGCCACAATGTGACCCAAAGGCTTAAGCGCCAGGACATCGAGCACCACGGAGGTCGTCACCGCCAAGACCGCCAAAGCCCAGGTCATCACTGCTAGCGGCAGCGCTACTGCCAAGACTGCCTCCACCTCCGCCTCCGCCTCCGTGGATCGGAGTGGTCGGGCTCTGTGTCTCCGAAGTGCTGCGAAGACCACCGCCAACGGTAGATCCACCTGTTCCCTGGATGTTGAAAAGACATATGCACGGGATATATGACTGTGTTGAAAGGCATGACATGCTTTGGGTGAATAGATTGGGGATGAACTAACCGGCGAGGGGCCAGCGTTCTGTGCCACAAACTCCTCAAAGCTCATCAGCACTAGTTGTGCTGGAGGGCATTGTGCTGGAGGGAACTGAGGACACCTGCCGGCCGCCATATCCTGAAAAGCCTGCCGCATCTGGCTATCCCTCTGCACTTGGTGTTCATAAAGCCTCTGATGCCACGCCATGGTCTCCTGGCGTGTGTACTCCAGGTAGGCCTAGCTACGGTATGAGATGATGGAACTCATAAAACTACTAAATGCGGAAAATGAAGTGAGAAATGAAGATAAGAGGGAAAATACTTACAGATTGTTGCTCCTGAAAGAGGGACTGTGTACTGGTCACTGGCTGGCTCGTGCGCTGGCTCAGGCTCGGGTCGATCCGACGAAGCTGTGAAGGAAATATGCCCTAGAGGCAATAATAAAGTTATTATTTATTTCCTTATATCATGATAAATGTTTATTATTCATGCTAGAATTGTATTAACCGGAAACATAATACATGTGTGAATACATAGACAAACAGAGTGTCACTAGTATGCCTCTACTTGACTAGCTCGTTAATCAAATATGGTTATGTTTCCTAACCATAGACAAAGAGTTGTTATTTGATTAACGAGGTCACATCATTAGTTGAATGATCTGATTGACATGACCCATTCCATTAGCTTAGCACACGATCATTTAGTATGTTGCTATTGCTTTCTTCATGACTTATACATGTTCCTATGACTATGAGATTATGCAACTCCCGTTTGCCGGAGGAACACTTTGGGTGCTACCAAACGTCACAACGTAACTGGGTGATTATAAAGGAGTACTACAGGTGTCTCCAAAGGTAGATGTTGGGTTGGCGTATTTCGAGATTAGGATTTGTCACTCCGATTGTCGGAGAGGTATCTCTGGGCCCTCTCGGTAATGCACATCACTTAAGCCTTGCAAGCATTGCAACTAATGAGTTAGTTGCGGGATGATGTATTACGGAACGAGTAAAGAGACTTGCCAGTAACGAGATTGAACTAGGTATTGGATACCGACGATCGAATCTCGGGCAAGTAACATACCGATGACAAAGGGAACAACGTATGTTGTTATGCGGTCTGACCGATAAAGATCTTCGTAGAATATGTAGGATCCAATATGGGCATCCAGGTCCCGCTATTGGTTATTGACCGGAGACGTGTCTCGGTCATGTCTACATTGTTCTCGAACCGTAGGGTCCGCACGCTTAAGGTTTCGATGACAGTTGTATTATGAGTTTATGAGTTTTGATGTACCGAAGGAGTTCGGAGTCCCGGATGAGATCGGGGACATGACGAGGAGTCTCAAAATGGTCGAGACGTAAAGATTGATATATTGGAAGCCTATGTTTGGACACCGGAAGTGTTCCGGGTGAAATCGGGATTTTACCGGAATATCGGGAGGGTTACCGGAACCCCCCGGGAGGCAAATGGGCCTATTGGGCCTTAGTGGAAAAGTGAAAAGGGGCAGCCCATAGCTGGCCGCGCGCCCCCCTTCCCCAAGTCCTATTAGGACTAGGAGAAGGGGCCGGCCCCCCTCTCTCTCCTTTCCCCCTTGGGAGTCCTAGTTGGAATAGGATTGAGGGGGGGGGGAGTCCTACTCCCGGTAGGAGTAGGACTCCTCCCGCGCCCTCTCCCTAGCCGGCCGAACCCCTCCCCCTGCTCCTTTATATACGGCGGCAGGGGGCACCCCATAGACACACAAGTTGATCCTTGAGATCGTTCCTTAGCCGTGTGCGGTGCCCCCTGCCACCAAATTCCACCTCGATCATACCGTTGTAGTGCTTAGGCGAAGCCCTGCGTCGGTAGTACATCAAGATCGTCACCACGCCGTCGTGCTGACGGAACTCTTCCTCGACGCTTTGCTGGATCGGAGCCCGAGGATCGTCATCGAGCTGAACGTGTGCTAAGAACTCGGAGGTGCCGGAGTAACGGTGCTTGGATCGGTCGGATCGGGAAGACGTATGACTACTTCCTCTACGTTGTGTGATCGCTTCTGCAGTCGGTCTGCGTTGGTACATAGACAACACTCTCCCCTCTCGTTGCTATGCATCACCATGATCTTGCGTGTGCGTAGGAAAATTTTGAAATTACTACGTTCCCCAACAGTGGCATCCGAGCCTGGTTTTTATGGTTTGATGTTATTTGCACGAGTAGAACACAAGTGAGTTGTGGGCGATACAAGTCATACTGCCTACCATCATGTCATACTTTGGTTCGGCGGTATTGTTGGACGAGACGATCCGGACCAACCTTACGCGTACTCTTACGCGAGACCGGTTCCCTCGACGTGTTATGCACACAGATGGCTTGCGGAAGACTATCTCTCCAACTTTAGTTGAACCAAGTGTGACTACGCCCGGTCCTTGAGAAGGTTAAAACGGAGTCTATTTGACGAACTATCGTTGTGGTTTTGATGCGTAGGTGAGATGAGTTCTTACTTAAGCCCGTAGCAGCCACGTAAAACTTGCAACAACAAAGTAGAGGACGTCTAACTTGTTTTTGCAGGGCATGTTATGATGTGATATGGTCAAGGCATGATGCTGATTTTATTGTATGAGATGATCATGTTTTGTAACCGAGTTATCGGCAACTGGCAGGAGCCATATGGTTGTCGCTTTATTGTATGCAATGCAATCGCGATGTAATGCTTTACTTTATTACTAAGCGGTAGTGATAGTCGTGGAAGCATAAGATTGGCGAGACGACAACGATGCTACGATGGAGATCAAGGTGTCGCGCCTGTGACGATGGTGATCATGACGGTGCTTCGGAGATGGAGATCACAAGCACAAGAAGATGATGGCCATATCATATCACTTATATTGATTGCATGTGATGTTTATCCTTTTATGCATCTTATCTTGCTTTGATTGACGGTAGCATTATAAGATGATCTCTCACTAAATTATCAAGAAGTATTCTCCCTGAGTATGCACCGTTGCCAAAGTTCGTCGTGCCCAGACACCACGTGATGATCGGGTGTGATAAGCTCTACGTCCAAATACAACGGGTGCAAAACAGTTGCACACGCAGAATACTCAGGTTATACTTGACGAGCCAAGCATATACAGATATGGCCTCGGAACATGGAGACCGAAAGGTCGAGCGTGAATCATATAGTAGATATGATCAACATAATGATGTTCACCGATGAAACTAATCCATCTCACGTGATGATCGGACATGGTTTAGTTGATTTGGATCACGTGATCACTTAGAGGATTAGAGGGATGTCTATCTAAGTAGGAGTTCTTAAGTAATATGATTAATTGAACTTAAATTTATCATGAACTTAGTCCTGGTAGTATTTTGCAAATTATGTTATAGATCAATAGCTCGCGTTGTTGCTTCCCTGTGTTTATTTTGATATGTTCCTAGAGAAAATTATGTTGAAAGATGTTAGTAGCAATGATGTGGATTGGATCCTTGATCTGAGGTTTATCCTCATTGCTGCACAGAAGAATTATGTCCTTGATGCACCGCTAGGTGACAGACCTATTGCAGGAGCAGATGCAGACGTTATGAACGTTTGGCTGGCTCAATATGATGACTACTTGATAGTTTAGTGCACCATGCTTAATGGCTTAGAATCGGGACTTCAAAGACGTTTTGAACGTCATGGACCATATGAGATGTTCGAGGAGTTGAAGTTAATATTTCAAGCAAATACCCGAGTTGAGAGATATGAAGTCTCCAACAAGTTCTATAGCTAAAAGATGGAGGAGAATCGCTCAACTAGTGAGCATGTGCTCAGATTGTCTGGGTACTACAATCGCTTGAATCAAGTGGGAGTTAATCTTCCAGATAAGATAGTGATTGACAGAATTCTCTAGTCACCATCACCAAGTTAGCAGAACTTCATGATGAACTATAATATGCAAGGGATAACGAAAACAACTCCCAAGCTCTTCGTGATGCTGAAATCAACGAAGGTAGAAATCAAGAAAAACATCAAGTGTTGATGGTTGACAAGACCACTAGTTTCAAGAAAAGGGCAGAGGGAAGAAGGGGAACTTCAAGAAGAACGGCAAGCAAGTTGCTGCTCAAGTGAAGAAGCCCAAGTCTGGACCTAAGCCTGAGACTGAGTGCTTCTACTGCAAAGGGACTGGTCACTGGAAGCGGAACTACCCCAAGTGATTGGCAGATAAGAAGGATGGCAAGGTGAACATAAGTATATTTGATATACATGTTATTGATGTGTACTTTACTAGTGTTTATAGCAAACCCTCAGTATTTGATACTAGTTCAGTTGCTAAGAGTAGTAACTCGAAACGGGAGTTGCGGAATAAACAGAGACTAGTTAAGGGTGAAGTGACGATGTGTGTTGGAAGGGGTTCCAAGATTGATATGATCATCATCACACACTCCCTATACTTTCGGGATTAGTGTTGAACCAGAATAAGTGTTATTTGATGTTTGCGTTGAGCATGAATATGATTTGATCATGTTTATTGTAATACGGTTATTCATTTAAGTAAGAGAACAAATTGTTGTTCTGTTTACATGAATAAAACCTTATATGGTCATACACCCAATGAAACAAGTTCGTTGGATCTCGATCGTAGTGATACACATATTCATAATATTGAATCCAAAAGATGCAAAGTTAATAATGATAGTGCAACTTATTTGTGGCACTGCCGTTTAGGTCATATTGGTATAAAGCGCAAGAAGAAACTCCATGCTGATGGGCTTTCGGAATCACTTGATTATGAATCACTTGATGCTTGCGAGCCATGCCTTTTGGGCAAGATGACTAAAACGCCGTTCTTCGGAATAATGGAGCGAGCAACAGATTTGTTGGAAATCATACATACTAATGTATGTGGTCTGATGAATATTGAGGCTCGCGACAGGTATCATTATTTTCTGATCTTCACAGATGATTTGAGCAGATATGGGGATATCTACTTGATGAAACATAAGTCTGAAACATTTGAAAATTTCAAAGAATTTCAGAGTGAAGTGAAAAAATCATCGTGACAAGAAAATAAAGCTTCTACGATCTGATCGCGGAGACAAGTATTTGAGTTACGAGTTTGGTCTTCAATTAAAAACAATGTGAAATAGTTTCACTACTCACGCCACATGGAACACCATAGTGTAATGGTATGTCCGAACGTCATACCGTACTTTATTAGATATAGTGCGATCTATGATGTTTCCTACCGATCTACCACTATCGTTTTGGGGTTATGCATTAGAGACAGCTGCATTCACGTTAAATAGGGCACCATCTAAATCCGTTGAGACGACACCGTGTGAACTATGGTTTGGCAAGAAACCTAAGCTGTCGTTTCTTAAAGTTTGGGGTTGCGATGCTTATATGAAAAAGTTTCATCCTGATAAGCTCAAACTCAAATCGGAGAAGTGCGTCTTCATAGGATATCTAAAGGAAACTATTGGATACACCTTCTATCACAGATCCGAAGGCAAGACTTTTGTTGCTAAAATTCGGAAACTTTCTCGAGAAGGAGTTTCTCTCGAAAGAAGTGAGTGGGAGGAAAGTAGAACTTGACGAGGTAGCTGCACCTGCTCCCTTATTGGAAAATAGTACATCACAGAAAACTGTTTCTGCGACACCTATACCAATTAGTGAGGAAGCTAATGATGATGATCATGAAACTTCAGGACAAGATACTACTGAACCACGTAGATCAACCAGAGTGAGATCCGCACCAGAGTGGTACAGTAATCCAATTCTGGAAGTCATGCTACTAGATCATGATGAACCTACGAACTATGAAGAAGCGATGGTGAGCCCAGATTCCGCAAAGTGGCTTGAGGCCATGAAATCTGAGATATGATCCATGTATGAGAACAAAGTTTGGACTTTGGTTGACTTGCCCGATGATCGGCAAGCAATTGAGAATAAATGGATCTTCAAGAGGAAGACGGACGCTGATAGTAGTGTTACTATCTACAAAGCTAGAATTGTCGCAAAAAGGTTTTCGACAAGTTCAAGGTGTTGACTACGATGAGAGCTCCTCACTCGTATCTATGCTTGAGTCTGTCCGAATCATGTTAGTAATTGCCGTATTTTATGAAATCTGGCAAATGGATAAACAAAACTGCATTCCTTAATGGATTTATTAAAGAAGAGTTGTATATGATGCAACAGAAGGTTTTGTCAATCCGAAAGGTGCTAACAAAATGTGCAAGCTCCAGCGATCCATCTGTGGACTGGTGCAAGCATCTCGGAGTTGGAATATACGCTTTGATGAGTTGATCAAAGCATATAGTTTTATACAGACTTGCGGTGAAGCCTGTATTTACAAGAAAGTGAGTGGGAGCACTACAACATTTCTGATAAGTATATGTGAATGACATATTGTTGATCAGAAATAATGTAGAATTATTCTGTAAAGCATAAAGGAGTGTTTGAAAGGAGTTTTTCAAAGAAAGACTTCGGTGAAGCTGCTTACATATTGAGCTTCAAGATCTATAGAGATAGATCAAGACGCTTGATAAGTTTTTTCAATGAGTACATACCTTGACAAGATTTTGAAGTAGTTCAAAATGGAGCAGTCAAAGAAAGAGTTCTTACCTATATTATAAGGTGTGAAGTTGAGTAAGACTCAAAGCCCGACCACGACAGAAGATAGAAAGAGAAAGAAAGTCATTCCCTATGCCTTGGCCATAGGTTCTATAAAGTATGCCATGCTATGTACCAGATCTATTGTATACCCTGCACTGATTTGGCAAGGGAGTACAATAGTGATCTAGGAGTAGATCACTGGACAGCGGTCAGAATTATCCTTAGTGAAATAAGGATATGTTTCTCGATTATGGACATGACAAAAAGGTTCGCCGTAAAGGGTTACGTCGATGCAAGTTTTTGACACTGATCCAGATGAATCTAAAAGTCTCAATCTGGATACATATTGAAAGTGGGAGCAATTAGCTAGAGTAGCTCCTTGCAGAGCATTATAGACAAAGAATTTTGCAAAATACTTACGGATCTGAATGTGACAGACCCGTTGACTAAAATTATCTCACAAGCAAAACATGATCACACCTTAGTACTCTTTGGGTGTTAATCACATAGAGATGTGAACTACATTACTGACTCTAGTAAACCCTTTGAGTGTTGGTCACATGACGATGTGAACTATGGGTGTTAATCACATGGTGATGTGAACTATTGCTGCTAGATCACATGGCGATGTGAACTAGATTATTGACTCTAGTGCAAGTGGGAGACTGAAGGAAATATGCCCTAGAGGCAATAATAAAGTTATTATTTATTTCCTTATATCATGATAAATGTTTATTATTCATGCTAGAATTGTATTAACCGGAAACATAATACATGTGTGAATACATAGACAAACAGAGTGTCACTAGTATGCCTCTACTTGACTAGCTCGTTAATCAAAGATGGTTATGTTTCCTAACCATAGACAAAGAGTTGTTATTTGATTAACGAGGTCACATCATTAGTTGAATGATCTGATTGACATGACCCATTCCATTAGCTTAGCACACGATCGTTTAGTATGTTGCTATTGCTTTCTTCATGACTTATACATGTTCCTATGACTATGAGATTATGCAACTCCCGTTTGCCGGAGGAACACTTTGGGTGCTACCAAACATCACAACGTAACTGGGTGATTATAAAGGAGTACTACAGGTGTCTCCAAAGGTAGATGTTGGGTTGGCGTATTTCGAGATTAGGATTTGTCACTCCGATTGTCGGAGAGGTATCTCTGGGCCCTCTCGGTAATGCACATCACTTAAGCCTTGCAAGCATTGCAACTAATGAGTTAGTTGCGGGATGATGTATTACGGAACGAGTAAAGAGACTTGCCAGTAACGAGATTGAACTAGGTATTGGATACCGACGATCGAATCTCGGGCAAGTAACATACCGATGACAAAGGGAACAACGTATGTTGTTATGCGGTCTGACCGATAAAGATCTTCGTAGAATATGTAGGAGCCAATATGGGCATCCAGGTCCCGCTATTGGTTATTGACCGGAGACGTGTCTCGGTCATGTCTACATTGTTCTCGAACCGTAGGGTCCGCACGCTTAAGGTTTCGATGACAGTTGTATTATGAGTTTATGAGTTTTGATGTACCGAAGGAGTTCGGAGTCCCGGATGAGATCGGGGACATGACGAGGAGTCTCAAAATGGTCGAGACGTAAAGATTGATATATTGGAAGCCTATGTTTGGACACCGGAAGTGTTCCGGGTGAAATCGGGATTTTACCGGAATACCGGGAGGGTTACCGGAACCCCCCGGGAGGCAAATGGGCCTATTGGGCCTTAGTGGGAAAGAGAAAAGGGGCAGCCCATAGCTGGCCGCGTGCCCCCCTTCCCCAAGTCCTATTAGGACTAGGAGAAGGGGCCGGCCCCCCTCTCTCTCCTTTCCCCCTTGGGAGTCCTAGTTGGAATAGGATTGAGGGGGGGAGTCCTACTCCCGCTAGGAGTAGGACTCCTCCCGCGCCCTCTCCCTAGCCGGCCGAACCCCTCCCCGTGCTCCTTTATATACGGGGGCAGGGGGCACCCCATAGACACACAAGTTGATCCTTGAGATCGTTCCTTAGCCGTGTGCGGTGCCCCCTGCCACCAAATTCCACCTCGATCATACCGTTGTAGTGCTTAGGCGAAGCCCTGCGTCGGTAGTACATCAAGATCGTCACCACGCCGTCGTGCTGACGAAACTCTTCCTCGATGCTTTGCTGGATCGGAGCCCGAGGATCGTCATCGAGCTGAACGTGTGCTAAGAACTCGGAGGTGCCGGAGTAACGGTGCTTGGATCGGTCGGATCGGGAAGACGTACGACTACTTCCTCTACATTGTGTGATCGCTTCTGCAGTCGGTCTGCGTTGGTACATAGACAACACTCTCCCCTCTCGTTGCTATGCATCACCATGATCTTGCGTGTGCGTAGGAAAATTTTGAAATTACTACGTTCCCCAACAAGCTATGTGTAGGAGATACTAGGAGTGATCACAGCATCGAGAACCGCCTCCCGACCGTGCTCCTTGGGCCCCATCCTCACCACCGCCATGTCGTATAGAGGCGCCGCAATGCGGTCAGGTGTGTCAGGATGTAACTTCAGATACGCTTCGGAGTAGGCCTTCTTCCTCCCTATGGTCTTCTTGCCGTAGTACTTGGGCTCGCCAGGCTTGGGGTCCTTCCGCGTATGGGCGATCTCCCACGCCTGCATGTGTGAGAGCGGCCGCTTTAGTTTCTCCTCCTACGCCACCAAACAGAGGTTAGTCATACATAAGAAAGTGATGGTAAATAGAAGAAGAAGAATGTTTAATGGGGTTAGTCATACATTAACTGCCTTGTGGAGATAGTGGTTTCGGTTTCCCTGAGCATTTACTCCCTCCGTCCCTCGGTTAGCCTTATTTTTGGTTCTCATAGCCGCCCAGGCTCCAGCCTCATCACACCAAAGAGAAAAAGTAATTAGTAAATTAATGAAATGAAGGAAAAGGCATGATAATAAACACATTAATAAAAATGCATAAAAAGGCATATTCCTAAACTATAGAAAAAAAAATACTTGAAACGAACATCTGCTAGAATCCATATGAATCATCACTATTGTAACCTCTTTCTCGGTCCGTCTCATCATCACTATCAATCATATCATCTTCGTTGTCCGACGGAGGTGGAGGCTCTTCCTCGTCGTCAGCGTCTTCGTTTAACTTTTCTAGCATAAGTATGTCATTTTCATTGACAATGGTCTCACCATCATTCCGTGCATCGTCGACGTTTGGGTCCACACCATCATCACCCAATGGTCTAGCGTCATCGTTTCTAACCACATCATCATCATCATCATCATCAGGTTGCTCTTGATAGAACACTCCCTCGTATGTCATGGGGTTAATGTTGTAGTAATTGTCTTCATTCGGGTCTGGTAGCTTACCATGTGGCGACACCTTGAACATAACTTCCCAACCCTTTAGATACACTTTCTGGCATGGGTAAGGCAGATAATATACTTGTGTAGCTTGGGTAGCCGTAATGAAGAGATCGGCTCCGGCATAGACGGTTGATGGTTTAACTTCGACCAAACCAATGGAAGGCATATGTTTTACCCCCTCCCGCGGATCGAACCATCGGCATTTGAACACAGGCAGACTTAGGGTCTCACGCCCCTGGCGGAATTTAACCTCGTATATATTTTGTACCCTTCCATAGTAGTCTACTGAATTTTGACCGAGGGTGTACACTCCAGTATTTATAGTTTTGGGATCGGGGCGGCTGTTTTGGTGCTCCTCTGTATGGAAGCGATACCCATTCACATCATACTTTTTACATGTCATGACGGCAGGGTCAAAACCCATGGAAACCCATCTCAATTCATCATCCATAGATATGTTCGGATCTTTTCCCTACAAGTATAATGGAAATTGTTGCGTGCATTAGTTCGGTTAACTAATAAATGTTGAAGTAGGTATTTAATAGGGGAGTGTGGAAAATTACTTTCTCCATGAACCAAGCAACAAAATTTTTACGTCCAGGGTTTCCATGACGGAGAAGAGTAAGTGCCTCCGCCTCAGTAGGAGGATTCACTCCCGTCCATTCCTCTTGAACGAAATCACTAAAAAAAGATAAGCAGTGTTAGACCGGGACTAAGTGAACATGAAACATGATGATGTGGAAGACATAAAAGAATGGTGTAGTGGTATTACCTCATCCACACTTCCTCAACTTCCTTGATGTTGTGCAAGATATAGAACATGAGGTCCTCCCACTCTTGTCATGGCATGTTATAAGATTTCGAGGCCCCAGCCCTCCCACCTTGCGCGTTGAATAGATCGAGCCTGTGTTGATACTTGGGCTCTTATATATTGTATCGAGGCACCTTGTTATGCAGATGGGGAACGTGGTCTGGATAGTATGATGTCCTGAGGTCTGACACCTCCTCTAGGATAACTGCTTCAGCTATGGAAGCTTCAATCTTAGCTTTGTTTCCACATTTCCGTCGGAGATGCTTGTTCTGCCTCTCAGGGCCGTACTACCAGCAATTTTGCACAGGGCCCCCCAACAATACCTCGTTCGCGAGGTGCAGAATGAGATGTGTCATCGGAGTAAAGAAGCCTGGCGGAAAGATCTTCTCTAGCTTGACTATCAACTCCGGTGCCTTCTTATGCAATTTTTCAATCACCTCTTTACTTACTTCTTTAGCACAGAGCGTGCAGAAGAAATGGCTAAGCTCGGCAAGCACTCGCCAGACATGCTCGGGGACATAACCTCGAACCATCACCGGCATTATCCGCTCAATCCATACATGGTAGTCATGACTCTTCAGGCCGGTCACTTTGCCCGTTGAAAGATTGACTCCCTTACTTATATTCGATGCATAACCATCGGTGAACTTCAAAATTTGTTTCAGCCAGATAAGTACTTCTTTTTTTCTGGCGGTTTAAGGACAAAGTCAGCATCTGGCTTGAACCAGTTTTTTCGACCGCCTGTGGGAGGCTTCATGTTCAGGCGTGGTCTATCACAAATTCTCTGTTGATCGGCTCTAGCGTCTACGTTATCCTTCGTCTTATCAGGAATGTTGAGGATCGTGTGGAAAAGGGACTCTGCCACATTCTTTTCGGTGTGCATCACATCAATATTGTAAGGAAGTTTGAGGTCCTTGAAATAGGGAAGCTGCGAGAAGGGGGTAATGTGCGTCCAGTTCTGCGTCTCACCATATCCCTCGAAGCCTTTGGCTTTGGCTTTGCCTTTGCCTTTGACTTTAGGCTTGAGAGCTTTTAGCTGAGCAAGAACATCTGCCCCCGAAAATGTTGGAATCTCGGTTACTTCATGAACAACCCGGCCTTTCGTGAAGTTCTTCTTGTCTTCCCTGTCTGGATGGTCTGGAGGGAGGAACTGTCGATGCAGGTCAAAGGCTACATACTTGCCACCCTTACTCAGCCAAATCATTCGCAGACCCTGCATGCACACTGGGCATGGCATCTTACCACTTGTACACCATCCGCAGAATAGAGCATAGCCGGGAAAGTCATGCATGCAATAGTGCAACCAAACTTTCATCAAGAAATTTCTTTGCAGATCCCGGTCTTATGTCAACCTCGGAAAGTACCAAGAATGGTGCAAATCATCCACAAGCGGCTGCATAAACACACCCAATTGCTTCCCCGGGTAGTCAGGCCCCGGAATGATGAGCGACAAGAACATGGTCTTCCGTTGCATTAGGGCACCGGGAGGAAGATTGAGCGGAATTACAAACACAGGCCAGCAGCTATATGGATTGGACGACATACCATATGGATTCAACCCATCACCTGATATGGCTATTCTGACATTCCCAGCCTCGGCTGCTTCCTCGGGGTATTCTTCATCGAATGACTTCCACGCTTCCCCTCCCGATGGATGTACGATTTTTTTTGGATTGTACCTTATACCTTCCTTGTGCCACTTCATCATTTTGGCAGACTCCTTCGTGATGAAAAGGCGCTGCAGTCTTTTTATAAAATCAAGATACCGAAGAACCTTAACGGGGATGGTTAGCTGCTTTTTCTCACCATCCTCACCAACCACCTCAATGTACCGAGACGAACCGCACTTCCTACAGTACTTGTCATCCACATACTCGTCCCTAAACAAAAGGCAATTCTTCGGGCAAACATCTATTTTCTCATAATCCATAGAGAGTGCCTTCATGATTTTCTTTGTATCGTACATGCTTTTCGGCAGTTCATGACCCTCAGGGAGGCTGTTAGCCCATACTCCCAGGAATGCTTCGAAGCATTTTTGGCTACAGCCGTACTCAGCCTTGACTGCAATCAGTTGCGAGATGGCATCCAGCTGATATATTTTCGCACCCGCATAAAGAGGTTTCTTCGACAAGGCCAAGACCTCCAAGAAGGCCTTTGCGGTTGCCTCCGGCTCCTCCGGTTCATTCTCTGAAGGTGTCGCATTTGCCGTTTCTGCAACAATGACATCATCTAGCATGTCCCTGACCCCGTCGTCCTCATATCCATCGATGCATTGTCGCATCACCTCCTCTCTATGATGGTCCTGCTCGGCTATATTTATCGGCGGCATGTCAAAGTTTGGCATATATCCGTGCGTGCGAAGGTGCTCACTCATGTCCGTCTGATTTCTACGGTGACGTCTGGCACATCTCGCACAGGGGCATGGTGGGATAATTCTCATTGGACGACGGAATATCTCCTTCAAATACACATCGGTTTTCGCGATGCACTTTGATGTTACTCGATTCCGATGGATAAAACCACTGTACATCCACTGATTATCTGCCATCCTCTGCTTTTTTGCAACCCACACAACATAATTAAGGATTCACTTAAATTAATCACATCAAATTTTCAGTTTCTACCGCATTTAATCCACCTACATCTCTAATAGGTAAAGATGGGTCCTAATCCCACCCGAGGATGTGTAGATTGAGTACGTTCTCAATTCTACCCCGTTCCGAGACAAAATTTCAGCAGCACCTCCCCGCTGTTCTCCAGATACACGTCTCGGCAAATAGCCGAGAGAATGTGCTCCGGAGAACAATGGGGAGGCGCCGCCGAAATCCTGTCTCGGAATGGGGTAGAACATGGAGAACATACCCAATCTACACATCCTCGGGCTGTCCATGGAAAACGCTAGACAATCCGAAAGAGCTGCGGTGATAAATATGCAATTGAATGCATATTTATCGATGCAACCCTTTCGGACGGGAGACGCCTAGGTTACGTCAGTTGACTTGAGAATGAAATCTAGTCACATGATTCGTAGCTCACCCTCGGCTGTAGAGGAAGTAGTCGAACACCGGAGGGACAACCGGGGACCAACAGCTCCTACGACGACCACTCCACCGAGATGGAACACCACAGAACCTGCACCGTGACAATAGTTAAGTACATCACAATATATTCATCATCATCATCTAACAATCATCGAATCATAAAAATCAGCATCCTATATCATCTCTTCCGCAAAAAAAATCATTATCTATCATCAACATCATCATCTATCATCATTAACATCATCATCTATCATGTAACAATCATCATACATTTGCAACTATCATCAAAAAATCTATCATCTAACGTCATGCCCCTTGTTAAAAAAATTGCTTTTCTTGCATTTCTCACATTTGTAACTATCATCAAATCATCTATCAACCAACTATGCATCCATCCATCTAGTTACATAACTATGAACAACAACAAAATTATCAAAAAAATCTACAGAGAGGGAGGGAGGGAGCTCACCGTGGGGGAGGGCCGGCTTGGGGGGAGGGGCAGGCACGGACGACGGGCCAGAGCAGGCGGCGGAGGGGCAGGCATGGACGAAGTGGCCGCCGGGGCGGGGTCGATGGAGGTCGGGGCGGGGACGGAGGTCGGGGGAGGGAGGGACGGCCGCGCGGGTGGGTGGGGGAGACGGGGAAGGCGCGGGTGATGGCGGGTTCGGGGCGGGGCGGGGCGGCCCGGGGTTGGTGCGGCGCGGGGCGGCGGGCTCGAGGCCGGCGGTGGCGTGCTCAGGGCGGGCGGCGGAGGTGGTGGGCAGCGGCGCGGGTGTGGGTCGTGGAGGAAGGGGGAGATGGATGGCGAATGGGTGGTGGGGGCGAACCGCAAGGGGATAAGGTCGGCCCTATGCCGACGGCCTGGCCGTCGGCATAGGCCCGCCCCTTTGCCACGTCATCGATCCGTGGACATGTGCGCTGCTATGCCGACGGCCAAGCCGTCGGCATGGATACTTTGCATTTTTTATTTTTTTGTTACGGCATTTTTTTATTTTTTATTTTTTTGTTACGACATGTGCTGCACCCCCCAACACCATTCCGGCCCAAACCACCCAAAGATACCCTCCGTGTCGGCCCGACGTGGCCGTTTCCCCCCTCCGGGACACGGCGGCAGCCACACCCGTGAGGTCTACACGGCAGGACGGGGGCCGTGGGGGAGTAGTAATGCCACCGGAACGTCGCACCGGGCCCTCATACATGCGGGGTGGTGTCGTGGCATGTCCGAAGAGGCGGCACGCGTCTCCGGGGTGTGCCCCCCCTCACGGACGGCGCCGCCGCCGGCACCTGGAGGGGGGAAACGGACACGTCGGGTCTACACGGAGGGGATCTTGCTATGGGTCTGGCCCGGATGTTGCTCCAGAGTGTTCCTATGGGCTGACCTAACACAACCGGGTGGGGAGGTCCACTGGTCAAAGCCCGTCCGTGCAAAGTCAAAGGGCTAGATCGCGTGGTCAAACGCTACAGGGTTAGGCGGGACGGGGGCACTTGGGGGGTAGCAATGCCACCGGAGCGTCGCACCGGGCCCCCATACATGCGGGGTGGTGTGGTGGCATGTCCGAAGAGGCGGGACACGTCTCAAGAGGGGGGGGGGCACGCACCGGAGACGCGCCCCGCCTCTTCGGACATGCCACCACACCACCCCGCATGTATGAGGGCCTAGTGCGACGCTCCGGTGGCATTGCTACCCCCAGTGCCCCCGTCCCGCCTAACCCTGTAGCGTTTGACCACGGGATCTAGCCCTTTGACTTTGCACGGACGGGCTTTGACCAGTGGACCTCCCCACCCGGTTGTGTTAGGTCAGCCCATAGGAACACTTTGGAGCAACATCCGGGCCAGATGTTGCCGTGGGCCTATGGGCTGACCTTACACAACCGGGTGGATACGTCTACTGCTCAAAGCCCGTCCGTGCAAAGTGAAAGGGGTAGATCCCGTGGTCAAACGCTACAGGGTTAGGCGGGACGGGGGCCCTAGGGGGGTAGGAATGCCACCGGAGCGTCGCACCGGGACGTCATACAAGCCGCGTGCCGGGTGCCTACGCCTGCCACCATGCTTATATAACCGTAGGAGGGCCACCGCAACACTTGGCGGCATTGCTACCCCCAGGTACCCCGTCCCGTCTAACCCTGACACAGACGACCGCCGGGTCTATCCCTTTGACTTTCGCTGGACGTAGTTTGACCGGTGGACCTTTTCACCTTGTTGTCATAGCCCAGTGATAGCTAGACCCCCCAACACAGTCCCGGCACTACCCACCCCAAGATTCCCTCTGCGTTGGCCCGACGTGGCCGTTTCCCCCCTCCAGGGCACGGTGGCATCAACGCCCGTGAGGGGGGAGGGGGCACACCCCGGAGCCGCATGCCTGCGCCTGCCAACACGTTTCCACAACCGTAGGAGGGCCCACCGCAACACCTGGCGGCATTGCTACCCCCCACAGGTACCCGGCCCGTCCTGTCTAACCTCTCCGTGACACGACGGAAGAAGGCCCGTGTGGGGGGCAATCGATATATGTTTTCTGTACATTTAAGTTAATGAAATTAGTATTGGAAAAAAAATAAAAAATAATAAGAGAAAATACAAAAAATATAAAAATATTATTAGAAATCTATGACGTGGCGTAGGGCGGGGATCAATGACGTGGCAAAAACCATGGACCAGGCCTAGCCGTCGGCATAGAAATGCCACCCCACGGGACCGGCGAACGACGCGGATCGATGACGTGGCGGCGCGGCGGATCGATGACGTCGGCATAGGTATGCCGACAGCCACCGTTAGCCCGTCGGCGTAGCCTGACGCCGTCAAACTGCCGTCGCTGCCCGGGTAGACGGGCCCACGCGATATGCCGACGGCCCCGTCGGTATATTCGGAGAAACGCCGACGGCTTATCTATGCCTACGGCCCCCGTCGGCATAGATGGTTATACGCCGACGGCCTTCCTACGCCGACGGCTTTTATTGGGCCGTCGGGGTATGCCCATATATGCCGACGGGGGCCGTCGGCATAGATATGGCCGTCGGCAAAACAAGTTTTTCTGGTAGTGAGGCCACCTACTATGCGCAACAAAGAGGTCTGGACGAAACCAGAAGAAGGGTGGATGAAGGTCAATACTGATGGTGCACTAGCTAAGCAAGGAGGATCAGGAGGAGGTGGACCGGTCCTTCGAGACCACCATGGCGCGTTCGTGGCAAGAGCGTGCCATTTTTTCCCAGCTACTACGGATCCAGAAGTTGCTGAGCTCCTAGCGTGCTGTCGGGGTGTTCTTCTAGCACAAGAAAACGATGTCCAGAAGATGGTGTTCGAGATGGACTCGCTGAACGCGGTTGGGAAGATCAACAACATCGAGAGGGATCTCTCGACGTCAGGTCAGGTCGTCCAGGAGATTAAGAAGCTACTTACCCAGTTCCAGGAGGTTAGAGTTGTTTGGGTTCGTCGCTCCGCAAACGTAGTCGCTCATAGACTAGCTAGGGAGAGTTGCTATAGGGAGTTATGCCATTCTTGGCGCCATGTAGCGCCAGACTTTGTAAGCTCAGACATTCCCTCTGATGGGGCAGTAGAGCATTAGAGAAATAAGGCAACGTTTCCCTCAAAAAAAAAGACAGTCCCCTTAATTAATACAATTTTTGCGTGGTTGGTGCCGATTAGGGATTCCCAAGAAGCTTCCGCGTGTCGATGCAAAAAAAAAAAAAGAAGCTTCCGCGTGCCTTCACGATACTTTAAAAAAAAATGCGGGAATCCTTTAGGATACGTTAGCATCCAAATGCAGGCATATTCCGAGAGCAACCCAGGCCACTGCAAGAAGACAAGATGTGTCCTATATATAGAGCTAAGTGGGAAGACTACATCTTAGATCATCTCATCACATATCATTAGCTAGCGGAAGGCAAGGATGGCCGGGACAAGAGACGACTACGACGTCACGGCGGGAAATACATATCACGAATGTCGATCTTGAAGTTGTTGTCAGCACCGCCATGGCAAAAGTTCCCACATAGCTCACAAGAAAAAACCTAAGAACACAAAAAAACAGTTAAGGGACAGGCTGACTGCAAGCATTTCCTCAAAGGTCCAAAGTCGGGCGGCCTGAAACCGGATGGACAACAGTCTTCTTTCAGAATGAGGATTGACTGAAATTACAAAAACAATTATGTGCATGGATCACAAAACTGACTGAACATAACAAAATGACCTAAACCAAAATGGAAAAGCACATATCTGATAACTAGACACTCCCAGGCCACTCTTTTCCTTGACTCATCTGTTCAAGACTGCCATGGCGGAGATTGACTGAAATTACTAAATTAACTTAAAATATATTCAAGCGTATAAGTGTCTGACAAACGAAAATAATAAAGTATCTTCGAAATCTTGTGCAGGAGCATAGGGACCGTTTCAGCTAAGGCCTTAGGCTAGTTTCCACTGCCTAAAAATGACGCGAAATCGAAATCACGTACGCTTTCTTTTGCGACAAGAAGGAGATTCTAATTTCACAAACTATATTTACATGATGTAAGTTATTAGTTCTTAAGAACGAAAATTATATACATAAAGTGAATGATCGACTCGATGAAAAGGAAACAGAACCAAAAAACAGACTATAAAAATTCTGCACAAGCAAGTGCTCCAGGAAAGGGTTGTATTACAGTACATACTATGGTGATCAACCGGAGACAGAACACGAGCAAGCTCCAACTAGTCAAAGTTATCAATTCCACATGGCGAACATATAAAGTAAAAAGAGACTGATGAATAAACTTAAGAGAAGCCATAATCATATATGCGCTCCTAAAAAATCGACCACAACCCATAAAAAACAGAGGGCAGCCCCCTGTTTGAGAGACACCTTAATAATATGGAAGCCATGCAATGTATAAGCAATCAAATAATATGCAGCAGGTGCTCATTCAGAAAACACATGGAAATGATACGCAAAATCAGAACAAGCAACAACATCAACCAACAAACAGACTGGAAGGCAGCTACTGAAAAATGAAGAAGACCCAGAGCAGGCAATTATCACAAAAGAAAAAGGAAAACTTGATGCACGCATAAGAGATTTTCATCACAAAAAACAAAGTCATGACATTATTGCCTAGGGACTATCTCTACCATAGATAAGCAGAAGAGGATCTGGGTGCTATCTGCTGCATATAGTCCCACAAACAGGGGATCTATAAAAAGATAAACAGGGGATCCAAAAACAGCTATTGATAGGACATTTGGTAAATAAAACTGAAGCCTTGATATTTTACAATTCTTGGTTCCAGTCAGTGTATGTATCTATGAAAAATACAAGGCAGGATCTGTGCCTATGATTACTATTTAGCAGCTATATGTAGACGAACAACTACATACAGAGCAGAATCTGTACCTAGGAGCACAATCAAAAAACATTTAAATCGCTCTAGACCAAACATGAGCATTCCACACTCAAAAAACATTCATCACCCCGCCCCCCTCCCCTCCCCCCAAGTTAATGATGAACTATAGTAGAACAAACCCTAGAATGCAAAAAACAAATCTACAAAAATGACAAGAAAAGCAAACGAAAACTCACTTCGCCGGCCTCCCCTGCCATCTCTCTCGCCACAAGCCCACCAAGTACTTCCACGCTTAGATTGAAAAATCACAGGAGGAAGGGAAACAGACCACGGGAAGAAAAAGAGACGATGGGAAGGGGAACAGAGGCGAGGAGAGTGGGGCGAGGAGGCGAGGAGAGTGACGACAGCAAACACGTCTGGACATTAGTAGCAGGGCTAGACCGTTCGCATTCTGAACAAGCGCGGCCCAAAAACAAAACAAAAACAATTCGGAGGCCCAACACGCAACAACTCGCTACCCGCCTGCGTCGCTTCCGGCCCGACAAAACAAAAAAGAGAAAGAAAAAAAGAAAACAGAACGTTCCGCGAGCGGGACAAACAGATGGGCTGCGCCTCCCGTCGCTACGAAGCAGTCCACCTGGAGGAAGCACGAATCGTCGCGTGGCTCGATCGGACGGTCGAAAAATTGAATGAGACCAATTAGTTTCTCATTCGAATGAGATTTAGCAAACCCGTTAAAATAAATTGCCGGAATCCTTCAGGATACGTTAGCATCCAAATGCAGGCATATTCCGAGAGCAACCCAGGCCACTGCAAGAAGACAAGATGTGTCCTATATATAGAGCTAAGTGGGAAGACTACATCTTAGATCATCTCATCACATATCATTAGCTAGCGGAAGGCAAGGATGGCCGGGACAAGAGACGACTACGACGTCATGGCGGCGCTCGACGAGTTCTACGCGTCCGGCACCGGCGTCTGCGGCCTGGTCGAGTCCGGCGTCACCATCGTGCCACCGCTCTTCCTCGCGCCGAACAGCCCGCCTCCACCGCCACTCGGGACGACGAACTTCATCATCCCAACCATCGACCTCTCTCTCCCACGCTCGGTCATCGTGCCCCTCGTCCACGCCGCCGCGCGCACCTGCGGCATCTTCTACGTCACCAACCATGGCGTCCCTGCCGACGTCATTGACTCCGCCCTGTCCGCCGTCCGCGCCTTCCACGAGCTGCCTCCCGCCGTCCGGTCGGCGTTCTACACGCTCGCGCCCGTTGGTGGCGTCAGCTTCAGCACGTACCGCAACGACCGGCCACGGCAGGCTGCCAGGCCCGACGCCATCCCCGTCCTGCCTTAGCGCGACAGCCTCACCATCAGCCTCGCCCCACCGGGTCCCGACATGGGCCACTTCCCCGCGAGCTGCCGGGACCCGTTGCTTGAGTATCACCGGGTCATGGCGGAGTTCGGAAAGAAGAAGATCGGGGCGCTGCTGTCAGAGGCGCTCGGTGTCGGTGCAGAGTGGCTCGAGAAGACTATGCAGATGGAGGCTGCGTCTATGGCGTCCCACTACTATCCTCCATGCCCGGAGCCCGCGAAGGTGATCGGCGGTATGGACCACACCGACCCATTCCTGTTCACGGTGCTGGTGCAGGACGCCGTCGGAGGGCTCGTGGTGCATGTCGACGATGGGGAGTGGATAGACGTGCCGCCGGTGGCTGGAACGCTCTTAGTAAACATCACAGAATTGCTCAAGGTAAGCTAAGTATATAAGCATGCGTTGCGATTGTTCTGCTTCTGCTTCCGTCACCAACTTAGGCGCGCACACCATGCATGTAATTAATGGCTCATGCAGGTGTTTTCGAACGATGAGTACATTAGCATAGATCACAGGGTGAGGGTCAAGTCGATGAAGGAATCAAGGGTGTCCATCGCCCTCTTCTTCAATCCAAGCGACTCCCACATAATCGAGCCTCTCCCGGAGCTCGTGACGGCAGACAAGCCCCGACGGTACCGGAGTTTCACCATGACTGAGTTCATGGATTCGAGAAAAGGCAAGTTCGGGAATGACAGCTCGTCCATCCAGCAATTCGCGCTCACGAGCGAACCAAGCTCTTAATTAGTACCAGAGCTTAGCTGTCTCTCGATCGGCATCGGCATCATTACCTTTTGCCTCGATTACTGTTGGTGGCCTTGTATTGATGCAAAATGTATTTTTAATAGTGGCCTTGTATAAGAAAATGGAAGGAGTACTTGCTATTGTTACAGGACCTTGTATTTCTGGTGCGGTTTTAACCCCTCACTTCTACTCGAATAAAGTGGTCCAGGACCCCAGACTATGGCGATTGTCCTCCAATGGTGAGATCAGTCCTACCTATTTCCTCTGTATCAAAATACAAGACTTTTTTAGCTAGCCTACAAGAACGTTTTATATTTTGGTCCCCCCTCCTCAAAATATAAGACCATTTATAGAGTTAAAAGTGATTTTATATTCTGAGACGGAGAGACTAGTATATAACTAGCAGTTGGGGCGCGCCATGGCGCGCCTCCTGAAAGGAAGTTTGGCCGTTGCCAGCTTGTATGCACCATTTTCATTGCTTCTTCTGCTCCTTACATGTAGGTGAACATTAGCATATTTTAGTATGGCTGATTGATTATAGTCAGTGACAATAATTCAGATATGACTAAAATGACAATTGGACCTCAAATTATATCAGATTCAGTAATGCAGAAACAAAGCAAATGATATTTATTACAAGTAGAGGAACATCTATTCAGTGCTCAACCATAAACAAGCGGTAGCCTAGTTTCTATAACACGGAATTGATCATGTTGGCTAATGTTCAGACAATTGGTAGCATAAAACACAAAATTAATCATGTTGGCTACACTTGACTTCTTATCAAGAGAGAAAATAGCACATCAAAAGCAGATGCCTGAATGACCTCAGGCGGGTCGAAAAGCTCGATTTGCATGGAGGTGGGTGTTGTCATGGCGGCAGTATCATTGGTTACATGGCGCCCATTGGATATCCACGAGGAGAGTTGGGGGAGTACTTCTCATTTTTTTTCCACATAAAGTAAAATGTTATACGTAACCACAAGCAGCGGTGCTAGGTGGTACACGCCCCTTCCACTTTCCTTTTTCTACTTTGCATGAGACTGAAAGTACTGCAAGTTTCTGACTGGAACAATAAAACAGGTGTGTATCAACCGACAGGGACTTAGGTTACAGGAGTGATAGCATACATTATACTGGTTCAAAAGCAACGGTCATGTCCACGTTGTCAGGATCGGGCTGGCTACCACATGGTGTTGCTGGACGAGACGAGCCGACCCAATCCGTCCATGCATGACGGCCTCCTGTCCGCCGGGAAGCTCATGGTGTAGCTTTTTTTCTCGCCCACCTTGGTGATGGTCAGTGTTGATCTGCATGCTGCCCGCCGTGGCAGTGGCCGTCACATTATTCCTCCACTGCGGCAGAAACGAGTTTACTCTGTTGGTTTGGTGCAAATCGAACCTGTCCGGCAAAGAATGATAAATTAGCACAATGGTAACAACCGAATCTATAAACTGTAGTGGATAAATATCATGCGTTGAAATGAAGTCAATACAAAAGTATAAGTATTTTAGATAGTAATGCCAGCAAAAAGTTAACAAAACATAAGTGTGTGATAGCTCTAACTTCCACTATAAAAAGGGATATTCACATGCACATGTCAGACTCTATAAAATGCGCATACTTGTGTTACATTGTCCATGTGGTATTCCTCTAAGCAAGCTATCTGTTTTGAACTTCTCCAGTCCCACAATAAAACCTAAAATAAAGCAACTTGAGTGGGACTTGACCTGAATAACGTCAAGAAACCTCATCTTTTTGCTATAACATATGACATATGAACTAAAACCACAAATTCTGATAGAAAAGATATTGTAAGGGAAACCTGAACTATGTTGGTAATTATCAAGGAAATCAGATGTGTAGGATAATTCATAGCTAGCTTGCAGCCCTACCACGGCTGAGGGATGCAACTCACCTGAGCGTACATCCCTTGCTTTACCCAGAAGTCTGGTGTATACCACACATAGAGATGAGTTGGCAGAAAGTTCATCCACATGTTAATTAAGACCTAGCCCAATAAAAATGCAAAATTTGAAGTACGTTTTGCCGTCCTACCTCTAGCATCGCTTGTTAAATACTTTGCCCTAATAAAGTTCACATATTAACCAACACCTGGCCTACCAAATACAGCTAATAATGATCAAATTGGGATGGTAGCAAATATTCTGTCGCGGTTACCACAAAATGTTAAAGAAAAATAAAATTCATGTAATGAAGGATGACATATTCTGTTGAAAGCTTGAGCTATCCAATATTTCTTAGCATTTTGTTTTGACATTTCAAAAGAAATACATAGAATTGCATAAAGAAAGAGTTGGTCATAATATCTCCAGATTTCTCCAAACTATCGCTTTTACTCAGTGGCGGAGCCAGGGGTCTTCCCTGGACTTCCATGGAATACCAAAGAATTACTGATTCATTGATATACTACTGCTAGCTTGCTGCATATTTGTTGCCATATTGCTACTGTATCGCACAAATGAATACCAAGGAATACCGAGCAGGAAATTCCTGGCTCCGCCACTGCTTTTACTTACCTTATACAACCACTTATTGGGGATGCATTGCCACTAAGATTGATTACTTCAGGCAGGGTCATAACATGGCACCTATATTTTCTCAGAAGAGGATAACACATCATCTTCTATATCTAAATAGCTGCTCCCCACTACCTGATTTCTCTCGCTTCTCGTGCGGCCACGTCATTCCCGATCCTGTCGTTCGCACTCGCACGGTTTTGCTGCCCCGCCCGCGCGTTTAACTGACGTCCGCACGGTTTGGTTTACTCAAAGAGAAAAGGTCGGAGTACTCGGTGGTGTGCCAACAACCGGGCTGTGTTTTGCAAGCCCATGTAACTAACGCGACCTGTTAACCCATGCAATGGCAGTGGATCACTTACGCTTCGTCTTCCCCACGACGATACAATTGCAGTGGATCGCTTACGCTTCGCATTCCCCACGGCGAGTCATATCGCCGCCGCCCCACCCGCACGCTCCATTCAACGCCATGAAACGGCAGCCATAAATCCACATGAAACGGCAGTATTCATCGCCCTCCATTATATTGCAAACGGGAGCTTTCGTCTTTAAAAAGGCGTCCTCCATCACGCACGGCTGCTCGCGTCCCCGCGTTCTACTCTCCGACCAACCTCCAGCTCTCCACTGTGGTAGATGGATCATGGACGCTCCCTACTTTCAGCCACCTCCCTTTTTTTCTCCTATCCTGCGCTACCCAATACGGGTGGCGGTGTGTTCAAGTAGAACGGGTCCTCGCTGTCCGACGCACAAGACGTTGATACCTACCTATGGGACAACTTGCTCGGCTGCACAATAATGGACGGCAGCTTGCCGTCAGGGACTGTATACGTCGGCCTGACAGTGTTGTTTGGCATCGTGGTGGTGGTGGTGCTGCTGCTAGAAGGCGCGGCAGGCCGATGAATTCATCGACACGGACACATTCGTGTAGCATGTGCGGCTGCTGCTAGAAGGCGCGGCCAGTTACGGCCGGATCATGCTGTGGAGGCACTCCTATATATGACATGGAATCTGACTTTAGTGTCAGGCTGCGCAAAAGAAAACCAAAAAGAACAGGTAAGAGTTTGGGTTCTGGTTGATTTTATCAGCAGTCGCATCTTTCAACAGGCTATAATGTTTTGTTTGACAAAATTACAGCGACGAGCGCATCCTTATATTACAAAAATGGAATGGTGCGTAAAAGATCAGTCTTCTGTCATTTCTAAATTTTTTTCCTTGCACATGATATATTTGTATAGTTCAACCAGCGTCTAATTAACTTAGTCCATACAGTGATGGTGCATACAGAACCTAACTCAAGAATCTGCTGCCCCTACTTCTTACCACCTGGCACATTCAGGCAACCCGATCAAGGTTCTGGCAAAATCCATATACGCCCGTGCCTTTGCCCTTTGCAGTCCATATCACCGAAGAGCAACGAGTATCTTCCTGGTGCCACCACCAATAGGTTTTGTGAGTTATGTCACCTCCAATCTCAGTGGAGTAGTCTCTCGGCGTCTGTCAAATTTTACTCTTACAACTTTCTTATGCATTCAACCAAAGTGGAGATCAATATCTAGCTTAGTTGCTTGCTTATTAGTATTCGCAACAGAATACAGTTTTACATGGTATGGACAAATCCATGAATTATTCTCGACCCGTTGAATATTCTTTTTATTTATTTTCCTAAGTTGTTGACTAGATTTAAAATTTGCCTAATTCATCATGTAGGAAAGACTGTAGTAAATCTCTACCGGTTGTCGCCGTCAATATTTCTCAACTACCTTTAGCAGCATTCTAAAATATCATATGTGCTCACTAATGAGGTCACAAGAATATGGTTATATGATAATATTTTTGTACTCAAATGTTACATGCCAGAATTCGTAGCTTATTTTCGTTTATGTGTGTGCCTGCTTGCAAGAATACTTTTTAAACCAATATTAAGGAGCTAGAACATTGCTGAAAACTAATTTCATTTGCATGCTGTATCGGCAATTTTGAACTATTTATTGAATGCAAACTCCACTCGTGAGTTACACCGATCTTGAGCTTGCGAAATTAAATCACATCTCCAACAACCGATCTGACACATACTAATGTTTATCAAATCATCATTAGTATTAGTGTATATGAGTACCCATGCTTGGCAATATGACTCATCTTCAAATACTGTTTGCAAAGCATTTGTCTTTTTTGATGCGTACTTAACCACATGCTAATTTCATGCCGACAACCCCCCAATATGCCAACTTTCTAATGACTGTCGAAACTAATCCGTTTAGCATTACAAGCCTACTACATGTCCCGCAGAAACGCGCGGGGTATCCATCTAGTTTCTCTAATCAGTGCCCCATTTGTGAGAAATTTGATCATGGCCATGCCCTATTAAAACGTGTATGGCATAAGCAGAGTATATAGGGCATGAAAGCCATTAAACCCAAAAGGTTGATGTAGAATTCAGATAAAGAAAATCAGTGCAAGGAGAGAAACTTAGATCATACCAGGTTTACCTCAAATCTTATTGTAAATCCTTCTCTTGATACAACCATCTGTAACATACTGAGATGGGTTGAAAACGGAAGTGATCTTGAAAACATAGGGATCTACAGATGTAGTCTAAGAACAAAAAAGAAAATTTGTAACATAAGAAAATTAGTAGATCAAAGCACTCAAATTTCATTCAGGTATCATCCTCTAAGCAGTACATATCTAGTTCTATCAACTGACTTCTCTATAATAGGATGCCAGAAATCACTATCGAACCACATGAATTAGTTTTCAGCAGAATGTATTTCAATGTTGGATTCTCACAAGTAGTTAAGATACATAATTTTGCACGATGTAACCTCCTATTACACACTTTTGGGCACCGCCACATGGCAACCCTGTCACAAACGGCTAGGCATCAAAAGGGCATATGGATAAACCTACATGGCTGAGAAAGTGCAAGCTTATCTTTTAGGAGCTATTTCTCCCTAATAAAGAAAAATTATCAGACCCATATTGTTAGGATTTAATTTGCTATGAATTTAGCATGGACTCGGATATATATATATATATATATATATATATATATATATATATATATGACTTCTCTTCTGTACTCCTGAGAGTATATACTCTCATTCTCAATATACCTCATATACGCATTAATTATACCTTTTTATTATTCTCAATATACTTCATTAAATATTTTAAGATACCCCAATACGAGTTTTGTTGAAAAAATATCATCTGCGATGTACTTTTTGTAATATACCTTTTTCACGTACAAACACATCAGTATATACGTAAACATTTAAAAATATGTAGACTCACATCAATTTTTTCATGAAACTCATTTTGGGGTATCTAATAATTACTAATGAAGTATATTAAAAATAATAAAATGGTATAAAAGATTTATCTATGTGGTATATGAGAAGCGGGAGTACGTACTCCCAGGAGTACACAACCATTTTCATATATATATATATATATATATATATATATATATATATATATATATATATATACTATTCTAATACCAGGATTAGAATAACTATTTGGATCATAGTCGCTGTATATATAGGACACGAGCAAGATTTTTCCGAGATCCAAAAGCTATCAGGCCGCGATCTTCCTTGATCCCCCTCCACCTTCTCCGACTCGCTGCCCCACCCTTCTCCCGCAACTCCCGCGCCCCCAAACGGAATCCCGCCGGTGCCCGGCTAGTCTCCCCGGCGCGCCGGCACCCCGCACGCCTCCTTCGCTGCCACCATCCAGTGAGTAGCCGCCACAACTACCGCCCTCGAGAGCGCCGGCACGCACGGATCCAGCCGGACCCGACCGGAGTGGGCCAGGGGTGCCCTTCGCGGGCGCTGTGTCGCCGCCGTTGACCGCCATGCCACTGCCGCCCCCAATTCCCCACCACACATTGCCACGCGCGGAGCCCCTCTGCCTCTTGTGCGTCACCGCGAGACAGCCCCGCGCCGACGACTAGGCATGACTCGAACCACGGTGTTCTACTGCTAGCTCTAGAAGCGCCCTCAGGCACTGATCCCGTTCTTCCACATGACCGCTGCTGGTCACCCGCCCCAAACGCCATCGAGCCAGCATCTCCTCCAAAAAATCTGATGGCCGAGGGCACCCCTGGACGTCTGTGTCGCCCCTGCTCCTCAATGCCATGGCCGCCCTATCCGCTCGGCCCCCTGGCAATCCTTGCCGCCGCCCCGCCACAGACGTCCACCCTATGGAGCTCCCTCCTCCACTGGTGTCCGGCCGCCTCCCTGTCCCTTGCCACATCTACGCATGGACCTCTACGAGGGGAGAGTTCATCATCTCAGGGCACCACATCAACACTCCAAGTTCGCATTCTTTCTCTATCTCTGTTTTCTGTTGTTCCCTACTGTTGTATTGTAACCAGATCATGCATCGATTCCTTCCCCCGTCTAGTTCTGTCTTATGTGTTTCTAATTATTTTTCATGTCTGAAGTTCAACTATATCTACAGGCGCAGCTGACCCTGACGTGCTCCTGCATATTGATACTGTTGCTGCTGTCAAAATTTCTCTTAACTGAACTTAACTCTTTTTACTGATTGAACTGTGCAGGAGATGTGTGGAGCGAGCACTGTGACAAGCAGTAAAGGAAAATAATGCATGCTTGTATGTCTGCGTATTCAATGAGATTTGTTGTAAAAGTTTATTTTTTTCCTTGTGCATCAATTGAGCTAACTTTTAAGACGTTTAGAGGCTTCGTGAAATTCTACAAAAAGCTATACGCCGGCAGGTGTGAAGTTCTACCACGGCTATATGCTGGAAGCTGTGAAGTCCTAGCACGGCTCTCCACCAAGTTCTAGTCGATTCAACGTCTACTCTTTCCGTTTTTCACTCTAGTGGGCATGAGATGCTGCTGATGCATGTGCTCTTCTACCTCAGAAAGAAGCTATTGCTGCTTCGGATTTGGGTGAACATCCGGTATGGAGATGTGTGTATGCTATGATGAGAAGATACGGTATATGATTTTTTTTATAGACAAAGGTGTGTGTATGCTATGATGAGAAGATAAGGTATTTTTTATAGAATCAACGTGTGGTGGAGAGACATGCACCGCTTTGTCACAAAACAAAAACAAATAGGGGGAGATGGAGTCTCGTTGGCGCAACCCTCGTGTAGGGAGAAAACCATCGGATAGACTGCCATTAAGTTTCACTGAGAATGTTGTAGAAGTGACACATCTCATAACCATGGCTCTCCATGAATGAGAAAAACCCAGCTTAGTCATCATCTGTTGAAGAAAAGACCACTCCACTCTATCATAAGCTTTCATCATATCCAGTTTAACGGCACACAATGGTTTTTTCCTTTTCCTCTTCCGGATGGCATGCACACATTCGTATGCCACGAGAATGTTGTCAGTGATATCGATGAGCCTCCCCGGAACAAAAGCACTTTGCTCCTCTGAGATCAGAATAGGGAGCACAACCTTAAGCCGGTTAGCAAGAACTTTAGCCGCGATCTTATACAACACATTACACAAGCTTATCGGTCTGAACTGTGATAGCATCTCCGGCGCCTTCACCTTGGGTATCAACACCAAAATCGTATCATTGAAACCCTCTGGAATCTGCCCCCCACCTAGGAACTCGCGGATTGCCTTACATACTTCTTCTTTCACCAGAGGCCAGTGCCGCTGGTAAAAGAGGGCTGGTAGCCCGTCCGGCCCATGTGCCTTTGTGGGTCCCATTTGGAAGAGAGCCCTTTCAATCTCCTCGTCGGAAATTGCAGCATCCAGTTTGGTATTCATTGCCTCCGTGACAACCACCTCAATATTATCTAGGATCTGCTGCGTATTTGATGTGCCTTGGGTGGCAAACAGAAGCGAGTAAAGCTCCCGTGCCATCTCCCTCATACCCATATCATCGGAGCACTTCGTTCCATCCGACCGCAGCAGCGACTTTACCGTGTTTTTCCTCCTCCTGTGAGAAGCACGGTTCTGGAAATACTGTGTGTTTCGGTCGCCTGCCCTTAGCCAATCCACTCTTGATCTCTGCCTCTTCATAATCTCCTTTCTCAGATATTGTGTTTTTGCGGAACAGTCGTTGCGCGGCAAGTCTCGGTCTAGGTCTTCTTGTATTATTGTGTTTTTTCTTGGCCTAACAACCAATCGTGGCTACCCAGCCAAAACTAGGCATGTGGGGTTAGCTGGCTTGCAAAGGCCCACCATAGAATGCTCTTCGTTTTGAGAAGCAAATAGGCAGGCAATCTCTATATGGCGCTGTAGGTGTCGGTTATTATTGTTTTTTTTGCAAAACGAAGCCTGCAGCCGCGCTAGCTGGGCTCGGCTCATCTTGTCTTTTTTTCAGTTGTAAACAGAAAATACAAGAGCGCATCCAGCGGGATTCGATCTTGAAGTTGTTGTCAGCACCGCTTTAGACAGGAACTCATCACGAATGTCGATCTTGAAGTTGTTGTCAGCACCACCATGGCAAAAGTTCCCACATAGCTCACAAGAAAAAACCTGAGAACATAAAAAAACAGTTAAGGGACAGGCTGACTGCAAGCATTTCCTCAAAGGTCCAAAGTCGGGGGGGCTGAAACCGGATGGACAACAGTCTTCTTTTAGAATGAGGATTGACTGGAATTACAAAAACAATTATGTGCATGGATCCCAAAACTGACTGAACATAACAAAATGACCTAAACCAAAATGGAAAAGCACATATCTGATAACCAGAGTGAGATCCACGTGGCGGCGCGGCGGATCGATGACGTCGGCATAGGTATGCCGACAGCCACCGTTAGCCCGTCGGCGTAACCTGACGCCGTCAAACTGCCGTCGCTGCCCGGGTAGACGGGCCCACGCGATATGCCGACGGCCCCGTCGGTATATTCGGAGAAACGCCGACGGCTTATCTATGCCTACGGCCCCCGTCGGCATAGATGGTTATACGCCGACGGCCTTCCTACGCCGACGGCTTTTATTGGGCCGTCGGGGTATGCCCATATATGCCGACGGGGGCCGTCGGCATAGATATGGCCGTCGGCAAAACAAGTTTTTCTGGTAGTGAGGCCACCTACTATGCGCAACAAAGAGGTCTGGACGAAACCAGAAGAAGGGTGGATGAAGGTCAATACTGATGGTGCACTAGCTAAGCAAGGAGGATCAGGAGGAGGTGGACCGGTCCTTCGAGACCACCATGGCGCGTTCGTGGCAGGAGCGTGCCATTTTTTCCCAGCTACTACGGATCCAGAAGTTGCTGAGCTCCTAGCGTGCTGTCGGGGTGTTCTTCTAGCACAAGAAAACGATGTCCAGAAGATGGTGTTCGAGATGGACTCGCTGAACGCGGTTGGGAAGATCAACAACATCGAGAGGGATCTCTCGACGTCAGGTCAGGTCGTCCAGGAGATTAAGAAGCTACTTACCCAGTTCCAGGAGGTTAGAGTTGTTTGGGTTCGTCGCTCCGCAAACGTAGTCGCTCATAGACTAGCTAGGGAGAGTTGCTATAGGGAGTTATGCCATTCTTGGCGCCATGTAGCGCCAGACTTTGTAAGCTCAGACATTCCCTCTGATGGGGCAGTAGAGCATTAGAGAAATAAGGCAACGTTTCCTTCAAAAAAAAAAGACAGTCCCCTTAATTAATACAATTTTTGCGTGGTTGGTGCCGATTAGGGATTCCCAAGAAGCTTCCGCGTGTCGATGCAAAAAAAAAGAAGAAGCTTCCACGTGCCTTCATGATACTTTAAAAAAAATTGCCGGAATCCTTCAGGATACGTTAGCATCCAAATGCAGGCATATTCCGAGAGCAACCCAGGCCACTGCAAGAAGACAAGATGTGTCCTATATATAGAGCTAAGTGGGAAGACTACATCTTAGATCATCTCATCACATATCATTAGCTAGCGGAAGGCAAGGATGGCCGGGACAAGAGACGACTACGACGTCACGGCGGGAAATACATATCACGAATGTCGATCTTGAAGTTGTTGTCAGCACCGCCATGGCAAAAGTTCCCACATAGCTCACAAGAAAAAACCTAAGAACATAAAAAAACAGTTAAGGGACAGGCTGACTGCAAGCATTTCCTCAAAGGTCCAAAGTCGGGCGGCCTGAAACCGGATGGACAACAGTCTTCTTTCAGAATGAGGATTGACTGAAATTACAAAAACAATTATGTGCATGGATCACAAAACTGACTGAACATAACAAAATGACCTAAACCAAAATGGAAAAGCACATATCTGATAACTAGACACTCCCAGGCCACTCTTTTCCTTGACTCATCTGTTCAAGACTGCCATGGCGGAGATTGACTGAAATTACTAAATTAACTTAAAATATATTCAAGCGTATAAGTGTCTGACAAACGAAAATAATAAAGTATCTTCGAAATCTTGTGCAGGAGCATAGGGACCGTTTCAGCTAAGGCCTTAGGCTAGTTTCCACTGCCTAAAAATGACGCGAAATCGAAATCACGTACGCTTTCTTTTGCGACAAGAAGGAGATTCTAATTTCACAAACTATATTTACATGATGTAAGTTATTAGTTCTTAAGAACGAAAATTATATACATAAAGTGAATGATCGACTCGATGAAAAGGAAACAGAACCAAAAAACAGACTATAAAAATTCTGCACAAGCAAGTGCTCCAGGAAAGGGTTGTATTACAGTACATACTATGGTGATCAACCGGAGACAGAACACGAGCAAGCTCCAACTAGTCAAAGTTATCAATTCCACATGGCGAACATATAAAGTAAAAAGAGACTGATGAATAAACTTAAGAGAAGCCATAATCATATATGCGCTCCTAAAAAATCGACCACAACCCATAAAAAACAGAGGGCAGCCCCCTGTTTGAGAGACACCTTAATAATATGGAAGCCATGCAATGTATAAGCAATCAAATAATATGCAGCAGGTGCTCATTCAGAAAACACATGGAAATGATACGCAAAATCAGAACAAGCAACAACATCAACCAACAAACAGACTGGAAGGCAGCTACTGAAAAATGAAGAAGAACCAGAGCAGGCAATTATCACAAAAGAAAAAGGAAAACTTGATGCACGCATAAGAGATTTTCATCACAAAAAACAAAGTCATGACATTATTGCCTAGGGACTATCTCTACCATAGATAAGCAGAAGAGGATCTGGGTGCTATCTGCTGCATATAGTCCCACAAACAGGGGATCTATAAAAAGATAAACAGGGGATCCAAAAACAGCTATTGATAGGACATTTGGTAAATAAAACTGAAGCCTTGATATTTTACAATTCTTGGTTCCAGTCAGTGTATGTATCTATGAAAAATACAAGGCAGGATCTGTGCCTATGATTACTATTTAGCAGCTATATGTAGACGAACAACTACATACAGAGCAGAATCTGTACCTAGGAGCACAATCAAAAAACATTTAAATCGCTCTAGACCAAACATGAGCATTCCACACTCAAAAAACATTCATCACCCCGCCCCCCTCCCCTCCCCCAAGTTAATGATGAACTATAGTAGAACAAACCCTAGAATGCAAAAAACAAATCTACAAAAATGACAAGAAAAGCAAACGAAAACTCACTTCGCCGGCCTCCCCTGCCATCTCTCTCGCCACAAGCCCACCAAGTACTTCCACGCTTAGATTGAAAAATCACAGGAGGAAGGGAAACAGACCACGGGAAGAAAAAGAGACGATGGGAAGGGGAACAGAGGCGAGGAGAGTGGGGCGAGGAGGCGAGGAGAGTGACGACAGCAAACACGTCTGGACATTAGTAGCAGGGCTAGACCGTTCGCATTCTGAACAAGTGCGGCCCAAAAACAAAACAAAAACAATTCGGAGGCCCAGCCCGCAACAACTCGCTACCCGCCTGCGTCGCTTCCGGCCCGACAAAACAAAAAAGAGAAAGAAAAAAAGAAAACAGAACAGTCCGCGAGCGGGACAAACAGATGGGCTGCGCCTCCCGTCGCTACGAAGCAGTCCACCTGGAGGAAGCACGAATCGTCGCGTGGCTCGATCGGACGGTCGAAAAATTGAATGAGACCAATTAGTTTCTCATTCGAATGAGATTTAGCAAACCCGTTAAAATAAATTGCCGGAATCCTTCAGGATACGTTAGCATCCAAATGCAGGCATATTCCGAGAGCAACCCAGGCCACTGCAAGAAGACAAGATGTGTCGTATATATAGAGCTAAGTGGGAAGACTACATCTTAGATCATCTCATCACATATCATTAGCTAGCGGAAGGCAAGGATGGCCGGGACAAGAGACGACTACGACGTCACGGCGGCGCTCGACGAGTTCTACGCGTCCGGCACCGGCGTCTGCGGCCTGGTCGAGTCCGGCGTCACCATCGTGCCACCGCTCTTCCTCGCGCCGAACAGCCCGCCTCCACCGCCACTCGGGACGACGAACTTCATCATCCCAACCATCGACCTCTCTCTCCCACGCTCGGTCATCGTGCCCCTCGTCCACGCCGCCGCGCGCACCTGCGGCATCTTCTACGTCACCAACCACGGCGTCCCTGCCGACGTCATTGACTCCGCCCTGTCCGCCGTCCGCGCCTTCCACGAGCTGCCTCCCGCCGTCCGGTCGGCGTTCTACACGCTCGCGCCCGTTGGTGGCGTCAGCTTCAGCACGTACCGCAACGACCGGCCACGGCAGGCTGCCTGGCCCGACGCCATCCCCGTCCTGCCTTGGCGCGACAGCCTCACCATCAGCCTCGCCCCACCGGGTCCCGACATGGGCCACTTCCCCGCGAGCTGCCGGGACCCGTTGCTTGAGTATCACCGGGTCATGGCGGAGTTCGGAAAGAAGAAGATCGGGGCGCTGCTGTCAGAGGCGCTCGGTGTCGGTGCAGAGTGGCTCGAGAAGACTATGCAGATGGAGGCTGCGTCTATGGCGTCCCACTACTATCCTCCATGCCCGGAGCCCGCGAAGGTGATCGGCGGTATGGACCACACCGACCCATTCCTGTTCACGGTGCTGGTGCAGGACGCCGTCGGAGGGCTCGTGGTGCATGTCGACGATGGGGAGTGGATAGACGTGCCGCCGGTGGCTGGAACGCTCTTAATAAACATCACAGAATTGCTCAAGGTAAGCTAAGTATATAAGCATGCGTTGCGATTGTTCTGCTTCTGCTTCCCTCACCAACTTAGGCGCGCACACCATGCATGTAATTAATGGCTCATGCAGGTGTTTTCGAACGATGAGTACATTAGCATAGATCACAGGGTGAGGGTCAAGTCGATGAAGGAATCAAGGGTATCCATCGCCCTCTTCTTCAATCCAAGCGACTCCCACATAATCGAGCCTCTCCCGGAGCTCGTGACGGCAGACAAGCCCCGACGGTACCGGAGTTTCACCATGACTGAGTTCATGGATTCGAGAAAAGGCAAGTTCGGGAATGGCAGCTCGTCCATCCAGCAATTCGCGCTCACGAGCGAACCAAGCTCTTAATTAGTACCAGAGCTTAGCTGTCTCTAGATCGGCATCGGCATCATTACCTTTTGCCTCGGTTACTGTTGGTGACCTTATATTGATGCAAAATGTATTTTTGATAGTGGCCTTGTATAAGAAAATGGAGGGAGTACTTGCTATTGTTACAGGACCTTGTATTTCTGGTGCGGTTTTAACCCCTCACTTCTACTCGAATAAAGTGGTCCAGGACCTCAGACTATGGCGATTGTGCTCCAATGATGAGATCAGTCCTACCTATTTCCTCTGTATCAAAATACAAAACTTTTTTAGCTAGCCTACAAGAACGTTTTATATTTCGGTTTTGCTATTTCATATCTAGATGTGAGATACTATCTCATATCTAACTCCCTCATCCTTGATTTTTTTTTCTTTTAAAGTCTCCCATTGATTTGTTTTGTTCCAAAAATTCACGCATAGGCTAATCTCGTTGTCGCGGTTGTCCGCGTTCGAGCTCGAGCGTGCTGTGCTCGCCTAGCCTGAAGCCTAACGTGCGTGCATCGTGGCAGCTTGGGCTGGCCCATGTGTGTGGCAGCGTGGGCTGTTTTTGTCTGTTTTTTTCTTTATTTGTCTATTTTCTGAACTGTCTTTGTTCGCTACATCCTTTGCATTTTCTGAGGCCTTTTATCTTTTCTTATTTTTTTAATTTTTCTCCCACTGCGATGCTATTAATGCATATAATTCATATGTTGCGTGCATGCATCTCCTTTGTGCGTGTATATACCGTACGATTGTTTATGCATTTTTTTTGTTGTTGTTTTGATTTTTGTGTTCATTTAAGTAAATCATGTATCGAATTGCTAAAACTCATATAGATGAGTTTCAACGATGTTTCATCTAAGTTCCAGTCCATTTGACCCGTCGCTATTAATTTCGTGCAATTTTTTGATCGGGGTTGCCTAGTCCCGCGCATCCGGTGTCACTCACCCATTGTCCATTTTGCGGCTCATCACACCGTGCGTTCTTTCTGTTGGGCCATTCTTTGTGGTTTGTTTTTTCTGTGTTGTAGTTGAAAAGACAAGTTGTTTGTATAAGTCGAAGACATGAGCTGACCGCTGGCTCATCAGTTCTTCTCATCTCTCTCTCTCTCATTCCTCTTTGTCTTTGGAGCAGAGGTAACCCGAGGATGGATGTGCTTTTAAACACTACAATGACAGGCAACAACCTTTTTTTGGCAAGTCTACCCCTAATATGTAAGAAGCCCGATCTTTTCTTGTCCTACTTTGTGAGTGCACTGTTCATATGCAACTTGGCCTGGCCCATTTTTGTCCCAGTTGTAACTCCACCCTCAACACATAACTGGGGAACCGACCACTTTTGTCCCAGCTGCAAGTTCACCCCTGGCATGCAAGTCCACCCCTACAAGCCCATTTTTTACTCGTAACTGGGCATGTGTTTTGTCTTTCATCCCAACTACAAGTCGACAATTGACTTGCAATTGGGCTTGTAGTTTCGTAGTTGTTCTAGTTGCAAGTCCATCTTCCATTCGCAACTGGGTTTATATTTCTCCCATTTGCAAGCCCACCCTCAACTTGCAACTAGACATGTTTTTATTTTTCATCCCAGTTGCAAGTCTACCCTTAACTCGCAATTGGGCTTATTGTTTCGTAGTTGTCTTAATTTGAAGTCCATCCTCGACTCGCAACTGGGATCACAGTTTTGTTGTTGTCCTAGTTGCAAGTCCACCCTCAACTTGCGAATGGGCCCATATTTTTGTTGTTGTCCTAGTTGTGAGTCCACCCTCGACTCGCAACTCGGCATGTGTTATGTTTTTCATCTCAGTTGCAAGTCCACCCGTGAGTCGCAAATGAGCTCGTAGTCTTTGTTATCCTAGTTTCAAGTCGTACCTCGACTCGCAACTAGGCCCATAGTTTGTTTTATCCCAGTTGCAAGCCCAACCTTGACTCGCAACTAGGCCCGTGTTTGGTCTTTCATCCCAGTTGCAAGTCCATCTTTAACTCGCAACTGGACTGTAGGTTGTTTTATCCTAGTTGCAAGTCGACCATTGACTCGCAACTGGGCTCGTAGTTTGTAGTTGTCCCAATTTTATGTGCATCCACGAGTCGCAACTCAACTCATAGTTCTCTCGGTTGCAAGCGCATCCTCGCCTCGCAACTAGCCATGTCTATTATTTTTCATCCAAATTGCAAGTCCACCTTTGACTCGCAACTGAGCTCATAGTTTGTTTCATCCCACCCTCAATTTGCAATTACTGGTCTTGTCCCCCACAACATTTCACGCCTTCAATGCTAATGCAACTAGGTGTGGTTATGTTGGGTTGCGGAATTGACGTTCTCGAGGGTAATTGCCTTTTTTTCCACAGCTGCAAGTTCACCATCGACTCGCAACTGGGGCTCAAACTTTTCTTGTCCTAGTTGCAAGTCCACCCTTGACTCACAACTGGGGCCCAACCTTTTTTGTCCTAGTTGCGAGTCCACCCTCGACTCGCCACTAGGGGTCCAATTTTTTTTGTCCCAGTTGCAAGTCCACCCCTCGACAGTGAACAAACCGTAGATGAGCCGGCCCAGGTAGCTAGGATACTTTTTCTATTTTTGATTTGTTTTTTCTTCATGATTTTTTATTTTTATATTTCATCATTTTTTTTCTTTCGTTCGTTTTCCTCTCGTTGTAATCCCAGTTGCAAGTCCACCCTTGACTCGCAACTAGGACCATAGTTTGCTTCATCCCAGTTACAAGTCAACCCTTGACTCGTAACTTGTTTCGTAGTTTCATAGTTGTCCTAGTTGCAAGTCCATCCCTCGACTCGCAACTGGGCACGTAGTTGTCCGAGTCCCAAGCCCACCCCAACTCGCTACTGGAGCCTATGTTTTGTTTTTCGGGTTTGCTATTTCACATCTAGATGTGAAATAATACCTCACATCTAAGTGCATTATTGTAGGATAACTCTTTGCTATAAGATTTTTGTTTTGTTTTCCCTTGTTTGTTTTTCCTCATATGTTTTTCAACTTTTTTTCTATTCTCTCTTTTTGGTATTTTAAATTCATAATTTTCAATAAATAAATAAATTCACCATTTAATATATTTTCTGTAATTTCCATGTAAGCGCTCTTTCTACCTTCCGCCTCGTTTGTTGCTTTTTGTTTATTACATATCATGTTGTTGTCTAGGCCTGTTTGGCTTCGCTTTTGTTAGCCCTCGACTCACAACTGATGCCTGACATTTTTTGTCCCAGTTGCAAGTACGTCCTCCACTCGCAACTGGAGCCCAACATTTTTTGTCCGAGTTGCAAGTCCGCTCTAGTCTCGCAACTAGGACCCGGTCTTTTTTTCCTAGTTGCAAGTCCATCATCGACTCGCAACTGAGGTTTGATTTTTTTTCTAATTGCAAGTGCACCCTCGACTCGCAATTGGGGCTCGAACTTTTTTGTCCCAGTTGCAAAACCCCCCTCGACTTGTAACTAGGACATGACTTTTTTTCCCAGTTGCAAGTCCACCCTCAACTCGCAATTGGGGTCCGACCTTTTTTGCCTGATTTCCAAGTACATCCTCGAGTCGCAACTAAGGCCTGACCATTTTTTCCCGGTTGCAATTGTACTCTCGACTCACAACCGGGTCTTGACACTTTTGGTCCTAATTGTAAGTCTACCCTTGACTCGCGACGGGGCTTCAGCCCTTTTTGTCCTAGTTGAAAGCCCACCCTCGATTCTTAACTAGGCCTCAACCATTTTTGTCCTAGTTAGAAGTTCACCCTTGACACAAAATGGGGGTAGACTTTTTTTTCGCAAGTTGCACGACCACCCTTGACTCGCAACTGGGGACCAACCTTTTTTGTCTGAGTTGCAAGTTTACCCTTTACTCGTAACTAGGGCACAACCTTTTTTGTCTGAGTTGCAAGTCCACCCTCGACTCGCAACTAGGGTCCAACCTTTTTGTGTCCGAGTTGCAAGTCCACCCTTTATTCGCAACTAGGGCCCAACCTTTTTTTTGTCCGAGTTGCAAGTCCACCCTCGACTCGCAACTGGGGTCCAACCTTTTTTGTCTGAGTTGTAAGTCCACCCTCGGCTCTCAAGTGGGCCCCAACCTTTTTAAATCCCAATTGCGAGTCCGCCCTCGATTTGCAACTGGGACTCGATCTTTTTCCCACTTGCAATTCCACCGTGGGCTCGCAACTGGGACTCGACCTTTTCTTTTCCCAGTTGCAACTCCACCCCTCAACTCGCAAGTATGGCCCAACCTTTTTGGTCCCAGTTGCAAGTCCAAACTCGACTCGCAACTAGGGCCCGACCTTTTTCATTCCCAGTTGAGAGTCCACCCTCGACTTCTAGTAGGGGTTCAGCCTTTTTTTCCTAGCTGCAAGTCCACCCTCGTCAGCGAAAAACTGTAGAAGAACCGGCCCAAGTAGCTAGGATACATTTTTTGTTTTGTTTTCTCCATGTTTTTTATTTATCATTTTTCTTCATTGGTTTTGCTCTGCTCTTAGTTTTTCTATTTTGAAAAAATGGATCCCATTTTCTATGATTCTTTTTTCTTTTTTCATAAATTCACAAGTTTCAATAAATGTTTCAAATGTGTAAATTTGTTCATTTTTCTAAAAGTGTTCGTGTTTATCAATTTTTTAGAAAAAATCAAAATGTGTTCATTTTTTGTTCTCTTCTTATTTATCTATTTTCTCTATTTGGGTTTCTCTTTCTTTTTTGTTTTCTCTTGTTTGATTTTAGTACAATGTATATGAAAAAGTTCGCTTTTAGTTCATCGTATATAAAAAAGTTCATCATGTATTAAAAAAGAATGTTCACTGTATATTGCAAAAAAAAATTGTATTCAGAAAATGATCATCATGTATTAAAGGATTGTTCACCATATATTAGAATTTTTTGGTATTCATTAACTTTTTTGTAATTTTTAAAAATATGTAAATTCATGAACATGTTTTTTGAAATATGTTTTGACCAAACTTTGTTCCTCACAGAAAATTAATTACAAAATAATTAGAGTGAAAAACGCAAAAACCAAAAGGCAAAAAGAAAAAAAAACGTTGGTAGCCTAAGCTAGCAATGAGAGATGTACTTGTAAATGTATAACGATCAGATGCAAAAGCTAACAAATCGACGTTTGGACCAGTGAGAAGTTTTTTCCGGAAAAAGCTAGCGATCAGTTTTTTTACCGGTAGCTAGCAACCAGATCTGACGCTAACCAAGTTATTATCTGTTTGTGTTTATTATTATGCAAGAACACCCCTTAGTTCTTTTTTTTTTGAGCATCAGTACAGACACAAGCGCTCATATACACGCGCATACACTCATCCCTATGAACGCACACACGCACACCCTACCCCTACGAGCACTTCTGAGAGACTGAGCCGGCATATCATCATGAGATTTACGAAGTCACCGTAGGCGCCTCGTCGTCGACGGGAACGTCTCCTCCCACTGAAAGCGCATCGCCGGAAATCCTGAAATAAATCCAGGAATAATGCGAGCACCAGGATTTGAACCCTGGTGAGTTGGGGATACCACTGTCCACCTAACCAACTCAACCACAGGTTAATTCGCTCACACCCCTTAGTTCTAGCGGCTATAAGTGAGTGTTTAAGAGTAGGCGGTAGGAAGTTCAACACCTGGTACGTGCGCTCTATTGTTTCCTTTTTTCAGAGGGCCGGATAAAGAAAACAAACAAACAAACAATAAAACAGCAGGTTGGCTGGATGTTCTTTGCGTTTTTTTCCAGAAGAAACTGAGCTGAATAAAAAAACAAACAAACAATAAACGGTAGCTTGGCTGGACAATTAACAAATAAGAATCACATCTAGATGAGATATAGACAGACCCTGGTCCCCCCTCCTCAAAATATAAGACCATTTATAGAGTTAAAAATGATTTTATATTCTGAGACGAAGAGACTAGTATATAACTAGCAGTTGGGGCGCGGCATGGCGCGCCTCCTGGAAGGAAGTTTGGCCGTTGCCAGCTTGTATGCACCATTTTCATTGCTTCTACTGCTCCTTACATGTAGGTGAACATTAGCATATTTTAGTATGGCTGATTGATTATAGTCAGTGACAGTAATTCAGATATGACTAAAATGACAATTGGACCTCAAATTATATCAGATTCAGTAATGCAGAAGCAAAGCAAATGATATTTATTACAAGTAGAGGAACATCTATTCAGTGCACAACCATAAACAAGCGGTAGCCTAGTTTCTATAACACGGAATTGATCTTACAAAAAAAGAACAAATAGTACATCAAAAGTGGATGCCCAGACAATTGGTAGCATAAAACACAAAATTAATCATGTTGGCTACACTTGACTTCTTATCAAGAGAGAAAATAGCACATCAAAAGCAGATGCCTGAATGACCTCAGGCGGGTCAAAAAGCTCGATTAGCATGGAGGTGGGTGTTGTCATGGCGGCAGTATCATTGGTTACATGGCGCCCATTGGACATCCACGAGGAGAGTTGGGGGAGTACTTCTCATTTTTTTTCACATAAAGTAAAATGTTATACGTAACCACAAGCAGCGGTGCTAGGTGGTACACGCCCCTTCCACTTTCCTATTTCTACTTTGCATGAGACTGAAAGTACTGCAAGTTTCTGACTTGAACAATAAAACAGGTGTGTATCAACCGACAGGGACTTAGGTTACAGGAGTGATAGCATACATTATACTGGTTCAAAAGCAACGGTCATGTCCACGTCGTCAGGATCGGGCTGGCTACCACATGGTGTTGTTGGACGAGACGAGCCGACCCAATCCGTCCATGCATGACGGCCTCCTGTCCGCCGGGAAGCTCATGGTGTAGCTTTTTTTCTCGCCCACCTTGGTGATGGTCAGTGTTGATGTGCATGCTGCCCGCCGTGGCAGTGGCCGTCACATTATTCCTCCACTGCCGCAGAAACGAGTTTACTCTGTTGGTTTGGTGCAAATCGAACCTGTTCGGCAAAGAATGATAAATTAGCACAATGGTAACAACCAAATCTATAAACTGTAGTGGATAAATATCATGCGTTGAAATGAAGTCAATACAAAAGTATAAATATTTTAGATAGTAATGCCAGCAAAAAGTTAACAAAACATAAGTGTGTGATAGCTCTAACTTCCACTATAAAAAGGATATTCACATGCACATGTCAGACTCTATAAAATGCGCATACTTGTGTTACATTGTCCATGTGGTATTCCTCTAAGCAAGCTATCTGTTTTGAACTTCTCCAGTCCCACAATAAAACCTAAAATAAAGCAACTTGAGTGGGACTTGACCTGAATAACGTCAAGAAACCTCACCTTTTTGCTATAACATATGACATATGAACTAAAACCATAAATTCTGATAGAAAAGATATTGTAAGGGAAACCTGAACTATGTTGGTAATTATCAAGGAAATCAGATGTGTAGGATAATTCATAGCTAGCTTGCAGCCCTACCACGGCTGAGGGATGCAACTCACCTGAGCGTACATCCCTTGCTTTACCCAGAAGTCTGGTGTATACCACACATAGAGATGAGTTGGCAGAAAGTTCATCCACATGTTAATTAAGACCTAGCCCAACAAAAATGCAAAATTTGAAGTACGTTTTGCCGTCCTACCTCTAGCATCGCTTGTTAAATACTTTGCCCTAATAAAGTTCACATATTAACCAACACCTGGCCTACCAAATACAGCTAATAATGATCAAATTGGGATGGTAGCAAATATTCTGTCGCGGTTACCACAAAATGTTAAAGAAAAATAAAATTCATGTAATGAAGGATGACATATTCTGTTGAAAGCTTGAGCTATCCAATATTTCTTAGCATTTTGTTTTGACATTTCAAAAGAAATACGTAGAATTGCATAAAAAAGGAGTTGATCATAATATCTCCAGATTTCTCCAAGCTATCGCTTTTACTTACCTTATACCACCACTTATTGGGGATGCATTGCCACTAAGATTGATTACTTCAGGCAGGGTCATAACATGGCACCTATATTTTCTCAGAAGAGGATAACACATCATCTTCTATATCTAAATAGCTGCCCCCCACTACCTGATTTCTCTTGCTTCTCGTGCGGCCACGTCATTCCCGATCCTGTCGTTCGCACTCGCACGGTTTTGCTGCCCCGCCCGCGCGTTTAATTGACGTCCGCACGGTTTGGTTTACTCAAAGAGAAAAGGCCGGAGTACTCGGTGGTGTGCCAACAACCGGGCTGTGTTTTGCAAGCCCATGTAACTAACGCGACCTGTTAACCCATGCAATGGCAGTGGATCACTTACGCTTCGTCTTCCCCACGACGATACAATTGCAGTGGATAGCTTACGCTTCGCATTCCCCACGGCGAGTCATATCGCCGCCGCCCCACCCGCACGCTCCATTCAACGCCATGAAACGGCAGCCATAAATCCACATGAAACGGCAGTATTCATCGCCCTCCATTATATTGCAAACGGGAGCTTTCGTCTTTAAAAAGGCGTCCTCCATCACGCACGGCTGCTCGCGTCCCCGCGTTCTACTCTCCGACCAACCTCCAGCTCTCCACTGTGGTAGATGGATCATGGACGCTCCCTACTTTCAGCCACCTCCCTTTTTTTCTCCTATCCTGCGCTACCCAATACGGGTGGCGGTGTGTTCAAGTAGAACGGGTCCTCGCCGTCCGACGCACAAGACGTTGATACCTACCTACGGGACAACTTGCTCGGCTGCACAATAATGGACGGCAGCTTGCCGTCGGGGACTGTATACGTCGGCCTGACAGTGCTGTTTGGCATCGTGGTGGTGGTGCTGCTGCTGCTAGAAGGCGCGGCAGGCCGACGAATTCATCGACGCGGACACATTCGTGTAGCATGTGCGGCTGCTGCTAGACGGCGCGGCCAGTTACGGCCGGATCATGCTGTGGAGGCACTCCTATATATGACATGGAATCTGACTTTAGTGTCAGGCTGCGCAAAAGAAAACCAAAAAGAACAGGTAAGAGTTTGGGTTCTGGTTGATTTTATCAGCAGTCGCATCTTTCAACAGGCTATAATGTTTTGTTTGACAAAATTACAGCGACGAGCGCATCCTTATATTACAAAAATGGAATGGTGCGTAAAAGATCAGTCTTCTGTCATTTCAAATTTTTTTTCCTTGCACATGATATATTTGTATAGTTCAACCAGCGTCTAATTAACTTAGTCCATACAGTGATGGTGCATACAGAACCTAACTCAAGAATCTGCTGCCCCTACTTCTTACCACCTGGCACATTCAGGCAACCTGATCAAGGTTCTGGCAAAATCCATATACGCCCGTGCCTTTGCCCTTTGCAGTCCATATCACCGAAGAGCAACGAGTATCTTCCTGGTGCCACCACCAATAGGTTTTGTGAGTTATGTCACCTCCAATCTCAGTGGAGTAGTCTCTCGGCGTCTGTCAAATTTTACTCTTACAACTTTCTTATGCATTCAACCAAAGTGGAGATCAATATCTAGCTTAGTTGCTTGCTTATTAGTATTCGCAACAGAATACAGTTTTACATCGTATGGACAAATCCATGAATTATTCTGGACCCGTTGGATATTCTTTTTATTTATTTTCCTAAGTTGTTGACTAGATTTAAAATTTGCCTAATTCATCATGTAGGAAAGACTGTAGTAAATCTCTACCGGTTGTCGCCGTCAATATTTCTCAACTACCTTTAGCAGCATTCTAAAATATCATATGTGCTCACTAATGAGGTCACAAGAATATGGTTATATGATAATATTATTGTACTCAAATGTTACATGCCAGAATTCGTAGCTTATTTTCGTTTATGTGTGTGCCTGCTTGCAAGAATACTTTTTAAACCAATATTAAGGAGCTAGAACATTGCTGAAAACTAATTTCATTTGCATGCTGTATCGGCAATTTTGAACTATTTATTGAATGCAAACTCCACTCGTGAGTTACACCGATCTTGAGCTTGCGAAATTAAATCACATCTCCAACAACCGATCTGACACATACTAATGTTTATCAAATCATCATTAGCATTAGTGTATATGAGTACCCATGCTTGGCAATATGACTCATCTTCAAATACTGTTTGCAAAGCATTTGTCTTTTTTGATGCGTACTTAACCACATGCTAATTTCATGCCGACAACCCCCCAATATGCCAACTTTCTAATGACTGTCGAAACTAATCCGTTTAGCATTACAAGCCTACGACATGTCCCGCAGCAACGCGCGAGGTATCCATCTAGTTTCTCTAATCAGTGCCCCATTTGTGAGAAATTTGATCATGGCCATGCCCTATTAAAACGTGTATGGCATAAGCAGAGTATATAGGGCATGAAAGCCATTAAACGCAAAAGGTTGATGTAGAATTCAGATAAAGAAAATCAGTGCAAGGAGAGAAACTTAGATCATACCAGGTTTACCTCAAATCTTATTGTAAATCCTTGTCTTGATACAACCATCTGTAACATATTGAGATGGGTTGAAAACGGAAGTGATCTTGAAAACATAGGGATCTACAGATGTAGTCTAAGAACAAAAAAGAAAATTTGTAACATAAGAAAATTAGTAGATCAAAGCACTCAAATTTCATTCAGGTATCATCCTCTAAGCAGTACATATCTAGTTCTATCAACTGACTTCTCTATAATAGGATGCCAGAAATCACTATCGAACCACATGAATTAGTTTTCAGCAGAATGAATTTCAATGTTGGATTCTCACAAGTAGTTAAGATACATAATTTTGCACGATGTAACCTCCTATTACACACTTTTGGGCACCGCCACATGGCAACCCTGTCACAAACAGCTAGGCATCAAAAGGGCATCTGGATAAACCTACATGGCTGAGAAAGTGCAAGCTTATCTTTTAGGAGCTATTTCTCCCTAATAAAGAAAAATTATCAGACCCATATTGTTAGGATTTAATTTGCTATGAATTTAGCATGGACTCGGAGATATATATGTATGTATGTATGTATGTATGTATGTATATATATATATATATATATATATATATATATATATGACTCCTCTTCTGTACTCCTGGGAGTATGTACTCTCATTCTCAATATACCTCATATACGCATTAAGTATACCTTTTTATTATTCTCAATATGCATCATTATATATTCTAAGATACCCCAATACGAGTTTTGTTGAAAAAATATCATCTGCGATGTACTTTTTGTAATATACCTTTTTCACGTACAAACACATCAGTATATACGTAAACATTTAAAAATATGTGGACTCACATGAATTTTTTCATGAAACTCATTTTGGGGTATCTAATAATTACTAATGAAGTATATTAAAAATAATAAAGTGGTATAAAAGATTTATCTATGTGGTATATGAGAAGCAGGAGTACACAACCATTTTCATATATATATATATATATATATATATATATATATATATACTATTCTAATACCAGGATTAGAATAACTATTTGGATCACAGTCGCTGTATATATAGGACACGAGCAAGATTTTCCCGAGATCCAAAAGCTATCAGGCCGCGATCTTCCCTGATCCCCCTCCACCTTCTCCGACTCGCTGCCCCACCCTTCTCCCGCAACTCCCGCGCCCCCAAACGGAATCCCGCCGGTGCCCGACTAGTCTCCCCGGCGCGCCGGCGCCGCCCCGGACCTCGCCGGCACCCCGCACGCCTCCTTCGCTGCCACCATCCAGTGAGTAGCCGCCACAACTACCGCCCCCGAGAGCGCCGACACGCACGGATCCAGCCGGACCCGACCGGAGTGGGCCAGGGGTGCCCTTCGCGGGCGCTGTGTTGTCGCTGTTGACCGCCATGCCACTGCCGCCCCCAATTCCCCACCACACATTGCCACGCGCGGCGCCCCTTTGCCTCTTGTGCGTCACCACGAGACAGCCCCGCGCCGACGACTAGGCATGACTCGAACCACGGTGTTCTGCTGCTAGCTCTAGAAGCGCCCTCAGGCACTGATCCCGTTCTTCCACACGACCGCTGCTGGTCACCCGCCCCAAACGCCATCAAGCCAGCATCTCCTCCAAAAAATCTGATGGCGGAGGGCACCCCTGGACGTCTGTGTCGCCCCTGCTCCTCAATGCCATGGCCGCCCTATCCGCTCGGCCCCCTGGCAATCCTTGCCGCCACCCCGCCACAGACGTCCACCCTATGGAGCTCCCTCCTCCACTGGTGTCCGGCCGCCTCCCTGTCCCTTGCCACATCTATGCATGGACCTCTACGAGGGGAGAGTTCATCATCTCAGGGCACCACATCAACACTCCAAGTTCGCATTCTTTCTCGATCTCTGTTTTCTGTTGTTCCCTACTGTTGTATTGTAACCAGATCAAGCATCGATTTCTTCCCCCGTCTAGTTCTGTCTTCTGTGTTTCTAATTATTTTTCATGTCTGAAGTTCAACTATATCTACAGGCGCAGCTGACCCTGACGTGCTCCTGCATATTGATACTCTTGCTGCTGTCAAAATTTCTCTTAACTAAACTTAACTCTTTTTACTGATTGAACTGTGCAGGAGATGTGTGGAGCGAGCACTGTGACAACGCAGTAAAGGAAAATAATGCATGCTTGTATGTCTGCGTATTCAACGAGATTTTGTTGTAAAAGTTTATTTTTTTTCCTTGTGCGTCAATTGAGCTAACTTTTAAGACGTTTAGAGGCTTCATGAAATTCTACAAAAAGCTATACGCCGGCAGGTGTGAAGTTCTACCACGGCTATATGCTGGAAGCTGTGAAGTCCTAGCACGGCTCTCCACCAAGTTCTAGTCGATTCAACGTCTACTCTTTCCGTTTTTCACTCTAGTGAGCATGAGATGCTGCTGATGCATGTGCTCTTCTACCTCGGAAAGAAGCTACTGCTGCTTCGGATTTGGGTGAACATCCGTATGGAGATGTGTGTATGCTACGATGAGAAGATAAGGTATATGATTTTTTTTAGACAAAGGTGTGTGTATGCTACGATGAGAAGATAAGGTATTTTTTATAGAATCAACGTGTGGTGGAGAGACATGGACCGCTTTGTCACAAAACCATCAACCGGCTTATATATTGCTTAAATTATTATCACATATGTAATTAGAAGAGCAAGTACTTAGTTTTTCATGGTTTGATGCGTATATTTTGTAATTATTTTTCATTTACAAACCACTAACCATGTGTTCATTTTTTATTTACTCTTTTGTGGAATGGTTTGATTTGTTTACATTAAAATATTGTTCGCATACTGAGAAAATTTAAATGCAAAAAGAAATGGAGAGTCGACACTCAAAACAATGTTCGTGTAAATTCAAAATGAGCTCATGTATAAAAAAATTGCATTTGGGAATATCATCTATTGCTCTCGATTTGTTTTTTTAAGAAACAATGTCAAACTCATCATAAACTTGGAAGATAAACGATACCCTACATTGTTTACATGAAACAATCTTAGAACATTCACTAGGAACTAAACTTTGAAGTTCGGCCATGAGAACACACATAGTACAGAGATGAAAAAAAAGAAAATTTAGAAAAAGAAAGACGGACTTTCACGTTTCTAAAAAAATCGTGTTCAAATTAAAGTAACATAGTAGTTCGATGTTTTAAAAAGGAATAAGATTTTCCACATCTCAACATTAAAACCAACATTTTAAAAAGTTTTTCTGTAAAAAACTTATTTTCCTTGTTTTCAAAAAATACAAGAAGTTCAACTTAAAAAAACAGAGCAGTTCAATGTTTATTGAAAATTAGGATTTTTGACGTTACAAAAGAATCAAACCAAGAAGTCGAATTTTTAAAAAATCCCGCGGTCTCCGGCGCATCTTCTGGCGTCCACCCATCCCGTCGTCGTGCTCCCCGGCGCGGCCCCCCTCCATCATCCCGCCAAGGCCATATCGCCACCATTTCACGCTCGTCGGCCCGGCACGGCCCTACATCCGTTGCCACGACACGCAACTCCTGTTACTTCGCATCCTACGGGAGTAGGGGAGTCAGAGCCGCCACCAGATGTCGAATTTCTTCCTCCTCCTCACACATCTCTGGCCAACCTCTTCCCCACCTTCGTCTTCAACCAAAGATGACCTTCACTCTGCCCACGTGCTAAACTTCTTCCTTCTGCTGTTCCATCCTCCCCTCCCGGATGAAAAAACTACATTGCACAGTGGAGTAGAACCGTCGGCCGTGCCGTCTTGCTCCTGCCACGTCGTTTGTTTGCTGTTGGTGCGCCTGAGTGCGAGAGATAGATTTCTGCGAGAGATTAGGCAGTGCTGCTGTCTTTATTTTTTTGTTTGAACTTGATGTTGTTCATCGTAAAAGAAATGATAAGATGTGCTTTTCCGGTCACATGGAACATATCCCGTTACTTGAAGATGTATTTTGAGAGTAATTCTTTGTTTGTTCATTAAGAAAGCCACATATGTTCGTTAAATCGATAGGAGGTTCTTTGTACAGATGGTGTTCCTGTAGAAAAATCAAACTGACATTTGAAAATGTGCAGCAAAAGTTCATGTCAAACTAACGGGGCGATTTAAACGTTTATTCTTGAAAAATTTGAGAAAATTGTACATGCTCTGTAGGTCAAAAGTTTGGCTTTAATTTATGTTTTGCGAAGGTCAAAATGTTGTGTTCGAGAAGGTCAAGTGTGTTATATCAATAAGTTCAAAATAAATTTAAACATGCAAGGTAAAACATGCAAGAAAACAAAAAGAAAGGGAGAAGTTCAATTTCTAAAGATGACGCGGTACACAACGTGTAAACCAATGTTGAAAGAAAACAAAAAGAAAAATGAGAAGTTCAACTTCTAAAGATGACAAGGTACATAACATGTAAACCAATGTTGAAAGAAAACAAAAGAAAAGGAGAAGTTCAATTTCTAAAAATGACGTGGTTCGACATGCTAAAAAATGTTGAAAGAAAACAAAAAGAAAAAGCAGAAGTTCGATTTCTAAAGATGACGCAGTTTGATGTGCAAACCAATGCAAAAACACACACAAAAAATGTTGTTTGGTGTCTTAAAATATTTTTATTCATAAAATAGGATTAAAGAAACAAACCAGGAAGTCCATATTAAAAAGATGGAGAAGTTTGATGATTATAAAAAACTCAAATTTTCCTCGTTATTAAAGAAATGGAAACAAGAAGTTCAAAAATAAAATAACAAGAAGTTCAACTTTTAAAAATAGAGCGCTTCAAATTTCATAAAAAAGATTAAGAAAAAAACCAGGAAGTCCATATTAAAAAGATGGAGAAGTTCGATGATTATAGAAAACTCAGATTTTCCTCGTTAACAAAGAATGAAAACAAGAAGTTTAAAGATAAAATAACAAGAAGTTCAACTATTAAAAATAGAGCGTTTCAAAATTCATAAAAAAGATTAAGAAAAATAAGATTAAAAATTCATAAAAAAAACTCAAATATTTACATGTAACCGAGAGAAGTTCAGGTTGATAACTGCTAGAAGTTAATGTAATACACGGCGTGCATTTTGTACTAAAAAAAGAACAAAAAAGAAAAGGCAAAAAGTTTTGTTGTTATAAGTTCAAGTCCTTCGTCGAAGAAAGTCAAAAAAATTATTGTGAGAAAGATTTATACAAAAAGAAATAACATTTGTATAACACTGACGACAGCATCCTACCACCGCTGCCATCTCGTAGGTCGCCGGATCTAGCGGGAGGAAACCGTGCTACACCGCCGCCTCATACACCATGCCACACACATACCTCGCCTCCACCGGTCCACAACCTCAGGCCACTACGCCTTATCAACCGATCTGTTCGAAGGGAGGGGGGGAGGAGTGAAAAGAAATACAGGGCAGAGGCGCGGCGCATCGCCGGAACAAACTAAGAAGAGGGTGCGTGGGGCTCGAGGCAGGCTCCTCTCTTTCTTCCGTCTAGACGAAGGAAATGAGCGATGGTACAGGGGAGACGAGAAGGCGTGCTTGTCTTGTGTGCGTTTGAGCAACCGCTGGGGAGGTGTTATCTGGGGTAAATACCAGCGACAGTAAAAATATTTGACGTGGCACGCGTGAGCGGACGCTCTTGATGCACACCTTATTGTTTTGGATAGGTTCAGACTTTAGAGTATGTCCCGTTTTCAAAAAGTGTTCTCGTTTTTTCGTGATGTATATCCGTCTCATATATTAATTGACACCAAGAAACGAAGAGAATATTTATTGTTTCTCACAAAGTGCTTGATAATTGCTAGTAAATGCCAATGAAAGGCGCCGGCAGGCCGGCCGAAATTTCGGCCGGTCTTACCGCCCATGTAAGATGTGTGTGGTTCTAGCTGCACAATCTATTCTTTAACTGCTTTGTTTAGAAAAAAAAACAGAAAGGAAAAATCCTTATGAAAGCAGTATAGACACAAATGCTTATATATATACACATACACTTATCCCTATGAATGCAAACATGCACAATCTATCCCTATGAGCACCTTTCCGAGCGACTCGCAGTCGACGGAAACGTCTCCTCCCACTGCACACGCACCAACGGACCTGAAATAAATTTATAATAAATGCGAGCATCAGGACTTAAACCTTAATGGGTTGGGGATATTATGTCCTCCTAACCATCCGACCATAGGGTGGTTTGTAAAGAGTATTTATTGTTTCTCAGGCCTTGTTTGGTTCATAAGTCTTAAGACTTTTTTTAGGCCCAACTTATAAGTCCCAAGTCCCTAAAAAGTCTTTACCTGTTTGGTTCCTGGGACTTATAAGTCTCTATAAGACCATATTATAACTATAAGTCCCTATAAGTCCCTCCTTAAGAGTCTTATTTCATAAGTCCCAAATACACACTTTAAGTCCCTATAAGTCCCTCCTATTTGGTTTAGATGGGACTTATAGGGACTTATTTAAGTCCCTAGATCAATAAGTCCCTGAAAACAAACACCCTCTCACAAATCGATGATTGCTAAATGGGCAATGATAAGGGCCGGCCGGTCCCACCACACATTTACGATATGCGTAGTTGTAGCCAAACGATCTATTCTCCAATTGCTTTTCGTTAACAAAAACAGAAAGGAAAATCCATGGCGCCTCTCCACCGTGTCCACGCCGTGATCCTCCGAGATGCTAGCCAGGTCGTCAGCCGTCCTGTCCCGCCTGGCTCGCCGATGACCGCTGCCTTCGTCGCCAGTGATCACTCTCGCAGCACCAACCTCGCTAGCAGAACACGTCGCCCTGTAGCAAATCTTCACGGCCTTGTAGCACGTCCGCCGTCTCTATAGTTGCAGGACCTAGCTGCCATCGTCGTAGCACGTCCGTCATAGTACAACCATGCCACCGCCCGCAGCTCTCAACGTCACTGTTCACGCAAAAATCAACATGTCGGGCGAATGTTTTTCTCAGGCCGATGGAAGCTTTTTTATGCCGGTTGAACCTTTTTTCGTAGAGGTGAAGCTTTTCATCATGACGGTTGTAGCTTTCCCTTAGTCGGTCGGAGCATTCCCCCCCCCCCTAAGGAACTAGTCATATATCATCATGACGGTTGTAGCTTTCCCTAAGATGGCCTGCCCAATGATTCTCCCTTATGAGTGCTAGAAAGGGCTCCAGAAGGGATAGCTTCGGAACAGTGGCTTTGCAGTGGTGATTAAATTGTATCGGGTCTCACCTCAAGCGTTTCTGAATATGTGAAAATTTATAGGCAAAAAATTAGGGCAAATGAAGCTACGAGGGCTCACAAGTGAGTTTGGCTCCCCCTACCCTCCGAGGGCGCGCCCACTAGCTTGTGGGGCCCTTATAGCTCTTCTGGTCCTTCCGTGGACCTTCTAGGGTCCCATATGTTCCAGAAAAAATCCTCGTAAAATTTCATTGTGTTTGGACTAATCAAGTGATGAAGAAACCTTTGCGATGGTGTTGTGCAGTTGGATTATCATAGAAGCTTTGTAGTGGGACAAAAGGGTCTTCTTAAGCAGAGTTGCTTTGAGGGAAAGGGCGTACCTATGCCGGCAAGTCAACATGGGGCCCTATGAAGGCAAGCCTTGTGTATGTCGGCATGATGATGAGAGAAAGGTAATGACCTTTGACAATAGCTTTCCGTAGCACACACTGCAATGACTTTGACCAGCAGACTAGCATGTCCAATACCCCAAGCCATGACCTCAGAAGTTCGTACCCCATGATATTCAATGACACCCGTAGACATTTGACCATTGATAACTCATATTATGCTCTTTTCCCTTTTTGGACTTTGAATTCCAAGTGAAGGAAGCTCGGTGAAAGATAGACTAGGATTCGACGGCAAGAAGAGCAATCATAGTACGTGACACACACAGCGGATGAATGAGACTTAAGTCCCAAACCCAATTCAATACTAAGTGTAGAACCAAGAATGTCGTGGATACAAAAGTGAGTGCTTCCTCATGCTTCATGGAAGATGGGTCCAAGGACCTAAGCAACAATGTGTTTGCTGACACTAAATAGACGTGGCTTGGGGAAGACTCCAGCGTCTAGGCTAAGTTCCCTAGTCTTCTATTGGCCTACCTACCCCTCCGACATGGAGGCGCTTACCCTTCTCCAAAAAGATTTACACCACACGCGGCGATTGATTACCACTTTCCATCTCAATCCAATACAGACCAAGTCCCCTCTCTAATGCAGTGGAGATGGGGGTTCCTTTTCAATCAAAGTGATGGGGGTCCTTCCACACGTGCCATAACAAGTGTTAGTCTCGACCATCCAAATTAGCAATAGGTCTACTCTTAAAGAATAAAAAGATGCGAGGCCATATCACATTCTAGTCGTATGACGACCTGAGTGTTGCGCCAGAAGGTAAGGTGGACAGACCAGAGGAGTAGGGATGCTTCTGATACAACCATGCTCGGTAATGGAACATTACTTCCTTGTTTTCTTTATGCCTAAAGGCAAATTGAGTGAACTAAGTTTAGTGTAAGCCATTCGAGTGTCACCATGATGGATTTGGCGTGATGGATCCGGAGGGGAAAACCTTGATAGGCACCAAGAGTGACCTATACATGCGGATGGACAATGCTCGACCTCCACCTAGGCTACTGATTAAGAATAATGTCCCTGTGTCAGACTCCACCACTGTCCACGAGGTGCATACTATCTCTCTGGAGAGAAAACGGGCATATGCAGCTCAAAAGCCACAACCAGCCATGGTGGGCTAGGTTACAACACCATAAGGGGACCCTGATTGACGCGGTACACATGGCCTATGAACGTTATGGGTGCTGCCGCCCACAAATCAGGATGGTAGGATAGTGACGTCCAGTGATCGTTGCCGGGCTAGACCATACCAAATACATGGAATTCGTTGAAGTAGAGCACCACTATTGCATCATCACGGGCAATGCCGGAGCCAATGGTATTATAGCCATTCGCAGAGCAGATCATGCGCCAAAAGGTCATCTTCTAGAGGCAGCAGTGTAGTGACCGGTGGGAGGTCTACGAGAAGGCAGTCGTAGGCCTGTTTGCAAATTTTTGAAATCCTCAAATTCTTAAAGGAAAAAAAGATTTGCTCAAATTTTAGTTTTTTTGAATTTTGGTTAAATCTGGCCAAACTATGGTCAAACTACTTATTCAAGAAGTATTAGTGTTACTAAATAATTATTCAAGAATATTAGCATTACTAAATAATTATTTTAGTTTTTTGAATTTTGATCAAATCTGATCAAACTGTGGTCAAACGATGGTCAAACTACTTATTCAAGAAATATTAGTGTTACTAAATAATTATTTTTTTAGAATAATTGTTTCAAACTCAAACAGTGAAACGTGTGACTTCATGCTCAAGCTAAACTCCTCAGGGTTAATAGGATTGACACTTACTATTGTCAGGAAAACAACAAGTGCAGACAGGGAAATGAGGGGGAATAGAACACACACACCCCCCTTAGTTGCGAGTCGAAAACGCTCGACATGGGACTAGGATCTCTCGACAAACACACACATGCCCCTAGTTGCGAGTCGATGGTCGCCATGCAACTGGGGACGCTCAACAAACACACACTCCCCGTAGTTGCGAGTCGATGGTCGATATGCAACTGGGGACCCTACACAGTAGTACTGCAGAGGGGCGGTACTACTGCTTGACCGCATAGCGTGGTACTACCGCACGGCGAAAGCGGTACTACCGCGGCAGGTGTGGATGTAAAAAATTACATCCGCTCCTACTATCGCAAAGGGGACGGCACTAGCCTGGTGGGCAGCGGTAGTGCGGCTCCAGGGGACCAGTACTACCGTGGGTACTAGCGGTACTACCGCGCCACCGCACGGTACTACCGTGGATGCCTACGGTACTACCATTGATCCAGGAGCAGTACTACCGCAACCACAACAGCAGCCAATCAAAGGAGGCAGGAAAACGGAGGAAGCTCCAAGGAAGAGGGAGGGGATAAAAGGAGACGTGTACGTGATGATTCCACCCAAACCTTTCCAACGTGGACCCCCTCTTAATAGTACGGCTTTCCTACGACTCAGATCCACCAAAAAGAAACGTAGAAAAGACGCCGTCTTCGTCAGTCTTCGAGGGGCACCCAATCGTCTTGTGCCTAGCAAAGAAGTGTGTGGAATACTCATGGCACATGATTAGTCCGCAAATGCATTGTCATCAAGCACCAAAACACTTAGGGATAAATATGTCCTTACAGGGTCTCATACCCATCTCCCTTGATGCGTTATCTATCACAACACGTGGTAGCCCTTTAGTAAAGGGATCTGCCATATTCTTAGCCGTTTGAATTGAAGGAAATATGCCCTAGAGGCAATAATAAAGTTATTATTTATTTCCTTATATCATGATAAATGTTTATTATTCATGCTAGAATTGTATTAACCGGAAACATAATACATGTGTGAATACATAGACAAACAGAGTGTCACTAGTATGCCTCTACTTGACTAGCTCGTTAATCAAAGATGGTTATGTTTCCTAACCATGGACAAAGAGTTGTTATTTGATTAACGGGATCACATCATTAGTTGAATGATCTGATTGACATGACCCGTTCCATTAGCTTAGCACCCGATCGTTTAGTATGTTGCTATTGCTTTCTTCATAACTTATACATGTTCCTATGACTATGAGATTATGCAACTCCCGTTTGCCGGAGGAACACTTTGGGTACTACCAAACGTCACAACGTAACTGGGTGATTATAAAGGAGTATTACAGGTGTCTCCAAAGGTAGATGTTGGGTTGGCGTATTTCGAGATTAGGATTTGTCACTCCGATTGTCGGAGATGTATCTCTGGGCCCTCTCGGTAATGCACATCACATAAGCCTTGCAAGCACTACAACTAATATGTTAGTTGCGGGATGATGTATTACGGAACGAGTAAAGAGACTTGCCGGTAACGAGATTGAACTAGGTATTGGATACCGACGATCGAATCTCGGGCAAGTAACATACCGATGACAAAGGGAACAACGTATGTTGTTATGCAGTCTGACCGATAAAAGATCTTCGTAGAATATGTAGGAGCCAATATGGGCATCCAGGTCCCGCTATTGGTTATTGACCGGAGACGTGTCTCGGTCATGTCTACATTATTCTCGAACCGTAGGGTCCGCACGCTTAACGTTACGATGACAGTTATTATGAGTTTATGCATTTTGATGTACCGAAGGTAGTTCGGAGCCCCGGATGTGATCATGGACATGACGAGGAGTCTCGAAATGGTCGAGACATAAAGATTCATATATTGGAAGCCTATGTTTGGATATCGGAAGTGTTTCGGGTAAAATCGGGATTTTACCGGATTACCGGGAGGTTACCGGAACCCCCCGGGAGCCATATGGGCCTTATTGGGCTTTAGTGGAAAGGTGAAAGGGTCTGCCATGGTGGGCTGCGCGCCTCCCCCCTCCCCTAGTCCTATTAGGACTAGGAGAGGTGGCCGCCCACCTCTCTCTCTCTTTCCCCCTTGGGAGTCCTATTTGGAATAGGATTGGGGGGGTGGAGAGTCCTACTCCCGGTAGGAGTAGGACTCCTCCTGCGCCCTCCTCTTGGCCGGCCAGCCCCTCCCCCTTGGATCCTTTATATACGGGGGCAGGGGGCACCTCTAGACACACAAGTTGATCATTGAGATCGTTCCTTAGCCATGTGCGGTGCCCCCTGCCACCATATTCCACCTCGATTATATCGTTGTAGTGCTTAGGCGAAGCCCTGCATCGGTAATACATCAAGATCGTCACCATGCCGTCGTGCTGACGGAACTCCTCCCCGAAGCTTTGCTGGATCGGAGCCCGGGGATCGTCATCGAGCTGTACGTGTGCTAAAAACTCGGAGGTGCCGGAGTAACGGTGCTTGGATCGGTCGGATCTGAAAGAAGACGTACGACTACTTCCTCTACGTTGTCTCAACGCTTCCGTTGCGATCTACAAGGGTACGTAGATCAGACTCTCCCCCTCGTTGCTATGCATCACCATGATCTTGCGTGTGCGTAGGAATTTTTTTGAAATTACTACGTTCCCCAACAGTGGCATCCGAGCCTAGGTTTTATGGTTTGATGTTATATGCACGAGTAGAACACAAGTGAGTTGTGGGCGATACAAGTCATACTGCCTACCAGCATGTCATACTTTGGTTCAGCGGTATTGTTGGACGAGACGACCCGGACCAACCTTACGCGTACGCTTACGCGAGACCGGTTCCCTCGACGTGCTTTGCACATAGATGGCTTGCGGGCGACTGTCTCTCCAACTTTAGTTGAACCGAGTGTGGCTACGCCCGGTCCTTGAGAAGGTTAAAACGGAGTCTATTTGACAAACTATCGTTGTGGTTATGATGCGTAGGTGAGATTGGTTCTTGCTTAAGCCCGTAGCAGCCACGTAAAACTTGCAACAACAAAGTAGAGGACGTCTAACTTGTTTTTGCATGGCATGTTGTGATGTGATATGGTCAAGACATGATGCTAAATTTTATTGTATGAGATGATCATGTTTTGTAACCGAGTTATCGGCAACTGGCAGGAGCCATATGGTTGTCGCTTTATTGTATGCAATGCAATCGCGATGTAATGCTTTACTTTATCACTAAGCGGTAGCGATAGTCGTGGAAGCATAAGATTGGCGAGACGATGGAGATCAAGGTGTTGCGCCGGTGACGATGGTGATCATGACGGTGCTTCGGAGATGGAGATCACAGGCACAAGATGATGATGGCCATATCATATCACTTATATTGATTGCATGTGATGTTTATCTTTTATGCATCTTATCTTGCTTTGATTGACGGTAGCATTATAAGATGATTTCTCACTAATTATCAAGAAGTGTTCTCCCTGAGTATGCACCGTTGCGAAAGTTCTTCGTGCTGAGACACCACGTGATGATCGGGTGTGATAGGCTCTACGTTCAAATACAACGGGTGGAAAACAGTTGCACACGCGGAATACTCAGGTTATACTTGACGAGCCAAGCATATACAGATATGGCCTCGGAACACGGAGACCGAAAGGTCGAGCGTGAATCATATAGTAGATATGATCAACATAGTGATGTTCACCATTGAAACTACTCCATCTCACGTGATGATCGTACATGGTTTAGTTGATTTGGATCACGTGATCACTTAGAGGATTAGAGGGATGTCTATCTAAGTGGGAGTTCTTAAGTAATATGATTAATTGAACTTAAATTTATCATGAACTCAGTCCTGGTAGTATTTTGTAAATCATGTTGTAGATCAATAGCTCGCGTTGTTGCTTCCCTGTGTTTACTTTGATATGTTCCTAGAGAAAATTGTATTGAAAGATGTTAGTAGCAATGATGCGGATTGGATCCGTGATCTGAGGTTTATCCTCATTGCTGCACACAAGTATTATGTCCTTGATGCACCGCTAGGTGACAGACCTATTGCAGGAGCAGATGCAGACGTTATGAATGTTTGGCTAGCTCAATATGATGACTACTTGATAGTTTAGTGCACCATGCTTAATGGCTTAGAATCGGGACTTCAAAAACGTTTTGAACGTCATGGACCATATGAGATGTTCCAGGAGTTGAAGATAATATTTCAAGCAAATACCCGAGTTGAGAGATATGAAGTCTCCAACAAGTTCTATAGCTAAAAGATGGAGGAGAATTGCTCAACTAGTGAGCATGTGCTCAGATTGTCTGGGTACTACAATCGCTTGAATCAAGTGGGAGTTAATCTTCCAGATAAGATAGTGATTGACAGAATTCTCTAGTCACCATGACCAAGTTAGTAGAACTTCGTGATGAACTATAGTATGCAAGGGATGACGAAAACGACTCCCGAGCATTTCATGATGATGAAATCGATGAAGGTAGAAATCAAGAAAAACATCAAGTGTTGATGGTAGACAAGACCACTAGTTTCAAGAAAAGGGCAGAGGGAAGAAGGGGAACTTCAAAAAGAACAACAAGCAAGTTTCTGCTGAAGTGAAGAAGCCCAAGTCTGGACCTAAGCCTGAGACTGAGTGCTTCTACTGCAAAGGGACTGGTCACTGGAAGCGGAACTACCCCAAGTGATTGGCGTATAAGAAGGATGGCAAAGTGAACATAAGTATATTTGATATACATGTTATTGATGTGTACTTTACTAGTGTTTATAGCAAACCCTCAGTATTTGATACTAGTTCAGTTGCTAAGATTAGTAACTCGAAACGGGAGTTGCAGAATAAACAGAGACTAGTTAAGGGTGAAGTGATGATGTGTGTTGGAAGTGGTTCCAAGATTGATATGATCATCATCGCACACTCCCCATAATTTCAGGATTAGTGTTGAACCTAAATAAGTGTTATTTGGTGTTTGCGTTGAGCATGAATATGATTTGATCATGTTTATTGTAATACGGTTATTCATTTAAGTAAGAGAATAAATTGTTGTTCTGTTTACATGAATAAAACCTTATATGGTTACACACCCAATGAAAATAGTTCGTTGGATCTCGATCGTAGTGATACACATAATCATAATATTGAAACCAAAAGATGCAAAGTTAATAATGATAGTGCAACTTATTTGTAGCACTGCCGTTTAGGTCACATTGGTGTAATGCGCATGAAGAAACTCCATGTTGATGGGCTTTTGGAATCACTTGATTATGAATCAGTTGATGCTTGCGAACCATGCCTCATGGGCAAGATGACTAAGACTCTGTTCTTCGGAACAATGGAGCGAGCAACAGATTTTTGGAAATCATACATACTGATGTATGTGGTCCGATGAATATTGAGGCTCGCGACAGGTATCATTATTTCCTGATCTTCACAGATGATTTGAGCAGATATGAGTATATCTACTTGATGAAACATAAGTCTGAAACATTTGAAAAGTTCAAAGAATTTTAGAGTGAAGTGAAAAATCATCGTAATAAGAAAATAAAGTTTCTATGATCTGATCGTAGAGAAGAGTATTTGAGTTACGAGTTTGGCCTTCAGTTAAAAACAATGTAAAATAGTTTCACTACTCACGCCACATGGAAAACCATAGTGTAATGGTGTGTCCGAACGTCATAACCGTACTTTATTAGATATAGTGCGATCTATGATGTCTCTTACCGATCTACCACTATCGTTTTGGGGTTATGCATTAGAGACAGCTGCATTCATGTTAAAAAGGGGCACCATCTAAGTCCGTTGAGACGACACAATCTGAACTGTGGTTTAGCAAGAAACCAAAGTAGTCGTTTCTTAAAGTTTGGGGTTGTGATACTTATGTGAAAAAGTTTCATCCTGATAAGCTCAAAACCAAATCGGAGAAATATGTCTTCATAGGATACCCAAAAGGAGACTATTGGGTACACCTTCTATCACAGATCCTAAGGCAAGACATTCGTTGCTTATAATGGATACTTTCTAGAGAAGGAGTTTCTCTCGAAAGAAGTGAGTGGGAGGAAAGTAGAACTTGATAAGGTAATTGTACCTTCTCCTTTATTGGAAAGTAGTTCATCACAGAAATCTGTTCTTGTGACTCCTACACCAATTAGTGAGGAAGCTAATGATAATGATCATGAAACTTCGGATCAAGTTACTACCGAATCTCGTAGGTAAATCAGAGTGAAATCCGCACCAGAGTGGTACGGTAATCCTGTTTTGGAGGTCATGTTACTTGACCATGACAAACCTACGAACTATGAGGAAGCGATGATGAGCCCAAATTCCGCGAAATGGTTTGAGGCCATGAAATCTGAGATATGATCCATGTATGAGAACAAAGTATGGACTTTGATGGATTTGCCCAATGATCGGCAAGCCATAGAAAATAAATGGATCTTCAAGAGGAAGACGGACGTTGATAGTAGTGTTACTATCTACAAAGCTAGAATTGTCGCAAAAGGTTTTCGACAAGTTCAAAGTGTTGACTATGATGAGAGTTTCTCACCCGTATCTATGCTTATGTCTGTCCGAATCATGTTAGCAATTGCCGCATTTTACGAAATCTGGCAAATGGATAAACAAAACTGCATTCCTTAATGGATTTCTTAAAGAAGAGTTGTATATGATGCAACCAGTAGGTTTTGTCAATCCTAAAGGTGCTAACAAAATATGCAAGCTCCAGCGATTCATCTACGGACTGGTGCAAGCATCTCAGAGTTGGAATACACGCTTTGATAAGTTGATCAAAGCATATAGTTTTATACAGACTTGCGGTGAAGCCTGTATTTACAAGAAAGTGAGTGGGAGCACTACAGCATTTCTGATAAAGTATATGTGAATGACATATTGTTGATCAGAAATAATGTAGAATTATTCTGTAAAGCATAAAGGAGTGTTTGAAAGGAGTTTTTCAAAGAAAGACTTCGGTGAAGCTGCTTACATATTGAGCTCCAAGATCTATAGAGATAGATCAAGACGCTTGATAAGTTTTTTTTCAATGAGTACATACCTTGACAAGATTTTGAAGTAGTTCAAAATGGAGCAGTCAAAGAAAGAGTTCTTGCCTGTAGTACAAGGTGTGAAGTTGAGTAAGACTCAAAGCCCGACCACGGCAGAAGATAGAAAGAGAATGAAAGTCATTCCCTATGCCTCAGCCATAGGTTCTATAAAGTATGCCATGCTGTGTACCAGATCTATTGTATACCCTAAACTGATTGGCATGGGAGTACAATAGTGATCTAGGAGTAGATCACTGGACATCGGTCAAAATTATCCTTACTGGAATAAGGATATGTTTCTCAATTACGGAGGTGACAAAAGGTTCGTCGTAAAGGGTTACGTCAATGCAAGTTTTGACACTGATCCAGATGACTCTAAGTATCAATCTGGATACATATTGAAAGTTGGAGCAATTAGCTAGAGTAGCTCCATGCAGAGCATTGTTGACATAGAGATTTGCAAAATACATGCGGATCTGAATGTGGCAGACCCGTTGACTAAACTTCTCTCACAAGCAAAACATGATCACTTTTTGGGTCTTAATCACATAGCGATGTGAACTAGATTATTGAATCAAGTAAACCCTTTGGGTGTTAGTCACATGGAGATGTGAACCAATCACATAAAGATGTGAACTATTGATGTTAAATCACATGGCGATGTGATCTAGATTATTGAATCTAGTGCAAGTGGGAGACTGAAGGAAATATGCCCTAGAGGCAATAATAAAGTTATTATTTATTTCCTTATATCATGATAAATGTTTATTATTCATGCTAGAATTGTATTAACCGGAAACATAATACATGTGTGAATACATAGACAAACAGAGTGTCACTAGTATGCCTCTACTTGACTAGCTCGTTAATCAAAGATGGTTATGTTTCCTAACCATGGACAAAGAGTTGTTATTTGATTAACGGGATCACATCATTATTTGAATGATCTGATTGACATGACCCGTTCCATTAGCTTAGCACCCGATCGTTTAGTACGTTGCTATTGCTTTCTTCATAACTTATACATGTTCCTATGACTATGAGATTATGCAACTCCCGTTTGCTGGAGGAACACTTTGGGTACTACCAAACGTCACAACGTAACTGGGTGATTATAAAGGAGTACTACAGGTGTCTCCAAAGGTAGATGTTGGGTTGGCGTATTTCGAGATTAGGATTTGTCACTCCGATTGTCGGAGAGGTATCTCTGGGCCCTCTCAGTAATGCACATCACATAAGCCTTGCAAGCACTACAACTAATATGTTAGTTGCGGGATGATGTATTACGGAACGAGTAAAGAGACTTGCCGGTAACGAGATTGAACTAGGTATTGGATACCGACGATCGAATCTCGGGTAAGTAACATACCGATGACAAAGGGAACAACGTATGTTGTTATGCGGTCTAACCGATAAAAGATCTTCGTAGAATATGTAGGAGCCAATATGGGCATCCAGGTACCGCTATTGGTTATTGACCGGAGACGTGTCTCGGTCATGTCTACATTATTCTCGAACCGTAGGGTCCGCACGCTTAACGTTACGATGACAGTTATTATGAGTTTATGCATTTTGATGTACCGAAGGTAGTTCGGAGTCCCGGATGTGATCACGGACATGACGAGGAGTCTCGAAATGGTCGAGACATAAAGATTCATATATTGGAAGCCTATGTTTGGATATCGAAACTGTTCCAGGTAAAATCGGGATTTTACCGGATTACCGGGAGGTTACCGGAACCCCCCGGGAGCCATATGGGCCTTATTGGGCTTTAGTGGAAAGGTGAAAGGGGCTGCCATGGTGGGCTGCGCGCCTCCCCCTCCCCTAGTCCTATTAGGACTAGGAGAGGTGGCCGGCCACCTCTCTCTCTCTTTCCCCCTTAGGAGTCCTACTTGGAATAGGATTGGGGGGGGGGGGGAGTCCTACTCCCGGTAGGAGTAGGACTCCTCCTGCGCCCTCCTCTTGGCCGGCCAGCCCCTCCCCCTTGGATCCTTTATATACGGGGGTAGGGGGCACCTCTAGACACACAAGTTGATCATTGAGATCGTTCCTTAGCCGTGTGCGGTGCCCCCTGCCACCATATTCCACCTCGATTATATCGTTGTAGTGCTTAGGCGAAGCCCTGCGTCGGTAATACATCAAGATCGTCACCATGCCGTCGTGCTGACGGAACTCCTCCCCGAAGCTTTGCTGGATCGGAGCCCGGGGATCGTCATCGAGCTGTACGTGTGCTAAGAACTCGGAGGTGCCGGAGTAACGGTGCTTGGATCGGTCGGACCTGAAAGAAGACGTACGACTACTTCCTCTACGTTGTGTCAACGCTTCCGTTGCGATCTACAAGGGTACGTAGATCAGACTCTCCCCCTCATTGCTATGCATCACCATGATCTTGCGTGTGTGTAGGAATTTTTTTGAAATTACTACGTTCCCCAACATGAATATAATCCAACGCTGTCACTCCGGAGTTCCTCAGTTTTCTGACAGCTTTCAATCTCATTCTTATGTGTTTGTTGGACTTCATGTTGTCCTTTGAACTCTTCACCTTGACAATAACTGTTTGATTGTCACAGTTCATAAGGATGGTCGGAACCGGCTTCTCAACCACTGGCAAGTCCATCAACAGATCTCGAAGCCATTTTGCTTCGCCACCCGATGTGTCTAATGCTGTTAGTTCTGCTTCCATTGTTGATCTTGTTAAGATCGTTTGCTTGCAAGACTTCCAGGAAACATCACCACCTCCAAGAGTAAATATATACCCAGTTGTGGCCTTCATCTCATCAGCATCAGAGATCCAATTTGCATCACTATACCCTTCAAGTACCGACGGGTATCCGGTATAGTGAAGTCCATAGTTCATAGTACCTTTCAGATAGCGCATAACTCTCTCAAGAGCACGCCAGTGTACATCACCCGGTTTGGAAACAAATCGGCTCAATTTGCTAATAGCAAATGCGATGTCAGGCCTCGTTGCGCTCGCTAGATACTGGAGTGAACCAACAATCTGAGAGTATCGCAATTGATCTATAGCTGTGCCTTTAGACTTTCGAATCAGCACACTAGGATCATATGGTGTTTGAGATGGTTTGCAGTCCGAATATCCAAAATGACTCAACACCTTCTCAATATAATGGGATTGCAGAAGTGTAATCCCACCTTCATCATCTCTCAATAGCTTGATGTTCAAGATAACATCAGCCACTCCAAGGTCCTTCATCTCAAAGTTCTGAGATAGGAAAGACTTAACTTCCTCGATCAACTTGAGATTAGTCCCAAATATCAGTATGTCATCAACATACAAACACAGTATAACTCCTTCGCCCCCACCATAGCGATAGTATACACATTTGTCAGCCTCATTAACAACAAAGCCAACAGATGTCAACGTTTCATTAAACTTGTCATGCCATTGCTCAGGCGCTTGTCTCAGGCCATACAAGGATTTCACCAACTTACACACCTTTCCTTCCTGACCATCCATCACAAAGCCATCAGGCTGTTGCATATAGATTTCCTCCTTTAGCTCTCCGTTCACGAAAGCCATCTTAACATCCATCTGATGAATGAGAAGACCATGCGAGGCCGCCAACGAGAGTAATAGTCGAATGGTGGTCAGTCTGGCCACAGGTGAATAAGTGTCGAAGAAATCTTCTTCTTCTTTTTGGGCGTAGCCCTTGGCCACAAGCCTAGCCTTGTACTTTTCTATCGTACCATCGGGCCTAAGCTTCTTCTTGAACACCCACTTGCATCCCAATGGTTTGCAACCATAAGGACATTCAGTAAGCTCCCAAGTCCCGTTAACCATGATGGAATCCATCTCGCTACGGACCGCATCCTTCCAGTAGTCAGCTTCTGGAGATGCATACGCTTCTGAAATAGAAGTGGGATTATCCTCCATGAGGTATATGAAGAAATCATCACCAAAGGTCTTTACAGTCCTTTGTCTCTTGCCCCTACCAAGGGATCCCTCATTATCCTCCTCAGGATTTTCATCATGTGTTTGATTATAATATTCCATCGGAATGGCAGGTTGAGGAGTCTCCTCAGATTCCTGTCTAGAAGTGCTTTGTGCATCTCTCATGGGAAAAATGTCCTCAAAGAATGTAGCATCTTTAGACTTCATAATTGTACCGACTTTCATGTCAGGTACCTTAGATTTCACTACTAGAAATCTATAGCCAACACTTTTCATAGCGTAGCCCAAATTAACACAGTCCACAGTCTTTGGTCCAAGCTTGCGCTTTTTGGGGATCGGCACATTAACTTTCGCCAAGCAGCCCCAGGTATGTAAGTACGAGAGTGTTGTCCTTCTCTTGGTCCACTTCTCGTCAGGAGTGATCTGTTATCCTTTGTCGGAACTTTATTCAGGACATGACAAGATGTCATTATAGCCTTCCCCCACCATGCCTTGGATAAACCGGACATATCTAACATGGCGTTAACCAAATCAGTTAGAGTGCGGTTTTTCCGCTCGGCAACCCTGTTTGACTGGGGTGAGTAGGGATGCGTCCTCTCGTGAATAATGCCGTGTTCCGCACAAAAGGCATCAAACTCTTTCGAGAAGTACTCTCCACCACGATCTGACCGGACTCGTTTAATTTTCTTTTCACGTTGATTCTCAACTTCTGCCTTATAGATTTTGAAGTAGTGTAGAGCCTCATCTTTAGTATTTAACAGATACACATAGTAATATCTAGTGGAATCATCTATCAAAGTCATGAAATATTTCTTTCCACCTTTAGTCAACACACCATTCATCTCACAAAGATCAGAATGTATGAGCTCCAGTGGCGCCAAGTGTCTCTCCTCTGCTGCCTTGTGAGGGTTGCGAGGTTGCTTAGATTACACACACGAATGGCACTTAGAACCTTTGGCTAAAGTGAAACTTGGGATTAAATTCGATTTTGCTAGCCGCGTCATAACACCAAAACTAATGTGACAAAGACATGAATGCCATACTTCAGATTCATTAACACTCAAATGAATATTGTTCACGACTTTATTACATAGATCTGCAAGAGAAAGGCGGAACATGCCTCCGCATTCATAACCCTTTCCAACAAATAGTCCATATTTCATAACAACTAATTTATTAAACTCGAATACCAACTTAAACCCTTCTCTACATAGAAGGGAGCCACTAACGAGGTTCTTCTTGATGGCGGGGACATGTTGCACGTTCTTCAGCTGCACGATCCTTCCCGAAGTAAACTTCAGATTGACCGTGCGAACACCAAGAACGGAAGCACTCGCGCCATTCCCCATCAGTACGGACCCGTGACCTGTGGCCTGGTAAGAAGAAAACAATGAAATGTCAGCACACACATGAACACCTGCACCTGTGTCGACCCACCAATCGGTGGACGGCCAAACTGAAAATACAGCAAATAAATTCCCGTACCCAGATGCACCACTCTCATTGTTGCTCACAATCATATTGACAGACTTGGAGTCCTGCCCTTGCTTCTTATACTTGTTTGGGCACTTATTGGCCCAATGTTCAAGCGAACCACAAGTAAAGCAGCCCTCATCCTTCTTGTTCTTCTTGAAGGTCTTCTTACCCTTCTTCTTAAAGTCGGCACTCTGTTGGACACCGTTCTTTCCCTTGGGCTTGTGGGAATTGGAGTTCTTCTGATGCACCATGTTGGCCACAGAAGTTCCTTCAACCCCTTTACCGTGCGTGTCCTTTGCCCTTGAATTCTGCTCAACACTCAGATGGCCAATGACATCCTCCACAGAGAATTCACGCCTCTGATGTTTCAGAGTGGTGGCAAAGTTCCTCCAGGAATTGGGAAGCTTAGCGATTATGCAGCCCGCGACAAACTTGCCCGGTAACTCGCACTTAAGAAGCTCAAGCTCCTTAACAATGCATATTATCTCATGAGCCTGCTCCAATACAGGACGGTTTTCAACCATCTTGTAATCATGGAACTGCTCTATAATATACATCTCGCTCCCTGCATCGGCAGCCCCGAACTTAGATTCGAGCGCCTCCCACAAGTCCTTGGCAGACCGCACATGCAAATATGCATCAACCAGCTTATCTCCAATCACGCTCAGAACTGCCCCGAGGAACACGACAGTGGCCTCCTTGAACGCCTTCTCCTGATCAGGAGCGATCGTTCCTGTGGGAGTCATACCGGCGACCCAGAACACGTTCATGGCAGTGAGCCATAAGGTGGTTTTAGTCTGCCAACGCTTAAAGTACGTCCCCGTAAACGGCGACGGTTTCAGTGCTGCAGCAAAACCAGAATTCGAAAAACTTCTACACATATTAGGTTTTTGGATTGATAAGAAAATAGGCAATTTTCTGATTAAATTAATCCATGAATAAACCATGAGCATGACATTGACAGCATTGATAACACACTGGTTACGATCTAACAGAGCATGTACTACGCATATAGTAGAAACATCTACGCATATCGCTAGTACTGCTACAACAGAAAGAAACATGAGAGGGATAAACGATGTATACCCTCCAATCGGCCATGCGGCGGCGGTGGCGGCGGCAGTAGCCGCAGCATCCTCGGCGGCCTTCTTGTCGGCCTCGGCCTTCTCAGCGGCAGCACGGTCGGCGTCGGTCGACATGGTGATGACGAAGGTGTTGCAGACGTAGATGAACAGAAGCGAGCAGTCGCGTAATCGCTACCCAAAAACCTAATTGCCCCTCTCCCGTACAGGATCTGGAGAGGCGGGGTTTCGGAGGCTTGCTCTCCCGTTAACCATGTACGCGGTGAACGGGACGGAGTCGCCGGCGACAGCAGCAGCAAAGGAACGACGTGGGCGTGGAGGCGGAGATGCGTTCTGTTTTGTGGCGGGTAGGGTTGACAGCGCCCCACATATATATGTGCGGCTGCGCGTGGAGAGACGTGGGCTAAACCCACGTCCAAGTCGATAGCCCACGATCCGACGTATCAGATCATGACTCAATGGGAATGATCGTCTCATGGATATTGCCTTTTGCAACACCGAGCTCTATGGCATCACGAGAGACAGCAAGAGGCTCATCAAGTATGAGTTTGATGTAAACCAACTTGAAGAGCTCGATGTTAACATCCGCTCGTTGTGCATGCCAAACAACTACGAAAATGGCCCAGACAAGCACTTGAGGTACATTCTTGAGCTACGTGGCAACCTTGTAATGGTGGTGAGTAATTATACGATGCACAACAGCTTCACGGCCATCGGAAAAAACAACTTCACAGTTTTTGAGCTAGTCCACAGCCACAGGTATAGCTGGGCAAGGGTTAATAACTCGAGAGACCATGCGCTATTCCTGGGGCCAACAGGCTCCAAGGCAGTGCGTGTGCCGGCAAGTGGGTGGGGTGAGATGCAGAGAAAACCATATCTACTTCTCCCACCGTCATTGCTTAAGGCGAAACGATAAGATCCTCAATGGTGTCAAGGTATTCTGGAAGAGTTTAAATGATGATGGTTACACCCATGTGGCTTCAAAGATGAAAGTGTCATGGATGGTGTGAAAGGCATCATGTCAACAGGGTACTACGCAATGGACGGTGTCCATCCCCCCATGTGGCTGTTCCCTGAGAGGTGTGCAGAGGGTTAGGGTTCGGGATTACTATACCATCATAAAGTACTCCTTTTCTGATGTTTAATGTTGTTTTCATGTTTTAGTTGGACAATTCCTCTATAACACTAAGCTCCGTAACCACGCGGCGAACGTGGTAGAAGCAATCTCAAACAGACAAAAAAACACTAAGCTCCGTAGTTTTAAAGATCCCATATTCAATTGAGCTCTTCAATTAGAATTGAGTCACTCGATTTGTCAACAATTTCTCAAAGCTCTCCCATTCAACTCTTTTATACTACTATGCACTATGCTTCCTAAATTTTAAGGCCTCACAATTAGTTGTGGTGTTCAATTTAGAATTGGGTCAATCAATTTTGACCAGATCAACACTTTCTCAAGCTCCCCCATTCAACTCTTTTAGTTCACCACTTTCCCTAATTTTGAAACTCTTTCGTTCAATTGAGGTATCCAATTTTGGATTTGGTTTATGGTTTTGACCGGGCCAACGGGTTTTCAAATCAATCAGCGACAACCGGCCTAGAAGACATATCAATCCCGCGCACCCTCCCACCACCTGAAAAAAAGAAGCGCCACCATGTGATATTGTAGCATCAATATAGTAGTACATGCGACCACCGACACATAAATTTCCCCACATAAATATAGATTGGCTAGCGGATAACACAAAATCACACCACGAAAGACCCACCAAATAATCGCGTTATAAAAAAAACACTCTATCATCTCCCACACCTGCCAAACTAAAGATTCCATCGGTCAAAATATAAGGGGTATTAGTTTTGTAGAAAGTCAAATTTCTTTAACTTTGATCGAGTTTAGAGTAAAAATATCGACATCTACAATATTAAACTAAAAAGTATGGAAATTCATTTCATGATGCAGCTCCAGATGCAGTCACAACAGCTGTCCTTCTTCCTCCTGTCATAGCTTCCTACCCTTCTCTTCCTCCCTCCTCAAGAAACACAGCAGAACCAGACCCCATCGTCGGCCGGTCGCCCGCGCAGCCGCTTCCCCTCCTCGTGCGCACAACCGCCTCTTCTCCAGCACATAGGACCGCTGCCGACCGCCGAACCCGGCCGCCTCACTGGCTAGCACCGCCCTCCGTTAGACCTCGCCAAACCTGGCCTCTGATACCATGTTGAATCGCGCGGCAGGAGCTCACCTATCTGGTCATGGCTACGACAGCTCGATGTGTTGTGTCGTTTGTGTTGAGCTCTGGGAACGGGAGGACTTGATACCCCCTTCTAGGTCAGCACCTTCACATGGGCTTGGGCCCTAAGTGATAAGTTGATGGGCTTGGGCCCTAAGTGATAAGTTGATGGGCTTGGACCCATACCGGCTCAACAGAGGCTATGGTCCAAATTACATTACTTTGCTGGAGAATTAAATTTCTTATTGCACCGAATAATACAGAAAAACACTAACCTGGAGCAGCAAACAACTTGGAGGCCATGGTTCAAAATTACTATAACTTGGCAGGAGAATTACATTTCTTGTTGCACTGTAAATAGTACATTAGAGGCACCATAAACAAACAACATAGTTTAGTATGAAACGGCGATCTGCAAACAACTTGGAGACTATTTCAAAATTACTATAGCTTTGCATGAGAATTGCAATTCTTGGTACACTAAAAAATAATAAAGAAGATGCACTGTAATAACTGGGAGCGGCAAACAGACTGGTGTGAAAACACTAGGGAAAAATAACTGAACTATTGAAGGCTATGGTTCAGAATTACTACAGCTTTGCGGGAGAATTACATTTTTTTTCACACTGTAAATAATACACACAATGACTGTGAAGTACAAATAGTAGTTTAGTATCGACTGGGAGCAGCAAACTCAATTCAGGGGAAAAACAGTCTGGAAGAACTATGGCCAAAACTACTGTAGCCTTATTTGGGAATTACATATTTTTTACATTACATATTTTTTACACTGTAAATGATACAGAAAATGGACTGTAACAAAAAAAAGGCTAAAACAAGGCCCAAAAAAAAAGAACGCAGGATCGAAGGTTGAGAGCACATAAAATCCACAAATCTCATGCACCGAGATCTAGAGAAAGACCAACGAATGGAGGGGAGGGACAACACCAGACACAAACCACTTCGAAGAGCACTTCTAACCACCAGTGGGCCGATAGCAGCAACCGAACGCTCAAGCAATAAGAGAAGAACTTTGAATGCAAATCGCCCCTCTCTCTCTCTCTCCCCTGCTCTCGAATTCTCTTCTTCTGCTTGAACAGTCTGATGAAGGGGGAATGGGCAGCAACATGGGTGTAACATTCCAAATTGAAGCAACATGGGTGTAACATCCCAAATTTTCAATTTGGAATGTTATATAATAGATCATCATTACATATCATATTTTATTGCATTTTGGTTGATCCTAGAAATTCTACGCAACTCAAGGACTCTCGGAGAGAGTTGGGGATTTCATTATTTTCATATTTGAGTTTTCTTAAATTTTGAAAATAGAATCATTTGATTTTATTTATTTTATCTTTAATTATTTCTATTATCAAAATATGAGAGAGGGGGCTTTATATAGCGCCACCCGGGCCGCCCCATCCCATAGCCGCCGCCGCCCCAACCCTAGCCTACCGCGCCGCCCGCCCTAGCCGCCGTCGCCGGAGCTCGCCGCCGATGAGGTTGTCCCGCCGCCGTTTTTTTAGAAAACCGTTGGTTTCCACCGATTTTTTTCGGTTTTTTTAGATAGATCGATTTTTCTTTTCTCGGTTTAGTTAATTAGCGAGCATTCGCTCGTTCGTTCGTTTTAACGAACGCGTTCATCATTTAGATCCAGATAACTAACGTTCGTTTGTTAATCTGTTCGTCATTTTTCTTTTTCTCGGATTAAATCCGTGATTTTTTTGATCGCGATTCCTGATCCGATTTTCATTCTAGTATAAATTTTCGCTCGTTTATCGGAATCAGGCGATTCAAGTGCCTGGAGTTTCGTCTCGAAACCCTCTTTCCATTTAACCAACTCAAACAAGTTTTTGCTTCTGTAAAATTTGACCTAGATCCAGAATAGTAAACGAAGCTTATTTCTTTTGTCGTTTGTCTTTCGTTGCTTCGTTCGATTTGATTCCTTTTGCCAACCTGAGTTCTTAAGTTGAACTTTCTGGTTAGATCTCTTATTTGAGTTTTACCTGTGCATTAGTTGAGTACTTATTGTATACTTGTTTGTTTGCGATAGAGTATCCGGAGTGCGCCGCTTGGTACTTCGAATCGCTAGGTTTTGCAGATCATCAGCAAGACAAGTAACACTTTGATCATACCTCATATTACCCAGTTTTTATTGCATTAGATCAATCCTCACACATTGCATGATTATGATCTAATTAAATTGTGGGTTTAGGAAGTAGATGAGGTAGTACCTATTACATGTTTTATTATCAAACCTTTGGGAGTTACTTCTACGTTTGCTTATTATGCCATGCTATACTAGTAGATGTGGATTGGGTGAGTGAAATCCATGACAGATGTGAGTTTGTTAAATTAATGGTTTATCTAAGGTGGCAACTTAAACACACATCTGGGTGGACTGAGGCACCTGGGTATTCCAGCGATTGCCTATTTTTCTTTTGGACCGCCACCCGGCCTCAAAGGGATCATGAGATTATTCATACTAGAAAGTTCCGTGTGCAGCCACAAACTACTATGAGCTCTAGCATAGTTGATTAAGTTGTGCGAACTCTTACAGTGGTAGACTAGCAGATGTATGGGAAAGTATGTGTAACTGTCTACCCGATCGTAAGGTGCTAGCGCTTCTGAAAGACTATGTCTCGGTCATCCGCTTCTCAAACACCATGTAGTGCGAGAATCCCAACGAAGGAGATATGGTCTTGTGGGGAAAGTGCGCAAATCTCTGCAGAGTGTATAAACTAATCATGGTTAGTCGTGTCCCCGGTTATGGACAACTTAAGCATCTAGTACTTGGATTATCATATGAATCTCATCATGTTACTCTAATTAATTTGTTGGATTTTTAATGATGATGTTTAATTGGAATTGAGAGGGTGTCTACACTCTCAATGTTTAACAACCACCATGATAGTTAAATAAAATTTATTCCCTTGCAGTAGGAAAAATTGACTTTACGCAAAACTGTAACCATAGAGCTTTCCACCAGCCAAATATGCATATATTATAGCCTTATTCCATTATTGCTCTCTATTTGTTACCTTGCCAGCATATTCCATGTGTTGACCCGTTTCGGGCTGCAATGTTCATGTTGCAGACTTTTCAGACGACGAGTAAGGTGCTTCAAGTCGTGGTTCTATACTCAGTGATGCCGTTGGAGTTGATGGACTCACTTATCTTCCAAGCCTTCCGCTGTTATCGTTATTAGATGGCCTTAAGCCATATTTATTGTAATAAGTTCTCTTTTGAGACACTCGATGTAATAAGTGTATGATTGCTACTCTGTTATAAATCCTTCAAGTACTGTGTGGTGTCAGCATTACTGATTCAAGAATGATACCGGAGCACAGAGATTGGACCGTTTGAGGTCTGATCGCTACAATGGGTGAACGGGCAGACCACAAACAAAACAACTAGCCCAGTAAACAAATAACCAGAGGACAATGCACGAATCGCTGCGCAACAGCGCAAGGATCAGACTGGCACAAAATCTAACTGAAAACAAATTGTTTTCAGTCGGATGAAAATCCACAAAACCGACCAAATTGTATAAAACAGTACACATCAATATCCTTACATACCAAATAGTTCTCAGAAACTATTGGACAAAGATAGACAGTCGACAAGAGTATACGGCCGTGGCACCAAGCCACCCAAGCGTTTGGTGGCGCGTTCCATGCGCCCAAGTCTAGGCTGATAGGCTCCAATGTTTGAATACTCACTCTCTTCAAAATCAAAGCTTAAGTAGATGGTGTCAGCACAAATGGATCCGGAGGGGAAAATCCCCAGACACACTGACAGAGAGCTATTATTCATGCCCATGAACACTGCACGCCTTGCACCGCCGCCCAAGCTCTTGACAAGGAATAGCATCCCGGCGTCCAAATCCACTCGATACATGTCGCACACCAAACTCTTGTTATTCCTGGGCAACACATGTTCATGTGCTCGACGGTGCACTAGCATTAGCTCCCCGCAATTGTTCACCAGGTGCATGCAATGCACATTGTGCCGGACATCTATATTCAGCTTGGCAGCCACATGCAGCCGTGGTGGCTGATCTGCACCCGTTTCGAGCACCATGACGCCTTGTACGGTAACATAGTAGAAGCGGCCTGCCAGCATTATGGGTGTTGTTCCCAGCAAACTGCCTTGGTAGTTTAGATCCAGCACCGTCCAGTTGTCGTCACCGGGCTTAGCCATGCCAAGCATGCCCAGCTGGTTGAAGCAAAGCACCACCGTCGAATCATCATCGGCAATGCCGGAGCTACACGCTGTGAATTTCTTTTCTAGATAGTTACAATGAACCGAGCGCGAAAGGTCACGCTGAGCATGTCGAGGCAGCAGGGTGGTGATTGGCGGCAGATCTGCGAGGAGGTGGCGTGTGAGCGGGTTCAGGAGGCGGATGCTGGTGCGCTGCGGATCGTGGAGCAGAACGAGGAGGCCCTCAGGGGTGCAGGCGACCACGACGTGGTCATGGAGCTCGGGGACGTCGACCTGGATGCACTCGGCGGTGGATGTGTTGAGGAAGGAGAGGCGGCTGGGCCCGGCGCGTTCGTCCCGTAGCATGGTCCACCGCCCGGGATGGAACCGGCGGTCGAGGACGCTGTGCGCGCGCGGGTGCGCTGAGCACCGCCTCCACGGGCGGCACACGACGCGGAAACGGACGTAGTCGGCGACGTCGTACGCGAGGACGCGGTCGGCGATGAGGCCCGTCGGCCCGCCCGATAGATCCGCCCAGTCACAGTCACGGGATGCATCCATCAGATCGGAGTGCCGTGAAGAGGAGGAACTACACCTTTGCTTGGAGTCGCACCCAAGATCAGGCAAGCGGAGAGGATAGGATCTGGGCGGCGTAGCTGATGGGGATCGCGCCCGCCGGCACCGTCGGAGGAGTGGATGGGGCAGACTGCTAGAGGGTTTGCGTTCTTCTTTTCTTTTACCGATTTCTCGCGATCGAAAAAATCGTTCTGGGGCAGATTGCCGTCTTTCTCGACGGCAGCGGTTCCCTGGTTTCCCGCGTTCGGCAGCGGCTCGATCCATCAAAATCGCTCGGGAGAGGAAGCGTCTAAAATCGGAACATTCTTCCGTAAAAAAAAAACTTATCATGTGGACAATCTTCCGTATTATTTACACCTCCGTAGAGTTTGCAATTGCGGATCAATCGAGGAATTCCCATTGTTATGTTTCTAGTGCACCTACACTTCGGCAAAATATTGTATGGATATTTGAGCCATTGTTTACGATTATATTGGACGGAGCCGCGTACAGAACACATTTTACTCAAAGTAGACTTCGTGCTACGTATGCCACCGTAGTCTTCCCGAGAGGGTTACAACTCATGACAATTAAGGGTTACCCTATGGACGCGGCCTCTCGATGGGTTCTTCGTAATTCCCCAGTTAATTGCAAAGGTTAGGAGCAAAAGGCTTTTACTATCTTCTCGAATTACCCCCACATCCTAGCCCATTACAATCATAGTGATATATTCGGGACCATAAGGCACAAATGCTGAGTGGGGCCACTTCACAACATTCACGAAGTTATTAAACTGAGCATTCAAAAGGGAATCTCATATCCAAAAATAATGTTTGAAATCTTACATATACCAAGGCTCATGTACATCCCCTAGAACTAGGTTTCTACTCGCACATGGGGAAGACAAACATCATAACCATAGCGATGGAATGTAATACATGGACGGATACTTCATATAACATAGAAGACGATCCACTACGGTTCTTGATGTTACAACGAGATTGATGTGGATGGTGATGATGATGATGATGACGATGATGGTCTTAATGATTTTGAAGCCCCGTGCACGTGGTGAGCTAGCAGAAAGGACGAGCGGCCGGAGCACGGGTACGTCTTTAGCGGCGGCGGCTACTCGTTTATTGATCTCCATCGGTGCTTCAAACTAAAGTGAGGCATACATAGATCGACTTCGGGAAGGGAAAGCTTATGCCTCCACGCCAACCTGCTTGGGTGTTCCCAAAAAATTCATAGCTCCGGTGCTCTTTGTAGCATCAAGCGGTAGAACTTGGGGGAAGGGATAGATATGAGGGAGGAACAAGGAGACCGGAACATAAGTCACAAGATGGTTCATACCTCAGACGGTAATCTCTCATGCGCTCTCTATATAAGTGGTGGTCTCCCGCTTGCCAGGGATACCTGGGGTGGGGGCAAAGCCCCCCGGTACGTGGCCTCACCAATCAGCGACCAAAAGGCTGGGCAAGGCAGTGTCCCAGTCTCCCACTTACCGAATTCATGCTTCGTCCTCCTCTCAAACCCAGGGAAAAGAGCTCCCCTTGGTCATAAAGCAATTCTTGAACAAAAATAGCGATGGGACGGCACACACTTGCCATCACTGCGGCTTTACATCGGCCAAGCCCAACATCATATATCAGCAGCACTGCAAAGAGCCGGAAAGCAGCACGCACACAGCTGGTTCACAATGGCGCTCAATCATTGTTTCTTCGGTAGAACCATTTGAGTTCTTCAATGAAAGGTGGCAAGTCTAATGACCGAAACACTGGTTTCTTAAAAAAACTGTTTTAAAAACCGACGGACAAATAATAATGGATCTTTTTATCACACCCCATGCATGAATCGATCTATATTTATTAGGAAGAGAATATGCCGCAGCGGCCGAGGAAGCGGCAGAGAGATTTGAGCTTCTGACCGAGTACTCCGTTATTACTCCCTCCGTCACGATTTAGAAGGCACAGTTAAATTTGCGTGCGTTTCCATAATAGACAAGGTTTAGGGCGCATTGCATTTATTTCTAGTAGCTAATTAGTACTCCGATATACTATTTCTATATGCATGCGTAGTGTGAATGCTATTTTTTAGCCCATTTCATAACCAATAGATAACCACCTAGGTCCCAGAGAATTTCCAAACTCGCCTTCTAAACCGTGACAGAGGTAGTATGTTTCTTTGGGCTTGTGGGGACCTTACGAGGAAGCTGTTCGACTGCAATGAAAACCACAGCATGGTTCAAGGTGACGGCGCCAACCCGTAAGCTGAGAAGCGTTATAAAATAAATGTTAACCAATAGGTTCATAACATAACATGATGTGTAGACCCTAGGTCTCAACTTCTCACTAGTAATATAATCAAAACTAGACTCCAAATTCGAAATGTTATTTCGTCCTCTTGACCTGCATAAACTGTCCCTCAACCATACACATACGTACTGAGAAAAGAACATGGTTTGCTGGGCAGTTTCGTGGACTCATGGGCGAGCTACTTCCGCGCCGTTGCGCGGACGGCGCGGATAGTCTTGAAAATCCACCACTTCTATCATGTTCAGGCACCAGCAACTTCCTGGGTCCGACGCTTCATATGCATACTCATATTTAACCCCGGATCGTGTAACACTTTGAGTCCTCGCGCACCTCGTCGGTCTCGAAGTCCTTGTCGATGATGATCCAGTTACGAGGACAAAAGCGGGGGTCGGAGGAGTTGGAGGGGTCGTCGGTGGCGGAGCGCCAGCTCGCCAGCTGTGGCAGACGGCGCGGAAGTCCATGTAGGAGTCAAGGTCGTTGGTGTCGAGGAGGCACTCGGCAATGCGGCGGACGAGTTCCGATTGGGAGCGACGAGCAGTCCGCCATGGCCGACTTGCTAGATCGGAAGTTTTACAGCTGGATTTATGTTGTTTCCACCTCGTAGAAATGGAAACACCGTGGGTAGGTGAAGAGGTTAAGTAGATGTTGTTGGAATTATCCGGCTCGGACTAGAGTCAGAGACCGTATAGGATTGTTAGTTAGCTAGGTTAGCTACTACGTATATATATATACGTATATCTATATATACATGTGTATCCTCTTGTATGATTAACTCAGATTAAGTGGCGTGCGTGTCCTTGTGATCTCGTCGAGTTTGTTTGCTGATTTGATCGATCATCAATCAGGCCAGCGACCTCTACAAGCTAGCTACCCACCGTAGGATCGATCCAGCAGCCTGCTAGTCTGCTTGATGTATAGTGCACCTAGTGTACACGGGGGCGATCTCGCGCCGCTGCCCCTTGTCGTCACCACGTTCCTTCTTTCCTCGCCGCTGCCAGAGGCTAGCGCCGGGCAGGCCCTGGGCGCAGCCAAGGAAGGTGGCGGCGGGGAGCTTCTCGCGCTCCACCAGATCCGTCCGGTCCAGTCCTAGGGTTTGAGGCGGCGGTCTCTGCTGGTGAGGGCGGCGTCGTCCGGGAGGCGGTGGAAGGCGGGCGGCGCTCGCCGGAGTTGTGGACGGCGCCTTCTCGGCCGCGCGGGCGGCAAGTTGGCGGTGGATACGGACACCACATGGAGGGATCCTCTACCGCTCTCCTTCACCAGATTTGAAGACGGCGCCCCCGTGCTGCTGCTTCCTCCTCGTCAATCCGGCCGGATCCGGTGGCGCACTGCGCGGATGTGGGGTTGGGATCTCTGGATCGGAGTAATTTCTTGGCCGGCTGCGGCGGCCACGACGCCGGCGGCGCCCCAGGCGCTGTTTCCTTCTTGAAGGCGGCTTCGAGATCCAGCTCCCTCCCCCTCGTCCTCCCCCTGCACCCCGGTGAAAACACACAACTTTGGTTGGGCGGCGGCGGTGCCCGGCTCCGTCACCTTCTTGAAGGCGCCGCTTTGGGTCCGCGGGGAGGTGGGACAGCTGCAGCGCGTTCTTGGCGTCCTGATGGCGGCGGTTCTCTTTAGTGGTGTCGCTTCGCCATGGCGGTCGGCTGGTCCGGCTCTCGTGGTGATTGTGGTGCCTAACTCTTCGCCGTGTCTTCCTGGGGTGCTCCCGTCCCGTTCAGAGAGGCTGAAGGTGGAGCAGCTTCATCTTGCACGGAGCTTCGGTGAAGATGTCAAGTCATGCCTGACCGACAGGTGCTACGCTTTGTCATGCCTGGTCGGCAGGTGCTATGCACGACATATCTTCCAAAGACTTCAAACTGTATTGGCTGGTGGTACTTGGCAGCATGGTGCTGAGGTGTATCAGTGGCGACCGCGACGTCCTCGGATGTTTGCGCGCACGGAGGAGGTACCGTTGGGCACCGTGGTGGCATCGACGATAGCTGGACCAAGCAAGGTTGATACATTAGTACAGTTCTGAAGATGGAGCGGTGGAAGTTGGTGACGGCGGCCTCTGAGTGCACGCCGGACCGATGAGACCCATGCCCGGCAGGCGTCCTGGATGGGATCTCAGGTCTTAGATGTTAGGTTTGGCTGCAATGCCTGTTTGGTATTAGGCTCAGGCTATCTGCGTCCCTTCATCAATTGGATAGAGTGGCTTAGACGGCGGCTTTAGTCTTACTGTTGTATTACTTTATAAGGTCTTATGAGAATAATTAATAAAGTGGTCGTATGCATCGCCCAGATGCAGAGGCCGGGGGTCATCCTCCTTTTCTAAAAAAAAGACTCGAACGGTTACTCGGCATGCTCGGAAAGTACTCGAGCTAGTCTGATATGTAGAGGAATATGATGCAACTCTTAATGTATTGATTGGATGCATATGTACATGTATATCGCCTGAAAGTACTCGGCTACAGCTGCGTCGAGGTCGGTCTGTGCCAACAGATGTTGGAGCGTGAAGACGGAGGCGCGGAGCGGCTGCATTTGGTGCGTGGAATTCAACCGGCTTCAGAGTTGATTGAAGGCGTGAATGTCAATGGCACCGCTTCGTTTTTGCAACTCCAAGAGGTCGTAGGATTGAATTTACCCACCTGTTTGTTTTCTTTTTCAAAGTTTGTAGCAAGGGACCGAGACAGACTCCGCTTGCCGGTGGTGTTTTCTGACCGAGACAGACTCCGCTTGCCGGTGGTGTTTTCTTTGTTTCCATGCATGGTGGTTGCGTGCTTGAAAATGGTGTTTCATAATCCTAGCGGTGCTCATCAATCAAGTACTTCCTCCATATCAAACGTCTTATATTTTGGTACACAGGTAGTAGAATGTAATGTAACGGCTCCGTTCCGCTGTAGTAAATTTAAAAACTACAACAATTATGCGTGAAATTCATAAAAGCACCAGGATTCATATTTTTTTTAAAGACCACTGGTCAAGCGGTTGTCCTATTGAAAAAGCCCTGATCGTTCCTAACTTTTTTTAAGGAATGCCATGTCATTATTGAAATTTTCGTATTCGCCGAGTGTCAGGGTCGTCGCCCAGAACCAAAACACTAAACCCTCCCAAACCCTTCCATAAAAAAACAAAAACAAAAACCCCAGCGCTTGGCAGGTGCTGACGCGTGGTTATCTTTTAGTCCCGGTCGGTGTTACCAACCGGAACTAAAGGTCCTCCTGCCTGAGCGCCCCGCAGCGGCCACATGGAGCACCTTTAGTCCCGGTTGCTTAGTTCCGGTCGCGGAGCCGGGACTGATGGTCCGTTTCCTACTAGTGAGATGCGATCACTATCCCTCTACACTACTAGGAAAAGGCTTATACATAGAAGTTTACCAGTAGCGTGTATTATGGACCCCACGCTACTGATAGTTACCAGTAGCGTCTGTTACAAAGCGCGCTACTGGTACAACATAGTAGCAGCGTTGGTTTTTGGAAGCCACGCTACTGGTAAGTTTGTCACAGCACACCACCTGACCAAAAAATATTAGCAGCGTTTGTTGTCTAACAAGCGCTACTGTTAAGAAAGTAGCTGTAGCGCCCGTGTACCTAGACGCGCTACTGGTATTTCTTCTATGGGTAAACTTATACCAGTAGCGTTGTTTTTGTACAAGCGCTATAGCTAGTTTTACGCACCAACAGATATTTTGGCTGGCACTCATAGCTGTAGCGTGCTTTGGCACCCCGCGCTACTGGTATGGTCGCCACCCACCTACCACCTTTCCCCTCCTTCCCCTCCTTCCTCCCCTTTCTTCTTCCTCTCCCCCTTTCCTTGCATCTTGCTTGTTCCATTCAATGCTCCCCCTCCACCACCCCTCCATTAGAGCCCTCCCTTCCCCTCTTCTTTGCCCTCCACCACCCCCTCCATTAGAGCCCTCTTCTTTGCCCTCCATCACCCCCCTCTTCTTTGTGCCCTCCACCACCACCCCCTCCATTAATGCCCTCCCTCCCCCTCTTCTTTGCCCTCCACCCCCTTCCATTAATGCCTTCCCTCTCCTCTCCCACTATCTCCCTAGCTAGCTAGCTCTCTCTCTCTCTCTCTCTCTCTCTCTCTCTAGCTAGCTAGCTAGTTAGAGCTATATATCTAGAGCTACTAGGTAATTAAGAAGAAAGGTGCTTGATATCCCTCTCAACATATAGGTGAGCAAAAAAAGGTGTTTGTGTGGATAGGATGGCAACTATATATATATGGACGATATGTGAATATATATACCGATTTGTGTGTGGCATAATTTGAGTTTCCTACATTGTGTATTTGATGAAATAATGTGGGTGACATGAATTGCCTATGTTTTGCCGAAATGTCGATTCAATTCCGTTTCGGCGAATTTCGGGCAAACTCAATATATCATATGTTTAGGGAAGGTCATGCTGAATTTTTGTATGAATTTGATCCATGCATGCATATATACGTGGTTATAATATTTGCTCCGGGCGCAGGTGATCATGAAGATCAATGAAAGGATGGTGGAAAGATACTGGCAATCCGCTGTGGACGACATGTATGAAAAAAGACTGAAGGATGTTTTATGTCCGTGTCGAAAATGAAAAGGAATTGTCAGGCTCGACCCCTTTGAGGGTGACACATTCAAGGCGCACCTGCTCATGCATGGTTTCATGCATGGCCATACTCGGTGGATAAGTGAAGATGATGATGAGGAGGAGGAGGAGGGGGAGGAGGAGGACGTCGACGGGGCAGGAAATAACGACATGGGGCCACCAGACGAAGAGATGACTGATTATGTGCCCGAAGAGGAAGACGGCCTCGGAAATGTCGATGGAACGAAACTGCAGTCCACGGGGATTCCCCCAAGCAGGACGAAGAGCGCCGGCTATAGACTGAATTTGTAGAAGATTCCGGTGAAGGACCTTGGCAGCGATCAGCCACCTCTTCGGCTTGTCTTCCTCCCTGTCATCAATCACAAGTGGTGTTGCTTCTTCATCAGTTATGCTAGCTTGCCTAATGCCACTTCCAGGCTAGCCCACGCCGCCCTGGATGACTCCAGGGCCTTCCCATCACAAACGCCTTGCGGGGCTGAGGCCATCCCCTTGCGCCATAGTCTCGTACGTGGCCCGCCGGTGAGAAACTAGCGACCGCCGCACTTCCACCTCGAAGCCCTAGCCACCGCTAGAGGGGAGTCTAGGCTTTCGGGGAAAAAACGGCATGCGTCATATATGTACATACCTGAATACCTACAAAAATACACATAGCAAGCTTGTATGTCCCCTCCAAATAAATATTTGCTCGCTGATGGTGACTAAGAGCTGAGCTGGCTGGACTCTGAACCACCGTTCCTGGTCAGAAGCCTTCTGGCGGATGACCGTAGGAGCTCTTTTGTTTGAATAAAACTCTCATAATTTCATGCAAAAAAATCTCCTAAAAAACATTCATACGGGTGCCCCCAATGTCATGAGAGTAACATGGACTTTTGAAAAAAAAATAAGCGCACTTGCCAGCCGCATGCCTGATGAGAGCTCCGCTCTGCAGGCGCCCGTTGGCGCTACCGGCGCTCGCTAGGTATGCCTAGTGGGCCGGCCGACCAAATGAATCAATAGTGAAACACGAAGAAAAAAAGGGCACTAATCAAGATATAGAACTGCTAGAATTCAAACCCAGCACTTGAATGTTGGCAGTTTAACACGATAACCACCACACCATTCTAACTCGTCTGTATAATAGAACAAAACCATACTAGTTAATGTTTCCTTTAGAAAACGTTAACGTATAACCAATATAAATTATTTTCTAAAAACGTAAATTATAAATCAAGATCATTGATTTTTAGAAAAAGGTTCATAAAATTTTAAAAGTTCATCGAATTTAAAAAATATTTCATTGATTTTGGTAAAATAATCATCGATATGAAAAAAGTTCATCGATATTGAAAAGAGTTCATTGATTACAATTTTTTATTATCGATTTACAAAAAATTTCATCGATTTTACAAAAAAGTTCATTGATTTTGAAAAAGTCTTCATCAATTATGAAAAGAGTTCATGGATTTACAAAAACGTTCATTGATTTTACAAAAAAAGTTCATCAATTCTGAAAAGAGTTCATCGATTTACAAAAAAGTTCTTCTTTTTGTTCATCCGTTTTGAAAAGAGTACATCGATTTACAAAAAAGTTCATCGATTTTACAAAGAAGTTCATCGATTAAGAATAGAGCTCATCGATTATGAAAAGAGTTCATCGGTCTCGAAAAAAACTTCATCGATTTACAAAAAAGTTCATCGGTTTTGAAAAGAGTTCATCAGTTTTGAATATAGTTCATCGGTTTCGAAAAATAAGTTCATAGGTCTTGAAAAAAAGTTCATCGTTTTTACAAAAAAGTTCATCAATTATGAAAAGAGTTCGTCGGTTTTGAAAAAAAACTTCATCGATTTACAAAAAAGTTCATCGGTTTTAAAAAGAGTTCATCAGTTTTGAAAAGAGTTCATTTGTTCAAAAAAAAGTTCATATGTTTTAAAAAAAAGTTCATCGGTTTTAAAAAGAGTTCATCAGTTTTGAAAAGAGTTCATCTGTTCGAAAAAAAGTTCATAGGTTTTAAAAAAAAGTTCATCAGTTTTAAAAAGAGTTCATCAGTTTTGAAAAGAGTTCATCTGTTCGAAAAAAAGTTCATAGGTTTCAAAAAAAAGTTCATCGATTTACAAACATAATTATCAATTTTACAAAAAAAGTTCATCGATATTGAAAATACTTCATCGATTATAAAAAGAGTCCATTGATTTTGAAAAAGAGTTCATCTAAATTAGCAAAAGAAAAAATAATAAAAAAACCGTTCCATATAAAAAAGGAAAACGAAAAATAAAAAGAACAAAACAAAACCCTTCCAAATAAAAAAAAGAAAGACGAAAAACAAAAAAATATAAAAGACATGGAAAATATAAAAAGACATGTAAGTAGAAAAGGACGAAGAGGCAGTAGCTGAAAAACTCTAGGTAAACTGTTCGAGTTGTTGCATCGCACGAATGATCGTGAGGTCGCTTGATCGAATCCCGCTGGATGCGCTGTTGTATTTTCTGTTTACAACTGAAAAAAAAGATAAGATGAGCCGAGCCCAGCTAGCGTGGCTGCAGGCTTCGTTTTGCAAAAAACAATAATAACCGACGCCTGCAGCGCCATATAGAGATCGCCTGCCTAATTGCTTCTCAAAACGAAGAGCATTCTATGGTGGGCCTTTGCAAGCCAGCTAACTCCACATGCCTAGTTTTGGCTGGGTAGCCACGATTGGTTGTTAGGCCAAGAAAAAACACAATAATACAAGAAGACCTAGACCGAGACTTGCCGCGCAACCACTGTTCCACAAAAACACAATATTTGAGAGAGGAGATTATGAAGAGGCAGATATCAAGAGTGGATTGGCTAAGGGCGGGCGACCGAAACACACAGTATTTCCAGAACCGTGCTTCTCACAGGAGGAGGAAAACACGGTAAAGTCGCTGCTACGGTCGGATGGAACGAAGTGCTCCGATGATAAGGGAATGAGGGAGATGGCACGAGAGTTTTACTCGCTTCTGTTTGCCACCCAGGGCACATCAAATACACAGCAGATCCTAGATAATATTGAGGTGGCTGTCACGGAGGCAATGAATACCAAACTGGATGCTGCAATTTCCGACGAGGATATTGAAAGGGCTCTCTTCCAAATGGGACCCACAAAGGCACCTGGGCCGGACGGGCTACCATCCCTCTTTTACCAGCGGCACTGGCGTCTGGGGAAAGAAGAAGTATGTAAGGCAATCCGCGAGTTCCTAGGTGGGGACCAGATTCCAGAGGGGATGCTATCACAGTTCAGACCGATAAGCTTGTGTAATGTGTTGTATAAGATCGCGGCTAAAGTTCTTGCTAACCGGCTTAAGGTTGTGCTCCCTATTCTGATCACAGAGGAGCAAAGTGCTTTTGTTCCGGGGAGGCTCATCACCGACAACATTCTCATGGCATACGAATGTGTGCATGCCATCCGGAAGAAGAAAAGGAAAAAACCATTATGTGTCGTTAAATTGGATATGATGAAAGCTTATGATAGAGTGGAATGGTCTTTTCTTCAACAGATGATGACTAAGCTGGGTTTTTCTCATTCATGGACAGCCATGGTTATGAGATGTGTCACTTCTACAAGATTATCAGTGAAACTTAATGGCAGTCTATCCGATGGTTTTCTCCCTACACGAGGGTTGCGCCAAGGAGACCCCATCTCCCCCTATTTGTTTTTGTTTTGTGCAGAGGGCTTCTTGGCGCTTCTCAAGCACGCACAACGGGAGAGGGAAATACAGGGGTGTCGTTTGGGCGCACTGGCCCCATAATCACACACCTACTGTTTTGCGGACGACAGTATTGTCTTCCTTGAGGCCTCACAGTCGAACTTGGCGCGCCTTCGGCAGCTTCTTATCACATACGAGGAGGCATCAGGACAAAAGGTGAATCTGGAGAAATCCTCCATCTTTTTTGGAAAAGGCTGTGATGACGAGGTTAAGGCTAATTTCAAGAATGTGGTGGGTATTCAATCCGAGGCCCTTAATGAAAAATACTTGGGGTTACCAACCATGGTGGGCAAGTCCAAGGACGGGTGCTTCAAGCATGTTCAAGAATCATCTATAGGGAAGGTAATGGGGTGGAAAGGACATGGTTTGTCGAAGGCAGCAAGGGAGGTACTTGTCAAGTCGGGGTTGCGAGCAACACCGACTTACTCGATGAGTTGCTTCCAGCTCTCCAAGAAAATGTGTTGGAAGCTGAAATCTATTTCTTCTAAATTCTGGTGGGGGCGGCCGACGGCGAGCGCAAAGTTCATTGGGTAGCCTGGGACAAAATGTGCACAAGGAAGCATGCAGGTGGGATGGGTTTCTGGGACTTCGAGATGTTTAATCAAGCTCTCCTGGCCAAACAAGTCTGGAGGTTACTAATGTATCCAACATCTGTATGTGCAACAGTGCTTAAGGCGAGGTATTATGAAGATATGGATGTTATGCCTGCTCCTTGTCCACAGGCGTGTTCCTATACATGGATAAGCTTGATGCATGGAAGAGACCTTCTAGCACGTGGGCTAATATGGCGTGTTGGGGAAGGGACAAAGATAAACGTGGTCCATGACAATTGGATCCCGCGAAATGGTAGCATGGTGCCGCTGGGTGCCATCTAAGTACCGAACACAGTGAAGGTTGCGGACCTGCTTACACCGGATGGCACAACTTGGGATGAGGAAAAACTGCAGCAGGTGTTTACTTCGAGTGATGTGCATGATATCAGACAAATTTTGATCGGAGGGCCGGGCATGGAATTATACTAAAAATGGAGTATGTTCCGCCCGGTCGGCGTACACTTGGGTATGGCACTCTAGGTGGCGACGAAGGCACTGGCCTCCTCGTCAAGTTCGGTGGCTGATCATCGGAGCTGGATGGAGCTATGGGCTGCGGACGTCCCCAACAAGGTCAAGATCCAACGTTGGCGTATGCTAAAAAATGGTTTGGCTGTAGGGGCAGAACTGTTACGACGGCATGTGAAGCCTGGGGTCTTCTGTATTGCGTGTGGGAGAGAAGAGACAATTATTCATCGGATGTGGCGCTGCCCTCAATCGATGCACTTCTGGAAAGTGCTTGGCAAAGGAGTTGGGGCGCCCCTGGCGCTGCTGCCCACACATATTGACAGGGTAGACAACATGCGAACCTGGGTGCTGGATTGGCCGGCGGCAGCGTCAAATGAGGAGAAGAGGGTGGTGATGAGGGCGTGGTATGAACTGTGGCTTGCAAGGAACAACGCACGGGATAGCGGACGTATAGAGGACCCGTCCCTGATTGCAATAGAGTCATTTATCTTGATCAGGAGTGGGAGGGGATCAAGGAAACTAATGCGACACTACCGGAATCGCACCCTATGCCGACGGCCAGGGCCGTCGGCATAGCCCTGAATGGCCGTCGGGACAGGCCTATGCCGACGGCCCCCGTCGGCATACGGCCGCCGGCAACATATCCGTCGGCGTAGCCAGGAAGGCCGTCGGCATAGAAAGGCCGTCGGCATAGGACCTATCCCGACGGTGTCCGTACATCTATGCCGACGGCCCTGGCCGTCGGCAACGTTATCGCCTAACGGCGGCCGCCGTCAAGTGTTGACCAACGCGTGCTCGACACGTGGCATGTCTGTGCCGACGGTCTAGCCGTCGGCATAGTTTCAAACTAAGCTGACGGCTAGGCCGTCGGCATAGACGTGCCACATGGCAAGCCGACGGCTAGACCGTCGGCATAGACCTGCCACGTGGAAGCCACTGGGAGCTCCTGGAGCAGGCCTATGCCAACGGCCTAGCCGTCGGCTTAGTTCGAAACTATGCTGACGGCTAAGCCGTCGGCATAGACCTGCCACGTGGGAGCCACTGGGAGCTCACGACAGCTCTCGGCATAGTTTTTGTCTATTTTTTTTTTCTTTTTTCTGTTTTGTTTCAGCTCAATTCATTTGAATATATACAGCATCACACAACAAATATATGCATCACATAACAGCTGGCCCAGCAGCATCACACAACAAATTCATCATCACACATCATAAGAAGCATCGCAAAGCATAAACATATAAGTATCATCACCACCAAGCATATAAGAATCTCACAAACAACAATAAGAAACATCACAAGCATATAAGTATCATCACCACCAAGACCGCCACAATGTGACCCAAAGGCTTAAGCGCCAGGACATCGAGCACCACGGAGGTCGTCACCGCCAAGACCGCCAAAGCCCAGGTCATCACTGCTAGCGGCAGCGCTACTGCCAAGACTGCCTCCACCTCCGCCTCCGCCTCCGTGGATCGGAGTGGTCGGGCTCTGTGTCTCCGAAGTGCTGCGAAGACCACCGCCAACGGTAGATCCACCTGTTCCCTGGATGTTGAAAAGACATATGCACGGGATATATGACTGTGTTGAAAGGCATGACATGCTTTGGGTGAATAGATTGGGGATGAACTAACCGGCGAGGGGCCAGCGTTCTGTGCCACAAACTCCTCAAAGCTCATCAGCACTAGTTGTGCTGGAGGGCATTGTGCTGGAGGGAACTGAGGACACCTGCCGGCCGCCATATCCTGAAAAGCCTGCCGCATCTGGCTATCCCTCTGCACTTGGTGTTCATAAAGCCTCTGATGCCACGCCATGGTCTCCTGGCGTGTGTACTCCAGGTAGGCCTAGCTACGGTATGAGATGATGGAACTCATAAAACTACTAAATGCGGAAAATGAAGTGAGAAATGAAGATAAGAGGGAAAATACTTACAGATTGTTGCTCCTGAAAGAGGGACTGTGTACTGGTCACTGGCTGGCTCGTGCGCTGGCTCAGGCTCGGGTCGATCCGACGAAGCTGTGAAGGAAATATGCCCTAGAGGCAATAATAAAGTTATTATTTATTTCCTTATATCATGATAAATGTTTATTATTCATGCTAGAATTGTATTAACCGGAAACATAATACATGTGTGAATACATAGACAAACAGAGTGTCACTAGTATGCCTCTACTTGACTAGCTCGTTAATCAAATATGGTTATGTTTCCTAACCATAGACAAAGAGTTGTTATTTGATTAACGAGGTCACATCATTAGTTGAATGATCTGATTGACATGACCCATTCCATTAGCTTAGCACACGATCATTTAGTATGTTGCTATTGCTTTCTTCATGACTTATACATGTTCCTATGACTATGAGATTATGCAACTCCCGTTTGCCGGAGGAACACTTTGGGTGCTACCAAACGTCACAACGTAACTGGGTGATTATAAAGGAGTACTACAGGTGTCTCCAAAGGTAGATGTTGGGTTGGCGTATTTCGAGATTAGGATTTGTCACTCCGATTGTCGGAGAGGTATCTCTGGGCCCTCTCGGTAATGCACATCACTTAAGCCTTGCAAGCATTGCAACTAATGAGTTAGTTGCGGGATGATGTATTACGGAACGAGTAAAGAGACTTGCCAGTAACGAGATTGAACTAGGTATTGGATACCGACGATCGAATCTCGGGCAAGTAACATACCGATGACAAAGGGAACAACGTATGTTGTTATGCGGTCTGACCGATAAAGATCTTCGTAGAATATGTAGGATCCAATATGGGCATCCAGGTCCCGCTATTGGTTATTGACCGGAGACGTGTCTCGGTCATGTCTACATTGTTCTCGAACCGTAGGGTCCGCACGCTTAAGGTTTCGATGACAGTTGTATTATGAGTTTATGAGTTTTGATGTACCGAAGGAGTTCGGAGTCCCGGATGAGATCGGGGACATGACGAGGAGTCTCAAAATGGTCGAGACGTAAAGATTGATATATTGGAAGCCTATGTTTGGACACCGGAAGTGTTCCGGGTGAAATCGGGATTTTACCGGAATATCGGGAGGGTTACCGGAACCCCCCGGGAGGCAAATGGGCCTATTGGGCCTTAGTGGAAAAGTGAAAAGGGGCAGCCCATAGCTGGCCGCGCGCCCCCCTTCCCCAAGTCCTATTAGGACTAGGAGAAGGGGCCGGCCCCCCTCTCTCTCCTTTCCCCCTTGGGAGTCCTAGTTGGAATAGGATTGAGGGGGGGGGGAGTCCTACTCCCGGTAGGAGTAGGACTCCTCCCGCGCCCTCTCCCTAGCCGGCCGAACCCCTCCCCCTGCTCCTTTATATACGGCGGCAGGGGGCACCCCATAGACACACAAGTTGATCCTTGAGATCGTTCCTTAGCCGTGTGCGGTGCCCCCTGCCACCAAATTCCACCTCGATCATACCGTTGTAGTGCTTAGGCGAAGCCCTGCGTCGGTAGTACATCAAGATCGTCACCACGCCGTCGTGCTGACGGAACTCTTCCTCGACGCTTTGCTGGATCGGAGCCCGAGGATCGTCATCGAGCTGAACGTGTGCTAAGAACTCGGAGGTGCCGGAGTAACGGTGCTTGGATCGGTCGGATCGGGAAGACGTATGACTACTTCCTCTACGTTGTGTGATCGCTTCTGCAGTCGGTCTGCGTTGGTACATAGACAACACTCTCCCCTCTCGTTGCTATGCATCACCATGATCTTGCGTGTGCGTAGGAAAATTTTGAAATTACTACGTTCCCCAACAGTGGCATCCGAGCCTGGTTTTTATGGTTTGATGTTATTTGCACGAGTAGAACACAAGTGAGTTGTGGGCGATACAAGTCATACTGCCTACCATCATGTCATACTTTGGTTCGGCGGTATTGTTGGACGAGACGATCCGGACCAACCTTACGCGTACTCTTACGCGAGACCGGTTCCCTCGACGTGTTATGCACACAGATGGCTTGCGGAAGACTATCTCTCCAACTTTAGTTGAACCAAGTGTGACTACGCCCGGTCCTTGAGAAGGTTAAAACGGAGTCTATTTGACGAACTATCGTTGTGGTTTTGATGCGTAGGTGAGATGAGTTCTTACTTAAGCCCGTAGCAGCCACGTAAAACTTGCAACAACAAAGTAGAGGACGTCTAACTTGTTTTTGCAGGGCATGTTATGATGTGATATGGTCAAGGCATGATGCTGATTTTATTGTATGAGATGATCATGTTTTGTAACCGAGTTATCGGCAACTGGCAGGAGCCATATGGTTGTCGCTTTATTGTATGCAATGCAATCGCGATGTAATGCTTTACTTTATTACTAAGCGGTAGTGATAGTCGTGGAAGCATAAGATTGGCGAGACGACAACGATGCTACGATGGAGATCAAGGTGTCGCGCCTGTGACGATGGTGATCATGACGGTGCTTCGGAGATGGAGATCACAAGCACAAGAAGATGATGGCCATATCATATCACTTATATTGATTGCATGTGATGTTTATCCTTTTATGCATCTTATCTTGCTTTGATTGACGGTAGCATTATAAGATGATCTCTCAGTAAATTATCAAGAAGTATTCTCCCTGAGTATGCACCGTTGCCAAAGTTCGTCGTGCCCAGACACCACGTGATGATCGGGTGTGATAAGCTCTACGTCCAAATACAACGGGTGCAAAACAGTTGCACACGCAGAATACTCAGGTTATACTTGACGAGCCAAGCATATACAGATATGGCCTCGGAACACGGAGACCGAAAGGTCGAGCGTGAATCATATAGTAGATATGATCAACATAATGATGTTCACCGATGAAACTAATCCATCTCACGTGATGATCGGACATGGTTTAGTTGATTTGGATCACGTGATCACTTAGAGGATTAGAGGGATGTCTATCTAAGTAGGAGTTCTTAAGTAATATGATTAATTGAACTTAAATTTATCATGAACTTAGTCCTGGTAGTATTTTGCAAATTATGTTATAGATCAATAGCTCGCGTTGTTGCTTCCCTGTGTTTATTTTGATATGTTCCTAGAGAAAATTATGTTGAAAGATGTTAGTAGCAATGATGTGGATTGGATCCTTGATCTGAGGTTTATCCTCATTGCTGCACAGAAGAATTATGTCCTTGATGCACCGCTAGGTGACAGACCTATTGCAGGAGCAGATGCAGACGTTATGAACGTTTGGCTGGCTCAATATGATGACTACTTGATAGTTTAGTGCACCATGCTTAATGGCTTAGAATCGGGACTTCAAAGACGTTTTGAACGTCATGGACCATATGAGATGTTCGAGGAGTTGAAGTTAATATTTCAAGCAAATACCCGAGTTGAGAGATATGAAGTCTCCAACAAGTTCTATAGCTAAAAGATGGAGGAGAATCGCTCAACTAGTGAGCATGTGCTCAGATTGTCTGGGTACTACAATCGCTTGAATCAAGTGGGAGTTAATCTTCCAGATAAGATAGTGATTGACAGAATTCTCTAGTCACCATCACCAAGTTAGCAGAACTTCATGATGAACTATAATATGCAAGGGATAACGAAAACAACTCCCAAGCTCTTCGTGATGCTGAAATCAACGAAGGTAGAAATCAAGAAAAACATCAAGTGTTGATGGTTGACAAGACCACTAGTTTCAAGAAAAGGGCAGAGGGAAGAAGGGGAACTTCAAGAAGAACGGCAAGCAAGTTGCTGCTCAAGTGAAGAAGCCCAAGTCTGGACCTAAGCCTGAGACTGAGTGCTTCTACTGCAAAGGGACTGGTCACTGGAAGCGGAACTACCCCAAGTGATTGGCAGATAAGAAGGATGGCAAGGTGAACATAAGTATATTTGATATACATGTTATTGATGTGTACTTTACTAGTGTTTATAGCAAACCCTCAGTATTTGATACTAGTTCAGTTGCTAAGAGTAGTAACTCGAAACGGGAGTTGCGGAATAAACAGAGACTAGTTAAGGGTGAAGTGACGATGTGTGTTGGAAGGGGTTCCAAGATTGATATGATCATCATCACACACTCCCTATACTTTCGGGATTAGTGTTGAACCAGAATAAGTGTTATTTGGTGTTTGCGTTGAGCATGAATATGATTTGATCATGTTTATTGTAATACGGTTATTCATTTAAGTAAGAGAACAAATTGTTGTTCTGTTTACATGAATAAAACCTTATATGGTCATACACCCAATGAAACAAGTTCGTTGGATCTCGATCGTAGTGATACACATATTCATAATATTGAATCCAAAAGATGCAAAGTTAATAATGATAGTGCAACTTATTTGTGGCACTGCCGTTTAGGTCATATTGGTATAAAGCGCAAGAAGAAACTCCATGCTGATGGGCTTTCGGAATCACTTGATTATGAATCACTTGATGCTTGCGAGCCATGCCTTTTGGGCAAGATGACTAAAACGCCGTTCTTCGGAATAATGGAGCGAGCAACAGATTTGTTGGAAATCATACATACTAATGTATGTGGTCTGATGAATATTGAGGCTCGCGACAGGTATCATTATTTTCTGATCTTCACAGATGATTTGAGCAGATATGGGGATATCTACTTGATGAAACATAAGTCTGAAACATTTGAAAATTTCAAAGAATTTCAGAGTGAAGTGAAAAAATCATCGTGACAAGAAAATAAAGCTTCTACGATCTGATCGCGGAGACAAGTATTTGAGTTACGAGTTTGGTCTTCAATTAAAAACAATGTGAAATAGTTTCACTACTCACGCCACATGGAACACCATAGTGTAATGGTATGTCCGAACGTCATACCGTACTTTATTAGATATAGTGCGATCTATGATGTTTCCTACCGATCTACCACTATCGTTTTGGGGTTATGCATTAGAGACAGCTGCATTCACGTTAAATAGGGCACCATCTAAATCCGTTGAGACGACACCGTGTGAACTATGGTTTGGCAAGAAACCTAAGCTGTCGTTTCTTAAAGTTTGGGGTTGCGATGCTTATATGAAAAAGTTTCATCCTGATAAGCTCAAACTCAAATCGGAGAAGTGCGTCTTCATAGGATATCTAAAGGAAACTATTGGATACACCTTCTATCACAGATCCGAAGGCAAGACTTTTGTTGCTAAAATTCGGAAACTTTCTCGAGAAGGAGTTTCTCTCGAAAGAAGTGAGTGGGAGGAAAGTAGAACTTGACGAGGTAGCTGCACCTGCTCCCTTATTGGAAAATAGTACATCACAGAAAACTGTTTCTGCGACACCTATACCAATTAGTGAGGAAGCTAATGATGATGATCATGAAACTTCAGGACAAGATACTACTGAACCACGTAGATCAACCAGAGTGAGATCCGCACCAGAGTGGTACAGTAATCCAATTCTGGAAGTCATGCTACTAGATCATGATGAACCTACGAACTATGAAGAAGCGATGGTGAGCCCAGATTCCGCAAAGTGGCTTGAGGCCATGAAATCTGAGATATGATCCATGTATGAGAACAAAGTTTGGACTTTGGTTGACTTGCCCGATGATCGGCAAGCAATTGAGAATAAATGGATCTTCAAGAGGAAGACGGACGCTGATAGTAGTGTTACTATCTACAAAGCTAGAATTGTCGCAAAAAGGTTTTCGACAAGTTCAAGGTGTTGACTACGATGAGAGCTCCTCACTCGTATCTATGCTTGAGTCTGTCCGAATCATGTTAGTAATTGCCGCATTTTATGAAATCTGGCAAATGGATAAACAAAACTGCATTCCTTAATGGATTTATTAAAGAAGAGTTGTATATGATGCAACAGAAGGTTTTGTCAATCCGAAAGGTGCTAACAAAATGTGCAAGCTCCAGCGATCCATCTGTGGACTGGTGCAAGCATCTCGGAGTTGGAATATACGCTTTGATGAGTTGATCAAAGCATATAGTTTTATACAGACTTGCGGTGAAGCCTGTATTTACAAGAAAGTGAGTGGGAGCACTACAACATTTCTGATAAGTATATGTGAATGACATATTGTTGATCAGAAATAATGTAGAATTATTCTGTAAAGCATAAAGGAGTGTTTGAAAGGAGTTTTTCAAAGAAAGACTTCGGTGAAGCTGCTTACATATTGAGCTTCAAGATCTATAGAGATAGATCAAGACGCTTGATAAGTTTTTTCAATGAGTACATACCTTGACAAGATTTTGAAGTAGTTCAAAATGGAGCAGTCAAAGAAAGAGTTCTTACCTATATTATAAGGTGTGAAGTTGAGTAAGACTCAAAGCCCGACCACGACAGAAGATAGAAAGAGAAAGAAAGTCATTCCCTATGCCTTGGCCATAGGTTCTATAAAGTATGCCATGCTATGTACCAGATCTATTGTATACCCTGCACTGATTTGGCAAGGGAGTACAATAGTGATCTAGGAGTAGATCACTGGACAGCGGTCAGAATTATCCTTAGTGAAATAAGGATATGTTTCTCGATTATGGACATGACAAAAAGGTTCGCCGTAAAGGGTTACGTCGATGCAAGTTTTTGACACTGATCCAGATGAATCTAAAAGTCTCAATCTGGATACATATTGAAAGTGGGAGCAATTAGCTAGAGTAGCTCCTTGCAGAGCATTATAGACAAAGAATTTTGCAAAATACTTACGGATCTGAATGTGACAGACCCGTTGACTAAAATTATCTCACAAGCAAAACATGATCACACCTTAGTACTCTTTGGGTGTTAATCACATAGAGATGTGAACTACATTACTGACTCTAGTAAACCCTTTGAGTGTTGGTCACATGACGATGTGAACTATGGGTGTTAATCACATGGTGATGTGAACTATTGCTGCTAGATCACATGGCGATGTGAACTAGATTATTGACTCTAGTGCAAGTGGGAGACTGAAGGAAATATGCCCTAGAGGCAATAATAAAGTTATTATTTATTTCCTTATATCATGATAAATGTTTATTATTCATGCTAGAATTGTATTAACCGGAAACATAATACATGTGTGAATACATAGACAAACAGAGTGTCACTAGTATGCCTCTACTTGACTAGCTCGTTAATCAAAGATGGTTATGTTTCCTAACCATAGACAAAGAGTTGTTATTTGATTAACGAGGTCACATCATTAGTTGAATGATCTGATTGACATGACCCATTCCATTAGCTTAGCACACGATCGTTTAGTATGTTGCTATTGCTTTCTTCATGACTTATACATGTTCCTATGACTATGAGATTATGCAACTCCCGTTTGCCGGAGGAACACTTTGGGTGCTACCAAACATCACAACGTAACTGGGTGATTATAAAGGAGTACTACAGGTGTCTCCAAAGGTAGATGTTGGGTTGGCGTATTTCGAGATTAGGATTTGTCACTCCGATTGTCGGAGAGGTATCTCTGGGCCCTCTCGGTAATGCACATCACTTAAGCCTTGCAAGCATTGCAACTAATGAGTTAGTTGCGGGATGATGTATTACGGAACGAGTAAAGAGACTTGCCAGTAACGAGATTGAACTAGGTATTGGATACCGACGATCGAATCTCGGGCAAGTAACATACCGATGACAAAGGGAACAACGTATGTTGTTATGCGGTCTGACCGATAAAGATCTTCGTAGAATATGTAGGAGCCAATATGGGCATCCAGGTCCCGCTATTGGTTATTGACCGGAGACGTGTCTCGGTCATGTCTACATTGTTCTCGAACCGTAGGGTCCGCACGCTTAAGGTTTCGATGACAGTTGTATTATGAGTTTATGAGTTTTGATGTACCGAAGGAGTTCGGAGTCCCGGATGAGATCGGGGACATGACGAGGAGTCTCAAAATGGTCGAGACGTAAAGATTGATATATTGGAAGCCTATGTTTGGACACCGGAAGTGTTCCGGGTGAAATCGGGATTTTACCGGAATACCGGGAGGGTTACCGGAACCCCCCGGGAGGCAAATGGGCCTATTGGGCCTTAGTGGGAAAGAGAAAAGGGGCAGCCCATAGCTGGCCGCGTGCCCCCCTTCCCCAAGTCCTATTAGGACTAGGAGAAGGGGCCGGCCCCCCTCTCTCTCCTTTCCCCCTTGGGAGTCCTAGTTGGAATAGGATTGAGGGGGGGAGTCCTACTCCCGCTAGGAGTAGGACTCCTCCCGCGCCCTCTCCCTAGCCGGCCGAACCCCTCCCCGTGCTCCTTTATATACGGGGGCAGGGGGCACCCCATAGACACACAAGTTGATCCTTGAGATCGTTCCTTAGCCGTGTGCGGTGCCCCCTGCCACCAAATTCCACCTCGATCATACCGTTGTAGTGCTTAGGCGAAGCCCTGCGTCGGTAGTACATCAAGATCGTCACCACGCCGTTGTGCTGACGAAACTCTTCCTCGATGCTTTGCTGGATCGGAGCCCGAGGATCGTCATCGAGCTGAACGTGTGCTAAGAACTCGGAGGTGCCGGAGTAACGGTGCTTGGATCGGTCGGATCGGGAAGACGTACGACTACTTCCTCTACATTGTGTGATCGCTTCTGCAGTCGGTCTGCGTTGGTACATAGACAACACTCTCCCCTCTCGTTGCTATGCATCACCATGATCTTGCGTGTGCGTAGGAAAATTTTGAAATTACTACGTTCCCCAACAAGCTATGTGTAGGAGATACTAGGAGTGATCACAGCATCGAGAACCGCCTCCCGACCGTGCTCCTTGGGCCCCATCCTCACCACCGCCATGTCGTATAGAGGCGCCGCAATGCGGTCAGGTGTGTCAGGATGTAACTTCAGATACGCTTCGGAGTAGGCCTTCTTCCTCCCTATGGTCTTCTTGCCGTAGTACTTGGGCTCGCCAGGCTTGGGGTCCTTCCGCGTATGGGCGATCTCCCACGCCTGCATGTGTGAGAGCGGCCGCTTTAGTTTCTCCTCCTACGCCACCAAACAGAGGTTAGTCATACATAAGAAAGTGATGGTAAATAGAAGAAGAAGAATGTTTAATGGGGTTAGTCATACATTAACTGCCTTGTGGAGATAGTGGTTTCGGTTTCCCTGAGCATTTACTCCCTCCGTCCCTCGGTTAGCCTTATTTTTGGTTCTCATAGCCGCCCAGGCTCCAGCCTCATCACACCAAAGAGAAAAAGTAATTAGTAAATTAATGAAATGAAGGAAAAGGCATGATAATAAACACATTAATAAAAATGCATAAAAAGGCATATTCCTAAACTATAGAAAAAAAAATACTTGAAACGAACATCTGCTAGAATCCATATGAATCATCACTATTGTAACCTCTTTCTCGGTCCGTCTCATCATCACTATCAATCATATCATCTTCGTTGTCCGACGGAGGTGGAGGCTCTTCCTCGTCGTCAGCGTCTTCGTTTAACTTTTCTAGCATAAGTATGTCATTTTCATTGACAATGGTCTCACCATCATTCCGTGCATCGTCGACGTTTGGGTCCACACCATCATCACCCAATGGTCTAGCGTCATCGTTTCTAACCACATCATCATCATCATCATCATCAGGTTGCTCTTGATAGAACACTCCCTCGTATGTCATGGGGTTAATGTTGTAGTAATTGTCTTCATTCGGGTCTGGTAGCTTACCATGTGGCGACACCTTGAACATAACTTCCCAACCCTTTAGATACACTTTCTGGCATGGGTAAGGCAGATAATATACTTGTGTAGCTTGGGTAGCCGTAATGAAGAGATCGGCTCCGGCATAGACGGTTGATGGTTTAACTTCGACCAAACCAATGGAAGGCATATGTTTTACCCCCTCCCGCGGATCGAACCATCGGCATTTGAACACAGGCAGACTTAGGGTCTCACGCCCCTGGCGGAATTTAACCTCGTATATATTTTGTACCCTTCCATAGTAGTCTACTGAATTTTGACCGAGGGTGTACACTCCAGTATTTATAGTTTTGGGATCGGGGCGGCTGTTTTGGTGCTCCTCTGTATGGAAGCGATACCCATTCACATCATACTTTTTACATGTCATGACGGCAGGGTCAAAACCCATGGAAACCCATCTCAATTCATCATCCATAGATATGTTCGGATCTTTTCCCTACAAGTATAATGGAAATTGTTGCGTGCATTAGTTCGGTTAACTAATAAATGTTGAAGTAGGTATTTAATAGGGGAGTGTGGAAAATTACTTTCTCCATGAACCAAGCAACAAAATTTTTACGTCCAGGGTTTCCATGACGGAGAAGAGTAAGTGCCTCCGCCTCAGTAGGAGGATTCACTCCCGTCCATTCCTCTTGAACGAAATCACTAAAAAAAGATAAGCAGTGTTAGACCGGGACTAAGTGAACATGAAACATGATGATGTGGAAGACATAAAAGAATGGTGTAGTGGTATTACCTCATCCACACTTCCTCAACTTCCTTGATGTTGTGCAAGATATAGAACATGAGGTCCTCCCACTCTTGTCATGGCATGTTATAAGATTTCGAGGCCCCAGCCCTCCCACCTTGCGCGTTGAATAGATCGAGCCTGTGTTGATACTTGGGCTCTTATATATTGTATCGAGGCACCTTGTTATGCAGATGGGGAACGTGGTCTGGATAGTATGATGTCCTGAGGTCTGACACCTCCTCTAGGATAACTGCTTCAGCTATGGAAGCTTCAATCTTAGCTTTGTTTCCACATTTCCGTCGGAGATGCTTGTTCTGCCTCTCAGGGCCGTACTACCAGCAATTTTGCACAGGGCCCCCCAACAATACCTCGTTCGCGAGGTGCAGAATGAGATGTGTCATCGGAGTAAAGAAGCCTGGCGGAAAGATCTTCTCTAGCTTGACTATCAACTCCGGTGCCTTCTTATGCAATTTTTCAATCACCTCTTTACTTACTTCTTTAGCACAGAGCGTGCAGAAGAAATGGCTAAGCTCGGCAAGCACTCGCCAGACATGCTCGGGGACATAACCTCGAACCATCACCGGCATTATCCGCTCAATCCATACATGGTAGTCATGACTCTTCAGGCCGGTCACTTTGCCCGTTGAAAGATTGACTCCCTTACTTATATTCGATGCATAACCATCGGTGAACTTCAAAATTTGTTTCAGCCAGATAAGTACTTCTTTTTTTCTGGCGGTTTAAGGACAAAGTCAGCATCTGGCTTGAACCAGTTTTTTCGACCGCCTGTGGGAGGCTTCATGTTCAGGCGTGGTCTATCACAAATTCTCTGTTGATCGGCTCTAGCGTCTACGTTATCCTTCGTCTTATCAGGAATGTTGAGGATCGTGTGGAAAAGGGACTCTGCCACATTCTTTTCGGTGTGCATCACATCAATATTGTAAGGAAGTTTGAGGTCCTTGAAATAGGGAAGCTGCGAGAAGGGGGTAATGTGCGTCCAGTTCTGCGTCTCACCATATCCCTCGAAGCCTTTGGCTTTGGCTTTGCCTTTGCCTTTGACTTTAGGCTTGAGAGCTTTTAGCTGAGCAAGAACATCTGCCCCCGAAAATGTTGGAATCTCGGTTACTTCATGAACAACCCGGCCTTTCGTGAAGTTCTTCTTGTCTTCCCTGTCTGGATGGTCTGGAGGGAGGAACTGTCGATGCAGGTCAAAGGCTACATACTTGCCACCCTTACTCAGCCAAATCATTCGCAGACCCTGCATGCACACTGGGCATGGCATCTTACCACTTGTACACCATCCGCAGAATAGAGCATAGCCGGGAAAGTCATGCATGCAATAGTGCAACCAAACTTTCATCAAGAAATTTCTTTGCAGATCCCGGTCTTATGTCAACCTCGGAAAGTACCAAGAATGGTGCAAATCATCCACAAGCGGCTGCATAAACACACCCAATTGCTTCCCCGGGTAGTCAGGCCCCGGAATGATGAGCGACAAGAACATGGTCTTCCGTTGCATTAGGGCACCGGGAGGAAGATTGAGCGGAATTACAAACACAGGCCAGCAGCTATATGGATTGGACGACATACCATATGGATTCAACCCATCACCTGATATGGCTATTCTGACATTCCCAGCCTCGGCTGCTTCCTCGGGGTATTCTTCATCGAATGACTTCCACGCTTCCCCTCCCGATGGATGTACGATTTTTTTTGGATTGTACCTTATACCTTCCTTGTGCCACTTCATCATTTTGGCAGACTCCTTCGTGATGAAAAGGCGCTGCAGTCTTTTTATAAAATCAAGATACCGAAGAACCTTAACGGGGATGGTTAGCTGCTTTTTCTCACCATCCTCACCAACCACCTCAATGTACCGAGACGAACCGCACTTCCTACAGTACTTGTCATCCACATACTCGTCCCTAAACAAAAGGCAATTCTTCGGGCAAACATCTATTTTCTCATAATCCATAGAGAGTGCCTTCATGATTTTCTTTGTATCGTACATGCTTTTCGGCAGTTCATGACCCTCAGGGAGGCTGTTAGCCCATACTCCCAGGAATGCTTCGAAGCATTTTTGGCTACAGCCGTACTCAGCCTTGACTGCAATCAGTTGCGAGATGGCATCCAGCTGATATATTTTCGCACCCGCATAAAGAGGTTTCTTCGACAAGGCCAAGACCTCCAAGAAGGCCTTTGCGGTTGCCTCCGGCTCCTCCGGTTCATTCTCTGAAGGTGTCGCATTTGCCGTTTCTGCAACAATGACATCATCTAGCATGTCCCTGACCCCGTCGTCCTCATATCCATCGATGCATTGTCGCATCACCTCCTCTCTATGATGGTCCTGCTCGGCTATATTTATCGGCGGCATGTCAAAGTTTGGCATATATCCGTGCGTGCGAAGGTGCTCACTCATGTCCGTCTGATTTCTACGGTGACGTCTGGCACATCTCGCACAGGGGCATGGTGGGATAATTCTCATTGGACGACGGAATATCTCCTTCAAATACACATCGGTTTTCGCGATGCACTTTGATGTTACTCGATTCCGATGGATAAAACCACTGTACATCCACTGATTATCTGCCATCCTCTGCTTTTTTGCAACCCACACAACATAATTAAGGATTCACTTAAATTAATCACATCAAATTTTCAGTTTCTACCGCATTTAATCCACCTACATCTCTAATAGGTAAAGATGGGTCCTAATCCCACCCGAGGATGTGTAGATTGAGTACGTTCTCAATTCTACCCCGTTCCGAGACAAAATTTCAGCAGCACCTCCCCGCTGTTCTCCAGATACACGTCTCGGCAAATAGCCGAGAGAATGTGCTCCGGAGAACAATGGGGAGGCGCCGCCGAAATCCTGTCTCGGAATGGGGTAGAACATGGAGAACATACCCAATCTACACATCCTCGGGCTGTCCATGGAAAACGCTAGACAATCCGAAAGAGCTGCGGTGATAAATATGCAATTGAATGCATATTTATCGATGCAACCCTTTCGGACGGGAGACGCCTAGGTTACGTCAGTTGACTTGAGAATGAAATCTAGTCACATGATTCGTAGCTCACCCTCGGCTGTAGAGGAAGTAGTCGAACACCGGAGGGACAACCGGGGACCAACAGCTCCTACGACGACCACTCCACCGAGATGGAACACCACAGAACCTGCACCGTGACAATAGTTAAGTACATCACAATATATTCATCATCATCATCTAACAATCATCGAATCATAAAAATCAGCATCCTATATCATCTCTTCCGCAAAAAAAATCATTATCTATCATCAACATCATCATCTATCATCATTAACATCATCATCTATCATGTAACAATCATCATACATTTGCAACTATCATCAAAAAATCTATCATCTAACGTCATGCCCCTTGTTAAAAAAATTGCTTTTCTTGCATTTCTCACATTTGTAACTATCATCAAATCATCTATCAACCAACTATGCATCCATCCATCTAGTTACATAACTATGAACAACAACAAAATTATCAAAAAAATCTACAGAGAGGGAGGGAGGGAGCTCACCGTGGGGGAGGGCCGGCTTGGGGGGAGGGGCAGGCACGGACGACGGGCCAGAGCAGGCGGCGGAGGGGCAGGCATGGACGAAGTGGCCGCCGGGGCGGGGTCGATGGAGGTCGGGGCGGGGACGGAGGTCGGGGGAGGGAGGGACGGCCGCGCGGGTGGGTGGGGGAGACGGGGAAGGCGCGGGTGATGGCGGGTTCGGGGCGGGGCGGGGCGGCCCGGGGTTGGTGCGGCGCGGGGCGGCGGGCTCGAGGCCGGCGGTGGCGTGCTCAGGGCGGGCGGCGGAGGTGGTGGGCAGCGGCGCGGGTGTGGGTCGTGGAGGAAGGGGGAGATGGATGGCGAATGGGTGGTGGGGGCGAACCGCAAGGGGATAAGGTCGGCCCTATGCCGACGGCCTGGCCGTCGGCATAGGCCCGCCCCTTTGCCACGTCATCGATCCGTGGACATGTGCGCTGCTATGCCGACGGCCAAGCCGTCGGCATGGATACTTTGCATTTTTTATTTTTTTGTTACGGCATTTTTTTATTTTTTATTTTTTTGTTACGACATGTGCTGCACCCCCCAACACCATTCCGGCCCAAACCACCCAAAGATACCCTCCGTGTCGGCCCGACGTGGCCGTTTCCCCCCTCCGGGACACGGCGGCAGCCACACCCGTGAGGTCTACACGGCAGGACGGGGGCCGTGGGGGAGTAGTAATGCCACCGGAACGTCGCACCGGGCCCTCATACATGCGGGGTGGTGTCGTGGCATGTCCGAAGAGGCGGCACGCGTCTCCGGGGTGTGCCCCCCCTCACGGACGGCGCCGCCGCCGGCACCTGGAGGGGGGAAACGGACACGTCGGGTCTACACGGAGGGGATCTTGCTATGGGTCTGGCCCGGATGTTGCTCCAGAGTGTTCCTATGGGCTGACCTAACACAACCGGGTGGGGAGGTCCACTGGTCAAAGCCCGTCCGTGCAAAGTCAAAGGGCTAGATCGCGTGGTCAAACGCTACAGGGTTAGGCGGGACGGGGGCACTTGGGGGGTAGCAATGCCACCGGAGCGTCGCACCGGGCCCCCATACATGCGGGGTGGTGTGGTGGCATGTCCGAAGAGGCGGGACACGTCTCAAGAGGGGGGGGGCACGCACCGGAGACGCGCCCCGCCTCTTCGGACATGCCACCACACCACCCCGCATGTATGAGGGCCTAGTGCGACGCTCCGGTGGCATTGCTACCCCCAGTGCCCCCGTCCCGCCTAACCCTGTAGCGTTTGACCACGGGATCTAGCCCTTTGACTTTGCACGGACGGGCTTTGACCAGTGGACCTCCCCACCCGGTTGTGTTAGGTCAGCCCATAGGAACACTTTGGAGCAACATCCGGGCCAGATGTTGCCGTGGGCCTATGGGCTGACCTTACACAACCGGGTGGATACGTCTACTGCTCAAAGCCCGTCCGTGCAAAGTGAAAGGGGTAGATCCCGTGGTCAAACGCTACAGGGTTAGGCGGGACGGGGGCCCTAGGGGGGTAGGAATGCCACCGGAGCGTCGCACCGGGACGTCATACAAGCCGCGTGCCGGGTGCCTACGCCTGCCACCATGCTTATATAACCGTAGGAGGGCCACCGCAACACTTGGCGGCATTGCTACCCCCAGGTACCCCGTCCCGTCTAACCCTGACACAGACGACCGCCGGGTCTATCCCTTTGACTTTCGCTGGACGTAGTTTGACCGGTGGACCTTTTCACCTTGTTGTCATAGCCCAGTGATAGCTAGACCCCCCAACACAGTCCCGGCACTACCCACCCCAAGATTCCCTCTGCGTTGGCCCGACGTGGCCGTTTCCCCCCTCCAGGGCACGGTGGCATCAACGCCCGTGAGGGGGGAGGGGGCACACCCCGGAGCCGCATGCCTGCGCCTGCCAACACGTTTCCACAACCGTAGGAGGGCCCACCGCAACACCTGGCGGCATTGCTACCCCCCACAGGTACCCGGCCCGTCCTGTCTAACCTCTCCGTGACACGACGGAAGAAGGCCCGTGTGGGGGGCAATCGATATATGTTTTCTGTACATTTAAGTTAATGAAATTAGTATTGGAAAAAAAATAAAAAATAATAAGAGAAAATACAAAAAATATAAAAATATTATTAGAAATCTATGACGTGGCGTAGGGCGGGGATCAATGACGTGGCAAAAACCATGGACCAGGCCTAGCCGTCGGCATAGAAATGCCACCCCACGGGACCGGCGAACGACGCGGATCGATGACGTGGCGGCGCGGCGGATCGATGACGTCGGCATAGGTATGCCGACAGCCACCGTTAGCCCGTCGGCGTAGCCTGACGCCGTCAAACTGCTGTCGCTGCCCGGGTAGACGGGCCCACGCGATATGCCGACGGCCCCGTTGGTATATTCGGAGAAACGCCGACGGCTTATCTATGCCTACGGCCCCCGTCGGCATAGATGGTTATACGCCGACGGCCTTCCTACGCCGACGGCTTTTATTGGGCCGTCGGGGTATGCCCATATATGCCGACGGGGGCCGTCGGCATAGATATGGCCGTCGGCAAAACAAGTTTTTCTGGTAGTGAGGCCACCTACTATGCGCAACAAAGAGGTCTGGACGAAACCAGAAGAAGGGTGGATGAAGGTCAATACTGATGGTGCACTAGCTAAGCAAGGAGGATCAGGAGGAGGTGGACCGGTCCTTCGAGACCACCATGGCGCGTTCGTGGCAAGAGCGTGCCATTTTTTCCCAGCTACTACGGATCCAGAAGTTGCTGAGCTCCTAGCGTGCTGTCGGGGTGTTCTTCTAGCACAAGAAAACGATGTCCAGAAGATGGTGTTCGAGATGGACTCGCTGAACGCGGTTGGGAAGATCAACAACATCGAGAGGGATCTCTCGACGTCAGGTCAGGTCGTCCAGGAGATTAAGAAGCTACTTACCCAGTTCCAGGAGGTTAGAGTTGTTTGGGTTCGTCGCTCCGCAAACGTAGTCGCTCATAGACTAGCTAGGGAGAGTTGCTATAGGGAGTTATGCCATTCTTGGCGCCATGTAGCGCCAGACTTTGTAAGCTCAGACATTCCCTCTGATGGGGCAGTAGAGCATTAGAGAAATAAGGCAACGTTTCCCTCAAAAAAAAAGACAGTCCCCTTAATTAATACAATTTTTGCGTGGTTGGTGCTGATTAGGGATTCCCAAGAAGCTTCCGCGTGTCGATGCAAAAAAAAAAAAGAAGCTTCCGCGTGCCTTCACGATACTTTAAAAAAAAATGCGGGAATCCTTTAGGATACGTTAGCATCCAAATGCAGGCATATTCCGAGAGCAACCCAGGCCACTGCAAGAAGACAAGATGTGTCCTATATATAGAGCTAAGTGGGAAGACTACATCTTAGATCATCTCATCACATATCATTAGCTAGCGGAAGGCAAGGATGGCCGGGACAAGAGACGACTACGACGTCACGGCGGGAAATACATATCACGAATGTCGATCTTGAAGTTGTTGTCAGCACCGCCATGGCAAAAGTTCCCACATAGCTCACAAGAAAAAACCTAAGAACACAAAAAAACAGTTAAGGGACAGGCTGACTGCAAGCATTTCCTCAAAGGTCCAAAGTCGGGCGGCCTGAAACCGGATGGACAACAGTCTTCTTTCAGAATGAGGATTGACTGAAATTACAAAAACAATTATGTGCATGGATCACAAAACTGACTGAACATAACAAAATGACCTAAACCAAAATGGAAAAGCACATATCTGATAACTAGACACTCCCAGGCCACTCTTTTCCTTGACTCATCTGTTCAAGACTGCCATGGCGGAGATTGACTGAAATTACTAAATTAACTTAAAATATATTCAAGCGTATAAGTGTCTGACAAACGAAAATAATAAAGTATCTTCGAAATCTTGTGCAGGAGCATAGGGACCGTTTCAGCTAAGGCCTTAGGCTAGTTTCCACTGCCTAAAAATGACGCGAAATCGAAATCACGTACGCTTTCTTTTGCGACAAGAAGGAGATTCTAATTTCACAAACTATATTTACATGATGTAAGTTATTAGTTCTTAAGAACGAAAATTATATACATAAAGTGAATGATCGACTCGATGAAAAGGAAACAGAACCAAAAAACAGACTATAAAAATTCTGCACAAGCAAGTGCTCCAGGAAAGGGTTGTATTACAGTACATACTATGGTGATCAACCGGAGACAGAACACGAGCAAGCTCCAACTAGTCAAAGTTATCAATTCCACATGGCGAACATATAAAGTAAAAAGAGACTGATGAATAAACTTAAGAGAAGCCATAATCATATATGCGCTCCTAAAAAATCGACCACAACCCATAAAAAACAGAGGGCAGCCCCCTGTTTGAGAGACACCTTAATAATATGGAAGCCATGCAATGTATAAGCAATCAAATAATATGCAGCAGGTGCTCATTCAGAAAACACATGGAAATGATACGCAAAATCAGAACAAGCAACAACATCAACCAACAAACAGACTGGAAGGCAGCTACTGAAAAATGAAGAAGACCCAGAGCAGGCAATTATCACAAAAGAAAAAGGAAAACTTGATGCACGCATAAGAGATTTTCATCACAAAAAACAAAGTCATGACATTATTGCCTAGGGACTATCTCTACCATAGATAAGCAGAAGAGGATCTGGGTGCTATCTGCTGCATATAGTCCCACAAACAGGGGATCTATAAAAAGATAAACAGGGGATCCAAAAACAGCTATTGATAGGACATTTGGTAAATAAAACTGAAGCCTTGATATTTTACAATTCTTGGTTCCAGTCAGTGTATGTATCTATGAAAAATACAAGGCAGGATCTGTGCCTATGATTACTATTTAGCAGCTATATGTAGACGAACAACTACATACAGAGCAGAATCTGTACCTAGGAGCACAATCAAAAAACATTTAAATCGCTCTAGACCAAACATGAGCATTCCACACTCAAAAAACATTCATCACCCCGCCCCCCTCCCCTCCCCCCAAGTTAATGATGAACTATAGTAGAACAAACCCTAGAATGCAAAAAACAAATCTACAAAAATGACAAGAAAAGCAAACGAAAACTCACTTCGCCGGCCTCCCCTGCCATCTCTCTCGCCACAAGCCCACCAAGTACTTCCACGCTTAGATTGAAAAATCACAGGAGGAAGGGAAACAGACCACGGGAAGAAAAAGAGACGATGGGAAGGGGAACAGAGGCGAGGAGAGTGGGGCGAGGAGGCGAGGAGAGTGACGACAGCAAACACGTCTGGACATTAGTAGCAGGGCTAGACCGTTCGCATTCTGAACAAGCGCGGCCCAAAAACAAAACAAAAACAATTCGGAGGCCCAACACGCAACAACTCGCTACCCGCCTGCGTCGCTTCCGGCCCGACAAAACAAAAAAGAGAAAGAAAAAAAGAAAACAGAACGTTCCGCGAGCGGGACAAACAGATGGGCTGCGCCTCCCGTCGCTACGAAGCAGTCCACCTGGAGGAAGCACGAATCGTCGCGTGGCTCGATCGGACGGTCGAAAAATTGAATGAGACCAATTAGTTTCTCATTCGAATGAGATTTAGCAAACCCGTTAAAATAAATTGCCGGAATCCTTCAGGATACGTTAGCATCCAAATGCAGGCATATTCCGAGAGCAACCCAGGCCACTGCAAGAAGACAAGATGTGTCCTATATATAGAGCTAAGTGGGAAGACTACATCTTAGATCATCTCATCACATATCATTAGCTAGCGGAAGGCAAGGATGGCCGGGACAAGAGACGACTACGACGTCATGGCGGCGCTCGACGAGTTCTACGCGTCCGGCACCGGCGTCTGCGGCCTGGTCGAGTCCGGCGTCACCATCGTGCCACCGCTCTTCCTCGCGCCGAACAGCCCGCCTCCACCGCCACTCGGGACGACGAACTTCATCATCCCAACCATCGACCTCTCTCTCCCACGCTCGGTCATCGTGCCCCTCGTCCACGCCGCCGCGCGCACCTGCGGCATCTTCTACGTCACCAACCATGGCGTCCCTGCCGACGTCATTGACTCCGCCCTGTCCGCCGTCCGCGCCTTCCACGAGCTGCCTCCCGCCGTCCGGTCGGCGTTCTACACGCTCGCGCCCGTTGGTGGCGTCAGCTTCAGCACGTACCGCAACGACCGGCCACGGCAGGCTGCCAGGCCCGACGCCATCCCCGTCCTGCCTTAGCGCGACAGCCTCACCATCAGCCTCGCCCCACCGGGTCCCGACATGGGCCACTTCCCCGCGAGCTGCCGGGACCCGTTGCTTGAGTATCACCGGGTCATGGCGGAGTTCGGAAAGAAGAAGATCGGGGCGCTGCTGTCAGAGGCGCTCGGTGTCGGTGCAGAGTGGCTCGAGAAGACTATGCAGATGGAGGCTGCGTCTATGGCGTCCCACTACTATCCTCCATGCCCGGAGCCCGCGAAGGTGATCGGCGGTATGGACCACACCGACCCATTCCTGTTCACGGTGCTGGTGCAGGACGCCGTCGGAGGGCTCGTGGTGCATGTCGACGATGGGGAGTGGATAGACGTGCCGCCGGTGGCTGGAACGCTCTTAGTAAACATCACAGAATTGCTCAAGGTAAGCTAAGTATATAAGCATGCGTTGCGATTGTTCTGCTTCTGCTTCCGTCACCAACTTAGGCGCGCACACCATGCATGTAATTAATGGCTCATGCAGGTGTTTTCGAACGATGAGTACATTAGCATAGATCACAGGGTGAGGGTCAAGTCGATGAAGGAATCAAGGGTGTCCATCGCCCTCTTCTTCAATCCAAGCGACTCCCACATAATCGAGCCTCTCCCGGAGCTCGTGACGGCAGACAAGCCCCGACGGTACCGGAGTTTCACCATGACTGAGTTCATGGATTCGAGAAAAGGCAAGTTCGGGAATGACAGCTCGTCCATCCAGCAATTCGCGCTCACGAGCGAACCAAGCTCTTAATTAGTACCAGAGCTTAGCTGTCTCTCGATCGGCATCGGCATCATTACCTTTTGCCTCGATTACTGTTGGTGGCCTTGTATTGATGCAAAATGTATTTTTAATAGTGGCCTTGTATAAGAAAATGGAAGGAGTACTTGCTATTGTTACAGGACCTTGTATTTCTGGTGCGGTTTTAACCCCTCACTTCTACTCGAATAAAGTGGTCCAGGACCCCAGACTATGGCGATTGTCCTCCAATGGTGAGATCAGTCCTACCTATTTCCTCTGTATCAAAATACAAGACTTTTTTAGCTAGCCTACAAGAACGTTTTATATTTTGGTCCCCCCTCCTCAAAATATAAGACCATTTATAGAGTTAAAAGTGATTTTATATTCTGAGACGGAGAGACTAGTATATAACTAGCAGTTGGGGCGCGCCATGGCGCGCCTCCTGAAAGGAAGTTTGGCCGTTGCCAGCTTGTATGCACCATTTTCATTGCTTCTTCTGCTCCTTACATGTAGGTGAACATTAGCATATTTTAGTATGGCTGATTGATTATAGTCAGTGACAATAATTCAGATATGACTAAAATGACAATTGGACCTCAAATTATATCAGATTCAGTAATGCAGAAACAAAGCAAATGATATTTATTACAAGTAGAGGAACATCTATTCAGTGCTCAACCATAAACAAGCGGTAGCCTAGTTTCTATAACACGGAATTGATCATGTTGGCTAATGTTCAGACAATTGGTAGCATAAAACACAAAATTAATCATGTTGGCTACACTTGACTTCTTATCAAGAGAGAAAATAGCACATCAAAAGCAGATGCCTGAATGACCTCAGGCGGGTCGAAAAGCTCGATTTGCATGGAGGTGGGTGTTGTCATGGCGGCAGTATCATTGGTTACATGGCGCCCATTGGATATCCACGAGGAGAGTTGGGGGAGTACTTCTCATTTTTTTTCCACATAAAGTAAAATGTTATACGTAACCACAAGCAGCGGTGCTAGGTGGTACACGCCCCTTCCACTTTCCTTTTTCTACTTTGCATGAGACTGAAAGTACTGCAAGTTTCTGACTGGAACAATAAAACAGGTGTGTATCAACCGACAGGGACTTAGGTTACAGGAGTGATAGCATACATTATACTGGTTCAAAAGCAACGGTCATGTCCACGTTGTCAGGATCGGGCTGGCTACCACATGGTGTTGCTGGACGAGACGAGCCGACCCAATCCGTCCATGCATGACGGCCTCCTGTCCGCCGGGAAGCTCATGGTGTAGCTTTTTTTCTCGCCCACCTTGGTGATGGTCAGTGTTGATCTGCATGCTGCCCGCCGTGGCAGTGGCCGTCACATTATTCCTCCACTGCGGCAGAAACGAGTTTACTCTGTTGGTTTGGTGCAAATCGAACCTGTCCGGCAAAGAATGATAAATTAGCACAATGGTAACAACCGAATCTATAAACTGTAGTGGATAAATATCATGCGTTGAAATGAAGTCAATACAAAAGTATAAGTATTTTAGATAGTAATGCCAGCAAAAAGTTAACAAAACATAAGTGTGTGATAGCTCTAACTTCCACTATAAAAAGGGATATTCACATGCACATGTCAGACTCTATAAAATGCGCATACTTGTGTTACATTGTCCATGTGGTATTCCTCTAAGCAAGCTATCTGTTTTGAACTTCTCCAGTCCCACAATAAAACCTAAAATAAAGCAACTTGAGTGGGACTTGACCTGAATAACGTCAAGAAACCTCATCTTTTTGCTATAACATATGACATATGAACTAAAACCACAAATTCTGATAGAAAAGATATTGTAAGGGAAACCTGAACTATGTTGGTAATTATCAAGGAAATCAGATGTGTAGGATAATTCATAGCTAGCTTGCAGCCCTACCACGGCTGAGGGATGCAACTCACCTGAGCGTACATCCCTTGCTTTACCCAGAAGTCTGGTGTATACCACACATAGAGATGAGTTGGCAGAAAGTTCATCCACATGTTAATTAAGACCTAGCCCAATAAAAATGCAAAATTTGAAGTACGTTTTGCCGTCCTACCTCTAGCATCGCTTGTTAAATACTTTGCCCTAATAAAGTTCACATATTAACCAACACCTGGCCTACCAAATACAGCTAATAATGATCAAATTGGGATGGTAGCAAATATTCTGTCGCGGTTACCACAAAATGTTAAAGAAAAATAAAATTCATGTAATGAAGGATGACATATTCTGTTGAAAGCTTGAGCTATCCAATATTTCTTAGCATTTTGTTTTGACATTTCAAAAGAAATACATAGAATTGCATAAAGAAAGAGTTGGTCATAATATCTCCAGATTTCTCCAAACTATCGCTTTTACTCAGTGGCGGAGCCAGGGGTCTTCCCTGGACTTCCATGGAATACCAAAGAATTACTGATTCATTGATATACTACTGCTAGCTTGCTGCATATTTGTTGCCATATTGCTACTGTATCGCACAAATGAATACCAAGGAATACCGAGCAGGAAATTCCTGGCTCCGCCACTGCTTTTACTTACCTTATACAACCACTTATTGGGGATGCATTGCCACTAAGATTGATTACTTCAGGCAGGGTCATAACATGGCACCTATATTTTCTCAGAAGAGGATAACACATCATCTTCTATATCTAAATAGCTGCTCCCCACTACCTGATTTCTCTCGCTTCTCGTGCGGCCACGTCATTCCCGATCCTGTCGTTCGCACTCGCACGGTTTTGCTGCCCCGCCCGCGCGTTTAACTGACGTCCGCACGGTTTGGTTTACTCAAAGAGAAAAGGTCGGAGTACTCGGTGGTGTGCCAACAACCGGGCTGTGTTTTGCAAGCCCATGTAACTAACGCGACCTGTTAACCCATGCAATGGCAGTGGATCACTTACGCTTCGTCTTCCCCACGACGATACAATTGCAGTGGATCGCTTACGCTTCGCATTCCCCACGGCGAGTCATATCGCCGCCGCCCCACCCGCACGCTCCATTCAACGCCATGAAACGGCAGCCATAAATCCACATGAAACGGCAGTATTCATCGCCCTCCATTATATTGCAAACGGGAGCTTTCGTCTTTAAAAAGGCGTCCTCCATCACGCACGGCTGCTCGCGTCCCCGCGTTCTACTCTCCGACCAACCTCCAGCTCTCCACTGTGGTAGATGGATCATGGACGCTCCCTACTTTCAGCCACCTCCCTTTTTTTCTCCTATCCTGCGCTACCCAATACGGGTGGCGGTGTGTTCAAGTAGAACGGGTCCTCGCTGTCCGACGCACAAGACGTTGATACCTACCTATGGGACAACTTGCTCGGCTGCACAATAATGGACGGCAGCTTGCCGTCAGGGACTGTATACGTCGGCCTGACAGTGTTGTTTGGCATCGTGGTGGTGGTGGTGCTGCTGCTAGAAGGCGCGGCAGGCCGATGAATTCATCGACACGGACACATTCGTGTAGCATGTGCGGCTGCTGCTAGAAGGCGCGGCCAGTTACGGCCGGATCATGCTGTGGAGGCACTCCTATATATGACATGGAATCTGACTTTAGTGTCAGGCTGCGCAAAAGAAAACCAAAAAGAACAGGTAAGAGTTTGGGTTCTGGTTGATTTTATCAGCAGTCGCATCTTTCAACAGGCTATAATGTTTTGTTTGACAAAATTACAGCGACGAGCGCATCCTTATATTACAAAAATGGAATGGTGCGTAAAAGATCAGTCTTCTGTCATTTCTAAATTTTTTTCCTTGCACATGATATATTTGTATAGTTCAACCAGCGTCTAATTAACTTAGTCCATACAGTGATGGTGCATACAGAACCTAACTCAAGAATCTGCTGCCCCTACTTCTTACCACCTGGCACATTCAGGCAACCCGATCAAGGTTCTGGCAAAATCCATATACGCCCGTGCCTTTGCCCTTTGCAGTCCATATCACCGAAGAGCAACGAGTATCTTCCTGGTGCCACCACCAATAGGTTTTGTGAGTTATGTCACCTCCAATCTCAGTGGAGTAGTCTCTCGGCGTCTGTCAAATTTTACTCTTACAACTTTCTTATGCATTCAACCAAAGTGGAGATCAATATCTAGCTTAGTTGCTTGCTTATTAGTATTCGCAACAGAATACAGTTTTACATGGTATGGACAAATCCATGAATTATTCTCGACCCGTTGAATATTCTTTTTATTTATTTTCCTAAGTTGTTGACTAGATTTAAAATTTGCCTAATTCATCATGTAGGAAAGACTGTAGTAAATCTCTACCGGTTGTCGCCGTCAATATTTCTCAACTACCTTTAGCAGCATTCTAAAATATCATATGTGCTCACTAATGAGGTCACAAGAATATGGTTATATGATAATATTTTTGTACTCAAATGTTACATGCCAGAATTCGTAGCTTATTTTCGTTTATGTGTGTGCCTGCTTGCAAGAATACTTTTTAAACCAATATTAAGGAGCTAGAACATTGCTGAAAACTAATTTCATTTGCATGCTGTATCGGCAATTTTGAACTATTTATTGAATGCAAACTCCACTCGTGAGTTACACCGATCTTGAGCTTGCGAAATTAAATCACATCTCCAACAACCGATCTGACACATACTAATGTTTATCAAATCATCATTAGTATTAGTGTATATGAGTACCCATGCTTGGCAATATGACTCATCTTCAAATACTGTTTGCAAAGCATTTGTCTTTTTTGATGCGTACTTAACCACATGCTAATTTCATGCCGACAACCCCCCAATATGCCAACTTTCTAATGACTGTCGAAACTAATCCGTTTAGCATTACAAGCCTACTACATGTCCCGCAGAAACGCGCGGGGTATCCATCTAGTTTCTCTAATCAGTGCCCCATTTGTGAGAAATTTGATCATGGCCATGCCCTATTAAAACGTGTATGGCATAAGCAGAGTATATAGGGCATGAAAGCCATTAAACCCAAAAGGTTGATGTAGAATTCAGATAAAGAAAATCAGTGCAAGGAGAGAAACTTAGATCATACCAGGTTTACCTCAAATCTTATTGTAAATCCTTCTCTTGATACAACCATCTGTAACATACTGAGATGGGTTGAAAACGGAAGTGATCTTGAAAACATAGGGATCTACAGATGTAGTCTAAGAACAAAAAAGAAAATTTGTAACATAAGAAAATTAGTAGATCAAAGCACTCAAATTTCATTCAGGTATCATCCTCTAAGCAGTACATATCTAGTTCTATCAACTGACTTCTCTATAATAGGATGCCAGAAATCACTATCGAACCACATGAATTAGTTTTCAGCAGAATGTATTTCAATGTTGGATTCTCACAAGTAGTTAAGATACATAATTTTGCACGATGTAACCTCCTATTACACACTTTTGGGCACCGCCACATGGCAACCCTGTCACAAACGGCTAGGCATCAAAAGGGCATATGGATAAACCTACATGGCTGAGAAAGTGCAAGCTTATCTTTTAGGAGCTATTTCTCCCTAATAAAGAAAAATTATCAGACCCATATTGTTAGGATTTAATTTGCTATGAATTTAGCATGGACTCGGATATATATATATATATATATATATATATATATATATATATATATATATATATATGACTTCTCTTCTGTACTCCTGAGAGTATATACTCTCATTCTCAATATACCTCATATACGCATTAATTATACCTTTTTATTATTCTCAATATACTTCATTAAATATTTTAAGATACCCCAATACGAGTTTTGTTGAAAAAATATCATCTGCGATGTACTTTTTGTAATATACCTTTTTCACGTACAAACACATCAGTATATACGTAAACATTTAAAAATATGTAGACTCACATCAATTTTTTCATGAAACTCATTTTGGGGTATCTAATAATTACTAATGAAGTATATTAAAAATAATAAAATGGTATAAAAGATTTATCTATGTGGTATATGAGAAGCGGGAGTACGTACTCCCAGGAGTACACAACCATTTTCATATATATATATATATATATATATATATATATATATATATATATATATATACTATTCTAATACCAGGATTAGAATAACTATTTGGATCATAGTCGCTGTATATATAGGACACGAGCAAGATTTTTCCGAGATCCAAAAGCTATCAGGCCGCGATCTTCCTTGATCCCCCTCCACCTTCTCCGACTCGCTGCCCCACCCTTCTCCCGCAACTCCCGCGCCCCCAAACGGAATCCCGCCGGTGCCCGGCTAGTCTCCCCGGCGCGCCGGCACCCCGCACGCCTCCTTCGCTGCCACCATCCAGTGAGTAGCCGCCACAACTACCGCCCTCGAGAGCGCCGGCACGCACGGATCCAGCCGGACCCGACCGGAGTGGGCCAGGGGTGCCCTTCGCGGGCGCTGTGTCGCCGCCGTTGACCGCCATGCCACTGCCGCCCCCAATTCCCCACCACACATTGCCACGCGCGGAGCCCCTCTGCCTCTTGTGCGTCACCGCGAGACAGCCCCGCGCCGACGACTAGGCATGACTCGAACCACGGTGTTCTACTGCTAGCTCTAGAAGCGCCCTCAGGCACTGATCCCGTTCTTCCACATGACCGCTGCTGGTCACCCGCCCCAAACGCCATCGAGCCAGCATCTCCTCCAAAAAATCTGATGGCCGAGGGCACCCCTGGACGTCTGTGTCGCCCCTGCTCCTCAATGCCATGGCCGCCCTATCCGCTCGGCCCCCTGGCAATCCTTGCCGCCGCCCCGCCACAGACGTCCACCCTATGGAGCTCCCTCCTCCACTGGTGTCCGGCCGCCTCCCTGTCCCTTGCCACATCTACGCATGGACCTCTACGAGGGGAGAGTTCATCATCTCAGGGCACCACATCAACACTCCAAGTTCGCATTCTTTCTCTATCTCTGTTTTCTGTTGTTCCCTACTGTTGTATTGTAACCAGATCATGCATCGATTCCTTCCCCCGTCTAGTTCTGTCTTATGTGTTTCTAATTATTTTTCATGTCTGAAGTTCAACTATATCTACAGGCGCAGCTGACCCTGACGTGCTCCTGCATATTGATACTGTTGCTGCTGTCAAAATTTCTCTTAACTGAACTTAACTCTTTTTACTGATTGAACTGTGCAGGAGATGTGTGGAGCGAGCACTGTGACAAGCAGTAAAGGAAAATAATGCATGCTTGTATGTCTGCGTATTCAATGAGATTTGTTGTAAAAGTTTATTTTTTTCCTTGTGCATCAATTGAGCTAACTTTTAAGACGTTTAGAGGCTTCGTGAAATTCTACAAAAAGCTATACGCCGGCAGGTGTGAAGTTCTACCACGGCTATATGCTGGAAGCTGTGAAGTCCTAGCACGGCTCTCCACCAAGTTCTAGTCGATTCAACGTCTACTCTTTCCGTTTTTCACTCTAGTGGGCATGAGATGCTGCTGATGCATGTGCTCTTCTACCTCGGAAAGAAGCTACTGCTGCTTCGGATTTGGGTGAACATCCGGTATGGAGATGTGTGTATGCTACGATGAGAAGATACGGTATATGATTTTTTTTATAGACAAAGGTGTGTGTATGCTATGATGAGAAGATAAGGTATTTTTTATAGAATCAACGTGTGGTGGAGAGACATGCACCGCTTTGTCACAAAACAAAAACAAATAGGGGGAGATGGAGTCTCGTTGGCGCAACCCTCGTGTAGGGAGAAAACCATCGGATAGACTGCCATTAAGTTTCACTGAGAATGTTGTAGAAGTGACACATCTCATAACCATGGCTCTCCATGAATGAGAAAAACCCAGCTTAGTCATCATCTGTTGAAGAAAAGACCACTCCACTCTATCATAAGCTTTCATCATATCCAGTTTAACGGCACACAATGGTTTTTTCCTTTTCCTCTTCCGGATGGCATGCACACATTCGTATGCCACGAGAATGTTGTCAGTGATATCGATGAGCCTCCCCGGAACAAAAGCACTTTGCTCCTCTGAGATCAGAATAGGGAGCACAACCTTAAGCCGGTTAGCAAGAACTTTAGCCGCGATCTTATACAACACATTACACAAGCTTATCGGTCTGAACTGTGATAGCATCTCCGGCGCCTTCACCTTGGGTATCAACACCAAAATCGTATCATTGAAACCCTCTGGAATCTGCCCCCCACCTAGGAACTCGCGGATTGCCTTACATACTTCTTCTTTCACCAGAGGCCAGTGCCGCTGGTAAAAGAGGGCTGGTAGCCCGTCCGGCCCATGTGCCTTTGTGGGTCCCATTTGGAAGAGAGCCCTTTCAATCTCCTCGTCGGAAATTGCAGCATCCAGTTTGGTATTCATTGCCTCCGTGACAACCACCTCAATATTATCTAGGATCTGCTGCGTATTTGATGTGCCTTGGGTGGCAAACAGAAGCGAGTAAAGCTCCCGTGCCATCTCCCTCATACCCATATCATCGGAGCACTTCGTTCCATCCGACCGCAGCAGCGACTTTACCGTGTTTTTCCTCCTCCTGTGAGAAGCACGGTTCTGGAAATACTGTGTGTTTCGGTCGCCTGCCCTTAGCCAATCCACTCTTGATCTCTGCCTCTTCATAATCTCCTTTCTCAGATATTGTGTTTTTGCGGAACAGTCGTTGCGCGGCAAGTCTCGGTCTAGGTCTTCTTGTATTATTGTGTTTTTTCTTGGCCTAACAACCAATCGTGGCTACCCAGCCAAAACTAGGCATGTGGGGTTAGCTGGCTTGCAAAGGCCCACCATAGAATGCTCTTCGTTTTGAGAAGCAAATAGGCAGGCAATCTCTATATGGCGCTGTAGGTGTCGGTTATTATTGTTTTTTTTGCAAAACGAAGCCTGCAGCCGCGCTAGCTGGGCTCGGCTCATCTTGTCTTTTTTTCAGTTGTAAACAGAAAATACAAGAGCGCATCCAGCGGGATTCGATCTTGAAGTTGTTGTCAGCACCGCTTTAGACAGGAACTCATCACGAATGTCGATCTTGAAGTTGTTGTCAGCACCACCATGGCAAAAGTTCCCACATAGCTCACAAGAAAAAACCTGAGAACATAAAAAAACAGTTAAGGGACAGGCTGACTGCAAGCATTTCCTCAAAGGTCCAAAGTCGGGGGGGCTGAAACCGGATGGACAACAGTCTTCTTTTAGAATGAGGATTGACTGGAATTACAAAAACAATTATGTGCATGGATCCCAAAACTGACTGAACATAACAAAATGACCTAAACCAAAATGGAAAAGCACATATCTGATAACCAGAGTGAGATCCACGTGGCGGCGCGGCGGATCGATGACGTCGGCATAGGTATGCCGACAGCCACCGTTAGCCCGTCGGCGTAACCTGACGCCGTCAAACTGCCGTCGCTGCCCGGGTAGACGGGCCCACGCGATATGCCGACGGCCCCGTCGGTATATTCGGAGAAACGCCGACGGCTTATCTATGCCTACGGCCCCCGTCGGCATAGATGGTTATACGCCGACGGCCTTCCTACGCCGACGGCTTTTATTGGGCCGTCGGGGTATGCCCATATATGCCGACGGGGGCCGTCGGCATAGATATGGCCGTCGGCAAAACAAGTTTTTCTGGTAGTGAGGCCACCTACTATGCGCAACAAAGAGGTCTGGACGAAACCAGAAGAAGGGTGGATGAAGGTCAATACTGATGGTGCACTAGCTAAGCAAGGAGGATCAGGAGGAGGTGGACCGGTCCTTCGAGACCACCATGGCGCGTTCGTGGCAGGAGCGTGCCATTTTTTCCCAGCTACTACGGATCCAGAAGTTGCTGAGCTCCTAGCGTGCTGTCGGGGTGTTCTTCTAGCACAAGAAAACGATGTCCAGAAGATGGTGTTCGAGATGGACTCGCTGAACGCGGTTGGGAAGATCAACAACATCGAGAGGGATCTCTCGACGTCAGGTCAGGTCGTCCAGGAGATTAAGAAGCTACTTACCCAGTTCCAGGAGGTTAGAGTTGTTTGGGTTCGTCGCTCCGCAAACGTAGTCGCTCATAGACTAGCTAGGGAGAGTTGCTATAGGGAGTTATGCCATTCTTGGCGCCATGTAGCGCCAGACTTTGTAAGCTCAGACATTCCCTCTGATGGGGCAGTAGAGCATTAGAGAAATAAGGCAACGTTTCCTTCAAAAAAAAAAGACAGTCCCCTTAATTAATACAATTTTTGCGTGGTTGGTGCCGATTAGGGATTCCCAAGAAGCTTCCGCGTGTCGATGCAAAAAAAAAGAAGAAGCTTCCACGTGCCTTCATGATACTTTAAAAAAAATTGCCGGAATCCTTCAGGATACGTTAGCATCCAAATGCAGGCATATTCCGAGAGCAACCCAGGCCACTGCAAGAAGACAAGATGTGTCCTATATATAGAGCTAAGTGGGAAGACTACATCTTAGATCATCTCATCACATATCATTAGCTAGCGGAAGGCAAGGATGGCCGGGACAAGAGACGACTACGACGTCACGGCGGGAAATACATATCACGAATGTCGATCTTGAAGTTGTTGTCAGCACCGCCATGGCAAAAGTTCCCACATAGCTCACAAGAAAAAACCTAAGAACATAAAAAAACAGTTAAGGGACAGGCTGACTGCAAGCATTTCCTCAAAGGTCCAAAGTCGGGCGGCCTGAAACCGGATGGACAACAGTCTTCTTTCAGAATGAGGATTGACTGAAATTACAAAAACAATTATGTGCATGGATCACAAAACTGACTGAACATAACAAAATGACCTAAACCAAAATGGAAAAGCACATATCTGATAACTAGACACTCCCAGGCCACTCTTTTCCTTGACTCATCTGTTCAAGACTGCCATGGCGGAGATTGACTGAAATTACTAAATTAACTTAAAATATATTCAAGCGTATAAGTGTCTGACAAACGAAAATAATAAAGTATCTTCGAAATCTTGTGCAGGAGCATAGGGACCGTTTCAGCTAAGGCCTTAGGCTAGTTTCCACTGCCTAAAAATGACGCGAAATCGAAATCACGTACGCTTTCTTTTGCGACAAGAAGGAGATTCTAATTTCACAAACTATATTTACATGATGTAAGTTATTAGTTCTTAAGAACGAAAATTATATACATAAAGTGAATGATCGACTCGATGAAAAGGAAACAGAACCAAAAAACAGACTATAAAAATTCTGCACAAGCAAGTGCTCCAGGAAAGGGTTGTATTACAGTACATACTATGGTGATCAACCGGAGACAGAACACGAGCAAGCTCCAACTAGTCAAAGTTATCAATTCCACATGGCGAACATATAAAGTAAAAAGAGACTGATGAATAAACTTAAGAGAAGCCATAATCATATATGCGCTCCTAAAAAATCGACCACAACCCATAAAAAACAGAGGGCAGCCCCCTGTTTGAAAGACACCTTAATAATATGGAAGCCATGCAATGTATAAGCAATCAAATAATATGCAGCAGGTGCTCATTCAGAAAACACATGGAAATGATACGCAAAATCAGAACAAGCAACAACATCAACCAACAAACAGACTGGAAGGCAGCTACTGAAAAATGAAGAAGAACCAGAGCAGGCAATTATCACAAAAGAAAAAGGAAAACTTGATGCACGCATAAGAGATTTTCATCACAAAAAACAAAGTCATGACATTATTGCCTAGGGACTATCTCTACCATAGATAAGCAGAAGAGGATCTGGGTGCTATCTGCTGCATATAGTCCCACAAACAGGGGATCTATAAAAAGATAAACAGGGGATCCAAAAACAGCTATTGATAGGACATTTGGTAAATAAAACTGAAGCCTTGATATTTTACAATTCTTGGTTCCAGTCAGTGTATGTATCTATGAAAAATACAAGGCAGGATCTGTGCCTATGATTACTATTTAGCAGCTATATGTAGACGAACAACTACATACAGAGCAGAATCTGTACCTAGGAGCACAATCAAAAAACATTTAAATCGCTCTAGACCAAACATGAGCATTCCACACTCAAAAAACATTCATCACCCCGCCCCCCTCCCCTCCCCCAAGTTAATGATGAACTATAGTAGAACAAACCCTAGAATGCAAAAAACAAATCTACAAAAATGACAAGAAAAGCAAACGAAAACTCACTTCGCCGGCCTCCCCTGCCATCTCTCTCGCCACAAGCCCACCAAGTACTTCCACGCTTAGATTGAAAAATCACAGGAGGAAGGGAAACAGACCACGGGAAGAAAAAGAGACGATGGGAAGGGGAACAGAGGCGAGGAGAGTGGGGCGAGGAAGCGAGGAGAGTGACGACAGCAAACACGTCTGGACATTAGTAGCAGGGCTAGACCGTTCGCATTCTGAACAAGTGCGGCCCAAAAACAAAACAAAAACAATTCGGAGGCCCAGCCCGCAACAACTCGCTACCCGCCTGCGTCGCTTCCGGCCCGACAAAACAAAAAAGAGAAAGAAAAAAAGAAAACAGAACAGTCCGCGAGCGGGACAAACAGATGGGCTGCGCCTCCCGTCGCTACGAAGCAGTCCACCTGGAGGAAGCACGAATCGTCGCGTGGCTCGATCGGACGGTCGAAAAATTGAATGAGACCAATTAGTTTCTCATTCGAATGAGATTTAGCAAACCCGTTAAAATAAATTGCCGGAATCCTTCAGGATACGTTAGCATCCAAATGCAGGCATATTCCGAGAGCAACCCAGGCCACTGCAAGAAGACAAGATGTGTCGTATATATAGAGCTAAGTGGGAAGACTACATCTTAGATCATCTCATCACATATCATTAGCTAGCGGAAGGCAAGGATGGCCGGGACAAGAGACGACTACGACGTCACGGCGGCGCTCGACGAGTTCTACGCGTCCGGCACCGGCGTCTGCGGCCTGGTCGAGTCCGGCGTCACCATCGTGCCACCGCTCTTCCTCGCGCCGAACAGCCCGCCTCCACCGCCACTCGGGACGACGAACTTCATCATCCCAACCATCGACCTCTCTCTCCCACGCTCGGTCATCGTGCCCCTCGTCCACACCGCCGCGCGCACCTGCGGCATCTTCTACGTCACCAACCACGGCGTCCCTGCCGACGTCATTGACTCCGCCCTGTCCGCCGTCCGCGCCTTCCACGAGCTGCCTCCCGCCGTCCGGTCGGCGTTCTACACGCTCGCGCCCGTTGGTGGCGTCAGCTTCAGCACGTACCGCAACGACCGGCCACGGCAGGCTGCCTGGCCCGACGCCATCCCCGTCCTGCCTTGGCGCGACAGCCTCACCATCAGCCTCGCCCCACCGGGTCCCGACATGGGCCACTTCCCCGCGAGCTGCCGGGACCCGTTGCTTGAGTATCACCGGGTCATGGCGGAGTTCGGAAAGAAGAAGATCGGGGCGCTGCTGTCAGAGGCGCTCGGTGTCGGTGCAGAGTGGCTCGAGAAGACTATGCAGATGGAGGCTGCGTCTATGGCGTCCCACTACTATCCTCCATGCCCGGAGCCCGCGAAGGTGATCGGCGGTATGGACCACACCGACCCATTCCTGTTCACGGTGCTGGTGCAGGACGCCGTCGGAGGGCTCGTGGTGCATGTCGACGATGGGGAGTGGATAGACGTGCCGCCGGTGGCTGGAACGCTCTTAATAAACATCACAGAATTGCTCAAGGTAAGCTAAGTATATAAGCATGCGTTGCGATTGTTCTGCTTCTGCTTCCCTCACCAACTTAGGCGCGCACACCATGCATGTAATTAATGGCTCATGCAGGTGTTTTCGAACGATGAGTACATTAGCATAGATCACAGGGTGAGGGTCAAGTCGATGAAGGAATCAAGGGTATCCATCGCCCTCTTCTTCAATCCAAGCGACTCCCACATAATCGAGCCTCTCCCGGAGCTCGTGACGGCAGACAAGCCCCGACGGTACCGGAGTTTCACCATGACTGAGTTCATGGATTCGAGAAAAGGCAAGTTCGGGAATGGCAGCTCGTCCATCCAGCAATTCGCGCTCACGAGCGAACCAAGCTCTTAATTAGTACCAGAGCTTAGCTGTCTCTAGATCGGCATCGGCATCATTACCTTTTGCCTCGGTTACTGTTGGTGACCTTATATTGATGCAAAATGTATTTTTGATAGTGGCCTTGTATAAGAAAATGGAGGGAGTACTTGCTATTGTTACAGGACCTTGTATTTCTGGTGCGGTTTTAACCCCTCACTTCTACTCGAATAAAGTGGTCCAGGACCTCAGACTATGGCGATTGTGCTCCAATGATGAGATCAGTCCTACCTATTTCCTCTGTATCAAAATACAAAACTTTTTTAGCTAGCCTACAAGAACGTTTTATATTTCGGTTTTGCTATTTCATATCTAGATGTGAGATACTATCTCATATCTAACTCCCTCATCCTTGATTTTTTTTTTCTTTTAAAGTCTCCCATTGATTTGTTTTGTTCCAAAAATTCACGCATAGGCTAATCTCGTTGTCGCGGTTGTCCGCGTTCGAGCTCGAGCGTGCTGTGCTCGCCTAGCCTGAAGCCTAACGTGCGTGCATCGTGGCAGCTTGGGCTGGCCCATGTGTGTGGCAGCGTGGGCTGTTTTTGTCTGTTTTTTTCTTTATTTGTCTATTTTCTGAACTGTCTTTGTTCGCTACATCCTTTGCATTTTCTGAGGCCTTTTATCTTTTCTTATTTTTTTAATTTTTCTCCCACTGCGATGCTATTAATGCATATAATTCATATGTTGCGTGCATGCATCTCCTTTGTGCGTGTATATACCGTACGATTGTTTATGCATTTTTTTTGTTGTTGTTTTGATTTTTGTGTTCATTTAAGTAAATCATGTATCGAATTGCTAAAACTCATATAGATGAGTTTCAACGATGTTTCATCTAAGTTCCAGTCCATTTGACCCGTCGCTATTAATTTCGTGCAATTTTTTGATCGGGGTTGCCTAGTCCCGCGCATCCGGTGTCACTCACCCATTGTCCATTTTGCGGCTCATCACACCGTGCGTTCTTTCTGTTGGGCCATTCTTTGTGGTTTGTTTTTTCTGTGTTGTAGTTGAAAAGACAAGTTGTTTGTATAAGTCGAAGACATGAGCTGACCGCTGGCTCATCAGTTCTTCTCATCTCTCTCTCTCTCATTCCTCTTTGTCTTTGGAGCAGAGGTAACCCGAGGATGGATGTGCTTTTAAACACTACAATGACAGGCAACAACCTTTTTTTGGCAAGTCTACCCCTAATATGTAAGAAGCCCGATCTTTTCTTGTCCTACTTTGTGAGTGCACTGTTCATATGCAACTTGGCCTGGCCCATTTTTGTCCCAGTTGTAACTCCACCCTCAACACATAACTGGGGAACCGACCACTTTTGTCCCAGCTGCAAGTTCACCCCTGGCATGCAAGTCCACCCCTACAAGCCCATTTTTTACTCGTAACTGGGCATGTGTTTTGTCTTTCATCCCAACTACAAGTCGACAATTGACTTGCAATTGGGCTTGTAGTTTCGTAGTTGTTCTAGTTGCAAGTCCATCTTCCATTCGCAACTGGGTTTATATTTCTCCCATTTGCAAGCCCACCCTCAACTTGCAACTAGACATGTTTTTATTTTTCATCCCAGTTGCAAGTCTACCCTTAACTCGCAATTGGGCTTATTGTTTCGTAGTTGTCTTAATTTGAAGTCCATCCTCGACTCGCAACTGGGATCACAGTTTTGTTGTTGTCCTAGTTGCAAGTCCACCCTCAACTTGCGAATGGGCCCATATTTTTGTTGTTGTCCTAGTTGTGAGTCCACCCTCGACTCGCAACTCGGCATGTGTTATGTTTTTCATCTCAGTTGCAAGTCCACCCGTGAGTCGCAAATGAGCTCGTAGTCTTTGTTATCCTAGTTTCAAGTCGTACCTCGACTCGCAACTAGGCCCATAGTTTGTTTTATCCCAGTTGCAAGCCCAACCTTGACTCGCAACTAGGCCCGTGTTTGGTCTTTCATCCCAGTTGCAAGTCCATCTTTAACTCGCAACTGGACTGTAGGTTGTTTTATCCTAGTTGCAAGTCGACCATTGACTCGCAACTGGGCTCGTAGTTTGTAGTTGTCCCAATTTTATGTGCATCCACGAGTCGCAACTCAACTCATAGTTCTCTCGGTTGCAAGCGCATCCTCGCCTCGCAACTAGCCATGTCTATTATTTTTCATCCAAATTGCAAGTCCACCTTTGACTCGCAACTGAGCTCATAGTTTGTTTCATCCCACCCTCAATTTGCAATTACTGGTCTTGTCCCCCACAACATTTCACGCCTTCAATGCTAATGCAACTAGGTGTGGTTATGTTGGGTTGCGGAATTGACGTTCTCGAGGGTAATTGCCTTTTTTTCCACAGCTGCAAGTTCACCATCGACTCGCAACTGGGGCTCAAACTTTTCTTGTCCTAGTTGCAAGTCCACCCTTGACTCACAACTGGGGCCCAACCTTTTTTGTCCTAGTTGCGAGTCCACCCTCGACTCGCCACTAGGGGTCCAATTTTTTTTGTCCCAGTTGCAAGTCCACCCCTCGACAGTGAACAAACCGTAGATGAGCCGGCCCAGGTAGCTAGGATACTTTTTCTATTTTTGATTTGTTTTTTCTTCATGATTTTTTATTTTTATATTTCATCATTTTTTTTCTTTCGTTCGTTTTCCTCTCGTTGTAATCCCAGTTGCAAGTCCACCCTTGACTCGCAACTAGGACCATAGTTTGCTTCATCCCAGTTACAAGTCAACCCTTGACTCGTAACTTGTTTCGTAGTTTCATAGTTGTCCTAGTTGCAAGTCCATCCCTCGACTCGCAACTGGGCACGTAGTTGTCCGAGTCCCAAGCCCACCCCAACTCGCTACTGGAGCCTATGTTTTGTTTTTCGGGTTTGCTATTTCACATCTAGATGTGAAATAATACCTCACATCTAAGTGCATTATTGTAGGATAACTCTTTGCTATAAGATTTTTGTTTTGTTTTCCCTTGTTTGTTTTTCCTCATATGTTTTTCAACTTTTTTTCTATTCTCTCTTTTTGGTATTTTAAATTCATAATTTTCAATAAATAAATAAATTCACCATTTAATATATTTTCTGTAATTTCCATGTAAGCGCTCTTTCTACCTTCCGCCTCGTTTGTTGCTTTTTGTTTATTACATATCATGTTGTTGTCTAGGCCTGTTTGGCTTCGCTTTTGTTAGCCCTCGACTCACAACTGATGCCTGACATTTTTTGTCCCAGTTGCAAGTACGTCCTCCACTCGCAACTGGAGCCCAACATTTTTTGTCCGAGTTGCAAGTCCGCTCTAGTCTCGCAACTAGGACCCGGTCTTTTTTTCCTAGTTGCAAGTCCATCATCGACTCGCAACTGAGGTTTGATTTTTTTCTAATTGCAAGTGCACCCTCGACTCGCAATTGGGGCTCGAACTTTTTTGTCCCAGTTGCAAAACCCCCCTCGACTTGTAACTAGGACATGACTTTTTTTCCCAGTTGCAAGTCCACCCTCAACTCGCAATTGGGGTCCGACCTTTTTTGCCTGATTTCCAAGTACATCCTCGAGTCGCAACTAAGGCCTGACCATTTTTTCCCGGTTGCAATTGTACTCTCGACTCACAACCGGGTCTTGACACTTTTGGTCCTAATTGTAAGTCTACCCTTGACTCGCGACGGGGCTTCAGCCCTTTTTGTCCTAGTTGAAAGCCCACCCTCGATTCTTAACTAGGCCTCAACCATTTTTGTCCTAGTTAGAAGTTCACCCTTGACACAAAATGGGGGTAGACTTTTTTTTCGCAAGTTGCACGACCACCCTTGACTCGCAACTGGGGACCAACCTTTTTTGTCTGAGTTGCAAGTTTACCCTTTACTCGTAACTAGGGCACAACCTTTTTTGTCTGAGTTGCAAGTCCACCCTCGACTCGCAACTAGGGTCCAACCTTTTTGTGTCCGAGTTGCAAGTCCACCCTTTATTCGCAACTAGGGCCCAACCTTTTTTTTGTCCGAGTTGCAAGTCCACCCTCGACTCGCAACTGGGGTCCAACCTTTTTTGTCTGAGTTGTAAGTCCACCCTCGGCTCTCAAGTGGGCCCCAACCTTTTTAAATCCCAATTGCGAGTCCGCCCTCGATTTGCAACTGGGACTCGATCTTTTTCCCACTTGCAATTCCACCGTGGGCTCGCAACTGGGACTCGACCTTTTCTTTTCCCAGTTGCAACTCCACCCCTCAACTCGCAAGTATGGCCCAACCTTTTTGGTCCCAGTTGCAAGTCCAAACTCGACTCGCAACTAGGGCCCGACCTTTTTCATTCCCAGTTGAGAGTCCACCCTCGACTTCTAGTAGGGGTTCAGCCTTTTTTTCCTAGCTGCAAGTCCACCCTCGTCAGCGAAAAACTGTAGAAGAACCGGCCCAAGTAGCTAGGATACATTTTTTGTTTTGTTTTCTCCATGTTTTTTATTTATCATTTTTCTTCATTGGTTTTGCTCTGCTCTTAGTTTTTCTATTTTGAAAAAATGGATCCCATTTTCTATGATTCTTTTTTCTTTTTTCATAAATTCACAAGTTTCAATAAATGTTTCAAATGTGTAAATTTGTTCATTTTTCTAAAAGTGTTCGTGTTTATCAATTTTTTAGAAAAAATCAAAATGTGTTCATTTTTTGTTCTCTTCTTATTTATCTATTTTCTCTATTTGGGTTTCTCTTTCTTTTTTGTTTTCTCTTGTTTGATTTTAGTACAATGTATATGAAAAAGTTCGCTTTTAGTTCATCGTATATAAAAAAGTTCATCATGTATTAAAAAAGAATGTTCACTGTATATTGCAAAAAAAAATTGTATTCAGAAAATGATCATCATGTATTAAAGGATTGTTCACCATATATTAGAATTTTTTGGTATTCATTAACTTTTTTGTAATTTTTAAAAATATGTAAATTCATGAACATGTTTTTTGAAATATGTTTTGACCAAACTTTGTTCCTCACAGAAAATTAATTACAAAATAATTAGAGTGAAAAACGCAAAAACCAAAAGGCAAAAAGAAAAAAAAACGTTGGTAGCCTAAGCTAGCAATGAGAGATGTACTTGTAAATGTATAACGATCAGATGCAAAAGCTAACAAATCGACGTTTGGACCAGTGAGAAGTTTTTTCCGGAAAAAGCTAGCGATCAGTTTTTTTACCGGTAGCTAGCAACCAGATCTGACGCTAACCAAGTTATTATCTGTTTGTGTTTATTATTATGCAAGAACACCCCTTAGTTCTTTTTTTTTTGAGCATCAGTACAGACACAAGCGCTCATATACACGCGCATACACTCATCCCTATGAACGCACACACGCACACCCTACCCCTACGAGCACTTCTGAGAGACTGAGCCGGCATATCATCATGAGATTTACGAAGTCACCGTAGGCGCCTCGTCGTCGACGGGAACGTCTCCTCCCACTGAAAGCGCATCGCCGGAAATCCTGAAATAAATCCAGGAATAATGCGAGCACCAGGATTTGAACCCTGGTGAGTTGGGGATACCACTGTCCACCTAACCAACTCAACCACAGGTTAATTCGCTCACACCCCTTAGTTCTAGCGGCTATAAGTGAGTGTTTAAGAGTAGGCGGTAGGAAGTTCAACACCTGGTACGTGCGCTCTATTGTTTCCTTTTTTCAGAGGGCCGGATAAAGAAAACAAACAAACAAACAATAAAACAGCAGGTTGGCTGGATGTTCTTTGCGTTTTTTTCCAGAAGAAACTGAGCTGAATAAAAAAACAAACAAACAATAAACGGTAGCTTGGCTGGACAATTAACAAATAAGAATCACATCTAGATGAGATATAGACAGACCCTGGTCCCCCCTCCTCAAAATATAAGACCATTTATAGAGTTAAAAATGATTTTATATTCTGAGACGAAGAGACTAGTATATAACTAGCAGTTGGGGCGCGGCATGGCGCGCCTCCTGGAAGGAAGTTTGGCCGTTGCCAGCTTGTATGCACCATTTTCATTGCTTCTACTGCTCCTTACATGTAGGTGAACATTAGCATATTTTAGTATGGCTGATTGATTATAGTCAGTGACAGTAATTCAGATATGACTAAAATGACAATTGGACCTCAAATTATATCAGATTCAGTAATGCAGAAGCAAAGCAAATGATATTTATTACAAGTAGAGGAACATCTATTCAGTGCACAACCATAAACAAGCGGTAGCCTAGTTTCTATAACACGGAATTGATCTTACAAAAAAAGAACAAATAGTACATCAAAAGTGGATGCCCAGACAATTGGTAGCATAAAACACAAAATTAATCATGTTGGCTACACTTGACTTCTTATCAAGAGAGAAAATAGCACATCAAAAGCAGATGCCTGAATGACCTCAGGCGGGTCAAAAAGCTCGATTAGCATGGAGGTGGGTGTTGTCATGGCGGCAGTATCATTGGTTACATGGCGCCCATTGGACATCCACGAGGAGAGTTGGGGGAGTACTTCTCATTTTTTTTCACATAAAGTAAAATGTTATACGTAACCACAAGCAGCGGTGCTAGGTGGTACACGCCCCTTCCACTTTCCTATTTCTACTTTGCATGAGACTGAAAGTACTGCAAGTTTCTGACTTGAACAATAAAACAGGTGTGTATCAACCGACAGGGACTTAGGTTACAGGAGTGATAGCATACATTATACTGGTTCAAAAGCAACGGTCATGTCCACGTCGTCAGGATCGGGCTGGCTACCACATGGTGTTGTTGGACGAGACGAGCCGACCCAATCCGTCCATGCATGACGGCCTCCTGTCCGCCGGGAAGCTCATGGTGTAGCTTTTTTTCTCGCCCACCTTGGTGATGGTCAGTGTTGATGTGCATGCTGCCCGCCGTGGCAGTGGCCGTCACATTATTCCTCCACTGCCGCAGAAACGAGTTTACTCTGTTGGTTTGGTGCAAATCGAACCTGTTCGGCAAAGAATGATAAATTAGCACAATGGTAACAACCAAATCTATAAACTGTAGTGGATAAATATCATGCGTTGAAATGAAGTCAATACAAAAGTATAAATATTTTAGATAGTAATGCCAGCAAAAAGTTAACAAAACATAAGTGTGTGATAGCTCTAACTTCCACTATAAAAAGGATATTCACATGCACATGTCAGACTCTATAAAATGCGCATACTTGTGTTACATTGTCCATGTGGTATTCCTCTAAGCAAGCTATCTGTTTTGAACTTCTCCAGTCCCACAATAAAACCTAAAATAAAGCAACTTGAGTGGGACTTGACCTGAATAACGTCAAGAAACCTCACCTTTTTGCTATAACATATGACATATGAACTAAAACCATAAATTCTGATAGAAAAGATATTGTAAGGGAAACCTGAACTATGTTGGTAATTATCAAGGAAATCAGATGTGTAGGATAATTCATAGCTAGCTTGCAGCCCTACCACGGCTGAGGGATGCAACTCACCTGAGCGTACATCCCTTGCTTTACCCAGAAGTCTGGTGTATACCACACATAGAGATGAGTTGGCAGAAAGTTCATCCACATGTTAATTAAGACCTAGCCCAACAAAAATGCAAAATTTGAAGTACGTTTTGCCGTCCTACCTCTAGCATCGCTTGTTAAATACTTTGCCCTAATAAAGTTCACATATTAACCAACACCTGGCCTACCAAATACAGCTAATAATGATCAAATTGGGATGGTAGCAAATATTCTGTCGCGGTTACCACAAAATGTTAAAGAAAAATAAAATTCATGTAATGAAGGATGACATATTCTGTTGAAAGCTTGAGCTATCCAATATTTCTTAGCATTTTGTTTTGACATTTCAAAAGAAATACGTAGAATTGCATAAAAAAGGAGTTGATCATAATATCTCCAGATTTCTCCAAGCTATCGCTTTTACTTACCTTATACCACCACTTATTGGGGATGCATTGCCACTAAGATTGATTACTTCAGGCAGGGTCATAACATGGCACCTATATTTTCTCAGAAGAGGATAACACATCATCTTCTATATCTAAATAGCTGCCCCCCACTACCTGATTTCTCTTGCTTCTCGTGCGGCCACGTCATTCCCGATCCTGTCGTTCGCACTCGCACGGTTTTGCTGCCCCGCCCGCGCGTTTAATTGACGTCCGCACGGTTTGGTTTACTCAAAGAGAAAAGGCCGGAGTACTCGGTGGTGTGCCAACAACCGGGCTGTGTTTTGCAAGCCCATGTAACTAACGCGACCTGTTAACCCATGCAATGGCAGTGGATCACTTACGCTTCGTCTTCCCCACGACGATACAATTGCAGTGGATAGCTTACGCTTCGCATTCCCCACGGCGAGTCATATCGCCGCCGCCCCACCCGCACGCTCCATTCAACGCCATGAAACGGCAGCCATAAATCCACATGAAACGGCAGTATTCATCGCCCTCCATTATATTGCAAACGGGAGCTTTCGTCTTTAAAAAGGCGTCCTCCATCACGCACGGCTGCTCGCGTCCCCGCGTTCTACTCTCCGACCAACCTCCAGCTCTCCACTGTGGTAGATGGATCATGGACGCTCCCTACTTTCAGCCACCTCCCTTTTTTTCTCCTATCCTGCGCTACCCAATACGGGTGGCGGTGTGTTCAAGTAGAACGGGTCCTCGCCGTCCGACGCACAAGACGTTGATACCTACCTACGGGACAACTTGCTCGGCTGCACAATAATGGACGGCAGCTTGCCGTCGGGGACTGTATACGTCGGCCTGACAGTGCTGTTTGGCATCGTGGTGGTGGTGCTGCTGCTGCTAGAAGGCGCGGCAGGCCGACGAATTCATCGACGCGGACACATTCGTGTAGCATGTGCGGCTGCTGCTAGACGGCGCGGCCAGTTACGGCCGGATCATGCTGTGGAGGCACTCCTATATATGACATGGAATCTGACTTTAGTGTCAGGCTGCGCAAAAGAAAACCAAAAAGAACAGGTAAGAGTTTGGGTTCTGGTTGATTTTATCAGCAGTCGCATCTTTCAACAGGCTATAATGTTTTGTTTGACAAAATTACAGCGACGAGCGCATCCTTATATTACAAAAATGGAATGGTGCGTAAAAGATCAGTCTTCTGTCATTTCAAATTTTTTTTCCTTGCACATGATATATTTGTATAGTTCAACCAGCGTCTAATTAACTTAGTCCATACAGTGATGGTGCATACAGAACCTAACTCAAGAATCTGCTGCCCCTACTTCTTACCACCTGGCACATTCAGGCAACCTGATCAAGGTTCTGGCAAAATCCATATACGCCCGTGCCTTTGCCCTTTGCAGTCCATATCACCGAAGAGCAACGAGTATCTTCCTGGTGCCACCACCAATAGGTTTTGTGAGTTATGTCACCTCCAATCTCAGTGGAGTAGTCTCTCGGCGTCTGTCAAATTTTACTCTTACAACTTTCTTATGCATTCAACCAAAGTGGAGATCAATATCTAGCTTAGTTGCTTGCTTATTAGTATTCGCAACAGAATACAGTTTTACATCGTATGGACAAATCCATGAATTATTCTGGACCCGTTGGATATTCTTTTTATTTATTTTCCTAAGTTGTTGACTAGATTTAAAATTTGCCTAATTCATCATGTAGGAAAGACTGTAGTAAATCTCTACCGGTTGTCGCCGTCAATATTTCTCAACTACCTTTAGCAGCATTCTAAAATATCATATGTGCTCACTAATGAGGTCACAAGAATATGGTTATATGATAATATTATTGTACTCAAATGTTACATGCCAGAATTCGTAGCTTATTTTCGTTTATGTGTGTGCCTGCTTGCAAGAATACTTTTTAAACCAATATTAAGGAGCTAGAACATTGCTGAAAACTAATTTCATTTGCATGCTGTATCGGCAATTTTGAACTATTTATTGAATGCAAACTCCACTCGTGAGTTACACCGATCTTGAGCTTGCGAAATTAAATCACATCTCCAACAACCGATCTGACACATACTAATGTTTATCAAATCATCATTAGCATTAGTGTATATGAGTACCCATGCTTGGCAATATGACTCATCTTCAAATACTGTTTGCAAAGCATTTGTCTTTTTTGATGCGTACTTAACCACATGCTAATTTCATGCCGACAACCCCCCAATATGCCAACTTTCTAATGACTGTCGAAACTAATCCGTTTAGCATTACAAGCCTACGACATGTCCCGCAGCAACGCGCGAGGTATCCATCTAGTTTCTCTAATCAGTGCCCCATTTGTGAGAAATTTGATCATGGCCATGCCCTATTAAAACGTGTATGGCATAAGCAGAGTATATAGGGCATGAAAGCCATTAAACGCAAAAGGTTGATGTAGAATTCAGATAAAGAAAATCAGTGCAAGGAGAGAAACTTAGATCATACCAGGTTTACCTCAAATCTTATTGTAAATCCTTGTCTTGATACAACCATCTGTAACATATTGAGATGGGTTGAAAACGGAAGTGATCTTGAAAACATAGGGATCTACAGATGTAGTCTAAGAACAAAAAAGAAAATTTGTAACATAAGAAAATTAGTAGATCAAAGCACTCAAATTTCATTCAGGTATCATCCTCTAAGCAGTACATATCTAGTTCTATCAACTGACTTCTCTATAATAGGATGCCAGAAATCACTATCGAACCACATGAATTAGTTTTCAGCAGAATGAATTTCAATGTTGGATTCTCACAAGTAGTTAAGATACATAATTTTGCACGATGTAACCTCCTATTACACACTTTTGGGCACCGCCACATGGCAACCCTGTCACAAACAGCTAGGCATCAAAAGGGCATCTGGATAAACCTACATGGCTGAGAAAGTGCAAGCTTATCTTTTAGGAGCTATTTCTCCCTAATAAAGAAAAATTATCAGACCCATATTGTTAGGATTTAATTTGCTATGAATTTAGCATGGACTCGGAGATATATATGTATGTATGTATGTATGTATGTATGTATATATATATATATATATATATATATATATATATATATATATATGACTCCTCTTCTGTACTCCTGGGAGTATGTACTCTCATTCTCAATATACCTCATATACGCATTAAGTATACCTTTTTATTATTCTCAATATACATCATTATATATTCTAAGATACCCCAATACGAGTTTTGTTGAAAAAATATCATCTGCGATGTACTTTTTGTAATATACCTTTTTCACGTACAAACACATCAGTATATACGTAAACATTTAAAAATATGTGGACTCACATGAATTTTTTCATGAAACTCATTTTGGGGTATCTAATAATTACTAATGAAGTATATTAAAAATAATAAAGTGGTATAAAAGATTTATCTATGTGGTATATGAGAAGCAGGAGTACACAACCATTTTCATATATATATATATATATATATATATATATATATATATATATATATATATATATATATATATACTATTCTAATACCAGGATTAGAATAACTATTTGGATCACAGTCGCTGTATATATAGGACACGAGCAAGATTTTCCCGAGATCCAAAAGCTATCAGGCCGCGATCTTCCCTGATCCCCCTCCACCTTCTCCGACTCGCTGCCCCACCCTTCTCCCGCAACTCCCGCGCCCCCAAACGGAATCCCGCCGGTGCCCGACTAGTCTCCCCGGCGCGCCGGCGCCGCCCCGGACCTCGCCGGCACCCCGCACGCCTCCTTCGCTGCCACCATCCAGTGAGTAGCCGCCACAACTACCGCCCCCGAGAGCGCCGACACGCACGGATCCAGCCGGACCCGACCGGAGTGGGCCAGGGGTGCCCTTCGCGGGCGCTGTGTTGTCGCTGTTGACCGCCATGCCACTGCCGCCCCCAATTCCCCACCACACATTGCCACGCGCGGCGCCCCTTTGCCTCTTGTGCGTCACCACGAGACAGCCCCGCGCCGACGACTAGGCATGACTCGAACCACGGTGTTCTGCTGCTAGCTCTAGAAGCGCCCTCAGGCACTGATCCCGTTCTTCCACACGACCGCTGCTGGTCACCCGCCCCAAACGCCATCAAGCCAGCATCTCCTCCAAAAAATCTGATGGCGGAGGGCACCCCTGGACGTCTGTGTCGCCCCTGCTCCTCAATGCCATGGCCGCCCTATCCGCTCGGCCCCCTGGCAATCCTTGCCGCCACCCCGCCACAGACGTCCACCCTATGGAGCTCCCTCCTCCACTGGTGTCCGGCCGCCTCCCTGTCCCTTGCCACATCTATGCATGGACCTCTACGAGGGGAGAGTTCATCATCTCAGGGCACCACATCAACACTCCAAGTTCGCATTCTTTCTCGATCTCTGTTTTCTGTTGTTCCCTACTGTTGTATTGTAACCAGATCAAGCATCGATTTCTTCCCCCGTCTAGTTCTGTCTTCTGTGTTTCTAATTATTTTTCATGTCTGAAGTTCAACTATATCTACAGGCGCAGCTGACCCTGACGTGCTCCTGCATATTGATACTCTTGCTGCTGTCAAAATTTCTCTTAACTAAACTTAACTCTTTTTACTGATTGAACTGTGCAGGAGATGTGTGGAGCGAGCACTGTGACAACGCAGTAAAGGAAAATAATGCATGCTTGTATGTCTGCGTATTCAACGAGATTTTGTTGTAAAAGTTTATTTTTTTCCTTGTGCGTCAATTGAGCTAACTTTTAAGACGTTTAGAGGCTTCATGAAATTCTACAAAAAGCTATACGCCGGCAGGTGTGAAGTTCTACCACGGCTATATGCTGGAAGCTGTGAAGTCCTAGCACGGCTCTCCACCAAGTTCTAGTCGATTCAACGTCTACTCTTTCCGTTTTTCACTCTAGTGAGCATGAGATGCTGCTGATGCATGTGCTCTTCTACCTCGGAAAGAAGCTACTGCTGCTTCGGATTTGGGTGAACATCCGTATGGAGATGTGTGTATGCTACGATGAGAAGATAAGGTATATGATTTTTTTTAGACAAAGGTGTGTGTATGCTACGATGAGAAGATAAGGTATTTTTTATAGAATCAACGTGTGGTGGAGAGACATGGACCGCTTTGTCACAAAACCATCAACCGGCTTATATATTGCTTAAATTATTATCACATATGTAATTAGAAGAGCAAGTACTTAGTTTTTCATGGTTTGATGCGTATATTTTGTAATTATTTTTCATTTACAAACCACTAACCATGTGTTCATTTTTTATTTACTCTTTTGTGGAATGGTTTGATTTGTTTACATTAAAATATTGTTCGCATACTGAGAAAATTTAAATGCAAAAAGAAATGGAGAGTCGACACTCAAAACAATGTTCGTGTAAATTCAAAATGAGCTCATGTATAAAAAAATTGCATTTGGGAATATCATCTATTGCTCTCGATTTGTTTTTTTAAGAAACAATGTCAAACTCATCATAAACTTGGAAGATAAACGATACCCTACATTGTTTACATGAAACAATCTTAGAACATTCACTAGGAACTAAACTTTGAAGTTCGGCCATGAGAACACACATAGTACAGAGATGAAAAAAAAGAAAATTTAGAAAAAGAAAGACGGACTTTCACGTTTCTAAAAAAATCGTGTTCAAATTAAAGTAACATAGTAGTTCGATGTTTTAAAAAGGAATAAGATTTTCCACATCTCAACATTAAAACCAACATTTTAAAAAGTTTTTCTGTAAAAAACTTATTTTCCTTGTTTTCAAAAAATACAAGAAGTTCAACTTAAAAAAACAGAGCAGTTCAATGTTTATTGAAAATTAGGATTTTTGACGTTACAAAAGAATCAAACCAAGAAGTCGAATTTTTAAAAAATCCCGCGGTCTCCGGCGCATCTTCTGGCGTCCACCCATCCCGTCGTCGTGCTCCCCGGCGCGGCCCCCCTCCATCATCCCGCCAAGGCCATATCGCCACCATTTCACGCTCGTCGGCCCGGCACGGCCCTACATCCGTTGCCACGACACGCAACTCCTGTTACTTCGCATCCTACGGGAGTAGGGGAGTCAGAGCCGCCACCAGATGTCGAATTTCTTCCTCCTCCTCACACATCTCTGGCCAACCTCTTCCCCACCTTCGTCTTCAACCAAAGATGACCTTCACTCTGCCCACGTGCTAAACTTCTTCCTTCTGCTGTTCCATCCTCCCCTCCCGGATGAAAAAACTACATTGCACAGTGGAGTAGAACCGTCGGCCGTGCCGTCTTGCTCCTGCCACGTCGTTTGTTTGCTGTTGGTGCGCTTGAGTGCGAGAGATAGATTTCTGCGAGAGATTAGGCAGTGCTGCTGTCTTTATTTTTTTGTTTGAACTTGATGTTGTTCATCGTAAAAGAAATGATAAGATGTGCTTTTCCGGTCACATGGAACATATCCCGTTACTTGAAGATGTATTTTGAGAGTAATTCTTTGTTTGTTCATTAAGAAAGCCACATATGTTCGTTAAATCGATAGGAGGTTCTTTGTACAGATGGTGTTCCTGTAGAAAAATCAAACTGACATTTGAAAATGTGCAGCAAAAGTTCATGTCAAACTAACGGGGCGATTTAAACGTTTATTCTTGAAAAATTTGAGAAAATTGTACATGCTCTGTAGGTCAAAAGTTTGGCTTTAATTTATGTTTTGCGAAGGTCAAAATGTTGTGTTCGAGAAGGTCAAGTGTGTTATATCAATAAGTTCAAAATAAATTTAAACATGCAAGGTAAAACATGCAAGAAAACAAAAAGAAAGGGAGAAGTTCAATTTCTAAAGATGACGCGGTACACAACGTGTAAACCAATGTTGAAAGAAAACAAAAAGAAAAATGAGAAGTTCAACTTCTAAAGATGACAAGGTACATAACATGTAAACCAATGTTGAAAGAAAACAAAAGAAAAGGAGAAGTTCAATTTCTAAAAATGACGTGGTTCGACATGCTAAAAAATGTTGAAAGAAAACAAAAAGAAAAAGCAGAAGTTCGATTTCTAAAGATGACGCAGTTTGATGTGCAAACCAATGCAAAAACACACACAAAAAATGTTGTTTGGTGTCTTAAAATATTTTTATTCATAAAATAGGATTAAAGAAACAAACCAGGAAGTCCATATTAAAAAGATGGAGAAGTTTGATGATTATAAAAAACTCAAATTTTCCTCGTTATTAAAGAAATGGAAACAAGAAGTTCAAAAATAAAATAACAAGAAGTTCAACTTTTAAAAATAGAGCGCTTCAAATTTCATAAAAAAGATTAAGAAAAAAACCAGGAAGTCCATATTAAAAAGATGGAGAAGTTCGATGATTATAGAAAACTCAGATTTTCCTCGTTAACAAAGAATGAAAACAAGAAGTTTAAAGATAAAATAACAAGAAGTTCAACTATTAAAAATAGAGCGTTTCAAAATTCATAAAAAAGATTAAGAAAAATAAGATTAAAAATTCATAAAAAAAACTCAAATATTTACATGTAACCGAGAGAAGTTCAGGTTGATAACTGCTAGAAGTTAATGTAATACACGGCGTGCATTTTGTACTAAAAAAAGAACAAAAAAGAAAAGGCAAAAAGTTTTGTTGTTATAAGTTCAAGTCCTTCGTCGAAGAAAGTCAAAAAAATTATTGTGAGAAAGATTTATACAAAAAGAAATAACATTTGTATAACACTGACGACAGCATCCTACCACCGCTGCCATCTCGTAGGTCGCCGGATCTAGCGGGAGGAAACCGTGCTACACCGCCGCCTCATACACCATGCCACACACATACCTCGCCTCCACCGGTCCACAACCTCAGGCCACTACGCCTTATCAACCGATCTGTTCGAAGGGAGGGGGGGAGGAGTGAAAAGAAATACAGGGCAGAGGCGCGGCGCATCGCCGGAACAAACTAAGAAGAGGGTGCGTGGGGCTCGAGGCAGGCTCCTCTCTTTCTTCCGTCTAGACGAAGGAAATGAGCGATGGTACAGGGGAGACGAGAAGGCGTGCTTGTCTTGTGTGCGTTTGAGCAACCGCTGGGGAGGTGTTATCTGGGGTAAATACCAGCGACAGTAAAAATATTTGACGTGGCACGCGTGAGCGGACGCTCTTGATGCACACCTTATTGTTTTGGATAGGTTCAGACTTTAGAGTATGTCCCGTTTTCAAAAAGTGTTCTCGTTTTTTCGTGATGTATATCCGTCTCATATATTAATTGACACCAAGAAACGAAGAGAATATTTATTGTTTCTCACAAAGTGCTTGATAATTGCTAGTAAATGCCAATGAAAGGCGCCGGCAGGCCGGCCGAAATTTCGGCCGGTCTTACCGCCCATGTAAGATGTGTGTGGTTCTAGCTGCACAATCTATTCTTTAACTGCTTTGTTTAGAAAAAAAACAGAAAGGAAAAATCCTTATGAAAGCAGTATAGACACAAATGCTTATATATATACACATACACTTATCCCTATGAATGCAAACATGCACAATCTATCCCTATGAGCACCTTTCCGAGCGACTCGCAGTCGACGGAAACGTCTCCTCCCACTGCACACGCACCAACGGACCTGAAATAAATTTATAATAAATGCGAGCATCAGGACTTAAACCTTAATGGGTTGGGGATATTATGTCCTCCTAACCATCCGACCATAGGGTGGTTTGTAAAGAGTATTTATTGTTTCTCAGGCCTTGTTTGGTTCATAAGTCTTAAGACTTTTTTTAGGCCCAACTTATAAGTCCCAAGTCCCTAAAAAGTCTTTACCTGTTTGGTTCCTGGGACTTATAAGTCTCTATAAGACCATATTATAACTATAAGTCCCTATAAGTCCCTCCTTAAGAGTCTTATTTCATAAGTCCCAAATACACACTTTAAGTCCCTATAAGTCCCTCCTATTTGGTTTAGATGGGACTTATAGGGACTTATTTAAGTCCCTAGATCAATAAGTCCCTGAAAACAAACACCCTCTCACAAATCGATGATTGCTAAATGGGCAATGATAAGGGCCGGCCGGTCCCACCACACATTTACGATATGCGTAGTTGTAGCCAAACGATCTATTCTCCAATTGCTTTTCGTTAACAAAAACAGAAAGGAAAATCCATGGCGCCTCTCCACCGTGTCCACGCCGTGATCCTCCGAGATGCTAGCCAGGTCGTCAGCCGTCCTGTCCCGCCTGGCTCGCCGATGACCGCTGCCTTCGTCGCCAGTGATCACTCTCGCAGCACCAACCTCGCTAGCAGAACACGTCGCCCTGTAGCAAATCTTCACGGCCTTGTAGCACGTCCGCCGTCTCTATAGTTGCAGGACCTAGCTGCCATCGTCGTAGCACGTCCGTCATAGTACAACCATGCCACCGCCCGCAGCTCTCAACGTCACTGTTCACGCAAAAATCAACATGTCGGGCGAATGTTTTTCTCAGGCCGATGGAAGCTTTTTTATGCCGGTTGAACCTTTTTTCGTAGAGGTGAAGCTTTTCATCATGACGGTTGTAGCTTTCCCTTAGTCGGTCGGAGCATTCCCCCCCCCCCCTAAGGAACTAGTCATATATCATCATGACGGTTGTAGCTTTCCCTAAGATGGCCTGCCCAATGATTCTCCCTTATGAGTGCTAGAAAGGGCTCCAGAAGGGATAGCTTCGGAACAGTGGCTTTGCAGTGGTGATTAAATTGTATCGGGTCTCACCTCAAGCGTTTCTGAATATGTGAAAATTTATAGGCAAAAAATTAGGGCAAATGAAGCTACGAGGGCTCACAAGTGAGTTTGGCTCCCCCTACCCTCCGAGGGCGCGCCCACTAGCTTGTGGGGCCCTTATAGCTCTTCTGGTCCTTCCGTGGACCTTCTAGGGTCCCATATGTTCCAGAAAAAATCCTCGTAAAATTTCATTGTGTTTGGACTAATCAAGTGATGAAGAAACCTTTGCGATGGTGTTGTGCAGTTGGATTATCATAGAAGCTTTGTAGTGGGACAAAAGGGTCTTCTTAAGCAGAGTTGCTTTGAGGGAAAGGGCGTACCTATGCCGGCAAGTCAACATGGGGCCCTATGAAGGCAAGCCTTGTGTATGTCGGCATGATGATGAGAGAAAGGTAATGACCTTTGACAATAGCTTTCCGTAGCACACACTGCAATGACTTTGACCAGCAGACTAGCATGTCCAATACCCCAAGCCATGACCTCAGAAGTTCGTACCCCATGATATTCAATGACACCCGTAGACATTTGACCATTGATAACTCATATTATGCTCTTTTCCCTTTTTGGACTTTGAATTCCAAGTGAAGGAAGCTCGGTGAAAGATAGACTAGGATTCGACGGCAAGAAGAGCAATCATAGTACGTGACACACACAGCGGATGAATGAGACTTAAGTCCCAAACCCAATTCAATACTAAGTGTAGAACCAAGAATGTCGTGGATACAAAAGTGAGTGCTTCCTCATGCTTCATGGAAGATGGGTCCAAGGACCTAAGCAACAATGTGTTTGCTGACACTAAATAGACGTGGCTTGGGGAAGACTCCAGCGTCTAGGCTAAGTTCCCTAGTCTTCTATTGGCCTACCTACCCCTCCGACATGGAGGCGCTTACCCTTCTCCAAAAAGATTTACACCACACGCGGCGATTGATTACCACTTTCCATCTCAATCCAATACAGACCAAGTCCCCTCTCTAATGCAGTGGAGATGGGGGTTCCTTTTCAATCAAAGTGATGGGGGTCCTTCCACACGTGCCATAACAAGTGTTAGTCTCGACCATCCAAATTAGCAATAGGTCTACTCTTAAAGAATAAAAAGATGCGAGGCCATATCACATTCTAGTCGTATGACGACCTGAGTGTTGCGCCAGAAGGTAAGGTGGACAGACCAGAGGAGTAGGGATGCTTCTGATACAACCATGCTCGGTAATGGAACATTACTTCCTTGTTTTCTTTATGCCTAAAGGCAAATTGAGTGAACTAAGTTTAGTGTAAGCCATTCGAGTGTCACCATGATGGATTTGGCGTGATGGATCCGGAGGGGAAAACCTTGATAGGCACCAAGAGTGACCTATACATGCGGATGGACAATGCTCGACCTCCACCTAGGCTACTGATTAAGAATAATGTCCCTGTGTCAGACTCCACCACTGTCCACGAGGTGCATACTATCTCTCTGGAGAGAAAACGGGCATATGCAGCTCAAAAGCCACAACCAGCCATGGTGGGCTAGGTTACAACACCATAAGGGGACCCTGATTGACGCGGTACACATGGCCTATGAACGTTATGGGTGCTGCCGCCCACAAATCAGGATGGTAGGATAGTGACGTCCAGTGATCGTTGCCGGGCTAGACCATACCAAATACATGGAATTCGTTGAAGTAGAGCACCACTATTGCATCATCACGGGCAATGCCGGAGCCAATGGTATTATAGCCATTCGCAGAGCAGATCATGCGCCAAAAGGTCATCTTCTAGAGGCAGCAGTGTAGTGACCGGTGGGAGGTCTACGAGAAGGCAGTCGTAGGCCTGTTTGCAAATTTTTGAAATCCTCAAATTCTTAAAGGAAAAAAAGATTTGCTCAAATTTTAGTTTTTTTGAATTTTGGTTAAATCTGGCCAAACTATGGTCAAACTACTTATTCAAGAAGTATTAGTGTTACTAAATAATTATTCAAGAATATTAGCATTACTAAATAATTATTTTAGTTTTTTGAATTTTGATCAAATCTGATCAAACTGTGGTCAAACGATGGTCAAACTACTTATTCAAGAAATATTAGTGTTACTAAATAATTATTTTTTTAGAATAATTGTTTCAAACTCAAACAGTGAAACGTGTGACTTCATGCTCAAGCTAAACTCCTCAGGGTTAATAGGATTGACACTTACTATTGTCAGGAAAACAACAAGTGCAGACAGGGAAATGAGGGGGAATAGAACACACACACCCCCCTTAGTTGCGAGTCGAAAACGCTCGACATGGGACTAGGATCTCTCGACAAACACACACATGCCCCTAGTTGCGAGTCGATGGTCGCCATGCAACTGGGGACGCTCAACAAACACACACTCCCCGTAGTTGCGAGTCGATGGTCGATATGCAACTGGGGACCCTACACAGTAGTACTGCAGAGGGGCGGTACTACTGCTTGACCGCATAGCGTGGTACTACCGCACGGCGAAAGCGGTACTACCGCGGCAGGTGTGGATGTAAAAAATTACATCCGCTCCTACTATCGCAAAGGGGACGGCACTAGCCTGGTGGGCAGCGGTAGTGCGGCTCCAGGGGACCAGTACTACCGTGGGTACTAGCGGTACTACCGCGCCACCGCACGGTACTACCGTGGATGCCTACGGTACTACCATTGATCCAGGAGCAGTACTACCGCAACCACAACAGCAGCCAATCAAAGGAGGCAGGAAAACGGAGGAAGCTCCAAGGAAGAGGGAGGGGATAAAAGGAGACGTGTACGTGATGATTCCACCCAAACCTTTCCAACGTGGACCCCCTCTTAATAGTACGGCTTTCCTACGACTCAGATCCACCAAAAAGAAATGTAGAAAAGACGCCGTCTTCGTCAGTCTTCGAGGGGCACCCAATCGTCTTGTGCCTAGCAAAGAAGTGTGTGGAATACTCATGGCACATGATTAGTCCGCAAATGCGTTGTCATCAAGCACCAAAACACTTAGGGATAAATATGTCCTTACAGGGTCTCATACCCATCTCCCTTGATGCGTTATCTATCACAACACGTGGTAGCCCTTTAGTAAAGGGATCTGCCATATTCTTAGCCGTTTGAATTGAAGGAAATATGCCCTAGAGGCAATAATAAAGTTATTATTTATTTACTTATATCATGATAAATGTTTATTATTCATGCTAGAATTGTATTAACCGGAAACATAATACATGTGTGAATACATAGACAAACAGAGTGTCACTAGTATGCCTCTACTTGACTAGCTCGTTAATCAAAGATGGTTATGTTTCCTAACCATGGACAAAGAGTTGTTATTTGATTAACGGGATCACATCATTAGTTGAATGATCTGATTGACATGACCCGTTCCATTAGCTTAGCACCCGATCGTTTAGTATGTTGCTATTGCTTTCTTCATAACTTATACATGTTCCTATGACTATGAGATTATGCAACTCCCGTTTGCCGGAGGAACACTTTGGGTACTACCAAACGTCACAACGTAACTGGGTGATTATAAAGGAGTATTACAGGTGTCTCCAAAGGTAGATGTTGGGTTGGCGTATTTCGAGATTAGGATTTGTCACTCCGATTGTCGGAGATGTATCTCTGGGCCCTCTCGGTAATGCACATCACATAAGCCTTGCAAGCACTACAACTAATATGTTAGTTGCGGGATGATGTATTACGGAACGAGTAAAGAGACTTGCCGGTAACGAGATTGAACTAGGTATTGGATACCGACGATCGAATCTCGGGCAAGTAACATACCGATGACAAAGGGAACAATGTATGTTGTTATGCAGTCTGACCGATAAAAGATCTTCGTAGAATATGTAGGAGCCAATATGGGCATCCAGGTCCCGCTATTGGTTATTGACCGGAGACGTGTCTCGGTCATGTCTACATTATTCTCGAACCGTAGGGTCCGCACGCTTAACGTTACGATGACAGTTATTATGAGTTTATGCATTTTGATGTACCGAAGGTAGTTCGGAGCCCCGGATGTGATCATGGACATGACGAGGAGTCTCGAAATGGTCGAGACATAAAGATTCATATATTGGAAGCCTATGTTTGGATATCGGAAGTGTTTCGGGTAAAATCGGGATTTTACCGGATTACCGGGAGGTTACCGGAACCCCCCGGGAGCCATATGGGCCTTATTGGGCTTTAGTGGAAAGGTGAAAGGGTCTGCCATGGTGGGCTGCGCGCCTCCCCCCTCCCCTAGTCCTATTAGGACTAGGAGAGGTGGCCGGCCACCTCTCTCTCTCTTTCCCCCTTGGGAGTCCTATTTGGAATAGGATTGGGGGGGTGGAGAGTCCTACTCCCGGTAGGAGTAGGACTCCTCCTGCGCCCTCCTCTTGGCCGGCCAGCCCCTCCCCCTTGGATCCTTTATATACGGGGGCAGGGGGCACCTCTAGACACACAAGTTGATCATTGAGATCGTTCCTTAGCCATGTGCGGTGCCCCCTGCCACCATATTCCACCTCGATTATATCGTTGTAGTGCTTAGGCGAAGCCCTGCATCGGTAATACATCAAGATCGTCACCATGCCGTCGTGCTGACGGAACTCCTCCCCGAAGCTTTGCTGGATCGGAGCCCGGGGATCGTCATCGAGCTGTACGTGTGCTAAAAACTCGGAGGTGCCGGAGTAACGGTGCTTGGATCGGTCGGATCTGAAAGAAGACGTACGACTACTTCCTCTATGTTGTCTCAACGCTTCCGTTGCGATCTACAAGGGTACGTAGATCAGACTCTCCCCCTCGTTGCTATGCATCACCATGATCTTGCGTGTGCGTAGGAATTTTTTTGAAATTACTACGTTCCCCAACAGTGGCATCCGAGCCTAGGTTTTATGGTTTGATGTTATATGCACGAGTAGAACACAAGTGAGTTGTGGGCGATACAAGTCATACTGCCTACCAGCATGTCATACTTTGGTTCAGCGGTATTGTTGGACGAGACGACCCGGACCAACCTTACGCGTACGCTTACGCGAGACCGGTTCCCTCGACGTGCTTTGCACATAGATGGCTTGCGGGCGACTGTCTCTCCAACTTTAGTTGAACCGAGTGTGGCTACGCCCGGTCCTTGAGAAGGTTAAAACGGAGTCTATTTGACAAACTATCGTTGTGGTTATGATGCGTAGGTGAGATTGGTTCTTGCTTAAGCCCGTAGCAGCCACGTAAAACTTGCAACAACAAAGTAGAGGACGTCTAACTTGTTTTTGCATGGCATGTTGTGATGTGATATGGTCAAGACATGATGCTAAATTTTATTGTATGAGATGATCATGTTTTGTAACCGAGTTATCGGCAACTGGCAGGAGCCATATGGTTGTCGCTTTATTGTATGCAATGCAATCGCGATGTAAAGCTTTACTTTATCACTAAGCGGTAGCGATAGTCGTGGAAGCATAAGATTGGCGAGACGATGGAGATCAAGGTGTTGCGCCGGTGACGATGGTGATCATGACGGTGCTTCGGAGATGGAGATCACAGGCACAAGATGATGATGGCCATATCATATCACTTATATTGATTGCATGTGATGTTTATCTTTTATGCATCTTATCTTGCTTTGATTGACGGTAGCATTATAAGATGATTTCTCACTAATTATCAAGAAGTGTTCTCCCTGAGTATGCACCGTTGCGAAAGTTCTTCGTGCTGAGACACCACGTGATGATCGGGTGTGATAGGCTCTACGTTCAAATACAACGGGTGGAAAACAGTTGCACACGCGGAATACTCAGGTTATACTTGACGAGCCAAGCATATACAGATATGGCCTCGGAACACGGAGACCGAAAGGTCGAGCGTGAATCATATAGTAGATATGATCAACATAGTGATGTTCACCATTGAAACTACTCCATCTCACGTGATGATCGTACATGGTTTAGTTGATTTGGATCACGTGATCACTTAGAGGATTAGAGGGATGTCTATCTAAGTGGGAGTTCTTAAGTAATATGATTAATTGAACTTAAATTTATCATGAACTCAATCCTGGTAGTATTTTGTAAATCATGTTGTAGATCAATAGCTCGCGTTGTTGCTTCCCTGTGTTTACTTTGATATGTTCCTAGAGAAAATTGTATTGAAAGATGTTAGTAGCAATGATGCGGATTGGATCCGTGATCTGAGGTTTATCCTCATTGCTGCACACAAGTATTATGTCCTTGATGCACCGCTAGGTGACAGACCTATTGCAGGAGCAGATGCAGACGTTATGAATGTTTGGCTAGCTCAATATGATGACTACTTGATAGTTTAGTGCACCATGCTTAATGGCTTAGAATCGGGACTTCAAAAACGTTTTGAACGTCATGGACCATATGAGATGTTCCAGGAGTTGAAGATAATATTTCAAGCAAATACCCGAGTTGAGAGATATGAAGTCTCCAACAAGTTCTATAGCTAAAAGATGGAGGAGAATTGCTCAACTAGTGAGCATGTGCTCAGATTGTCTGGGTACTACAATCGCTTGAATCAAGTGGGAGTTAATCTTCCAGATAAGATAGTGATTGACAGAATTCTCTAGTCACCATGACCAAGTTAGTAGAACTTCGTGATGAACTATAGTATGCAAGGGATGACGAAAACGACTCCCGAGCATTTCATGATGATGAAATCGATGAAGGTAGAAATCAAGAAAAACATCAAGTGTTGATGGTAGACAAGACCACTAGTTTCAAGAAAAGGGCAGAGGGAAGAAGGGGAACTTCAAAAAGAACAACAAGCAAGTTTCTGCTGAAGTGAAGAAGCCCAAGTCTGGACCTAAGCCTGAGACTGAGTGCTTCTACTGCAAAGGGACTGGTCACTGGAAGCGGAACTACCCCAAGTGATTGGCGTATAAGAAGGATGGCAAAGTGAACATAAGTATATTTGATATACATGTTATTGATGTGTACTTTACTAGTGTTTATAGCAAACCCTCAGTATTTGATACTAGTTCAGTTGCTAAGATTAGTAACTCGAAACGGGAGTTGCAGAATAAACAGAGACTAGTTAAGGGTGAAGTGATGATGTGTGTTGGAAGTGGTTCCAAGATTGATATGATCATCATCGCACACTCCCCATAATTTCAGGATTAGTGTTGAACCTAAATAAGTGTTATTTGGTGTTTGCGTTGAGCATGAATATGATTTGATCATGTTTATTGTAATACGGTTATTCATTTAAGTAAGAGAATAAATTGTTGTTCTGTTTACATGAATAAAACCTTATATGGTTACACACCCAATGAAAATAGTTCGTTGGATCTCGATCGTAGTGATACACATAATCATAATATTGAAACCAAAAGATGCAAAGTTAATAATGATAGTGCAACTTATTTGTAGCACTGCCGTTTAGGTCACATTGGTGTAATGCGCATGAAGAAACTCCATGTTGATGGGCTTTTGGAATCACTTGATTATGAATCAGTTGATGCTTGCGAACCATGCCTCATGGGCAAGATGACTAAGACTCTGTTCTTCGGAACAATGGAGCGAGCAACAGATTTTTGGAAATCATACATACTGATGTATGTGGTCCGATGAATATTGAGGCTCGCGACAGGTATCATTATTTCCTGATCTTCACAGATGATTTGAGCAGATATGAGTATATCTACTTGATGAAACATAAGTCTGAAACATTTGAAAAGTTCAAAGAATTTTAGAGTGAAGTGAAAAATCATCGTAATAAGAAAATAAAGTTTCTATGATCTGATCGTAGAGAAGAGTATTTGAGTTACGAGTTTGGCCTTCAGTTAAAAACAATGTAAAATAGTTTCACTACTCACGCCACATGGAAAACCATAGTGTAATGGTGTGTCCGAACGTCATAACCGTACTTTATTAGATATAGTGCGATCTATGATGTCTCTTACCGATCTACCACTATCGTTTTGGGGTTATGCATTAGAGACAGCTGCATTCATGTTAAAAAGGGGCACCATCTAAGTCCGTTGAGACGACACAATCTGAACTGTGGTTTAGCAAGAAACCAAAGTAGTCGTTTCTTAAAGTTTGGGGTTGTGATACTTATGTGAAAAAGTTTCATCCTGATAAGCTCAAAACCAAATCGGAGAAATATGTCTTCATAGGATACCCAAAAGGAGACTATTGGGTACACCTTCTATCACAGATCCTAAGGCAAGACATTCGTTGCTTATAATGGATACTTTCTAGAGAAGGAGTTTCTCTCGAAAGAAGTGAGTGGGAGGAAAGTAGAACTTGATAAGGTAATTGTACCTTCTCCTTTATTGGAAAGTAGTTCATCACAGAAATCTGTTCTTGTGACTCCTACACCAATTAGTGAGGAAGCTAATGATAATGATCATGAAACTTCGGATCAAGTTACTACCGAATCTCGTAGGTAAATCAGAGTGAAATCCGCACCAGAGTGGTACGGTAATCCTGTTTTGGAGGTCATGTTACTTGACCATGACAAACCTACGAACTATGAGGAAGCGATGATGAGCCCAAATTCCGCGAAATGGTTTGAGGCCATGAAATCTGAGATATGATCCATGTATGAGAACAAAGTATGGACTTTGATGGATTTGCCCAATGATCGGCAAGCCATAGAAAATAAATGGATCTTCAAGAGGAAGACGGACGTTGATAGTAGTGTTACTATCTACAAAGCTAGAATTGTCGCAAAAGGTTTTCGACAAGTTCAAAGTGTTGACTATGATGAGAGTTTCTCACCCGTATCTATGCTTATGTCTGTCCGAATCATGTTAGCAATTGCCGCATTTTACGAAATCTGGCAAATGGATAAACAAAACTGCATTCCTTAATGGATTTCTTAAAGAAGAGTTGTATATGATGCAACCAGTAGGTTTTGTCAATCCTAAAGGTGCTAACAAAATATGCAAGCTCCAGCGATTCATCTACGGACTGGTGCAAGCATCTCAGAGTTGGAATACACGCTTTGATAAGTTGATCAAAGCATATAGTTTTATACAGACTTGCGGTGAAGCCTGTATTTACAAGAAAGTGAGTGGGAGCACTACAGCATTTCTGATAAAGTATATGTGAATGACATATTGTTGATCAGAAATAATGTAGAATTATTCTGTAAAGCATAAAGGAGTGTTTGAAAGGAGTTTTTCAAAGAAAGACTTCGGTGAAGCTGCTTACATATTGAGCTCCAAGATCTATAGAGATAGATCAAGACGCTTGATAAGTTTTTTTTCAATGAGTACATACCTTGACAAGATTTTGAAGTAGTTCAAAATGGAGCAGTCAAAGAAAGAGTTCTTGCCTGTAGTACAAGGTGTGAAGTTGAGTAAGACTCAAAGCCCGACCACGGCAGAAGATAGAAAGAGAATGAAAGTCATTCCCTATGCCTCAGCCATAGGTTCTATAAAGTATGCCATGCTGTGTACCAGATCTATTGTATACCCTAAACTGATTGGCATGGGAGTACAATAGTGATCTAGGAGTAGATCACTGGACATCGGTCAAAATTATCCTTACTGGAATAAGGATATGTTTCTCAATTACGGAGGTGACAAAAGGTTCGTCGTAAAGGGTTACGTCAATGCAAGTTTTGACACTGATCCAGATGACTCTAAGTATCAATCTGGATACATATTGAAAGTTGGAGCAATTAGCTAGAGTAGCTCCATGCAGAGCATTGTTGACATAGAGATTTGCAAAATACATGCGGATCTGAATGTGGCAGACCCGTTGACTAAACTTCTCTCACAAGCAAAACATGATCACTTTTTGGGTCTTAATCACATAGCGATGTGAACTAGATTATTGAATCAAGTAAACCCTTTGGGTGTTAGTCACATGGAGATGTGAACCAATCACATAAAGATGTGAACTATTGATGTTAAATCACATGGCGATGTGATCTAGATTATTGAATCTAGTGCAAGTGGGAGACTGAAGGAAATATGCCCTAGAGGCAATAATAAAGTTATTATTTATTTCCTTATATCATGATAAATGTTTATTATTCATGCTAGAATTGTATTAACCGGAAACATAATACATGTGTGAATACATAGACAAACAGAGTGTCACTAGTATGCCTCTACTTGACTAGCTCGTTAATCAAAGATGGTTATGTTTCCTAACCATGGACAAAGAGTTGTTATTTGATTAACGGGATCACATCATTATTTGAATGATCTGATTGACATGACCCGTTCCATTAGCTTAGCACCCGATCGTTTAGTACGTTGCTATTGCTTTCTTCATAACTTATACATGTTCCTATGACTATGAGATTATGCAACTCCCGTTTGCTGGAGGAACACTTTGGGTACTACCAAACGTCACAACGTAACTGGGTGATTATAAAGGAGTACTACAGGTGTCTCCAAAGGTAGATGTTGGGTTGGCGTATTTCGAGATTAGGATTTGTCACTCCGATTGTCGGAGAGGTATCTCTGGGCCCTCTCAGTAATGCACATCACATAAGCCTTGCAAGCACTACAACTAATATGTTAGTTGCGGGATGATGTATTACGGAACGAGTAAAGAGACTTGCCGGTAACGAGATTGAACTAGGTATTGGATACCGACGATCGAATCTCGGGTAAGTAACATACCGATGACAAAGGGAACAACGTATGTTGTTATGCGGTCTAACCGATAAAAGATCTTCGTAGAATATGTAGGAGCCAATATGGGCATCCAGGTACCGCTATTGGTTATTGACCGGAGACGTGTCTCGGTCATGTCTACATTATTCTCGAACCGTAGGGTCCGCACGCTTAACGTTACGATGACAGTTATTATGAGTTTATGCATTTTGATGTACCGAAGGTAGTTCGGAGTCCCGGATGTGATCACGGACATGACGAGGAGTCTCGAAATGGTCGAGACATAAAGATTCATATATTGGAAGCCTATGTTTGGATATCGAAACTGTTCCAGGTAAAATCGGGATTTTACCGGATTACCGGGAGGTTACCGGAACCCCCCGGGAGCCATATGGGCCTTATTGGGCTTTAGTGGAAAGGTGAAAGGGGCTGCCATGGTGGGCTGCGCGCCTCCCCCTCCCCTAGTCCTATTAGGACTAGGAGAGGTGGCCGGCCACCTCTCTCTCTCTTTCCCCCTTAGGAGTCCTACTTGGAATAGGATTGGGGGGGGGGGAGTCCTACTCCCGGTAGGAGTAGGACTCCTCCTGCGCCCTCCTCTTGGCCGGCCAGCCCCTCCCCCTTGGATCCTTTATATACGGGGGTAGGGGGCACCTCTAGACACACAAGTTGATCATTGAGATCGTTCCTTAGCCGTGTGCGGTGCCCCCTGCCACCATATTCCACCTCGATTATATCGTTGTAGTGCTTAGGCGAAGCCCTGCGTCGGTAATACATCAAGATCGTCACCATGCCGTCGTGCTGACGGAACTCCTCCCCGAAGCTTTGCTGGATCGGAGCCCGGGGATCGTCATCGAGCTGTACGTGTGCTAAGAACTCGGAGGTGCCGGAGTAACGGTGCTTGGATCGGTCGGACCTGAAAGAAGACGTACGACTACTTCCTCTACGTTGTGTCAACGCTTCCGTTGCGATCTACAAGGGTACGTAGATCAGACTCTCCCCCTCATTGCTATGCATCACCATGATCTTGCGTGTGTGTAGGAATTTTTTTGAAATTACTACGTTCCCCAACATGAATATAATCCAACGCTGTCACTCCGGAGTTCCTCAGTTTTCTGACAGCTTTCAATCTCATTCTTATGTGTTTGTTGGACTTCATGTTGTCCTTTGAACTCTTCACCTTGACAATAACTGTTTGATTGTCACAGTTCATAAGGATGGTCGGAACCGGCTTCTCAACCACTGGCAAGTCCATCAACAGATCTCGAAGCCATTTTGCTTCGCCACCCGATGTGTCTAATGCTGTTAGTTCTGCTTCCATTGTTGATCTTGTTAAGATCGTTTGCTTGCAAGACTTCCAGGAAACATCACCACCTCCAAGAGTAAATATATACCCAGTTGTGGCCTTCATCTCATCAGCATCAGAGATCCAATTTGCATCACTATACCCTTCAAGTACCGACGGGTATCCGGTATAGTGAAGTCCATAGTTCATAGTACCTTTCAGATAGCGCATAACTCTCTCAAGAGCACGCCAGTGTACATCACCCGGTTTGGAAACAAATCGGCTCAATTTGCTAATAGCAAATGCGATGTCAGGCCTCGTTGCGCTCGCTAGATACTGGAGTGAACCAACAATCTGAGAGTATCGCAATTGATCTATAGCTGTGCCTTTAGACTTTCGAATCAGCACACTAGGATCATATGGTGTTTGAGATGGTTTGCAGTCCGAATATCCAAAATGACTCAACACCTTCTCAATATAATGGGATTGCAGAAGTGTAATCCCACCTTCATCATCTCTCAATAGCTTGATGTTCAAGATAACATCAGCCACTCCAAGGTCCTTCATCTCAAAGTTCTGAGATAGGAAAGACTTAACTTCCTCGATCAACTTGAGATTAGTCCCAAATATCAGTATGTCATCAACATACAAACACAGTATAACTCCTTCGCCCCCACCATAGCGATAGTATACACATTTGTCAGCCTCATTAACAACAAAGCCAACAGATGTCAACGTTTCATTAAACTTGTCATGCCATTGCTCAGGCGCTTGTCTCAGGCCATACAAAGATTTCACCAACTTACACACCTTTCCTTCCTGACCATCCATCACAAAGCCATCAGGCTGTTGCATATAGATTTCCTCCTTTAGCTCTCCGTTCACGAAAGCCATCTTAACATCCATCTGATGAATGAGAAGACCATGCGAGGCCGCCAACGAGAGTAATAGTCGAATGGTGGTCAGTCTGGCCACAGGTGAATAAGTGTCGAAGAAATCTTCTTCTTCTTTTTGGGCGTAGCCCTTGGCCACAAGCCTAGCCTTGTACTTTTCTATCGTACCATCGGGCCTAAGCTTCTTCTTGAACACCCACTTGCATCCCAATGGTTTGCAACCATAAGGACATTCAGTAAGCTCCCAAGTCCCGTTAACCATGATGGAATCCATCTCGCTACGGACCGCATCCTTCCAGTAGTCAGCTTCTGGAGATGCATACGCTTCTGAAATAGAAGTGGGATTATCCTCCATGAGGTATATGAAGAAATCATCACCAAAGGTCTTTACAGTCCTTTGTCTCTTGCCCCTACCAAGGGATCCCTCATTATCCTCCTCAGGATTTTCATCATGTGTTTGATTATAATATTCCATCGGAATGGCAGGTTGAGGAGTCTCCTCAGATTCCTGTCTAGAAGTGCTTTGTGCATCTCTCATGGGAAAAATGTCCTCAAAGAATGTAGCATCTTTAGACTTCATAATTGTACCGACTTTCATGTCAGGTACCTTAGATTTCACTACTAGAAATCTATAGCCAACACTTTTCATAGCGTAGCCCAAATTAACACAGTCCACAGTCTTTGGTCCAAGCTTGCGCTTTTTGGGGATCGGCACATTAACTTTCGCCAAGCAGCCCCAGGTATGTAAGTACGAGAGTGTTGTCCTTCTCTTGGTCCACTTCTCGTCAGGAGTGATCTGTTATCCTTTGTCGGAACTTTATTCAGGACATGACAAGATGTCATTATAGCCTTCCCCCACCATGCCTTGGATAAACCGGACATATCTAACATGGCGTTAACCAAATCAGTTAGAGTGCGGTTTTTCCGCTCGGCAACCCTGTTTGACTGGGGTGAGTAGGGATGCGTCCTCTCGTGAATAATGCCGTGTTCCGCACAAAAGGCATCAAACTCTTTCGAGAAGTACTCTCCACCACGATCTGACCGGACTCGTTTAATTTTCTTTTCACGTTGATTCTCAACTTCTGCCTTATAGATTTTGAAGTAGTGTAGAGCCTCATCTTTAGTATTTAACAGATACACATAGTAATATCTAGTGGAATCATCTATCAAAGTCATGAAATATTTCTTTCCACCTTTAGTCAACACACCATTCATCTCACAAAGATCAGAATGTATGAGCTCCAGTGGCGCCAAGTGTCTCTCCTCTGCTGCCTTGTGAGGGTTGCGAGGTTGCTTAGATTACACACACGAATGGCACTTAGAACCTTTGGCTAAAGTGAAACTTGGGATTAAATTCGATTTTGCTAGCCGCGTCATAACACCAAAACTAATGTGACAAAGACATGAATGCCATACTTCAGATTCATTAACACTCAAATGAATATTGTTCACGACTTTATTACATAGATCTGCAAGAGAAAGGCGGAACATGCCTCCGCATTCATAACCCTTTCCAACAAATAGTCCATATTTCGTAACAACTAATTTATTAAACTCGAATACCAACTTAAACCCTTCTCTACATAGAAGGGAGCCACTAACGAGGTTCTTCTTGATGGCGGGGACATGTTGCACGTTCTTCAGCTGCACGATCCTTCCCGAAGTAAACTTCAGATTGACCGTGCGAACACCAAGAACGGAAGCACTCGCGCCATTCCCCATCAGTACGGACCCGTGACCTGTGGCCTGGTAAGAAGAAAACAATGAAATGTCAGCACACACATGAACACCTGCACCTGTGTCGACCCACCAATCGGTGGACGGCCAAACTGAAAATACAGCAAATAAATTCCCGTACCCAGATGCACCACTCTCATTGTTGCTCACAATCATATTGACAGACTTGGAGTCCTGCCCTTGCTTCTTATACTTGTTTGGGCACTTATTGGCCCAATGTTCAAGCGAACCACAAGTAAAGCAGCCCTCATCCTTCTTGTTCTTCTTGAAGGTCTTCTTACCCTTCTTCTTAAAGTCGGCACTCTATTGGACACCGTTCTTTCCCTTGGGCTTGTGGGAATTGGAGTTCTTCTGATGCACCATGTTGGCCACAGAAGTTCCTTCAACCCCTTTACCGTGCGTGTCCTTTGCCCTTGAATTCTGCTCAACACTCAGATGGCCAATGACATCCTCCACAGAGAATTCACGCCTCTGATGTTTCAGAGTGGTGGCAAAGTTCCTCCAGGAATTGGGAAGCTTAGCGATTATGCAGCCCGCGACAAACTTGCCCGGTAACTCGCACTTAAGAAGCTCAAGCTCCTTAACAATGCATATTATCTCATGAGCCTGCTCCAATACAGGACGGTTTTCAACCATCTTGTAATCATGGAACTGCTCTATAATATACATCTCGCTCCCTGCATCGGCAGCCCCGAACTTAGATTCGAGCGCCTCCCACAAGTCCTTGGCAGACCGCACATGCAAATATGCATCAACCAGCTTATCTCCAATCACGCTCAGAACTGCCCCGAGGAACACGACAGTGGCCTCCTTGAACGCCTTCTCCTGATCAGGAGCGATCGTTCCTGTGGGAGTCATACCGGCGACCCAGAACACGTTCATGGCAGTGAGCCATAAGGTGGTTTTAGTCTGCCAACGCTTAAAGTACGTCCCCGTAAACGGCGACGGTTTCAGTGCTGCAGCAAAACCAGAATTCGAAAAACTTCTACACATATTAGGTTTTTGGATTGATAAGAAAATAGGCAATTTTCTGATTAAATTAATCCATGAATAAACCATGAGCATGACATTGACAGCATTGATAACACACTGGTTACGATCTAACAGAGCATGTACTACGCATATAGTAGAAACATCTACGCATATCGCTAGTACTGCTACAACAGAAAGAAACATGAGAGGGATAAACGATGTATACCCTCCAATCGGCCATGCGGCGGCGGTGGCGGCGGCAGTAGCCGCAGCATCCTCGGCGGCCTTCTTGTCGGCCTCGGCCTTCTCAGCGGCAGCACGGTCGGCGTCGGTCGACATGGTGATGACGAAGGTGTTGCAGACGTAGATGAACAGAAGCGAGCAGTCGCGTAATCGCTACCCAAAAACCTAATTGCCCCTCTCCCGTACAGGATCTGGAGAGGCGGGGTTTCGGAGGCTTGCTCTCCCGTTAACCATGTACGCGGTGAACGGGACGGAGTCGCCGGCGACAGCAGCAGCAAAGGAACGACGTGGGCGTGGAGGCGGAGATGCGTTCTGTTTTGTGGCGGGTAGGGTTGACAGCGCCCCACATATATATGTGCGGCTGCGCGTGGAGAGACGTGGGCTAAACCCACGTCCAAGTCGATAGCCCACGATCCGACGTATCAGATCATGACTCAATGGGAATGATCGTCTCATGGATATTGCCTTTTGCAACACCGAGCTCTATGGCATCACGAGAGACAGCAAGAGGCTCATCAAGTATGAGTTTGATGTAAACCAACTTGAAGAGCTCGATGTTAACATCCGCTCGTTGTGCATGCCAAACAACTACGAAAATGGCCCAGACAAGCACTTGAGGTACATTCTTGAGCTACGTGGCAACCTTGTAATGGTGGTGAGTAATTATACGATGCACAACAGCTTCACGGCCATCGGAAAAAACAACTTCACAGTTTTTGAGCTAGTCCACAGCCACAGGTATAGCTGGGCAAGGGTTAATAACTTGAGAGACCATGCGCTATTCCTGGGGCCAACAGGCTCCAAGGCAGTGCGTGTGCCGGCAAGTGGGTGGGGTGAGATGCAGAGAAAACCATATCTACTTCTCCCACCGTCATTGCTTAAGGCGAAACGATAAGATCCTCAATGGTGTCAAGGTATTCTGGAAGAGTTTAAATGATGATGGTTACACCCATGTGGCTTCAAAGATGAAAGTGTCATGGATGGTGTGAAAGGCATCATGTCAACAGGGTACTACGCAATGGACGGTGTCCATCCCCCCATGTGGCTGTTCCCTGAGAGATGTGCAGAGGGTTAGGGTTCGGGATTACTATACCATCATAAAGTACTCCTTTTCTGATGTTTAATGTTGTTTTCAAGTTTTAGTTGGACAATTCCTCTATAACACTAACGCTTCGTTTGGATGTCTCCATTGGAGAGCTCCGTATTGAATTGGTCTGAATTCCAAATCAGTGAGGAAACTGAAATGGAACGAATACGAATTCACCTGTTTGGTTGTCCAGTGAATTGCCCCTTGAAATGCCTCTGAGATTTCAAAACCAAATCATGTTTGGATGACAAACTTTGGAATTGCATAGCTACATTACCAGGTTATACCTTGTTCTACATGACTCAAAATTGAAATCTTACTACGAATAAATATATAGCAACGAAAATAAATAAATATTCTAGAAATGCATCAGGAAAACGCAAAATGGTTATACATGGACAACAATATATTGCATGTTTCATCCACTCAATAATTATTGCAGTTTTGTTGCTGTCAAGAATATCAGGAACATAGCATGTATTGCAGTTTATTCTACCGACAGGATCAGAATATTTGTATCTCTGAATTTTGTTTAGAAAGGCATAACATATCGGAACTGAATTTTGCCTAGATCAACATTCAGGTTTATTCTTACTTCCTTGTGTAATTTTGTTTATAAAGGCCTAGATCAAAATGATAAAAACAACACACACTTTCAGTTTTGGTGAACTGAATTAGATCAAAATGATGAAAACAACAAGAATTTTATGCTGTCTAACAAAGCAGAAGCGAACTTTCTGCTGTCGAAAAGAGCATCACACATGGCATACATGTTCAGTTTGCTGTCGAACAGAGCAACATACCTGCTTCATTCCCTCACTATAAAGATACACGCATGCAAAACATACAACATTTTTTAAGAACTCCATGAAAGCAAATTTCAAACGAATCAACGAAGCGCGGCATGCCACCAAGCACTACGTACCCGCTAGTCCCTTCAATAGGCTTATGGATCAACAAAACTTCAGTAATCTGCATAACAAGAGGAGTTGTCAGGTGTGATCACGCTATAGAAGAGGAGCTGCAGCTCCATAACAAAATTCAGATGAGAAAATTCTGTAGTCCAGTGTGATCTAAACTTTAGGAGCCATGGTAGGAAACTTAATACCCATACTGAACACTCGTCTACATTCTCTTGATTATGAAATCAGACAACTCAGCAAAAAAAATTTAATGACTGAACTTTGTTACTAACATCTGATATAATAAACATTGTAAATTAGCTAATCAGAGAGGGATATAGAGGGAGGAGGAGAAGAGGAGGTAGGCTATGGCCATGCTGGAAGAGTAGAAGAATTCATACAGGGAGCGGTCGGGCGGACATGGTGTAGAGGAGCAGAGGAGCTGCAGCTCCGTCGACCATGGTGCAGAAAGAGGGGGTGTACAGGAGGATGGAGGGGCATGGCATAGGGGGAAGGGTGGATCCAGCGGGTCAGGGCACGGGCTAGATGTCTCGGGCCGCCGCAGACCTCCATCTTGATTGCCGACCGGCGTCAGGAGGGGACGCGGTACGGGGATGGGATGCGGCGCGGTACGGGGAAGGAGGAGGTACTGGGATGGGGAAGAGGGAGAGAGAACGGGGAAGAACGGCACCTGCGCAGCCGCCGGTGCTCGTGGTGGTCGCCGCCGCCGAGCTCCTAGGTCATGGCCGACCTCCCTGCTCTGTTTTACTAGTATTATTTTTCGTGGTCGCGGGGGGGGGGGGGGGGGGGGGGGGGGGTACGTTTTGCGGGCGCTCGCGATTTCATCCCAAATCGGAGCGGTACCCCTCCGAAACGTGGAAGGAAGCTTTTCGTCGGAGGCAAAACGGTTTGGAATTGGCTTTTGTTTCCAATACGAATTCGTTGTCCATCCAAACGGCTGTATTGCTGCTAGTTCAATACCAAATCCATTTCCTAGGCTCCAATGAAGACATGCAAACACAATGTAAGATCCGTAGTTTTAAAGATCCCACATTTAATTGAGGTCTCCAATTAGAATTGAGTCACTCGATTTTGTCAACAATTTCTCAAAATTCTCCCGTTCAACTCCTTTATACTACTATGCACTATGCTTCCTAAAATTTTAAGGCCTCACAATTAGTTGAGGTATTCAATTGAGAATTGGGTCAATCGATTTTGACCAGATCAACACTTTCTCAAGCTCCCCCATTCAACTCTTTTAGTTCACCACTTTCCCTAATTTTGAAACTTTTTCGTTCAATTGAGGTATCCAATTTTGAATTTGGTTAATGATTTTGACCGGGCCAACGGGTTTTCAAATCAATCAGCAACAACCGGCCTAGAAGACATATCAATCCCGCGCACCCTCCCACCACCTAGAAAAAAGAAGCGCCACCATGTGATATTGTAGCATCAATATAGTAGTACATGCGACCACCAACACGTAAATTTCCCCACATAAATATAGATTGGTTAGCGGATAACACAAAATCACACCACGAAAGACCCACCAAATAACCGCGTTATAAAAAAACACTCTATCATCTCCCACACCTGCCAAACTAAAGATTCCATCAGTCAAAATATAAGGGGTATTAGTTTTGTAGAAAGTCAAATTTCTTTAATTTTGACCGAGTTTAGAGTAAAAATATCGACATCTACAATATGAAACTAAAAAGTATGGAAATTCATTTCATGATGCAGCTCCAGATACAGTCACAACAACTGTCCTTCTTCCTCCTGTCATAGCTTCCTACCCTTCTCTTCCTCCCTCCTCAAGAAACACAGCAGAACCAGACCCCGTCGTCGGCCGGTCGCCCGCGCAGCCGCTTCCCCTCCTCGTGCGCACAGCCGCCTCTTCTCCAGCACATAGGACCGCCGCCGACCGCCGAACCCGGCTGCCTCACTGGCTAGCACCGCCCTCCGTCAGGCCTCGCCAAACCTGGCCTCTGATACCATGTTGAATCGCGCGGTAGGAGCTCACCTCTTTGGTCATGGCTACGACAGCTCGATGTGTTGTGTCGTTTGTGTTGAGCTCTGGGAATGGGAGGACTCTATACCCCCTTCTAGGTCAGCACCTTCACATGGGTCACATGGGCTAGGGCCCTAAGTGATAAGTTGATGGGCTTGGACCCATACCGGCTCAACAGAGGCTATGGTCCAAATTACATTACTTTGCTGGAGAATTAAATTTCTTATTGCACCGAATAATACAGAAAAACACTAACCTGGAGCAGCAAACAACTTGGAGGCCATGGTTCAAAATTACTATAACTTGGCAGGAGAATTACATTTCTTGTTGCACTGTAAATAGTACATTAGAGGCACCATAAACAAACAACATAGTTTAGTATGAAACGGCGATCTGCAAACAACTTGGAGACTATTTCAAAATTACTATAGCTTTGCATGAGAATTGCAATTCTTGGTACACTAAGAAATAATAAAGAAGATGCACTGTAATAACTGGGAGCGGCAAACAGACTGGTGTGAAAACACTAGGGAAAAATAACTGAACTATTGAAGGCTATGGTTCAGAATTACTACAGCTTTGCGGGAGAATTACATTTTTTTTCACACTGTAAATAATACACACAATGACTGTGAAGTACAAATAGTAGTTTAGTATCGACTGGGAGCAGCAAACTCAATTCAGGGGAAAAACAGTCTGGAAGAACTATGGCCAAAACTACTGTAGCCTTATTTGGGAATTACATATTTTTTACATTACATATTTTTTACACTGTAAATGATACAGAAAATGGACTGTAACAAAAAAAAGGCTAAAACAAGGCCCAAAAAAAAAGAACGCAGGATCGAAGGTTGAGAGCACATAAAATCCACAAATCTCATGCACCGAGATCTAGAGAAAGACCAACGAATGGAGGGGAGGGACAACACCAGACACAAACCACTTCGAAGAGCACTTCTAACCACCAGTGGGCCGATAGCAGCAACCGAACGCTCAAGCAATAAGAGAAGAACTTTGAATGCAAATCGCCCCTCTCTCTCTCTCTCCCCTGCTCTCGAATTCTCTTCTTCTGCTTGAACAGTCTGATGAAGGGGGAATGGGCAGCAACATGGGTGTAACATTCCAAATTGAAGCAACATGGGTGTAACATCCCAAATTTTCAATTTGGAATGTTATATAATAGATCATCATTACATATCATATTTTATTGCATTTTGGTTGATCCTAGAAATTCTACGCAACTCAAGGACTCTCGGAGAGAGTTGGGGATTTCATTATTTTCATATTTGAGTTTTCTTAAATTTTGAAAATAGAATCATTTGATTTTATTTATTTTATCTTTAATTATTTCTATTATCAAAATATGAGAGAGGGGGCTTTATATAGCGCCACCCGGGCCGCCCCATCCCATAGCCGCCGCCGCCCCAACCCTAGCCTACCGCGCCGCCCGCCCTAGCCGCCGTCGCCGGAGCTCGCCGCCGATGAGGTTGTCCCGCCGCCGTTTTTTTAGAAAACCGTTGGTTTCCACCGATTTTTTTCGGTTTTTTTAGATAGATCGATTTTTCTTTTCTCGGTTTAGTTAATTAGCGAGCATTCGCTCGTTCGTTCGTTTTAACGAACGCGTTCATCATTTAGATCCAGATAACTAACGTTCGTTTGTTAATCTGTTCGTCATTTTTCTTTTTCTCGGATTAAATCCGTGATTTTTTTGATCGCGATTCCTGATCCGATTTTCATTCTAGTATAAATTTTCGCTCGTTTATCGGAATCAGGCGATTCAAGTGCCTGGAGTTTCGTCTCGAAACCCTCTTTCCATTTAACCAACTCAAACAAGTTTTTGCTTCTGTAAAATTTGACCTAGATCCAGAATAGTAAACGAAGCTTATTTCTTTTGTCGTTTGTCTTTCGTTGCTTCGTTCGATTTGATTCCTTTTGCCAACCTGAGTTCTTAAGTTGAACTTTCTGGTTAGATCTCTTATTTGAGTTTTACCTGTGCATTAGTTGAGTACTTATTGTATACTTGTTTGTTTGCGATAGAGTATCCGGAGTGCGCCGCTTGGTACTTCGAATCGCTAGGTTTTGCAGATCATCAGCAAGACAAGTAACACTTTGATCATACCTCATATTACCCAGTTTTTATTGCATTAGATCAATCCTCACACATTGCATGATTATGATCTAATTAAATTGTGGGTTTAGGAAGTAGATGAGGTAGTACCTATTACATGTTTTATTATCAAACCTTTGGGAGTTACTTCTACGTTTGCTTATTATGCCATGCTATACTAGTAGATGTGGATTGGGTGAGTGAAATCCATGACAGATGTGAGTTTGTTAAATTAATGGTTTATCTAAGGTGGCAACTTAAACACACATCTGGGTGGACTGAGGCACCTGGGTATTCCAGCGATTGCCTATTTTTCTTTTGGACCGCCACCCGGCCTCAAAGGGATCATGAGATTATTCATACTAGAAAGTTCCGTGTGCAGCCACAAACTACTATGAGCTCTAGCATAGTTGATTAAGTTGTGCGAACTCTTACAGTGGTAGACTAGCAGATGTATGGGAAAGTATGTGTAACTGTCTACCCGATCGTAAGGTGCTAGCGCTTCTGAAAGACTATGTCTCGGTCATCCGCTTCTCAAACACCATGTAGTGCGAGAATCCCAACGAAGGAGATATGGTCTTGTGGGGAAAGTGCGCAAATCTCTGCAGAGTGTATAAACTAATCATGGTTAGTCGTGTCCCCGGTTATGGACAACTTAAGCATCTAGTACTTGGATTATCATATGAATCTCATCATGTTACTCTAATTAATTTGTTGGATTTTTAATGATGATGTTTAATTGGAATTGAGAGGGTGTCTACACTCTCAATGTTTAACAACCACCATGATAGTTAAATAAAATTTATTCCCTTGCAGTAGGAAAAATTGACTTTACGCAAAACTGTAACCATAGAGCTTTCCACCAGCCAAATATGCATATATTATAGCCTTATTCCATTATTGCTCTCTATTTGTTACCTTGCCAGCATATTCCATGTGTTGACCCGTTTCGGGCTGCAATGTTCATGTTGCAGACTTTTCAGACGACGAGTAAGGTGCTTCAAGTCGTGGTTCTATACTCAGTGATGCCGTTGGAGTTGATGGACTCACTTATCTTCCAAGCCTTCCGCTGTTATCGTTATTAGATGGCCTTAAGCCATATTTATTGTAATAAGTTCTCTTTTGAGACACTCGATGTAATAAGTGTATGATTGCTACTCTGTTATAAATCCTTCAAGTACTGTGTGGTGTCAGCATTACTGATTCAAGAATGACACCGGAGCACAGAGATTGGACCGTTTGAGGTCTGATCGCTACAATGGGTGAACGGGCAGACCACAAACAAAACAACTAGCCCAGTAAACAAATAACCAGAGGACAATGCACGAATCGCTGCGCAACAGCGCAAGGATCAGACTGGCACAAAATCTAACTGAAAACAAATTGTTTTCAGTCGGATGAAAATCCACAAAACCGACCAAATTGTATAAAACAGTACACATCAATATCCTTACATACCAAATAGTTCTCAGAAACTATTGGACAAAGATAGACAGTCGACAAGAGTATACGGCCGTGGCACCAAGCCACCCAAGCGTTTGGTGGCGCGTTCCATGCGCCCAAGTCTAGGCTGATAGGCTCCAATGTTTGAATACTCACTCTCTTCAAAATCAAAGCTTAAGTAGATGGTGTCAGCACAAATGGATCCGGAGGGGAAAATCCCCAGACACACTGACAGAGAGCTATTATTCATGCCCATGAACACTGCACGCCTTGCACCGCCGCCCAAGCTCTTGACAAGGAATAGCATCCCGGCGTCCAAATCCACTCGATACATGTCGCACACCAAACTCTTGTTATTCCTGGGCAACACATGTTCATGTGCTCGACGGTGCACTAGCATTAGCTCCCCGCAATTGTTCACCAGGTGCATGCAATGCACATTGTGCCGGACATCTATATTCAGCTTGGCAGCCACATGCAGCCGTGGTGGCTGATCTGCACCCGTTTCGAGCACCATGACGCCTTGTACGGTAACATAGTAGAAGCGGCCTGCCAGCATTATGGGTGTTGTTCCCAGCAAACTGCCTTGGTAGTTTAGATCCAGCACCGTCCAGTTGTCGTCACCGGGCTTAGCCATGCCAAGCATGCCCAGCTGGTTGAAGCAAAGCACCACCGTCGAATCATCATCGGCAATGCCGGAGCTACACGCTGTGAATTTCTTTTCTAGATAGTTACAATGAACCGAGCGCGAAAGGTCACGCTGAGCATGTCGAGGCAGCAGGGTGGTGATTGGCGGCAGATCTGCGAGGAGGTGGCGTGTGAGCGGGTTCAGGAGGCGGATGCTGGTGCGCTGCGGATCGTGGAGCAGAACGAGGAGGCCCTCAGGGGTGCAGGCGACCACGACGTGGTCATGGAGCTCGGGGACGTCGACCTGGATGCACTCGGCGGTGGATGTGTTGAGGAAGGAGAGGCGGCTGGGCCCGGCGCGTTCGTCCCGTAGCATGGTCCACCGCCCGGGATGGAACCGGCGGTCGAGGACGCTGTGCGCGCGCGGGTGCGCTGAGCACCGCCTCCACGGGCGGCACACGACGCGGAAACGGACGTAGTCGGCGACGTCGTACGCGAGGACGCGGTCGGCGATGAGGCCCGTCGGCCCGCCCGATAGATCCGCCCAGTCACAGTCACGGGATGCATCCATCAGATCGGAGTGCCGTGAAGAGGAGGAACTACACCTTTGCTTGGAGTCGCACCCAAGATCAGGCAAGCGGAGAGGATAGGATCTGGGCGGCGTAGCTGATGGGGATCGCGCCCGCCGGCACCGTCGGAGGAGTGGATGGGGCAGACTGCTAGAGGGTTTGCGTTCTTCTTTTCTTTTACCGATTTCTCGCGATCGAAAAAATCGTTCTGGGGCAGATTGCCGTCTTTCTCGACGGCAGCGGTTCCCTGGTTTCCCGCGTTCGGCAGCGGCTCGATCCATCAAAATCGCTCGGGAGAGGAAGCGTCTAAAATCGGAACATTCTTCCGTAAAAAAAAAACTTATCATGTGGACAATCTTCCGTATTATTTACACCTCCGTAGAGTTTGCAATTGCGGATCAATCGAGGAATTCCCATTGTTATGTTTCTAGTGCACCTACACTTCGGCAAAATATTGTATGGATATTTGAGCCATTGTTTACGATTATATTGGACGGAGCCGCGTACAGAACACATTTTACTCAAAGTAGACTTCGTGCTACGTATGCCACCGTAGTCTTCCCGAGAGGGTTACAACTCATGACAATTAAGGGTTACCCTATGGACGCGGCCTCTCGATGGGTTCTTCGTAATTCCCCAGTTAATTGCAAAGGTTAGGAGCAAAAGGCTTTTACTATCTTCTCGAATTACCCCCACATCCTAGCCCATTACAATCATAGTGATATATTCGGGACCATAAGGCACAAATGCTGAGTGGGGCCACTTCACAACATTCACGAAGTTATTAAACTGAGCATTCAAAAGGGAATCTCATATCCAAAAATAATGTTTGAAATCTTACATATACCAAGGCTCATGTACATCCCCTAGAACTAGGTTTCTACTCGCACATGGGGAAGACAAACATCATAACCATAGCGATGGAATGTAATACATGGACGGATACTTCATATAACATAGAAGACGATCCACTACGGTTCTTGATGTTACAACGAGATTGATGTGGATGGTGATGATGATGATGATGACGATGATGGTCTTAATGATTTTGAAGCCCCGTGCACGTGGTGAGCTAGCAGAAAGGACGAGCGGCCGGAGCACGGGTACGTCTTTAGCGGCGGCGGCTACTCGTTTATTGATCTCCATCGGTGCTTCAAACTAAAGTGAGGCATACATAGATCGACTTCGGGAAGGGAAAGCTTATGCCTCCACGCCAACCTGCTTGGGTGTTCCCAAAAAATTCATAGCTCCGGTGCTCTTTGTAGCATCAAGCGGTAGAACTTGGGGGAAGGGATAGATATGAGGGAGGAACAAGGAGACCGGAACATAAGTCACAAGATGGTTCATACCTCAGACGGTAATCTCTCATGCGCTCTCTATATAAGTGGTGGTCTCCCGCTTGCCAGGGATACCTGGGGTGGGGGCAAAGCCCCCCGGTACGTGGCCTCACCAATCAGCGACCAAAAGGCTGGGCAAGGCAGTGTCCCAGTCTCCCACTTACCGAATTCATGCTTCGTCCTCCTCTCAAACCCAGGGAAAAGAGCTCCCCTTGGTCATAAAGCAATTCTTGAACAAAAATAGCGATGGGACGGCACACACTTGCCATCACTGCGGCTTTACATCGGCCAAGCCCAACATCATATATCAGCAGCACTGCAAAGAGCCGGAAAGCAGCACGCACACAGCTGGTTCACAATGGCGCTCAATCATTGTTTCTTCGGTAGAACCATTTGAGTTCTTCAATGAAAGGTGGCAAGTCTAATGACCGAAACACTGGTTTCTTAAAAAAACTGTTTTAAAAACCAACGGACAAATAATAATGGATCTTTTTATCACACCCCATGCATGAATCGATCTATATTTATTAGGAAGAGAATATGCCGCAGCGGCCGAGGAAGCGGCAGAGAGATTTGAGCTTCTGACCGAGTACTCCGTTATTACTCCCTCCGTCACGATTTAGAAGGCACAGTTAAATTTGCGTGCGTTTCCATAATAGACAAGGTTTAGGGCGCATTGCATTTATTTCTAGTAGCTAATTAGTACTCCGATATACTATTTCTATATGCATGCGTAGTGTGAATGCTATTTTTTAGCCCATTTCATAACCAATAGATAACCACCTAGGTCCCAGAGAATTTCCAAACTCGCCTTCTAAACCGTGACAGAGGTAGTATGTTTCTTTGGGCTTGTGGGGACCTTACGAGGAAGCTGTTCGACTGCAATGAAAACCACAGCATGGTTCAAGGTGACGGCGCCAACCCGTAAGCTGAGAAGCGTTATAAAATAAATGTTAACCAATAGGTTCATAACATAACATGATGTGTAGACCCTAGGTCTCAACTTCTCACTAGTAATATAATCAAAACTAGACTCCAAATTCGAAATGTTATTTCGTCCTCTTGACCTGCATAAACTGTCCCTCAACCATACACATACGTACTGAGAAAAGAACATGGTTTGCTGGGCAGTTTCGTGGACTCATGGGCGAGCTACTTCCGCGCCGTTGCGCGGACGGCGCGGATAGTCTTGAAAATCCACCACTTCTATCATGTTCAGGCACCAGCAACTTCCTGGGTCCGACGCTTCATATGCATACTCATATTTAACCCCGGATCGTGTAACACTTTGAGTCCTCGCGCACCTCGTCGGTCTCGAAGTCCTTGTCGATGATGATCCAGTTACGAGGACAAAAGCGGGGGTCGGAGGAGTTGGAGGGGTCGTCGGTGGCGGAGCGCCAGCTCGCCAGCTGTGGCAGACGGCGCGGAAGTCCATGTAGGAGTCAAGGTCGTTGGTGTCGAGGAGGCACTCGGCAATGCGGCGGACGAGTTCCGATTGGGAGCGACGAGCAGTCCGCCATGGCCGACTTGCTAGATCGGAAGTTTTACAGCTGGATTTATGTTGTTTCCACCTCGTAGAAATGGAAACACCGTGGGTAGGTGAAGAGGTTAAGTAGATGTTGTTGGAATTATCCGGCTCGGACTAGAGTCAGAGACCGTATAGGATTGTTAGTTAGCTAGGTTAGCTACTACGTATATATATATACGTATATCTATATATACATGTGTATCCTCTTGTATGATTAACTCAGATTAAGTGGCGTGCGTGTCCTTGTGATCTCGTCGAGTTTGTTTGCTGATTTGATCGATCATCAATCAGGCCAGCGACCTCTACAAGCTAGCTACCCACCGTAGGATCGATCCAGCAGCCTGCTAGTCTGCTTGATGTATAGTGCACCTAGTGTACACGGGGGCGATCTCGCGCCGCTGCCCCTTGTCGTCACCACGTTCCTTCTTTCCTCGCCGCTGCCAGAGGCTAGCGCCGGGCAGGCCCTGGGCGCAGCCAAGGAAGGTGGCGGCGGGGAGCTTCTCGCGCTCCACCAGATCCGTCCGGTCCAGTCCTAGGGTTTGAGGCGGCGGTCTCTGCTGGTGAGGGCGGCGTCGTCCGGGAGGCGGTGGAAGGCGGGCGGCGCTCGCCGGAGTTGTGGACGGCGCCTTCTCGGCCGCGCGGGCGGCGAGTTGGCGGTGGATACGGACACCACATGGAGGGATCCTCTACCGCTCTCCTTCACCAGATTTGAAGACGGCGCCCCCGTGCTGCTGCTTCCTCCTCGTCAATCCGGCCGGATCCGGTGGCGCACTGCGCGGATGTGGGGTTGGGATCTCTGGATCGGAGTAATTTCTTGGCCGGCTGCGGCGGCCACGACGCCGGCGGCGCCCCAGGCGCTGTTTCCTTCTTGAAGGCGGCTTCGAGATCCAGCTCCCTCCCCCTCGTCCTCCCCCTGCACCCCGGTGAAAACACACAACTTTGGTTGGGCGGCGGCGGTGCCCGGCTCCGTCACCTTCTTGAAGGCGCCGCTTTGGGTCCGCGGGGAGGTGGGACAGCTGCAGCGCGTTCTTGGCGTCCTGATGGCGGCGGTTCTCTTTAGTGGTGTCGCTTCGCCATGGCGGTCGGCTGGTCCGGCTCTCGTGGTGATTGTGGTGCCTAACTCTTCGCCGTGTCTTCCTGGGGTGCTCCCGTCCCGTTCAGAGAGGCTGAAGGTGGAGCAGCTTCATCTTGCACGGAGCTTCGGTGAAGATGTCAAGTCATGCCTGACCGACAGGTGCTACGCTTTGTCATGCCTGGTCGGCAGGTGCTATGCACGACATATCTTCCAAAGACTTCAAACTGTATTGGCTGGTGGTACTTGGCAGCATGGTGCTGAGGTGTATCAGTGGCGACCGCGACGTCCTCGGATGTTTGCGCGCACGGAGGAGGTACCGTTGGGCACCGTGGTGGCATCGACGATAGCTGGACCAAGCAAGGTTGATACATTAGTACAGTTCTGAAGATGGAGCGGTGGAAGTTGGTGACGGCGGCCTCTGAGTGCACGCCGGACCGATGAGACCCATGCCCGGCAGGCGTCCTGGATGGGATCTCAGGTCTTAGATGTTAGGTTTGGCTGCAATGCCTGTTTGGTATTAGGCTCAGGCTATCTGCGTCCCTTCATCAATTGGATAGAGTGGCTTAGACGGCGGCTTTAGTCTTACTGTTGTATTACTTTATAAGGTCTTATGAGAATAATTAATAAAGTGGTCGTATGCATCGCCCAGATGCAGAGGCCGGGGGTCATCCTCCTTTTCTAAAAAAAAGACTCGAACGGTTACTCGGCATGCTCGGAAAGTACTCGAGCTAGTCTGATATGTAGAGGAATATGATGCAACTCTTAATGTATTGATTGGATGCATATGTACATGTATATCGCCTGAAAGTACTCGGCTACAGCTGCGTCGAGGTCGGTCTGTGCCAACAGATGTTGGAGCGTGAAGACGGAGGCGCGGAGCGGCTGCATTTGGTGCGTGGAATTCAACCGGCTTCAGAGTTGATTGAAGGCGTGAATGTCAATGGCACCGCTTCGTTTTTGCAACTCCAAGAGGTCGTAGGATTGAATTTACCCACCTGTTTGTTTTCTTTTTCAAAGTTTGTAGCAAGGGACCGAGACAGACTCCGCTTGCCGGTGGTGTTTTCTGACCGAGACAGACTCCGCTTGCCGGTGGTGTTTTCTTTGTTTCCATGCATGGTGGTTGCGTGCTTGAAAATGGTGTTTCATAATCCTAGCGGTGCTCATCAATCAAGTACTTCCTCCATATCAAACGTCTTATATTTTGGTACACAGGTAGTAGAATGTAATGTAACGGCTCCGTTCCGCTGTAGTAAATTTAAAAACTACAACAATTATGCGTGAAATTCATAAAAGCACCAGGATTCATATTTTTTTTAAAGACCACTGGTCAAGCGGTTGTCCTATTGAAAAAGCCCTGATCGTTCCTAACTTTTTTTAAGGAATGCCATGTCATTATTGAAATTTTCGTATTCGCCGAGTGTCAGGGTCGTCGCCCAGAACCAAAACACTAAACCCTCCCAAACCCTTCCATAAAAAAACAAAAACAAAAACCCCAGCGCTTGGCAGGTGCTGACGCGTGGTTATCTTTTAGTCCCGGTCGGTGTTACCAACCGGAACTAAAGGTCCTCCTGCCTGAGCGCCCCGCAGCGGCCACATGGAGCACCTTTAGTCCCGGTTGCTTAGTTCCGGTCGCGGAGCCGGGACTGATGGTCCGTTTCCTACTAGTGAGATGCGATCACTATCCCTCTACACTACTAGGAAAAGGCTTATACATAGAAGTTTACCAGTAGCGTGTATTATGGACCCCACGCTACCGATAGTTACCAGTAGCGTCTGTTACAAAGCGCGCTACTGGTACAACATAGTAGCAGCGTTGGTTTTTGGAAGCCACGCTACTGGTAAGTTTGTCACAGCACACCACCTGACCAAAAAATATTAGCAGCGTTTGTTGTCTAACAAGCGCTACTGTTAAGAAAGTAGCTGTAGCGCCCGTGTACCTAGACGCGCTACTGGTATTTCTTCTATGGGTAAACTTATACCAGTAGCGTTGTTTTTGTACAAGCGCTATAGCTAGTTTTACGCACCAACAGATATTTTGGCTGGCACTCATAGCTGTAGCGTGCTTTGGCACCCCGCGCTACTGGTATGGTCGCCACCCACCTACCACCTTTCCCCTCCTTCCCCTCCTTCCTCCCCTTTCTTCTTCCTCTCCCCCTTTCCTTGCATCTTGCTTGTTCCATTCAATGCTCCCCCTCCACCACCCCTCCATTAGAGCCCTCCCTTCCCCTCTTCTTTGCCCTCCACCACCCCCTCCATTAGAGCCCTCTTCTTTGCCCTCCATCACCCCCCTCTTCTTTGTGCCCTCCACCACCACCCCCTCCATTAATGCCCTCCCTCCCCCTCTTCTTTGCCCTCCACCCCCTTCCATTAATGCCTTCCCTCTCCTCTCCCACTATCTCCCTAGCTAGCTAGCTCTCTCTCTCTCTCTCTCTCTCTCTCTCTCTCTAGCTAGCTAGCTAGTTAGAGCTATATATCTAGAGCTACTAGGTAATTAAGAAGAAAGGTGCTTGATATCCCTCTCAACATATAGGTGAGCAAAAAAAGGTGTTTGTGTGGATAGGATGGCAACTATATATATATGGACGATATGTGAATATATATACCGATTTGTGTGTGGCATAATTTGAGTTTCCTACATTGTGTATTTGATGAAATAATGTGGGTGACATGAATTGCCTATGTTTTGCCGAAATGTCGATTCAATTCCGTTTCGGCGAATTTCGGGCAAACTCAATATATCATATGTTTAGGGAAGGTCATGCTGAATTTTTGTATGAATTTGATCCATGCATGCATATATACGTGGTTATAATATTTGCTCCGGGCGCAGGTGATCATGAAGATCAATGAAAGGATGGTGGAAAGATACTGGCAATCCGCTGTGGACGACATGTATGAAAAAAGACTGAAGGATGTTTTATGTCCGTGTCGAAAATGAAAAGGAATTGTCAGGCTCGACCCCTTTGAGGGTGACACATTCAAGGCGCACCTGCTCATGCATGGTTTCATGCATGGCCATACTCAGTGGATAAGTGAAGATGATGATGAGGAGGAGGAGGAGGGGGAGGAGGAGGACGTCGACGGGGCAGGAAATAACGACATGGGGCCACCAGACGAAGAGATGACTGATTATGTGCCCGAAGAGGAAGACGGCCTCGGAAATGTCGATGGAACGAAACTGCAGTCCACGGGGATTCCCCCAAGCAGGACGAAGAGCGCCGGCTATAGACTGAATTTGTAGAAGATTCCGGTGAAGGACCTTGGCAGCGATCAGCCACCTCTTCGGCTTGTCTTCCTCCCTGTCATCAATCACAAGTGGTGTTGCTTCTTCATCAGTTATGCTAGCTTGCCTAATGCCACTTCCAGGCTAGCCCACGCCGCCCTGGATGACTCCAGGGCCTTCCCATCACAAACGCCTTGCGGGGCTGAGGCCATCCCCTTGCGCCATAGTCTCGTACGTGGCCCGCCGGTGAGAAACTAGCGACCGCCGCACTTCCACCTCGAAGCCCTAGCCACCGCTAGAGGGGAGTCTAGGCTTTCGGGGAAAAAACGGCATGCGTCATATATGTACATACCTGAATACCTACAAAAATACACATAGCAAGCTTGTATGTCCCCTCCAAATAAATATTTGCTCGCTGATGGTGACTAAGAGCTGAGCTGGCTGGACTCTGAACCACCGTTCCTGGTCAGAAGCCTTCTGGCGGATGACCGTAGGAGCTCTTTTGTTTGAATAAAACTCTCATAATTTCATGCAAAAAAATCTCCTAAAAAACATTCATACGGGTGCCCCCAATGTCATGAGAGTAACATGGACTTTTGAAAAAAAAATAAGCGCACTTGCCAGCCGCATGCCTGATGAGAGCTCCGCTCTGCAGGCGCCCGTTGGCGCTACCGGCGCTCGCTAGGTATGCCTAGTGGGCCGGCCGACCAAATGAATCAATAGTGAAACACGAAGAAAAAAAGGGCACTAATCAAGATATAGAACTGCTAGAATTCAAACCCAGCACTTGAATGTTGGCAGTTTAACACGATAACCACCACACCATTCTAACTCGTCTGTATAATAGAACAAAACCATACTAGTTAATGTTTCCTTTAGAAAACGTTAACGTATAACCAATATAAATTATTTTCTAAAAACGTAAATTATAAATCAAGATCATTGATTTTTAGAAAAAGGTTCATAAAATTTTAAAAGTTCATCGAATTTAAAAAATATTTCATTGATTTTGGTAAAATAATCATCGATATGAAAAAAGTTCATCGATATTGAAAAGAGTTCATTGATTACAATTTTTTATTATCGATTTACAAAAAATTTCATCGATTTTACAAAAAAGTTCATTGATTTTGAAAAAGTCTTCATCAATTATGAAAAGAGTTCATGGATTTACAAAAACGTTCATTGATTTTACAAAAAAAGTTCATCAATTCTGAAAAGAGTTCATCGATTTACAAAAAAGTTCTTCTTTTTGTTCATCCGTTTTGAAAAGAGTACATCGATTTACAAAAAAGTTCATCGATTTTACAAAGAAGTTCATCGATTAAGAATAGAGCTCATCGATTATGAAAAGAGTTCATCGGTCTCGAAAAAAACTTCATCGATTTACAAAAAAGTTCATCGGTTTTGAAAAGAGTTCATCAGTTTTGAATATAGTTCATCGGTTTCGAAAAATAAGTTCATAGGTCTTGAAAAAAAGTTCATCGTTTTTACAAAAAAGTTCATCAATTATGAAAAGAGTTCGTCGGTTTTGAAAAAAAACTTCATCGATTTACAAAAAAGTTCATCGGTTTTAAAAAGAGTTCATCAGTTTTGAAAAGAGTTCATTTGTTCAAAAAAAAGTTCATATGTTTTAAAAAAAAGTTCATCGGTTTTAAAAAGAGTTCATCAGTTTTGAAAAGAGTTCATCTGTTCGAAAAAAAGTTCATAGGTTTTAAAAAAAAGTTCATCAGTTTTAAAAAGAGTTCATCAGTTTTGAAAAGAGTTCATCTGTTCGAAAAAAAGTTCATAGGTTTCAAAAAAAAGTTCATCGATTTACAAACATAATTATCAATTTTACAAAAAAAGTTCATCGATATTGAAAATACTTCATCGATTATAAAAAGAGTCCATTGATTTTGAAAAAGAGTTCATCTAAATTAGCAAAAGAAAAAATAATAAAAAAACCGTTCCATATAAAAAAGGAAAACGAAAAATAAAAAGAACAAAACAAAACCCTTCCAAATAAAAAAAAGAAAGACGAAAAACAAAAAAATATAAAAGACATGGAAAATATAAAAAGACATGTAAGTAGAAAAGGACGAAGAGGCAGTAGCTGAAAAACTCTAGGTAAACTGTTCGAGTTGTTGCATCGCACGAATGATCGTGAGGTCGCTTGATCGAATCCCGCTGGATGCGCTGTTGTATTTTCTGTTTACAACTGAAAAAAAAGATAAGATGAGCCGAGCCCAGCTAGCGTGGCTGCAGGCTTCGTTTTGCAAAAAACAATAATAACCGACGCCTGCAGCGCCATATAGAGATCGCCTGCCTAATTGCTTCTCAAAACGAAGAGCATTCTATGGTGGGCCTTTGCAAGCCAGCTAACTCCACATGCCTAGTTTTGGCTGGGTAGCCACGATTGGTTGTTAGGCCAAGAAAAAACACAATAATACAAGAAGACCTAGACCGAGACTTGCCGCGCAACCACTGTTCCACAAAAACACAATATTTGAGAGAGGAGATTATGAAGAGGCAGATATCAAGAGTGGATTGGCTAAGGGCGGGCGACCGAAACACACAGTATTTCCAGAACCGTGCTTCTCACAGGAGGAGGAAAACACGGTAAAGTCGCTGCTACGGTCGGATGGAACGAAGTGCTCCGATGATAAGGGAATGAGGGAGATGGCACGAGAGTTTTACTCGCTTCTGTTTGCCACCCAGGGCACATCAAATACACAGCAGATCCTAGATAATATTGAGGTGGCTGTCACGGAGGCAATGAATACCAAACTGGATGCTGCAATTTCCGACGAGGATATTGAAAGGGCTCTCTTCCAAATGGGACCCACAAAGGCACCTGGGCCGGACGGGCTACCATCCCTCTTTTACCAGCGGCACTGGCGTCTGGGGAAAGAAGAAGTATGTAAGGCAATCCGCGAGTTCCTAGGTGGGGACCAGATTCCAGAGGGGATGCTATCACAGTTCAGACCGATAAGCTTGTGTAATGTGTTGTATAAGATCGCGGCTAAAGTTCTTGCTAACCGGCTTAAGGTTGTGCTCCCTATTCTGATCACAGAGGAGCAAAGTGCTTTTGTTCCGGGGAGGCTCATCACCGACAACATTCTCATGGCATACGAATGTGTGCATGCCATCCGGAAGAAGAAAAGGAAAAAACCATTATGTGTCGTTAAATTGGATATGATGAAAGCTTATGATAGAGTGGAATGGTCTTTTCTTCAACAGATGATGACTAAGCTGGGTTTTTCTCATTCATGGACAGCCATGGTTATGAGATGTGTCACTTCTACAAGATTATCAGTGAAACTTAATGGCAGTCTATCCGATGGTTTTCTCCCTACACGAGGGTTGCGCCAAGGAGACCCCATCTCCCCCTATTTGTTTTTGTTTTGTGCAGAGGGCTTCTTGGCGCTTCTCAAGCACGCACAACGGGAGAGGGAAATACAGGGGTGTCGTTTGGGCGCACTGGCCCCATAATCACACACCTACTGTTTTGCGGACGACAGTATTGTCTTCCTTGAGGCCTCACAGTCGAACTTGGCGCGCCTTCGGCAGCTTCTTATCACATACGAGGAGGCATCAGGACAAAAGGTGAATCTGGAGAAATCCTCCATCTTTTTTGGAAAAGGCTGTGATGACGAGGTTAAGGCTAATTTCAAGAATGTGGTGGGTATTCAATCCGAGGCCCTTAATGAAAAATACTTGGGGTTACCAACCATGGTGGGCAAGTCCAAGGACGGGTGCTTCAAGCATGTTCAAGAATCATCTATAGGGAAGGTAATGGGGTGGAAAGGACATGGTTTGTCGAAGGCAGCAAGGGAGGTACTTGTCAAGTCGGGGTTGCGAGCAACACCGACTTACTCGATGAGTTGCTTCCAGCTCTCCAAGAAAATGTGTTGGAAGCTGAAATCTATTTCTTCTAAATTCTGGTGGGGGCGGCCGACGGCGAGCGCAAAGTTCATTGGGTAGCCTGGGACAAAATGTGCACAAGGAAGCATGCAGGTGGGATGGGTTTCTGGGACTTCGAGATGTTTAATCAAGCTCTCCTGGCCAAACAAGTCTGGAGGTTACTAATGTATCCAACATCTGTATGTGCAACAGTGCTTAAGGCGAGGTATTATGAAGATATGGATGTTATGCCTGCTCCTTGTCCACAGGCGTGTTCCTATACATGGATAAGCTTGATGCATGGAAGAGACCTTCTAGCACGTGGGCTAATATGGCGTGTTGGGGAAGGGACAAAGATAAACGTGGTCCATGACAATTGGATCCCGCGAAATGGTAGCATGGTGCCGCTGGGTGCCATCTAAGTACCGAACACAGTGAAGGTTGCGGACCTGCTTACACCGGATGGCACAACTTGGGATGAGGAAAAACTGCAGCAGGTGTTTACTTCGAGTGATGTGCATGATATCAGACAAATTTTGATCGGAGGGCCGGGCATGGAATTATACTAAAAATGGAGTATGTTCCGCCCGGTCGGCGTACACTTGGGTATGGCACTCTAGGTGGCGACGAAGGCACTGGCCTCCTCGTCAAGTTCGGTGGCTGATCATCGGAGCTGGATGGAGCTATGGGCTGCGGACGTCCCCAACAAGGTCAAGATCCAACGTTGGCGTATGCTAAAAAATGGTTTGGCTGTAGGGGCAGAACTGTTACGACGGCATGTGAAGCCTGGGGTCTTCTGTATTGCGTGTGGGAGAGAAGAGACAATTATTCATCGGATGTGGCGCTGCCCTCAATCGATGCACTTCTGGAAAGTGCTTGGCAAAGGAGTTGGGGCGCCCCTGGCGCTGCTGCCCACACATATTGACAGGGTAGACAACATGCGAACCTGGGTGCTGGATTGGCCGGCGGCAGCGTCAAATGAGGAGAAGAGGGTGGTGATGAGGGCGTGGTATGAACTGTGGCTTGCAAGGAACAACGCACGGGATAGCGGACGTATAGAGGACCCGTCCCTGATTGCAATAGAGTCATTTATCTTGATCAGGAGTGGGAGGGGATCAAGGAAACTAATGCGACACTACCGGAATCGCACCCTATGCCGACGGCCAGGGCCGTCGGCATAGCCCTGAATGGCCGTCGGGACAGGCCTATGCCGACGGCCCCCGTCGGCATACGGCCGCCGGCAACATATCCGTCGGCGTAGCCAGGAAGGCCGTCGGCATAGAAAGGCCGTCGGCATAGGACCTATCCCGACGGTGTCCGTACATCTATGCCGACGGCCCTGGCCGTCGGCAACGTTATCGCCTAACGGCGGCCGCCGTCAAGTGTTGACCAACGCGTGCTCGACACGTGGCATGTCTGTGCCGACGGTCTAGCCGTCGGCATAGTTTCAAACTAAGCTGACGGCTAGGCCGTCGGCATAGACGTGCCACATGGCAAGCCGACGGCTAGACCGTCGGCATAGACCTGCCACGTGGAAGCCACTGGGAGCTCCTGGAGCAGGCCTATGCCGACGGCCTAGCCGTCGGCTTAGTTCGAAACTATGCTGACGGCTAAGCCGTCGGCATAGACCTGCCACGTGGGAGCCACTGGGAGCTCACGACAGCTCTCGGCATAGTTTTTGTCTATTTTTTTTTTCTTTTTTCTGTTTTGTTTCAGCTCAATTCATTTGAATATATACAGCATCACACAACAAATATATGCATCACATAACAGCTGGCCCAGCAGCATCACACAACAAATTCATCATCACACATCATAAGAAGCATCGCAAAGCATAAACATATAAGTATCATCACCACCAAGCATATAAGAATCTCACAAACAACAATAAGAAACATCACAAGCATATAAGTATCATCACCACCAAGACCGCCACAATGTGACCCAAAGGCTTAAGCGCCAGGACATCGAGCACCACGGAGGTCGTCACCGCCAAGACCGCCAAAGCCCAGGTCATCACTGCTAGCGGCAGCGCTACTGCCAAGACTGCCTCCACCTCCGCCTCCGCCTCCGTGGATCGGAGTGGTCGGGCTCTGTGTCTCCGAAGTGCTGCGAAGACCACCGCCAACGGTAGATCCACCTGTTCCCTGGATGTTGAAAAGACATATGCACGGGATATATGACTGTGTTGAAAGGCATGACATGCTTTGGGTGAATAGATTGGGGATGAACTAACCGGCGAGGGGCCAGCGTTCTGTGCCACAAACTCCTCAAAGCTCATCAGCACTAGTTGTGCTGGAGGGCATTGTGCTGGAGGGAACTGAGGACACCTGCCGGCCGCCATATCCTGAAAAGCCTGCCGCATCTGGCTATCCCTCTGCACTTGGTGTTCATAAAGCCTCTGATGCCACGCCATGGTCTCCTGGCGTGTGTACTCCAGGTAGGCCTAGCTACGGTATGAGATGATGGAACTCATAAAACTACTAAATGCGGAAAATGAAGTGAGAAATGAAGATAAGAGGGAAAATACTTACAGATTGTTGCTCCTGAAAGAGGGACTGTGTACTGGTCACTGGCTGGCTCGTGCGCTGGCTCAGGCTCGGGTCGATCCGACGAAGCTGTGAAGGAAATATGCCCTAGAGGCAATAATAAAGTTATTATTTATTTCCTTATATCATGATAAATGTTTATTATTCATGCTAGAATTGTATTAACCGGAAACATAATACATGTGTGAATACATAGACAAACAGAGTGTCACTAGTATGCCTCTACTTGACTAGCTCGTTAATCAAATATGGTTATGTTTCCTAACCATAGACAAAGAGTTGTTATTTGATTAACGAGGTCACATCATTAGTTGAATGATCTGATTGACATGACCCATTCCATTAGCTTAGCACACGATCATTTAGTATGTTGCTATTGCTTTCTTCATGACTTATACATGTTCCTATGACTATGAGATTATGCAACTCCCGTTTGCCGGAGGAACACTTTGGGTGCTACCAAACGTCACAACGTAACTGGGTGATTATAAAGGAGTACTACAGGTGTCTCCAAAGGTAGATGTTGGGTTGGCGTATTTCGAGATTAGGATTTGTCACTCCGATTGTCGGAGAGGTATCTCTGGGCCCTCTCGGTAATGCACATCACTTAAGCCTTGCAAGCATTGCAACTAATGAGTTAGTTGCGGGATGATGTATTACGGAACGAGTAAAGAGACTTGCCAGTAACGAGATTGAACTAGGTATTGGATACCGACGATCGAATCTCGGGCAAGTAACATACCGATGACAAAGGGAACAACGTATGTTGTTATGCGGTCTGACCGATAAAGATCTTCGTAGAATATGTAGGATCCAATATGGGCATCCAGGTCCCGCTATTGGTTATTGACCGGAGACGTGTCTCGGTCATGTCTACATTGTTCTCGAACCGTAGGGTCCGCACGCTTAAGGTTTCGATGACAGTTGTATTATGAGTTTATGAGTTTTGATGTACCGAAGGAGTTCGGAGTCCCGGATGAGATCGGGGACATGACGAGGAGTCTCAAAATGGTCGAGACGTAAAGATTGATATATTGGAAGCCTATGTTTGGACACCGGAAGTGTTCCGGGTGAAATCGGGATTTTACCGGAATATCGGGAGGGTTACCGGAACCCCCCGGGAGGCAAATGGGCCTATTGGGCCTTAGTGGAAAAGTGAAAAGGGGCAGCCCATAGCTGGCCGCGCGCCCCCCTTCCCCAAGTCCTATTAGGACTAGGAGAAGGGGCCGGCCCCCCTCTCTCTCCTTTCCCCCTTGGGAGTCCTAGTTGGAATAGGATTGAGGGGGGGGGGAGTCCTACTCCCGGTAGGAGTAGGACTCCTCCCGCGCCCTCTCCCTAGCCGGCCGAACCCCTCCCCCTGCTCCTTTATATACGGCGGCAGGGGGCACCCCATAGACACACAAGTTGATCCTTGAGATCGTTCCTTAGCCGTGTGCGGTGCCCCCTGCCACCAAATTCCACCTCGATCATACCGTTGTAGTGCTTAGGCGAAGCCCTGCGTCGGTAGTACATCAAGATCGTCACCACGCCGTCGTGCTGACGGAACTCTTCCTCGACGCTTTGCTGGATCGGAGCCCGAGGATCGTCATCGAGCTGAACGTGTGCTAAGAACTCGGAGGTGCCGGAGTAACGGTGCTTGGATCGGTCGGATCGGGAAGACGTATGACTACTTCCTCTACGTTGTGTGATCGCTTCTGCAGTCGGTCTGCGTTGGTACATAGACAACACTCTCCCCTCTCGTTGCTATGCATCACCATGATCTTGCGTGTGCGTAGGAAAATTTTGAAATTACTACGTTCCCCAACAGTGGCATCCGAGCCTGGTTTTTATGGTTTGATGTTATTTGCACGAGTAGAACACAAGTGAGTTGTGGGCGATACAAGTCATACTGCCTACCATCATGTCATACTTTGGTTCGGCGGTATTGTTGGACGAGACGATCCGGACCAACCTTACGCGTACTCTTACGCGAGACCGGTTCCCTCGACGTGTTATGCACACAGATGGCTTGCGGAAGACTATCTCTCCAACTTTAGTTGAACCAAGTGTGACTACGCCCGGTCCTTGAGAAGGTTAAAACGGAGTCTATTTGACGAACTATCGTTGTGGTTTTGATGCGTAGGTGAGATGAGTTCTTACTTAAGCCCGTAGCAGCCACGTAAAACTTGCAACAACAAAGTAGAGGACGTCTAACTTGTTTTTGCAGGGCATGTTATGATGTGATATGGTCAAGGCATGATGCTGATTTTATTGTATGAGATGATCATGTTTTGTAACCGAGTTATCGGCAACTGGCAGGAGCCATATGGTTGTCGCTTTATTGTATGCAATGCAATCGCGATGTAATGCTTTACTTTATTACTAAGCGGTAGTGATAGTCGTGGAAGCATAAGATTGGCGAGACGACAACGATGCTACGATGGAGATCAAGGTGTCGCGCCTGTGACGATGGTGATCATGACGGTGCTTCGGAGATGGAGATCACAAGCACAAGAAGATGATGGCCATATCATATCACTTATATTGATTGCATGTGATGTTTATCCTTTTATGCATCTTATCTTGCTTTGATTGACGGTAGCATTATAAGATGATCTCTCACTAAATTATCAAGAAGTATTCTCCCTGAGTATGCACCGTTGCCAAAGTTCGTCGTGCCCAGACACCACGTGATGATCGGGTGTGATAAGCTCTACGTCCAAATACAACGGGTGCAAAACAGTTGCACACGCAGAATACTCAGGTTATACTTGACGAGCCAAGCATATACAGATATGGCCTCGGAACATGGAGACCGAAAGGTCGAGCGTGAATCATATAGTAGATATGATCAACATAATGATGTTCACCGATGAAACTAATCCATCTCACGTGATGATCGGACATGGTTTAGTTGATTTGGATCACGTGATCACTTAGAGGATTAGAGGGATGTCTATCTAAGTAGGAGTTCTTAAGTAATATGATTAATTGAACTTAAATTTATCATGAACTTAGTCCTGGTAGTATTTTGCAAATTATGTTATAGATCAATAGCTCGCGTTGTTGCTTCCCTGTGTTTATTTTGATATGTTCCTAGAGAAAATTATGTTGAAAGATGTTAGTAGCAATGATGTGGATTGGATCCTTGATCTGAGGTTTATCCTCATTGCTGCACAGAAGAATTATGTCCTTGATGCACCGCTAGGTGACAGACCTATTGCAGGAGCAGATGCAGACGTTATGAACGTTTGGCTGGCTCAATATGATGACTACTTGATAGTTTAGTGCACCATGCTTAATGGCTTAGAATCGGGACTTCAAAGACGTTTTGAACGTCATGGACCATATGAGATGTTCGAGGAGTTGAAGTTAATATTTCAAGCAAATACCCGAGTTGAGAGATATGAAGTCTCCAACAAGTTCTATAGCTAAAAGATGGAGGAGAATCGCTCAACTAGTGAGCATGTGCTCAGATTGTCTGGGTACTACAATCGCTTGAATCAAGTGGGAGTTAATCTTCCAGATAAGATAGTGATTGACAGAATTCTCTAGTCACCATCACCAAGTTAGCAGAACTTCATGATGAACTATAATATGCAAGGGATAACGAAAACAACTCCCAAGCTCTTCGTGATGCTGAAATCAACGAAGGTAGAAATCAAGAAAAACATCAAGTGTTGATGGTTGACAAGACCACTAGTTTCAAGAAAAGGGCAGAGGGAAGAAGGGGAACTTCAAGAAGAACGGCAAGCAAGTTGCTGCTCAAGTGAAGAAGCCCAAGTCTGGACCTAAGCCTGAGACTGAGTGCTTCTACTGCAAAGGGACTGGTCACTGGAAGCGGAACTACCCCAAGTGATTGGCAGATAAGAAGGATGGCAAGGTGAACATAAGTATATTTGATATACATGTTATTGATGTGTACTTTACTAGTGTTTATAGCAAACCCTCAGTATTTGATACTAGTTCAGTTGCTAAGAGTAGTAACTCGAAACGGGAGTTGCGGAATAAACAGAGACTAGTTAAGGGTGAAGTGACGATGTGTGTTGGAAGGGGTTCCAAGATTGATATGATCATCATCACACACTCCCTATACTTTCGGGATTAGTGTTGAACCAGAATAAGTGTTATTTGATGTTTGCGTTGAGCATGAATATGATTTGATCATGTTTATTGTAATACGGTTATTCATTTAAGTAAGAGAACAAATTGTTGTTCTGTTTACATGAATAAAACCTTATATGGTCATACACCCAATGAAACAAGTTCGTTGGATCTCGATCGTAGTGATACACATATTCATAATATTGAATCCAAAAGATGCAAAGTTAATAATGATAGTGCAACTTATTTGTGGCACTGCCGTTTAGGTCATATTGGTATAAAGCGCAAGAAGAAACTCCATGCTGATGGGCTTTCGGAATCACTTGATTATGAATCACTTGATGCTTGCGAGCCATGCCTTTTGGGCAAGATGACTAAAACGCCGTTCTTCGGAATAATGGAGCGAGCAACAGATTTGTTGGAAATCATACATACTAATGTATGTGGTCTGATGAATATTGAGGCTCGCGACAGGTATCATTATTTTCTGATCTTCACAGATGATTTGAGCAGATATGGGGATATCTACTTGATGAAACATAAGTCTGAAACATTTGAAAATTTCAAAGAATTTCAGAGTGAAGTGAAAAAATCATCGTGACAAGAAAATAAAGCTTCTACGATCTGATCGCGGAGACAAGTATTTGAGTTACGAGTTTGGTCTTCAATTAAAAACAATGTGAAATAGTTTCACTACTCACGCCACATGGAACACCATAGTGTAATGGTATGTCCGAACGTCATACCGTACTTTATTAGATATAGTGCGATCTATGATGTTTCCTACCGATCTACCACTATCGTTTTGGGGTTATGCATTAGAGACAGCTGCATTCACGTTAAATAGGGCACCATCTAAATCCGTTGAGACGACACCGTGTGAACTATGGTTTGGCAAGAAACCTAAGCTGTCGTTTCTTAAAGTTTGGGGTTGCGATGCTTATATGAAAAAGTTTCATCCTGATAAGCTCAAACTCAAATCGGAGAAGTGCGTCTTCATAGGATATCTAAAGGAAACTATTGGATACACCTTCTATCACAGATCCGAAGGCAAGACTTTTGTTGCTAAAATTCGGAAACTTTCTCGAGAAGGAGTTTCTCTCGAAAGAAGTGAGTGGGAGGAAAGTAGAACTTGACGAGGTAGCTGCACCTGCTCCCTTATTGGAAAATAGTACATCACAGAAAACTGTTTCTGCGACACCTATACCAATTAGTGAGGAAGCTAATGATGATGATCATGAAACTTCAGGACAAGATACTACTGAACCACGTAGATCAACCAGAGTGAGATCCGCACCAGAGTGGTACAGTAATCCAATTCTGGAAGTCATGCTACTAGATCATGATGAACCTACGAACTATGAAGAAGCGATGGTGAGCCCAGATTCCGCAAAGTGGCTTGAGGCCATGAAATCTGAGATATGATCCATGTATGAGAACAAAGTTTGGACTTTGGTTGACTTGCCCGATGATCGGCAAGCAATTGAGAATAAATGGATCTTCAAGAGGAAGACGGACGCTGATAGTAGTGTTACTATCTACAAAGCTAGAATTGTCGCAAAAAGGTTTTCGACAAGTTCAAGGTGTTGACTACGATGAGAGCTCCTCACTCGTATCTATGCTTGAGTCTGTCCGAATCATGTTAGTAATTGCCGTATTTTATGAAATCTGGCAAATGGATAAACAAAACTGCATTCCTTAATGGATTTATTAAAGAAGAGTTGTATATGATGCAACAGAAGGTTTTGTCAATCCGAAAGGTGCTAACAAAATGTGCAAGCTCCAGCGATCCATCTGTGGACTGGTGCAAGCATCTCGGAGTTGGAATATACGCTTTGATGAGTTGATCAAAGCATATAGTTTTATACAGACTTGCGGTGAAGCCTGTATTTACAAGAAAGTGAGTGGGAGCACTACAACATTTCTGATAAGTATATGTGAATGACATATTGTTGATCAGAAATAATGTAGAATTATTCTGTAAAGCATAAAGGAGTGTTTGAAAGGAGTTTTTCAAAGAAAGACTTCGGTGAAGCTGCTTACATATTGAGCTTCAAGATCTATAGAGATAGATCAAGACGCTTGATAAGTTTTTTCAATGAGTACATACCTTGACAAGATTTTGAAGTAGTTCAAAATGGAGCAGTCAAAGAAAGAGTTCTTACCTATATTATAAGGTGTGAAGTTGAGTAAGACTCAAAGCCCGACCACGACAGAAGATAGAAAGAGAAAGAAAGTCATTCCCTATGCCTTGGCCATAGGTTCTATAAAGTATGCCATGCTATGTACCAGATCTATTGTATACCCTGCACTGATTTGGCAAGGGAGTACAATAGTGATCTAGGAGTAGATCACTGGACAGCGGTCAGAATTATCCTTAGTGAAATAAGGATATGTTTCTCGATTATGGACATGACAAAAAGGTTCGCCGTAAAGGGTTACGTCGATGCAAGTTTTTGACACTGATCCAGATGAATCTAAAAGTCTCAATCTGGATACATATTGAAAGTGGGAGCAATTAGCTAGAGTAGCTCCTTGCAGAGCATTATAGACAAAGAATTTTGCAAAATACTTACGGATCTGAATGTGACAGACCCGTTGACTAAAATTATCTCACAAGCAAAACATGATCACACCTTAGTACTCTTTGGGTGTTAATCACATAGAGATGTGAACTACATTACTGACTCTAGTAAACCCTTTGAGTGTTGGTCACATGACGATGTGAACTATGGGTGTTAATCACATGGTGATGTGAACTATTGCTGCTAGATCACATGGCGATGTGAACTAGATTATTGACTCTAGTGCAAGTGGGAGACTGAAGGAAATATGCCCTAGAGGCAATAATAAAGTTATTATTTATTTCCTTATATCATGATAAATGTTTATTATTCATGCTAGAATTGTATTAACCGGAAACATAATACATGTGTGAATACATAGACAAACAGAGTGTCACTAGTATGCCTCTACTTGACTAGCTCGTTAATCAAAGATGGTTATGTTTCCTAACCATAGACAAAGAGTTGTTATTTGATTAACGAGGTCACATCATTAGTTGAATGATCTGATTGACATGACCCATTCCATTAGCTTAGCACACGATCGTTTAGTATGTTGCTATTGCTTTCTTCATGACTTATACATGTTCCTATGACTATGAGATTATGCAACTCCCGTTTGCCGGAGGAACACTTTGGGTGCTACCAAACATCACAACGTAACTGGGTGATTATAAAGGAGTACTACAGGTGTCTCCAAAGGTAGATGTTGGGTTGGCGTATTTCGAGATTAGGATTTGTCACTCCGATTGTCGGAGAGGTATCTCTGGGCCCTCTCGGTAATGCACATCACTTAAGCCTTGCAAGCATTGCAACTAATGAGTTAGTTGCGGGATGATGTATTACGGAACGAGTAAAGAGACTTGCCAGTAACGAGATTGAACTAGGTATTGGATACCGACGATCGAATCTCGGGCAAGTAACATACCGATGACAAAGGGAACAACGTATGTTGTTATGCGGTCTGACCGATAAAGATCTTCGTAGAATATGTAGGAGCCAATATGGGCATCCAGGTCCCGCTATTGGTTATTGACCGGAGACGTGTCTCGGTCATGTCTACATTGTTCTCGAACCGTAGGGTCCGCACGCTTAAGGTTTCGATGACAGTTGTATTATGAGTTTATGAGTTTTGATGTACCGAAGGAGTTCGGAGTCCCGGATGAGATCGGGGACATGACGAGGAGTCTCAAAATGGTCGAGACGTAAAGATTGATATATTGGAAGCCTATGTTTGGACACCGGAAGTGTTCCGGGTGAAATCGGGATTTTACCGGAATACCGGGAGGGTTACCGGAACCCCCCGGGAGGCAAATGGGCCTATTGGGCCTTAGTGGGAAAGAGAAAAGGGGCAGCCCATAGCTGGCCGCGTGCCCCCCTTCCCCAAGTCCTATTAGGACTAGGAGAAGGGGCCGGCCCCCCTCTCTCTCCTTTCCCCCTTGGGAGTCCTAGTTGGAATAGGATTGAGGGGGGGAGTCCTACTCCCGCTAGGAGTAGGACTCCTCCCGCGCCCTCTCCCTAGCCGGCCGAACCCCTCCCCGTGCTCCTTTATATACGGGGGCAGGGGGCACCCCATAGACACACAAGTTGATCCTTGAGATCGTTCCTTAGCCGTGTGCGGTGCCCCCTGCCACCAAATTCCACCTCGATCATACCGTTGTAGTGCTTAGGCGAAGCCCTGCGTCGGTAGTACATCAAGATCGTCACCACGCCGTCGTGCTGACGAAACTCTTCCTCGATGCTTTGCTGGATCGGAGCCCGAGGATCGTCATCGAGCTGAACGTGTGCTAAGAACTCGGAGGTGCCGGAGTAACGGTGCTTGGATCGGTCGGATCGGGAAGACGTACGACTACTTCCTCTACATTGTGTGATCGCTTCTGCAGTCGGTCTGCGTTGGTACATAGACAACACTCTCCCCTCTCGTTGCTATGCATCACCATGATCTTGCGTGTGCGTAGGAAAATTTTGAAATTACTACGTTCCCCAACAAGCTATGTGTAGGAGATACTAGGAGTGATCACAGCATCGAGAACCGCCTCCCGACCGTGCTCCTTGGGCCCCATCCTCACCACCGCCATGTCGTATAGAGGCGCCGCAATGCGGTCAGGTGTGTCAGGATGTAACTTCAGATACGCTTCGGAGTAGGCCTTCTTCCTCCCTATGGTCTTCTTGCCGTAGTACTTGGGCTCGCCAGGCTTGGGGTCCTTCCGCGTATGGGCGATCTCCCACGCCTGCATGTGTGAGAGCGGCCGCTTTAGTTTCTCCTCCTACGCCACCAAACAGAGGTTAGTCATACATAAGAAAGTGATGGTAAATAGAAGAAGAAGAATGTTTAATGGGGTTAGTCATACATTAACTGCCTTGTGGAGATAGTGGTTTCGGTTTCCCTGAGCATTTACTCCCTCCGTCCCTCGGTTAGCCTTATTTTTGGTTCTCATAGCCGCCCAGGCTCCAGCCTCATCACACCAAAGAGAAAAAGTAATTAGTAAATTAATGAAATGAAGGAAAAGGCATGATAATAAACACATTAATAAAAATGCATAAAAAGGCATATTCCTAAACTATAGAAAAAAAAATACTTGAAACGAACATCTGCTAGAATCCATATGAATCATCACTATTGTAACCTCTTTCTCGGTCCGTCTCATCATCACTATCAATCATATCATCTTCGTTGTCCGACGGAGGTGGAGGCTCTTCCTCGTCGTCAGCGTCTTCGTTTAACTTTTCTAGCATAAGTATGTCATTTTCATTGACAATGGTCTCACCATCATTCCGTGCATCGTCGACGTTTGGGTCCACACCATCATCACCCAATGGTCTAGCGTCATCGTTTCTAACCACATCATCATCATCATCATCATCAGGTTGCTCTTGATAGAACACTCCCTCGTATGTCATGGGGTTAATGTTGTAGTAATTGTCTTCATTCGGGTCTGGTAGCTTACCATGTGGCGACACCTTGAACATAACTTCCCAACCCTTTAGATACACTTTCTGGCATGGGTAAGGCAGATAATATACTTGTGTAGCTTGGGTAGCCGTAATGAAGAGATCGGCTCCGGCATAGACGGTTGATGGTTTAACTTCGACCAAACCAATGGAAGGCATATGTTTTACCCCCTCCCGCGGATCGAACCATCGGCATTTGAACACAGGCAGACTTAGGGTCTCACGCCCCTGGCGGAATTTAACCTCGTATATATTTTGTACCCTTCCATAGTAGTCTACTGAATTTTGACCGAGGGTGTACACTCCAGTATTTATAGTTTTGGGATCGGGGCGGCTGTTTTGGTGCTCCTCTGTATGGAAGCGATACCCATTCACATCATACTTTTTACATGTCATGACGGCAGGGTCAAAACCCATGGAAACCCATCTCAATTCATCATCCATAGATATGTTCGGATCTTTTCCCTACAAGTATAATGGAAATTGTTGCGTGCATTAGTTCGGTTAACTAATAAATGTTGAAGTAGGTATTTAATAGGGGAGTGTGGAAAATTACTTTCTCCATGAACCAAGCAACAAAATTTTTACGTCCAGGGTTTCCATGACGGAGAAGAGTAAGTGCCTCCGCCTCAGTAGGAGGATTCACTCCCGTCCATTCCTCTTGAACGAAATCACTAAAAAAAGATAAGCAGTGTTAGACCGGGACTAAGTGAACATGAAACATGATGATGTGGAAGACATAAAAGAATGGTGTAGTGGTATTACCTCATCCACACTTCCTCAACTTCCTTGATGTTGTGCAAGATATAGAACATGAGGTCCTCCCACTCTTGTCATGGCATGTTATAAGATTTCGAGGCCCCAGCCCTCCCACCTTGCGCGTTGAATAGATCGAGCCTGTGTTGATACTTGGGCTCTTATATATTGTATCGAGGCACCTTGTTATGCAGATGGGGAACGTGGTCTGGATAGTATGATGTCCTGAGGTCTGACACCTCCTCTAGGATAACTGCTTCAGCTATGGAAGCTTCAATCTTAGCTTTGTTTCCACATTTCCGTCGGAGATGCTTGTTCTGCCTCTCAGGGCCGTACTACCAGCAATTTTGCACAGGGCCCCCCAACAATACCTCGTTCGCGAGGTGCAGAATGAGATGTGTCATCGGAGTAAAGAAGCCTGGCGGAAAGATCTTCTCTAGCTTGACTATCAACTCCGGTGCCTTCTTATGCAATTTTTCAATCACCTCTTTACTTACTTCTTTAGCACAGAGCGTGCAGAAGAAATGGCTAAGCTCGGCAAGCACTCGCCAGACATGCTCGGGGACATAACCTCGAACCATCACCGGCATTATCCGCTCAATCCATACATGGTAGTCATGACTCTTCAGGCCGGTCACTTTGCCCGTTGAAAGATTGACTCCCTTACTTATATTCGATGCATAACCATCGGTGAACTTCAAAATTTGTTTCAGCCAGATAAGTACTTCTTTTTTTCTGGCGGTTTAAGGACAAAGTCAGCATCTGGCTTGAACCAGTTTTTTCGACCGCCTGTGGGAGGCTTCATGTTCAGGCGTGGTCTATCACAAATTCTCTGTTGATCGGCTCTAGCGTCTACGTTATCCTTCGTCTTATCAGGAATGTTGAGGATCGTGTGGAAAAGGGACTCTGCCACATTCTTTTCGGTGTGCATCACATCAATATTGTAAGGAAGTTTGAGGTCCTTGAAATAGGGAAGCTGCGAGAAGGGGGTAATGTGCGTCCAGTTCTGCGTCTCACCATATCCCTCGAAGCCTTTGGCTTTGGCTTTGCCTTTGCCTTTGACTTTAGGCTTGAGAGCTTTTAGCTGAGCAAGAACATCTGCCCCCGAAAATGTTGGAATCTCGGTTACTTCATGAACAACCCGGCCTTTCGTGAAGTTCTTCTTGTCTTCCCTGTCTGGATGGTCTGGAGGGAGGAACTGTCGATGCAGGTCAAAGGCTACATACTTGCCACCCTTACTCAGCCAAATCATTCGCAGACCCTGCATGCACACTGGGCATGGCATCTTACCACTTGTACACCATCCGCAGAATAGAGCATAGCCGGGAAAGTCATGCATGCAATAGTGCAACCAAACTTTCATCAAGAAATTTCTTTGCAGATCCCGGTCTTATGTCAACCTCGGAAAGTACCAAGAATGGTGCAAATCATCCACAAGCGGCTGCATAAACACACCCAATTGCTTCCCCGGGTAGTCAGGCCCCGGAATGATGAGCGACAAGAACATGGTCTTCCGTTGCATTAGGGCACCGGGAGGAAGATTGAGCGGAATTACAAACACAGGCCAGCAGCTATATGGATTGGACGACATACCATATGGATTCAACCCATCACCTGATATGGCTATTCTGACATTCCCAGCCTCGGCTGCTTCCTCGGGGTATTCTTCATCGAATGACTTCCACGCTTCCCCTCCCGATGGATGTACGATTTTTTTTGGATTGTACCTTATACCTTCCTTGTGCCACTTCATCATTTTGGCAGACTCCTTCGTGATGAAAAGGCGCTGCAGTCTTTTTATAAAATCAAGATACCGAAGAACCTTAACGGGGATGGTTAGCTGCTTTTTCTCACCATCCTCACCAACCACCTCAATGTACCGAGACGAACCGCACTTCCTACAGTACTTGTCATCCACATACTCGTCCCTAAACAAAAGGCAATTCTTCGGGCAAACATCTATTTTCTCATAATCCATAGAGAGTGCCTTCATGATTTTCTTTGTATCGTACATGCTTTTCGGCAGTTCATGACCCTCAGGGAGGCTGTTAGCCCATACTCCCAGGAATGCTTCGAAGCATTTTTGGCTACAGCCGTACTCAGCCTTGACTGCAATCAGTTGCGAGATGGCATCCAGCTGATATATTTTCGCACCCGCATAAAGAGGTTTCTTCGACAAGGCCAAGACCTCCAAGAAGGCCTTTGCGGTTGCCTCCGGCTCCTCCGGTTCATTCTCTGAAGGTGTCGCATTTGCCGTTTCTGCAACAATGACATCATCTAGCATGTCCCTGACCCCGTCGTCCTCATATCCATCGATGCATTGTCGCATCACCTCCTCTCTATGATGGTCCTGCTCGGCTATATTTATCGGCGGCATGTCAAAGTTTGGCATATATCCGTGCGTGCGAAGGTGCTCACTCATGTCCGTCTGATTTCTACGGTGACGTCTGGCACATCTCGCACAGGGGCATGGTGGGATAATTCTCATTGGACGACGGAATATCTCCTTCAAATACACATCGGTTTTCGCGATGCACTTTGATGTTACTCGATTCCGATGGATAAAACCACTGTACATCCACTGATTATCTGCCATCCTCTGCTTTTTTGCAACCCACACAACATAATTAAGGATTCACTTAAATTAATCACATCAAATTTTCAGTTTCTACCGCATTTAATCCACCTACATCTCTAATAGGTAAAGATGGGTCCTAATCCCACCCGAGGATGTGTAGATTGAGTACGTTCTCAATTCTACCCCGTTCCGAGACAAAATTTCAGCAGCACCTCCCCGCTGTTCTCCAGATACACGTCTCGGCAAATAGCCGAGAGAATGTGCTCCGGAGAACAATGGGGAGGCGCCGCCGAAATCCTGTCTCGGAATGGGGTAGAACATGGAGAACATACCCAATCTACACATCCTCGGGCTGTCCATGGAAAACGCTAGACAATCCGAAAGAGCTGCGGTGATAAATATGCAATTGAATGCATATTTATCGATGCAACCCTTTCGGACGGGAGACGCCTAGGTTACGTCAGTTGACTTGAGAATGAAATCTAGTCACATGATTCGTAGCTCACCCTCGGCTGTAGAGGAAGTAGTCGAACACCGGAGGGACAACCGGGGACCAACAGCTCCTACGACGACCACTCCACCGAGATGGAACACCACAGAACCTGCACCGTGACAATAGTTAAGTACATCACAATATATTCATCATCATCATCTAACAATCATCGAATCATAAAAATCAGCATCCTATATCATCTCTTCCGCAAAAAAAATCATTATCTATCATCAACATCATCATCTATCATCATTAACATCATCATCTATCATGTAACAATCATCATACATTTGCAACTATCATCAAAAAATCTATCATCTAACGTCATGCCCCTTGTTAAAAAAATTGCTTTTCTTGCATTTCTCACATTTGTAACTATCATCAAATCATCTATCAACCAACTATGCATCCATCCATCTAGTTACATAACTATGAACAACAACAAAATTATCAAAAAAATCTACAGAGAGGGAGGGAGGGAGCTCACCGTGGGGGAGGGCCGGCTTGGGGGGAGGGGCAGGCACGGACGACGGGCCAGAGCAGGCGGCGGAGGGGCAGGCATGGACGAAGTGGCCGCCGGGGCGGGGTCGATGGAGGTCGGGGCGGGGACGGAGGTCGGGGGAGGGAGGGACGGCCGCGCGGGTGGGTGGGGGAGACGGGGAAGGCGCGGGTGATGGCGGGTTCGGGGCGGGGCGGGGCGGCCCGGGGTTGGTGCGGCGCGGGGCGGCGGGCTCGAGGCCGGCGGTGGCGTGCTCAGGGCGGGCGGCGGAGGTGGTGGGCAGCGGCGCGGGTGTGGGTCGTGGAGGAAGGGGGAGATGGATGGCGAATGGGTGGTGGGGGCGAACCGCAAGGGGATAAGGTCGGCCCTATGCCGACGGCCTGGCCGTCGGCATAGGCCCGCCCCTTTGCCACGTCATCGATCCGTGGACATGTGCGCTGCTATGCCGACGGCCAAGCCGTCGGCATGGATACTTTGCATTTTTTATTTTTTTGTTACGGCATTTTTTTATTTTTTATTTTTTTGTTACGACATGTGCTGCACCCCCCAACACCATTCCGGCCCAAACCACCCAAAGATACCCTCCGTGTCGGCCCGACGTGGCCGTTTCCCCCCTCCGGGACACGGCGGCAGCCACACCCGTGAGGTCTACACGGCAGGACGGGGGCCGTGGGGGAGTAGTAATGCCACCGGAACGTCGCACCGGGCCCTCATACATGCGGGGTGGTGTCGTGGCATGTCCGAAGAGGCGGCACGCGTCTCCGGGGTGTGCCCCCCCTCACGGACGGCGCCGCCGCCGGCACCTGGAGGGGGGAAACGGACACGTCGGGTCTACACGGAGGGGATCTTGCTATGGGTCTGGCCCGGATGTTGCTCCAGAGTGTTCCTATGGGCTGACCTAACACAACCGGGTGGGGAGGTCCACTGGTCAAAGCCCGTCCGTGCAAAGTCAAAGGGCTAGATCGCGTGGTCAAACGCTACAGGGTTAGGCGGGACGGGGGCACTTGGGGGGTAGCAATGCCACCGGAGCGTCGCACCGGGCCCCCATACATGCGGGGTGGTGTGGTGGCATGTCCGAAGAGGCGGGACACGTCTCAAGAGGGGGGGGGGCACGCACCGGAGACGCGCCCCGCCTCTTCGGACATGCCACCACACCACCCCGCATGTATGAGGGCCTAGTGCGACGCTCCGGTGGCATTGCTACCCCCAGTGCCCCCGTCCCGCCTAACCCTGTAGCGTTTGACCACGGGATCTAGCCCTTTGACTTTGCACGGACGGGCTTTGACCAGTGGACCTCCCCACCCGGTTGTGTTAGGTCAGCCCATAGGAACACTTTGGAGCAACATCCGGGCCAGATGTTGCCGTGGGCCTATGGGCTGACCTTACACAACCGGGTGGATACGTCTACTGCTCAAAGCCCGTCCGTGCAAAGTGAAAGGGGTAGATCCCGTGGTCAAACGCTACAGGGTTAGGCGGGACGGGGGCCCTAGGGGGGTAGGAATGCCACCGGAGCGTCGCACCGGGACGTCATACAAGCCGCGTGCCGGGTGCCTACGCCTGCCACCATGCTTATATAACCGTAGGAGGGCCACCGCAACACTTGGCGGCATTGCTACCCCCAGGTACCCCGTCCCGTCTAACCCTGACACAGACGACCGCCGGGTCTATCCCTTTGACTTTCGCTGGACGTAGTTTGACCGGTGGACCTTTTCACCTTGTTGTCATAGCCCAGTGATAGCTAGACCCCCCAACACAGTCCCGGCACTACCCACCCCAAGATTCCCTCTGCGTTGGCCCGACGTGGCCGTTTCCCCCCTCCAGGGCACGGTGGCATCAACGCCCGTGAGGGGGGAGGGGGCACACCCCGGAGCCGCATGCCTGCGCCTGCCAACACGTTTCCACAACCGTAGGAGGGCCCACCGCAACACCTGGCGGCATTGCTACCCCCCACAGGTACCCGGCCCGTCCTGTCTAACCTCTCCGTGACACGACGGAAGAAGGCCCGTGTGGGGGGCAATCGATATATGTTTTCTGTACATTTAAGTTAATGAAATTAGTATTGGAAAAAAAATAAAAAATAATAAGAGAAAATACAAAAAATATAAAAATATTATTAGAAATCTATGACGTGGCGTAGGGCGGGGATCAATGACGTGGCAAAAACCATGGACCAGGCCTAGCCGTCGGCATAGAAATGCCACCCCACGGGACCGGCGAACGACGCGGATCGATGACGTGGCGGCGCGGCGGATCGATGACGTCGGCATAGGTATGCCGACAGCCACCGTTAGCCCGTCGGCGTAGCCTGACGCCGTCAAACTGCCGTCGCTGCCCGGGTAGACGGGCCCACGCGATATGCCGACGGCCCCGTCGGTATATTCGGAGAAACGCCGACGGCTTATCTATGCCTACGGCCCCCGTCGGCATAGATGGTTATACGCCGACGGCCTTCCTACGCCGACGGCTTTTATTGGGCCGTCGGGGTATGCCCATATATGCCGACGGGGGCCGTCGGCATAGATATGGCCGTCGGCAAAACAAGTTTTTCTGGTAGTGAGGCCACCTACTATGCGCAACAAAGAGGTCTGGACGAAACCAGAAGAAGGGTGGATGAAGGTCAATACTGATGGTGCACTAGCTAAGCAAGGAGGATCAGGAGGAGGTGGACCGGTCCTTCGAGACCACCATGGCGCGTTCGTGGCAAGAGCGTGCCATTTTTTCCCAGCTACTACGGATCCAGAAGTTGCTGAGCTCCTAGCGTGCTGTCGGGGTGTTCTTCTAGCACAAGAAAACGATGTCCAGAAGATGGTGTTCGAGATGGACTCGCTGAACGCGGTTGGGAAGATCAACAACATCGAGAGGGATCTCTCGACGTCAGGTCAGGTCGTCCAGGAGATTAAGAAGCTACTTACCCAGTTCCAGGAGGTTAGAGTTGTTTGGGTTCGTCGCTCCGCAAACGTAGTCGCTCATAGACTAGCTAGGGAGAGTTGCTATAGGGAGTTATGCCATTCTTGGCGCCATGTAGCGCCAGACTTTGTAAGCTCAGACATTCCCTCTGATGGGGCAGTAGAGCATTAGAGAAATAAGGCAACGTTTCCCTCAAAAAAAAAGACAGTCCCCTTAATTAATACAATTTTTGCGTGGTTGGTGCCGATTAGGGATTCCCAAGAAGCTTCCGCGTGTCGATGCAAAAAAAAAAAAAGAAGCTTCCGCGTGCCTTCACGATACTTTAAAAAAAAATGCGGGAATCCTTTAGGATACGTTAGCATCCAAATGCAGGCATATTCCGAGAGCAACCCAGGCCACTGCAAGAAGACAAGATGTGTCCTATATATAGAGCTAAGTGGGAAGACTACATCTTAGATCATCTCATCACATATCATTAGCTAGCGGAAGGCAAGGATGGCCGGGACAAGAGACGACTACGACGTCACGGCGGGAAATACATATCACGAATGTCGATCTTGAAGTTGTTGTCAGCACCGCCATGGCAAAAGTTCCCACATAGCTCACAAGAAAAAACCTAAGAACACAAAAAAACAGTTAAGGGACAGGCTGACTGCAAGCATTTCCTCAAAGGTCCAAAGTCGGGCGGCCTGAAACCGGATGGACAACAGTCTTCTTTCAGAATGAGGATTGACTGAAATTACAAAAACAATTATGTGCATGGATCACAAAACTGACTGAACATAACAAAATGACCTAAACCAAAATGGAAAAGCACATATCTGATAACTAGACACTCCCAGGCCACTCTTTTCCTTGACTCATCTGTTCAAGACTGCCATGGCGGAGATTGACTGAAATTACTAAATTAACTTAAAATATATTCAAGCGTATAAGTGTCTGACAAACGAAAATAATAAAGTATCTTCGAAATCTTGTGCAGGAGCATAGGGACCGTTTCAGCTAAGGCCTTAGGCTAGTTTCCACTGCCTAAAAATGACGCGAAATCGAAATCACGTACGCTTTCTTTTGCGACAAGAAGGAGATTCTAATTTCACAAACTATATTTACATGATGTAAGTTATTAGTTCTTAAGAACGAAAATTATATACATAAAGTGAATGATCGACTCGATGAAAAGGAAACAGAACCAAAAAACAGACTATAAAAATTCTGCACAAGCAAGTGCTCCAGGAAAGGGTTGTATTACAGTACATACTATGGTGATCAACCGGAGACAGAACACGAGCAAGCTCCAACTAGTCAAAGTTATCAATTCCACATGGCGAACATATAAAGTAAAAAGAGACTGATGAATAAACTTAAGAGAAGCCATAATCATATATGCGCTCCTAAAAAATCGACCACAACCCATAAAAAACAGAGGGCAGCCCCCTGTTTGAGAGACACCTTAATAATATGGAAGCCATGCAATGTATAAGCAATCAAATAATATGCAGCAGGTGCTCATTCAGAAAACACATGGAAATGATACGCAAAATCAGAACAAGCAACAACATCAACCAACAAACAGACTGGAAGGCAGCTACTGAAAAATGAAGAAGACCCAGAGCAGGCAATTATCACAAAAGAAAAAGGAAAACTTGATGCACGCATAAGAGATTTTCATCACAAAAAACAAAGTCATGACATTATTGCCTAGGGACTATCTCTACCATAGATAAGCAGAAGAGGATCTGGGTGCTATCTGCTGCATATAGTCCCACAAACAGGGGATCTATAAAAAGATAAACAGGGGATCCAAAAACAGCTATTGATAGGACATTTGGTAAATAAAACTGAAGCCTTGATATTTTACAATTCTTGGTTCCAGTCAGTGTATGTATCTATGAAAAATACAAGGCAGGATCTGTGCCTATGATTACTATTTAGCAGCTATATGTAGACGAACAACTACATACAGAGCAGAATCTGTACCTAGGAGCACAATCAAAAAACATTTAAATCGCTCTAGACCAAACATGAGCATTCCACACTCAAAAAACATTCATCACCCCGCCCCCCTCCCCTCCCCCCAAGTTAATGATGAACTATAGTAGAACAAACCCTAGAATGCAAAAAACAAATCTACAAAAATGACAAGAAAAGCAAACGAAAACTCACTTCGCCGGCCTCCCCTGCCATCTCTCTCGCCACAAGCCCACCAAGTACTTCCACGCTTAGATTGAAAAATCACAGGAGGAAGGGAAACAGACCACGGGAAGAAAAAGAGACGATGGGAAGGGGAACAGAGGCGAGGAGAGTGGGGCGAGGAGGCGAGGAGAGTGACGACAGCAAACACGTCTGGACATTAGTAGCAGGGCTAGACCGTTCGCATTCTGAACAAGCGCGGCCCAAAAACAAAACAAAAACAATTCGGAGGCCCAACACGCAACAACTCGCTACCCGCCTGCGTCGCTTCCGGCCCGACAAAACAAAAAAGAGAAAGAAAAAAAGAAAACAGAACGTTCCGCGAGCGGGACAAACAGATGGGCTGCGCCTCCCGTCGCTACGAAGCAGTCCACCTGGAGGAAGCACGAATCGTCGCGTGGCTCGATCGGACGGTCGAAAAATTGAATGAGACCAATTAGTTTCTCATTCGAATGAGATTTAGCAAACCCGTTAAAATAAATTGCCGGAATCCTTCAGGATACGTTAGCATCCAAATGCAGGCATATTCCGAGAGCAACCCAGGCCACTGCAAGAAGACAAGATGTGTCCTATATATAGAGCTAAGTGGGAAGACTACATCTTAGATCATCTCATCACATATCATTAGCTAGCGGAAGGCAAGGATGGCCGGGACAAGAGACGACTACGACGTCATGGCGGCGCTCGACGAGTTCTACGCGTCCGGCACCGGCGTCTGCGGCCTGGTCGAGTCCGGCGTCACCATCGTGCCACCGCTCTTCCTCGCGCCGAACAGCCCGCCTCCACCGCCACTCGGGACGACGAACTTCATCATCCCAACCATCGACCTCTCTCTCCCACGCTCGGTCATCGTGCCCCTCGTCCACGCCGCCGCGCGCACCTGCGGCATCTTCTACGTCACCAACCATGGCGTCCCTGCCGACGTCATTGACTCCGCCCTGTCCGCCGTCCGCGCCTTCCACGAGCTGCCTCCCGCCGTCCGGTCGGCGTTCTACACGCTCGCGCCCGTTGGTGGCGTCAGCTTCAGCACGTACCGCAACGACCGGCCACGGCAGGCTGCCAGGCCCGACGCCATCCCCGTCCTGCCTTAGCGCGACAGCCTCACCATCAGCCTCGCCCCACCGGGTCCCGACATGGGCCACTTCCCCGCGAGCTGCCGGGACCCGTTGCTTGAGTATCACCGGGTCATGGCGGAGTTCGGAAAGAAGAAGATCGGGGCGCTGCTGTCAGAGGCGCTCGGTGTCGGTGCAGAGTGGCTCGAGAAGACTATGCAGATGGAGGCTGCGTCTATGGCGTCCCACTACTATCCTCCATGCCCGGAGCCCGCGAAGGTGATCGGCGGTATGGACCACACCGACCCATTCCTGTTCACGGTGCTGGTGCAGGACGCCGTCGGAGGGCTCGTGGTGCATGTCGACGATGGGGAGTGGATAGACGTGCCGCCGGTGGCTGGAACGCTCTTAGTAAACATCACAGAATTGCTCAAGGTAAGCTAAGTATATAAGCATGCGTTGCGATTGTTCTGCTTCTGCTTCCGTCACCAACTTAGGCGCGCACACCATGCATGTAATTAATGGCTCATGCAGGTGTTTTCGAACGATGAGTACATTAGCATAGATCACAGGGTGAGGGTCAAGTCGATGAAGGAATCAAGGGTGTCCATCGCCCTCTTCTTCAATCCAAGCGACTCCCACATAATCGAGCCTCTCCCGGAGCTCGTGACGGCAGACAAGCCCCGACGGTACCGGAGTTTCACCATGACTGAGTTCATGGATTCGAGAAAAGGCAAGTTCGGGAATGACAGCTCGTCCATCCAGCAATTCGCGCTCACGAGCGAACCAAGCTCTTAATTAGTACCAGAGCTTAGCTGTCTCTCGATCGGCATCGGCATCATTACCTTTTGCCTCGATTACTGTTGGTGGCCTTGTATTGATGCAAAATGTATTTTTAATAGTGGCCTTGTATAAGAAAATGGAAGGAGTACTTGCTATTGTTACAGGACCTTGTATTTCTGGTGCGGTTTTAACCCCTCACTTCTACTCGAATAAAGTGGTCCAGGACCCCAGACTATGGCGATTGTCCTCCAATGGTGAGATCAGTCCTACCTATTTCCTCTGTATCAAAATACAAGACTTTTTTAGCTAGCCTACAAGAACGTTTTATATTTTGGTCCCCCCTCCTCAAAATATAAGACCATTTATAGAGTTAAAAGTGATTTTATATTCTGAGACGGAGAGACTAGTATATAACTAGCAGTTGGGGCGCGCCATGGCGCGCCTCCTGAAAGGAAGTTTGGCCGTTGCCAGCTTGTATGCACCATTTTCATTGCTTCTTCTGCTCCTTACATGTAGGTGAACATTAGCATATTTTAGTATGGCTGATTGATTATAGTCAGTGACAATAATTCAGATATGACTAAAATGACAATTGGACCTCAAATTATATCAGATTCAGTAATGCAGAAACAAAGCAAATGATATTTATTACAAGTAGAGGAACATCTATTCAGTGCTCAACCATAAACAAGCGGTAGCCTAGTTTCTATAACACGGAATTGATCATGTTGGCTAATGTTCAGACAATTGGTAGCATAAAACACAAAATTAATCATGTTGGCTACACTTGACTTCTTATCAAGAGAGAAAATAGCACATCAAAAGCAGATGCCTGAATGACCTCAGGCGGGTCGAAAAGCTCGATTTGCATGGAGGTGGGTGTTGTCATGGCGGCAGTATCATTGGTTACATGGCGCCCATTGGATATCCACGAGGAGAGTTGGGGGAGTACTTCTCATTTTTTTTCCACATAAAGTAAAATGTTATACGTAACCACAAGCAGCGGTGCTAGGTGGTACACGCCCCTTCCACTTTCCTTTTTCTACTTTGCATGAGACTGAAAGTACTGCAAGTTTCTGACTGGAACAATAAAACAGGTGTGTATCAACCGACAGGGACTTAGGTTACAGGAGTGATAGCATACATTATACTGGTTCAAAAGCAACGGTCATGTCCACGTTGTCAGGATCGGGCTGGCTACCACATGGTGTTGCTGGACGAGACGAGCCGACCCAATCCGTCCATGCATGACGGCCTCCTGTCCGCCGGGAAGCTCATGGTGTAGCTTTTTTTCTCGCCCACCTTGGTGATGGTCAGTGTTGATCTGCATGCTGCCCGCCGTGGCAGTGGCCGTCACATTATTCCTCCACTGCGGCAGAAACGAGTTTACTCTGTTGGTTTGGTGCAAATCGAACCTGTCCGGCAAAGAATGATAAATTAGCACAATGGTAACAACCGAATCTATAAACTGTAGTGGATAAATATCATGCGTTGAAATGAAGTCAATACAAAAGTATAAGTATTTTAGATAGTAATGCCAGCAAAAAGTTAACAAAACATAAGTGTGTGATAGCTCTAACTTCCACTATAAAAAGGGATATTCACATGCACATGTCAGACTCTATAAAATGCGCATACTTGTGTTACATTGTCCATGTGGTATTCCTCTAAGCAAGCTATCTGTTTTGAACTTCTCCAGTCCCACAATAAAACCTAAAATAAAGCAACTTGAGTGGGACTTGACCTGAATAACGTCAAGAAACCTCATCTTTTTGCTATAACATATGACATATGAACTAAAACCACAAATTCTGATAGAAAAGATATTGTAAGGGAAACCTGAACTATGTTGGTAATTATCAAGGAAATCAGATGTGTAGGATAATTCATAGCTAGCTTGCAGCCCTACCACGGCTGAGGGATGCAACTCACCTGAGCGTACATCCCTTGCTTTACCCAGAAGTCTGGTGTATACCACACATAGAGATGAGTTGGCAGAAAGTTCATCCACATGTTAATTAAGACCTAGCCCAATAAAAATGCAAAATTTGAAGTACGTTTTGCCGTCCTACCTCTAGCATCGCTTGTTAAATACTTTGCCCTAATAAAGTTCACATATTAACCAACACCTGGCCTACCAAATACAGCTAATAATGATCAAATTGGGATGGTAGCAAATATTCTGTCGCGGTTACCACAAAATGTTAAAGAAAAATAAAATTCATGTAATGAAGGATGACATATTCTGTTGAAAGCTTGAGCTATCCAATATTTCTTAGCATTTTGTTTTGACATTTCAAAAGAAATACATAGAATTGCATAAAGAAAGAGTTGGTCATAATATCTCCAGATTTCTCCAAACTATCGCTTTTACTCAGTGGCGGAGCCAGGGGTCTTCCCTGGACTTCCATGGAATACCAAAGAATTACTGATTCATTGATATACTACTGCTAGCTTGCTGCATATTTGTTGCCATATTGCTACTGTATCGCACAAATGAATACCAAGGAATACCGAGCAGGAAATTCCTGGCTCCGCCACTGCTTTTACTTACCTTATACAACCACTTATTGGGGATGCATTGCCACTAAGATTGATTACTTCAGGCAGGGTCATAACATGGCACCTATATTTTCTCAGAAGAGGATAACACATCATCTTCTATATCTAAATAGCTGCTCCCCACTACCTGATTTCTCTCGCTTCTCGTGCGGCCACGTCATTCCCGATCCTGTCGTTCGCACTCGCACGGTTTTGCTGCCCCGCCCGCGCGTTTAACTGACGTCCGCACGGTTTGGTTTACTCAAAGAGAAAAGGTCGGAGTACTCGGTGGTGTGCCAACAACCGGGCTGTGTTTTGCAAGCCCATGTAACTAACGCGACCTGTTAACCCATGCAATGGCAGTGGATCACTTACGCTTCGTCTTCCCCACGACGATACAATTGCAGTGGATCGCTTACGCTTCGCATTCCCCACGGCGAGTCATATCGCCGCCGCCCCACCCGCACGCTCCATTCAACGCCATGAAACGGCAGCCATAAATCCACATGAAACGGCAGTATTCATCGCCCTCCATTATATTGCAAACGGGAGCTTTCGTCTTTAAAAAGGCGTCCTCCATCACGCACGGCTGCTCGCGTCCCCGCGTTCTACTCTCCGACCAACCTCCAGCTCTCCACTGTGGTAGATGGATCATGGACGCTCCCTACTTTCAGCCACCTCCCTTTTTTTCTCCTATCCTGCGCTACCCAATACGGGTGGCGGTGTGTTCAAGTAGAACGGGTCCTCGCTGTCCGACGCACAAGACGTTGATACCTACCTATGGGACAACTTGCTCGGCTGCACAATAATGGACGGCAGCTTGCCGTCAGGGACTGTATACGTCGGCCTGACAGTGTTGTTTGGCATCGTGGTGGTGGTGGTGCTGCTGCTAGAAGGCGCGGCAGGCCGATGAATTCATCGACACGGACACATTCGTGTAGCATGTGCGGCTGCTGCTAGAAGGCGCGGCCAGTTACGGCCGGATCATGCTGTGGAGGCACTCCTATATATGACATGGAATCTGACTTTAGTGTCAGGCTGCGCAAAAGAAAACCAAAAAGAACAGGTAAGAGTTTGGGTTCTGGTTGATTTTATCAGCAGTCGCATCTTTCAACAGGCTATAATGTTTTGTTTGACAAAATTACAGCGACGAGCGCATCCTTATATTACAAAAATGGAATGGTGCGTAAAAGATCAGTCTTCTGTCATTTCTAAATTTTTTTCCTTGCACATGATATATTTGTATAGTTCAACCAGCGTCTAATTAACTTAGTCCATACAGTGATGGTGCATACAGAACCTAACTCAAGAATCTGCTGCCCCTACTTCTTACCACCTGGCACATTCAGGCAACCCGATCAAGGTTCTGGCAAAATCCATATACGCCCGTGCCTTTGCCCTTTGCAGTCCATATCACCGAAGAGCAACGAGTATCTTCCTGGTGCCACCACCAATAGGTTTTGTGAGTTATGTCACCTCCAATCTCAGTGGAGTAGTCTCTCGGCGTCTGTCAAATTTTACTCTTACAACTTTCTTATGCATTCAACCAAAGTGGAGATCAATATCTAGCTTAGTTGCTTGCTTATTAGTATTCGCAACAGAATACAGTTTTACATGGTATGGACAAATCCATGAATTATTCTCGACCCGTTGAATATTCTTTTTATTTATTTTCCTAAGTTGTTGACTAGATTTAAAATTTGCCTAATTCATCATGTAGGAAAGACTGTAGTAAATCTCTACCGGTTGTCGCCGTCAATATTTCTCAACTACCTTTAGCAGCATTCTAAAATATCATATGTGCTCACTAATGAGGTCACAAGAATATGGTTATATGATAATATTTTTGTACTCAAATGTTACATGCCAGAATTCGTAGCTTATTTTCGTTTATGTGTGTGCCTGCTTGCAAGAATACTTTTTAAACCAATATTAAGGAGCTAGAACATTGCTGAAAACTAATTTCATTTGCATGCTGTATCGGCAATTTTGAACTATTTATTGAATGCAAACTCCACTCGTGAGTTACACCGATCTTGAGCTTGCGAAATTAAATCACATCTCCAACAACCGATCTGACACATACTAATGTTTATCAAATCATCATTAGTATTAGTGTATATGAGTACCCATGCTTGGCAATATGACTCATCTTCAAATACTGTTTGCAAAGCATTTGTCTTTTTTGATGCGTACTTAACCACATGCTAATTTCATGCCGACAACCCCCCAATATGCCAACTTTCTAATGACTGTCGAAACTAATCCGTTTAGCATTACAAGCCTACTACATGTCCCGCAGAAACGCGCGGGGTATCCATCTAGTTTCTCTAATCAGTGCCCCATTTGTGAGAAATTTGATCATGGCCATGCCCTATTAAAACGTGTATGGCATAAGCAGAGTATATAGGGCATGAAAGCCATTAAACCCAAAAGGTTGATGTAGAATTCAGATAAAGAAAATCAGTGCAAGGAGAGAAACTTAGATCATACCAGGTTTACCTCAAATCTTATTGTAAATCCTTCTCTTGATACAACCATCTGTAACATACTGAGATGGGTTGAAAACGGAAGTGATCTTGAAAACATAGGGATCTACAGATGTAGTCTAAGAACAAAAAAGAAAATTTGTAACATAAGAAAATTAGTAGATCAAAGCACTCAAATTTCATTCAGGTATCATCCTCTAAGCAGTACATATCTAGTTCTATCAACTGACTTCTCTATAATAGGATGCCAGAAATCACTATCGAACCACATGAATTAGTTTTCAGCAGAATGTATTTCAATGTTGGATTCTCACAAGTAGTTAAGATACATAATTTTGCACGATGTAACCTCCTATTACACACTTTTGGGCACCGCCACATGGCAACCCTGTCACAAACGGCTAGGCATCAAAAGGGCATATGGATAAACCTACATGGCTGAGAAAGTGCAAGCTTATCTTTTAGGAGCTATTTCTCCCTAATAAAGAAAAATTATCAGACCCATATTGTTAGGATTTAATTTGCTATGAATTTAGCATGGACTCGGATATATATATATATATATATATATATATATATATATATATATATGACTTCTCTTCTGTACTCCTGAGAGTATATACTCTCATTCTCAATATACCTCATATACGCATTAATTATACCTTTTTATTATTCTCAATATACTTCATTAAATATTTTAAGATACCCCAATACGAGTTTTGTTGAAAAAATATCATCTGCGATGTACTTTTTGTAATATACCTTTTTCACGTACAAACACATCAGTATATACGTAAACATTTAAAAATATGTAGACTCACATCAATTTTTTCATGAAACTCATTTTGGGGTATCTAATAATTACTAATGAAGTATATTAAAAATAATAAAATGGTATAAAAGATTTATCTATGTGGTATATGAGAAGCGGGAGTACGTACTCCCAGGAGTACACAACCATTTTCATATATATATATATATATATATATATATATATATATATATATATATATATATACTATTCTAATACCAGGATTAGAATAACTATTTGGATCATAGTCGCTGTATATATAGGACACGAGCAAGATTTTTCCGAGATCCAAAAGCTATCAGGCCGCGATCTTCCTTGATCCCCCTCCACCTTCTCCGACTCGCTGCCCCACCCTTCTCCCGCAACTCCCGCGCCCCCAAACGGAATCCCGCCGGTGCCCGGCTAGTCTCCCCGGCGCGCCGGCACCCCGCACGCCTCCTTCGCTGCCACCATCCAGTGAGTAGCCGCCACAACTACCGCCCTCGAGAGCGCCGGCACGCACGGATCCAGCCGGACCCGACCGGAGTGGGCCAGGGGTGCCCTTCGCGGGCGCTGTGTCGCCGCCGTTGACCGCCATGCCACTGCCGCCCCCAATTCCCCACCACACATTGCCACGCGCGGAGCCCCTCTGCCTCTTGTGCGTCACCGCGAGACAGCCCCGCGCCGACGACTAGGCATGACTCGAACCACGGTGTTCTACTGCTAGCTCTAGAAGCGCCCTCAGGCACTGATCCCGTTCTTCCACATGACCGCTGCTGGTCACCCGCCCCAAACGCCATCGAGCCAGCATCTCCTCCAAAAAATCTGATGGCCGAGGGCACCCCTGGACGTCTGTGTCGCCCCTGCTCCTCAATGCCATGGCCGCCCTATCCGCTCGGCCCCCTGGCAATCCTTGCCGCCGCCCCGCCACAGACGTCCACCCTATGGAGCTCCCTCCTCCACTGGTGTCCGGCCGCCTCCCTGTCCCTTGCCACATCTACGCATGGACCTCTACGAGGGGAGAGTTCATCATCTCAGGGCACCACATCAACACTCCAAGTTCGCATTCTTTCTCTATCTCTGTTTTCTGTTGTTCCCTACTGTTGTATTGTAACCAGATCATGCATCGATTCCTTCCCCCGTCTAGTTCTGTCTTATGTGTTTCTAATTATTTTTCATGTCTGAAGTTCAACTATATCTACAGGCGCAGCTGACCCTGACGTGCTCCTGCATATTGATACTGTTGCTGCTGTCAAAATTTCTCTTAACTGAACTTAACTCTTTTTACTGATTGAACTGTGCAGGAGATGTGTGGAGCGAGCACTGTGACAAGCAGTAAAGGAAAATAATGCATGCTTGTATGTCTGCGTATTCAATGAGATTTGTTGTAAAAGTTTATTTTTTTCCTTGTGCATCAATTGAGCTAACTTTTAAGACGTTTAGAGGCTTCGTGAAATTCTACAAAAAGCTATACGCCGGCAGGTGTGAAGTTCTACCACGGCTATATGCTGGAAGCTGTGAAGTCCTAGCACGGCTCTCCACCAAGTTCTAGTCGATTCAACGTCTACTCTTTCCGTTTTTCACTCTAGTGGGCATGAGATGCTGCTGATGCATGTGCTCTTCTACCTCAGAAAGAAGCTATTGCTGCTTCGGATTTGGGTGAACATCCGGTATGGAGATGTGTGTATGCTATGATGAGAAGATACGGTATATGATTTTTTTTATAGACAAAGGTGTGTGTATGCTATGATGAGAAGATAAGGTATTTTTTATAGAATCAACGTGTGGTGGAGAGACATGCACCGCTTTGTCACAAAACAAAAACAAATAGGGGGAGATGGAGTCTCGTTGGCGCAACCCTCGTGTAGGGAGAAAACCATCGGATAGACTGCCATTAAGTTTCACTGAGAATGTTGTAGAAGTGACACATCTCATAACCATGGCTCTCCATGAATGAGAAAAACCCAGCTTAGTCATCATCTGTTGAAGAAAAGACCACTCCACTCTATCATAAGCTTTCATCATATCCAGTTTAACGGCACACAATGGTTTTTTCCTTTTCCTCTTCCGGATGGCATGCACACATTCGTATGCCACGAGAATGTTGTCAGTGATATCGATGAGCCTCCCCGGAACAAAAGCACTTTGCTCCTCTGAGATCAGAATAGGGAGCACAACCTTAAGCCGGTTAGCAAGAACTTTAGCCGCGATCTTATACAACACATTACACAAGCTTATCGGTCTGAACTGTGATAGCATCTCCGGCGCCTTCACCTTGGGTATCAACACCAAAATCGTATCATTGAAACCCTCTGGAATCTGCCCCCCACCTAGGAACTCGCGGATTGCCTTACATACTTCTTCTTTCACCAGAGGCCAGTGCCGCTGGTAAAAGAGGGCTGGTAGCCCGTCCGGCCCATGTGCCTTTGTGGGTCCCATTTGGAAGAGAGCCCTTTCAATCTCCTCGTCGGAAATTGCAGCATCCAGTTTGGTATTCATTGCCTCCGTGACAACCACCTCAATATTATCTAGGATCTGCTGCGTATTTGATGTGCCTTGGGTGGCAAACAGAAGCGAGTAAAGCTCCCGTGCCATCTCCCTCATACCCATATCATCGGAGCACTTCGTTCCATCCGACCGCAGCAGCGACTTTACCGTGTTTTTCCTCCTCCTGTGAGAAGCACGGTTCTGGAAATACTGTGTGTTTCGGTCGCCTGCCCTTAGCCAATCCACTCTTGATCTCTGCCTCTTCATAATCTCCTTTCTCAGATATTGTGTTTTTGCGGAACAGTCGTTGCGCGGCAAGTCTCGGTCTAGGTCTTCTTGTATTATTGTGTTTTTTCTTGGCCTAACAACCAATCGTGGCTACCCAGCCAAAACTAGGCATGTGGGGTTAGCTGGCTTGCAAAGGCCCACCATAGAATGCTCTTCGTTTTGAGAAGCAAATAGGCAGGCAATCTCTATATGGCGCTGTAGGTGTCGGTTATTATTGTTTTTTTTGCAAAACGAAGCCTGCAGCCGCGCTAGCTGGGCTCGGCTCATCTTGTCTTTTTTTCAGTTGTAAACAGAAAATACAAGAGCGCATCCAGCGGGATTCGATCTTGAAGTTGTTGTCAGCACCGCTTTAGACAGGAACTCATCACGAATGTCGATCTTGAAGTTGTTGTCAGCACCACCATGGCAAAAGTTCCCACATAGCTCACAAGAAAAAACCTGAGAACATAAAAAAACAGTTAAGGGACAGGCTGACTGCAAGCATTTCCTCAAAGGTCCAAAGTCGGGGGGGCTGAAACCGGATGGACAACAGTCTTCTTTTAGAATGAGGATTGACTGGAATTACAAAAACAATTATGTGCATGGATCCCAAAACTGACTGAACATAACAAAATGACCTAAACCAAAATGGAAAAGCACATATCTGATAACCAGAGTGAGATCCACGTGGCGGCGCGGCGGATCGATGACGTCGGCATAGGTATGCCGACAGCCACCGTTAGCCCGTCGGCGTAACCTGACGCCGTCAAACTGCCGTCGCTGCCCGGGTAGACGGGCCCACGCGATATGCCGACGGCCCCGTCGGTATATTCGGAGAAACGCCGACGGCTTATCTATGCCTACGGCCCCCGTCGGCATAGATGGTTATACGCCGACGGCCTTCCTACGCCGACGGCTTTTATTGGGCCGTCGGGGTATGCCCATATATGCCGACGGGGGCCGTCGGCATAGATATGGCCGTCGGCAAAACAAGTTTTTCTGGTAGTGAGGCCACCTACTATGCGCAACAAAGAGGTCTGGACGAAACCAGAAGAAGGGTGGATGAAGGTCAATACTGATGGTGCACTAGCTAAGCAAGGAGGATCAGGAGGAGGTGGACCGGTCCTTCGAGACCACCATGGCGCGTTCGTGGCAGGAGCGTGCCATTTTTTCCCAGCTACTACGGATCCAGAAGTTGCTGAGCTCCTAGCGTGCTGTCGGGGTGTTCTTCTAGCACAAGAAAACGATGTCCAGAAGATGGTGTTCGAGATGGACTCGCTGAACGCGGTTGGGAAGATCAACAACATCGAGAGGGATCTCTCGACGTCAGGTCAGGTCGTCCAGGAGATTAAGAAGCTACTTACCCAGTTCCAGGAGGTTAGAGTTGTTTGGGTTCGTCGCTCCGCAAACGTAGTCGCTCATAGACTAGCTAGGGAGAGTTGCTATAGGGAGTTATGCCATTCTTGGCGCCATGTAGCGCCAGACTTTGTAAGCTCAGACATTCCCTCTGATGGGGCAGTAGAGCATTAGAGAAATAAGGCAACGTTTCCTTCAAAAAAAAAAGACAGTCCCCTTAATTAATACAATTTTTGCGTGGTTGGTGCCGATTAGGGATTCCCAAGAAGCTTCCGCGTGTCGATGCAAAAAAAAAGAAGAAGCTTCCACGTGCCTTCATGATACTTTAAAAAAAATTGCCGGAATCCTTCAGGATACGTTAGCATCCAAATGCAGGCATATTCCGAGAGCAACCCAGGCCACTGCAAGAAGACAAGATGTGTCCTATATATAGAGCTAAGTGGGAAGACTACATCTTAGATCATCTCATCACATATCATTAGCTAGCGGAAGGCAAGGATGGCCGGGACAAGAGACGACTACGACGTCACGGCGGGAAATACATATCACGAATGTCGATCTTGAAGTTGTTGTCAGCACCGCCATGGCAAAAGTTCCCACATAGCTCACAAGAAAAAACCTAAGAACATAAAAAAACAGTTAAGGGACAGGCTGACTGCAAGCATTTCCTCAAAGGTCCAAAGTCGGGCGGCCTGAAACCGGATGGACAACAGTCTTCTTTCAGAATGAGGATTGACTGAAATTACAAAAACAATTATGTGCATGGATCACAAAACTGACTGAACATAACAAAATGACCTAAACCAAAATGGAAAAGCACATATCTGATAACTAGACACTCCCAGGCCACTCTTTTCCTTGACTCATCTGTTCAAGACTGCCATGGCGGAGATTGACTGAAATTACTAAATTAACTTAAAATATATTCAAGCGTATAAGTGTCTGACAAACGAAAATAATAAAGTATCTTCGAAATCTTGTGCAGGAGCATAGGGACCGTTTCAGCTAAGGCCTTAGGCTAGTTTCCACTGCCTAAAAATGACGCGAAATCGAAATCACGTACGCTTTCTTTTGCGACAAGAAGGAGATTCTAATTTCACAAACTATATTTACATGATGTAAGTTATTAGTTCTTAAGAACGAAAATTATATACATAAAGTGAATGATCGACTCGATGAAAAGGAAACAGAACCAAAAAACAGACTATAAAAATTCTGCACAAGCAAGTGCTCCAGGAAAGGGTTGTATTACAGTACATACTATGGTGATCAACCGGAGACAGAACACGAGCAAGCTCCAACTAGTCAAAGTTATCAATTCCACATGGCGAACATATAAAGTAAAAAGAGACTGATGAATAAACTTAAGAGAAGCCATAATCATATATGCGCTCCTAAAAAATCGACCACAACCCATAAAAAACAGAGGGCAGCCCCCTGTTTGAGAGACACCTTAATAATATGGAAGCCATGCAATGTATAAGCAATCAAATAATATGCAGCAGGTGCTCATTCAGAAAACACATGGAAATGATACGCAAAATCAGAACAAGCAACAACATCAACCAACAAACAGACTGGAAGGCAGCTACTGAAAAATGAAGAAGAACCAGAGCAGGCAATTATCACAAAAGAAAAAGGAAAACTTGATGCACGCATAAGAGATTTTCATCACAAAAAACAAAGTCATGACATTATTGCCTAGGGACTATCTCTACCATAGATAAGCAGAAGAGGATCTGGGTGCTATCTGCTGCATATAGTCCCACAAACAGGGGATCTATAAAAAGATAAACAGGGGATCCAAAAACAGCTATTGATAGGACATTTGGTAAATAAAACTGAAGCCTTGATATTTTACAATTCTTGGTTCCAGTCAGTGTATGTATCTATGAAAAATACAAGGCAGGATCTGTGCCTATGATTACTATTTAGCAGCTATATGTAGACGAACAACTACATACAGAGCAGAATCTGTACCTAGGAGCACAATCAAAAAACATTTAAATCGCTCTAGACCAAACATGAGCATTCCACACTCAAAAAACATTCATCACCCCGCCCCCCTCCCCTCCCCCAAGTTAATGATGAACTATAGTAGAACAAACCCTAGAATGCAAAAAACAAATCTACAAAAATGACAAGAAAAGCAAACGAAAACTCACTTCGCCGGCCTCCCCTGCCATCTCTCTCGCCACAAGCCCACCAAGTACTTCCACGCTTAGATTGAAAAATCACAGGAGGAAGGGAAACAGACCACGGGAAGAAAAAGAGACGATGGGAAGGGGAACAGAGGCGAGGAGAGTGGGGCGAGGAGGCGAGGAGAGTGACGACAGCAAACACGTCTGGACATTAGTAGCAGGGCTAGACCGTTCGCATTCTGAACAAGTGCGGCCCAAAAACAAAACAAAAACAATTCGGAGGCCCAGCCCGCAACAACTCGCTACCCGCCTGCGTCGCTTCCGGCCCGACAAAACAAAAAAGAGAAAGAAAAAAAGAAAACAGAACAGTCCGCGAGCGGGACAAACAGATGGGCTGCGCCTCCCGTCGCTACGAAGCAGTCCACCTGGAGGAAGCACGAATCGTCGCGTGGCTCGATCGGACGGTCGAAAAATTGAATGAGACCAATTAGTTTCTCATTCGAATGAGATTTAGCAAACCCGTTAAAATAAATTGCCGGAATCCTTCAGGATACGTTAGCATCCAAATGCAGGCATATTCCGAGAGCAACCCAGGCCACTGCAAGAAGACAAGATGTGTCGTATATATAGAGCTAAGTGGGAAGACTACATCTTAGATCATCTCATCACATATCATTAGCTAGCGGAAGGCAAGGATGGCCGGGACAAGAGACGACTACGACGTCACGGCGGCGCTCGACGAGTTCTACGCGTCCGGCACCGGCGTCTGCGGCCTGGTCGAGTCCGGCGTCACCATCGTGCCACCGCTCTTCCTCGCGCCGAACAGCCCGCCTCCACCGCCACTCGGGACGACGAACTTCATCATCCCAACCATCGACCTCTCTCTCCCACGCTCGGTCATCGTGCCCCTCGTCCACGCCGCCGCGCGCACCTGCGGCATCTTCTACGTCACCAACCACGGCGTCCCTGCCGACGTCATTGACTCCGCCCTGTCCGCCGTCCGCGCCTTCCACGAGCTGCCTCCCGCCGTCCGGTCGGCGTTCTACACGCTCGCGCCCGTTGGTGGCGTCAGCTTCAGCACGTACCGCAACGACCGGCCACGGCAGGCTGCCTGGCCCGACGCCATCCCCGTCCTGCCTTGGCGCGACAGCCTCACCATCAGCCTCGCCCCACCGGGTCCCGACATGGGCCACTTCCCCGCGAGCTGCCGGGACCCGTTGCTTGAGTATCACCGGGTCATGGCGGAGTTCGGAAAGAAGAAGATCGGGGCGCTGCTGTCAGAGGCGCTCGGTGTCGGTGCAGAGTGGCTCGAGAAGACTATGCAGATGGAGGCTGCGTCTATGGCGTCCCACTACTATCCTCCATGCCCGGAGCCCGCGAAGGTGATCGGCGGTATGGACCACACCGACCCATTCCTGTTCACGGTGCTGGTGCAGGACGCCGTCGGAGGGCTCGTGGTGCATGTCGACGATGGGGAGTGGATAGACGTGCCGCCGGTGGCTGGAACGCTCTTAATAAACATCACAGAATTGCTCAAGGTAAGCTAAGTATATAAGCATGCGTTGCGATTGTTCTGCTTCTGCTTCCCTCACCAACTTAGGCGCGCACACCATGCATGTAATTAATGGCTCATGCAGGTGTTTTCGAACGATGAGTACATTAGCATAGATCACAGGGTGAGGGTCAAGTCGATGAAGGAATCAAGGGTATCCATCGCCCTCTTCTTCAATCCAAGCGACTCCCACATAATCGAGCCTCTCCCGGAGCTCGTGACGGCAGACAAGCCCCGACGGTACCGGAGTTTCACCATGACTGAGTTCATGGATTCGAGAAAAGGCAAGTTCGGGAATGGCAGCTCGTCCATCCAGCAATTCGCGCTCACGAGCGAACCAAGCTCTTAATTAGTACCAGAGCTTAGCTGTCTCTAGATCGGCATCGGCATCATTACCTTTTGCCTCGGTTACTGTTGGTGACCTTATATTGATGCAAAATGTATTTTTGATAGTGGCCTTGTATAAGAAAATGGAGGGAGTACTTGCTATTGTTACAGGACCTTGTATTTCTGGTGCGGTTTTAACCCCTCACTTCTACTCGAATAAAGTGGTCCAGGACCTCAGACTATGGCGATTGTGCTCCAATGATGAGATCAGTCCTACCTATTTCCTCTGTATCAAAATACAAAACTTTTTTAGCTAGCCTACAAGAACGTTTTATATTTCGGTTTTGCTATTTCATATCTAGATGTGAGATACTATCTCATATCTAACTCCCTCATCCTTGATTTTTTTTTCTTTTAAAGTCTCCCATTGATTTGTTTTGTTCCAAAAATTCACGCATAGGCTAATCTCGTTGTCGCGGTTGTCCGCGTTCGAGCTCGAGCGTGCTGTGCTCGCCTAGCCTGAAGCCTAACGTGCGTGCATCGTGGCAGCTTGGGCTGGCCCATGTGTGTGGCAGCGTGGGCTGTTTTTGTCTGTTTTTTTCTTTATTTGTCTATTTTCTGAACTGTCTTTGTTCGCTACATCCTTTGCATTTTCTGAGGCCTTTTATCTTTTCTTATTTTTTTAATTTTTCTCCCACTGCGATGCTATTAATGCATATAATTCATATGTTGCGTGCATGCATCTCCTTTGTGCGTGTATATACCGTACGATTGTTTATGCATTTTTTTTGTTGTTGTTTTGATTTTTGTGTTCATTTAAGTAAATCATGTATCGAATTGCTAAAACTCATATAGATGAGTTTCAACGATGTTTCATCTAAGTTCCAGTCCATTTGACCCGTCGCTATTAATTTCGTGCAATTTTTTGATCGGGGTTGCCTAGTCCCGCGCATCCGGTGTCACTCACCCATTGTCCATTTTGCGGCTCATCACACCGTGCGTTCTTTCTGTTGGGCCATTCTTTGTGGTTTGTTTTTTCTGTGTTGTAGTTGAAAAGACAAGTTGTTTGTATAAGTCGAAGACATGAGCTGACCGCTGGCTCATCAGTTCTTCTCATCTCTCTCTCTCTCATTCCTCTTTGTCTTTGGAGCAGAGGTAACCCGAGGATGGATGTGCTTTTAAACACTACAATGACAGGCAACAACCTTTTTTTGGCAAGTCTACCCCTAATATGTAAGAAGCCCGATCTTTTCTTGTCCTACTTTGTGAGTGCACTGTTCATATGCAACTTGGCCTGGCCCATTTTTGTCCCAGTTGTAACTCCACCCTCAACACATAACTGGGGAACCGACCACTTTTGTCCCAGCTGCAAGTTCACCCCTGGCATGCAAGTCCACCCCTACAAGCCCATTTTTTACTCGTAACTGGGCATGTGTTTTGTCTTTCATCCCAACTACAAGTCGACAATTGACTTGCAATTGGGCTTGTAGTTTCGTAGTTGTTCTAGTTGCAAGTCCATCTTCCATTCGCAACTGGGTTTATATTTCTCCCATTTGCAAGCCCACCCTCAACTTGCAACTAGACATGTTTTTATTTTTCATCCCAGTTGCAAGTCTACCCTTAACTCGCAATTGGGCTTATTGTTTCGTAGTTGTCTTAATTTGAAGTCCATCCTCGACTCGCAACTGGGATCACAGTTTTGTTGTTGTCCTAGTTGCAAGTCCACCCTCAACTTGCGAATGGGCCCATATTTTTGTTGTTGTCCTAGTTGTGAGTCCACCCTCGACTCGCAACTCGGCATGTGTTATGTTTTTCATCTCAGTTGCAAGTCCACCCGTGAGTCGCAAATGAGCTCGTAGTCTTTGTTATCCTAGTTTCAAGTCGTACCTCGACTCGCAACTAGGCCCATAGTTTGTTTTATCCCAGTTGCAAGCCCAACCTTGACTCGCAACTAGGCCCGTGTTTGGTCTTTCATCCCAGTTGCAAGTCCATCTTTAACTCGCAACTGGACTGTAGGTTGTTTTATCCTAGTTGCAAGTCGACCATTGACTCGCAACTGGGCTCGTAGTTTGTAGTTGTCCCAATTTTATGTGCATCCACGAGTCGCAACTCAACTCATAGTTCTCTCGGTTGCAAGCGCATCCTCGCCTCGCAACTAGCCATGTCTATTATTTTTCATCCAAATTGCAAGTCCACCTTTGACTCGCAACTGAGCTCATAGTTTGTTTCATCCCACCCTCAATTTGCAATTACTGGTCTTGTCCCCCACAACATTTCACGCCTTCAATGCTAATGCAACTAGGTGTGGTTATGTTGGGTTGCGGAATTGACGTTCTCGAGGGTAATTGCCTTTTTTTCCACAGCTGCAAGTTCACCATCGACTCGCAACTGGGGCTCAAACTTTTCTTGTCCTAGTTGCAAGTCCACCCTTGACTCACAACTGGGGCCCAACCTTTTTTGTCCTAGTTGCGAGTCCACCCTCGACTCGCCACTAGGGGTCCAATTTTTTTTGTCCCAGTTGCAAGTCCACCCCTCGACAGTGAACAAACCGTAGATGAGCCGGCCCAGGTAGCTAGGATACTTTTTCTATTTTTGATTTGTTTTTTCTTCATGATTTTTTATTTTTATATTTCATCATTTTTTTTCTTTCGTTCGTTTTCCTCTCGTTGTAATCCCAGTTGCAAGTCCACCCTTGACTCGCAACTAGGACCATAGTTTGCTTCATCCCAGTTACAAGTCAACCCTTGACTCGTAACTTGTTTCGTAGTTTCATAGTTGTCCTAGTTGCAAGTCCATCCCTCGACTCGCAACTGGGCACGTAGTTGTCCGAGTCCCAAGCCCACCCCAACTCGCTACTGGAGCCTATGTTTTGTTTTTCGGGTTTGCTATTTCACATCTAGATGTGAAATAATACCTCACATCTAAGTGCATTATTGTAGGATAACTCTTTGCTATAAGATTTTTGTTTTGTTTTCCCTTGTTTGTTTTTCCTCATATGTTTTTCAACTTTTTTTCTATTCTCTCTTTTTGGTATTTTAAATTCATAATTTTCAATAAATAAATAAATTCACCATTTAATATATTTTCTGTAATTTCCATGTAAGCGCTCTTTCTACCTTCCGCCTCGTTTGTTGCTTTTTGTTTATTACATATCATGTTGTTGTCTAGGCCTGTTTGGCTTCGCTTTTGTTAGCCCTCGACTCACAACTGATGCCTGACATTTTTTGTCCCAGTTGCAAGTACGTCCTCCACTCGCAACTGGAGCCCAACATTTTTTGTCCGAGTTGCAAGTCCGCTCTAGTCTCGCAACTAGGACCCGGTCTTTTTTTCCTAGTTGCAAGTCCATCATCGACTCGCAACTGAGGTTTGATTTTTTTTCTAATTGCAAGTGCACCCTCGACTCGCAATTGGGGCTCGAACTTTTTTGTCCCAGTTGCAAAACCCCCCTCGACTTGTAACTAGGACATGACTTTTTTTCCCAGTTGCAAGTCCACCCTCAACTCGCAATTGGGGTCCGACCTTTTTTGCCTGATTTCCAAGTACATCCTCGAGTCGCAACTAAGGCCTGACCATTTTTTCCCGGTTGCAATTGTACTCTCGACTCACAACCGGGTCTTGACACTTTTGGTCCTAATTGTAAGTCTACCCTTGACTCGCGACGGGGCTTCAGCCCTTTTTGTCCTAGTTGAAAGCCCACCCTCGATTCTTAACTAGGCCTCAACCATTTTTGTCCTAGTTAGAAGTTCACCCTTGACACAAAATGGGGGTAGACTTTTTTTTCGCAAGTTGCACGACCACCCTTGACTCGCAACTGGGGACCAACCTTTTTTGTCTGAGTTGCAAGTTTACCCTTTACTCGTAACTAGGGCACAACCTTTTTTGTCTGAGTTGCAAGTCCACCCTCGACTCGCAACTAGGGTCCAACCTTTTTGTGTCCGAGTTGCAAGTCCACCCTTTATTCGCAACTAGGGCCCAACCTTTTTTTTGTCCGAGTTGCAAGTCCACCCTCGACTCGCAACTGGGGTCCAACCTTTTTTGTCTGAGTTGTAAGTCCACCCTCGGCTCTCAAGTGGGCCCCAACCTTTTTAAATCCCAATTGCGAGTCCGCCCTCGATTTGCAACTGGGACTCGATCTTTTTCCCACTTGCAATTCCACCGTGGGCTCGCAACTGGGACTCGACCTTTTCTTTTCCCAGTTGCAACTCCACCCCTCAACTCGCAAGTATGGCCCAACCTTTTTGGTCCCAGTTGCAAGTCCAAACTCGACTCGCAACTAGGGCCCGACCTTTTTCATTCCCAGTTGAGAGTCCACCCTCGACTTCTAGTAGGGGTTCAGCCTTTTTTTCCTAGCTGCAAGTCCACCCTCGTCAGCGAAAAACTGTAGAAGAACCGGCCCAAGTAGCTAGGATACATTTTTTGTTTTGTTTTCTCCATGTTTTTTATTTATCATTTTTCTTCATTGGTTTTGCTCTGCTCTTAGTTTTTCTATTTTGAAAAAATGGATCCCATTTTCTATGATTCTTTTTTCTTTTTTCATAAATTCACAAGTTTCAATAAATGTTTCAAATGTGTAAATTTGTTCATTTTTCTAAAAGTGTTCGTGTTTATCAATTTTTTAGAAAAAATCAAAATGTGTTCATTTTTTGTTCTCTTCTTATTTATCTATTTTCTCTATTTGGGTTTCTCTTTCTTTTTTGTTTTCTCTTGTTTGATTTTAGTACAATGTATATGAAAAAGTTCGCTTTTAGTTCATCGTATATAAAAAAGTTCATCATGTATTAAAAAAGAATGTTCACTGTATATTGCAAAAAAAAATTGTATTCAGAAAATGATCATCATGTATTAAAGGATTGTTCACCATATATTAGAATTTTTTGGTATTCATTAACTTTTTTGTAATTTTTAAAAATATGTAAATTCATGAACATGTTTTTTGAAATATGTTTTGACCAAACTTTGTTCCTCACAGAAAATTAATTACAAAATAATTAGAGTGAAAAACGCAAAAACCAAAAGGCAAAAAGAAAAAAAAACGTTGGTAGCCTAAGCTAGCAATGAGAGATGTACTTGTAAATGTATAACGATCAGATGCAAAAGCTAACAAATCGACGTTTGGACCAGTGAGAAGTTTTTTCCGGAAAAAGCTAGCGATCAGTTTTTTTACCGGTAGCTAGCAACCAGATCTGACGCTAACCAAGTTATTATCTGTTTGTGTTTATTATTATGCAAGAACACCCCTTAGTTCTTTTTTTTTTGAGCATCAGTACAGACACAAGCGCTCATATACACGCGCATACACTCATCCCTATGAACGCACACACGCACACCCTACCCCTACGAGCACTTCTGAGAGACTGAGCCGGCATATCATCATGAGATTTACGAAGTCACCGTAGGCGCCTCGTCGTCGACGGGAACGTCTCCTCCCACTGAAAGCGCATCGCCGGAAATCCTGAAATAAATCCAGGAATAATGCGAGCACCAGGATTTGAACCCTGGTGAGTTGGGGATACCACTGTCCACCTAACCAACTCAACCACAGGTTAATTCGCTCACACCCCTTAGTTCTAGCGGCTATAAGTGAGTGTTTAAGAGTAGGCGGTAGGAAGTTCAACACCTGGTACGTGCGCTCTATTGTTTCCTTTTTTCAGAGGGCCGGATAAAGAAAACAAACAAACAAACAATAAAACAGCAGGTTGGCTGGATGTTCTTTGCGTTTTTTTCCAGAAGAAACTGAGCTGAATAAAAAAACAAACAAACAATAAACGGTAGCTTGGCTGGACAATTAACAAATAAGAATCACATCTAGATGAGATATAGACAGACCCTGGTCCCCCCTCCTCAAAATATAAGACCATTTATAGAGTTAAAAATGATTTTATATTCTGAGACGAAGAGACTAGTATATAACTAGCAGTTGGGGCGCGGCATGGCGCGCCTCCTGGAAGGAAGTTTGGCCGTTGCCAGCTTGTATGCACCATTTTCATTGCTTCTACTGCTCCTTACATGTAGGTGAACATTAGCATATTTTAGTATGGCTGATTGATTATAGTCAGTGACAGTAATTCAGATATGACTAAAATGACAATTGGACCTCAAATTATATCAGATTCAGTAATGCAGAAGCAAAGCAAATGATATTTATTACAAGTAGAGGAACATCTATTCAGTGCACAACCATAAACAAGCGGTAGCCTAGTTTCTATAACACGGAATTGATCTTACAAAAAAAGAACAAATAGTACATCAAAAGTGGATGCCCAGACAATTGGTAGCATAAAACACAAAATTAATCATGTTGGCTACACTTGACTTCTTATCAAGAGAGAAAATAGCACATCAAAAGCAGATGCCTGAATGACCTCAGGCGGGTCAAAAAGCTCGATTAGCATGGAGGTGGGTGTTGTCATGGCGGCAGTATCATTGGTTACATGGCGCCCATTGGACATCCACGAGGAGAGTTGGGGGAGTACTTCTCATTTTTTTTCACATAAAGTAAAATGTTATACGTAACCACAAGCAGCGGTGCTAGGTGGTACACGCCCCTTCCACTTTCCTATTTCTACTTTGCATGAGACTGAAAGTACTGCAAGTTTCTGACTTGAACAATAAAACAGGTGTGTATCAACCGACAGGGACTTAGGTTACAGGAGTGATAGCATACATTATACTGGTTCAAAAGCAACGGTCATGTCCACGTCGTCAGGATCGGGCTGGCTACCACATGGTGTTGTTGGACGAGACGAGCCGACCCAATCCGTCCATGCATGACGGCCTCCTGTCCGCCGGGAAGCTCATGGTGTAGCTTTTTTTCTCGCCCACCTTGGTGATGGTCAGTGTTGATGTGCATGCTGCCCGCCGTGGCAGTGGCCGTCACATTATTCCTCCACTGCCGCAGAAACGAGTTTACTCTGTTGGTTTGGTGCAAATCGAACCTGTTCGGCAAAGAATGATAAATTAGCACAATGGTAACAACCAAATCTATAAACTGTAGTGGATAAATATCATGCGTTGAAATGAAGTCAATACAAAAGTATAAATATTTTAGATAGTAATGCCAGCAAAAAGTTAACAAAACATAAGTGTGTGATAGCTCTAACTTCCACTATAAAAAGGATATTCACATGCACATGTCAGACTCTATAAAATGCGCATACTTGTGTTACATTGTCCATGTGGTATTCCTCTAAGCAAGCTATCTGTTTTGAACTTCTCCAGTCCCACAATAAAACCTAAAATAAAGCAACTTGAGTGGGACTTGACCTGAATAACGTCAAGAAACCTCACCTTTTTGCTATAACATATGACATATGAACTAAAACCATAAATTCTGATAGAAAAGATATTGTAAGGGAAACCTGAACTATGTTGGTAATTATCAAGGAAATCAGATGTGTAGGATAATTCATAGCTAGCTTGCAGCCCTACCACGGCTGAGGGATGCAACTCACCTGAGCGTACATCCCTTGCTTTACCCAGAAGTCTGGTGTATACCACACATAGAGATGAGTTGGCAGAAAGTTCATCCACATGTTAATTAAGACCTAGCCCAACAAAAATGCAAAATTTGAAGTACGTTTTGCCGTCCTACCTCTAGCATCGCTTGTTAAATACTTTGCCCTAATAAAGTTCACATATTAACCAACACCTGGCCTACCAAATACAGCTAATAATGATCAAATTGGGATGGTAGCAAATATTCTGTCGCGGTTACCACAAAATGTTAAAGAAAAATAAAATTCATGTAATGAAGGATGACATATTCTGTTGAAAGCTTGAGCTATCCAATATTTCTTAGCATTTTGTTTTGACATTTCAAAAGAAATACGTAGAATTGCATAAAAAAGGAGTTGATCATAATATCTCCAGATTTCTCCAAGCTATCGCTTTTACTTACCTTATACCACCACTTATTGGGGATGCATTGCCACTAAGATTGATTACTTCAGGCAGGGTCATAACATGGCACCTATATTTTCTCAGAAGAGGATAACACATCATCTTCTATATCTAAATAGCTGCCCCCCACTACCTGATTTCTCTTGCTTCTCGTGCGGCCACGTCATTCCCGATCCTGTCGTTCGCACTCGCACGGTTTTGCTGCCCCGCCCGCGCGTTTAATTGACGTCCGCACGGTTTGGTTTACTCAAAGAGAAAAGGCCGGAGTACTCGGTGGTGTGCCAACAACCGGGCTGTGTTTTGCAAGCCCATGTAACTAACGCGACCTGTTAACCCATGCAATGGCAGTGGATCACTTACGCTTCGTCTTCCCCACGACGATACAATTGCAGTGGATAGCTTACGCTTCGCATTCCCCACGGCGAGTCATATCGCCGCCGCCCCACCCGCACGCTCCATTCAACGCCATGAAACGGCAGCCATAAATCCACATGAAACGGCAGTATTCATCGCCCTCCATTATATTGCAAACGGGAGCTTTCGTCTTTAAAAAGGCGTCCTCCATCACGCACGGCTGCTCGCGTCCCCGCGTTCTACTCTCCGACCAACCTCCAGCTCTCCACTGTGGTAGATGGATCATGGACGCTCCCTACTTTCAGCCACCTCCCTTTTTTTCTCCTATCCTGCGCTACCCAATACGGGTGGCGGTGTGTTCAAGTAGAACGGGTCCTCGCCGTCCGACGCACAAGACGTTGATACCTACCTACGGGACAACTTGCTCGGCTGCACAATAATGGACGGCAGCTTGCCGTCGGGGACTGTATACGTCGGCCTGACAGTGCTGTTTGGCATCGTGGTGGTGGTGCTGCTGCTGCTAGAAGGCGCGGCAGGCCGACGAATTCATCGACGCGGACACATTCGTGTAGCATGTGCGGCTGCTGCTAGACGGCGCGGCCAGTTACGGCCGGATCATGCTGTGGAGGCACTCCTATATATGACATGGAATCTGACTTTAGTGTCAGGCTGCGCAAAAGAAAACCAAAAAGAACAGGTAAGAGTTTGGGTTCTGGTTGATTTTATCAGCAGTCGCATCTTTCAACAGGCTATAATGTTTTGTTTGACAAAATTACAGCGACGAGCGCATCCTTATATTACAAAAATGGAATGGTGCGTAAAAGATCAGTCTTCTGTCATTTCAAATTTTTTTTCCTTGCACATGATATATTTGTATAGTTCAACCAGCGTCTAATTAACTTAGTCCATACAGTGATGGTGCATACAGAACCTAACTCAAGAATCTGCTGCCCCTACTTCTTACCACCTGGCACATTCAGGCAACCTGATCAAGGTTCTGGCAAAATCCATATACGCCCGTGCCTTTGCCCTTTGCAGTCCATATCACCGAAGAGCAACGAGTATCTTCCTGGTGCCACCACCAATAGGTTTTGTGAGTTATGTCACCTCCAATCTCAGTGGAGTAGTCTCTCGGCGTCTGTCAAATTTTACTCTTACAACTTTCTTATGCATTCAACCAAAGTGGAGATCAATATCTAGCTTAGTTGCTTGCTTATTAGTATTCGCAACAGAATACAGTTTTACATCGTATGGACAAATCCATGAATTATTCTGGACCCGTTGGATATTCTTTTTATTTATTTTCCTAAGTTGTTGACTAGATTTAAAATTTGCCTAATTCATCATGTAGGAAAGACTGTAGTAAATCTCTACCGGTTGTCGCCGTCAATATTTCTCAACTACCTTTAGCAGCATTCTAAAATATCATATGTGCTCACTAATGAGGTCACAAGAATATGGTTATATGATAATATTATTGTACTCAAATGTTACATGCCAGAATTCGTAGCTTATTTTCGTTTATGTGTGTGCCTGCTTGCAAGAATACTTTTTAAACCAATATTAAGGAGCTAGAACATTGCTGAAAACTAATTTCATTTGCATGCTGTATCGGCAATTTTGAACTATTTATTGAATGCAAACTCCACTCGTGAGTTACACCGATCTTGAGCTTGCGAAATTAAATCACATCTCCAACAACCGATCTGACACATACTAATGTTTATCAAATCATCATTAGCATTAGTGTATATGAGTACCCATGCTTGGCAATATGACTCATCTTCAAATACTGTTTGCAAAGCATTTGTCTTTTTTGATGCGTACTTAACCACATGCTAATTTCATGCCGACAACCCCCCAATATGCCAACTTTCTAATGACTGTCGAAACTAATCCGTTTAGCATTACAAGCCTACGACATGTCCCGCAGCAACGCGCGAGGTATCCATCTAGTTTCTCTAATCAGTGCCCCATTTGTGAGAAATTTGATCATGGCCATGCCCTATTAAAACGTGTATGGCATAAGCAGAGTATATAGGGCATGAAAGCCATTAAACGCAAAAGGTTGATGTAGAATTCAGATAAAGAAAATCAGTGCAAGGAGAGAAACTTAGATCATACCAGGTTTACCTCAAATCTTATTGTAAATCCTTGTCTTGATACAACCATCTGTAACATATTGAGATGGGTTGAAAACGGAAGTGATCTTGAAAACATAGGGATCTACAGATGTAGTCTAAGAACAAAAAAGAAAATTTGTAACATAAGAAAATTAGTAGATCAAAGCACTCAAATTTCATTCAGGTATCATCCTCTAAGCAGTACATATCTAGTTCTATCAACTGACTTCTCTATAATAGGATGCCAGAAATCACTATCGAACCACATGAATTAGTTTTCAGCAGAATGAATTTCAATGTTGGATTCTCACAAGTAGTTAAGATACATAATTTTGCACGATGTAACCTCCTATTACACACTTTTGGGCACCGCCACATGGCAACCCTGTCACAAACAGCTAGGCATCAAAAGGGCATCTGGATAAACCTACATGGCTGAGAAAGTGCAAGCTTATCTTTTAGGAGCTATTTCTCCCTAATAAAGAAAAATTATCAGACCCATATTGTTAGGATTTAATTTGCTATGAATTTAGCATGGACTCGGAGATATATATGTATGTATGTATGTATGTATGTATGTATATATATATATATATATATATATATATATATATATATATGACTCCTCTTCTGTACTCCTGGGAGTATGTACTCTCATTCTCAATATACCTCATATACGCATTAAGTATACCTTTTTATTATTCTCAATATGCATCATTATATATTCTAAGATACCCCAATACGAGTTTTGTTGAAAAAATATCATCTGCGATGTACTTTTTGTAATATACCTTTTTCACGTACAAACACATCAGTATATACGTAAACATTTAAAAATATGTGGACTCACATGAATTTTTTCATGAAACTCATTTTGGGGTATCTAATAATTACTAATGAAGTATATTAAAAATAATAAAGTGGTATAAAAGATTTATCTATGTGGTATATGAGAAGCAGGAGTACACAACCATTTTCATATATATATATATATATATATATATATATATATATATACTATTCTAATACCAGGATTAGAATAACTATTTGGATCACAGTCGCTGTATATATAGGACACGAGCAAGATTTTCCCGAGATCCAAAAGCTATCAGGCCGCGATCTTCCCTGATCCCCCTCCACCTTCTCCGACTCGCTGCCCCACCCTTCTCCCGCAACTCCCGCGCCCCCAAACGGAATCCCGCCGGTGCCCGACTAGTCTCCCCGGCGCGCCGGCGCCGCCCCGGACCTCGCCGGCACCCCGCACGCCTCCTTCGCTGCCACCATCCAGTGAGTAGCCGCCACAACTACCGCCCCCGAGAGCGCCGACACGCACGGATCCAGCCGGACCCGACCGGAGTGGGCCAGGGGTGCCCTTCGCGGGCGCTGTGTTGTCGCTGTTGACCGCCATGCCACTGCCGCCCCCAATTCCCCACCACACATTGCCACGCGCGGCGCCCCTTTGCCTCTTGTGCGTCACCACGAGACAGCCCCGCGCCGACGACTAGGCATGACTCGAACCACGGTGTTCTGCTGCTAGCTCTAGAAGCGCCCTCAGGCACTGATCCCGTTCTTCCACACGACCGCTGCTGGTCACCCGCCCCAAACGCCATCAAGCCAGCATCTCCTCCAAAAAATCTGATGGCGGAGGGCACCCCTGGACGTCTGTGTCGCCCCTGCTCCTCAATGCCATGGCCGCCCTATCCGCTCGGCCCCCTGGCAATCCTTGCCGCCACCCCGCCACAGACGTCCACCCTATGGAGCTCCCTCCTCCACTGGTGTCCGGCCGCCTCCCTGTCCCTTGCCACATCTATGCATGGACCTCTACGAGGGGAGAGTTCATCATCTCAGGGCACCACATCAACACTCCAAGTTCGCATTCTTTCTCGATCTCTGTTTTCTGTTGTTCCCTACTGTTGTATTGTAACCAGATCAAGCATCGATTTCTTCCCCCGTCTAGTTCTGTCTTCTGTGTTTCTAATTATTTTTCATGTCTGAAGTTCAACTATATCTACAGGCGCAGCTGACCCTGACGTGCTCCTGCATATTGATACTCTTGCTGCTGTCAAAATTTCTCTTAACTAAACTTAACTCTTTTTACTGATTGAACTGTGCAGGAGATGTGTGGAGCGAGCACTGTGACAACGCAGTAAAGGAAAATAATGCATGCTTGTATGTCTGCGTATTCAACGAGATTTTGTTGTAAAAGTTTATTTTTTTTCCTTGTGCGTCAATTGAGCTAACTTTTAAGACGTTTAGAGGCTTCATGAAATTCTACAAAAAGCTATACGCCGGCAGGTGTGAAGTTCTACCACGGCTATATGCTGGAAGCTGTGAAGTCCTAGCACGGCTCTCCACCAAGTTCTAGTCGATTCAACGTCTACTCTTTCCGTTTTTCACTCTAGTGAGCATGAGATGCTGCTGATGCATGTGCTCTTCTACCTCGGAAAGAAGCTACTGCTGCTTCGGATTTGGGTGAACATCCGTATGGAGATGTGTGTATGCTACGATGAGAAGATAAGGTATATGATTTTTTTTAGACAAAGGTGTGTGTATGCTACGATGAGAAGATAAGGTATTTTTTATAGAATCAACGTGTGGTGGAGAGACATGGACCGCTTTGTCACAAAACCATCAACCGGCTTATATATTGCTTAAATTATTATCACATATGTAATTAGAAGAGCAAGTACTTAGTTTTTCATGGTTTGATGCGTATATTTTGTAATTATTTTTCATTTACAAACCACTAACCATGTGTTCATTTTTTATTTACTCTTTTGTGGAATGGTTTGATTTGTTTACATTAAAATATTGTTCGCATACTGAGAAAATTTAAATGCAAAAAGAAATGGAGAGTCGACACTCAAAACAATGTTCGTGTAAATTCAAAATGAGCTCATGTATAAAAAAATTGCATTTGGGAATATCATCTATTGCTCTCGATTTGTTTTTTTAAGAAACAATGTCAAACTCATCATAAACTTGGAAGATAAACGATACCCTACATTGTTTACATGAAACAATCTTAGAACATTCACTAGGAACTAAACTTTGAAGTTCGGCCATGAGAACACACATAGTACAGAGATGAAAAAAAAGAAAATTTAGAAAAAGAAAGACGGACTTTCACGTTTCTAAAAAAATCGTGTTCAAATTAAAGTAACATAGTAGTTCGATGTTTTAAAAAGGAATAAGATTTTCCACATCTCAACATTAAAACCAACATTTTAAAAAGTTTTTCTGTAAAAAACTTATTTTCCTTGTTTTCAAAAAATACAAGAAGTTCAACTTAAAAAAACAGAGCAGTTCAATGTTTATTGAAAATTAGGATTTTTGACGTTACAAAAGAATCAAACCAAGAAGTCGAATTTTTAAAAAATCCCGCGGTCTCCGGCGCATCTTCTGGCGTCCACCCATCCCGTCGTCGTGCTCCCCGGCGCGGCCCCCCTCCATCATCCCGCCAAGGCCATATCGCCACCATTTCACGCTCGTCGGCCCGGCACGGCCCTACATCCGTTGCCACGACACGCAACTCCTGTTACTTCGCATCCTACGGGAGTAGGGGAGTCAGAGCCGCCACCAGATGTCGAATTTCTTCCTCCTCCTCACACATCTCTGGCCAACCTCTTCCCCACCTTCGTCTTCAACCAAAGATGACCTTCACTCTGCCCACGTGCTAAACTTCTTCCTTCTGCTGTTCCATCCTCCCCTCCCGGATGAAAAAACTACATTGCACAGTGGAGTAGAACCGTCGGCCGTGCCGTCTTGCTCCTGCCACGTCGTTTGTTTGCTGTTGGTGCGCCTGAGTGCGAGAGATAGATTTCTGCGAGAGATTAGGCAGTGCTGCTGTCTTTATTTTTTTGTTTGAACTTGATGTTGTTCATCGTAAAAGAAATGATAAGATGTGCTTTTCCGGTCACATGGAACATATCCCGTTACTTGAAGATGTATTTTGAGAGTAATTCTTTGTTTGTTCATTAAGAAAGCCACATATGTTCGTTAAATCGATAGGAGGTTCTTTGTACAGATGGTGTTCCTGTAGAAAAATCAAACTGACATTTGAAAATGTGCAGCAAAAGTTCATGTCAAACTAACGGGGCGATTTAAACGTTTATTCTTGAAAAATTTGAGAAAATTGTACATGCTCTGTAGGTCAAAAGTTTGGCTTTAATTTATGTTTTGCGAAGGTCAAAATGTTGTGTTCGAGAAGGTCAAGTGTGTTATATCAATAAGTTCAAAATAAATTTAAACATGCAAGGTAAAACATGCAAGAAAACAAAAAGAAAGGGAGAAGTTCAATTTCTAAAGATGACGCGGTACACAACGTGTAAACCAATGTTGAAAGAAAACAAAAAGAAAAATGAGAAGTTCAACTTCTAAAGATGACAAGGTACATAACATGTAAACCAATGTTGAAAGAAAACAAAAGAAAAGGAGAAGTTCAATTTCTAAAAATGACGTGGTTCGACATGCTAAAAAATGTTGAAAGAAAACAAAAAGAAAAAGCAGAAGTTCGATTTCTAAAGATGACGCAGTTTGATGTGCAAACCAATGCAAAAACACACACAAAAAATGTTGTTTGGTGTCTTAAAATATTTTTATTCATAAAATAGGATTAAAGAAACAAACCAGGAAGTCCATATTAAAAAGATGGAGAAGTTTGATGATTATAAAAAACTCAAATTTTCCTCGTTATTAAAGAAATGGAAACAAGAAGTTCAAAAATAAAATAACAAGAAGTTCAACTTTTAAAAATAGAGCGCTTCAAATTTCATAAAAAAGATTAAGAAAAAAACCAGGAAGTCCATATTAAAAAGATGGAGAAGTTCGATGATTATAGAAAACTCAGATTTTCCTCGTTAACAAAGAATGAAAACAAGAAGTTTAAAGATAAAATAACAAGAAGTTCAACTATTAAAAATAGAGCGTTTCAAAATTCATAAAAAAGATTAAGAAAAATAAGATTAAAAATTCATAAAAAAAACTCAAATATTTACATGTAACCGAGAGAAGTTCAGGTTGATAACTGCTAGAAGTTAATGTAATACACGGCGTGCATTTTGTACTAAAAAAAGAACAAAAAAGAAAAGGCAAAAAGTTTTGTTGTTATAAGTTCAAGTCCTTCGTCGAAGAAAGTCAAAAAAATTATTGTGAGAAAGATTTATACAAAAAGAAATAACATTTGTATAACACTGACGACAGCATCCTACCACCGCTGCCATCTCGTAGGTCGCCGGATCTAGCGGGAGGAAACCGTGCTACACCGCCGCCTCATACACCATGCCACACACATACCTCGCCTCCACCGGTCCACAACCTCAGGCCACTACGCCTTATCAACCGATCTGTTCGAAGGGAGGGGGGGAGGAGTGAAAAGAAATACAGGGCAGAGGCGCGGCGCATCGCCGGAACAAACTAAGAAGAGGGTGCGTGGGGCTCGAGGCAGGCTCCTCTCTTTCTTCCGTCTAGACGAAGGAAATGAGCGATGGTACAGGGGAGACGAGAAGGCGTGCTTGTCTTGTGTGCGTTTGAGCAACCGCTGGGGAGGTGTTATCTGGGGTAAATACCAGCGACAGTAAAAATATTTGACGTGGCACGCGTGAGCGGACGCTCTTGATGCACACCTTATTGTTTTGGATAGGTTCAGACTTTAGAGTATGTCCCGTTTTCAAAAAGTGTTCTCGTTTTTTCGTGATGTATATCCGTCTCATATATTAATTGACACCAAGAAACGAAGAGAATATTTATTGTTTCTCACAAAGTGCTTGATAATTGCTAGTAAATGCCAATGAAAGGCGCCGGCAGGCCGGCCGAAATTTCGGCCGGTCTTACCGCCCATGTAAGATGTGTGTGGTTCTAGCTGCACAATCTATTCTTTAACTGCTTTGTTTAGAAAAAAAAACAGAAAGGAAAAATCCTTATGAAAGCAGTATAGACACAAATGCTTATATATATACACATACACTTATCCCTATGAATGCAAACATGCACAATCTATCCCTATGAGCACCTTTCCGAGCGACTCGCAGTCGACGGAAACGTCTCCTCCCACTGCACACGCACCAACGGACCTGAAATAAATTTATAATAAATGCGAGCATCAGGACTTAAACCTTAATGGGTTGGGGATATTATGTCCTCCTAACCATCCGACCATAGGGTGGTTTGTAAAGAGTATTTATTGTTTCTCAGGCCTTGTTTGGTTCATAAGTCTTAAGACTTTTTTTAGGCCCAACTTATAAGTCCCAAGTCCCTAAAAAGTCTTTACCTGTTTGGTTCCTGGGACTTATAAGTCTCTATAAGACCATATTATAACTATAAGTCCCTATAAGTCCCTCCTTAAGAGTCTTATTTCATAAGTCCCAAATACACACTTTAAGTCCCTATAAGTCCCTCCTATTTGGTTTAGATGGGACTTATAGGGACTTATTTAAGTCCCTAGATCAATAAGTCCCTGAAAACAAACACCCTCTCACAAATCGATGATTGCTAAATGGGCAATGATAAGGGCCGGCCGGTCCCACCACACATTTACGATATGCGTAGTTGTAGCCAAACGATCTATTCTCCAATTGCTTTTCGTTAACAAAAACAGAAAGGAAAATCCATGGCGCCTCTCCACCGTGTCCACGCCGTGATCCTCCGAGATGCTAGCCAGGTCGTCAGCCGTCCTGTCCCGCCTGGCTCGCCGATGACCGCTGCCTTCGTCGCCAGTGATCACTCTCGCAGCACCAACCTCGCTAGCAGAACACGTCGCCCTGTAGCAAATCTTCACGGCCTTGTAGCACGTCCGCCGTCTCTATAGTTGCAGGACCTAGCTGCCATCGTCGTAGCACGTCCGTCATAGTACAACCATGCCACCGCCCGCAGCTCTCAACGTCACTGTTCACGCAAAAATCAACATGTCGGGCGAATGTTTTTCTCAGGCCGATGGAAGCTTTTTTATGCCGGTTGAACCTTTTTTCGTAGAGGTGAAGCTTTTCATCATGACGGTTGTAGCTTTCCCTTAGTCGGTCGGAGCATTCCCCCCCCCCCCTAAGGAACTAGTCATATATCATCATGACGGTTGTAGCTTTCCCTAAGATGGCCTGCCCAATGATTCTCCCTTATGAGTGCTAGAAAGGGCTCCAGAAGGGATAGCTTCGGAACAGTGGCTTTGCAGTGGTGATTAAATTGTATCGGGTCTCACCTCAAGCGTTTCTGAATATGTGAAAATTTATAGGCAAAAAATTAGGGCAAATGAAGCTACGAGGGCTCACAAGTGAGTTTGGCTCCCCCTACCCTCCGAGGGCGCGCCCACTAGCTTGTGGGGCCCTTATAGCTCTTCTGGTCCTTCCGTGGACCTTCTAGGGTCCCATATGTTCCAGAAAAAATCCTCGTAAAATTTCATTGTGTTTGGACTAATCAAGTGATGAAGAAACCTTTGCGATGGTGTTGTGCAGTTGGATTATCATAGAAGCTTTGTAGTGGGACAAAAGGGTCTTCTTAAGCAGAGTTGCTTTGAGGGAAAGGGCGTACCTATGCCGGCAAGTCAACATGGGGCCCTATGAAGGCAAGCCTTGTGTATGTCGGCATGATGATGAGAGAAAGGTAATGACCTTTGACAATAGCTTTCCGTAGCACACACTGCAATGACTTTGACCAGCAGACTAGCATGTCCAATACCCCAAGCCATGACCTCAGAAGTTCGTACCCCATGATATTCAATGACACCCGTAGACATTTGACCATTGATAACTCATATTATGCTCTTTTCCCTTTTTGGACTTTGAATTCCAAGTGAAGGAAGCTCGGTGAAAGATAGACTAGGATTCGACGGCAAGAAGAGCAATCATAGTACGTGACACACACAGCGGATGAATGAGACTTAAGTCCCAAACCCAATTCAATACTAAGTGTAGAACCAAGAATGTCGTGGATACAAAAGTGAGTGCTTCCTCATGCTTCATGGAAGATGGGTCCAAGGACCTAAGCAACAATGTGTTTGCTGACACTAAATAGACGTGGCTTGGGGAAGACTCCAGCGTCTAGGCTAAGTTCCCTAGTCTTCTATTGGCCTACCTACCCCTCCGACATGGAGGCGCTTACCCTTCTCCAAAAAGATTTACACCACACGCGGCGATTGATTACCACTTTCCATCTCAATCCAATACAGACCAAGTCCCCTCTCTAATGCAGTGGAGATGGGGGTTCCTTTTCAATCAAAGTGATGGGGGTCCTTCCACACGTGCCATAACAAGTGTTAGTCTCGACCATCCAAATTAGCAATAGGTCTACTCTTAAAGAATAAAAAGATGCGAGGCCATATCACATTCTAGTCGTATGACGACCTGAGTGTTGCGCCAGAAGGTAAGGTGGACAGACCAGAGGAGTAGGGATGCTTCTGATACAACCATGCTCGGTAATGGAACATTACTTCCTTGTTTTCTTTATGCCTAAAGGCAAATTGAGTGAACTAAGTTTAGTGTAAGCCATTCGAGTGTCACCATGATGGATTTGGCGTGATGGATCCGGAGGGGAAAACCTTGATAGGCACCAAGAGTGACCTATACATGCGGATGGACAATGCTCGACCTCCACCTAGGCTACTGATTAAGAATAATGTCCCTGTGTCAGACTCCACCACTGTCCACGAGGTGCATACTATCTCTCTGGAGAGAAAACGGGCATATGCAGCTCAAAAGCCACAACCAGCCATGGTGGGCTAGGTTACAACACCATAAGGGGACCCTGATTGACGCGGTACACATGGCCTATGAACGTTATGGGTGCTGCCGCCCACAAATCAGGATGGTAGGATAGTGACGTCCAGTGATCGTTGCCGGGCTAGACCATACCAAATACATGGAATTCGTTGAAGTAGAGCACCACTATTGCATCATCACGGGCAATGCCGGAGCCAATGGTATTATAGCCATTCGCAGAGCAGATCATGCGCCAAAAGGTCATCTTCTAGAGGCAGCAGTGTAGTGACCGGTGGGAGGTCTACGAGAAGGCAGTCGTAGGCCTGTTTGCAAATTTTTGAAATCCTCAAATTCTTAAAGGAAAAAAAGATTTGCTCAAATTTTAGTTTTTTTGAATTTTGGTTAAATCTGGCCAAACTATGGTCAAACTACTTATTCAAGAAGTATTAGTGTTACTAAATAATTATTCAAGAATATTAGCATTACTAAATAATTATTTTAGTTTTTTGAATTTTGATCAAATCTGATCAAACTGTGGTCAAACGATGGTCAAACTACTTATTCAAGAAATATTAGTGTTACTAAATAATTATTTTTTTAGAATAATTGTTTCAAACTCAAACAGTGAAACGTGTGACTTCATGCTCAAGCTAAACTCCTCAGGGTTAATAGGATTGACACTTACTATTGTCAGGAAAACAACAAGTGCAGACAGGGAAATGAGGGGGAATAGAACACACACACCCCCCTTAGTTGCGAGTCGAAAACGCTCGACATGGGACTAGGATCTCTCGACAAACACACACATGCCCCTAGTTGCGAGTCGATGGTCGCCATGCAACTGGGGACGCTCAACAAACACACACTCCCCGTAGTTGCGAGTCGATGGTCGATATGCAACTGGGGACCCTACACAGTAGTACTGCAGAGGGGCGGTACTACTGCTTGACCGCATAGCGTGGTACTACCGCACGGCGAAAGCGGTACTACCGCGGCAGGTGTGGATGTAAAAAATTACATCCGCTCCTACTATCGCAAAGGGGACGGCACTAGCCTGGTGGGCAGCGGTAGTGCGGCTCCAGGGGACCAGTACTACCGTGGGTACTAGCGGTACTACCGCGCCACCGCACGGTACTACCGTGGATGCCTACGGTACTACCATTGATCCAGGAGCAGTACTACCGCAACCACAACAGCAGCCAATCAAAGGAGGCAGGAAAACGGAGGAAGCTCCAAGGAAGAGGGAGGGGATAAAAGGAGACGTGTACGTGATGATTCCACCCAAACCTTTCCAACGTGGACCCCCTCTTAATAGTACGGCTTTCCTACGACTCAGATCCACCAAAAAGAAACGTAGAAAAGACGCCGTCTTCGTCAGTCTTCGAGGGGCACCCAATCGTCTTGTGCCTAGCAAAGAAGTGTGTGGAATACTCATGGCACATGATTAGTCCGCAAATGCGTTGTCATCAAGCACCAAAACACTTAGGGATAAATATGTCCTTACAGGGTCTCATACCCATCTCCCTTGATGCGTTATCTATCACAACACGTGGTAGCCCTTTAGTAAAGGGATCTGCCATATTCTTAGCCGTTTGAATTGAAGGAAATATGCCCTAGAGGCAATAATAAAGTTATTATTTATTTCCTTATATCATGATAAATGTTTATTATTCATGCTAGAATTGTATTAACCGGAAACATAATACATGTGTGAATACATAGACAAACAGAGTGTCACTAGTATGCCTCTACTTGACTAGCTCGTTAATCAAAGATGGTTATGTTTCCTAACCATGGACAAAGAGTTGTTATTTGATTAACGGGATCACATCATTAGTTGAATGATCTGATTGACATGACCCGTTCCATTAGCTTAGCACCCGATCGTTTAGTATGTTGCTATTGCTTTCTTCATAACTTATACATGTTCCTATGACTATGAGATTATGCAACTCCCGTTTGCCGGAGGAACACTTTGGGTACTACCAAACGTCACAACGTAACTGGGTGATTATAAAGGAGTATTACAGGTGTCTCCAAAGGTAGATGTTGGGTTGGCGTATTTCGAGATTAGGATTTGTCACTCCGATTGTCGGAGATGTATCTCTGGGCCCTCTCGGTAATGCACATCACATAAGCCTTGCAAGCACTACAACTAATATGTTAGTTGCGGGATGATGTATTACGGAACGAGTAAAGAGACTTGCCGGTAACGAGATTGAACTAGGTATTGGATACCGACGATCGAATCTCGGGCAAGTAACATACCGATGACAAAGGGAACAACGTATGTTGTTATGCAGTCTGACCGATAAAAGATCTTCGTAGAATATGTAGGAGCCAATATGGGCATCCAGGTCCCGCTATTGGTTATTGACCGGAGACGTGTCTCGGTCATGTCTACATTATTCTCGAACCGTAGGGTCCGCACGCTTAACGTTACGATGACAGTTATTATGAGTTTATGCATTTTGATGTACCGAAGGTAGTTCGGAGCCCCGGATGTGATCATGGACATGACGAGGAGTCTCGAAATGGTCGAGACATAAAGATTCATATATTGGAAGCCTATGTTTGGATATCGGAAGTGTTTCGGGTAAAATCGGGATTTTACCGGATTACCGGGAGGTTACCGGAACCCCCCGGGAGCCATATGGGCCTTATTGGGCTTTAGTGGAAAGGTGAAAGGGTCTGCCATGGTGGGCTGCGCGCCTCCCCCCTCCCCTAGTCCTATTAGGACTAGGAGAGGTGGCCGCCCACCTCTCTCTCTCTTTCCCCCTTGGGAGTCCTATTTGGAATAGGATTGGGGGGGTGGAGAGTCCTACTCCCGGTAGGAGTAGGACTCCTCCTGCGCCCTCCTCTTGGCCGGCCAGCCCCTCCCCCTTGGATCCTTTATATACGGGGGCAGGGGGCACCTCTAGACACACAAGTTGATCATTGAGATCGTTCCTTAGCCATGTGCGGTGCCCCCTGCCACCATATTCCACCTCGATTATATCGTTGTAGTGCTTAGGCGAAGCCCTGCATCGGTAATACATCAAGATCGTCACCATGCCGTCGTGCTGACGGAACTCCTCCCCGAAGCTTTGCTGGATCGGAGCCCGGGGATCGTCATCGAGCTGTACGTGTGCTAAAAACTCGGAGGTGCCGGAGTAACGGTGCTTGGATCGGTCGGATCTGAAAGAAGACGTACGACTACTTCCTCTACGTTGTCTCAACGCTTCCGTTGCGATCTACAAGGGTACGTAGATCAGACTCTCCCCCTCGTTGCTATGCATCACCATGATCTTGCGTGTGCGTAGGAATTTTTTTGAAATTACTACGTTCCCCAACAGTGGCATCCGAGCCTAGGTTTTATGGTTTGATGTTATATGCACGAGTAGAACACAAGTGAGTTGTGGGCGATACAAGTCATACTGCCTACCAGCATGTCATACTTTGGTTCAGCGGTATTGTTGGACGAGACGACCCGGACCAACCTTACGCGTACGCTTACGCGAGACCGGTTCCCTCGACGTGCTTTGCACATAGATGGCTTGCGGGCGACTGTCTCTCCAACTTTAGTTGAACCGAGTGTGGCTACGCCCGGTCCTTGAGAAGGTTAAAACGGAGTCTATTTGACAAACTATCGTTGTGGTTATGATGCGTAGGTGAGATTGGTTCTTGCTTAAGCCCGTAGCAGCCACGTAAAACTTGCAACAACAAAGTAGAGGACGTCTAACTTGTTTTTGCATGGCATGTTGTGATGTGATATGGTCAAGACATGATGCTAAATTTTATTGTATGAGATGATCATGTTTTGTAACCGAGTTATCGGCAACTGGCAGGAGCCATATGGTTGTCGCTTTATTGTATGCAATGCAATCGCGATGTAATGCTTTACTTTATCACTAAGCGGTAGCGATAGTCGTGGAAGCATAAGATTGGCGAGACGATGGAGATCAAGGTGTTGCGCCGGTGACGATGGTGATCATGACGGTGCTTCGGAGATGGAGATCACAGGCACAAGATGATGATGGCCATATCATATCACTTATATTGATTGCATGTGATGTTTATCTTTTATGCATCTTATCTTGCTTTGATTGACGGTAGCATTATAAGATGATTTCTCACTAATTATCAAGAAGTGTTCTCCCTGAGTATGCACCGTTGCGAAAGTTCTTCGTGCTGAGACACCACGTGATGATCGGGTGTGATAGGCTCTACGTTCAAATACAACGGGTGGAAAACAGTTGCACACGCGGAATACTCAGGTTATACTTGACGAGCCAAGCATATACAGATATGGCCTCGGAACACGGAGACCGAAAGGTCGAGCGTGAATCATATAGTAGATATGATCAACATAGTGATGTTCACCATTGAAACTACTCCATCTCACGTGATGATCGTACATGGTTTAGTTGATTTGGATCACGTGATCACTTAGAGGATTAGAGGGATGTCTATCTAAGTGGGAGTTCTTAAGTAATATGATTAATTGAACTTAAATTTATCATGAACTCAGTCCTGGTAGTATTTTGTAAATCATGTTGTAGATCAATAGCTCGCGTTGTTGCTTCCCTGTGTTTACTTTGATATGTTCCTAGAGAAAATTGTATTGAAAGATGTTAGTAGCAATGATGCGGATTGGATCCGTGATCTGAGGTTTATCCTCATTGCTGCACACAAGTATTATGTCCTTGATGCACCGCTAGGTGACAGACCTATTGCAGGAGCAGATGCAGACGTTATGAATGTTTGGCTAGCTCAATATGATGACTACTTGATAGTTTAGTGCACCATGCTTAATGGCTTAGAATCGGGACTTCAAAAACGTTTTGAACGTCATGGACCATATGAGATGTTCCAGGAGTTGAAGATAATATTTCAAGCAAATACCCGAGTTGAGAGATATGAAGTCTCCAACAAGTTCTATAGCTAAAAGATGGAGGAGAATTGCTCAACTAGTGAGCATGTGCTCAGATTGTCTGGGTACTACAATCGCTTGAATCAAGTGGGAGTTAATCTTCCAGATAAGATAGTGATTGACAGAATTCTCTAGTCACCATGACCAAGTTAGTAGAACTTCGTGATGAACTATAGTATGCAAGGGATGACGAAAACGACTCCCGAGCATTTCATGATGATGAAATCGATGAAGGTAGAAATCAAGAAAAACATCAAGTGTTGATGGTAGACAAGACCACTAGTTTCAAGAAAAGGGCAGAGGGAAGAAGGGGAACTTCAAAAAGAACAACAAGCAAGTTTCTGCTGAAGTGAAGAAGCCCAAGTCTGGACCTAAGCCTGAGACTGAGTGCTTCTACTGCAAAGGGACTGGTCACTGGAAGCGGAACTACCCCAAGTGATTGGCGTATAAGAAGGATGGCAAAGTGAACATAAGTATATTTGATATACATGTTATTGATGTGTACTTTACTAGTGTTTATAGCAAACCCTCAGTATTTGATACTAGTTCAGTTGCTAAGATTAGTAACTCGAAACGGGAGTTGCAGAATAAACAGAGACTAGTTAAGGGTGAAGTGATGATGTGTGTTGGAAGTGGTTCCAAGATTGATATGATCATCATCGCACACTCCCCATAATTTCAGGATTAGTGTTGAACCTAAATAAGTGTTATTTGGTGTTTGCGTTGAGCATGAATATGATTTGATCATGTTTATTGTAATACGGTTATTCATTTAAGTAAGAGAATAAATTGTTGTTCTGTTTACATGAATAAAACCTTATATGGTTACACACCCAATGAAAATAGTTCGTTGGATCTCGATCGTAGTGATACACATAATCATAATATTGAAACCAAAAGATGCAAAGTTAATAATGATAGTGCAACTTATTTGTAGCACTGCCGTTTAGGTCACATTGGTGTAATGCGCATGAAGAAACTCCATGTTGATGGGCTTTTGGAATCACTTGATTATGAATCAGTTGATGCTTGCGAACCATGCCTCATGGGCAAGATGACTAAGACTCTGTTCTTCGGAACAATGGAGCGAGCAACAGATTTTTGGAAATCATACATACTGATGTATGTGGTCCGATGAATATTGAGGCTCGCGACAGGTATCATTATTTCCTGATCTTCACAGATGATTTGAGCAGATATGAGTATATCTACTTGATGAAACATAAGTCTGAAACATTTGAAAAGTTCAAAGAATTTTAGAGTGAAGTGAAAAATCATCGTAATAAGAAAATAAAGTTTCTATGATCTGATCGTAGAGAAGAGTATTTGAGTTACGAGTTTGGCCTTCAGTTAAAAACAATGTAAAATAGTTTCACTACTCACGCCACATGGAAAACCATAGTGTAATGGTGTGTCCGAACGTCATAACCGTACTTTATTAGATATAGTGCGATCTATGATGTCTCTTACCGATCTACCACTATCGTTTTGGGGTTATGCATTAGAGACAGCTGCATTCATGTTAAAAAGGGGCACCATCTAAGTCCGTTGAGACGACACAATCTGAACTGTGGTTTAGCAAGAAACCAAAGTAGTCGTTTCTTAAAGTTTGGGGTTGTGATACTTATGTGAAAAAGTTTCATCCTGATAAGCTCAAAACCAAATCGGAGAAATATGTCTTCATAGGATACCCAAAAGGAGACTATTGGGTACACCTTCTATCACAGATCCTAAGGCAAGACATTCGTTGCTTATAATGGATACTTTCTAGAGAAGGAGTTTCTCTCGAAAGAAGTGAGTGGGAGGAAAGTAGAACTTGATAAGGTAATTGTACCTTCTCCTTTATTGGAAAGTAGTTCATCACAGAAATCTGTTCTTGTGACTCCTACACCAATTAGTGAGGAAGCTAATGATAATGATCATGAAACTTCGGATCAAGTTACTACCGAATCTCGTAGGTAAATCAGAGTGAAATCCGCACCAGAGTGGTACGGTAATCCTGTTTTGGAGGTCATGTTACTTGACCATGACAAACCTACGAACTATGAGGAAGCGATGATGAGCCCAAATTCCGCGAAATGGTTTGAGGCCATGAAATCTGAGATATGATCCATGTATGAGAACAAAGTATGGACTTTGATGGATTTGCCCAATGATCGGCAAGCCATAGAAAATAAATGGATCTTCAAGAGGAAGACGGACGTTGATAGTAGTGTTACTATCTACAAAGCTAGAATTGTCGCAAAAGGTTTTCGACAAGTTCAAAGTGTTGACTATGATGAGAGTTTCTCACCCGTATCTATGCTTATGTCTGTCCGAATCATGTTAGCAATTGCCGCATTTTACGAAATCTGGCAAATGGATAAACAAAACTGCATTCCTTAATGGATTTCTTAAAGAAGAGTTGTATATGATGCAACCAGTAGGTTTTGTCAATCCTAAAGGTGCTAACAAAATATGCAAGCTCCAGCGATTCATCTACGGACTGGTGCAAGCATCTCAGAGTTGGAATACACGCTTTGATAAGTTGATCAAAGCATATAGTTTTATACAGACTTGCGGTGAAGCCTGTATTTACAAGAAAGTGAGTGGGAGCACTACAGCATTTCTGATAAAGTATATGTGAATGACATATTGTTGATCAGAAATAATGTAGAATTATTCTGTAAAGCATAAAGGAGTGTTTGAAAGGAGTTTTTCAAAGAAAGACTTCGGTGAAGCTGCTTACATATTGAGCTCCAAGATCTATAGAGATAGATCAAGACGCTTGATAAGTTTTTTTTCAATGAGTACATACCTTGACAAGATTTTGAAGTAGTTCAAAATGGAGCAGTCAAAGAAAGAGTTCTTGCCTGTAGTACAAGGTGTGAAGTTGAGTAAGACTCAAAGCCCGACCACGGCAGAAGATAGAAAGAGAATGAAAGTCATTCCCTATGCCTCAGCCATAGGTTCTATAAAGTATGCCATGCTGTGTACCAGATCTATTGTATACCCTAAACTGATTGGCATGGGAGTACAATAGTGATCTAGGAGTAGATCACTGGACATCGGTCAAAATTATCCTTACTGGAATAAGGATATGTTTCTCAATTACGGAGGTGACAAAAGGTTCGTCGTAAAGGGTTACGTCAATGCAAGTTTTGACACTGATCCAGATGACTCTAAGTATCAATCTGGATACATATTGAAAGTTGGAGCAATTAGCTAGAGTAGCTCCATGCAGAGCATTGTTGACATAGAGATTTGCAAAATACATGCGGATCTGAATGTGGCAGACCCGTTGACTAAACTTCTCTCACAAGCAAAACATGATCACTTTTTGGGTCTTAATCACATAGCGATGTGAACTAGATTATTGAATCAAGTAAACCCTTTGGGTGTTAGTCACATGGAGATGTGAACCAATCACATAAAGATGTGAACTATTGATGTTAAATCACATGGCGATGTGATCTAGATTATTGAATCTAGTGCAAGTGGGAGACTGAAGGAAATATGCCCTAGAGGCAATAATAAAGTTATTATTTATTTCCTTATATCATGATAAATGTTTATTATTCATGCTAGAATTGTATTAACCGGAAACATAATACATGTGTGAATACATAGACAAACAGAGTGTCACTAGTATGCCTCTACTTGACTAGCTCGTTAATCAAAGATGGTTATGTTTCCTAACCATGGACAAAGAGTTGTTATTTGATTAACGGGATCACATCATTATTTGAATGATCTGATTGACATGACCCGTTCCATTAGCTTAGCACCCGATCGTTTAGTACGTTGCTATTGCTTTCTTCATAACTTATACATGTTCCTATGACTATGAGATTATGCAACTCCCGTTTGCTGGAGGAACACTTTGGGTACTACCAAACGTCACAACGTAACTGGGTGATTATAAAGGAGTACTACAGGTGTCTCCAAAGGTAGATGTTGGGTTGGCGTATTTCGAGATTAGGATTTGTCACTCCGATTGTCGGAGAGGTATCTCTGGGCCCTCTCAGTAATGCACATCACATAAGCCTTGCAAGCACTACAACTAATATGTTAGTTGCGGGATGATGTATTACGGAACGAGTAAAGAGACTTGCCGGTAACGAGATTGAACTAGGTATTGGATACCGACGATCGAATCTCGGGTAAGTAACATACCGATGACAAAGGGAACAACGTATGTTGTTATGCGGTCTAACCGATAAAAGATCTTCGTAGAATATGTAGGAGCCAATATGGGCATCCAGGTACCGCTATTGGTTATTGACCGGAGACGTGTCTCGGTCATGTCTACATTATTCTCGAACCGTAGGGTCCGCACGCTTAACGTTACGATGACAGTTATTATGAGTTTATGCATTTTGATGTACCGAAGGTAGTTCGGAGTCCCGGATGTGATCACGGACATGACGAGGAGTCTCGAAATGGTCGAGACATAAAGATTCATATATTGGAAGCCTATGTTTGGATATCGAAACTGTTCCAGGTAAAATCGGGATTTTACCGGATTACCGGGAGGTTACCGGAACCCCCCGGGAGCCATATGGGCCTTATTGGGCTTTAGTGGAAAGGTGAAAGGGGCTGCCATGGTGGGCTGCGCGCCTCCCCCTCCCCTAGTCCTATTAGGACTAGGAGAGGTGGCCGGCCACCTCTCTCTCTCTTTCCCCCTTAGGAGTCCTACTTGGAATAGGATTGGGGGGGGGGGGGAGTCCTACTCCCGGTAGGAGTAGGACTCCTCCTGCGCCCTCCTCTTGGCCGGCCAGCCCCTCCCCCTTGGATCCTTTATATACGGGGGTAGGGGGCACCTCTAGACACACAAGTTGATCATTGAGATCGTTCCTTAGCCGTGTGCGGTGCCCCCTGCCACCATATTCCACCTCGATTATATCGTTGTAGTGCTTAGGCGAAGCCCTGCGTCGGTAATACATCAAGATCGTCACCATGCCGTCGTGCTGACGGAACTCCTCCCCGAAGCTTTGCTGGATCGGAGCCCGGGGATCGTCATCGAGCTGTACGTGTGCTAAGAACTCGGAGGTGCCGGAGTAACGGTGCTTGGATCGGTCGGACCTGAAAGAAGACGTACGACTACTTCCTCTACGTTGTGTCAACGCTTCCGTTGCGATCTACAAGGGTACGTAGATCAGACTCTCCCCCTCATTGCTATGCATCACCATGATCTTGCGTGTGTGTAGGAATTTTTTTGAAATTACTACGTTCCCCAACATGAATATAATCCAACGCTGTCACTCCGGAGTTCCTCAGTTTTCTGACAGCTTTCAATCTCATTCTTATGTGTTTGTTGGACTTCATGTTGTCCTTTGAACTCTTCACCTTGACAATAACTGTTTGATTGTCACAGTTCATAAGGATGGTCGGAACCGGCTTCTCAACCACTGGCAAGTCCATCAACAGATCTCGAAGCCATTTTGCTTCGCCACCCGATGTGTCTAATGCTGTTAGTTCTGCTTCCATTGTTGATCTTGTTAAGATCGTTTGCTTGCAAGACTTCCAGGAAACATCACCACCTCCAAGAGTAAATATATACCCAGTTGTGGCCTTCATCTCATCAGCATCAGAGATCCAATTTGCATCACTATACCCTTCAAGTACCGACGGGTATCCGGTATAGTGAAGTCCATAGTTCATAGTACCTTTCAGATAGCGCATAACTCTCTCAAGAGCACGCCAGTGTACATCACCCGGTTTGGAAACAAATCGGCTCAATTTGCTAATAGCAAATGCGATGTCAGGCCTCGTTGCGCTCGCTAGATACTGGAGTGAACCAACAATCTGAGAGTATCGCAATTGATCTATAGCTGTGCCTTTAGACTTTCGAATCAGCACACTAGGATCATATGGTGTTTGAGATGGTTTGCAGTCCGAATATCCAAAATGACTCAACACCTTCTCAATATAATGGGATTGCAGAAGTGTAATCCCACCTTCATCATCTCTCAATAGCTTGATGTTCAAGATAACATCAGCCACTCCAAGGTCCTTCATCTCAAAGTTCTGAGATAGGAAAGACTTAACTTCCTCGATCAACTTGAGATTAGTCCCAAATATCAGTATGTCATCAACATACAAACACAGTATAACTCCTTCGCCCCCACCATAGCGATAGTATACACATTTGTCAGCCTCATTAACAACAAAGCCAACAGATGTCAACGTTTCATTAAACTTGTCATGCCATTGCTCAGGCGCTTGTCTCAGGCCATACAAGGATTTCACCAACTTACACACCTTTCCTTCCTGACCATCCATCACAAAGCCATCAGGCTGTTGCATATAGATTTCCTCCTTTAGCTCTCCGTTCACGAAAGCCATCTTAACATCCATCTGATGAATGAGAAGACCATGCGAGGCCGCCAACGAGAGTAATAGTCGAATGGTGGTCAGTCTGGCCACAGGTGAATAAGTGTCGAAGAAATCTTCTTCTTCTTTTTGGGCGTAGCCCTTGGCCACAAGCCTAGCCTTGTACTTTTCTATCGTACCATCGGGCCTAAGCTTCTTCTTGAACACCCACTTGCATCCCAATGGTTTGCAACCATAAGGACATTCAGTAAGCTCCCAAGTCCCGTTAACCATGATGGAATCCATCTCGCTACGGACCGCATCCTTCCAGTAGTCAGCTTCTGGAGATGCATACGCTTCTGAAATAGAAGTGGGATTATCCTCCATGAGGTATATGAAGAAATCATCACCAAAGGTCTTTACAGTCCTTTGTCTCTTGCCCCTACCAAGGGATCCCTCATTATCCTCCTCAGGATTTTCATCATGTGTTTGATTATAATATTCCATCGGAATGGCAGGTTGAGGAGTCTCCTCAGATTCCTGTCTAGAAGTGCTTTGTGCATCTCTCATGGGAAAAATGTCCTCAAAGAATGTAGCATCTTTAGACTTCATAATTGTACCGACTTTCATGTCAGGTACCTTAGATTTCACTACTAGAAATCTATAGCCAACACTTTTCATAGCGTAGCCCAAATTAACACAGTCCACAGTCTTTGGTCCAAGCTTGCGCTTTTTGGGGATCGGCACATTAACTTTCGCCAAGCAGCCCCAGGTATGTAAGTACGAGAGTGTTGTCCTTCTCTTGGTCCACTTCTCGTCAGGAGTGATCTGTTATCCTTTGTCGGAACTTTATTCAGGACATGACAAGATGTCATTATAGCCTTCCCCCACCATGCCTTGGATAAACCGGACATATCTAACATGGCGTTAACCAAATCAGTTAGAGTGCGGTTTTTCCGCTCGGCAACCCTGTTTGACTGGGGTGAGTAGGGATGCGTCCTCTCGTGAATAATGCCGTGTTCCGCACAAAAGGCATCAAACTCTTTCGAGAAGTACTCTCCACCACGATCTGACCGGACTCGTTTAATTTTCTTTTCACGTTGATTCTCAACTTCTGCCTTATAGATTTTGAAGTAGTGTAGAGCCTCATCTTTAGTATTTAACAGATACACATAGTAATATCTAGTGGAATCATCTATCAAAGTCATGAAATATTTCTTTCCACCTTTAGTCAACACACCATTCATCTCACAAAGATCAGAATGTATGAGCTCCAGTGGCGCCAAGTGTCTCTCCTCTGCTGCCTTGTGAGGGTTGCGAGGTTGCTTAGATTACACACACGAATGGCACTTAGAACCTTTGGCTAAAGTGAAACTTGGGATTAAATTCGATTTTGCTAGCCGCGTCATAACACCAAAACTAATGTGACAAAGACATGAATGCCATACTTCAGATTCATTAACACTCAAATGAATATTGTTCACGACTTTATTACATAGATCTGCAAGAGAAAGGCGGAACATGCCTCCGCATTCATAACCCTTTCCAACAAATAGTCCATATTTCATAACAACTAATTTATTAAACTCGAATACCAACTTAAACCCTTCTCTACATAGAAGGGAGCCACTAACGAGGTTCTTCTTGATGGCGGGGACATGTTGCACGTTCTTCAGCTGCACGATCCTTCCCGAAGTAAACTTCAGATTGACCGTGCGAACACCAAGAACGGAAGCACTCGCGCCATTCCCCATCAGTACGGACCCGTGACCTGTGGCCTGGTAAGAAGAAAACAATGAAATGTCAGCACACACATGAACACCTGCACCTGTGTCGACCCACCAATCGGTGGACGGCCAAACTGAAAATACAGCAAATAAATTCCCGTACCCAGATGCACCACTCTCATTGTTGCTCACAATCATATTGACAGACTTGGAGTCCTGCCCTTGCTTCTTATACTTGTTTGGGCACTTATTGGCCCAATGTTCAAGCGAACCACAAGTAAAGCAGCCCTCATCCTTCTTGTTCTTCTTGAAGGTCTTCTTACCCTTCTTCTTAAAGTCGGCACTCTGTTGGACACCGTTCTTTCCCTTGGGCTTGTGGGAATTGGAGTTCTTCTGATGCACCATGTTGGCCACAGAAGTTCCTTCAACCCCTTTACCGTGCGTGTCCTTTGCCCTTGAATTCTGCTCAACACTCAGATGGCCAATGACATCCTCCACAGAGAATTCACGCCTCTGATGTTTCAGAGTGGTGGCAAAGTTCCTCCAGGAATTGGGAAGCTTAGCGATTATGCAGCCCGCGACAAACTTGCCCGGTAACTCGCACTTAAGAAGCTCAAGCTCCTTAACAATGCATATTATCTCATGAGCCTGCTCCAATACAGGACGGTTTTCAACCATCTTGTAATCATGGAACTGCTCTATAATATACATCTCGCTCCCTGCATCGGCAGCCCCGAACTTAGATTCGAGCGCCTCCCACAAGTCCTTGGCAGACCGCACATGCAAATATGCATCAACCAGCTTATCTCCAATCACGCTCAGAACTGCCCCGAGGAACACGACAGTGGCCTCCTTGAACGCCTTCTCCTGATCAGGAGCGATCGTTCCTGTGGGAGTCATACCGGCGACCCAGAACACGTTCATGGCAGTGAGCCATAAGGTGGTTTTAGTCTGCCAACGCTTAAAGTACGTCCCCGTAAACGGCGACGGTTTCAGTGCTGCAGCAAAACCAGAATTCGAAAAACTTCTACACATATTAGGTTTTTGGATTGATAAGAAAATAGGCAATTTTCTGATTAAATTAATCCATGAATAAACCATGAGCATGACATTGACAGCATTGATAACACACTGGTTACGATCTAACAGAGCATGTACTACGCATATAGTAGAAACATCTACGCATATCGCTAGTACTGCTACAACAGAAAGAAACATGAGAGGGATAAACGATGTATACCCTCCAATCGGCCATGCGGCGGCGGTGGCGGCGGCAGTAGCCGCAGCATCCTCGGCGGCCTTCTTGTCGGCCTCGGCCTTCTCAGCGGCAGCACGGTCGGCGTCGGTCGACATGGTGATGACGAAGGTGTTGCAGACGTAGATGAACAGAAGCGAGCAGTCGCGTAATCGCTACCCAAAAACCTAATTGCCCCTCTCCCGTACAGGATCTGGAGAGGCGGGGTTTCGGAGGCTTGCTCTCCCGTTAACCATGTACGCGGTGAACGGGACGGAGTCGCCGGCGACAGCAGCAGCAAAGGAACGACGTGGGCGTGGAGGCGGAGATGCGTTCTGTTTTGTGGCGGGTAGGGTTGACAGCGCCCCACATATATATGTGCGGCTGCGCGTGGAGAGACGTGGGCTAAACCCACGTCCAAGTCGATAGCCCACGATCCGACGTATCAGATCATGACTCAATGGGAATGATCGTCTCATGGATATTGCCTTTTGCAACACCGAGCTCTATGGCATCACGAGAGACAGCAAGAGGCTCATCAAGTATGAGTTTGATGTAAACCAACTTGAAGAGCTCGATGTTAACATCCGCTCGTTGTGCATGCCAAACAACTACGAAAATGGCCCAGACAAGCACTTGAGGTACATTCTTGAGCTACGTGGCAACCTTGTAATGGTGGTGAGTAATTATACGATGCACAACAGCTTCACGGCCATCGGAAAAAACAACTTCACAGTTTTTGAGCTAGTCCACAGCCACAGGTATAGCTGGGCAAGGGTTAATAACTTGAGAGACCATGCGCTATTCCTGGGGCCAACAGGCTCCAAGGCAGTGCGTGTGCCGGCAAGTGGGTGGGGTGAGATGCAGAGAAAACCATATCTACTTCTCCCACCGTCATTGCTTAAGGCGAAACGATAAGATCCTCAATGGTGTCAAGGTATTCTGGAAGAGTTTAAATGATGATGGTTACACCCATGTGGCTTCAAAGATGAAAGTGTCATGGATGGTGTGAAAGGCATCATGTCAACAGGGTACTACGCAATGGACGGTGTCCATCCCCCCATGTGGCTGTTCCCTGAGAGATGTGCAGAGGGTTAGGGTTCGGGATTACTATACCATCATAAAGTACTCCTTTTCTGATGTTTAATGTTGTTTTCAAGTTTTAGTTGGACAATTCCTCTATAACACTAACGCTTCGTTTGGATGTCTCCATTGGAGAGCTCCGTATTGAATTGGTCTGAATTCCAAATCAGTGAGGAAACTGAAATGGAACGAATACGAATTCACCTGTTTGGTTGTCCAGTGAATTGCCCCTTGAAATGCCTCTGAGATTTCAAAACCAAATCATGTTTGGATGACAAACTTTGGAATTGCATAGCTACATTACCAGGTTATACCTTGTTCTACATGACTCAAAATTGAAATCTTACTACGAATAAATATATAGCAACGAAAATAAATAAATATTCTAGAAATGCATCAGGAAAACGCAAAATGGTTATACATGGACAACAATATATTGCATGTTTCATCCACTCAATAATTATTGCAGTTTTGTTGCTGTCAAGAATATCAGGAACATAGCATGTATTGCAGTTTATTCTACCGACAGGATCAGAATATTTGTATCTCTGAATTTTGTTTAGAAAGGCATAACATATCGGAACTGAATTTTGCCTAGATCAACATTCAGGTTTATTCTTACTTCCTTGTGTAATTTTGTTTATAAAGGCCTAGATCAAAATGATAAAAACAACACACACTTTCAGTTTTGGTGAACTGAATTAGATCAAAATGATGAAAACAACAAGAATTTTATGCTGTCTAACAAAGCAGAAGCGAACTTTCTGCTGTCGAAAAGAGCATCACACATGGCATACATGTTCAGTTTGCTGTCGAACAGAGCAACATACCTGCTTCATTCCCTCACTATAAAGATACACGCATGCAAAACATACAACATTTTTTAAGAACTCCATGAAAGCAAATTTCAAACGAATCAACGAAGCGCGGCATGCCACCAAGCACTACGTACCCGCTAGTCCCTTCAATAGGCTTATGGATCAACAAAACTTCAGTAATCTGCATAACAAGAGGAGTTGTCAGGTGTGATCACGCTATAGAAGAGGAGCTGCAGCTCCATAACAAAATTCAGATGAGAAAATTCTGTAGTCCAGTGTGATCTAAACTTTAGGAGCCATGGTAGGAAACTTAATACCCATACTGAACACTCGTCTACATTCTCTTGATTATGAAATCAGACAACTCAGCAAAAAAAATTTAATGACTGAACTTTGTTACTAACATCTGATATAATAAACATTGTAAATTAGCTAATCAGAGAGGGATATAGAGGGAGGAGGAGAAGAGGAGGTAGGCTATGGCCATGCTGGAAGAGTAGAAGAATTCATACAGGGAGCGGTCGGGCGGACATGGTGTAGAGGAGCAGAGGAGCTGCAGCTCCGTCGACCATGGTGCAGAAAGAGGGGGTGTACAGGAGGATGGAGGGGCATGGCATAGGGGGAAGGGTGGATCCAGCGGGTCAGGGCACGGGCTAGATGTCTCGGGCCGCCGCAGACCTCCATCTTGATTGCCGACCGGCGTCAGGAGGGGACGCGGTACGGGGATGGGATGCGGCGCGGTACGGGGAAGGAGGAGGTACTGGGATGGGGAAGAGGGAGAGAGAACGGGGAAGAACGGCACCTGCGCAGCCGCCGGTGCTCGTGGTGGTCGCCGCCGCCGAGCTCCTAGGTCATGGCCGACCTCCCTGCTCTGTTTTACTAGTATTATTTTTCGTGGTCGCGGGGGGGGGGGGGGGGGGGGGGGGGGTACGTTTTGCGGGCGCTCGCGATTTCATCCCAAATCGGAGCGGTACCCCTCCGAAACGTGGAAGGAAGCTTTTCGTCGGAGGCAAAACGGTTTGGAATTGGCTTTTGTTTCCAATACGAATTCGTTGTCCATCCAAACGGCTGTATTGCTGCTAGTTCAATACCAAATCCATTTCCTAGGCTCCAATGAAGACATGCAAACACAATGTAAGATCCGTAGTTTTAAAGATCCCACATTTAATTGAGGTCTCCAATTAGAATTGAGTCACTCGATTTTGTCAACAATTTCTCAAAATTCTCCCGTTCAACTCCTTTATACTACTATGCACTATGCTTCCTAAAATTTTAAGGCCTCACAATTAGTTGAGGTATTCAATTGAGAATTGGGTCAATCGATTTTGACCAGATCAACACTTTCTCAAGCTCCCCCATTCAACTCTTTTAGTTCACCACTTTCCCTAATTTTGAAACTTTTTCGTTCAATTGAGGTATCCAATTTTGAATTTGGTTAATGATTTTGACCGGGCCAACGGGTTTTCAAATCAATCAGCAACAACCGGCCTAGAAGACATATCAATCCCGCGCACCCTCCCACCACCTAGAAAAAAGAAGCGCCACCATGTGATATTGTAGCATCAATATAGTAGTACATGCGACCACCAACACGTAAATTTCCCCACATAAATATAGATTGGTTAGCGGATAACACAAAATCACACCACGAAAGACCCACCAAATAACCGCGTTATAAAAAAACACTCTATCATCTCCCACACCTGCCAAACTAAAGATTCCATCAGTCAAAATATAAGGGGTATTAGTTTTGTAGAAAGTCAAATTTCTTTAATTTTGACCGAGTTTAGAGTAAAAATATCGACATCTACAATATGAAACTAAAAAGTATGGAAATTCATTTCATGATGCAGCTCCAGATACAGTCACAACAACTGTCCTTCTTCCTCCTGTCATAGCTTCCTACCCTTCTCTTCCTCCCTCCTCAAGAAACACAGCAGAACCAGACCCCGTCGTCGGCCGGTCGCCCGCGCAGCCGCTTCCCCTCCTCGTGCGCACAGCCGCCTCTTCTCCAGCACATAGGACCGCCGCCGACCGCCGAACCCGGCTGCCTCACTGGCTAGCACCGCCCTCCGTCAGGCCTCGCCAAACCTGGCCTCTGATACCATGTTGAATCGCGCGGTAGGAGCTCACCTCTTTGGTCATGGCTACGACAGCTCGATGTGTTGTGTCGTTTGTGTTGAGCTCTGGGAATGGGAGGACTCTATACCCCCTTCTAGGTCAGCACCTTCACATGGGTCACATGGGCTAGGGCCCTAAGTGATAAGTTGATGGGCTTGGACCCATACCGGCTCAACAGAGGCTATGGTCCAAATTACATTACTTTGCTGGAGAATTAAATTTCTTATTGCACCGAATAATACAGAAAAACACTAACCTGGAGCAGCAAACAACTTGGAGGCCATGGTTCAAAATTACTATAACTTGGCAGGAGAATTACATTTCTTGTTGCACTGTAAATAGTACATTAGAGGCACCATAAACAAACAACATAGTTTAGTATGAAACGGCGATCTGCAAACAACTTGGAGACTATTTCAAAATTACTATAGCTTTGCATGAGAATTGCAATTCTTGGTACACTAAAAAATAATAAAGAAGATGCACTGTAATAACTGGGAGCGGCAAACAGACTGGTGTGAAAACACTAGGGAAAAATAACTGAACTATTGAAGGCTATGGTTCAGAATTACTACAGCTTTGCGGGAGAATTACATTTTTTTTCACACTGTAAATAATACACACAATGACTGTGAAGTACAAATAGTAGTTTAGTATCGACTGGGAGCAGCAAACTCAATTCAGGGGAAAAACAGTCTGGAAGAACTATGGCCAAAACTACTGTAGCCTTATTTGGGAATTACATATTTTTTACATTACATATTTTTTACACTGTAAATGATACAGAAAATGGACTGTAACAAAAAAAAGGCTAAAACAAGGCCCAAAAAAAAAGAACGCAGGATCGAAGGTTGAGAGCACATAAAATCCACAAATCTCATGCACCGAGATCTAGAGAAAGACCAACGAATGGAGGGGAGGGACAACACCAGACACAAACCACTTCGAAGAGCACTTCTAACCACCAGTGGGCCGATAGCAGCAACCGAACGCTCAAGCAATAAGAGAAGAACTTTGAATGCAAATCGCCCCTCTCTCTCTCTCTCCCCTGCTCTCGAATTCTCTTCTTCTGCTTGAACAGTCTGATGAAGGGGGAATGGGCAGCAACATGGGTGTAACATTCCAAATTGAAGCAACATGGGTGTAACATCCCAAATTTTCAATTTGGAATGTTATATAATAGATCATCATTACATATCATATTTTATTGCATTTTGGTTGATCCTAGAAATTCTACGCAACTCAAGGACTCTCGGAGAGAGTTGGGGATTTCATTATTTTCATATTTGAGTTTTCTTAAATTTTGAAAATAGAATCATTTGATTTTATTTATTTTATCTTTAATTATTTCTATTATCAAAATATGAGAGAGGGGGCTTTATATAGCGCCACCCGGGCCGCCCCATCCCATAGCCGCCGCCGCCCCAACCCTAGCCTACCGCGCCGCCCGCCCTAGCCGCCGTCGCCGGAGCTCGCCGCCGATGAGGTTGTCCCGCCGCCGTTTTTTTAGAAAACCGTTGGTTTCCACCGATTTTTTTCGGTTTTTTTAGATAGATCGATTTTTCTTTTCTCGGTTTAGTTAATTAGCGAGCATTCGCTCGTTCGTTCGTTTTAACGAACGCGTTCATCATTTAGATCCAGATAACTAACGTTCGTTTGTTAATCTGTTCGTCATTTTTCTTTTTCTCGGATTAAATCCGTGATTTTTTTGATCGCGATTCCTGATCCGATTTTCATTCTAGTATAAATTTTCGCTCGTTTATCGGAATCAGGCGATTCAAGTGCCTGGAGTTTCGTCTCGAAACCCTCTTTCCATTTAACCAACTCAAACAAGTTTTTGCTTCTGTAAAATTTGACCTAGATCCAGAATAGTAAACGAAGCTTATTTCTTTTGTCGTTTGTCTTTCGTTGCTTCGTTCGATTTGATTCCTTTTGCCAACCTGAGTTCTTAAGTTGAACTTTCTGGTTAGATCTCTTATTTGAGTTTTACCTGTGCATTAGTTGAGTACTTATTGTATACTTGTTTGTTTGCGATAGAGTATCCGGAGTGCGCCGCTTGGTACTTCGAATCGCTAGGTTTTGCAGATCATCAGCAAGACAAGTAACACTTTGATCATACCTCATATTACCCAGTTTTTATTGCATTAGATCAATCCTCACACATTGCATGATTATGATCTAATTAAATTGTGGGTTTAGGAAGTAGATGAGGTAGTACCTATTACATGTTTTATTATCAAACCTTTGGGAGTTACTTCTACGTTTGCTTATTATGCCATGCTATACTAGTAGATGTGGATTGGGTGAGTGAAATCCATGACAGATGTGAGTTTGTTAAATTAATGGTTTATCTAAGGTGGCAACTTAAACACACATCTGGGTGGACTGAGGCACCTGGGTATTCCAGCGATTGCCTATTTTTCTTTTGGACCGCCACCCGGCCTCAAAGGGATCATGAGATTATTCATACTAGAAAGTTCCGTGTGCAGCCACAAACTACTATGAGCTCTAGCATAGTTGATTAAGTTGTGCGAACTCTTACAGTGGTAGACTAGCAGATGTATGGGAAAGTATGTGTAACTGTCTACCCGATCGTAAGGTGCTAGCGCTTCTGAAAGACTATGTCTCGGTCATCCGCTTCTCAAACACCATGTAGTGCGAGAATCCCAACGAAGGAGATATGGTCTTGTGGGGAAAGTGCGCAAATCTCTGCAGAGTGTATAAACTAATCATGGTTAGTCGTGTCCCCGGTTATGGACAACTTAAGCATCTAGTACTTGGATTATCATATGAATCTCATCATGTTACTCTAATTAATTTGTTGGATTTTTAATGATGATGTTTAATTGGAATTGAGAGGGTGTCTACACTCTCAATGTTTAACAACCACCATGATAGTTAAATAAAATTTATTCCCTTGCAGTAGGAAAAATTGACTTTACGCAAAACTGTAACCATAGAGCTTTCCACCAGCCAAATATGCATATATTATAGCCTTATTCCATTATTGCTCTCTATTTGTTACCTTGCCAGCATATTCCATGTGTTGACCCGTTTCGGGCTGCAATGTTCATGTTGCAGACTTTTCAGACGACGAGTAAGGTGCTTCAAGTCGTGGTTCTATACTCAGTGATGCCGTTGGAGTTGATGGACTCACTTATCTTCCAAGCCTTCCGCTGTTATCGTTATTAGATGGCCTTAAGCCATATTTATTGTAATAAGTTCTCTTTTGAGACACTCGATGTAATAAGTGTATGATTGCTACTCTGTTATAAATCCTTCAAGTACTGTGTGGTGTCAGCATTACTGATTCAAGAATGACACCGGAGCACAGAGATTGGACCGTTTGAGGTCTGATCGCTACAATGGGTGAACGGGCAGACCACAAACAAAACAACTAGCCCAGTAAACAAATAACCAGAGGACAATGCACGAATCGCTGCGCAACAGCGCAAGGATCAGACTGGCACAAAATCTAACTGAAAACAAATTGTTTTCAGTCGGATGAAAATCCACAAAACCGACCAAATTGTATAAAACAGTACACATCAATATCCTTACATACCAAATAGTTCTCAGAAACTATTGGACAAAGATAGACAGTCGACAAGAGTATACGGCCGTGGCACCAAGCCACCCAAGCGTTTGGTGGCGCGTTCCATGCGCCCAAGTCTAGGCTGATAGGCTCCAATGTTTGAATACTCACTCTCTTCAAAATCAAAGCTTAAGTAGATGGTGTCAGCACAAATGGATCCGGAGGGGAAAATCCCCAGACACACTGACAGAGAGCTATTATTCATGCCCATGAACACTGCACGCCTTGCACCGCCGCCCAAGCTCTTGACAAGGAATAGCATCCCGGCGTCCAAATCCACTCGATACATGTCGCACACCAAACTCTTGTTATTCCTGGGCAACACATGTTCATGTGCTCGACGGTGCACTAGCATTAGCTCCCCGCAATTGTTCACCAGGTGCATGCAATGCACATTGTGCCGGACATCTATATTCAGCTTGGCAGCCACATGCAGCCGTGGTGGCTGATCTGCACCCGTTTCGAGCACCATGACGCCTTGTACGGTAACATAGTAGAAGCGGCCTGCCAGCATTATGGGTGTTGTTCCCAGCAAACTGCCTTGGTAGTTTAGATCCAGCACCGTCCAGTTGTCGTCACCGGGCTTAGCCATGCCAAGCATGCCCAGCTGGTTGAAGCAAAGCACCACCGTCGAATCATCATCGGCAATGCCGGAGCTACACGCTGTGAATTTCTTTTCTAGATAGTTACAATGAACCGAGCGCGAAAGGTCACGCTGAGCATGTCGAGGCAGCAGGGTGGTGATTGGCGGCAGATCTGCGAGGAGGTGGCGTGTGAGCGGGTTCAGGAGGCGGATGCTGGTGCGCTGCGGATCGTGGAGCAGAACGAGGAGGCCCTCAGGGGTGCAGGCGACCACGACGTGGTCATGGAGCTCGGGGACGTCGACCTGGATGCACTCGGCGGTGGATGTGTTGAGGAAGGAGAGGCGGCTGGGCCCGGCGCGTTCGTCCCGTAGCATGGTCCACCGCCCGGGATGGAACCGGCGGTCGAGGACGCTGTGCGCGCGCGGGTGCGCTGAGCACCGCCTCCACGGGCGGCACACGACGCGGAAACGGACGTAGTCGGCGACGTCGTACGCGAGGACGCGGTCGGCGATGAGGCCCGTCGGCCCGCCCGATAGATCCGCCCAGTCACAGTCACGGGATGCATCCATCAGATCGGAGTGCCGTGAAGAGGAGGAACTACACCTTTGCTTGGAGTCGCACCCAAGATCAGGCAAGCGGAGAGGATAGGATCTGGGCGGCGTAGCTGATGGGGATCGCGCCCGCCGGCACCGTCGGAGGAGTGGATGGGGCAGACTGCTAGAGGGTTTGCGTTCTTCTTTTCTTTTACCGATTTCTCGCGATCGAAAAAATCGTTCTGGGGCAGATTGCCGTCTTTCTCGACGGCAGCGGTTCCCTGGTTTCCCGCGTTCGGCAGCGGCTCGATCCATCAAAATCGCTCGGGAGAGGAAGCGTCTAAAATCGGAACATTCTTCCGTAAAAAAAAAACTTATCATGTGGACAATCTTCCGTATTATTTACACCTCCGTAGAGTTTGCAATTGCGGATCAATCGAGGAATTCCCATTGTTATGTTTCTAGTGCACCTACACTTCGGCAAAATATTGTATGGATATTTGAGCCATTGTTTACGATTATATTGGACGGAGCCGCGTACAGAACACATTTTACTCAAAGTAGACTTCGTGCTACGTATGCCACCGTAGTCTTCCCGAGAGGGTTACAACTCATGACAATTAAGGGTTACCCTATGGACGCGGCCTCTCGATGGGTTCTTCGTAATTCCCCAGTTAATTGCAAAGGTTAGGAGCAAAAGGCTTTTACTATCTTCTCGAATTACCCCCACATCCTAGCCCATTACAATCATAGTGATATATTCGGGACCATAAGGCACAAATGCTGAGTGGGGCCACTTCACAACATTCACGAAGTTATTAAACTGAGCATTCAAAAGGGAATCTCATATCCAAAAATAATGTTTGAAATCTTACATATACCAAGGCTCATGTACATCCCCTAGAACTAGGTTTCTACTCGCACATGGGGAAGACAAACATCATAACCATAGCGATGGAATGTAATACATGGACGGATACTTCATATAACATAGAAGACGATCCACTACGGTTCTTGATGTTACAACGAGATTGATGTGGATGGTGATGATGATGATGATGACGATGATGGTCTTAATGATTTTGAAGCCCCGTGCACGTGGTGAGCTAGCAGAAAGGACGAGCGGCCGGAGCACGGGTACGTCTTTAGCGGCGGCGGCTACTCGTTTATTGATCTCCATCGGTGCTTCAAACTAAAGTGAGGCATACATAGATCGACTTCGGGAAGGGAAAGCTTATGCCTCCACGCCAACCTGCTTGGGTGTTCCCAAAAAATTCATAGCTCCGGTGCTCTTTGTAGCATCAAGCGGTAGAACTTGGGGGAAGGGATAGATATGAGGGAGGAACAAGGAGACCGGAACATAAGTCACAAGATGGTTCATACCTCAGACGGTAATCTCTCATGCGCTCTCTATATAAGTGGTGGTCTCCCGCTTGCCAGGGATACCTGGGGTGGGGGCAAAGCCCCCCGGTACGTGGCCTCACCAATCAGCGACCAAAAGGCTGGGCAAGGCAGTGTCCCAGTCTCCCACTTACCGAATTCATGCTTCGTCCTCCTCTCAAACCCAGGGAAAAGAGCTCCCCTTGGTCATAAAGCAATTCTTGAACAAAAATAGCGATGGGACGGCACACACTTGCCATCACTGCGGCTTTACATCGGCCAAGCCCAACATCATATATCAGCAGCACTGCAAAGAGCCGGAAAGCAGCACGCACACAGCTGGTTCACAATGGCGCTCAATCATTGTTTCTTCGGTAGAACCATTTGAGTTCTTCAATGAAAGGTGGCAAGTCTAATGACCGAAACACTGGTTTCTTAAAAAAACTGTTTTAAAAACCGACGGACAAATAATAATGGATCTTTTTATCACACCCCATGCATGAATCGATCTATATTTATTAGGAAGAGAATATGCCGCAGCGGCCGAGGAAGCGGCAGAGAGATTTGAGCTTCTGACCGAGTACTCCGTTATTACTCCCTCCGTCACGATTTAGAAGGCACAGTTAAATTTGCGTGCGTTTCCATAATAGACAAGGTTTAGGGCGCATTGCATTTATTTCTAGTAGCTAATTAGTACTCCGATATACTATTTCTATATGCATGCGTAGTGTGAATGCTATTTTTTAGCCCATTTCATAACCAATAGATAACCACCTAGGTCCCAGAGAATTTCCAAACTCGCCTTCTAAACCGTGACAGAGGTAGTATGTTTCTTTGGGCTTGTGGGGACCTTACGAGGAAGCTGTTCGACTGCAATGAAAACCACAGCATGGTTCAAGGTGACGGCGCCAACCCGTAAGCTGAGAAGCGTTATAAAATAAATGTTAACCAATAGGTTCATAACATAACATGATGTGTAGACCCTAGGTCTCAACTTCTCACTAGTAATATAATCAAAACTAGACTCCAAATTCGAAATGTTATTTCGTCCTCTTGACCTGCATAAACTGTCCCTCAACCATACACATACGTACTGAGAAAAGAACATGGTTTGCTGGGCAGTTTCGTGGACTCATGGGCGAGCTACTTCCGCGCCGTTGCGCGGACGGCGCGGATAGTCTTGAAAATCCACCACTTCTATCATGTTCAGGCACCAGCAACTTCCTGGGTCCGACGCTTCATATGCATACTCATATTTAACCCCGGATCGTGTAACACTTTGAGTCCTCGCGCACCTCGTCGGTCTCGAAGTCCTTGTCGATGATGATCCAGTTACGAGGACAAAAGCGGGGGTCGGAGGAGTTGGAGGGGTCGTCGGTGGCGGAGCGCCAGCTCGCCAGCTGTGGCAGACGGCGCGGAAGTCCATGTAGGAGTCAAGGTCGTTGGTGTCGAGGAGGCACTCGGCAATGCGGCGGACGAGTTCCGATTGGGAGCGACGAGCAGTCCGCCATGGCCGACTTGCTAGATCGGAAGTTTTACAGCTGGATTTATGTTGTTTCCACCTCGTAGAAATGGAAACACCGTGGGTAGGTGAAGAGGTTAAGTAGATGTTGTTGGAATTATCCGGCTCGGACTAGAGTCAGAGACCGTATAGGATTGTTAGTTAGCTAGGTTAGCTACTACGTATATATATATACGTATATCTATATATACATGTGTATCCTCTTGTATGATTAACTCAGATTAAGTGGCGTGCGTGTCCTTGTGATCTCGTCGAGTTTGTTTGCTGATTTGATCGATCATCAATCAGGCCAGCGACCTCTACAAGCTAGCTACCCACCGTAGGATCGATCCAGCAGCCTGCTAGTCTGCTTGATGTATAGTGCACCTAGTGTACACGGGGGCGATCTCGCGCCGCTGCCCCTTGTCGTCACCACGTTCCTTCTTTCCTCGCCGCTGCCAGAGGCTAGCGCCG